>OY751337.1:26668100-28067000 GCA_963564715.1 Catocala sponsa | reverse complement strand
TTAAAATTTTCATACTTTTTTCATAAATTGTCCAAATTTATTCAAAATTTTTATTTAAACCTGCGTTAATTAACGCCTATAATTTATTCCTTTCGATTGGTACCCTTCCGGACCACCCCCGATAGTGGGAAGTCGAAATATTTTGAATTTTGTAAAATTTTATATCGAACCGAGGTGATGTGGTAAATCGAAATTTCAGTACATTTAACTTAAATATTCATAGATTTTCACCGGGTTTTTTGCGAATAGTTGTAATTCAGTTTGTCTTGATAAACGCTATAATAATTTTGAGTGTTGCCAGCATTTTTGAATTTTTTATAGCCAAAAAACATTAAAATTTTCATACTTTTTTCATAAATTGTCCAAATTTATTCAAAATTTTTATTTAAACCTGCGTTAATTAACGCCTATAATTTATTCCTTTCGATTGGTACCCTTCCGGACCACCCCCGATAGTGGGAAGTCGAAATATTTTGAATTTTGTAAAATTTTATATCGAACCGAGGTGATGTGGTAAATCGAAATTTCAGTACATTTAACTTAAATATTCATAGATTTTCACCGGGTTTTTTGCGAATAGTTGTAATTCAGTTTGTCTTGATAAACGCTATAATAATTTTGAGTGTTGCCAGCATTTTTGAATTTTTTATAGCCAAAAAACATTAAAATTTTCATACTTTTTTCATAAATTGTCCAAATTTATTCAAAATTTTTATTTAAACCTGCGTTAATTAACGCCTATAATTTATTCCTTTCGATTGGTACCCTTCCGGACCACCCCCGATAGTGGGAAGTCGAAATATTTTGAATTTTGTAAAATTTTATATCGAACCGAGGTGATGTGGTAAATCGAAATTTCAGTACATTTAACTTAAATATTCATAGATTTTCACCGGGTTTTTTGCGAATAGTTGTAATTCAGTTTGTCTTGATAAACGCTATAATAATTTTGAGTGTTGCCAGCATTTTTGAATTTTTTATAGCCAAAAAACATTAAAATTTTCATACTTTTTTCATAAATTGTCCAAATTTATTCAAAATTTTTATTTAAACCTGCGTTAATTAACGCCTATAATTTATTCCTTTCGATTGGTACCCTTCCGGACCACCCCCGATAGTGGGAAGTCGAAATATTTTGAATTTTGTAAAATTTTATATCGAACCGAGGTGATGTGGTAAATCGAAATTTCAGTACATTTAACTTAAATATTCATAGATTTTCACCGGGTTTTTTGCGAATAGTTGTAATTCAGTTTGTCTTGATAAACGCTATAATAATTTTGAGTGTTGCCAGCATTTTTGAATATTTTATAGCCAAAAAACATTAAAATTTTCATACTTTTTTCATAAATTGTCCAAATTTATTCAAAATTTTTATTTAAAACTGCGTTAATTAACGCCTATAATTTATTCCTTTCGATTGGTACCCTTCCGGACCACCCCCGATAGTGGGAAGTCGAAATATTTTGAATCTTACTCCCACCCAACCCACCCTGTTGTCATCATTTAGGTTGCAAACCTACCCTGTTATTATCATCTAGGTTAGTTGTACGCTTTTAGAGGTTACTCTATCGAATTGACACGACGAACTGGATCCCATTGATACCTGAAAGAGGAAAATCGGACTTAGCAAAGCTTACTTTGTTTATTTACCACTTATTTAAGTTACCTTTAGTTATTAAGTTATTTTTAAGCTATTAATTACCTATGACTATCCTTTATTGAGGAAAACTGTATACTCTATGACCTAAGTTTTTACAACTTACCATTTGTTTTTATCTTTATAATTTTACCCTATTTTTTACTTTCTTATACATATACATAACTTTACACCTTATACAACTTATACAAATTTACTCTATTTTATTATTTTGACGTCCCCTATCTATTGACAAGATGTTCGGCATTAGAACACCAGCCAAGAGGACCGTTGATGTGACCTCCCAGTCTCCAAAAGAGAATGACACAATAGATCTCACCTCCAAAGTTAGGCGTAGCATTGGGGAATGGGAAACCGGCAGACCAAGCGTAAGCCCCAAACTGACCCCACCAGTTGCTGGTTCAACTGACGTAGCACCCTCTAGACCAAAGCCGAATCCAGAACCTTCACAAAAAGACAAAGTGCAGACACAGAAGGCATCGATGGCGATAATATTTTCGCCACCTAAAAAGAAGACCAGAGTGGACGAAGCAAGAGCGGCAAGTAACAAGGCTAAGCTCCATCTCTCGAACTCCCGCAACTTAAAAACTGACATTAAGCTGGAAGTCTCCAGCTCTATTGACAGACTATTCCAACTAGTCAAAGAGTCGGAACTGGAGTTGACAAAGGAGCGGGGAGGAAGTGGAGCAAAGCAGAAGGCAGTTACTAGAGTGGAGCCGCAGATTGTTGAAAAGGCGGCAGAAAAGACCAGGGATGACAGCATCCTCCTGGAAGCAATTGAGGCCAATACTAGGCTTCTTGCTGAAAACGGGAGGAAGCTAGAACAGCTGAAGGAGGCTCTGGAAAGCCAGAAAGAAGCTCTTGAGAAGACAACTTACGCGAGTGTAGTTGCAGCAGGTGGCACAGATCCAGCGCCTAAAATGCAGACCGCACTGCACTCGGTAGTTGTCTCCTCAACGAGACAAGAAGAGACAGGTGAGGAAATTCTCGAGAGGGTGCGAAAGACCGTAGACGCCAAGGAAGGGTGGATACAGGTTGAAAGGGTCAGGAAAGCTAAGGACCGTAAAATCATAATGGGCTGCAGAACTCAAGAGGACAGGCAGAAGGTCAAGGAAAGATTGGAGGCGGCTGGAGTACACCTCGTCGTCGAGGAGGTGAAAAACAAGGACCCGCTTCTGGTCCTGAAAGACGTGCTCACTGTGCACAGTGATGACGAAATCATCAAGGCTTTCAGGAACCAGAATAGGGACATTTTTCGCGGTCTCGACGAGGGGGAAAGCAGAGTTTCGATCAAATATCGGAAAAGGGCACGAAACCCCTGCTGTGGTCACATTGTCCTAAGTGTGTCGCCCACCATATGGAGACGCTCTATTGACCACAAAAGAATAAAGATTGACCTGCAGGCAGTCCATGTGATGGATCAATCGCCACTTGTACAATGTACCCGATGCTTGGGTTACGGGCATGGTCGGCGGTTCTGCAAGGAGCCAGCCGACCTGTGCAGCCATTGCGGTGATCCTCACATGGCGACCGAGTGCCCCAACCGATTGATCGGAGAAGCTCCTGCCTGTAAGAACTGCGTCCTAGCCAAGCTGGAGAACAAACAGCATAATGCCTTCAGCAATGACTGTCCCATTCGGAGGAAGCGAGACGCAATGGCCCGTCTGTCGGTGGCTTACTGCTAAGGGCACCGAAACTGTTTCCCCCCAGTATAAAATCCTCCAAGCTAACCTGCAGAGGAGCAAACTAGCGACAAACGAGCTCTTGTTGGAGGCCGTAAAGCGCAAGGCAGCAGTGGCGCTGCTCCAGGAGCCGTACGTGGGTGCCGCGAAGAGTATTAGAAGTCACCGAGGTGTTAGAATCTTCCAGAGCTCTGATGTAGGGGAGGGTACTGTCAAGGCGGCAATAGCCGTCTTTGATCACGACCTAGACGTCTTACAGTACCCGGAACTCACCACAAACAACATCGTTGTGGTGGGGATCCGAACCAGAGCCTGGGAGATCACACTTGTCTCCTACTACTTTGAGCCGGATGTACCCCTGGAGCCGTACCTTGCACGCTTGAAAGCTATCCAGCAAAGAAAGGGACCCGGCAGGTTAGTCTTTGGAGGTGACACTAACGCCAAGTCCACCTGGTGGGGCAGTAGCCAGGAAGACGTAAGAGGGAAGGAGATGTGCGGGGCCTTGGACGAGATGGGGCTGCATGTCCTCAACACCGGAGACACCCCGACATTTGATGTCATAAGGGGTGGAAGAAGGTACTGCAGTCACGTGGACGTTACGGCCTGCACAATGGACTTACTAAACCTGGTGGACAATTGGAGAGTGGTAGAGAGTCTGACGAGCTCGGATCACCAGGGAATCTCTTTCAGCTTAAGCTTAGAAAAGTCAAAGGGGATACGCATTGAAAGGACGACGAGGGTCTATAATACTAAAAAAGCATGCTGGGATCAATTTCATGAGAAATTGAGCCAGACTATGCAGGAAAAAAGCTTAACCCTAAAAAAATTGCAAATGATTGACACTCCGGAACAATTAAATAAAATACTAGGAGAATACACAAAGGCAATCACTATAACATGCAGAGAAACAATACCCTACAAAAAGCAGAAAGAGCTACTTACCATTCCTTGGTGGTCGAAGAAACTCGAGGACATGAAGAAGCAGGTGGACACTAAGAGGCGCCGCATCAGAAACGCAGCACCGGTTCGTAGAGAACACGTAGTCGGCATATACCTGAAAGAAAAAGAAAATTATGAAAGGGAAGTGCAACTGGCAATAACGGATAGCTGGAAGGATTTCTGTGGGAAGCAGGAGAAGGAAGGAATGTGGGAAGGAATCTATCGGGTTATTGCCAGGTCTGCAAAAAGGGAAGAGGATATGCCGCTGCGTGAAGGAAACAGAACCCTAGATGCGAAGCAATCGGTGAGGCTGTTAGCTGAGACCTTTTATCCTGAGGATAGAGGGGAAAATGACGATGCAGACCACAAACGTATCCGAGAACAAGCTGAAACAGTAAACTCGCGGAGTCATGGTGATCATGACCCGCCTTTCACTTCTAGCGAACTCGAAATGGCTGCAAAGTCATTTAACCCCAAAAAGGCTCCAGGAGCCGACGGCTTCACCGCCGATATATGCGTGCGGGCCATAGATTCCGATCCTGCCTACTTTTTAGCCTTGCTAAACAAGTGTATGGCACTTGAGCACTTCCCTAAGATCTGGAAGGAAGCAACAGTAGTCGTCCTAAGAAAGCCGGGAAAGAGCTCGTATACCGAACCCAAATCGTACAGGCCGATTGGTCTTTTGCCTGTGCTGGGTAAGGTATACGAGAAAATGTTGGTTGCTCGCCTCAAATTCCACCTGCTGCCGAGGATTAGTACTCGCCAATACGGATTCATGCCCCAAAAAAGCACCGAAGACTCCCTCTACACACTAATGCAGCACATCCGTGCTAAATTGCATCTTAAAAAGATTGTGACATTAGTGTCACTTGACATCGAGGGAGCCTTCGACAGTGCATGGTGGCCGGCTATAAGGGTCCGGTTGGCTGAGGAAAACTGTCCGATCAATTTGAGGCGAATAATCGACAGCTACCTGAGTGACAGGAAAGTCACGGTGAGGTATGCGGGGGAGCAGCACGAACGAAGTTCGAGCAAAGGATGCGTGCAAGGATCCATTGGTGGGCCCATCCTTTGGAACGTTCTGCTGGATCCTCTCCTCCAACAACTTGAGGGCAGGGGCGACTACTGTCAGGCGTTCGCCGATGATGTCGTGATGGTTTTCTGTGGTGAGACAGCACGAGACATAGAACGACAAGCCAATGCCGCTCTCGACCATGTTCGAACGTGGGGTATCCGAAATAAGCTGAAGTTCGCGCCGCATAAGACTTGCGCGATGGTTATAACGCGTAGGCTCAAGTACGATACACCACGTTTGAGCATGGGCGGGATCGACATTGGAATGTCCCCACAGATGAAACTGCTGGGTCTCACCATTGACGAAAACCTCACTTTCAACACCCACGTCGGGAACGCCTGTAAAAAAGCGATCGGGATTTATGGCCAGCTCGTTAGAACAGCCCGCGTAAGCTGGGGGCTAAACCCCGAAGTGCTGCGCTCTATCTATACAGCGGCGGTCGAGCCAGTGATCCTTTACGCCGCAAGTGTCTGGGCGCCAGCTGTAGATAAGCTTGGAGTGCGAAAGCAGCTAAACGTAGTTCAGCGGGGCTTTGCACAAAAACTGTGCAAA
The DNA here is from genome assembly GCA_963564715.1 of Catocala sponsa. Classification (NCBI taxonomy): domain Eukaryota; kingdom Metazoa; phylum Arthropoda; class Insecta; order Lepidoptera; family Erebidae; genus Catocala; species Catocala sponsa. Next base: position 28,061,092 of record OY751337.1, on the reverse strand, counting down.
GCATATCGCACTGTATCGCTGAACTCGGCACTGGTGCTGGCCGGGATCCTCCCATTGGACCTTCGTATAAAAGAGGTGGCTCGTTTATACGAAGCCAAAAAGGGGATATCTCGGTCAGCAGTAGTTGACCGAGAGGTGGAAATTATGTCACCATTTTTCGAGGCTCCGCACCCAGCCGATAAACTGCCCCTAAAATACAAATGCCTGATAAACCAGGAACAGTACCAAAATCATTGCGATTTTGCGGTGCGCATTTACACTGACGGCAGTAAAATTGAGGGCAAAGTTGGAGCGGCGCTATCCGTTTGGGTCGGCGACGTCGAAAACAGAGCCCTCAAGTTTACCTTGCCGTCATACTGTACGGTTTATCAGGCAGAACTGTTGGCACTTTTCAAGGCAGCGGGCGAGGCCTTGAAAATGGACGAATCCACCTTCGGCATCTACTGTGACTCCAGAGCAGCCCTAGAGACTGTAGCTAACCCTAACTCGACCCATCCACTAGCAGCGGAAACCAGAAACGCCATAAGACGCTGTAGGCTCCAGAACAAGTGCGTCTCCTTGTTCTGGATAAAAGCCCACGCTGGCCTGGATGGGAACGAGAGAGCAGACCAATTAGCGAAGGAGGCTGCTCTGAAGTCAAAGAAGAAGCCAGACTACGATCTTTGCCCTATCTCATTCGTCAAACGTATGCTCCGTCTGCATACGATTGAGGAATGGGATAGAAGGTATAAATCTGCCGAAACCGCCTCCATTACAAAGTTGTTCTTCCCAGACGTCCTGACGGCGTATAGTGTTGTGAGAAAATTTGTACCAACGAGCATCACCACACAAATCATGACAGGACACGGTGGGTTCTCCTCATACTTGAAACGATTTAAGTGTAAGGAGAACTCATCGTGTGCCTGCGATCCGGCGGCCGATGAAAGTGTACCGCATCTGATTTTTGAATGCCCAATGTTCATTCGCGAACGTTACGACCTGGAACAGGAGCTGGGAGTAAACATGTCTGCAGAAAACCTGTCGCATATAATGGCAGGATGCCAACGAAACAAATTAATAAATTACTGCACGAAAATAGCAGCAACAGTTTTAAAAAGAAATAAAAGCGTATAAATAAAACATATGATATCATTATAATGATACATAATGAATGTCACATAATTAATAAACATAGATACAAAATAACGGATATACAATAAAAAAAAAAAAAAAAAAAAAAAAAGAATAAAACACTAAAATGTCCTCAAAAAATTAACCACGATACATCTACCCTTAATGGGTTCTTAAAAGAAACACGATACAAGAAAACTAAAGGCAATAAAAATAAAACATCATATAACAAAGTCCTTATCTATGATAGGGGAAATTAGAAACAATCAAAAAAAAAAAAAAAAAACCTAACCTAACCTAACCTAACCTAACCTAACCTAACCTAACCTAACCTAACCTAACCTTTTTTTTTTTTTTTTTTTTTTTTTTACGTGGGGGAATGCTATGACGCATACCCCTCCGCGGGGGCGGGCGGAGGGGTTATGTCGGACTCGCCGGGGTAAAAGAAAGATGTTGAAATAATAATGTACCTCCCGGAATACCGACTAAACCTACCACGGTGTTCCTCGACAAACCACTGTCGACGGGGCCGCGCGAATCACTTTCACATGCAGTCGCGACCCCGCCGAGGTTACGGCCCGCCGTGTGAAACGGCAGGCCACTACACGAAACTCCTACCCTAGGTATACCACTCCAAAAGCCCTACTGTCCCCCCCCTAGAGGGGAGACGGACACGACACAGAGGCGCGCGTGGGAACACGCACGCCGCCTCTCGGACCTGGTGCTGAACGGATGGCGGGCAGGCCCACAAAGCCCGCCACCCCCAGGTCAAACCTCATGGTGGCTGGAGGTCGTCCCGCGCCCTCCGGCGCCCGGCTCTGCGGTTGGGGAGAGGGTTTAAACGCTCCCTCTCCCGCTCCGCCGCCTCCTTGATGGAAATGACTTCCTCACAAAAGGAGGCGACGGCATTCCACGACCTCTCACTCCGGACCATAGACAGAACTACGGCCGGGAGCGAGAGGACAACCGATCCGACTGCCGCGATCAATTCACGGCGCTGCGATGCCCAGGCGGGGCAATCTGCCAAAGTGTGCAGCGCCGTGTCCTCGACAACGTCGCGGCAGTCGCCGCAGTGGTGACAACCGGGCGTCTCTTGCCGGCCTATCCGACACAGGAACCGGCCAAAACAACCATGGCCGGTCAAAACCTGTGTCAGCCGGAAGGTGAGGGCGCCATGCCGCCTCTCCAGCCACTCCTCAAACACGGGACTTACCGCCACGATCGTGGCGTGCCCGGCACTGGGGTGCACAAGTCGTTCCTTCCAATTGGCCACTAGGACCTGGCGGAGCTCGGACCTCGCCGCCTCGACAGCGGAAAGAGTAGGTCCTTCGCCCCGAGCTAGCGCCTCCTGGCGCCAACGATAGAGCGACGCCAGGAGCGCCGCTTCCAGGTCCCATGGCATCGATCCGGCGAGGAGGCTCGCAGCCTCGAACGAGATCGTGCGGTATCCTCTTATCAACCTGACGGCCATGGCGCGCTGTGGCGCACGAAGCGCCGAAATTTTACGGGCCGTCAGGTTGTCCGCCCAAACTGGGGCCCCGTACAGGGCCATGGACCGCACGACTCCCTCGTAGAGCCTCCGGCAGGAGGGATTTGGCCCCCCAAGGTTGGGCAGCAGGCGCGCTAGCGCGCCTGCAGCGCCCCGAAGAATGGGGGCCAAACGTCGAAAATGGGCTGTAAAGTCCCATCGGCCGTCGAGCAAGAGACCTAAATACTTTAGGGTTGACTCGACGCCGATGCGGACCCCTCCTACCATAATATGAGCCTCTGGAGGTGGCCGGTTCCGAGGGCCGTGAAAACAAACGGCCTCGGACTTGGTCAGGGCCACCTCGAGGCCCAACCGCCGGATACGATTGACGACTTGTGCGACCCCAGCGGTCGCCAGTATGGCCGCCGCCCGGTGCGACTTACCCCTCGCAGTGACAAGTGTGTCGTCGGCGTAACAAATGACGCCGACGCCACGGAGGAGCGCACCTCGCAGCACCCAGTCGTAACCGATGTTCCACAGGAGCGGACCCAGAACCGATCCCTGTGGAACACCGCACGACATCTCTCGCCGACTCCAACCGTCGTGACCCGGGTAGACTACTACCCTCTCCGATAGGTATGCCCCGACTATGCGGCGGAGGTAGGTCGGCACTCGATGGAAAACGAGTGCCTCCCTGATACAACTCCAGGGCAAGGTGTTGAAGGCATTCGCGATGTCTAGAGACACCGCGAAGACGACCTCGCCCCGGGACACCGCATCCTCCGCCAGGCTCCTCACACGCATGACTGCGTCTATAGTGGAGCGCCCGCGGCGGAAACCATACTGGTTCTCCGCCAAATCCGGGCCCACTGAAGAAAGACGCTGGACGAGGCGCTCCGCAATAATAAACTCAAAGAGTTTAGCCACCTCGTCCAGCAACACAATGGGCCGGTAGGCGGACGGAGAGTCCGCCGGGCGCCCCTCCTTCCTGATCAGGACCAGTTTCCCCACCTTCCACTGGCGCGGAAACTGGCCCCGCTGCAGACACTCACTGAGGAGCCCCCTGAGTCGGGGCGCGAGCTCCTCCAGGACCAGGGCCAACGCAAGGCCTGGAATGCCGTCGGGCCCTGGGGCGGTGTTTTTCGAGCGAAGTCTCGACACCGCCGCTCGCAACTCTACTTGGGTCACTTCGGGAACCACGTCGTCGTCAAAGTCCGCGCTGGACGCCATGGAAGGCGGAACCATCGACGGAGGAGTGTGCTCCGCCTGTAATGGAAACAGAGCGGCCACCACCTCCTCCACCAACTGTGGCCGGAGACTCTGGGACAAGGGGGGCGCCCAGGGGCGAAGCTTGCCCCTGACCATAAGGTATGGACGCCCCCAGGGATTACGGTCCAGAGTCCCCAGCAGCTCTTGGCGGGCCTGATCTTTGGCCCGCTTGATGGAGATCTTCAGGGTCTTCTTGGCCGCTCTGTAGACCTCGTACAGTTCCGCCTCCCTGGCGCCAAAATCGGGAGGGCGGCGACGCCTCCTTCGAAGCCGGATGTACTGGCGTCTGGCTGCTACGCACGCATGGCGCAGGTCGGCTATATGATCCGACCACCAGTACACCCGACGCCTAGCTGAAATGTTTAAAGGCACTCTAGGCATCGCCGCATCGCAAACTTGCGTTATGGCCTCCCGGAACCACTCAGCCTCCGTATCGACGTTGTCAGGCCTGGCCGGTGCTGGCACCCAGGCCTGAACGATGGAGGCTTCCAGGAGGACCTCCCGATTCAGCTTTTTCAAAGCCCAGCGCGGACCGCCCCCAATCGGGGCCACCGGGGCCGGCGGGTCGGAGGTCTGGGCGGAGACGTCGAACCGTATATAACGATGGTCCGACAACGTCTCCACCCCCTCGACGACGCGCCAGCCTTGGACACGGCGTGCTAGTGCGGGGCTAGCAAAAGAGATATCAATAACCGACCCGCCCCGCTGGCGCACGCACGTGTGCACTGACCCACGATTGAGGACTAGCAGGCCGTTTTCTACGGCCCACTCCTCGAGCAATTCACCCCTCGCGTCCGTGGTCGCGGAACCCCAAGCCGAGGATTTGGCATTGAGGTCCCCGACGAAGAGCACGGGCCGAGGGTGGCTTCGAGCGACGACGACGTTCAGTTCGAGGAGATACTCCTCGAAGTCGGCGAGAGGTCGGTTGGGTGAGAAGTAGCCGCCCACCACAACCGCTTCTCCTACGAGTGCTGCGACACAGCCCCGTCCTCGGACGATGTTCTCGAAGGACGGGGTGCCGGCGGCGGCCGGCGAAATTAGCGCCACCGAGCCATCTAGGTCCCCTACCCAGTCAGCCCTGGGAGGGACAAAATAGGGCTCGGCGACGATGGCGACATGAATTGACCACTGCGCCATGCTCTGGAGGAGAAGATCCTGAGCTCTGGCGCAGTGGTTTAAATTACTCTGGAGGAGACGGAGGCGTGGAGACATTACGTCTCCATACTAACCTCCGCCCCTCCGACCGCGGGAGCGGCGGCCCTGGCTATTGCCGACGTCGAGGCAGGCGACCGTGGCGGTAGTCTTTTACTGGTGGCGGCGCACCCCTTGCCACCCGCCCGGTGCTCCGCTGGTTTGCCCGCCGCCGCACACAAAACACAGTGCGGCGTGGCCTCGCACGCTGCGGCCACGTGACCGGGCTGACCGCAACGGAAACAGCGGCCGGTGCAGTCAACCCGAGAGGGGCACATGACACCCACGTGGCCGCTGGACAGACAGCGGTAGCAACGGGCGAGCCTGGGCTCCAGCGCTTTAATTTGCGCCGAAACCCACCCCACCAAAAGACGTCGGCCATCGGCAAGTTTTTTGGCGGCGGCGACCGGACAGCTAATAATGGCCGTCCCCATACCGGAGCGGCCCTGCTTAATGTCTCCGCACTTAATTTGTTCCGCAGGGCACGCGCCGGTCCTGGCGACGGCAGCGACGACCTCTTCTTTCGATACAGAGTCATCCAGGCCCGTGATGCGCATATCTATGCACTTTTGGGGCCTGGAGACGCGGACCTCTTCTGCCCCTAACACCTGGCGGAGACTTTCCGCCAGGCGGTCCGCCTGGTCGCCGCTTGCGACTCCCGGCACTTCGATAAGGCGGGCACCGGTCTGGGTTGTCCGGCACCGCAAGCCTGTTGTTATACCCAGAGTGCCGGGGTCGATCGCCGTCCGCGCCTTCTTGAGGAGCTCCGCATAAGTGGTCCCTCGCTCGATGGCAGCCGGCTGCAGTGTTAACACAACTGCAGTGGAGCGAGGGGCCTGGAGCTTCCTCGCCGCCTTTTTGGCCGCCTGCCTGGCCTTCTTTGCCGCCTTCTTCCTCTTCTTGGCCTCCTCCTTCTTCTTGCCGACGACCTCCCAGTCGTCGGCTCTGCGTGGGGTGGCCGCAGGTTGCTTCCCAGCAGCGGCAGGGCGCTCCTTGGAGGCAACGGGCACGTGCTTCGCCTGCGTCTTTTTCCTGCGCTTTTGGCCTGCTGGAGCTGGAGTATCGCCCGCTGGAGCAACAGGAGGAGGCCGCGGGGCTCTTGCTTTAGCCGCGTACGACGTAGGCGGCGCAGGCGTCGGGGGAGCTGGACGGGGAGGCTCTCTGACTCTGTCCGCTGCTAAAGGAGGGCGCAACAGCCGGCCCTCCATTACTGACAGCTTGGCGCGAAACTCGCCAAGCTCCTGCCGGACTAGCGCTACAAGCTCGGACTCTTCCTTGTTTGTGTTCATGTCTTGCCGCTTTTCAAAGTCCTCCTGGCGTTTCTTGAGCTCAGCAATTTCTCGCGCCAAGCGAGCATTCTCAGCCATCAGCTTCTGGACCTCCTCGTTGGCTGTTCTATTGAACACGGCCTCCCCAATGTCCCGAATGGCCTCCACTGACTCTTTAAGGGCCTTCTGGCAGGTGCCTTTAAGACCCTTAGATTTCTTGGAGACCAAACGGATTGCCTCCAAGGCGTCACCAAGGCGGATCTTTAGCTGGGACACTGGCAGGTCCTCAGCATCCAGCCCCACAACCTGCTGCTGCCGAGTCGCCGCAACTCGCCGGGCCGCCGCAGCAACTACGCTGTCCTCCTCGGACGTGCGCTCCTCGGCGTCGGCCTTCTGCAACGCGGCAGCGAGTTCGGCCTTGGCCTGGCCCAGACCCACGTACCTGCCGTGGGTGGGCGGACGACCGCGTCCACGTCGCGCTGTCGCAACCTTCGGCGCCGGTACCGCGTCCTCGCTTGATCCGTCAGACTCCGACTGTTGCACAGACCGCGACCGCTTGCGCGGAGCTTTCTCCGGACTTGACTCCGAGGATAAAACTTCAACTTCGTGCTCCGACGGCACGTACTCCTCATCGGAACGCGCAATACTGGGCGTGCGCGACCTACTAACTCTCGACGACTTTTGTTTTAAAATAGATTTTAGAGATTCCATGTTTGAACCCACGAGTATGGGAGAAATAAAAGTCGACCCGGGCAGAGATCCCGATACCCGGGCAAGCCTAATACAACAGGGGGACGGCAGGTACCCTGAGGGGGCCGCACTAACGACTGAACTACCCATCAGCCATGCATCTCCTCGCCGTGCGGCAGCAACTTGAGATTCGGGGTGGTTTTTATAGAGGGCCACTCCCTCGCAGTCCGGGCGGTGAAGCCAAGACCCTCGCTCCCGTCAGCAGCCGCGAGACGTGATCCACGACACTGCACAATACGGGGTTACGATTTGCTCTAGACGGTGACAACGGGGGCAAAAGACAAAAGAAAGGAAGGAACAACAAAAACAAAAACAAAAGGGTACAAAACAAAATGGACGCAGAACCAAAAGGAACAAAAAACAAAAAGGGGACAAGACCAAAAACAAGAGACAAAAACAAAAAAAAAAAAAAAAAAAAAAAAAACAAAAAGGGGGGGGCAAAGAAAGGGGAGAGAGTCGTCAGAGTGACGAGAAGAGACCCCGTTGTCTGTTCAGCGGCAGGGTGAGTGCACGCCGAACCCGTCAAAGAGGCTCTCCCATGTCCACTCTAAAACAGAGCGGTACTGGGAGAGCCGGGCCCAAAGAAAGGGCCGCCGGCCTGGGGATGGGACAAGCGTCCATCCCCCCGCCACCGGTGCCAAACGCGACGGCACAAGGCACCGGTAGTCAGAATATTAGCCGCCAGCAATAATGAAGAGCATTATTGCCAACGTTGCCCAGGGTGTACCACGAGGAGGTTTTCTGACCCACACCCCAACCTAACCTAACCTAACCTAACCTAACCTAACCTAACCTAACCTAACCTAACCTAACCTAACCTAACCTAACCTAACCTTTTTTTTTTTTTTTTTTTTTTTTTCGCGGGGAAATGTGCAATCACATTCCCCATCGCCGGTTTTGGGGCGGGCGATGGGGATATGTCGGGATCCAGCCCCTACGATGGATTTGGGCTGAACCGACTAAAACCACCGCGGTGTTCCTCACACCTTTATGGCGGAGCCGCGCGAATCGCTCTCACATTCGAATCGCGACCCCGCCGAAGGTTCGACCCGCCGATGGACATGGCGGGTCCCACACAACCATCGAAACAAAACATTGGGGGATCTAGTCCCCTACGGTAAAGCGGGGGACCTGTTCCCCCTTCCGTCATCGAGAGGCGTGCGCGGAACACGAACGCCGCCTACTCCTGCGCTGATCGGGCGGTGGACGGCCCCAATGGGTCCACCGCCCGCAGGCTTCTACTCAAGGTGGCTGGAGGTCGTCTCGCGCCCTCCTGCGCCCGGCTCTGCGGTTGGGGAGAGGGATTAAACGTTCCCTCTCCCTCTCCGCCGCCTCCTTCACTAACATCACCTCCTCACAGAAGGAGGCAACGGCATTCCAAGACCTCTCACTCGAAACCATGGACAGAACCATAGCCTCGAGCGAGAGGACGACCCTACCGACTGCCGCGTGCATGACACGGCGTTGCGTGGCCCAAGCAGGGCAATCCGCCAATGTGTGCAACGCCGTGTCTTCGACAACGACGCGGCAGTCGCCGCAGTGATGACAGCCGGGCGTCTCCTGTTTGCCTATTCGACACAGGTACCGACCGAAACAACCGTGGCCGGTCAGCACCTGCGTCAGACGAAACGTGAGGGCGCCATGACGCCTCTCCAGCCACTCTCTGAGTACGGGTCTTACCGCCACGATTGTGGCGTGCCCGGCGCTGGGATTGACAAGTCGTTCCTCCCATTCTGCCACTAGGACCCCGCGGAGCTCGCGCCGCCGCACCTCGATATCGCGATGCGACGGTACTTCACCCCGTACCAGTGCCTCCTGGCGCCATTGAAATAGCGACGCCAGGAGCCCGGCCTCTAGGTCCCAGGGCGATGATCCGGCAAGGAGGCTCGCTGCCTCGAAGGAAATCGTGCGGTAACCTCGAATTGCCCTGACGGCGATGACGCGTTGTGGCCGCCGAAGAGCAGCCACATTTTTGGCCGTCAGGGTGTTGGCCCACACGGGTGCTCCGTATAGGGCCTTAGACCGCACGACCCCCTCGTAGAGCCTCCGGCAGGAGGCATTTGGCCCCCCTAAATTGGGCAGCAGGCGCGCTAACGCGCCTGCAACGCCCAGAAGACTGGGGGCCAAACCCCGAAAATGTGCAGCAAAGTCCCACCGGCTGTCGAGTACGAGTCCCAGATACTTGAGAGTCGACCCGACACCGATGCGGACCCCTCCTACCATAATGTGGGCCCCTGGAGGTGGCCGGTTCCGAGGACCATGAAAGAAAATGGCCTCGGACTTAGAAAGAGCCACCTCCAGGCCCAACCGCCGGATACGACCAACGACTTGTGCAACCCCAGCGGTCGCCAACATGGCCGCCGCCCGGTGCGACTTACCCCTTGCCGTGACTAAGGTGTCGTCGGCGTAACAAATGACGCCGACGCCACGGAGGAGCGCACCTCGCAGCACCCAGTCGTAGCCGATGTTCCACAGGAGCGGACCCAGAACCGATCCCTGTGGAACACCGCACGACATCTCTCGCCGACTCCAACCGTCATGACCCGGATAAACAATAAATCTATTATTTAAGTAAGCCCCGACTATGCGACGGAGGTAGGGAGGCACGCAATGGTAAACTAACGCCTCCCTAATACAACTCCAGGGCAAGGTATTAAAGGCGTTGGCAATGTCGAGTGACACCGCCAAGACGACCTCGCCCCGGGTAACTGCTTCCTCCGCCAGACTCCTCACACGCTGAATCGCGTTGATGGTGGAGCGCCCGCGACGGAAGCCATGCTGACTGTCCGCCAAATCCGGGCCCACCGAAGACAAGTGCTGGACGAGGCGCTCCGCGATAATTCTCTCGAACAATTTAGCGACCTCGTCCAGCAAAACAATGGGCCGGTAGGCGGACGGACTGTCCGCCGGACGCCCCGGCTTCCTAAGGAGGACCAGTTTCCCAACCTTCCACTGACTCGGGAACTGGCCCTCCCGAAGACATGATGTGAGGAGTCCCCTGAGTCGGGGCCCGAGCTCCTCAAGGGCCAGGACCCACGCACGGCCTGGAATGCCGTCGGGTCCTGGGGCGGTGTTCTTCGCACGAAGTCGTGACACCGCCGCTCTTAATTCTACCCGGGTCACTTCGGGAACAACGTCGTCGTCAAAGTCCGCGTTGGACGCCACGGAAGGCGGAACCATAGGCGGAGGAGGGTGCTCCGCTCTGGAAGGAAACAGAGCGGCCACCACCTCTCGCAGGAGCTCCGGACGGAGACTCTGGGTCAAAGGGGGCGCCCACGGGCGAAGCTTCGACATTACCATAAGGTATGGACGCCCCCAGGGATTCCGGTCCAGAGTCTCTAGAAACTCCTGGCGGGCCTGATGTTTGGCCCGCATGATCTCAGCTTTCAACGATTGTTTGGCTACTCTGTAGGCCTCATAGAGTTCCGCCTGTCTCTCCGTGAAGTCGGGAGGGCGGCGACGCCTTCTGCGCAGCCGGATGTACCGGCGTCGCGCAGCTACACAGGAATACCGTAGCCGCGCGATATAATCCGACCACCAGTACACCCGGCGCCTCGATGGAGTAGATCTTACTCGCGGCATCGCCGCATCGCAAATTTGACTCATTGCCTCCCGGAACCACTCGGCCTCCATCTCGATGTTTTCAGGCCCGGCCGGAGAACGCACCCAGGCCTGAACGATGGAGGCCTCCAGGAGGACCTCCCGATTTAATTTAGACAAGGCCCAACGCGGACCGCCCTCAATCGTATATCTTCGAACGGGCGCGCCGGAGGTCTGGGCGGAGACGTCGAACCGGATGTAACGATGATCCGACAACGTCTCCACCCCCTCGACGACACGCCAACCTACGACACGGCGCGCTAGAGCGGGGCTCGCAAAGGATACGTCCACGATGGAACCGCCCCGCTGACGCACGCACGTGTGCACTGATCCACGATTGAGGACTTGCAGGCCGTTTTCAACGGCCCACTCCTCAAGCAGTTCACCCCTCGCATCCGTGGTCGGTGAACCCCAAGCCGAAGATTTGGCATTAAGGTCCCCGACGACGAGCACGGGCCGAGGGTGGCTGCGAGCGACGACGACGCTAAGTTCGAGGAGATACTCCTCGAAGTCGGCGAGAGATCGGTTGGGTGAGAAGTAACCGCCCACCACAACCGCTTCCCCTATTTGTGCTGCGACGCAGCCCCGTCCTCGAACTATGTTTTCGAAGGACGGGGTGCCGGCGGCGGCCAGCGAAATGATCGCCATCGAGTCACTGAGGTCCCCTACCCAGTTATCACTGGGAGGGACAAAGTAGGGCTCGGCGACGATGGCGACGTTAATTGACCACTGCGCCATGCTCTGGAGGAGAAGATCCTGAGCCCTGGCGCAGTGGTTTATGTTACTTTGGAGGAGGCGGAGGCATGGATCCATTAATTGGTATCCATTACTATCCCCGCCCCCTCGACCGCAGAAGCGGCGACCTTTGCGACTTTTGTCGACTTTATGGCCGACTGGCCCCTATTCGACTTGGGTGCGGCGCATCCCCTACCCCCGGCCTGGTGATCAGCCGGCCTTCCTGACGCCACACATAGCATGCAGTGCGGCGTCGCTCTACACGAGCCGGCCAAGTGACCAGACTGACCGCAACGAAAACAACGTCCGCTGCAGTCAACCTCTGAGGTGCATTTTACCCCAACATGACCACCGCTGAGGCAGCGGTAGCATCTCATTGGTCGAGGGTCAAGGAGCTTGACCTGCGCCGACACCCAACCTATTAAAACTCTTCGGCCGTCGGCCAATTTCTTAGCCGTCGCCACGGGACAGCTAACGACTGCTGTTCCCATGCCGGCGCGGCCCGGGCGAATGTCACCGCACCGGACTTGATCAGGAACACATTCCCCGACCCTAGCGACGGCTGCTACAACTTCCTCCACTGTAATTGAATCATCCAGGCCCGCAATACGCAGCTGTGCGCATTTCTGCGGCCTGGACACTCTGACGTTCTCCTCCGGTAATATTTTGCGGAGGCCTTCCGCGAGGCTATCGGCCTGATTGCCACTAGCGACCCCAGGCACTTCAATGAGGCGGGCTCCGGTCTGAGTGGTTTTGCACCGCAGACCCGCCGTGATTCCCAGTGCACTGGGATCAATGGCGGAGCGCGCCTTCCTCATTATCTCCGCATATGTTGTGCCTCGTTCCAGTGCTGCCGGTTGCAGCGTTAACACCACTGCTGTGGAACGAGGCGTGCGGAGCTTCTTGGTCTTTTTCGCCTTACGCGCTTCCTTCTGCCTCTTCTTTGCCGCCTTTTTCTTAGCGCCGACCTTCTGCCATCCATCTCCCGTTCGGGCAGCGGACGACGCCTGGGGCTGGTTAGCGGACGGGACAGGCGGAGCCTGGCTTTTAGGCTTGCTCTTCCTCCTCTTCTTCTTTCCCTCCATCTGGGTTGGTGGAGGGACTACTTGAGGGGCACCTTGTTTTATTGGTGCCACCCGCTTTGTCGCCGCCTTTGCCGCATATGATGTTATTTGCGGCGGGGGCGGTGGGGGACGCTGATGTACCTGCGCTGTGCGCTGTTCACTCCGGCGGTCCGCTGCCAATGGAGGCCGAAGAATTCGTCCCTCCATGACCGATAGGGTCCGCCTAAATTCAGCCAGCTCCTGACGCAAGGAGGCCAACTCTGAATCGCCCGTATCTGCCCTCTCACGAATTTGTGTCCTGGGATTGGCACGCATTTCCTCCAGGAGACGCCTCATCTCGTCCACTTCCATAGATAGGCGGGCATTCTCTGCTTTCAACTTTTTTATTTCTTCGGAGGTAGTTCTAAGTAGTAGTACCTCCGTGACGTCCTTCACAGTGGCCATCGCGTCCTTGAGAGTTTTTACACTCGTGCCCTTGAGCCCTTTTGAGAGTTTAGAAACTAGACGGATTCCTTCCAGGGCACCATCAAGTCGCTCCCTCAGTTGGCCCGAAGTTTGGTCTTCCGCTTCTGCTGGAACCAAAGACTGGGAGGAGTTTTCCCGAACAGCAGCGGTTCGGCGTGAAGTCATCGCGACTACCTTTTCCTCCTCAGAGGCGCGCTCTTCCTCTTCTGCTCTCTTCTTGGCAGCTGCCAATTCAGCTTGAGCTTTGCCCACTCCTACGTAGCGCCCATGAGTAGGTGGGCGCCCGCGACCTCTTTTTGCAACCGGAATCTTAGGTGCCGGTACGTTCTCTTCGCACGAGGACGATTCCGTGCCTGAACGTTCCGCTCCCGGATGCGGACGCTTGCCGACAATCCTAACTGGGCTGTATGTGCCAGCAGTGCTCATGCTCTTTTCGGAGCCATCTGAGGGGACAAACTCAACGTCATCCTCCGATCGCGCAGTACTAGGCGTGCGCGAACCCGACCGCCGAACTTCGACGCTTTCTTCTGATCGCGCAACACTGGGCGTGCGCGACCTGATATTAGTGGCTAATGCCGTTTTATTTTTTAAATTGGTATCCATATTACGACCCACGAGTATGGGAGAAATAAAGGTCGACCCGGGCAGAGATCCCGATACCCGGGCAAGCCTAATACAACAGGGGGACGGCAGGTACCCTGAGGGGGCCGCACTAACGACTGAACTCCCCATCAGCCATGCATCTCCTCGCCGTGCGGCAGCAACTTGAGATTCGGGGTGGTTTTTATAGAGGGCCACTCCCTCACAGTCCGGGCGGTGAAGCCAAGACCCTCGCTCCCGTCAGCAGCCGCGAGACGTGATCCACGACACTGCACAATACGGGGTTACGATTTGCTCTAGACGGTGACAACGGGGACAAAAGACAAAAGAAAGGGGGAACAACGAAAACAAAAAGGGGACAAAACAAAATGGACGCAGAACCAAAACAAAAAGGGGACAAAACCAAAAACAAGAGACAAAAAGTCACAAAGGGGGGACAAAGAAAGGGGGAGAGTCGTCAGAGTGACGATAAGGGACCCCGTTGTCTGTTCAGCGGCAGGGTAAGTGCACGCCGAACCCGTCAAAGAGGCTCTCCCATGTCCACTCTAAAACAGAGCGGTACTGGGAGAGCCGGGCCCAAAGAAAGGGCCTCCGGCCTGGGGATGGGACTAGCGTCCATCCCCCCGCCACCGGTGCCGAACGCGACGGCACAAGGCACCGGTTGTCAGAATATTAGCCGCCAGCAATAATGAAGAGCATTATTGCCAACGTTGCCCAGGGTGTACCACGAGGAGGTTTTCTGACCCACACCCCAACCTAACCTAACCTTTTTTTTTTTTTTTTTTTTTTTTTTTTTTTTATTTTTTTTTTTTTTTTTTTTACGCGGGGAAATGTGCAGTCACATTCCCCATCGCCGGTTTTGGGGCGGGCGATGGGGATATGTCGGGATCCAGCCCCTATGATGGATTTGGGCTGAACCGACTAAAACCACCGCGGTGTTCCTCACACCTTTATGGCGGAGCCGCGCGAATCGCTCTCACATCCAAATCGCGACCCCGCCGAAGGTTCGACCCGCCGATGGACATGGCGGGTCCCACACAACCATCAAACAAACAAAAGATTGGGGGACCTTGTCCCCTACGACAAAGCGGGGGACCTGTTCCCCCTTCCGTCATCGAGAGGCGTGCGCGGAACACGAACGCCGCCTACTCGGACCTGCGCTGATCGGGCGGTGGACGGCCCCAATGGGTCCACCGCCCGCAGGCTTCTACTCAAGGTGGCTGGAGGTCGTCTCGCGACCTCCTGCGCCCGGCTCTGCGGTTGGGGAGAGGGATTGAACGTTCCCTCTCCCTCTCCGCCGCCTCCTTCACTAACATCACCTCCTCACAGAAGGAGGCAACGGCATTCCAAGACCTCTCACTCGAAACCATGGACAGAACCATAGCCTCGAGCGAGAGGACGACCCTACCGACTGCCGCGTGCATGACACGGCGTTGCGTGGCCCAAGCAGGGCAATCCGCCAATGTGTGCAACGCCGTGTCTTCGACAACGACGCGGCAGTCGCCGCAGTGATGACAGCCGGGCGTCTCCTGTTTGCCTATTCGACACAGGTACCGACCGAAACAACCGTGGCCGGTCAGCACCTGCGTCAGACGAAACGTGAGGGCGCCATGACGCCTCTCCAGCCACTCTCTGAGCACGGGTCTTACCGCCACGATTGTGGCGTGCCCGAACCTAACCTTTTTTTTTTTTTTAACGTGGGGGAATGCTATGACGCATACCCCTCCGCGGGGGCGGGCGGAGGGGTTATGTCGGACTCGCCGGGGTAAAAGAAAGATGTTGAAATAATAATGTATCTCCCGGAATACCGACTAAACCTACCACGGTGTTCCTCGACAAACCACTATCGGCGGGGCCGCGCGAATCACTTTCATATGCAGTCGCGACCCCGCCGAGGTTACGGCCCGCCGTATGAAACGGCAGGCCACTACACGAACGATCTACCCACTGGTACCTTCTACATATTCCCTACTGTCCCCCCTCTAGAGGGGAGACGGACTCGACACAGAGGCGCACGTGGGAACACGCACGCCGCCTCTCGGACCTGGTGCTGAACGGATGGCGGGCAGGCCCACAAAGCCCGCCACCCCCAGGTCAAACCTCACGGTGGCTGGAGGTCGTCTCGCGCCCTCCGGCGCCCGGCTCTGCGGTTGGGGAGAGGGTTTAAAAGCTCCCTCTCCCGCTCCGCCGCCTCCTTGATGGAAATTACTTCCTCACAGAAGGAGGCGACGGCGTTCCACGACCTCTCACTCCGGACCATAGACAGAACTACGGCCGGGAGCGAGAGGGCAACCGATCCGACTGCCGCGATCAATTCACGGCGCTGCGATGCCCAGGCGGGGCAATCTGCCAAAGTGTGCAGCGCCGTGTCCTCGACAACGTCGCGGCAGTCGCCGCAGTGGTGACAACCGGGCGTCTCTTGCCGGCCTATCCGACACAGGAACCGGCCAAAACAACCATGGCCGGTCAAAACCTGTGTCAGCCGGAAGGTGAGGGCGCCATGCCGCCTCTCCAGCCACTCCTCAAACACGGGACTTACCGCCACGATCGTGGCGTGCCCGGCACTGGGGTGCACAAGTCGTTCCTTCCAATTGGCCACTAGGACCTGGCGGAGCTCGGACCTCGCCGCCTCGACAGCGGAAAAAGTAGGTCCTTCGCCCCGAGCTAGCGCCTCCTGGCGCCAACGATAGAGCGACGCCAGGAGCGCCGCTTCCAGGTCCCATGGCATCGATCCGGCGAGGAGGCTCGCAGCCTCGAACGAGATCGTGCGGTATCCTCTTATTAACCTGACGGCCATGGCGCGCTGTGGTGCACGAAGCGCCGAAATGTTACGGGCCGTCAGGTTATCCGCCCAAACTGGGGCCCCATACAGGGCCATGGACCGCACGACCCCCTCGTAGAGCCTCCGGCAGGAGGTATTTGGCCCCCCAAGGTTGGGCAGCAGGCGCGCGAGCGCACCTGCAGCGCCCCGAAGAATGGGGGCCAAACGACTGAAGTGGGCTGTAAAGTCCCATCGGCCGTCGAGCAAGAGACCTAAATACTTTAGGGTTGACTCGACGCCGATGCGGACCCCTCCTACCATGATATGGGCCCCTGGAGGTGGCCGGTTCCGAGGCCCGTGAAAACAAACGGCCTCGGATTTGGACAAGGCCACCTCGAGGCCCAACCGCCGGATACGATTGACGACTTGTGCGACCCCAGCGGTCGCCAGTATGGCCGCCGCCCGGTGCGACTTACCCCTCGCAGTGACAAGTGTGTCGTCGGCGTAACAAATGACGCCGACGCCACGGAGGAGCGCACCTCGCAGCACCCAGTCGTAACCGATGTTCCACAGGAGCGGACCCAGAACCGATCCCTGTGGAACACCGCACGACATCTCTCGCCGACTCCAACCGTCGTGACCCGGGTAGACTACTACCCTCTCTGATAAATATGCCCCGACAATGCGGCGAAGGTAGGTCGGCACTCGATGGAAAACGAGTGCCTCCCTAATGCAACTCCAGGGCAAGGTGTTGAAGGCATTCGCGATGTCTAGAGACACCGCGAAGACGACCTCGCCCCGGGACACCGCATCCTCCGCCAGGCTCCTCACACGCATGATTGCGTCTATAGTTGAGCGCCCGCGGCGGAAACCATACTGGTTCTCCGCCAGATCCGGGCCCACTGAAGACAGACGCTGGACGAGGCGCTCCGCGATGATAAACTCAAAGAGTTTAGCCACCTCGTCCAGCAACACAATGGGCCGGTAAGCGGACGGAGAGTCCGCCGGGCGCCCTTCCTTCCTGATCAGGACCAGTTTCCCCACCTTCCACTGGCGCGGAAACTGGCCCCGCTGAAGACACTCACTGAGGAGCCCCCTGAGTCGGGGCGCGAGCTCCTCCAGGACCAGGGCCAACGCAAGGCCTGGAATGCCGTCGGGCCCTGGGGCGGTGTTTTTCGAGCGAAGTCTCGACACCGCCGCTCGCAACTCTACTTGGGTCACTTCGGGAACCACGTCGTCGTCAAAGTCCGCGCTGGACGCCATGGAAGGCGGAACCATCGACGGAGGAGTGTGCTCCGCCTGTAATGGAAACAGAGCGGCCACCACCTCCTCCACCAACTGTGGCCGGAGACTCTGGGACAAGGGGGGCGCCCAGGGGCGAAGCTTGCCCCTGACCATAAGGTATGGACGCCCCCAGGGGTTACGGTCCAGAGTCCCCAGCAGCTCTTGGCGGGCCTGATCTTTGGCCCGCTTGATGTGCCCGAACCTTTTTTTTTTTTTTTTTTTTTACGTGGGGGAATGCTATGACGCATACCCCTCCGCGGGGGCGGGCGGAGGGGTTATGTCGGACTCGCCGGGGTAAAAGAAAGATGTTGAAATAATAATGTACCTCCCGGAATACCGACTAAACCTACCACGGTGTTCCTCGACAAACCACTGTCGACGGGGCCGCGCGAATCACTTTCACATGCAGTCGCGACCCCGCCGAGGTTACGGCCCGCCGTATGAAACGGCAGGCCACTACACGAAAGATCTACCCGCTGGTACCTCTACATATTCCCTACTGTCTCCCCCCTAGAGGGGAGACGGACTCGACATAGAGGCGCGCGTGGGAACACGCACGCCGCCTCTCGGACCTGGTGCTGAACGGATGGCGGGCAGGCCCACAAAGCCCGCCACCCCCAGGTCAAACCTCACGGTGGCTGGAGGTCGTCTCGCGCCCTCCGGCGCCCGGCTCTGCGGTTGGGGAGAGGGTTTAAACGCTCCCTCTCCCGCTCCGCCGCCTCCTTGATGGAAATTACTTCCTCACAGAAGGAGGCGACGGCGTTCCACGACCTCTCACTCCGGACCATAGACAGAACTACGGCCGGGAGCGAGAGGGCAACCGATCCGACTGCCGCGATCAATTCACGGCGCTGCGATGCCCAGGCGGGGCAAACCGCCAATGTGTGCAGCGCCGTGTCCTCAGCAACGTCGCGGCAGTCGCCGCAGTGGTGACAACCGGGCTTCTCTTGCCGGCCTATGCGACACAGGAACCGGCCAAAACAACCATGGCCGGTCAAAACCTGTGTCAGCCGGAAGGTGAGGGCGCCATGCCGCCTCTCCAGCCACTCCTCAAACACGGGACTTACCGCCACGATCGTGGCGTGCCCGGCACTGGGGTGCACAAGTCGTTCCTTCCAATTGGCCACTAGGACCTGGCGGAGCTCGGACCTCGCCGCCTCGACATTGGAAAGAGAAGGTCCTTCGCCCCGAGCTAGCGCCTCCTGGCGCCAACGATAGAGCGACGCCAGGAGCGCCGCTTCCAGGTCCCATGGCATCGATCCGGCGAGGAGGCTCGCAGCCTCGAATGAGATCGTGCGGTATCCTCTTATCAGCCTGACGGCCATGGCGCGCTGTGGCGCACGAAGCGCCGAAATATTTCGGGCCGTCAGGCTGTTCGCCCAAACTGGGGCCCCATACAGGGCCATGGACCGCACGACCCCCTCGTAGAGCCTCCGGCAGGAGGTATTTGGCCCCCCAAGGTTGGGCAGCAGGCGCGCGAGCGCACCTGCAGCGCCCCGAAGAATGGGGGCCAAACGACTGAAGTGGGCTGTAAAGTCCCATCGGCCGTCGAGCAAGAGACCTAAATACTTTAGGGTTGACTCGACGCCGATGCGGACCCCTCCTACCATGATATGGGCCCCTGGAGGTGGCCGGTTCCGAGGGCCGTGAAAACAAACGGCCTCGGATTTGGACAAGGCCACCTCGAGGCCCAACCGCCGGATACGATTGACGACTTGTGCGACCCCAGCGGTCGCCAGTATGGCCGCCGCCCGGTGCGACTTACCCCTCGCCGTGACAAGTGTGTCGTCGGCGTAACAAATGACGCCGACGCCACGGAGGAGCGCACCTCGCAGCACCCAGTCGTAACCGATGTTCCACAGGAGCGGACCCAGAACCGATCCCTGTGGAACACCGCACGACATCTCTCGCCGACTCCAACCGTCGTGACCCGGGTAGACTACTACCCTCTCCGATAGATATGCCCCGACTATGCGGCGGAGGTAGGTCGGCACTCGATGGAAAACGAGTGCCTCCCTAATACAACTCCAGGGCAAGGTGTTGAAGGCATTCGCGATGTCAAGAGACACCGCGAAGACGACCTCGCCCCGGGACACCGCATCCTCCGCCAGGCTCCTCACTCGCTGAACAGCGTCAATAGTGGAGCGCCCGCGGCGGAAACCATATTGGTTCTCCGCCAGATCCGGACCCACTGAAGAAAGACGCTGGACGAGGCGCTCCGCAATAATAAACTCAAAGAGTTTAGCCACCTCGTCCAGCAACACAATGGGCCGGTAGGCGGACGGAGAGTCCGCCGGGCGCCCCTCCTTCCTGATCAGGACCAGTTTCCCCACCTTCCACTGGCGCGGAAACTGGCCCTGCTGCAAACACTCACTGAGGAGCCCCCTGAGTCGGGGCGCGAGCTCCTCCAGGACCAGGGCCAGCGCAAGGCCTGGAATGCCGTCGGGCCCTGGGGCGGTGTTTTTCGAGCGAAGTCTCGACACCGCCGCTCGCAACTCTACTTGGGTCACTTCGGGAACCACGTCGTCGTCAAAGTCCGCGCTGGACGCCATGGAAGGCGGAACCATCGACGGAGGAGTGTGCTCCGCCTGTAAGGGAAACAGAGCGGCCACCACCTCCTCCACCAACTGTGGCCGGAGACTCTGGGACAAGGGGGGCGCCCAGGGGCGAAGCTTGCCCCTGACCATAAGGTATGGACGCCCCCAGGGATTACGGTCCAGAGTCCCCAGCAGCTCTTGGCGGGCCTGATCTTTGGCCCGCTTGATGGAGATCTTCAGGGTCTTCTTGGCCGCTCTGTAGACCTCGTACAGTTCCGCCTCCCTGGCGTCAAAATCGGGAGGGCGGCGACGCCTCCTTCGAAGCCGGATGTACTGGCGCCTGGCCGCCACGCACGCATGGCGCAGGACGGCGATATGGTCCGACCACCAGTACACCCGACGCCTACCTGTAACATTTAAAGGTACTCTAGGCATCGCCGCATCACAAACTTGCGTTACGGCCTCCCGGAACCACTCGGCCTCCATCTCGATGTTGTCAGGCCTGGCCGGTGCTGGCACCCAGGCCTGAACGATGGAGGCTTCCAGGAGGACCTCCCGATTTAGCTTCTTTAAAGCCCAACGCGGACCGCCCCCAATCGGGGTCCTCGGGGCTGGGGGGTCGGAGGTCTGGGCGGAGACGTCGAACCGTATATAACGATGGTCCGACAACGTCTCCACCCCCTCGACGACGCGCCAGCCTTGGACACGGCGTGCTAGTGCGGGGCTAGCAAAAGAAACATCGATGACAGAGCCGCCCCGCTGACGCACGCACGTGTGCACTGACCCACGATTGAGGACTAGCAGGCCGTTTTCTACGGCCCACTCCTCGAGCAATTCACCCCTCGCGTCCGTGGTCGCGGAACCCCAAGCCGAGGATTTGGCATTGAGGTCCCCGACGAAGAGCACGGGCCGAGGGTGGCTTCGAGCGACGACGACGTTCAGTTCGAGGAGATACTCCTCGAAGTCGGCGAGAGGTCGGTTGGGTGAGAAGTAGCCGCCCACCACAACCGCTTCTCCTACGAGTGCTGCGACGCAGCCCCGTCCTTGGACGATGTTCTCGAAGGACGGGGTGCCGGCGGCGGCCGGCGAAATTAATGCCACCGAGCCATCGAGGTCCCCTACCCAGTCAGCCCTGGGAGGGACAAAATAGGGCTCGGCGACGATGGCGACATGAATTGACCACTGCGCCATGCTCTGGAGGAGAAGATCCTGAGCTCTGGCGCAGTGGTTTAAATTACTCTGGAGGAGACGGAGGCGTGGAGACATTACGTCTCCATACTAACCTCCGCCCCTCCGACCGCGGGAGCGGCGGCCCTGGCTATTGCCGACGTCGAGGCAGGCGACCGTGGCGGTAGTCTTTTACTGGTGGCGGCGCACCCCTTGCCGCCCGCCCGGTGCTCCGCTGGTTTGCCCACCGCCGCACACAAAACACAGTGCGGCGTGGCCTCGCACGTTGCGGCCACGTGACCGGGCTGACCGCAACGGAAACAGCGGCCGGTGCAGTCAACCCGAGAGGGGCACATGACACCCACGTGGCCGCTGGACAGACAGCGGTAGCAACGGGCGAGCCTGGGCTCCAGCGCTTTAATTTGCGCCGAAACCCACCCCACCAAAAGACGCCGGCCATCGGCAAGTTTTTTGGCGGCGGCGACCGGACAGCTAATAATGGCCGTCCCCATACCGGAGCGGCCCTGCTTAATGTCCCCGCATTTAATTTGTTCCGCAGGGCACGCGCCGGTCCTGGCGACGGCAGCGACGACCTCTTCTTTCGATACAGAGTCATCCAGGCCCGTGATGCGCATATCTATGCACTTTTGGGGCCTGGAGACGCGGACCTCTTCTGCCTCTAACACCTGGCGGAGACTTTCCGCCAGGCGATCCGCCTGGTCGCCGCTTGTGACTCCCGGCACCTCAATAAGGCGGGCGCCGGTCTGGGTAGCCCGGCACCGCAAGCCCGCCGTTATCCCCAACTTGCCAGGGTCAATTGCCGCCCGCGATGTGCCCGAACCTTTTTTTTTTTTTTTTTTTTTTTTTTACGTGGGGGAATGCTATGACGCATACCCCTCCGCGGGGGCGGGCGGAGGGGTTATGTCGGACTCGCCGGGGTAAAAGAAAGATGTTAAAATAATAATGTATCTCCCGGAATACCGACTAAACCTACCACGGTGTTCCTCGACAAACCACTATCGGCGGGGCCGCGCGAATCACTTTCACATGCAGTCGCGACCCCGCCGAGGTTACGGCCCGCCGTATGAAACGGCAGGCCACTACACAAAAGATCTACCTTCTAAATATTCCCTACTGTCCCCCCCCGAGAGGGGAGACGGACTCGACACAGAGGCGCGCGTGGGAACACGCACGCCGCCTCTCGGACCTGGTGCTGAACGGATGGCGGGCAGGCCCACAAAGCCCGCCACCCCCAGGTCAAACCTCAGGGTGGCTGGAGGTCATCTCGCGCCCTCCGGCGCCCGGCTCTGCGGTTGGGGAGAGGGTTTAAACGCTCCCTCTCCCGCTCCGCCGCCTCCTTGATGGAAATGACTTCCTCACAAAAGGAGGCGACGGCGTTCCACGACCTCTCACTCCGGACCATAGACAGAACTACGGCCGGGAGCGAGAGGGCAACCGATCCGACTGCCGCGACCAACTCACGGCGCTGCGATGCCCAGGCGGGGCAATCCGCCAATGTGTGCAGCGCCGTGTCCTCAACAACGTCGCGGCAGTCGCCGCAGTGGTGACAACCGGGCGTCTCTTGCCGGCCTATCCGACACAGGAACCGGCCAAAACAACCATGGCCGGTCAAAACCTGTGTCAGCCGGAAGGTGAGGGCGCCATGTCGCCTCTCCAGCCACTCCTCAAACACGGGACTTACCGCCACGATCGTGGCGTGCCCGGCACTGGGGTGCACAAGTCGTTCCTTCCAATTGGCCATTAGGACCTGGCGGAGCTCGGACCTCGCCGCCTCGACTGCGGAAATAGAAGGTCCTTCGCCCCGAGCTAGCGCCTCCTGGCGCCAACGATAGAGCGACGCCAGGAGCGCTGCTTCCAGGTCCCATGGCATCGATCCGGCGAGGAGGCTCGCAGCCTCGAACGAGATCGTGCGGTATCCTCTTATTAACCTGACGGCCATGGCGCGCTGTGGCGCACGAGCGATGTGCCCGAACCTAACCTAACCTTTTTTTTTTTTTTTTTTTTTACGTGGGGGAATGCTATGACGCATACCCCTCCGCGGGGGCGGGCGGAGGGGTTATGTCGGACTCGCCGGGGTAAAAGAAAGATGTTAACAATTAAATGGACCTCCCGGAATACCGACTAAACCTACCACGGTGTTCCTCGACAAACCACTATCGGCGGGGCCGCGCGAATCACTTTCATATGCAGTCGCGACCCCGCCGAGGTTACGGCCCGCCGTATGAAACGGCAGGCCACTACACGAACGATCTACCCACTGGTACCTTCTACATATTCCCTACTGTCCCCCCTCTAGAGGGGAGACGGACTCGACACAGAGGCGCGCGTGGGAACACGCACGCCGCCTCTCGGACCTGGTGCTGAACGGATGGCGGGCAGGCCCACAAAGCCCGCCACCCCCAGGTCAAACCTCACGGTGGCTGGAGGTCGTCTCGCGCCCTCCGGCGCCCGGCTCTGCGGTTGGGGAGAGGGTTTAAAAGCTCCCTCTCCCGCTCCGCCGCCTCCTTGATGGAAATTACTTCCTCACAGAAGGAGGCGACGGCGTTCCACGACCTCTCACTCCGGACCATAGACAGAACTACGGCCGGGAGCGAGAGGGCAACCGATCCGACTGCCGCGATCAATTCACGGCGCTGCGATGCCCAGGCGGGGCAATCTGCCAAAGTGTGCAGCGCCGTGTCCTCGACAACGTCGCGGCAGTCGCCGCAGTGGTGACAACCGGGCGTCTCTTGCCGGCCTATCCGACACAGGAACCGGCCAAAACAACCATGGCCGGTCAAAACCTGTGTCAGCCGGAAGGTGAGGGCGCCATGCCGCCTCTCCAGCCACTCCTCAAACACGGGACTTACCGCCACGATCGTGGCGTGCCCGGCACTGGGGTGCACAAGTCGTTCCTTCCAATTGGCCACTAGGACCTGGCGGAGCTCGGACCTCGCCGCCTCGACAGCGGAAAAAGTAGGTCCTTCGCCCCGAGCTAGCGCCTCCTGGCGCCAACGATAGAGCGACGCCAGGAGCGCCGCTTCCAGGTCCCATGGCATCGATCCGGCGAGGAGGCTCGCAGCCTCGAACGAGATCGTGCGGTATCCTCTTATTAACCTGACGGCCATGGCGCGCTGTGGTGCACGAAGCGCCGAAATGTTACGGGCCGTCAGGTTATCCGCCCAAACTGGGGCCCCATACAGGGCCATGGACCGCACGACCCCCTCGTAGAGCCTCCGGCAGGAGGTATTTGGCCCCCCAAGGTTGGGCAGCAGGCGCGCGAGCGCACCTGCAGCGCCCCGAAGAATGGGGGCCAAACGACTGAAGTGGGCTGTAAAGTCCCATCGGCCGTCGAGCAAGAGACCTAAATACTTTAGGGTTGACTCGACGCCGATGCGGACCCCTCCTACCATGATATGGGCCCCTGGAGGTGGCCGGTTCCGGGGCCCGTGAAAACAAACGGCCTCGGATTTGGACAAGGCCACCTCGAGGCCCAACCGCCGGATACGATTGACGACTTGTGCGACCCCAGCGGTCGCCAGTATGGCCGCCGCCCGGTGCGACTTACCCCTCGCAGTGACAAGTGTGTCGTCGGCGTAACAAATGACGCCGACGCCACGGAGGAGCGCACCTCGCAGCACCCAGTCGTAACCGATGTTCCACAGGAGCGGACCCAGAACCGATCCCTGTGGAACACCGCACGACATCTCTCGCCGACTCCAACCGTCGTGACCCGGGTAGACTACTACCCTCTCTGATAAATATGCCCCGACAATGCGGCGAAGGTAGGTCGGCACTCGATGGAAAACGAGTGCCTCCCTAATGCAACTCCAGGGCAAGGTGTTGAAGGCATTCGCGATGTCTAGAGACACCGCGAAGACGACCTCGCCCCGGGACACCGCATCCTCCGCCAGGCTCCTCACACGCATGATTGCGTCTATAGTTGAGCGCCCGCGGCGGAAACCATACTGGTTCTCCGCCAGATCCGGGCCCACTGAAGACAGACGCTGGACGAGGCGCTCCGCGATGATAAACTCAAAGAGTTTAGCCACCTCGTCCAGCAACACAATGGGCCGGTAAGCGGACGGAGAGTCCGCCGGGCGCCCTTCCTTCCTGATCAGGACCAGTTTCCCCACCTTCCACTGGCGCGGAAACTGGCCCCGCTGAAGACACTCACTGAGGAGCCCCCTGAGTCGGGGCGCGAGCTCCTCCAGGACCAGGGCCAACGCAAGGCCTGGAATGCCGTCGGGCCCTGGGGCGGTGTTTTTCGAGCGAAGTCTCGACACCGCCGCTCGCAACTCTACTTGGGTCACTTCGGGAACCACGTCGTCGTCAAAGTCCGCGCTGGACGCCATGGAAGGCGGAACCATCGACGGAGGAGTGTGCTCCGCCTGTAATGGAAACAGAGCGGCCACCACCTCCTCCACCAACTGTGGCCGGAGACTCTGGGACAAGGGGGGCGCCCAGGGGCGAAGCTTGCCCCTGACCATAAGGTATGGACGCCCCCAGGGGTTACGGTCCAGGGTCCCCAGCAGCTCTTGGCGGGCCTGATCTTTGGCCCGCTTGATGGAGATCTTCAGGGTCTTCTTGGCCGCTCTGTAGACCTCGTACAGTTCCGCCTCCCTGGCGTCAAAAT
This sequence comes from Catocala sponsa, assembly GCA_963564715.1. Lineage (NCBI taxonomy): Eukaryota > Metazoa > Arthropoda > Insecta > Lepidoptera > Erebidae > Catocala > Catocala sponsa. The sequence continues at coordinate 28,035,187 of OY751337.1, read as the reverse complement.
CGGGACGGCGGCGACGCCTCCTACGAAGCCGGATGTACTGGCGTCTGGCCGCCACGCAGGAATGGCGCAGGTCGGCTATGTGATCCGACCACCAGTACACCCGACGCCTAGCTGGAATATTTAAAGGCACTCTAGGCATCGCCGCATCGCAAACTTGCGTTATGGCCTCCCGGAACCACTCGGCCTCCACATCAACGTTGTCAGGCCTGGCCGGTGCTGGCGCCCAGGCCTGAACTATGGAGGCCTCCAGGAGGACCTCCCGATTTAGCTTCTTTAAAGCCCAACGCGGACCGCCCCCAATCGGGGCCCTCGGGGCCGGGGGGTCGGAGGTCTGGGCGGAGACGTCGAACCGTATATAACGATGGTCCGACAACGTCTCCACCCCCTCGACGACGCGCCAGCCCTGGACACGGCGTGCTAGTGCGGGGCTAGCAAACGAGACATCAATGACTGACCCGCCCCGCTGACGCACGCACGTGTGCACTGACCCACGATTGAGGACTAGCAGGCCGTTTTCTACGGCCCACTCCTCGAGCAATTCACCCCTCGCGTCCGTGGTCGCGGAACCCCAAGCCGAGGATTTGGCATTGAGGTCCCCGACGAAGAGCACGGGCCGAGGGTGGCTTCGAGCGACGACGACGTTCAGTTCGAGGAGATACTCCTCGAAGTCGGCGAGAGGTCGGTTGGGTGAGAAGTAGCCGCCCACCACAACCGCTTCTCCTACGAGTGCTGCGACGCAGCCCCGTCCTCGGACGATGTTCTCGAAGGACGGGGTGCCGGCGGCGGCCGGCGAAATTAGCGCCACCGAGCCATCTAGGTCCCCTACCCAGTCAGCCCTGGGAGGGACAAAATAGGGCTCGGCGACGATGGCGACATGAATTGACCACTGCGCCATGCTCTGGAGGAGAAGATCCTGAGCTCTGGCGCAGTGGTTTAAATTACTCTGGAGGAGGCGGAGGCGTGGAGACATTACGTCTCCATACTAACCTCCGCCCCTCCGACCGCGGGAGCGGCGGCCCTGGCTATTGCCGGCGTCGAGGCAGGCGACCGTGGCGGAAGTCTTTTACTGGTGGCGGCGCACCCCTTGCCACCCGCCCGGTGCTCCGCTGGTTTGCCCGCCGCCGCACACAAAACACAGTGCGGCGTGGCCTCGCACGTTGCGGCCACGTGACCGGGCTGACCGCAACGGAAACAGCGGCCGGTGCAGTCAACCCGAGAGGGGCACATGACACCCACGTGGCCGCTGGACAGGCAGCGGTAGCACCGGGCGAGCCTGGGCTCCAGCGCTTTAATTTGCGCCGAAACCCACCCCACCAAAAGACGTCGGCCATCAGCCAGTTTCTTGGCGGCGGCGACCGGACAGCTAATAATGGCCGTCCCCATACCGGAGCGGCCCTGCTTAATGTCCCCGCACTTAATTTGTTCCGCAGGGCACGCGCCGGTCCTGGCGACGGCAGCGACGACCTCTTCTTTCGATACAGAGTCATCCAGGCCCGTTATGCGCATATCTACGCACTTTTGGGGCCTGGAGACGCGGACCTCTTCTGTCTCTAAAACCTGGCGGAGACTTTCCGCCAGGCGATCCGCCTGGTCGCCGCTTGCGACTCCCGGCACCTCAATAAGGCGGGCGCCGGTCTGGGTAGTCCGGCACCGCAAGCCCGCCGTTATCCCCAACTTGCCGGGGTCGATTGCCGCCCGCGCCTTCTTAAGGAGGTCAGCATATGTTGTCCCTCGCTCGATGGCCGCCGGCTGCAGTGTTAATACAACTGCAGTGGAGCGAGGGGCTTGCAGCCTCCTTGCCGCCTTTTTAGCCGCCTGCCTAGCCTTCTTGGCCGCCTTCTTTTTCTTCTTAGCTGCCTCCTTTTTCTGGCCGACAACCTCCCAGTCGCCAGCCTCGCGTGGGGTGTCAGTAGGTTGTTTTCTGGCAGCGGCGGGGTGTTCCTTGGGAACAGCGGGTGCGCGTTTCGCCTGCGCTCTTTTCCTGCCTTTTTGGCCTGCTGGAACTTTGGTATCGGCCGCTGGAGCAGCTGCAGGAGGCCGCGGAGCTCTTAGTTTAGCCGCGTACGATGTAGGCGGCGCAGGCGTTGGGGTAGTAAGACAGGGAGGCCCTCTGGCTCTATCTGCAGCCAAAGGAGGGCGCAGCAGCCGGCCCTCCATAACGGAGAGCTTGGCGCGAAACTCGCCAAGCTCCTTTCGGACGAGGGCCACAAGGTCTGATTCGGCCTTGTTTGCGCCCTGCTCGTGCCGCTGCTCAAGCTCTTCCTGTCGCCTTCTAAGATCGGCCACTTCCTGAGCCAGACGAGAATTTTCGGTCATCAGTTTCGTAACCTCCTCAGTGGCCGATCGGCTGAAGGCCACCTCTGCTATTTCCCGAATTGCCTCGACTGAATCTTTAAGGGCCTTTTGGCAAGTACCCTTCAGGCCCTTCGATTTTCTTGAAACGAGCCGTATGGCTTCTAAGGCATCAGTGAGCCGGGTCTTGAGGTGGGACACGGGCAGATCTTCGGCATCCAGCTCCACCACTGGCTGCTTCATTCCCGCAGCAACTCGCCGGGCAGCCGCAGTAATGAGGCTATCCTCCTCGGACGTGCGCTCTTCGTCTTCGGACTTTCGCAGTGCAGCGGCAAGTTCGGCCTTCGCCTGGCCAAGACCCACGTATTTACCGTGGGTGGGTGGACGACCGCGTCCGCGTCGCGCTGTAGTAACCTTCGGTGCCGGAACCGCCTCTTCACTTGAGCCGTCTGACTCCTCCGATAGCTTCGCAGACCGCAAGCGTTTGCGTGTAGCCTTCTCGGGAGTATTCTCCGAGTCGAGCTCTACAACGTCACTATCGCGCTCCGACGGCACGTAGTCTTCATCTACATCTACTTCAGAACGCGCAGAACTGGGCGTGCGCGACCTGCTCTCTCTCAACGTCTTTTTTTTTAAAATTGATTTTATTGATGATTCCATATTTGAACCCACGAGAATGGGAGAAATAAAAGTCGACCCGGGCAGAGATCCCGATACCCGGGCAAGCCTATTACTACAGGGGGACGGCAGGTACCCTGAGGGGCCGCACTAACGACTGAACTACCCATCAGCCATGCATCTCCTCGCCGTGCGGCAGCAACTTGAGATTCGGGGTGGTTTTATAGAGGACCACTCCCTCGCAGTCCGGGCGATGAAGCCAAGACCCTCGCTCCCGTCAGCAGCCGCGAGACGTGATCCACGACACTGCACAATACGGGGTTACGATTTGCTCTAGACGGTGACAACGGGCACAAAAGACAAAAGAAAGGGGGGAACAACGAAAACAAAAACAAAAGGGGACAAAACAAAATGGACGCAGAACCAAAACAAAAACAAAAGGGGGACAAAACCAAAAACAAGAGACAAAAAACCAAAAGGGGGGGACAAAATAAAGAGGGACGAAGAAATGGGGGTAGAGTCGTCAGAGTGACGAGAAGGGAACCCGTTGTCTGTTCAGCGGCAGGGTGAGTGCACGCCGAACCCGTCAAAGAGGCTCTCCCATGTCCACTCTAAAACAGAGCGGTACTGGGAGAGCCGGGCCCAAAGATAGGGCCTCCGGCCTGGGGATGGGACTAACGTCCATCCCCCCGCCACCGGTGCCGAACGCGACGGCACAAGGCACCGGTTGTCAGAATATTAGCCGCCAGCAATAATGAAGAGCATTATTGCCAACGTTGCCCAGGGTGTACCACGAGGAGGTTTTCTGACCCACACCCCGAACCTAACCTTTTTTTTTTTTTTTTTTTTTTTTTTTTTTTAACGTGGGGGAATGCTATGACGCATACCCCTCCGCGGGGGCGGGCGGAGGGGTTATGTCGGACTCGCCGGGGTAAAAGAAAGATGTTAACAATAAAATGGACCTCCCGGAATACCGACTAAACCTACCACGGTGTTCCTCGACAAACCACTATCGGCAGGGCCGCGCGAATCACTTTCACATGCAGTCGCGACCCTGCCGAGGTTACGGCCCGCCGTATGAAACGGCAGGCCACTACACAAAAGATCTACCCGCTGGTACCTTCTACATATTCCCTACTGTCCCCCCTCTAGAGGGGAGACGGACACGACACAGAGGCGCGCGTGGGAACACGCACGCCGCCTCTCGGACCTGGTGCTGAACAGATGGCGGGCAGGCCCACAAAGCCCGCCACCCCCAGGTCAAACCTCATGGTGGCTGGAGGTCGTCCCGCGCCCTCCGGCGCCCGGCTCTGCGGTTGGGGAGAGGGTTTAAATGCTCCCTCTCCCGCTCCGCCGCCTCCTTGATGGAAATAACTTCCTCACAAAAGGAGGCGACGGCGTTCCACGACCTCTCACTCCGGACCATAGACAGAACTACGGCCGGGAGCGAGAGGGCAACCGATCCGACTGCCGCGATCAATTCACGGCGCTGCGATGCCCAGGCGGGGCAAACCGCCAATGTGTGCAGCGCCGTGTCCTCAACAACGTCGCGGCAGTCGCCGCAGTGGTGACAACCGGGCGTCTCTTGCCGGCCTATCCAACACAGGAACCGGCCAAAACAACCATGGCCGGTCAAAACCTGTGTCAGCCGGAAGGTGAGGGCGCCATGCCGCCTCTCCAGCCACTCCTCAAACACGGGACTTACCGCCACGATCGTGGCGTGCCCGACCCCGAACCTAACCTTTTTTTTTTTTTTTTTTTTACGTGGGGGAATGCTATGACGCATACCCCTCCGCGGGGGCGGGCGGAGGGGTTATGTCGGACTCGCCGGGGTAAATGAAAGATGTTAAACGATAAAATGAACCTCCCGGAATACCGACTAAACCTACCACGGTGTTCCTCGACAAACCACTGTCGACGGGGCCGCGCGAATCACTTTCACATGCAGTCGCGACCCCGCCGAGGTTACGGCCCGCCGTATGAAACGGCAGGCCACTACACGAAAGATCTACCCGCTGGTACCTCTACATATTCCCTACTGTCTCCCCCCTAGAGGGGAGACGGACTCGACATAGAGGCGCGCGTGGGAACACGCACGCCGCCTCTCGGACCTGGTGCTGAACGGATGGCGGGCAGGCCCACAAAGCCCGCCACCCCCAGGTCAAACCTCACGGTGGCTGGAGGTCGTCTCGCGCCCTCCGGCGCCCGGCTCTGCGGTTGGGGAGAGGGTTTAAACGCTCCCTCTCCCGCTCCGCCGCCTCCTTGATGGAAATTACTTCCTCACAGAAGGAGGCGACGGCGTTCCACGACCTCTCACTCCGGACCATAGATAGAACTACGGCCGGGAGCGAGAGGGCAACCGATCCGACTGCCGCGATCAATTCACGGCGCTGCGATGCCCAGGCGGGGCAAACCGCCAATGTGTGCAGCGCCGTGTCCTCAACAACGTCGCGGCAGTCGCCGCAGTGGTGACAACCGGGCGTCTCTTGCCGGCCTATGCGACACAGGAACCGGCCAAAACAACCATGGCCGGTCAAAACCTGTGTCAGCCGGAAGGTGAGGGCGCCATGCCGCCTCTCCAGCCACTCCTCAAACACGGGACTTACCGCCACGATCGTGGCGTGCCCACCCCGAACCTTTTTTTTTTTTTTTTTTTTTTACGTGGGGGAATGCTATGACGCATACCCCTCCGCGGGGGCGGGCGGAGGGGTTATGTCGGACTCGCCGGGGTAAAAGAAAGATGTTGAAAATGATAATGTACCTCCCGGAATACCGACTAAACCTACCACGGTGTTCCTCGACAAACCACTATCGGCGGGGCCGCGCGAATCACTTTCACATGCAGTCGCGACCCCGCCGAGGTTACGGCCCGCCGTATGAAACGGCAGGCCACTACACAAAAGATCTACCCGCTGGTACACCCCGAACCTAACCTAACCTAACCTAACCTAACCTAACCTAACCTAACCTAACCTAACCTAACCTAACCTAACCTAACCTAACCTAACCTTTTTTTTTTTTTTTTTTTTTTTTTTTTTTTTTTTTTTTTTTTTTTTTTTTTTTTTTTTTTTTTTTTTTTTTTTTTTTTTTTTTTTTTTTTTTTTTTTTTTTTTTTTTTTTTTTTTTTTTTTTTTTTTGTACCCAGGAAAAATGCTTGATGCACTACCCGCCGGCTAGGGGACGGCACCGGCGGGGCGTGTGGGACTCCCCAGTAAGAAACGCGCTGGTATACCCACTAAAAAACTCATCCAATGGGGGGGGCCTGTTGGGAGCTCTTAAAAGAATTGACTCATCCATAGCAGGCCCCCCCGTGTGGGTGCGGGCCGGGTCATTTTTTTTTTTTAGGACCCGACCCCGTCTTGTCCCCAGGGGAGAGCTTCACCGCTCTCCCCTTTCGACGTTGGAAGGCGCGCGGGAACACCGCGCGCGCCCTCTCGGGGTTCTTAGTTTACGTGTGGCAGGCCCCCCTGAGGCCTTGCCACCCGGAACCCTTAAGTGGGGGGCAGGAGAGCGACATAAGCGCGTCTCCTGCGCCCCCTCCTCCGGCGGCGGACTTCCGGGGCGTAAGGATCGTCCTCACGCCCCCGCTCCGCCGCCTCCTTCTGCGAGATGACAGACTCGCAGAAGGACCTCATTGCGCCCCAGCACCTGTCGTCGCCGACCATCTTGGATACGACGGTCGGCAACGAGAGGTCGGGGCCAATCACAGCGACCAGGGCACAGCGCTCCGCGGCCCACGCCGGGCACTCCTCCAGCGTGTGCTGCGCCGTGTCCCGGTCACACTCCTCACAATGGTGACACCTGGTTGTCGGCTCCCTACCGGCTATCTTGCAGAGGTACTCTCCGAAACAGCCGTGTCCGGAGAGCACCTGAGTAAGCCGGTAGGTGAGCGGTCCGCGCCGTCTGTCCGTCCACTGTCTTAGTACCGGACGGACAGCCTCGACGGTCCTCACCCCGTAGCGGGGCTGGGCCAGTCTTCTTTCCCACTTCGCCTCGAGGACCAGTCGAGCCTGGGACCTTCGCGTCTCCACCGCCCTGTGCGTGGGTTCCTCACCCTGGAGCCGGAGGTCAGCGCGCCAGTAATACACTGACGCTTGGACCTCCGCCTCCAAATCCCAGGGCGGCGATGCCGCCAAAACGCACGCCGCCTCAAAGGAGACGGTGCGGTACGCCCGTGACACCCTGATCGCCATCGCCCTCTGAGGTCTCCTGAGGAGGGCGATATTTTGGCGACCAAGGGCGCCAGCCCAGATGGGCGCTCCGTAAAGGGCAATCGACCGCACCACCCCCAAATAGAGGCGGCGGCAGACGACACTCGGCCCCCCGATATTCGGCAGCAGAGAGTTAAGCGCTCCCGCTGCCGCCATCAGGCGGGGGGCCAGGCGGCTAAAATGGACGCGAAAGTTCCAGCGGCCGTCGAGGTGGAGCCCCAAGTATTTCATGCTCGGCTCCACCCCGATGCGGACCCCTCCAACGATGATGTGGGCATCGGGAGGTGGCGCTCGCCGAGGCCCGTGAAATAACAGGGCCTCGGACTTATCCAGCGCCACCTCCAGTCCCAACATCCTAATCCTGCCGACAACCAGGGCCACTCCAGCCGTGGCAAGACGGGCAGCTGCCCCGTAATCCTCTCCCCGGGCCGTAACCAGCGTATCGTCGGCGTAGCAGGTAACGCCGATGCCCGGGGGCAGGGCGCCCCGCAGCACCCAGTCGTAGCCGATGTTCCACAGAATCGGACCCAGAACCGAACCCTGTGGAACACCGCACGACATCTCCCTCCGGAACGTCTCTCCGTTCCGCCCCACACAAAACACACTCCTCTGGTGCAGGTAGTCCCCGACTATTCGGCGTAGATAGGGAGGCACCCCATGAAATCGGAGCGCCTCCCTAATAGTCGCCCACGGCAGGGTGTTAAAAGCGTTGGCGATGTCCAAGGACACCGCCAATACCACCCCGCGCGAGGCGACCGACTCTTCCGAGAGGGCCTTGACGCTGCTGATCGCGTCAATCGTCGATCGGCCCTCCCGGAATCCGAACTGGCGTTCGGATAAGTCGGGGCCCACCCGCACCAGGTGCTTGGAGAGGCGGGCAACAACTACGCGCTCAAAGAGCTTGCCCACCTCATCCAACAGCACTATGGGGCGGTACGCGGAGGGAGAATCCGCGGGGCGGCCCTCCTTTCTCAGGAGGACCAGCTTGCCCGTCTTCCACATGGAAGGGAACCGTCCCGACTCCAAACAGGCGCTGAACAGCCTGAGGAGCCGGTCCCCTAGGGCGTCGAAGGCCAAAACCCAGGCGCGGCCAGGAATTCCGTCCGGCCCCGGGGCGGTGTTCTTGCCCCGAAGCCGCATCACTGCCGCGCCGAGCTCCGCCATTGTAATTTCTGGCGCCCCGGCATCGGCACCGCCCTCCTCAAATTCGGGTGGTGCCATTACGGGAGGCGTGTGCTCCGCCCTCGAAGGAAAGAGAGCGGAGATCACACCCTCCAATTGCCGGGGCTGGAGACTCTCGGTGACTGGCGGGGCCCAGGGGCGCAACTTGCCCCTGACCGTCTTGTACGGACGGCCCCACGGATCTGCCTCGAGAGTCCCCAGGAACTCTTCCCATCTTTGGGTTTTGGCCTCGCTGATGGCGGACTGCAGGGCGTACTTCCGCTGTTTGTACGCGTCCCGCAGCCGTGCCTCCACGGTCGGGTCACGGTACCGCCTGCGTCGGCGGTACCTAGTGTACTGGCGACGCGCCGCAATGCACGCGGCGCGTTTCCGGCTGATGTCGTCAGACCACCAGTACACCTGACGCCTCGGAGGCTGAGCACTGGCCCGGGGCATTGACGCGTCGCAAATCTGCGTCATCGCGCCCCGGAACCACTCCGCTTCTTGCTCAACCTCCACAGGCCCTTGGACCATCGGGGTCCAGGCCTGCACGATGGAGGCTTCCACCAGCACGTCTGCATCGAGACGTTTCAACGCCCATCGTGAGGACGACGGGGTGTGCGCTCTCCTCGGGCGATCGTCCGGGATCGCTGGCGAGGCAGAGATGTCGAACCGCACGTAACGGTGGTCCGACAAAGACTCCGCCTCAACCAGCACTTGCCAGTCCCGGACGCGGCGCGCTACGGCAGGGCTAGCGAACGAGATGTCCACAATGGACTCGCCCTGCCAGCGCACGCATGTGGCGACCGACCCCCGATTAAGAACGACGAGGCCGGTCGCAATCGCCCACTCCTCCAACGCGTCGCCGCGAGCGTCGGTGACAGGGGATCCCCAAGCCGTTGATTTGGCATTGAAGTCCCCCGCCACCACGACCGGACGCGATGGGTACCGATTAATCACGGCCCCCACCGCGCCCAAAAATCGCTCAAACTCGGCGAGGCGCCGGTTCGGAGAAAAGTACACCCCGATCAGGACGGTTCCCTCCCAATCAACACATATATACCCCTCGCCCCTGTCTGTCATCACCAGGAGCGAGGGACCAGACGAAACAATGGCCGCCAAGCCCCCGAGGTCCCCAAACCAGTTGTGTCGGCTGGGGACGCAGTAAGGCTCGGCGACCACGGCGATTTCTATTGACCACTCCGCCATGTGCTGCAGCAAGATATCCTGCGCCCTGGCGGAGCGGCCAACGTTCGCCTGTAGGAGGCGATGGGCCATAATTAATTATGTGTCCATCGCCGTCCCACTGCTCCCTGCTTGGGGAGGGGCCTGGGCGGCCGGAGTCCCGGCGACCGCCCCTCTGGCCCTGCGTCTTTTTGGAGGGGAGCAAGATTTGCTCCCCATCCGGTGCTCCGCTGGCCTTCCCGCAGCCGAGCAGATGCTGCAGGAAGATTTTGCAGCGGAGCAGGCGGCGGCCTTGTGGCCGGGCTGGCCGCAGCGGTAGCAAAGGTCGCTGCGGTCAGTTTCAGCGGTGCATTGCTGCCTCACGTGCCCCGGTTCGAGGCAGCGGTAGCACCGCCTAGGCCTCGGCTCCAGAAGGTTAACCTGAGCCGAGACCATCCCGACCAGCAAACGGCCGGCCGCTACCTTCTTCGCCGCGGCGATGGGGCAGCGCACCACCACCGTGCACAAACCACTTTCGCCGCGGCGCATCTCCCCCACCTTAACCTGTGCCTGAGGGCAGGCTCCGGCTTGTGCCACCGCAACGGCGACATCCTCGGAGGAGGCCGAGTCGTCCAGCCCGGTTACTCGCATTTCTGCGGATTTCACCGGGCGGGAGACCCTGACCTCCTCAGGCGTGAACAGGGACCGTAACGTAGCTGCTATCCTGTCCGCCTTGTCGCCGGAGGTGGCACCTGGGACCTCTAAGATCCTGGCCCCAGTGGCGGCAACCTTAAATACGACGCCTCCGGCAAGGCCCATCTCAGCGAGATTACCTTTCATGGCCTGAGTGGCCTGCCGGAGGACGCCTGCATAGCTGCCGCCCTGCCGGAGCCCCTCCTCCGTCAGCTCCACCACAACGGCGGTGGAGCGCGGGGGCCGCAGGTCGGCCGGGCGGAGGCCTTTCTTCTTATTGGCGACCGGGGGCGCCCGGGAGGCCTTCTTCTTCTTCTTCCTCTTCCGTTTGGTGACCTCCGTCCATGGCTGTTCAGCCGAGGTAGAAGCCACCGGGGCGGGTTGGAGCTGTGGGGCAGGGCGCGGTGGCACCACAGTGGCCACCGCCCTCCCCTTGCTCTTCCCTTTCCCTTTCCCCTTGGAAGAGGAAGCCGACGGTGTGGGGGCAGACATCTGCCGTGCCACCGGTTGGCCGGAGGGCGCGGGGCCCGCCGGCGCTCCTCCAACCATTCGGGGGCGGCCCCCAAGCGGAGGGCCCGGGGTCGGCACGGGCGCGAGGCCATAGTTGGCCAGGCACGCCTCCACGACATTGCGTGCCTGAGCCACCGTGGCCCGCATCAAATCCTCCGCCCAGGCGGGACGCCGGTCCTCCGCGGGAGTGACAGGCTGCACTGTGCGCCGGGGGAGGGGCGGAAACTCCTCGCGCGGCCCCCTGGCAGGCGCCCCGGCAGCGGCCGAGGGCGCTTTTGCGGCGACGGCCCGAGCGGCAGTGGCAGTGGCCGCCTTCATAGCCGCTACCTCCGCCCGGAGCTCCGCCAGCTGCCGATGCAGCCCCTCATTCTCTGCCCTCCAGCGCCTCTGGAGGTCAGAAGAGGTCTGCCCCCACAGATTGAAGAAGGCCTCCTTCATATCTGCCGTTGCAGTCTTCAGGTCCCGGATGAACCCCCCCTTCAGGTTGCCGGACCGGGCCGCCACCCTCAGGACGGTTTCGGCGCCAGCCTCAAATCGTTGCCTGAGGTCGGCAACCGAGTCTCCCCCGGAGGGGGACGCATCCGGGACCCCAGCCCTCTTGAGGAAGTCTCGACGGGCAGGCAAAGGCTGCCCGAGGAGCTTCCTCGCGGAGGGAGGCGGCATCGGGGAATCAGCCCTTCCTACACAGGGCGTCCCCTCCACTACCTCCACCTCCGTGTCCGAGCCAGAATCGGACGGCGCGTGATGAGACGTCTTCCGGCGCTTCGCGGAAGCGCCGGGCGTCACTCGAAACTTGAGGGCGAGGGAAGCTGGGCTATCCCTCCCCTCCTCACTCTCCCGTAGAGCCGCTGACGAGCACCCGCTCCGAGGCCGACTGGCTTCCGAGCCCGAGCCCGCCCGCGACTCGACGTCCATGTCAGTGCCGGTGCCGGCGCTGTACACACTCGACGCGGAGTCGCTGCGTGCCAGCGCCGCAACCCGACACCTCGACCGTGTCCTCACGGCCGGGACTCCATCCACAGCTGTTGGCGGGGGCATATCCCCCCCAGCCTTCCCCTTTTGCCCCTTTGCAGGGGTTTTGGTGCCAGATGTTTCGCGCGGCACTACGCTGGAATGGCGGTTGCCCCCCCCAGAATACGAGGGGCAGACGGAGCCAGATGGCTCCGTGAGGGATTCTCCGGGCGCGGCGCGCCCGGTACCCTCCTGGGGTAGTCTATGACCTTTATCCGACATTTTCATTATTTTTAATTGGGTGGCCCTAATGGCTGGGTTCCCCCCAGCCATACAGCCCCTCGCCGGGCCACAAAAGCTTAAGCTTTGGGTTATTTTTATAGAGGTTTTCTTCCTCGCAGCCCGAAGGCCCCCGGTCCTGTCAGTTCAGGATTACGGGTTGGGCCGGATGGGGGTCCATGCTGGACCAATCCACCCGCCCCAAGAGCGCCCGCCTGGGCAGGAAACCCATGGTTCCCACCTCGGCCTGACGGCCCCCACTAGTAATTTTTTAGAGAGGTTGTCTTCCTCTATCCCCCCCGTGTTGGGCCGGATGGGGGTCCATGCTGGACCGATCCACCCGCCCCAAAACCGCCCGACTGGGCAGGACGCCAAGGCAACCCGCCCCAGCCTTACGGTCCCCACTGGTGATTTTTTAAGAGGTTTTCTTCCTCTATCCCCTCCCCCCGTATTGGGCCGGATGGGGGTCCATGCTGGACCGATCCACCCGCCCCAAAACTGCCCGACTGGGCAGGACGCCTACGCACCCCACCCCGGCCTTACAGCCCCCACTGGTGATTTTTTAAAGAGGTTTTCTTCCTCTATCCCCCCCGTCTCAAATCCACGTGTCCTCTGCTAATCAGAGGAACACGTGGAGAGACCCCCAAACGCGGCCCTCGCGGGCCGATAACCCCGAGACAAGATGCCTCGGGTTCCCTACGCGCGTGCCAGAGTATTAGCCACGAGTAATAATGCCCCCGAAAGGACATGATTACCCGTGTTGCCCGGGGTGTACCGGCCCAACGTCTGCCGTTCCCATCCACGGAAAATGTGGAAAGGACTAGCAACCGTCAGGCACACTAGGAGGTTCTCTCTGGCCACACACCCCAACCTAACCTAACCTAACCTAACCTTTTTTTTTTTTTTTTTTTTTTTAACGTGGGGGAATGCTATGACGCATACCCCTCCGCGGGGGCGGGCGGAGGGGTTATGTCGGACTCGCCGGGGTAAAAGAAAGATGTTAAACGATAAAATGAACCTCCCGGAATACCGACTAAACCTACCACGGTGTTCCTCGACAAACCACTATCGGCGGGGCCGCGCGAATCACTTTCACATGCAGTCGCGACCCCGCCGAGGTTACGGCCCGCCGTATGAAACGGCAGGCCACTACACGAAAGATCTACCCGCTGGTACCTCTAAATATTCCCTACTGTCCCCCCTCTAGAGGGGAGACGGACTCGACACAGAGGCGCGCGTGGGAACACGCACGCCGCCTCTCGGACCTGGTGCTGAACGGATGGCGGGCAGGCCCACAAAGCCCGCCACCCCCAGGTCAAACCTCATGGTGGCTGGAGGTCGTCCCGCGCCCTCCGGCGCCCGGCTCTGCGGTTGGGGAGAGGGTTTAAACGTTCCCTCTCCCGCTCCGCCGCCTCCTTGATGGAAATTACTTCCTCACAGAAGGAGGCGACGGCGTTCCACGACCTCTCACTCCGAACCATAGACAGAACTACGGCCCGGAGCGAGAGGGCAACCGATCCGACTGCCGCGATCAATTCACGGCGCTGCGATGCCCAGGCGGGGCAATCTGCCAAAGTGTGCAGCGCCGTGTCCTCGACAACGTCGCGGCAGTCGCCGCAGTGGTGACAACCGGGCGTCTCTTGCCGGCCTATGCGACACAGGAACCGGCCAAAACAACCATGGCCGGTTAAAACCTGTGTCAGCCGGAAGGTGAGGGCGCCATGCCGCCTCTCCAGCCACTCCTCAAACACGGGACTTATCGCCACGATCGTGGCGTGCCCGGCACTGGGGTGCACAAGTCGTTCCTTCCATTTGGCCACTAGGACCTGGCGGAGCTCGGACCTCGCCGCCTCGACAGCGGAAAGAGAAGGTCCTTCGCCCCGAGCTAGCGCCTCCTGGCGCCAACGATAGAGCGACGCCAGGAGCGCCGCTTCCAGGTCCCATGGCATCGATCCGGCGAGGAGGCTCGCAGCCTCGAACGAGATCGTGCGGTATCCTCTTATCAACCTGACGGCCATGGCGCGCTGTGGCGCACGAAGCGCCGAGATGTTACGGGCCGTCAGGTTGTCCGCCCAAACTGGGGCCCCATACAGGGCCATGGACCGCACGACCCCCTCGTAGAGCCTCCGGCAGGAGGTATTTGGCCCCCCAAGGTTGGGCAGCAGGCGCGCGAGCGCACCTGCAGCGCCCCGAAGAATGGGGGCCAAACGACTAAAGTGGGCTGTAAAGTCCCATCGGCCGTCGAGCAAGAGACCTAAATACTTTAGGGTTGACTCGACGCCGATGCGGACCCCTCCTACCATAATATGAGCCTCTGGAGGTGGCCGGTTCCGAGGGCCGTGAAAACAAACGGCCTCGGACTTGGACAGGGCCACCTCGAGGCCCAACCGCCGGATACGATTGACGACTTGTGCGACCCCAGCGGTCGCCAGTATGGCCGCCGCCCGGTGCGACTTACCCCTCGCTGTGACAAGCGTGTCGTCGGCGTAACAAATGACGCCGACGCCACGGAGGAGCGCACCTCGCAGCACCCAGTCGTAACCGATGTTCCACAGGAGCGGACCCAGAACCGATCCCTGTGGAACACCGCACGACATCTCTCGCCGACTCCAACCGTCGTGACCCGGGTAGACTACTACCCTCTCCGATAGATATGCCCCGACTATGCGGCGGAGGTAGGTCGGCACTCGATGGAAAACGAGTGCCTCCCTAATACAACTCCAGGGCAAGGTGTTGAAGGCATTCGCGATGTCTAGAGACACCGCGAAGACGACCTCGCCCCGGGACACCGCATCCTCCGCCAGGCTCCTCACTCGCTGAACAGCGTCAATAGTGGAGCGCCCGCGGCGGAAACCATATTGGTTCTCCGCCAGATCCGGACCCACTGAAGAAAGACGCTGGACGAGGCGCTCCGCAATAATAAACTCGAAGAGTTTAGCCACCTCGTCCAGCAACACAATGGGCCGGTAGGCGGACGGAGAGTCCGCCGGGCGCCCCTCCTTCCTGATCAGGACCAGTTTCCCCACCTTCCACTGGCGCGGAAACTGGCCCTGCTGAAGACACTCATTGAGGAGCCCCCTGAGTCGGGGCGCGAGCTCCTCCAGGACCAGGGCCAACGCAAGGCCTGGAATGCCGTCGGGCCCTGGGGCGGTGTTTTTCGAGCGAAGTCTCGACACCGCCGCTCGCAACTCTACTTGGGTCACTTCGGGAACCACGTCGTCGTCAAAGTCCGCGCTGGACGCCATGGAAGGCGGAACCATCGACGGAGGAGTGTGCTCCGCCCGTGAAGGAAACAGAGCGGCCACTACCTCCTCCACCAACTGTGGCCGGAGACTCTGGGACAAGGGGGGCGCCCAGGGGCGAAGTTTGCCCCTGACCATAAGGTATGGACGCCCCCAGGGGTTACGGTCCAGAGTCCCCAGCAGCTCTTGGCGGGCCTGATCTTTGGCCCGCTTGATGGAGATCTTCAGGGTCTTCTTAGCCGCTCTGTAGACCTCATACAGTTCCGCCTCCCTGGCGTCAAAATCGGCCCACTCCTCGAGCAATTCTCCCCTCGCGTCCGTGGTCGCGGAACCCCAAGCCGAGGATTTGGCATTGAGGTCCCCGACGAAGAGCACGGGCCGAGGGTGGCTTCGAGCGACGACGACGTTCAGTTCGAGGAGATACTCCTCGAAGTCGGCGAGAGGTCGGTTGGGTGAGAAGTAGCCGCCCACCACAACCGCTTCTCCTACGAGTGCTGCGACGCAGCCCCGTCCCCGGACGATGTTCTCGAAGGACGGGGTGCCGGCGGCGGCCGGCGAAATTAGCGCCACCGAGCCATCGAGGTCCCCTACCCAGTCAGCCCTGGGAGGGACAAAATAGGGCTCGGTGACGATGGCGACATGAATTGACCACTGCGCCATGCTCTGGAGGAGAAGGTCCTGAGCCCTGGCGCAGTGGTTTAAATTACACTGGAGGAGGCGGAGGCGTGGAGACATTATGTCTCCATACTGACCTCCGCCCCTCCGACCGCGGGAGCAGCGACCTTATCCGCTGCCGAAGAAGAGGCAGGCGACTTTGGGGGTAACTTTTTGTGGGTGGCGGCACACTGCTTGCCACCCGCCCGGTGCTCCGCAGATTTGCCCGCCGCCGCACACAAAATACAGTGCGGCGGGGCCTCACATGTTGCGGCCATGTGACCAGGCCGACCGCAACGGAAACAACGGCCGGTGCAGTCAGCCTGTGAGGGGCACATGACTCCCACATGGCCGATGGATAGGCAGCGGTAGCACCGGGCAAGCCTGGGCTCCAGCACTTTCACCTGCGCCGACACCCACCCCACCAAAAGACGATGGCCATCGGCCAGTTTCCTGGCGGCAGCGACGGGACAGCTAACAATGGCCGTCCCCATACCGGAACGGCCCTGCCTAATTTCCCCACACTTTACTTGATCCGCAGGGCACGCTCCGGTCCTGGCGACGGCAGCGACGACCTCTTCTTTACAGACAGAGTCATCCAGGCCCGTGATGCGCATATCTACGCACTTTTGGGGCCTGGAGACGCGGACCTCATCAGCCTCTAAAACCTGGCGGAGACTTTCCGCCAGGCGGTCCGCCTGGTCGCCGCTTGCGACTCCCGGCACCTCAATAAGGCGGGCGCCGGTCTGGGTAGTCCGGCACCGCAAACCTGTCGTTATACCCAGTTTGCCGGGGTCGATTGCTGTCCGCGCCTTCCTGAGGAGCTCCGCATAAGTGGTCCCTCGCTCGATGGCAGCGGGCTGCAGTGTTAAAACAACTGCAGTGGAGCGAGGGGCCTGGAGCTTTCTCGCCGCCTTTTTGGCCGCCTGCCTGGCCTTCTTAGCCGCCTTCTTTTTCCTTTTAGCTTCCTCTTTCTTCTGGCCGACAACCTCCCAATTGTCGGCTACTCTTGCGGGCGCAGCGGATTGTGTTCTAAGAGCGGCGGGGCGCTCTTTGGGAGCTACTGGTACGCGCTTTGTCTGCTGTTTCTTCCTGCCCCTTTGGCTGGCAGGAACACCCGCGATGGCCACTGGAGCAGTTGCTGGAGGCCGCGAGGCCCTTACTTTAGCCGCGTATGACGGCGGCGCAAGCGTCGGGGGAGAAGCACGAGGCAGCTCTCTGCCTCTGTCTGCGGCCAGAGGAGGGCGCAGCAGCCGGCCCTCCATGACTGAGAGCTTGGCACGAAATTCGCCAAGCTCCTGTCGGACGAGGGCCACGAGTTCCGACTCCCTCTTGTTAGAGTCCTGGTCCTGCCGCTTTTCATACTCCTCCTGACGTCGCCTGAGCTCGGACAACTCTGCCGCCAAGCGAGTATTTTCTACCTGCAGCTTTTGCACCTCTTCATTGGCTGTGCGGCTGAAGACGGCCTCCGCAATATGTCTAATGGCTTCAATCGAGTCCTTAAGGGTCTTCTGGCACGTGCCTTTTAGACCCTTGGACTTTCTGGAAACTAAGCGAATCGCCTCTAAGGCGTCCTCAAGTTTGGCCTTGAGCTGAGTCGCCGGCAAGTCCTCGGCATCAGACTCTAACACCGGCCGTTTCTGCCCCGCAGCGACTCGTCGGGCTGCCGCAGCAATGAGGCTGTCCTCCTCGGACGTGCGCTCCTCGGCGTCCGCCTTCCGCAATGCGGCAGCAAGATCGGCCTTTGCCTGGCCCAGACCCACGTATCTGCCGTGGGTGGGCGGACGGCCGCGTCCACGTCGCGCTGTCGCGACCTTCGGCGCCGGTATCGAGTCCTCGCTTGAGCCATCTGACTCAAGCTGCTGCGCAGACCGCGACCGTTTACGCGGAGCTCTCTCCGGACTAGGCTCCGAAGATAAAATTTCAACCTCGTGCTCCAACGGCACGTACTCCTCATCGGAACGCGCAATACTGGGCGTGCGCGACCTACTTTTCCTTATCGACTCTTTTTTTTTTAAAATAGATTTTATTGATGGTTCCATAATGAATCCCACGAGTATGGGAGAAATAAAAGTCGACCCGGGCAGAGATCCCGATACCCGGGCAAGCCTAATACAACAGGGGGACGGCAGGTACCCTGAGGGGGCCGCACTAACGACTGAACTACCCATCAGCCATGCATCTCCTCGCCGTGCGGCAGCAACTTGAGATTCGGGGTGGTTTTTATAGAGGGCCACTCCCTCGCAGTCCGGGCGGTGAAGCCAAGACCCTCGCTCCCGTCAGCAGCCGCGAGACGTGATCCACGACACTGCACAATACGGGGTTACGATTTGCTCTAGACGGTGACAACGGGGACAAAAGACAGAAGAAAGGGGGAACAACGAAAACAAAAGGGGACAAAACAAAATGGACGCAGAACCAAAAGGAACAAAAACAAAAACGGGACAAAACCAAAATAAAATACAAAACCAAAAGGGGGAAAAGAAAGGGGGGAGAATCGTCAGAGTGACGAGAAGGGACCCCGTTGTCTGTTCAGCGGCAGGGTGAGTGCACGCCGAACCCGTCAAAGAGGCTCTCCCAAGTCCACTCTAAAACAGAGCGGTACTGGGAGAGCCGGGCCCAAAGAAAGGGCCTCCGGCCTGGGGATGGGACTAGCGTCCATCCCCCCGCCACCGGTGCCGAACGCGACGGCACAAGGCACCGGTTGTCAGAATATTAGCCGCCAGCAATAATGAAGAGCATTATTGCCAACGTTGCCCAGGGTGTACCACGAGGAGGTTTTCTGACCCACACCCCAACCTAACCTAACCTAACCTAACCTAACCTAACCTTTTTTTTTTTTTTTTTTTTTTTTTTTTTTTTTTTTTACGTGGGGGAATGCTATGACGCATACCCCTCCGCGGGGGCGGGCGGAGGGGTTATGTCGGACTCGCCGGGGTAAAAGAAAGATGTTAAACGATAAAATGAACCTCCCGGAATACCGACTAAACCTACCACGGTGTTCCTCGACAAACCACTATCGGCAGGGCCGCGCGAATCACTTTCACATGCAGTCGCGACCCTGCCGAGGTTACGGCCCGCCGTATGAAACGGCAGGCCACTACACGAAAGATCTACCCGCTGGTACCTCTAAATATTCCCTACTGTCCCCCCTCTAGAGGGGAGACGGACTCGACACAGAGGCGCGCGTGGGAACACGCATGCCGCCTCTCGGACCTGGTGCTGAACGGATGGCGGGCAGGCCCACAAAGCCCGCCACCCCCAGGTCAAACCTCATGGTGGCTGGAGGTCGTCCCGCGCCCTCCGGCGCCCGGCTCTGCGGTTGGGGAGAGGGTTTAAACGCTCCCTCTCCCGCTCCGCCGCCTCCTTGATGGAAATGACTTCCTCACAAAAGGAGGCGACGGCGTTCCACGACCTCTCACTCCGGACCATAGACAGAACTACGGCCGGGAGCGAGAGGGCAACCGATCCGACTGCCGCGATCAAATCACGGCGCTGCGATGCCCAGGCGGGGCAAACCACCAGTGTGTGCAGCGCCGTGTCCTCAACAACGTCGCGGCAGTCGCCGCAGTGGTGACAGCCGGGCGTCTCTTGCCGGCCTATGCGACACAGGAACCGGCCAAAACAACCATGGCCGGTCAAAACCTGTGTCAGCCGGAAGGTGAGGGCGCCATGCCGCCTCTCCAGCCACTCCTCAAACACGGGACTTACCGCCACGATCGTGGCGTGCCCGGCACTGGGGTGCACAAGTCGCTCCTTCCAATTCGCCACTAGGACCTGGCGGAGCTCGGACCTCGCCGCCTCGACAGCGGAAAAAGAAGGTCCTTCGCCCCGAGCTAGCGCCTCCTGGCGCCAACGATAGAGCGACGCCAGGAACGCCGCTTCCAGGTCCCATGGCATCGATCCGGCGAGGAGGCTCGCAGCCTCGAACGAGATCGTGCGGTATCCTCTTATCAGCCTGACGGCCATGGCGCGCTGTGGCGCACGAAGCGCCGAAATGTTTCGGGCCGTCAGGCTGTTTGCCCAAACTGGGGCCCCGTACAGGGCCATGGACCGCACGACCCCCTCGTAGAGCCTCCGGCAGGAGGTATTTGGCCCCCCAAGGTTGGGCAGCAGACGCGCGAGCGCGCCTGCAGCGCCCCGAAGAATGGGGGCCAAACGTCGAAAATGGGCTGTAAAGTCCCATCGGCCGTCGAGCAAGAGACCTAAATACTTTAGGGTTGACTCGACGCCGATGCGGACCCCTCCTACCATAATATGGGCCTCTGGAGGTGGCCGGTTCCGAGGGCCGTGAAAACAAACGGCCTCGGACTTGGACAGGGCCACCTCGAGGCCCAACCGCCGGATACGATTGACGACTTGTGCGACCCCAGCGGTCGCCAGTATGGCCGCCGCCCGGTGCGACTTACCCCTCGCAGTAACAAGCGTGTCGTCGGCGTAACAAATGACGCCGACGCCACGGAGGAGCGCACCTCGCAGCACCCAGTCGTAACCGATGTTCCACAGGAGCGGACCCAGAACCGATCCCTGTGGAACACCGCACGACATCTCTCGCCGACTCCAACCGTCGTGACCCGGGTAGACTACTACCCTCTCCGATAGGTATGCCCCGACTATGCGGCGGAGGTAGGTCGGCACTCGATGGAAAACGAGTGCCTCCCTGATACAACTCCAGGGCAAGGTGTTGAAGGCATTCGCGATGTCTAGAGACACCGCGAAGACGACCTCGCCCCGGGACACCGCATCCTCCGCCAGGCTCCTCACACGCATGACTGCGTCTATAGTGGAGCGCCCGCGGCGGAAACCATACTGGTTCTCCGCCAAATCCGGGCCCACTGAAGAAAGACGCTGGACGAGGCGCTCCGCGATGATAAACTCAAACAGTTTAGCCACCTCGTCCAGCAACACAATGGGCCGGTAGGCGGACGGAGAATCCGCCGGGCGCCCCTCCTTCCTGATCAGGACCAGTTTCCCCACCTTCCACTGACGCGGAAACTGGCCCTGCTGCAAACACTCACTGAGGAGCCCCCTGAGTCGGGGCGCGAGCTCCTCCAGGACCAGGGCCAATGCAAGACCTGGAATGCCGTCGGGCCCTGGGGCGGTGTTTTTCGAGCGAAGTCTCGACACCGCCGCTCGCAACTCTACTTGGGTCACTTCGGGAACCACGTCGTCGTCAATGTCCGCGCTGGACGCCATGGAAGGCGGAACCATCGGCGGAGGAGTGTGCTCCGCCCGTGAGGGAAACAGAGCGGCCACCACCTCCTGAACCAACTGTGGCCGGAGACTCTGGGACAAGGGGGGCGCCCAGGGGCGAAGCTTGCCCCTGACCATAAGGTATGGGCGCCCCCAGGGGTTACGGTCCAGAGTCCCCAGCAGCTCTTGGCGGGCCTGATCTTTGGCCCGCTTTATGGTGATTTTCAATGTCTTCTTGGCCGCTCTGTAGGCCTCGTACAGTTCCGCCTCCCTGACGTCAAAATCGGGAGGGCGGCGACGCCTCCTTCGAAGCCGGATGTACTGGCGTCTGGCCGCTACGCACGCATGGCGCAGGTCGGCTATATGATCCGACCACCAGTACACCCGACGCCTAGCTGGAATATTTAAAGGCACTCTAGGCATCGCCGCATCGCAAACTTGCGTTATGGCCTCCCGGAACCACTCAGCCTCCGTATCGACGTTGTCAGGCCTGGCCGGTGCTGGCACCCAGGCCTGAACGATGGAGGCTTCCAGGAGGACCTCCCGATTCAGCTTTTTCAAAGCCCAGCGCGGACCGCCCCCAATCGGGGCCACCGGGGCCGGCGGGTCGGAGGTCTGGGCGGAGACGTCGAACCGTATATAACGATGGTCCGACAACGTCTCCACCCCCTCGACGACGCGCCAGCCTTGGACACGGCGTGCTAGTGCGGGGCTAGCAAAAGAAACATCGATGACAGAGCCGCCCCGCTGACGCACGCACGTGTGCACTGACCCACGATTGAGGACTAGCAGGCCGTTTTCTACGGCCCACTCCTCGAGCAATTCACCCCTCGCGTCCGTGGTCGCGGAACCCCAAGCCGAGGATTTGGCATTGAGGTCCCCGACGAAGAGCACGGGCCGAGGGTGGCTTCGAGCGACGACGACGTTCAGTTCGAGGAGATACTCCTCGAAGTCGGCGAGAGGTCGGTTGGGTGAGAAGTAGCCGCCCACCACAACCGCTTCTCCTACGAGTGCTGCGACGCAGCCCCGTCCTCGGACGATGTTCTCGAAGGACGGGGTGCCGGCGGCGGCCGGCGAAATTAACGCCACCGAGCCATCGAGGTCCCCTACCCAGTCAGCCCTGGGAGGGACAAAATAGGGCTCGGCGACGATGGCGACATGAATTGACCACTGCGCCATGCTCTGGAGGAGAAGATCCTGAGCTCTGGCGCAGTGGTTTAAATTCCCTTGGAGGAGACGGAGGCGTGGAGACATTATGTCTCCATACTAACCTCCGCCCCTCCGACCGCGGGAGCGGCGACCTTTGTAACTGCCGATGATGAGGCAGGGGATTTAGGGGGTAATTTCTTATGGGTGGCGGCGCACCCCTTGCTACCCGCCCGATGCTCCGCTGGTTTGCCCGCCGCCGCACACAAAATACAGTGCGGCGGGGCCTCACAAGTTGCGGCCACGTGACCAGGCTGACCGCAGCGGAAGCAACGGCCAGTGCAGTCAGCCTGTGAGGGGCACATGACGCCCACATGGCCGCTGGATAAGCAGCGGTAGCACCGGGCAAGCCTGGGCTCCATCACCTTAACTTGCGCCGACACCCATCCCACCAAAATTCGGCGGCCATCGGCTAGCTTTTTGGCGGCGGCCACGGGACAGCTAACTAAGGCCGTCCCCATTCCGGAGCGGCCCTGTCTAATTTCACCACTCCTGACTTGATCCTCAGGGCACGCTCCGGTCCTGGCGACGGCCGCGACGACCTCTTCTTTCGTTACAGAGTCATCCAGGCCCGTGATGCGCAAATCAACGCACTTTTGGGGCCTGGAGACGCGGACGTCGTCTGACTGTAAAGTCTCGCGGAGGCTCTCCGCCAGACGGTCCGCTTGGTCGCCGCTAGCGACACCCGGTACTTCAATTAGGCGGGCGCCGGTCTGGGTAGTCCGGCACCGCAACCCTGCTGTTATTCCCAGTTTACCGGGGTCGATTGCCGCCCGCGCCTTTTTAAGCAAGTCAGCGTATGTTGTCCCCCGCTCGATGGCAGCCGGTTGCAACGTCAAGACAACCGCAGTAGAGCGAGGGGCTTGCAATTTCCTTGCCGCCTTTTTAGCCGCCTGCCTGGCCTTCTTGGCCGCCTTCTTCCTTTTCTTAGCCTCCTCCTTCTTCTTGCCGACGACTTCCCAGTCGTCGGCTCTGCGTGGGGTGGCTGCAGGTTGCTTCCCAGCAGCGGCGGGGCGCTCCTTGGGAGCCACGGGCACGCGCTTCGCCTGCGTCTTTTTCCTGCCCTTTTGACCTGCTTGAGCTGGATTATCGCCCGTTGGAGCAACAGGAGGAGGCTGCGGAGCTCTTGTCTTAGCCGCGTACGACGTAGGCGGCGCAGGCGTCGGGGGAGTAGGATAAGGAGGCCCTCTGGCTCTATCTGCGGCCAGAGGAGGGCGCAACAGCCGGCCCTCCATAACTGAGAGCTTGGCACGAAACTCGCCAAGCTCCTTTCGGACGAGGGCCACAAGGTCTGATTCGGCCTTGTTTGCGCCCTGCTCGTGCCGCTGCTCAAGATCTTCCTGTCGTCTTCTAAGATCGGCCAGTTCCTGAGCCAGACGAGAATTTTCGGTCATCAGTTTGGCAACCTCCTCATTGGCCGATCTGCTGAAGGCTACCTCTGCTATCTCCCGAATTGCCTCGATTGAGTCCCTAAGGGCCTTTTGGCAAGTACCCTTCAGGCCCTTCGACTTTCTAGAAACGAGCCGTATGGCCTCTAAGGCATCAGTGAGCCGGGTCTTGAGGTGGGACACGGGCAGATCTTCGGCATCCAGCTCCACCACTGGCTGCTTCATTCCCGCAGCAACTCGCCGGGCTGCCGCAGTAATGAGGCTATCCTCCTCGGACGTGCGCTCTTCGTCTTCGGACTTCCGCAGTGCAGCGGCAAGTTCGGCCTTCGCCTGGCCAAGACCCACGTATTTACCGTGGGTGGGCGGACGACCGCGTCCGCGTCGCGCCGTAGCAACCTTCGGTGCAGGAACCGCCTCCTCACTTGAGCCGTCTGACTCCTCCGATGGCTTCGCAGACCGCAAGCGTTTGCGTGTAGCCTTCTCGGGAGTAGTCTCCGAGTTGAGCTCTACAACGTCACTATCATGCTCTGACGGCACGTAGTCTTCATCTACATCCACTTCAGAACGCGCAGAACTGGGCGTGCGCGACCTGCTCTCTCTCAACGTCTTTTTTTTTAAAATTGATTTTATAGATTCCATAATAAAACCCACGAGTGCGGGAGAACTAAACGTCAACCCGGGCAGAGATCCCGATACCCGGGCAAGCCTAATTACAACAGGGGGACGGCAGGTACCCTGAGGGGGCCGCACTAACGACTGAACTACCCATCAGCCATGCATCTCCTCGCCGTGCGGCAGCAACTTGAGATTCGGGGTGGTTTTTATAGAGGGCCACTCCCTCGCAGTCCGGGCGGTGAAGCCAAGACCCTCGCTCCCGTCAGCAGCCGCGAGACGTGATCCACGACACTGCACAATACGGGGTTACGATTTGCTCTAGACGGTGACAACGGGGACAAAAGACAAAAGAAAAGGGGGAACAACGAAAACAAAAGGGGACAAAAACAAAATGGACGCAGAACCAAAAGGAACAAAAAACAAAAAGGGGACAAGACCAAAAACAAGAGACAAAAACAAAAAACAAAAAGGGGGGCAAAGAAAGGGGAGAGAGTCGTCAGAGTGACGAGAAGAGACCCCGTTGTCTGTTCAGCGGCAGGGTGAGTGCACGCCGAACCCGTCAAAGAGGCTCTCCCATGTCCACTCTAAAACAGAGCGGTACTGGGAGAGCCGGGCCCAAAGATAGGGCCTCCGGCCTGGGGATGGGACTAACGTCCATCCCCCCGCCACCGGTGCCGAACGCGACGGCACAAGGCACCGGTTGTCAGAATATTAGCCGCCAGCAGTAATGAAGAGCATTATTGCCAACGTTGCCCAGGGTGTACCACGAGGAGGTTTTCTGACCCACACCCCAACCTAACCTAACCTAACCTAACCTAACCTAACCTAACCTAACCTAACCTAACCTAACCTTTTTTTTTTTTTTTTTTTTTTTTTTTTTTTTTTTTTTTTTTTTGTACCCAGGAAAAATGCTTCATGCACTACCCGCCGGCTAGGGGACGGCACCGGCGGGGCGTGTGGGACTCCCCAGCAAGAAACGCGCTGGTATACCCACTAAAAAACCTGGGGTGTTCCCTCTCTCATCCAATGGGGGGGCCTGTTGGGAGCTCTTAAAAGAATTGAGTCATCCATAGCAGGCCCCCCCGTGTGGGTGCGGGCCGGGTCATTTTTTTTTTAGGACCCGACCCCCTCTTGTCCCCAGGGGAGAGCTTCACCGCTCTCCCCTTTCAACGTTGGAAGGCGCGCGGGAACACCGCGCGCGCCCTCTCAGGGTTCTTAGTTTACGGGTGGCAGGCCCCCCTGAGGCCTTGCCACCCGGAACCCTTAAGTGGGGGGCAGGAGAGCGACATAAGCGCGTCTCCTGCGCCCCCTCCTCCGGCGGCGGACTTCCGGGGCGTAAGGATCGTCCTCACGCCCCCGCTCCGCCGCCTCCTTCTGCGAGATGACAGACTCGCAGAAGGACCTCATTGCGCCCCAGCACCTGTCGTCGCCGACCATCTTGGATATGACGGTCGGCAAGGAGAGGTCGGGGCCAATCACAGCGACCAGGGCACAGCGCTCCGCGGCCCACGCCGGGCACTCCTCCAGCGTGTGCTGCGCCGTGTCCCGGTCACACTCCTCACAATGGTGACACCTGGTTGTCGGCTCCCTACCGGCTATCTTGCAAAGGTACTCTCCGAAACAGCCGTGTCCGGAGAGCACCTGAGTAAGCCGGTAGGTGAGTGGTCCGCGCCGTCTGTCCGTCCACTGCCTTATCACCGGACGGACAGCCTCGACGGTCCTCACCCCATAGCGGGGCTGGGCCAGTCTATTCTCCCACTTTTCCACGAGGACCAGTCGAGCCTGGGACCTTCGCGTCTCCACCGCCCTGTGCGTGGGTTCTTCACCCTGGAGCCGGAGGTCAGCGCGCCAGTAATACACTGACGCTTGGACCTCCGCCTCCAAATCCCAGGGCGGCGATGCCGCCAAAACGCACGCCGCCTCAAAGGAGACGGTGCGGTACGCCCGTGACACCCTGATCGCCATCGCCCTCTGAGGTCTCCTGAGGAGGGCGATATTTTGGCGATCAAGGGCGCCAGCCCAGATGGGCGCTCCATATAGGGCCATCGACCGCACCACCCCCAAATAGAGGCGGCGGCAGACGACACTGGGCCCCCCGATATTCGGCAGCAGAGAGCTAAGCGCTCCCGCTGCCGCCATCAGGCGGGGGGCCAGACGGCTAAAATGGACGCGAAAGTTCCAGCGGCCGTCGAGGTAGAGCCCCAAGTATTTCATGCTTGGCTCCACCCCGATGCGGACCCCTCCAACGATGATGTGGGCATCGGGAGGTGGCGCCCGCCGAGGCCCGTGAAATAACAGGGCCTCGGACTTATCCAGCGCCACCTCCAGTCCCAACATCCTAATCCTGCCGACAACCAGGGCCACTCCAGCCGTGGCAAGACGGGCAGCTGCCCCGCAATCCGCTCCCCGGGCCGTAACCAACGTGTCGTCGGCGTAGCAAGTTACGCCGACGCCCGGGGGCAGGGCGCCCCGCAGCACCCAGTCGTAGCCGATGTTCCACAGTATCGGACCCAGAACCGAACCCTGTGGAACACCGCACGACATCTCCCTCCGGAACGTCTCTCCGTTCCGCCCCACACAAAACACACTCCTCTGGTGCAGGTAGTCCCCGACTATTCGGCGTAGATAGGGAGGCACCCCATGAAATCGGAGCGCCTCCCTAATAGTCGCCCACGGCAGGGTGTTAAAAGCGTTGGCGATGTCCAAGGACACCGCCAATACCACCCCGCGCGAGGCGACCGTCTCTTCCGAGAGGGCCTTGACGCTGCTGATCGCGTCAATCGTCGATCGGCCCTCCCGGAATCCGAACTGGCGTTCGGATAAGTCGGGGCCCACCCGCACCAGGTGCTTGGAGAGGCGGGCAACAACTACGCGCTCAAAGAGCTTGCCCACCTCATCCAACAGCACTATGGGGCGGTACGCGGAGGGAGAATCCGCGGGGCGGCCCTCCTTTCTCAGGAGGACCAGCTTGCCCGTCTTCCACATGGAAGGGAACCGTCCCGACTCCAAACAGGCGCTGAACAGCCTGAGGAGCCGGTCCCCTAGGGCGTCGAAAGCCAAAACCCAGGCGCGGCCAGGAATTCCGTCCGGCCCCGGGGCGGTGTTCTTGCCCCGAAGCCGCATCACTGCCGCACCGAGCTCCGCCATTGTAACTTCTGGCGCCCCGGCATCGGCACCGCCCTCCTCAATTTCGGGTGGTGCCATTACGGGAGGCGTGTGCTCCGCCCTCGAAGGAAAGAGAGCGGAGATCACACCCTCCAATTGCCGGGGCTGGAGACTCTCGGTGACCGGCGGGGCCCAGGGGCGTAACTTGCCCCTGACCGTCTTGTACGGACGGCCCCACGGATCTGCCTCGAGAGTCCCCAGGAACTCTTCCCATCTTTGGGTTTTGGCCTCGCTGATGGCGGACTGCAGGGCGTACTTCCGCTGTTTGTACGCGTCCCGCAGCCGTGCCTCCACGGTCGGGTCACGGTACCGCCTGCGTCGGCGGTACCTAGTGTACTGGCGACGCGCCGCAATGCACGCGGCGCGTTTCCGGCTGATGTCGTTAGACCACCAGTACACCTGACGCCTCGGAGGCTGAGCACTGGCCCGGGGCATTGACGCGTCGCAAATCTGCGTCATCGCGCCCCGGAACCACTCCGCTTCTTGCTCAACCTCCACAGGCCCTTGGACCATCGGGGTCCAGGCCTGCACGATGGAGGCTTCCACCAGCACGTCTGCATCGAGACGTTTCAACGCCCATCGTGGGGACGACGGGGTGTGCGCTCTCCTCGGGCGATCGTCCGGGATCGCTGGCGAGGCAGAGATGTCGAACCGCACGTAACGGTGGTCCGACAGAGACTCCGCCTCAACCAGCACTTGCCAGTCCCGGACGCAGCGCGCTACGGCAGGGCTAGCGAACGAGATGTCCACTATGGACTCGCCCTGCCAGCGCACGCATGTGGCGACCGACCCCCGATTAAGAACGACGAGGCCGGTCGCAATCGCCCACTCCTCCAGCGCGTCGCCGCGAGCGTCGGTGACAGGGGATCCCCAAGCCGTTGATTTGGCATTGAAGTCCCCCGCCACCACGACCGGACGCGACGGGTACCGATTAATCACGGCCCCCACCGCGCCCAAAAATCGCTCAAACTCGGCGAGGCGCCGGTTCGGAGAAAAATACACCCCGATCAGGACGGTTCCCTCCCAATCAATACACACATAGCCCTCGCCCCTGTCTGTCATCACCAGGAGCGAGGGTCCGGACGAAACAATGGCCGCCAAACCCCCGATGTCCCCAAACCAGTTGTGCCGGTTGGGGACGCAGTAAGGCTCGGCGACCACGGCGATGTCTATTGACCACTCCGCCATGTGCTGCAGCAAAATATCCTGCGCCCTGGCGGAGCGGCCAACGTTCGCCTGTAGGAGGCGATGGGCCATAATTAATTATGTGTCCATCGCCGTCCCACTGCTCCCTGCTTGGGGAGGGGCCGGGGCGGCCGGAGTCCCGGCGACCGCCCCTCTGGCCCTACGTCTTTTTGGAGGGGAGCAAGATTTGCTCCCCATCCGGTGCTCCGCCGGTTTTCCTGCAGCCGAACATATGCTGCAGGAAGACTTTTCGGCGGAGCAGGCGGCGGCCTTGTGGCCGGGCTGGCCGCAGCGGTAACAAAGGTCGCTGCGGTCAGTTTCAGCGGTGCATTGCTGCCTCACGTGCCCCGGTTCGAGGCAGCGGTAGCACCGCCTGGGCCTCGGCTCCAGGAGGTTCACCTGAGCCGAGACCATCCCGACCAGCAAACGGCCGGCCGCCACCTTCTTCGCCGCGGCGATGGGGCAGCGCACCACTACCGTGCACAAGCCACTCTCGCCGCGGCGCATCTCCCCCACCCTGACGTGGTCCTGAGGGCAGGCTCCGGCATGTGCCACCGCAGCGGCGACATCCTCGGAGGAAGCCGAGTCGTCCAGCCCGGCTATTCGCATTTCTGCGGACTTCACCGGGCGGGAGACCCTGACCTCCTCAGACGTGAACAGGGACCGTAGCGTAGCTGCTACCCTGTCCGCCTTGTCGCCGGAGGTGGCACCTGGGACCTCAAGTATTCTGAACCTAACCTAACCTAACCTAACCTAACCTAACCTAACCTAACCTTTTTTTTTTTTTTTTTTTTTTTTGGGAGGGGGGAAATGCTCCTGATGCATACCGTCCCACTCGGGGAGGTGGGACGGTTATGTCGGGCTCTCCGGCCTAGAGCGAACGGCCGGCATACCGACTAAAACCCCCCTGTGCACCGTCGCCTCGCCTTAGCGGGTGGGCCACCGGAACCTGATACAACATCAGCGACCCACCCAGCGACTGCCCACGACCCGCGGGCACCAACACTTGCGGCGGCGTCTGGGTGCACCAGAGACGCCGCGCCGACACGGAAGGGTGCGGGTGGGAGAAAAAATACCCCGATCTCCCACCCTCAGCCATCGCTAGGGGGGCATCAGACGCGCATCGGCGCGCCGACGCCGCCCAGCTCGCCGGCGACGGATCGGGTCAGCGAGGAGACTTTCCTCCCTGGCCCGCTCCGCCGCCTCCTTCTGCGAGATGACGTTCTCGCAGAAGGATGCGACCGCACACCAATTCCTGTCGCTATCGGCCATGGAGCGGATTATGGCCGATAGCGAGAGATCCACACCGATGGTCTCGACGAGGGCACGACGCTGCTGCGCCCACGCCGGGCAGAACTCCAGCGTATGCTGCGCCGTGTCCTCGCCACAATCGCAGTGGTGACAGGCGGGACTCGATTCCCTCCTCGCGACCTTGTGCAGGTAGTATCCAAAGCACCCGTGCCCGGATAACTCCTGCACCAGCCGGAAGGAAAAAGTCCCGTGCTGTCGCCCCACCCACAACGAAAGGACCGGCCGGAGCGCCTCCACCGTGCGAAGACCCGCACGTGGAGCCTCCAGCCGGGCTGACCATCGGGCCACGATGGCTCGGCGAGCGGCCTCGCGCCACTCGCGCACCTGCTCGAGCAGAGGGCGACCGCCTCCGCCTGCTCGAAATTCGGCCGTTCGCCGATAAACGTCGGCGAGCACTTCCGCCTCCAAATCCCACGGGGGTGTACCGGCCAGCGCGCATGCCGCGTCTGCGGACACGGTGCGGTACCCGCGTATTGCCCTGACCGCCAAAGTGCGCTGCGGTCGGCATAACCGCGCGCGGTTCTGGGCGGTCAGGGACCCCGCCCACACCGGTGCGCCGTACAGCGCCATCGACCGGACTACCCCCGTGTAGAGCCTCCGGCACGCCAAACTGGGTCCGCCCAGGTTGGGCAATAATCGGCCCAGGGCGGACGCCGCGCCGTCCAGCTTCGGCTCAAGCTGGCGGAAGTGCTCGTCGAAGAGCCATCGCCCATCCAACACCAGGCCCAGATATCTCATCTGGGCCTGAACCGGTACGAGGACCGAGCCGACGGTGATCAAGGCGCCGGCAGGCGGCCCGCGACGGGGCCCATGGAACAACAGGGCCTCCGTCTTGTTGAGGGCCACCTTAAGCCCCAGCGCCTCGATTCGCCCGACCACCTGAGAGACCCCCGTGGTGGCCAGGCGAGCCGCCTCCTCAAAGTTGCGTCCCCGGGCTGCTACCAACGTGTCGTCAGCGTAACAGAATACGCCCAGCCCGGGGGGCAAGACTCCGCGCAGGGCCCAGTCATAGCCGATGTTCCACAGGAGAGGGCCAAGGACGGACCCCTGTGGAACACCGCGCGATATCGCCCTGCGCACTTCGTCGCCTGCTCGGTCCTCGCACAACACAAACCTCCGCTCCAAATAGTCTGCCATCAGCAGCCTCAGGTATGCGGGCACCCCATGGAATCGGAGTGCCTCTCTGATGCTGCCGAATGGCAGAGTATTAAATGCGTTGGCGATGTCTAAGGACACCGCCAACAGTACGCCGCCTCCCCTGACGGCTTCCTCGGTCGCGGCCCTCAGGGCCAGAATGGCGTCGATCGTCGAACGCCCGGCGCGGAAACCAAACTGGGCGTCCGACAGATCGGGCCCCACCTCCTCGAGGTGCCGGACAATGCGGGCAGCGAGAATCCTCTCCAGCAACTTCCCCGCCTCGTCCAGCAGTACGATAGGCCTGTAGGCCGCGACCGAGTCCGGGGCTCTCCCAGGTTTGGGCAGGAGCACCAGCTTCCCCACCTTCCAGCACTCAGGGAACCTCCCCGACGACAGACACGCGTCATACAGTTCCCTGAGGCGGTCGCCCATGTGGTCAAGGGCAAGGGCCAACACTCGGGCCGGAATTCCGTCCGGCCCGGGGGCGGTCCGCTTCGAGCGAATGCGCAGAACGGCCGCCCCCATCTCCGCCTCCGTGACAGGCGGAACCACCACCTCTTCGTCGGCCTCCCGGACTTCGGCCTCTGCGGCCATCGCCGGGGGCGTGTGCTCCGCCTGTGGTGGGAATAGGCCCTCGACCACTTCGGTGAGGAAGCTAGGCTGAAGAGACTCGGTAAGGGGGGGGCCCGTCGCGCGGAGCTTGCTCAGCGCCGCGCGGTATGGGCGACCCCAGGGGTCACGATCGAGACCCTCCAGCATCTCCTGCCGCGACTGCTCCTTGGCGCGACAGATGGCCAGCTTCAGAGCCTCACGCGCTGCTTGGTACGTTTCGTACAGCTGGCCCTCCCCGTTATCATCGCGGCGTCGCCGCCGGCTGCGGGTGTAGGACCTCCGGGCACGAATGCAGGCCTCGCGGAGGTCCACCAACTCCCGGGACCACCAGTAGACCTCCCTCCTAGGAGGCCGACGTCGGACGCGCGGCATGGCCGCATCGCACACCTGCGTAAGCGCAACACGAATGCGACCCGCCGCAGCATCAACCCCCTCGTCAGGAGGCACTGGAGACAGCCACGACTGCACTATGGCTGCCTCCTCTAACAGGTCCCGGTTCAAACGACCCACAGCCCACCGCGGAGACCGGGGAGCTCTGTCCGCCATGTGACCCCTAACTGGGTCCTGAGGATTCCGGGAGATCTCTGCTCGGATATAGCGGTGATCCGAGAGAGTCTCGACCTCCTCTAGGACTCGCCAGTTCCTTACGTTGTTCGCGACAGCAGGGCTAGCGAACGAGAGGTCCACTATCGACCCGCCCTGCTGCCGAACACAAGTGTCGGTGGTGCCTCTGTTGAGCAGACAGAGGCCCACCGAATTTGCCCACTCTTCCACGGCTCTACCGCGGGCGTCCGTTCTGGGAGACCCCCACGCGCCGGACTTTGCGTTGAAGTCCCCCATCACCAGGACGCGGCCTGATGCCAAACGCCGTATCGAGGTCTCCAAAGATGTGAGGAAGACCTCGAAATCAGCCAGACTCCGATTGGGGGAGAAGTACACCCCGAAAACGAGTAATCCCCCCCATTCGGCCGCCACGTATCCCGAGCCCCTATCTTTGAGCGACAAGGGCGGGGAACGCGGGGCCGTGGAGCTGATGACTGCCACGGAGCCGTCCCGGTCACCCACCCAGTTTGGGCGGGGAGGAACATAATAGGGCTCCGCGGCTACGGCCACACCAATCGACCACTGCGCCATGGATTGCAGGAAGAGGTCCTGCGCACCAGCGCAGTGGTTGAGGTTCGCCTGGAGGAGATGGGTGCAGTCGTGGTCCATTATTGGGCCGAAGTACTTGCAACCACATCCTCCTCCATCCGTGCCGGCGAAAGAGCGGCGACGATGACGGGGGTAGCCTGGGTCGATTGGCTACCCGCGACGTTCTTGGGCTTGGAAGCCCGGGGAGGGTTGCATCCCCTTCGCCCCATAATATGATTGGCGGGCAATTTACCCGCCGCACACGCGGGGCAATGGGGGGCGGCGGAACAATCCGTCGCCTTGTGCCCCGGCTGGCCGCAGCGGAAGCATAGTCCGCTGCAGTCGAAGCCACTTCTGCATGTGGCGCGCACGTGCCCCTCGGCCATGCATTTATGGCACCTCGCAGGCCTGGCCGCCAACAAAGAGACCTTGGCGGAACTCCAGCCTACGAGGAGCCTTCCTGCAGCAACCAAAGTGTTGGCCGCTGCGACGGGGCACTGCGCTACCACGGCTCCAACACCGCCAGGACCGGGGCGGATGGCGCCAACCTTGATGTTGTCCAGGCTGCATCCAGTTTTAGCCTGGATGGCCTCCCGGACATCGTCAGGCGTGATAGAATCGTCCAGGCCAGTGACACGGAATTCCACGCACTTCACGGGCCTGGCGATCTTTACGCCTTCCTCCGCCCCGAACAACCCTCGCAGCCTTTCCGCGATTGTGTCCGCCGTCTTTGCGCCCTCCGCACCGGGGAACTCGAGAATACGAGCCCCCGTTTGGGCAAGGCGGGTCTTGATGCCGGTGGGGCCTAAGTCCGCCACACCGACGCTCTCCCGCGCCTTCTTAAAGACGGCGGCGTAGGAAAGGCCACGCTCCTCCGCCTCCGGCGACACCGTTACGACCACGGCGGCCGATCTTGGCGGCCGGAGCTTCCCGGGCCTCTTCGTTTTCGCCTTCTTACTCTTCTTCACTTGTTCTTTCTTTCGTTCGGCAGCCGCAGCCCTCGCAGCGCTCCTGCGTTCGCGCCTCTTCCGACGCCGAATCTCCATTTCCTCCCCGGCCGTCTGCCAGCCCTCATTGGAAGACGCAGACGGACCAAGGACAGAAACCAGTCTTGGCGCACCCTTGGTTGGTGCCCGTTCCTTCGGCGCCGGGGCGCGAGTTGAGCCCGCAGGTGTCAGCCTCAATGGCGGGAAGTCCCTCTGGGACTGGGAAGGGGCTTTGGAAGTCCCCTTCTTCCCGGCCGCAGGTCTCGACCCTGCGGGGACGCTGGCCGACGCTGACGCCGCCGTCGCGTAGGACCGCTGGCCCGACGTGACCACTGGGTCCCTAGCAGCGGGCGCGTGGTTATCCGCTGCGAGTGGTGGACGGCGACGCGGTTCTGGAGGTAATCTTGCCTCCAGACTCCCCAGCCGCACGTTGATCATTGTCCCAACGGACGACATGACCTGGCGCAGCTGCGCGTCGGTTAGCAGGGAGCGCTGCTCCTCTCCTTGCCGAGCTACGGCATTCGGCTGCCGCAAACACTCCTTAACTTGGCTGAGCTCAGCACGGAGCTCAGCCACCTCCCCTGCCAGGCGGTCGTTTGCCGCCCGCAACCGCCTCGTCTCGTCGGAGGTGGTGCGCTCCGCGAGCGTTTGCACCACCTCCTGGAGGTGAGAGGCCGCCTTCTTGAGGGCATTGACGAACGTGCCCTTCAAATTCTGACTTTTTGTGGCCACCGTGATTATAGCGGCCACAGAGTCTGCGGCGGACTGGACGAGGTCTCCATCTGAGTTCTCGTCCAGGAGCTGCGCAACAAATTGTTCTGCTGCGCGCTCCCCCTCTTGTCGGGTGCGGGCGACCGATTCCCGCCTACTAAATGGGTTCGGGGTCGGGGTCACTGACCGTGACCCATGTACCGGCGAACTGGGGGCGGGCACCTTGATCGCTGGTGCGCTGCGCTCCGCCTCTGGTGACCGGCTCCTACTGCGCTTCCGGGTTCTAGAGACCTGACCGCTGAGTTCGCGGGAGTCCAGGTCCTCGGATTCAGACTCGACGCCGAGGCTGACGGAGCTCCTCCGGCTTCCGTTCGGCGTCGACGCCAATGATGTCCGACTCTCTGAAGGGCACGCACTGGTGGGCGTGCATGCCCCCATTCTTCCACCATCGCTCGCACGTGGTCGTAAAGGGCGCTTGAAGCGCCCTTTGGAGTCGCGCAAAGGGACTCCGTGCTCCTCCTTCTTCTTCACTTCCTCATCTAAGGGTGTTTTAGTTTTTTCATTTTCCATGTTATTCCCACGAGTAGAGACGATTTATAATCGACCCTCGGGTGACGCTCATTCCGAGGGAAGGCCTACATACTGCTGGGGGACGGCAGGTACCCAGAGGTTTTTACAACTTCGCTGTTGGGTGGTCTGAGTTTTCCTTCTCGCGGGCCGGCCAACTAAGGCAAGCCCCTCGGTCCCGTTGAGCCGCTAGACGTGATCAACGACACTCAACGGGTAACGATGTGAAGACGGAGGCAGGGTTAGGTTTCCCCTCCCCTATGTGCCACCGCCTAATGCCAGGACTACTGGCAGCCCTCAACTCTACGCACAATCCATCAATACCAGATGTGGTATCCGACTAAAAGAGCTTGTGTATTACTAGTGCTACTAGTACAAATAATGTAAAAATAGATAAAATAAAATAAAACTAAAAATAAAATAAAGTAAATAAAATAAAAATAAAAATAAAATAAAGTAAATAAAATAAAATAAAATAAACCGCCCCGGCCTTACGGCCCCCACTGGTGATTTTTTAAAGAGGTTTTCTTCCTCTATCCCCCCCTGTCTCAAATCCACGTGTCCTCTGTTAATCAGAGGAACACGTGGAGAGACCCCCAAAACGCGGCCCTCGCGGGCCGATAACCCCGAGACAAAATGCCTCGGGTTCCCTACGCGCGTGCCAGAGTATTAGCCACGAGTAATAATGCCCCCGAAAGGACATGATTATCCGTGTTGCCCGGGGTGTACCGGCCCAACGTCTGCCATTCCCATCCACGAAAAATGTGGAAAGGACTAGCAACCGTCAGGCACACTAGGAGGTTCTCTCTGGCCACACACCCCAACCTAACCTAACCTAACCTAACCTTTTTTTTTTTTTTTTTTTGGTACCCAGGAAAAATGCTTCATGCACTACCCGCCGGCTAGGGGACGGCACCGGCGGGGCGTGTGGGACTCCCCAGCAAGAAACGCGCTGGGATACCCACTAAAAAACCTGGGGTGTTCCCTCTCTCATCCAATGGGGGGGCCTGTTGGGAGCTCTTAAAAGAATTGACTCATCCATAGCAGGCCCCCCCGTGTGGGTGCGGGCCGGGTCATTTTTTTTTTAGGACCCGACCCCCTCTTGTCCCCAGGGGAGAGCTTCACCGCTCTCCCCTATCGACGTTGGAAGGCGCGCGGGAACACCGCGCGCGCCCTCTCGGGGTTCTTAGTTTACGGGTGGCAGGCCCCCCTGAGGCCTTGCCACCCGGAACCCTTAAGTGGGGGGCAGGAGAGCGACATAAGCGCGTCTCCTGCGCCCCCTCCTCCGGCGGCGGACTTCCGGGGCGTAAGGATCGTCCTCACGCCCCCGCTCCGCCGCCTCCTTCTGCGAGATGACAGACTCGCAGAAGGACCTCATTGCGCCCCAGCACCTGTCGTCGCCGACCATCTTGGATATGACGGTCGGCAAGGAGAGGTCGGGGCCAATCACAGCGACCAGGGCACAGCGCTCCGCGGCCCACGCCGGGCACTCCTCCAGCGTGTGCTGCGCCGTGTCCCGGTCACACTCCTCACAATGGTGACACCTGGTTGTCGGCTCCCTACCGGCTATCTTGCAAAGGTACTCTCCGAAACAGCCGTGTCCGGAGAGCACCTGAGTAAGCCGGTAGGTGAGCGGTCCGCGCCGTCTGTCCGTCCACTGCCTTATCACCGGACGGACAGCCTCGACGGTCCTCACCCCATAGCGGGGCTGGGCCAGTCTATTCTCCCACTTTTCCACGAGGACCAGTCGAGCCTGGGACCTTCGCGTCTCCACCGCCCTGTGCGTGGGTTCTTCACCCTGGAGCCGGAGGTCAGCGCGCCAGTAATACACTGACGCTTGGACCTCCGCCTCCAAGTCCCAGGGCGGCGATGCCGCCAAAACGCACGCCGCCTCAAAGGAGACGGTGCGGTACGCCCGTGACACCCTGATCGCCATCGCCCTCTGAGGTCTCCTGAGGAGGGCGATATTTTGGCGATCAAGGGCGCCAGCCCAGATGGGCGCTCCATATAGGGCCATCGACCGCACCACCCCCAAATAGAGGCGGCGGCAGACGACACTGGGCCCCCCGATATTCGGCAGCAGAGAGCTAAGCGCTCCCGCTGCCGCCATCAGGCGGGGGGCCAGACGGCTAAAATGGACGCGAAAGTTCCAGCGGCCGTCGAGGTAGAGCCCCAAGTATTTCATGCTTGGCTCCACCCCGATGCGGACCCCTCCAACGATGATGTGGGCATCGGGAGGTGGCGCCCGCCGAGGCCCGTGAAATAACAGGGCCTCGGACTTATCCAGCGCCACCTCCAGTCCCAACATCCTAATCCTGCCGACAACCAGGGCCACTCCAGCCGTGGCAAGACGGGCAGCTGCCCCGCAATCCGCTCCCCGGGCCGTAACCAACGTGTCGTCGGCGTAGCAAGTTACGCCGACGCCCGGGGGCAGGGCGCCCCGCAGCACCCAGTCGTAGCCGATGTTCCACAGTATCGGACCCAGAACCGAACCCTGTGGAACACCGCACGACATCTCCCTCCGGAACGTCTCTCCGTTCCGCCCCACACAAAACACACTCCTCTGGTGCAGGTAGTCCCCGACTATTCGGCGTAGATAGGGAGGCACCCCATGAAATCGGAGCGCCTCCCTAATAGTCGCCCACGGCAGGGTGTTAAAAGCGTTGGCGATGTCCAAGGACACCGCCAATACCACCCCGCGCGAGGCGACCGTCTCTTCCGAGAGGGCCTTGACGCTGCTGATCGCGTCAATCGTCGATCGGCCCTCCCGGAATCCGAACTGGCGTTCGGATAAGTCGGGGCCCACCCGCACCAGGTGCTTGGAGAGGCGGGCAACAACTACGCGCTCAAAGAGCTTGCCCACCTCATCCAACAGCACTATGGGGCGGTACGCGGAGGGAGAATCCGCGGGGCGGCCCTCCTTTCTCAGGAGGACCAGCTTGCCCGTCTTCCACATGGAAGGGAACCGTCCCGACTCCAAACAGGCGCTGAACAGCCTGAGGAGCCGGTCCCCTAGGGCGTCGAAAGCCAAAACCCAGGCGCGGCCAGGAATTCCGTCCGGCCCCGGGGCGGTGTTCTTGCCCCGAAGCCGCATCACTGCCGCGCCGAGCTCCGCCATTGTAACTTCTGGCGCCCCGGCATCGGCACCGCCCTCCTCAATTTCGGGTGGTGCCATTACGGGAGGCGTGTGCTCCGCCCTCGAAGGAAAGAGAGCGGAGATCACACCCTCCAATTGCCGGGGCTGGAGACTCTCGGTGACCGGCGGGGCCCAGGGGCGTAACTTGCCCCTGACCGTCTTGTACGGACGGCCCCACGGATCTGCCTCGAGAGTCCCCAGGAACTCTTCCCATCTTTGGGTTTTGGCCTCGCTGATGGCGGACTGCAGGGCGTACTTCCGCTGTTTGTACGCGTCCCGCAGCCGTGCCTCCACGGTCGGGTCACGGTACCGCCTACGTCGGCGGTACCTAGTGTACTGGCGACGCGCCGCAATGCACGCGGCGCGTTTCCGGCTGATGTCGTCAGACCACCAGTACACCTGACGCCTCGGAGGCTGAGCACTGGCCCGGGGCATTGACGCGTCG
Source organism: Catocala sponsa (assembly GCA_963564715.1). Classification (NCBI taxonomy): domain Eukaryota; kingdom Metazoa; phylum Arthropoda; class Insecta; order Lepidoptera; family Erebidae; genus Catocala; species Catocala sponsa. Next base: position 27,996,624 of record OY751337.1, on the reverse strand, counting down.
CAAATCTGCGTCATCGCGCCCCGGAACCACTCCGCTTCTTGCTCAACCTCCACAGGCCCTTGGACCATCGGGGTCCAGGCCTGCACGATGGAGGCTTCCACCAGCACGTCTGCATCGAGACGTTTCAACGCCCATCGTGGGGACGACGGGGTGTGCGCTCTCCTCGGGCGATCGTCCGGGATCGCTGGCGAGGCAGAGATGTCGAACCGCACGTAACGGTGGTCCGACAGAGACTCCGCCTCAACCAGCACTTGCCAGTCCCGGACGCGGCGCGCTACGGCAGGGCTAGCGAACGAGATGTCCACAATGGACTCGCCCTGCCAGCGCACGCATGTGGCGACCGACCCCCGATTAAGAACGACGAGGCCGGTCGCAATCGCCCACTCCTCCAGCGCGTCGCCGCGAGCGTCGGTGACAGGGGATCCCCAAGCCGTTGATTTGGCATTGAAGTCCCCCGCCACCACGACCGGACGCGATGGGTACCGATTAATCACGGCCCCCACCGCGCCCAAAAATCGCTCAAACTCGGCGAGGCGCCGGTTGGGAGAAAAATACACCCCGATCAGGACGGTTCCCTCCCAATCAACACATATATACCCCTCGCCCCTGTCTGTCATCACCAGGAGCGAGGGTCCGGACGAAACAATGGCCGCCAAACCCCCGAGGTCCCCAAACCAGTTGTGTCGGCTGGGGACGCAGTAAGGCTCGGCGACCACGGCGATGTCAATTGACCACTCCGCCATGTGCTGCAGCAAGATATCCTGCGCCCTGGCGGAGCGGCCAATGTTCGCCTGTAGGAGGCGATGGGCCATAATTAATTATGTGTCCATCGCCATCCCACTACTCCCTGCTTGGGGAGGGGCCGGGGCGGCCGGAGTCCCGGCGACCACCCCTCTGGCCCTTCGTCTTTTTGGAGGGGAGCAAGATTTGCTCCCCATCCGGTGCTCCGCTGGCTTTCCTGCAGCCGAACATATGCTGCAGGAAGCTTTAACGGCGGAGCAGGAGGCGGCCTTGTGGCCGGGCTGACCGCAGCGATAGCACAGATCGCCGCGATCAGTTTCGGCGGTGCATTGCTGCCTCACGTGCCCCGGTTCGAGGCAGCGGTAGCACCGCCTAGGCCTCGGCTCCAGAAGGTTCACCTGAGCCGAGACCATCCCGACCAGCAAACGGCCGGCCGCCACCTTCTTCGCCGCGGCGATGGGGCAGCGCACCATCACTGTGCACAGACCGCTCTCGCCGCGGCGCATCTCCCCCACCTTAACCTGTGCCTGAGGGCAGGCTCCGGCTTGTGCCACCGCAACGGCGACATCCTCGGAGGAGGCCGAGTCGTCCAGCCCGGTTACTCGCATTTCTGCGGATTTCACCGGGCGGGAGACCCTGACCTCCTCAGGCGTGAACAGGGACCGTAACGTAGCTGCTATCCTGTCCGCCTTGTCGCCGGAGGTGGCACCTGGGACCTCTAAGATCCTGGCCCCAGTGGCGGCAACCTTAAATACGACGCCTCCGGCAAGGCCCATCTCAGCGAGATTACCTTTCATGGCCTGAGTGGCCTGCCGGAGGACGCCTGCATAGCTGCCGCCCTGCCGGAGCCCCTCCTCCGTCAGCTCCACCACAACGGCGGTGGAGCGCGGGGGCCGCAGGTCGGCCGGGCGGAGGCCTTTCTTCTTATTGGCGACCGGGGGCGCCCGGGAGGCCTTCTTCTTCTTCTTCCTCTTCCGTTTGGTGACCTCCGTCCATGGCTGTTCAGCCGAGGTAGAAGCCACCGGGGCGGGTTGGAGCTGTGGGGCAGGGCGCGATGGCACCACAGTGGCCACCGCCCTCCCCTTGCCCTTCCCTTTCCCTTTCCCCTTGGAAGAGGAAGCCGACGGTGTGGGGGCAGACATCTGCCGTGCCACCGGTTGGCCGGAGGGCGCGGGGCCCGCCGGCGCTCCTCCGACCATTCGGGGGCGGCCCCCAAGCGGAGGGCCCGGGGTCGGCACGGGCGCGAGGCCATAGTTGGCCAGGCACGCCTCCACGACATTGCGTGCCTGGGCCACCGTGGCCCGCATCAAATCCTCCGCCCAGGCGGGACGCCGGTCCTCCGCGGGAGTGACGGGCTGCACTGTGCGCCGGGGGAGGGAACCTAACCTAACCTAACCTAACCCCAGTATGCACATAACATCGTCAAAGTACGCATCGCCTTTACAAGAGCTCCCAATTAAAAATTAATATCTGTGGCAATTAGCAACATAGGCGCGTAAAAATTCGTACAGTGAAAGTGAAGTGTGTGATTCACCAGGATTAGCGTTTGCAGAAAAATCCATCGCCAGGGAGAGCAGCAGCGAGGAGTCCAAGACCTAGAACTTTAACACCCTACAGTTCTATGCAGGTTAGAGTTACCACCAAACCCCCACCACCACCATCTAGAGGCCGAGATCACCATTCCAACGACACCACTCACGTCCACTTCGTCCTAGGCTCCAAGAAGTTATTCACAGCCAAACTTCTCAAGACCACGTTGTCGCCACCACGTGCTGCAGAGAGGTTAAGTACCGAACTTAGGTTAAGTACTACACCTATACATGCGGCGTGTGACGACACAGGCGAGCGACCGACAGACGTGAAGACACCAAAGCCGGCCCCAAGAATCCTCCAGCGAGCCATCTTCAACCTCAGGCTACGGCTGATCAGCATCAGGTACCACTCGAGGGAACTCCTTAACCCCCACCCCTTACCCCTTACTGTTCGGGTTCTCCGAAACCGGGAAACTGAGACCTTCCCAAATACCCCAACAGATCCCTCATATTCCCACCCCCAACCTCCCCCCCCCAACCAAGCCCTACCCCCCACCCCCTCCCCTTTAACCCCTCCCCCACCCCCCACCCCTCACCCCTCACCCCCACCCCTCACCCCCCCCCTCACCCCCCCTCACCCCCCCCGGACCCCCCCGCACCCCCCTCACCCCCCCGAAACTCCCCCCCCTCACCCCCCTCCCGAACCCCTCCCGAAACCCCTCCCCCCTCCCCCCCTCGAGTATACCTCACCCCCCCTGGACCTAACTTTGGGGCCAAGACACCTAGAACCCTACGGGAACAGGTGCTCGTTAAGACCTCGAGCACCAGAAAACCAACGCACAAAACTACCACTGAATCACAAGAAAAACCGACACCAAAACCCAACACAACGGAGAAGGTTCTACAATGGCCTCAAGACGATGAACCAAAACTTACCCACTCCGAAGACGACGCCGCCTCAGTAGCGTCGGCAGCAGACTCTGAATCAGTGTGCTCTGACGTATCACACCTAAGAGTGGGCAGGAAAAGCCTCCTCTACACAACCAATAGAGGAAGCGGCGTAGAGATGGACCTTGCCACCAAAGCAGCGAACACTCTGCTGCTCAAAGGCAAGGAGGCATTAGAACAGGCGGGTAACATGAAAAGAGAGTGCAAAACAACAGCACTCGATTGCCTCCAGTCCCTCTATGAGACTGTACTCTCCCTCTCCGACTCTAGGTCCCGCCATAAACTCAACCTAGAGAAGGAAAGGTCACGCCACGCCCAAGAACTGGTGAGATCGGAAAGGGCACACACGAAACAAATAACAACATTGACAGAGGAACTCGCAAAGACCCGCGAGCAAGTGTCGGCGTCCCTGCAAGAGACTAGAGATATTCGAAAATGGTTGGAATTTGAAACACAGGACCCACATCGATTAATCAAAGAACTTAGCAGGGACAACAAAAGAGTGGAAGCCGCAATTACAAAAATTCAGGAAACAATCAAAGAAATGGCCAATACAGGGAGCAACATCCAATTAAAGGAAATAGAGGGAAAAGTGATCGCAATGGCACGAGATACGAAATCCATACACAACAGACTGGACGAACACAAAACGGGACTCACCAAGATCGAGTCCCACACCCAGGATATCAAAACAAATATCCAGTCAAACCACCAAGCAACTACAAAAGCCCTGACACGTCTAGAGGATCCCCCAACAAAAACCGAGGAGACATTAACAGGGCTTAAAGAACATCTGAAAGAGATCTCCAACCTTGTGAAAGCGGTAAATACCACAGAAAAGGAAGCCCCCAAAATCGAGTTCGGTGAGCACCTCCAGCCCATCACGGAGAGGCTCAAAGTGGTGTCCTCAGAACTCAAAACCATACGAGAACACCAAAAAGAGGCACCACCACCGACATCAATAAGTTTGGGGGCCGAAATGGCCCTGGTGGACATACTCAAAGCGCAGACCAACAGTGCGACGACCTACGCGCAGGCAGCTGCAAAAAAGCCTCCCCAACCACCCATACGGAGGCCCAACCACACTCTCATCATCTCCTCAAATGATAAAACTAAGACTGGGGAGAACATTGTTAACATCCTGCGCGAGGCCATAAACACAAAGAAAACCGGGGCCAAAGTAGACCGGCTCAAGAAGGTTGGGAATCAAAAAGTGATCATCTCGTGTAACAACAAAGCGGATCTCACCCTAATATCAGAGAAAATAAAAACAAATAAGACCCTAAAAGCAGAGACGGCACGCAACAACAACCCACTCGTCATCATTAGGGATGTACTTGCGTACCATTCCGACGCCGAGATCGTGGAGCACATCCTGGCGCAGAATAACCATGTGCTCAACGGCGTCGAGCCAAAGGAGCGGACCATCAGAGTCCGCTACAGGAGGCGGGCAAGGAACAATCTCGAGTGCCACCCGGTACTGGAGGTGTCCCCTGGCATTCACAAGAACATGCTGGAGGCCGGGAAACTGTACATCGACTTACAGAGGCGACCGGTCAACGATCACTCCCCACTCGTGCAATGCACAAAGTGTCTGGGCTTCGGGCACACGAAGGCTCTCTGCCAGGAGAAGGAGGGCAGATGCAGCCACTGTGGCCAGCAACACACTTGGGAGAAATGCACCCAGAGGTTGGAAGGGAAACCCCCAACATGCGTTAACTGCAAGAAGGTCCCAACACCACCGGGACAGCCGCAACGCATCGACACCAACCACAACGCCTTCAGCGGGGAGTGTGCAGAAAGACAGAAATGGGACGCCATAGCCCGCGCAAAGATCTCCTACCTTTGCTAAGGTCTCCACAACACAGGGCAGCTCTATACCCCCATCAACATCAACACCATCGACAAAACTGAAAATCGTCCAAGCGAATCTCCAAAGATCCAAGTTGGCAACAGCGGAACTACTCCAAGCGGCTGAGCATCAAGGCATCCACATCGCCCTGGTGCAAGAGCCGTACACGGGCAAGCACGGAGTAATGAAACACCACCAAGGGACAACTACCATCCAGTGTACCCTTAACCGCCAAAAGCCGAACAAAGCCGCTATCATCATCTTCGGCAACCTGCTGGAAACAATCCACGACCCGCAATTGGTAACGGAAACGGAAGCAGCGGTCGTGGTAAAGGCAGGTGGACTAACGCTCGGACTAATATCAGTCTACTTTGAAGGGGACCAAAATATAGAGCAAAACATATGTCGAGTAAAAAACCAGCTAATAAGGATGTCCACAAACAACACCATAGTGGCCGGTGACGTAAATGCCTGGAGTCATTGGTGGGGAAGCTCCTCAGAAGACCAGAGGGGAGCTACCTACAGTGCCTTCATCGACGAAATGGACTTGCAAATTCTAAACATCGGAGATACACCTACGTTCGAAACTTACAGGAGAGGCAGGCTGTACTCCAGCATTGTCGACGTAACAGCCTGCAGTTCAACGCTGCTAGGCAGGATAGAAGAGTGGAAAGTCAATAAACACCTGACCACATCTGACCACAATGCCATCACTTTCGCGCTACGCGTCGAAGGGGCTCTCCAACCCTTAAGACCCCAGACGACGCGCGTATACAACGTGAAAAAGGCAAACTGGCTGAACTTCACTCCACTCTTCACATCGACCCTGGCAGCTAACAACATCACTCCTGTCAGAATCAACGAAGTAACCTCACAAACCGAACTAGAGTCCATAGTAGGATCCTACATCACCACCATCACGGAAACATGTGAACACACAATTCCGAAACTAGGATCCTACAAAGGCAAACCAACGCCTCCGTGGTGGACGCCGTCTCTCGGACAACTCAAACGAGAAGTCCTCAGGAAGAAGAGACGGATCCGAAACGCGGCAACAGTCAGGAGGCAATGCGTCATCGAAGAATACCTAGAGGCAAAGCTTGCGTACACCCAGCAAGCAGTAGAGGCACAAACCAAAAGTTGGAAGGAGTTCTGCACGACCCAGGAAAAAGAGAGCATGTGGGACGGAATCTATAGGATACTGAGAAGAACCGCCAGGAAGCAAGAAGACACCCTCCTCCGAGACAACAGCGGCAAAACCTTGAGCCCGCAAAACTCGGCGGATCTCCTGGCGGAAACGTTCTACCCAACTGACACCATAGAAACCGACACCCCACATCACACTCAGCTCCGTAAAATGGCGGAAGAGAGTCAACCGGAACAACTGAAAGGAGACGACCCTCCCTTTACATCAGGGGAGCTTGACCTAGTGCTCCAAGCACTAAATCCCAAAAAGGCACCAGGCCCAGATGGCATCACAGCAGACATCGCCACCAAAGCCATCGCCTGCGACAGGGAAGTATTCATGGCACTTGCAAACGCTTGCCTGAAACTAGCATACTTCCCCAGAGCATGGAAAGTAGCCCACGTCGTCATCCTACGGAAACCCGGCAAAGAAGACTACACTCACCCCAAGTCGTATAGGCCCATTGGTCTCCTATCAGTCATCGGAAAGATAGTGGAGAAACTGATGATAGGGAGAATCCAGTGGCACATTTTACCAACTCTGAACTCCAAACAGTACGGATTCATGCCCCAACGCGGCACGGAAGACGCCCTTTACAGTCTAGTGAACCAGATCAGAGAGGAAATTCGAGAAAAGAAGATAGTACTCCTAGTCTCACTGGATATTGAAGGGGCTTTTGACAATGCGTGGTGGCCAGCGCTGAAATGTCAACTCAAGCAAAAGAAATGCCCGTACAACCTCTACAACATGGTATGCTCTTACCTCGAAGACCGCAGTATCGTCGTCAACTATGCCAGAACAACAAGTGAGAAGAGAACCTCCAAAGGGTGCGTTCAAGGCTCCATAGGAGGCCCCACCTTTTGGAATATCATCCTGGACTCCTTGTTACAACAACTAACTGGCAAAGGAGTGAACTGCCAAGCGTTCGCCGATGACGTTGTCCTTCTATTCTCCGAGCACACATCCACAGCCCTAGAGCAGTCAGCGAACGAGACGTTGCAGACTGTAGTAGATTGGGGGGAGAAAAACAAGCTACACTTCGCAGCACACAAGACCAGTGCTATGGTTCTAACCAAGAAAACAAAGTTCGACCCCCCTGCGATCTACATGTCTGGCAACCTAATAAACCTCGTGGAAGAGATAAAGCTCCTGGGCCTCACCATCAACCGCCCACTCACCTTCACATCACACGTGCAGAAGACCTGCAAAAAGGCTGCAGACATATACAAACAGCTAGCCTGTGCAGCCAAAGTGACGTGGGGGCTCAACGGAGAAATAGTTCGGACAATCTACACAGCAGTCATAGAGCCTATTATCATGTACGCCTCCAGTGTTTGGGCTCCAGCCACGGAGCTAAACACCGTAATGGACATCCTCAACTCGACTCAAAGAGGGTTCGCACTGAAAATATGCAAAGCATACCGGACAGTCTCGTTAACATCTGCCTTAGCCCTTTCAGGCTTGCTGCCAATAGACCTGAGGATTCAGGAATCAGCAAGTCTCTATGAGATCAAAAAGGGCATCAGTCTAGACTACCTACCCACAGGGAAACAACTCGAGCACAAGGTGAGCTACCTCCATAAACCTCACCCCTCAGAGCTTTTAAAAACAGAGTTCGAGCTCCTCGAGAATATGGATCCCGAAACAATAGATACCCACCACATCACCGGCCCTCAAATTTACACAGACGGCAGCAAAATCGAGGGCAAGACCGGAGCTGCCCTAACGTGGTGGGAAGGTGGTAAGGAGATAACATCCAAATCCTTTAGTCTAGATACACACTGTTCTGTCTTCCAAGCTGAAATGTACGCCCTACACAGGGCAGTGGAGATGGCGAGTACCAGCAGCGAACCAATAATCAACATCTTGAGCGACTCAAGATCCTCGCTCGAGCTGCTGAGAAATCCCCAGTACACCACAGCCCTGTCAAGAGACATTAAGCTAAACATCAGGAAAATAACGGAACAAGGCAAGAAATTAAGACTCTTCTGGCTACGAGCTCACGCGGGCACAATCGGAAACGAGCGTGCAGACGAGCTCGCGAAACTCGCAGCACTAACACCGTCAACCGGGCCAGACTATGACAAAGTCCCCCTGTCATTCATAAAACTGATGATCCGACGGGAGAGCGTCAGAAAATGGCAGGACCGATATGAGACCTCCAACACCGGAGGGGTCACCAAAAAGTTCCTCCCCCAGATAAACACCACCTATCAAATAGTGAGAGGGACAAAAATGACCCCGCTGCAGGTACAGGCGATAACAGGTCATGGAGGTATAGCCGAATACCTGCATCGGTTCAATCTCATATCAAGCCCGGGCTGCGAGTGTGACGACAACATCCCAGAGACGTCCCTGCATAACATCTTAGACTGTCCCCGTTTTCTAAACCACCGCTATGATCTTGAAAACCAGCTCAACATCAAGCTGTCAGAGACCAACTTACCAGCGCTGTTAGAAAACAAAGAATCCAGAGCGAAAACCCTCAACTTCATTGAAAGAATCTTCAAGACCGCTACCAAACGACACAGCACAGGGAACACAAACACCGTTCCCCCTCCCCCTACTCAGGACCAACCTACGACAACAACTATCACACCCACCACCAGCCAAGGACCACATAAACTCAACACGCCCTGCGTCCATCACTCTTCAGAACTCCAACTGCTGGAGAGTGCTGAGCGCGGAGCCCCGGGCTTAAGAACAAGAAACGTGGTCCTGTTCATGAACACCAACTATGAACGGCTCGGGATAGGCTTCTGCAACGCAACCGGGAATAAGAGAGTGGCAATTTCACCAGGAGCAGCCCTGATAATCAAAGGAAGCACCACGCGCACCACCATCAAGCGCAAAAGGTTTGAGGAACTCAGCGAATTGGAAGTTGCGGGACAAAAGAGTCGTCTTGTACGGAAGAAAAACAAGACGATTCTGTTACTAGACTGGAACGCCAACGAGTCCCCATTCGCTCGAGCAAACTCTCTACTCCAAGCGATATCAGAGGCAAGCAGAATAAACGACACCACACCGCGCATCATCAGCGTGGACGCCATGATGGCCGACTTCGAGAAGGGCGAGGTCGCAGACTACACCGGCAGCATCAGTGCAGCCGAGTACCACGAAGTGGTGGTCTACCAAGGGAAGCACCAAGACCTCAGCTTCTTAAGACCACCAAAACCCAGACAATCTGCGACTCATCTCTCCACGACGCCAACAACTCCAACATCTGTCACAATTGCCACCCCCCCTACCAGTTCAGAAAAGTTGCAGAAGAGGTTGTTAGAAGAAAGAACCCGCACAACCAGAGAAACTCCAACTAAACACTCAATCATGACACCATTACTAAACACCATCAGCTCACAATTATGGGGGAAAAAGACGCCACCCCACCCGGCGCCAACTCCCTCACAAACAACTTCGAGAGCTGGTAATGGTGCCGCGACCACTGCAAGAACAAAAGCCGACATGGGAATAGTCGCTGCGCCAAACCTCAAGCAGGCCGTCACTCCACAGGACCACGTGGCTAACGCATTCCTCGAGTATACTCAAATCTTACGGGAAACAAAAACCGTCTCCATTAAGAAATGCGTTGACATTTTGAGGGCCTTCAAATACCAACAAGAAGGCCTACTAAACGTAAGACTCGAGGAAGCAGAAGCCACCATATACGACAGTGACGCCTCCAAAGTCATAAAAGGAAGGACGATGACGAGACACATGGCGGCATACAGCGCCACAGCGGGAATCGTCCCCCTGGACAGAGAAGAAACGCAGCGCTCCGGACACTTCACTTACTGCACCCCCCAAAACGACCCCATCGTTGTCACGACCCAAGACACGGAGATATGGCTAGCGGACAGCATACTCGAAAGAGCCCAGAAGCTGTCCGAGAGTGAGCCGCCCGAGAAATGGGAAGTGCCCAAAATTACGTGGGTAAACGGAGTTCCGGGATGCGGTAAGACAACATGGATCATAAACAACTTTAACATCACAAAAGACATCGTTGTCACCACAACCAAGGAGGCACAGAGAGACCTGGTCCAGCGCATCACTCGCCGAGCAGGGGCAGACGCAGCAAGGAAAGTGCGAACGATGGCATCAACCCTGGTAAACGGGGTCAAAGAGCGAGACCGAGAACAGTGCAGTCGTCTACTTGTAGACGAAGCACTGATGAACCACTTCGGCGCAATACTGATGCTATCGCGAATCGTAGGGGCCAGCGAGCTGCTGCTTATCGGCGACGTGAACCAGTTACCATACATTGACCGGGAAAACCTCTTTAAAATCACATACCTCCGCCCAAACTCCCTAACTGACACAAACCAAGAGTTGCTTTGCACACACAGATGCCCAATGGACGTGGCGTTCGCCCTCAGCACCATCTACGAGAGCATCTACTCGTCCAAAACAGTCATAAAATCTCTAAAAATCTCTAAAAATAACTTCATATACCAACGCATCGATCCCCCAATCCGAGCCAAATACACTCTACCTCACCTTCAGCCAGGCAGAGAAGGAAACACTCTCGGAAAGAGGGTACGGCAAAGGAGAAGGATCGACCATCCTCACAGTACATGAAGCCCAAGGGCAAACATACGGCAAAGTACTTTTGATCAAGTGTGCTAGCAGAAGACAACGGATCCATGACAGTGTCCCCCATGCGGTGGTCGCAATGTCGCGTCACACAGAGACGTTCGTCTACTACACCGACGAAAGCAACGACGCGACAGGAAATCTGATCAAAAGGGCAACAACATCTTCCGCCAAAAACATCCTGGACTACAATCTCAAAATGGCCATTAAACATCGGGATCACCAGACCATAGAGAAACTGACAACACTGTACAGAGAAGTCAGAGGAAATCCAGGACCACAAAGCGCGACAAGCCCTGAGATTCAGATTCAGAGTACCAGCGGGAAACCTGAGTAGAAATAGCGGCAAAATAATAAATTGACACACCAAACCAGAAACAACGACAAACCGGACATGAACAAAATTAAATGACAACAAGGCAGAATGCCAAACCGCCAAACCAAAACCAAGACGGTAAAATAACAATAACACAACTCACTCCTCAACGGCAAGACGCCCATCAAAACGGCCTTCAGCCCAACAAATTCAGGCCCTCAGCCAAAAAACAGAATTTAAAAATAGAATAGGCCTTCAGCCAATTCAAAATAAGGCCTTCAGCCGACAAATTAGGCCATCAGCAAAATTTTAGCCCCCCCTCTTACAACAGGCCTTCAGCCTCACAAGATAAGGCCCTCAGCCAAAGAAAAAGCACAAATGGCCTTCAGCCAAAATATCCATGTAATAAAATTACCTAAAGTCATCATCAACTAAACAAAAATTGCTTTTGTGTTGTCGCCTGCAAAACTCCATCAAAGGCGGGCGCACAATATGACGAGAAACAAAATATATATCCCAAGTAAGATCTAATAACAATAAAGTTAACCTAAAAAAGGCACGGACTCATGTCTGTGGAGTCTTTAAAATACTAAGAAAAAAAAAAAAAAAAAAAAAAAAAAAACCTAACCTAACCTAGTAATCATCCGTTTAGTAGATTGCTGTCGGAATTTTCAGAAATAACTAAGCCTGTCTCATTCAAAAATATGGACCATGATTATGGTCACGATGTTTATCATTATATAGAAACCACCGGACCACCCGTTCATGCCAGAGCGCGACCGCTGCCACCTGATAGGTATCATAAGGTAAAACAGGAATTTAAGTTAATGCAGGAACTAGGTATTTGCAGGCCATCAAAGAGTGAATGGTCCAGCCCGCTGCATGTCGTTGCGAAGAAAAATGGAGAGATCCGGCCCGTGAGAGATTATAGACGTTTGAACGCCATCACCAAGCCGGACCGCTACCCTGTGCCGCGCTTGCTAGACTTCAATTATATACTAGCAGGTAAGAAATTTTTTTCCAAAATTGATATTAATAAAGCCTATCATTTTGTAAAAATAGCACCAGAAGATATAAAAAAGACGGCTGTGATAACACCGTTTGGGTTATTCGAATTTATGAGATTAAATTTTGGTTTGCGGACAGCCAGTCAAAGTTTTCAAAGGTTTATGAATAACACGGTACTCGAAGGATTAGATTTCTTATTTTGTTTTGTCGATGATGTCATTATTGCCAGCGATTGCTTGAAGAGCCATAAAACGCACTTACGAAAGGTATTTGAACGATTTGCAAAATTTGGCATAACTATAAATCTATCAAAATGTGAATTTGGACAGGAAAGTATAGAATTTTTAGGTTACCAAGTCTCGACCGAAGGTATACGACCACTCGACCACAAGGTCAAGGCCATAGTGGAATATCCTCGGCCAGACAACGTGGAACAGCTTCGCCGTTTCTTAGGTATGATAAATTTTTATAGAAACAGTATTCCTCACGCAGCTGAGCACCAATCACTGCTGAATGAATTTTTAAAAGGTGCCAAGAAGAAAGACAAAACCAAAATTTCATGGTCACAGGAATCCATCGAAGCGTTCGAGAAATGTAAGAGAGGCCTCAGAGATGCGGTTATGTTATCACATCCGGTAAGTAATGTACCATTATCGTTACATACAGACGCATCAGACACTTGTGCTGGCGCAGCGCTTAATCAATGGATTGATGGTAAGTGGTTACCGTTAGGATACTTTTCTAAGAAGTTTAGTAAAGCTCAACAAAGGTATTCTACGTATGATAGAGAACTTACAGCGATATTCTTAGCAATGAAACATTTTAGATACATGTATGAGGGAAGAGAACTAATAATTTTTACCGATCATAAGCCATTGACTTTTGCATTCAATAAGGTCGAGTCTAAAAGCGAAACGCCTCGACGTACAAGGCAATTATTATATATTAGTGAATTTACAACGGATATACGATATGTCGAAGGCAATAACAATGTAACCGCTGACGCGCTTTCTAGGATTGAAACCATACACTGCCCCACTACATTTGATTACGCGGAATTAGCGACCGCACAGGAACAGGATGCCAGCTTAGCACAATTATTAAACGAACAACAGACTAATATTATTTTAAAGAAAATGTTTGTACCTAATTGCGACAAACCTATCTATTGCGAAAATTCGACTCAGATGTGTAGACCTTATTTACCAGAGAAATTTAGGAAATTAGGCTTTCAATCAGTACATAGCGTATGTCACCCGGGTATTAGGACAACGCGAAAATTAGTAGCACAAAGATATTTTTGGCCAGGCCTTAATAAGGACGTTGGTCAGTGGGCCAAAGCGTGTATTCAGTGCCAAAAGAATAAGGTAGGCAGACACACGGTATCGGAGTTACAACAATTTCCAAAAGCTGAAAGGTTAAATCACGTTCACATTGATATAGTCGGCCCGTTAGCACCGACCAAAGAATGCTATAGATATTTAATAACCATGATAGATAGAGGCACTAGATGGCCCGAAGCCATTCCTGTTTGTGATATAACGGCTGAAGTAGTAGCTAAAATTTTTTACGAAAATTGGATTGCCCGATTTGGTGTGGCTGACAAAATAACAACCGATCAAGGTAGGCAATTCGAGAGCAACTTATTTAGAGAACTTTTAAAGATAATGGGTATAAAAAAATGTAGAACTACACCGTATAGACCACAAAGCAATGGCATAGTGGAACGCTGGCATAGGAGCATGAAGCAGGCCTTAACAGCGCGTCTGACAAACAATACGTCATGGAGTGACGAGTTACCTACGGTCTTATTTGGATTGCGCGCAGTGGGCAGAAGTGATAATGGGGTAAGTCCCGCGGAATATTTATATGGTAAAACAATTCGGTTGCCAGGAGATTTTTATAACATCTCAAACAACCAAATTGTGTCAGACCACGAGTATTTAGATCGTTTAAGGAAATATATAAGTAGTTTAAAACCAATTTCGCATAAATTTCGGGATTCGCGCTCGCTGTTCGTACACAAAGAATTAGGTAAGTGTGAACATGTCTTTATCAGGAACGATGCAGTACGCAGACCGTTGACGTCACCGTACGAAGGCCCTTATCGAGTTCTAGAAAGAAACGCAAAGGTATTTACAATCCAGTTACCCAATAGAGTAGTAAAAATATCCATAGATAGACTGAAGCCAGCTTACATTTTGAACGAGCAAAGCGAAGAAAGTAATGATCATAAGGTAAATAAAGTACAACTTTGCCAAGATAAAGTAAACGAAGCGATTAGCAAAGGTTATCTCAGCGTTAGCAAAGACATAGATAATGGTGGTAATTTAGTTGGTAAGAAAACGAGGTGTGGTCGGCAAATAAAACCACCAGTTGGATTTAATTTATAGGTTTTATGATATATTGTTTTGTATGGTGTGATTGGTATACCCTATGTATTGTAAAATTCATTAGTGAGCCTAAGCAAATCCGTCAAATATAACATGTTTATGTATATAGGTACATATTTACTGACGTAAGAAAATAATTGCACCATATTCATGTCAACAAATTTATTAGGTACATTAAAATATAGCAAATTTAAGTATTAATTAATTATACAAACTTGCGATATTGTAAAGTAGAGCACAAATTATTTCGCAACAACTATTGATAATTATAATATTGTTTGAGTATCTCATTAAATATCTACGTCTTAGACGGGTAACAAGCTCAGTCAAGTAATTTTGTATTTCGAATAATAAGTCAGTGTCTGTTTTTCTGTTTACTAAATTATTGTAAGAATGGGCAAATCATATAGCAAAAATGAAGAAGTCATTATCGCCCAAAATGGAGCAAATCAAATGGACTTCACTAACATTGAAAGTCATATCAAAACTTATGGAGTACTACTGTTGGTAATTTGCATACTATTGTTTACAATAATTATGTGTAAATTTTGTGGAATCTGTTATTATAGAGGAAAGAAATGGGTGCAAAAACAGACGGAAGGTTCCATACAAAAATTTCATCAAGCAAATATGCAACAAGTGTAGGCAGGCGATATTTTGTATACATTACGCTGCAATCACCGAGCCGGTTTAGCACACCTGCAACGGAAGGCGCGTAACATGATCCCATAGTGTCGCAATGTTGTTATCAGTGTAATGAGTGACTGTTATAAAACAAAGTAATGAATGATAGGGTGACCATAAGACTTTCGATATGTGAATTGTGTATTGTATTGTGTTTAATTTTTTTGTACGGTTTATGTTAAATTTTTAACTATGTAAAAATTTGAGGGGAGTATTGTAGGGGTACGTATGTATGCGTTATAATGTGTGTGTGTGCAAGCGCGAGGTATGAGAGACGAGTCGGCCAGTTGCTGCGCATTGGCCCGACAGAAAGCTAGGCTCCACTTAGATTAAGTAATTTGGGCTATAAAATATATGTATGTAGAATTTATGTGAATTTATGTTCGTAATAAATATTATATATTGTTCGTGAGTGTTGTCTGTCGGACCAGTGCCGGTAATTCCCTTTTGTAGCACTTATCTAAGTCTCACATTTATTTGTAGCTTGGATACATTAAGTAGATAAATAAGTAAAGTCTCGGGTTCGATTCCCGTGTAGTAAATTGTTTATAAACATAGGCATTCCTATAACCACCACTGAGTTAGGGCTCAAATTTGGAATGAGTTGGGTCCGTAACCATTTCTCATAGTTTGTGAAATTCATTTAATCATGATAGTCACCAGTTTTATTTCCAGATTTGAACATTAGTAGGTCGTTCGGCACAAATCCTGCTTCTGACCCAGCGTGTACCATAACTATCCGCTGACCTTTTGATATCGGGCGCTTTAGTCCTTGAGCGGAACCATCTGACCACGCCTTACCTTTTGTATGTGATGAGTGGGCATACGACTCGTCAGTGAATATAATTGGTCGCCTTTCATCGCTGTATTTTTTCATTGCTTCCAAGTACAAAATCCTTTTCAGGCGAATGTCGGTATTCTCTATAAGAACCATTCTATTAGTTTCGGTCTTTTGCCACTTGAAACCCAAGTTGTTGACTGTTGTCTTTAAGCCCGTTTTAGCGCCTTGAAAATTTATATCCCATTTGAGTTTCGCTAGTAATTTGTTTATGGTCGGCATTTCGTTTTCGGTTTTGTGGAAGTTGTGTATGCATCTTTTTATTACACCTTGGTCAAAATTATCTATATTAGTAATAGGTTTTGATCTAGATCTTTTTTTATCAGACGTGGGGAATACCGAAAGTAAGCCCGAAATATTGCCTTCAGTTGCAATCCGCTGTATTGTGCGTTGGGATACACCAGTTGCGTTATACGTTATACCATAACGGTTTTTCTTTCTTTCTTCTTTCTTTCTTTCTTAAATAAACTTTGTCTACATCTTTTACGCCTTCTTCTTTTTCTTTTGTCATATGCTGTGTTACATCATAAATAATTTTTCTCGCCTGGCGATTTAAGACGCTATTATGCATTGGTGGCATATTTGGCGAATAATATAAGTGGCAACTGACACTTGCAAATAACACAAATAAAACAAACTTAACAATCTATGAACTCAACGCTAAACAAAAAGCTTAACAATAATAATAACAATAACAACGAAAACTTTTGTAACCGACTTTACTCAAGACAGAGATAGCGACACGAACACGACACCAATGCTAACGTGTGACTGAAACATATTACAGTGTACCGAGCATTGCCGAATAAGCACGAAGCTTTACGAAGTTACCAAAAACGGATGTCCAATACGCGTGCCTAAGGGTGTTGTTCAATCGATTTTTATTCAAATCCATTGACAATAAGTCATAAAAATATATTTATTTTTAATTTTATAAGGAGGTTTTATCAAACAGTCGTTACTCAAGTAGTCGTTAATAGATAACTGATATTTAAGTAAATCATGTCTTTCAATCGAGAAAATTACACATAATTTGTTTTTTTTATTTACGTCGAAATCTCGTTTATTAACAACAAAATTCACTATATTTGTAAATATATTTCGTTTAATATCTTATATAAACAAAAATCAATAAATTCGAAATAAAACTAATCGATTGCTATATATGAATGAATAAAGGGTCGATTGTGTTTACCTAAGGTCTATCTCTAGCTTAGGCCACCGCCCCCCGCACGTCGCCTCATACCACCATTTGGTTCCTAAAAAGAGCTATTGCGCAGCCTTCTGCACGAACTTCAGACCCGCCAAGATACGTCGGCCGTATTGTAATTCCACGAAACGACTCAGTAACCAAAACCTCTGCCCCCGCCCTCCACTACCGGACCCCGCACCCGAATTTGCACCCCCGCCCGTCGCCCTTTCGCTTAGTCAAAGCTTACCGATAATATATAGTAGTAGTCTATGACATCAGTCATCAAATTCACAACAAAGTCAACAAAAGATGAAATTGAATCATAGACTAGTATATATATTATACTGATGTTTTTGAATTGATATTACGGAGTAATTGCGTTTCCTAGTCCTAGTCTGTTGAGTTGAGTTAAGTGCTTTGTCCTTCTCCTCCAGATCTACGTCGAGTTGTAAGAAGTTGTTCCGTTTTTGTTTGAGATAGAGACTCGTATTATTTTGTGCTTTTGTGTTTATACTAGTTGACTGTAGACATTATGACAAAGACATTAATAAAATATTAGTAGGTGTTCAATCGAAACATCTTGTGTTAAAATGTTTAACCCTAAGCTCGATAGATGGCGTTGTTCAGTAGTGCTGAATCGCGCTATTAAGATTCTCCGCGGCCACTATATAGGCCCCGGCTAACTCAATAAAATTTGTCCTCGCTTGGTTATGTGAGTTTCATTTCTAACCCGCACTACTAAAGGCGATTTTTGGGATTACGGTCCATATGGTCCTTCGAGCCGGATAGTTTGCTGTGAATACTATTATCCCGCTTAGTGATATTGGTATAAGCAGTACAAGTGGTGGTGGATCGCCACTCTGTACTTTACAAGTGTGTGGGTGTGTTCGAGAGGTCTTTGTGTGGAGATACGACGGGTCATCACGAATTGACATTAGCTCCGATAGAGGGCGCTACAAGTGCGTTGGGCAAGCGACGAATACTTACGCTAGCGGCTTACGGAAACATTTGAGGGCTGCCACGGAAGTGACAGGCCACTGAAGCTACCGGGAGATACAAGAGGTCGATATTAATGCTGCACGAAGACGAGAGAGGGCGTTACGTGAGTTGACAGCTTTGACAAGTGACAAGTGACAAGACGGAAGTGACAAGTGACGTGTGTCAATTGAGGTTTGGCAGAAACAAACTGTGAGTACTTTTGAACTATTACGTTTCGTTTTACGCATTAGAAGAAGTCTAGTGGTAGTATAATAACTTTGAACAATTTGAAGATAATTAGTTAAGTGTTTGGGACTTAGAAAATTTTGCATTAGTTTTAACTTAGAATAATTTAGTAGTAACTAGTTTGTAGACTTAGAATATTTAAGTAAAATGTGATACTACGGGGAACCTATGCCCGATTTTAGTTAGATTTCATATTTGTGTCAAACACTTGTAAAATATTTTGCTATTTCTTGGACTTAGAATATTTTATGTAAAACTTGCTTTGTGTTGGTTTGTTGGTTGCATATAACTTTAACTTGTAATATTTTGCTTGTAGTTTATAATTAATTTGTGATCATAGTGGAGTCTTTAGTAAAGTTGCAAGTAGATACAAAAAATATTATAGAAAAAGGTAGAATTAATTTCAAAAAGGCACCCAAAGATAGGTTAACTCAGTCATATATTGATACAAGAATAGAAACATTAGAAGATCAATGGCAACAATTTGTACAGACACATCGTAAAATTATTGAATCTGCTACCGTATCAGACATGAAAAATACATATTTTACAAGTGAAATATTGCGTGTTGCTTTATGAACCAATTAAAACGACGATGTGGTGATTGAATATTGACTGGTTTATTGTTACTTAATTAAGGCTTATATACTAAGTTATTATACATACGTAGTACGGACCTATATAGGAAAGGGAAATTATGATGTTTACTTTATTTGCATAATTAACAATATTAACTATTATGTATTACGGCACGTAGTATTTTATTGTCTTCTGTTTACGCGAATGTTATTCATTGAAATTAAACTACTATATACGGATTTTATCGCGTTGTTTATTTGACACTGTTACAAAATTTTTTGAAAAACTGTTACACTACTATAATCACTATTAAACTTTACAAATTTTTTAAGCTATTTAAATTATTGAACTATTAAAACTATTTATACTATTACTATACTATTATACTATTTAGATTTATTTTTACACTTTCCCCGACGTTTCGGTTGCTTTTCAGCAGCCATGGTCACGGGGAGACTAAGATGGTAGTTGTCTCAATGTTCCAGTGTAGTTATTTCAAAGTACCCGAACATAATTTAATCATGGGTGTTCCTATTTACGCAGAATGAGCTCAAAGTATCATGAAGTCTAGCTGTGGTTTGCTTCTTCTTGGGTTTGACTATTTGGATTACTGGATCCCAAGCTGGTGGTACACTCCAACCATCTTCTCTATTGAAATTAGGATGTTTCTTGATTTCAATAGCCTCGCGAAGCATCCTTGGTAGGAATCGGTGTTCTTTAGCGAGCATCTGTGGTTTGTCAAATCTCAGGTAGTGGGTGGTCCCCTGTTGCACATGTTCACACACAGCAGACTTCAACGAGCGTTGGTGTTTTACATCAGCTATGTGTTCTTTTATGCGGGTGCCTATGCTTCTCTTGGTTTGACCAATGTATGAGAGTCCGCAGTCACAATCTATTTTGTAGACCCCTGCATCTTGTAAAGGTAGTTGGCACTTGACAGATGGTAAAAATTGACTTATCTTCGTTGGCGGCTTGAAGTATGTATTGATTGAAGCTCGGTTCAAGATGTAGCCAATCTTGTCAGTGACACCCTTCACATAAGGTAGTATAGCAGGCTGGCGCTCGACTGTGGCTGGCTTTTCTCGGGATCTGTGACAGCGGCGCGGCTGTTGGAGCTTGTTGTCTTGCAGTACTTGCTTGACATGTTGAAGCTCGGCGTCCAGGTGTTTCTTGTCACAGATCCCGTGGGCTCTCTGAAACAAAGACATTCCCACGGTAGCTAACTGTTTAGGATGGTGGTGAGATTCACCGTTTAAGTACCTATTTGTATGGGTCTTTTTCCTATATACAGTGTGGCTCAAAGTATGATCAAAATTCCTGATGACAAGGACATCTAAGAAAGCTAATGAATTATTTGCCTCTAATTCCATAGTAAATTGTATGTTGTTATTAAGGGAATTAAGATGTTCTAGGAATACACTTACACTATCTGTTGGTAATATTGTAAAAGTATCATCTACAAACCTCTTATAAATCCTGGGTGTGATGGGGGCAGTCTGCAAAGCTCGAGCCTCAAAGTCTTCCATATATATGTCGGCAACAACAGGCGATACTGGGGAGCCCATTGCCACACCATCAACTTGTATGTAGAATTTATTGTCCCACAACAGATAGCCAGTTGTTAAGCAATGCTTAAGTAGTTCTGCATATTCCTCAGGCATATTGTACTCTATTAGCTTCCTTTTAGTTATTTCAATACAGTCATGTACAGGTATGCATGTAAATAATGACTGTACATCAAAACTAACCATAGTTTCATTGTTTTTGAGACGTAGGTGTTTAATCTCACTCACAAAATGGTATGAATCCTTCACATGTGCTCTCGAGTTGCCTCTGAGTGGTGAGAGTATCTTCGCTACGTGCTGAGCCAGTCTGTAAGTTGGTGTGTCGATCTGGCTCACAATAGGACGTAGGGGAGCGTTTTCCTTGTGTATTTTTGGTAACCCATACAGCTTTGGAGGTTTTACGCAAGCTGGTATTAATTGTTTAACGTCTAGATCTAGTTTTTCGGAGTATTTATGTATGATGTCTTTGGTTTTCTTCAATATTTTGTTTGTAGGGTCTGTCTTAACCTGTTTGTATGTTGTTTCATCCGAAAGTAAATTTTCTATTTTATGTTTATAATCTGACGTATCCATTATGACCGTAGCGTTTCCTTTATCTGCACGGAGTACTGTAATATCTGGCCTAGACCGCAAGTTCTTTTTTAGATTCGGTCTGGGCACTTTAGTTCGACGCAAGATATTTCATCGGTCTTGCGTCGAACTAAAGTGCCCAGACCGAATCTTCCCAAAGATGAATTCGTCGCACTGAAGAACTTGCGGTCTAGGCCAGATATTACAGTACTCCGTGCAGATAAAGGAAACGCTACGGTCATAATGGATACGTCAGATTATAAACATAAAATAGAAAATTTACTTTCGGATGAAACAACATACAAACAGGTTAAGACAGACCCTACAAACAAAATATTGAAGAAAACCAAAGACATCATACATAAATACTCCGAAAAACTAGATCTAGACGTTAAACAATTAATACCAGCTTGCGTAAAACCTCCAAAGCTGTATGGGTTACCAAAAATACACAAGGAAAACGCTCCCCTACGTCCTATTGTGAGCCAGATCGACACACCAACTTACAGACTGGCTCAGCACGTAGCGAAGATACTCTCACCACTCAGAGGCAACTCGAGAGCACATGTGAAGGATTCATACCATTTTGTGAGTGAGATTAAACACCTACGTCTCACAAACAATGAAACTATGGTTAGTTTTGATGTACAGTCATTATTTACATGCATACCTGTACATGACTGTATTGAAATAACTAAAAGGAAGCTAATAGAGTACAATATGCCTGAGGAATATGCAGAACTACTTAAGCATTGCTTAACAACTGGCTATCTGTTGTGGGACAATAAATTCTACATACAAGTTGATGGTGTGGCAATGGGCTCCCCATTATCGCCTGTTGTTGCCGACATATATATGGAAGACTTTGAGGCTCGAGCTTTGCAGACTGCCCCCATCACACCCAGGATTTATAAGAGGTTTGTAGATGATACTTTTACAATATTACCAACAGATAGTGTAAGTGTATTCCTAGAACATCTTAATTCCCTTAATAACAACATACAATTTACTATGGAATTAGAGGCAAATAATTCATTAGCTTTCTTAGATGTCCTTGTCATCAGGAATTTTGATCATACTTTGAGCCACACTGTATATAGGAAAAAGACCCATACAAATAGGTACTTAAACGGTGAATCTCACCACCATCCTAAACAGTTAGCTACCGTGGGAATGTCTTTGTTTCAGAGAGCCCACGGGATCTGTGACAAGAAACACCTGGACGCCGAGCTTCAACATGTCAAGCAAGTACTGCAAGACAACAAGCTCCAACAGCCGCGCCGCTGTCACAGATCCCGAGAAAAGCCAGCCACAGTCGAGCGCCAGCCTGCTATACTACCTTATGTGAAGGGTGTCACTGACAAGATTGGCTACATCTTGAACCGAGCTTCAATCAATACATACTTCAAGCCGCCAACGAAGATAAGTCAATTTTTACCATCTGTCAAGTGCCAACTACCTTTACAAGATGCAGGGGTCTACAAAATAGATTGTGACTGCGGACTCTCATACATTGGTCAAACCAAGAGAAGCATAGGCACCCGCATAAAAGAACACAAAGCTGATGTAAAACACCAACGCTCGTTGAAGTCTGCTGTGTGTGAACATGTGCAACAGGGGACCAACCACTACCTGAGATTTGACAAACCACAGATGCTCGCTAAAGAACACCGATTCCTACCAAGGATGCTTCGCGAGGCTATTGAAATCAAGAAACATCCTAATTTCAATAGAGAAGATGGTTGGAGTGTACCACCAGCTTGGGATCCAGTAATCCAAATAGTCAAACCCAAGAAGAAGCAAACCACAGCTAGACTTCATGATACTTTGAGCTCATTCTGCGTAAATAAGAACACCCATGATTAAATTATGTTCGGGTACTTTGAAATAACTACACTGGAACATTGAGACAACTACCATCTTAGTCTCCCCGTGACCATGGCTGCTGAAAAGCAACCGAAACGTCGGGGAAAGTGTAAAAATAAATCTAAATAGTATAATAGTATAGTAATAGTATAAATAGTTTTAATAGTTCAATAATTTAAATAGCTTAAAAAATTTGTAAAGTTTAATAGTGATTATAGTAGTGTAACAGTTTTTCAAAAAATTTTGTAACAGTGTCAAATAAACAACGCGATAAAATCCGTATATAGTAGTTTAATTTCAACGTAGTATTTTGCTTTGCTAATAACAAGTTATATATATCACGTTTGCATGTACTATACTATACTATGATATACTATGGCTTTCGCCATAGATATTCCCCCCTTGAAGAAAAAAAACTAAATTACACATAGTAATAATTAGATTAGAAAAAAATAATAATACAGATTAATTTTATGCCTACGTTTCTAAACAACGTTTGCGTCTCTAATTATTTTCGTAAGCCTCTTCTCGATCTTATTGCTTACGAATTTGAATACTATGACTATGGTTGCGATTGTACATATGACAACCCCTGCTATCGTCATGAATATTATCCAGCTCCGGATCCCTTGTACTTCCTCGACCACTTGGGAGTGCAGGTTTAATAAATCTTCTGGTTTTACTGCATTGTTCTGCACCATGTTGATTTGTTCCTTCTCGTGGCTCGAGTTTGATCCCATGCTATGTGTTGTTTCGACGCTGTGCTAAGTGAATGCATAAAGTAGTGTTATTCTAGCTTATATATTATAATTGGAATCTAACCGTCGGGCGGGAGATTCTACCAGAACGTGTTCTTGTTTCTGTTTTCTTATCTGCTTGTGAAGTTTTCGTTATCTGGTCGTCTATTGTCCGTTTGCTTATCTTGCTATCGTTTAACATGAATGCAGGTTTAACTCTATCGATAGCTACACTTTTTTGTCGTCCGTTTATCAAGATCGTGAAGATCTTATCATTTCGACTGATGACAAGATAAGGACCATCGTACGGCGGTGTAAGACTTGGCCGTAATCGGTCACAACGTAAGAAAACGTGCTTACATTCCGATAACTGTGGGTGCACGAATATCTTGTCGTTCTTACTTTGTCTTTGTGGAACAGAAATCATGTGTTCTAAGTTGTCCTTAATTTCTCTGATAAAATCTGCGTATGTTGAGTTATTATGTGTCTCGAAAAATGCTCCAGGCAATCTAATTGTTGAACCGTATACTAATTCAGCTGCCGAGTATCCTGTGTCTTGCCGTAAACTCGTACGTATGCCAAGTAAAACGGTAGCTAACTCTTTTGTCCAATTGATTGTGTTACCTCTTGCTATCAATGCCGTTTTCAATGTTCTGTGCAGTCGTTCTACTTTAGAGTTTGACTGTGGATGATATGGGGAGGTTCGAATTTTATGAATTCCCATTAAGTTTGCTAAATTTTTGAATATTTCAGATTCAAATTGGCGTCCCTGGTCTGTGGTAATGTATTCAGGACATCCGAATCGGGCTATCCAGCCTTCATATACCGTTCTGGCTACGGTTTCTGCAGTTATATCAGCTATGGGAAATGCCTCTGGCCATGAAGTACAACGATCTATCATTGTAATTATGTATCGTTTGTTTTTAGAAGTGGGTAGAGGCCCAACTAAATCAATATGAAGATGGGAAAATCTTCCTGTTGGCATGAATTTTCCGAATTGTGATTTTGTATGACGATGTATTTTTGCTCGTTGACATTGTAAACATGTCTCAGTCATCTTATTTACGTCTTTATTCATATTTTCCCATATATAGTTAGTTGAAATCAGTTTTCTCGTAGTATTCTTACCAGGATGGCTAATGTTATGAAAACTTTCGAAGATAGTTTTCCTGAATTTGAGGGGCATAAAAGGGCGTTGTTTTCCTGTTGATATATCACAATAAATCTTAATATTTTTATCTGGAAAATGTATTAATTCTATTTTTAACGATTTATTGGCTTTTAATCGTTTTAACTCGCTGTCATAAAATAAAATTCCACTATTTCACTTTCACAATGTTTATTTTCTTGATTTACATGAAAGATTGAACCCGGGCACAAAACAACTCCCGCTTTTATACTGTCGTGTCATTAATCAACCCACTCCAGTATGAAAACAGTGTTGCCATTTTATTACAAACAATTTAATAAAATAGAATTACCTCAAAATTAACATCACAATTTCAAGTGCTTATTTAAAATTAATATAACCTTACACTCGACCATCCTGACAATGTGTATGTCCTCATACACGTGCCAGGTGGCAACCTTACACTCTGCCTACTTATTAATTATATTATACAATCAAGTAATGTAAATCGAACCTATTTGTGCGATTTAACAGAGAGACAATTAAAAAAAAAATTTACATTGTAATATTAAATAATGTGATATACATATTTGGTCTATTACTCATTTTTCAAAATTAACAATGTATATTCTTAAATATTACAGCACTGTACTCTGTTTCGAAAACCTGTATTCGATAATGTGACTACATACATAAAACATCTGTAATATTTATATCCTTTAGAATTTTATCAACTCTAATGAACAAATCAAACTTCATTATACAACTATATCTATACTTAGTGATCTAATCAGTCATCACTGAAGTTTGACAAACCACTCGATCTTTGTCTCCAGTATCAGACAATATATTACTTAACATTTATATCTTATAGAATTTTATCAACTGTAATGAATAAATCAAACTTCATTACAAACTATCTCTGTACTTAGTGATCCAATCAGTCATCACTATAGTTTGACAAACCACTCGATCTTTGTCTTAACGTGAACAGTTATTAAACTGGACTAACATAATATACTCAACAATTAGACACAAACAGACGAACCAGTCGATCTTCGCTGTCGGTCGCTCTATAGTTTAATTCAAGTACTTCAACCAGCACGAGAGCCAATCGATCCTCACGCCTGGCCTGAAAACAACAAAAAAGGAAAGCTGCAGTTAAACTTGCTCAAAACTATTGTAAATTTAATTACGAGTACACCTCACTTTATTCCTCATCGTTATCACTCGATTGACTCGTATCAGATTCATCGTTATCTAATTGTAAAGCAGCTATGTGTACCCACGGCAGCATACGATCGACTGCTATCGTGGATTCACGTTTTCTTGTATTATTACTAAACCCAGGAATAGACGCTATTTTGTACCTGTCTTGTCCTAACGCTTTAATGACACGAAATGGCCCAATATAAGACGGAAGGAGTTTTTTACTTTTTCCGTCATTATTTAAGGATACGTTGGTGATTTTAACCAAATCTCCCTCATTGTAAACTCGAGCCGGTCGTCTATTTTGGTCATAGTGTTCCTTTTGTTTTACCTGTTCCTTGTCTATTTTATCCTTAACTTGGGACCTTATTTCGGAAATATCAACATCGTCTCTAACCTCTTCTAATATTTCATTTAAACTAGGGTTACTTTCACTATTCATTAGCATACCAAACATGACCTCAGATGGCCTCCTTCCCGTTGTTTTTTGAACACTATTATTTAGTCCCCACTGTACCTTACCTATCTGATTGTCCCAGTCTCGTTCATCATATCTTAAGTTCTGTGCTTTTAATGAATTTAGTATTGTCCTGTTATACCTTTCTACCTGACCGTTTGATTTGGGACTTGCGACAGCGTTCAATATGTGTTTCATACCTTTACTATAACAATATCTTTTAAACGCGTTGGATGTGTAACAGCTGCCTCGGTCGCTGATCAAGCGATCAGGTACTCTAAATGTATAAAATATGTCATCAAGGGCGCGAATCACATTTTGAGTGTTAGTGTTTCGAACGGGTTTTATAAAGATAAACTTTGTGAAAGCATCAACGACTACTAGTAAATAAGAATTACCTCTTTTCGATTTGACAAAGGGGCCGAGGTGATCGACATGCAGGGTATGGAAGGGTATCTCCACTTTATTTATGGAATACAATAAACCCTCCCTTTTATTGGGGTTTTTCTTTGCGTAAGCGCAATCAAGACACGCCATTACATATTTCTTAACAAACCGGTTAAGTTTGGGGAACCAATAACTTTTCTTTATTCTTTCCAAGGTTTTCTCTAGCCCTAGGTGACCAATATCATCGTGATTTAACCTGCATATTTGCCATCTCGCTCCCTTTGGAACTACAAACCGCAAACGTTTTTTGTCACCGTTAATACATCGAAACAGCCTGTTATATCTTATGACATAATTGTCTTTAATGTACTGTAGCCCTTTTGTATCTATGTCACTGTCTAATATTTTCCTAATCTTATCTAACTCCGAGTCGCCTAATTGCAAAGTAAGCAGCCAATCCTCGTTACTTATTGCCATAACTTGTGGAATTTGGTTACAACTATCATCAGGATCTGGATTACGCGATAGTGCGTCAACATGAGCCATTTTAACCCCGGGTCTATATTCGATTGTGCAGTTATATTCCTGTAGCAATAGCCACCATCGCGCTATCCTGGGAATAAGGTCTCGCTTCATAAACGTCGATCGAAGAGCACTGCAGTCTGAAACAATTTTGAATTCCTTACCCAACAAATATACCCGAAATTTTTCCAAAGACCGAATGACAGCCAACGGTTCAAGTTCGTAGGAATGATAGTATCTTTCTTCAGGTGACGTACGTCTGCTACAATAAGCTACCGGCCTTAAAATACCGTCTTCCCTGCTCTTCTGCAACAGTATACCACCTACTCCATCCCTACTTGCATCTGTATGCAATTCAATATCCGCTTCGCGATCATATATAGCCAAAATTGGTCTACTTATCAATTTAGATTTCAACAACTGAAACGAATCTTCCTGTTTTTGACTCCATTCCCACGCATAATCCTTTTTTAATAATTCCGTTAATGGAGAGGCAATTACAGCAAAATTTTTAATAAACTTCCGAAAATAACTTGCAAGGCCGAGAAATTGGCGAACACCGTGACGATTTTCTGGCCTTGGAAAATTCAGTACAGACTTAATTTTCTTTTCACCAGGACGTACCCCTGATGCGCCAATTTCATAGCCCAAATAATCAATATTTGATTTCAAAAACTCACATTTCGATAAATTCAAAGTAAGATTGGCTTTTTCCAATAATTGCAAAACATCTTCAAGTCTATCTAAGCATTCTTTAGGATGTCTACCATAGATTAAAATGTCATCCATATATGCTGTAGCCTTATTGAGTCTAGCAGTCCCTAATACCCTGTTAATTAATCTCTGAAACACAGCTGGAGCGTTTGCTAATCCGAAGGGCATGCGATTAAATTCGTATAAGCCGTCCGGAGTTACAAAAGCTGTCAGATGCTTGCTACGTTCAGATACTGGTACCTGATAATACCCAGATGCCAAGTCTAGTGTAATAAAACAAGCTTGACCAGATAACCTAGAAATTTCGTCTTCGATGATCGGCATCGGGTATCTTTCCTTAACAGTAATCGAGTTCAGCATTCTATAATCAATGCACATTCTAAAACTGCCATCCTTTTTTCGTACTAGTATAACTGGACTCGCGTACTCTGACTGAGACTCTCTAACTATCCCTGCTTCCATCATTTCGCCTATCATTGATTGTACTTTGTCTCGTTCATGATGGGATAATCGGTAAGGACGATAAACAATAGGCCGTTGACTATTTATTTCAATGGTCATTTCAGACATGTCGGTACAACCCAAATCCTTAAGATTTGTTGCAAAACATTGATTGTAATTTTCTAAAATAGCCATTAACTTTCGTCTATCATCCTCAGTTGCTGAAATGTCTATTTTGACATCTTTCTCCTCAATGCTCCTTCCGCAAGCCGTCAACCCGTCAGATTCAGCGACTCCCGGAGACTGTATCATAATGCGCTGAACAAACTCGACCTTTTCCCCTCTACCTATTACAAGATTCCGTAAAGCTTTATATGGTTGCGAGAATGGGAATATAGGAATGTCTAAACGTCCACCTTTGACGTGGTACACACCTCCGGAAATTACACATTCTTGTGTTGGACTTCCGACAACAATGTTGGACAGCAAAACACAACCGTTGTAATTCAAATCCATACGTGATCTCACGGACGCAGGACCAAATAATTCTACATCAGCGTCTAACCTAACTTCATGTAACTCACGGTCAGTGATGACAGTGTCGTTTGTGGGTATTGCAGAACAAATTTGTTGAAACTGCAAAGTATTTGAATCCTTGTACACAACAATGTGAGGTTGTTCAGTATAGGATTGACCTATCAGAATCGGTTTATCTAACAAGTTAT
Source organism: Catocala sponsa (assembly GCA_963564715.1). Lineage (NCBI taxonomy): Eukaryota > Metazoa > Arthropoda > Insecta > Lepidoptera > Erebidae > Catocala > Catocala sponsa. The sequence goes on along the minus strand of OY751337.1, from coordinate 27,967,219 downwards.
CACGGACAACTCTACACGGGACATTAGCTTCGACTCCGTCTACTGTCACAGTAAGGAATACTGTGCCTTGCGACTGAACTAAGTCATTCCCAAAACCTTTCATCGTTGATGGGCGTTGATCATGACCTAAACCTAGACTAGAGACTAACACCTCCCTTACTAAGGTTACTTCACTACCAAAGTCAATAAACGCTTGAACTGTCATACCGTTTACTTGAACCTCCTTAAAGAATTTTGAATCTGGTTTAGAAGTTGCGATACACAGCGTTTTGACAGGTTCATTATTATTTATTTTTTTTATATTGTTGGATCTATCACGGCAATTATCCTTAACGTGGCCAATTTTGTTACATTTTAAACATTTAATCAAAGGTTTTTGACAGTCCGTAAAGACATGACCACGTTCCTTACAGTTAAAACAAAATATGTGACCTCGTGGCTGATCCATCCTGTCAGAACTACCCTTTGAATTGTTTTGACCTGAATTGTTAATAGCCCAATTTTTATTCTTTGAAAAACTGCGTTCTGTAGACTGTACTTCCTTGCTATTAAGTAAAAATTGAAGAAGTTGTTCGGGCTGAGAACAACTCAAGGCCAAAGCACTAGATCTTAATGTCCTATCCGTGATACCATGTATCAGACAGTCAACTGCACGTTTTCCTGATATATCACACTGGCTTATCAACGCGAATTTTTCATAATAATAGTTTTCGATTGGTTCACCAAACCTAGTTTTCCTTTTGAGCATGTCCTCCAGCATTTGGCCATAGTTCTGGTCAGAAGGAAAGGCGCTCAATAATTTCTCTTGCCATTCTGACCATGTATATAAAATGGTACTTAAACTTTCATACCAAACACTGGCCAAACCCTGGAGCTTTTGCATCGCAAAATGAACAGTTGTCTCTTCATCCCAGCCGTACACTTTGGCACATTCATTAACCTTGCGTATCCAGATATCAATGCGTTGATTTTTCTTTGATGGATCAAAGTTTGAAAGAATGTTTTTGGGATCTTTAGTTTTTAGTACCATTGTATTGGGTGACGGCTGAGGTGATTTGACCGATTTTACGATATCAAGCACATCCTTAATAGTAAAAGAAGGGGTACATGACCTTTTAGCGGGTGGTGTGTGGTCTTCACGTAGCCCATGTTCAGCGCCTGCTGCAGGACTACGGTTGTGTTTGTGGTTGCAGCGGTGAGTACTGCCTCGGCGAGCGCGACTACCAGCTGCATCCCGGTAGCTCCCCGATCGGCTTCTTCGCGGCTGGCTCTCCCTCTCGCGTTCCTTTTGTACTTCATGTTCCCAGGCACGCAGACGCTCTCGATGATGTCTTAACTCGAGGTCCTTCTCTCGAAGGCGGGTGCTGCAGCTCCGCTCGTTCCTTCTGGAAGCGCTGCGATTGCTTGCATGACTGTATTGGCGTGCCGGCGCTTCGCGTCGTCGGTGTAAGCACTCGTCATCCGGCGTTCGAAGCCTCCGCACCTCCTCGCGGCCACAGGGCCTGGTTTCATCTGCCATACGTCCAATCTCGCAAGGGAAAAAGAAAAGGAATAAGTACAGCAGCAAGAGAATAAACTAAAGACTATTTCGAATCAATGAAGTTTTCATAGGTTTTTAAGTTTATAAAACCTAGAACTTAAACTTAAATTTGAATGTTGTGCATTCTGTCGGTCAATTAAAATATAAGTAAAAAAACGTGTTCTAGGTTAAGGATAATTATAGACTTATAACAAAAATGTATACCTAAATTAATATTGAATAAGAGAAAGTTATTAAATTATTATCATTATTATAGGCACCGATCTTCATAAATATCTATTATGTACATTGAATGAAATAAATTATTTACATTCGTGCATGTAAAGTTTTCAACCAATAGGCAGGCGGACCCCTAGTTTGTCGGCATGGTTGCCTCCAGAAAGTAAACCTTACTCATCAGTTGAATATGTAGGATACACTGAGGGTATTCCCCAACAGCACTCCAGTTAAAGAGTTACTAGGTGTATTTCAAGGTAAACGTTCAGTTTTAACACTCGAAAATACACTAAGTTGTGATGATTCCTATGGGAATCGCGTATAGTGTCATTGTGTGTGTAACTATGTGGGTAGTTTATTAAATTTGTATAGTGTACTGCAAAGTGTACTGTAAGCTTAGTATGATTTAAATTATTTGTTTGCATAATATGAAATAAAAAAAAAGAAATACCTTGAGAGACTGTCTATGCTGTCCAAGAAAATTGATAAACATTTACGAATTTTGAAATTGATAGCATTGAATCACGTCGGTAGTTTTAAATATTAACTAGTCTAACTCAACGAATTATTGTCATTCGACATTTATGATTAAACTTTTATGTAAAATACTTAATAATGGGCAGATGCAACTCATCATCAATATTTTATATTCATATAAGTACTTTATAAGTCGACACATGTATTAATTATTATACTTATCAGTTCGTTCAATGCTAAAAATCAAACACAGTTAAACAATCGAAATAAGTAGGTATCTATTAATTAAACTTTTTATGCACAAAAAAAAAAGAAATAACTCCATTACAAAAGATAGTTATCGAAAATGTGTGCGTGTACTTACTGATCCCACTTCTGAAGTAAAATAAAATTCCACTATTTCACTTTCACAATGTTTATTTTCTTGATTTACATGAAAGATTGAACCCGGGCACAAAACAACTCCCGCTTTTATACTGTCGTGTCATTAATCAACCCACTCCAGTATGAAAACAGTGTTACCATTTTATTAGAAACAATTTAATAAAATAGAATTACCTCAAAATTAACATCACAATTTCAAGTGCTTATTTAAAATTAATATAACCTTACAGTCATTCTTTTGATATTTTTCTACCTCGTACCAATCGATTGCAGAGGGTAAGGATATCGTTTCGATAACTCGAGATAAAGCATCGGCTACCAAATTCTTGTGGCCGCTGATGTGCTGGATATCCGTATTGAATTGTGATATATAATCCAGATATCTGATTCGTCTAGGGGTATCATCCAATGACGGCTTCTTATCGAAAGCATGCATTAGTGGTTTGTGATCCGTGTAGACCGTAAATTCTCGTCCTTCGATGAGTCTTCTGAAATGTTTTATAGCCATATAAATTCCTAGTAGCTCTCTATCGTAAGTAGAGTATTTTGTTTGGGCTTCACTTAGTGATTTGGAGAAAAAAGCTATCGGCTCCCATTTTTTGTTTCTTCGCTGCTGTAGTACAGCGCCTACGCATTTGAGACTAGCATCCGTCATTAAAGCTATTTGCGCGTTGCTGTCCGGACATGCTAATGTAGTTAATTGTCGAATGTCCTGCTTGCAACATTCAAACGCGTGGTTTGCTTCGGTATTCCACTGTATAACTGTCTTATCATTTTTCTTACAATTAATTAAATATTTATTTAATGGTGCTTGATGTTTTGCTGCATGTGGAATACTGCTTCGGTAGAAGTTAATCATACCCAAAAAACGTCGTAATTCATTTATCGTTTGTGGTTTAGGGTAATTGTTTATGGCTTGAATTTTTTCCATAGTAGGAGTCAACCCTTGGCTCGTTATATGATAACCGAGGAAATCAATTTCCGACTTGGCAAATTCGCATTTCTTTGTATTTATTGTTATGCCGTGATCATGCAAGCGCTTAAACACCTCTTCTAAGTGTTCATAATGTTCCTTAATATTATTTTTCTTATCAGCGATAAATATGTAAGTAAGTAAGTAATTTTATTTTTCAAAATATAGGTACACAAAATACAGACAAATATTATAACACAGCAAAAAGCAAAAAAAAAAGTACATACATAATGAAAAACGAGGTTACCACTCAGGTTTATTGTTGGTTTGCGGTTAATACCTCAAACCAACCCTGATGTTATGTGGTACCCCAAGTGACGCCGGACGTACATCAGCCACTCTTTAACAACTTCCACATTCAAAAAATAAAAGAAATAAAAAAATACATACCTAAGATATATATATATATATATATATATATAAATTATAATTGATGAGTAATAGCAATAGTATAATGTATATAAATTTAATATTCAATAATAATAATAATAATAACCTACTAACGGTTGCCATTAACGGTTTAGCGATCCGTATTATTACCGTCTCACTTGCACTTACGGTATACGACATAACTAATGGTGTCTCACTCGCCCGGCAACGCGACGGCGCAGCGGTGGGCGAGGAGCTCGCATGATTCATTTGGCCGTCGCGCCGGCGCTGCATCAACACGGTGGTCGTGTGACCAAAACATTGTAAGTATAACAACTAAATATATTTATAAATATAATAAAATTTATTTGTAATGTTTATCCTGGTCGCATTTCTGTTGCTTTAAAAGATATGTTTTTAAATGTATTTTAAAGGTACCCTTTGTTTTCAGGGATCTTATCGGCGGAGGCAGATCATTCCATATATGAGTAGCAGCATATTTGTAACATCCCCTGAAGGCTGTCGTTTTGTATCGAGGTATTGACAGCGGTTTGGCGGTGGAGCGAGTGGAATAACCGTAATACGAAAGTTTAGAAAGCAGCAGTGAAACATTAATACATTCGAAAGCACGCGAATAATCAAGCAGGGTCAGTATCGTACCCTCCCCGCGATCACGTGCCTCGAGGATATTACCCACGACATCCGCTAAAGCTGTTGCTGTACTACGTCCTCTTCTAAACCCTGACTGAAGGTCGGGCAGGATACCGTTACCTTCCAAGTAATTCATGACTTGTACATATACCACCCTCTCCAACACCTTTGACAAACAGGACAAAATACTTATAGGGCGAAGGTCTTTGTAATTTTGAGGGTTACTATTTTTTAAAATCGGCCGCACAATAGCATTCCGCCATAGCTTGGGAAATGAGAATGAGGTGATAGACTTATTTATAATGGCTGTTATGGCGGTAAGTGACTGCGGCAAGGTAAGGGATAGCATCTCCTTTGATATATCGTCTATTCCCCGTGCATTGGTGTTAATATTGTTAAATATATTACGAACTGTTTGACTATTTGTAGGCTGCAGTGAAAAGGTTGTTGTGCCATACCTGTTAAACTCGAAAAAAGTGAGTTGCGAAATAGAAACGTTAGGTTCCCCTGGTACATCAAGGAATGCAGAATTCAAACCGTCAGGATCCTCAAATGGCCCTAAAAGCATACCATCACTCGTATCTGCTGGAAGTACATGTTTTTTTAAATTATACCATAGCAATTTGGAGTTGCTTTGATTGTCATTTATGTACTTGTTAAAAAAGTTTTTTTTCGCTGTATAACGCCGTCGCGGCCTGGTGTTTAAGATGTAAATAATATTGTTTATGTACTTCAAGCTGGGATTGACGATATCTTATACGAGCTTCATTACGTAATTTAAACATTAATTTAATGTTGTCCGTTATCCATGGCGTTGGTAGACCCTTAAATGCTTTAGTTTTATATGGTGCATGTTTGTCAAAAAGTGTATTAATGTGATAGTTAAAAAAATTAACCATTTCATTTACATCATTGAATTGGCATATTAGTCCCCACGGTATCTCGTTCAGGTCCATCTCAAAATACATACACGTCGTCTACATACACGAACACGTAGTCCAAGTCTCTGAATATGGAGTCCATAAATTTTTGGAAGGACTGTGCTGCGTTTCGTAACCCGAATGGCATTCTGATGAATTCAAAAAGTCCAAAAGGGGTTATAATCGCTGTTTTCTCTGGTTCAGCTACGGGCAGAACGTGAAAAGCTTTCTTTATGTCTATTTTGCTGAAAATTCCTTTTCCGCTTGCCACGTACGTAAAATCAAGTAGCCTTGGAAGTGGGTACCTGTCTGGTACTGTTATTTTATTTAGTGCGCGTTAATCTCCACATGCTCTCCATTCGCCATTCTTCTTCTTGACTAAATGAAGTGGCGATGCCCATTGACTGCTTGGCGGTCGGCAAATTCCCATATCCATCATGTCTAGGAATTCCTGTTTTGCAATTCTGTATTTATCAGGAGGTAATGGACGCGCTCGAGTAAATACTGGGAAACCTTTTGTTATTATTTGATGCTGTACTTGGTGCTTGGTAGGTAGGTTCATCGATCTAGGCTTTGTAATGTCTTCATATTTCTCTAACAATCGCTTTATTGGTTCCTGTAGAGAAGCGTTTAACGATCGGACTGATGCAATGTTTGCTCTCACTATTTTGGCAGGCGTTTTCAAACCTGTCTTTTTATCGATCAGTTTTTTTCCGTGTATATCTACTAATAATTGATAATGATCCAGAAAATCAGCTCCCAGAATTGGCATCTTGACGTCGGCAATGGTAAATGTCCATTTAAAGCTTCGGCGAAGTCCTAGGTTAAGCATTAAAGTGCGTTCCCCGTATGTATTTATAGGGCTGCCGTTGGCGGCGAATAATTTGTATTCGCATGCTTTGCTCTCGTTATTTGTGCGATTGATAACCGAAATGTTAGCACCCGTGTCGACTAAAAATCTATAACCACTGTTTGAGTCAGTTATAGTTAGACGGTTTGCTGGGTGAATAGCACAGAGACCCGTCGTTTTCTGTGCTACTTCTAGTTTTACGACGGCCTGATATTTTTGTTCATATTCCACGAACATGGCTTCTTGCATTTATACGAATCTTGCTTGAAACGATTATGATAATAACAAATTCCATTATGCGAGCTTCTGTGGCGCGACCTTGACCGTGAGTGTGAATGGAATTTGGTGCGTTGCATAGGTTGATGCTCGCGTGCGCTACGTAATGCATTTATTTCTATTCGCATAGCTGCAAGTTGTGACGATATGTTTGTTATTAAATTAATGTCAACCGATGTCTCTTGAGTGGTATTCTTGTTGTAGGTCAAGTTTTCATATATTTTATCGGCTAACTCGCTCAAGTTGTCTAATGATAAATTGTTTGTAACCGATATAATCGCAGTTAGCGAAGCGGGAAGTTGTCTTAGCCACAGAAGACGAATAGTGTCGTCGTTTATATTTCCACATCCCGCTTCCTTCATTTTTCTCAAGAGCTGGGAAGGCTTTTGGTCTCCGAGGTCCATTTGTGATAGTAGTCTGTGAAAACGTCGGTGTTCGCTCTCTTCGTAGCAGTTTATTAGACGTTCCTTGATGGTGGAGTACTTATTATCGCTGGGAGGATTAGTCAAAATGTCACTAACCTGATGGACTACCTCTTTTGGTAATTTAGATATTACCATATTGTATTTGTAGTCTTCGCCCTGTTTTTGTGGTGCCAAGATGGCTTCAAACTGAGCGAACCATAATCGTGGTGAGTCTGTCCAAAATTGCGGTAGTTTTTCCGTGACCGTGATTGCAGCAACAGTTTCGCAGCCTGAGTCGCCTTTTGAAGGAGTTATTGGTGGAGCCATTTTTCTTCTGACGTTATGAGGATGTGATAATATCGTAATACTATTGTTCTCTAGATTCACCGCTGAAAACCAAATTGGGTTCCGGTCGTCCCGGTATTATATCAGCACTAGAGACCAATAGATCACGTCGGGTCACCAATTATTGCGTGTTGCTTTATGAACCAATTAAAACGACGATGTGGTGATTGAATATTGACTGGTTTATTGTTACTTAATTAAGGCTTATATACTAAGTTATTATACATACGTAGTACAGACCTATATAGGAAAGGAAAATTATGATGTTTACTTTATTTGCATAATTAACAATATTAACTATTATGTATTACGGCACGTAGTATTTTGCTTTGCTAATAACAAGTTATATATATCACGTTTGCATGTACTATACTATACTATGATATACTATGGCTTTCGCCATATGAAATATATGATAAAACAGAAGATATTTACATTATATACAAAGCTGAATTAAAAGAAATTAAAACTAAACCTAGTACTACTAAACAAACAGAAACAAAGACTTACAATGTAAAGTTACCCAAAATTACTCTTCCTACATTTTCGGGATTATATACCGAGTGGAATACATTCCGTGATTTATTCCTGTCTCTTATCGATAAAAACGAAGCAATTGATGATGTCCAAAAGCTTCATTATTTAAAGGCTCATCTCGTAGGTGAGGCAGAGCAATTACTGCGACACACTCCTGTTACTGCTTCTAATTATAAAGAATGTTGGTCTGTTTTGACGAGACGTTATGACAATAAGAAGTACTTATCGAATTGCATATTAAAAAGATTTGTCAACCAACCATCGGTGAAGGAGTCGTCAGCATCAATCAAAAATCTTTTAGACACGACCGGCGACTGTCTACATGCTTTGTGTACGCTCGGGATTGATGTAAGCTCTTGGGACGTTATAGTTATTTTTATATTATTAGCGCGAAGTTAGATGTTGAGTCACGAAAATTGTGGGAAAGAGAAATTAGTACTTCGGATAACTTACCTACTTTTAATGAATTTAAAGCATTTTTAGAGTCAAGATTTCGATCTTTGGAGAATATAGATATTAAGCCCATTAAACAAAATGTAACGAATAATAATCGTAATAGTACTGCCAAAACATTTCATGTCGCCTCACAAACGTGTGTCTTGTGTTCAGAGGACCACAAGTTGTGCCACTGTAAGCAATTCGCAAAAAAGGATTGTGACGACCGTCGTGAGTTTGTCCGAGCCAATAATTTGTGTTTTAATTGTTTGTGCAAAAATCACACAGTTTTTCATTGCCGTCAGTATACCAAATGTCAGATTTGTAAAAAGAAACATCACACACTACTTCATCCCAAACCAATCGTAAAATCTACTGAACCTAGTGACGGTTCAGCAGATCAGAACGTCGTGGTTGCTGCTGCAACTGCGTCTTCCACTCAAAGCGAGTGTACCAAAAATATTTGTTGCTTCGCAGATGTTCCCAACCATGGTCTGTTGGCTACAGCCTTGGTTAAAGTCGAGTAAGAAACTGGTACTGCTGTGGTGTTACGAGCTCTGATGGATCAGGGTTCGCAGGTCTCTTTTATAACAGAGTCCGCAGTACAGTTGCTCGGCCTTAGAAAAACACCTGCTCGCACAGACATATTTCGACTAGGCGATGATAAGGGCTCGTCGATGCCCTCTAGATGGATAGTTAGAATCAAATTGCAATCACGCCTAGATCCCACCTTTGTGTTAGATGTCGATGCTTATGTCTTAAGCAAACTTACATCACGTTTGCCAGAAAGAAAGCTAGTTCAAGTACTGTCAACATTCTCATCCTTCGAACTAGCCGATCCAACATTCGATACTCCAGGTAAGATAGACTTACTTTTGAGTGCTAGTGTGGTCGGGGAAGTTTTGTTGGAAGGTTTGGTCAAGGGTCCGCCGGGCACGCCCGTCGCTCAAAATACCAAATTTGGCTGGATTTTATCGGGTAAAATACAGAGCACATCGTTGACGTCAAAGCCAGTATGTTGCCATGCTATTGCAGGTACAGATGTCAATGAGCTATTACGGAGATTTTGGGAGCTGGAATCAGATCAGTCTTCAAGCGCTAAGGTTATTTTAACTGAAGAGGAGCAACGGTGTGAAGACTTTTATTCTGCAACGACTCGAAGAGACGCAGTCGGCAGGTATATTGTTAAGTTGCCCTTCAAGTCCACCGATCCCAAGTCAAAGTATGGTAGGTCAGAAATCATAGCTCAGAAACGATTTCACATGCTGGAAAGGAGACTTTTGAAGAATCCTGAACTTGGAGTACAGTATAGTGCTGTAATCAATGAATATCTTCAGTTGGGACATGCTGAAGTTGTTCCCTTGGTAGAGAGGGGAAGAGAGGCGGTATACTTGCCGCATCATGCAGTAGTACGAAACGATAAGAGTACTACAAAGGTTAGGGTCGTTTTTGATGCTTCTTGTTCGGGATGCAATGGAGCTTCATTAAACGATGATTTAATGGTTGGCCCTACCTTGCAACCTGATTTGCGACAAATCATTACGCGATGGCGCTGCCATCCTATAACTTTGGTCGGCGACATTGTTAAGATGTACCGCCAAATAAAAGTGTCAGAGGATGATGTTGATTATCAACGTATTCTGTGACGTGACAACCCAGACTCCCAAATCCAGCATTTGCGTTTGCTGCGTGTCACTTTTGGTACATCCTCAGCTCCATACCTTGCAGTTCGTTCACTACAACAGCTTGCTCTCGACGATGGGAAGGATTTTCCTTTAGCGGCTAGTCGTGTTCTTAGCGAATTCTATGTCGATGATTTGCTGACTGGTTGTGAATCAATCGTTGAAGGTCTAGAAATTTATAGCCAAATGAACGAATTGCTTAGTCGCGGAGGTTTCCAGCTCCAGAAATGGTCTAGTAATAATGAAGAGTTTTTTCATAGAATAACGGGGGAGACAGTAGATATGAAGGAAAGTTTGGAATTTAAGATAGATAATATAATGAAGGTTCTAGGATTGTCGTGGGATAGGAAATCAGATAAATTCAAGTATACTGTTCATCTTCCGGAGCTGCAAATGCCCGTGACTAAACGCAGAGTGATTTCGAATATCGCCCGATTGTTTGATCCTCTAGGTTGGATCGCTCCTGTTATAACAACAGCCAAGGTTATTATTCAACGTGTGTGGCTCTCAGGTATCAAATGGGATGATGAACTCCCAGATAGCATATTGAAAGATTGGCTTAGTTATAGAAATAGTTTGAATAGCCTTCAATCTTTTCATTTGCCCAGATGGTTTCAGACCAGTCGAACAGACAGACAGACAGAGTTACAAGGCTTCTGTGACGCATCCAACGTTGCTTATGCCGCTGTGGTCTATATACGAACTATAGATTGCAACGATACAGTACACGTCAATTTAGTTGTCTCCAAAACCAAGGTAGCTCCAGTCAAGGTGGTTTCTATACCTCGCTTGGAATTGTGCGGCGCGGTGCTGCTTTCAAAACTTCTTTCAGAAGTTTCGGGCACCTTGGGAATTAGTAGGGACAAAATCCATGCCTGGACTGACTCTTCGGTAGTTCTTGCATGGTTGAGAGGTCATCCCAGCCGTTGGAATACGTTTGTCGGCAATAGGGTATCTGAAATTCTCAATGCTATGGAAAATACTCAGTGGTCACATATTCAATCACAGGATAATCCTGCAGATTGTGCGTCTCGAGGTATGAATTCTTCAGACTTCGTAGAGTTTGAGCTATGGAGAGAAGGTCCTAAGTGGTTAAAAAATAAGAATATTGTTTATAATAAAGGTATCATCGAAAAAACTAATTTAGAAGAAAGGAAATCGAATTTATCATTTAATGTTGTGATTAAAGAAAGTCAAGAAAACAGTATCATATTAAAATTCTCATCACTAAAAAGACTTGTTAGAGTAGTAGCAATTTGTAGAAAATTTTTAAAGTTAAAAGATAGAAGTCAAAAACAGTCTAGTGCTCTTTTGACATTTACTGAAATTAACGAGTCATTATTCACATGTATTAAGTTATGTCAAATGGATCATTTTAGAGATTATATAAAAGGTTTAGAGACTACAGGACATATTGATAAAAAAGGTAAACTCTCCTCGCTCAATCCATACATAGATCGTGATCATATTTTAAGAGTAGGTGGTAGGTTACATCGCGCTAACATTCATGATGACATGAAACATCCCATCATCATACCTCAGAAGTCGCATTTCACAAATCTTTTGATAGCCAATGCTCACGAACGTACATTACATGGTGGACCACAGTTAGTATTGAACTATTTGCGAAGTCAATATTGGATCGTAAATGCCAGAAGAACAGTATGAGGATATGTACGTAAGTGTGTTACGTGCATTAGACATGCTGCCCGAGGTGTTTCACCGTTAATGGGTCAGTTGCCATCTGCCAGGGCAAATTTTTTTTTTTTTAATTTAATTTAATTTAATTCAGATACAGATCCATATTTTGTTAGTAACACACCTTATATACCTATGTTAGTAAATTTCAAAAAAAATATTTTACTATGAAACTAATTCATGTATCTTTCTGCAGCGTCAGCACCGCCACTATGTATGCGGTTCCAACGCTCCAGAAAAACACAATCATATTTCTCAGCAATAACCTTCAGAATGCTGTTGGTACTCCCACGAATTCTACGCAACACTGAGGCACATCGCTTTCGCATGATTGCGCCAAAACTGTCTACGGCCGCTTCAGCAAACATGTTTGATGCGCTGCAGAATCGTGGTAGGCCCAACAACATCCTGAAAGCATTATTGTACTGGATTCGAAGAACGTTGTAGGCCCTCTGCGTGTGCCTTATCCACAGGCTGCACGTATAAAAGGACTGACAATACGCCCTGAAAAGGGTGATTTTGACAGCCCCTGTACATCGCGCAAACCTGCGGGCCAGCATATTGCAGCGGACCGACAACGCTCTTCTCTCCCGTTCCATGTCCCAGTCATCACAAAGATCATCGCTCACTATATGACCCAGGTACTTAAAACGCGACACTCTGTTCAGCGCTACTCCATACAGGTAAACCGGGGGCACAGATCTCTGTTTTTTGGTTCCAACAGCACCAAACACCATTATCTCACTCTTCTTTACATTATATAGGAGTCCGTGGGTAGCAGCGTACCCCTCACATATCTTAAGCAACCGTCTGAGAGCATCGATCGAGGGACTCAGCAGCACCATGTCATCAGCGTAGCTTATGCTGTTTATAACATTCCCATCAATTGAGCATCCGACACCAGTGCTGCTGAGCTCCACGATCAGCTGATTGACATACAGGCTGAAAAGCACAGGAGAGGTCAAACCGCCTTGCCTCACCCCACACTCCAACCCGTACCCCTCAGACAAAGCACCCGACCATCTGACCTGGTTAATTTGATGGCTGTACCAGTACTTAAACAGTTCAACTAGCTCATCAGGTATCTTCTGCTCGCGCAGCTTACTCCACAAGATGTTATAGTTAACCAGGTCAAAAGCTTTGGATAAGTCCAGGTAAGCCGCATAAACAGGAGTGTTCCTATCAGTGTAGTACCTAACCGTGTGCTTCAGCGCTAGGATAGCAGTTTCTGTGGAAAGTCCAGCTCGAAAGCCGAACTGAGCGTCGTGCAGCTCTATCTGTCCAGTTATTCTGCGCTCAAGCACACCGTCAAGCACCTTTGCGATAACAGTGGCCAGAGAAATAGGTCTATAATTCTCCCTATCCGAGATATCTCCTGTCTTGTTTTTCACTATGGGCACTACAATTGTCCTCATTAGCTCAGTCGGGAGATAGGAGTGTCTCATACAAAAATTATATAACATAGACAAGACCCTTGGAAGATGTTGACCAGCAGATTGTAGATGTTCTATACTAAGCCCATCATGACCTGGAGATTTGCCTCTAGTCATGCCCTTGATTACTTGTCCAATCTCTTTCGATGTTATATTAACCGGGCTTCCAAAACATTTCCCCCCTGGACCCGTCCCCCCTCCGGTGGACTGAAGTCGCGATGTAACTGAGAAATGCCTTCTAAATATTTCTGCAATATCCTCTGGTTGGGATACACCATTAACGCCCACGGGTACCGCCGGTCTCACGTTCAATCTCTGGGTGGACTTCCAAAATTTCTGAAAATGTTTTTTCTTATGCTGAGTAGCTAATATGTCCATCTTTACTTGGACCTCATTATCTTGACAGTACTTTAACTTCTGTTTAAAAACTTTTCGTGTCTCTCTCATTTCTACAAACATCTGTCCCGATTTAGGTTTTCCATGCCACACCCAGTTCCTAAACGCAGTCCTAGCGCACACGTGAGCGTCCCTGACGTACTTGTTCCACCCAATCACTGCGCCGACCCCTGCGACCAGACACCAAACCAGAGCTGGCTTCTGCAGCTTCCCGAAGTGACGTCACAATATTATTGTACAATCTATCAATTACTACACCATGATCTTTATTTTGGCAGAAGTGGTCACAACAGTCGCCTAGCTCAGAAGGAAAATCTATACACCTAAGCTTATTCATACATAACTCATAGTACCTATCAATCTGACCTTGGGTTCTTTCTCCCCACAGTGCCTTATCCACTCCCTTACATCCGTGTTTAGTCGCGGCAGCATCCGTTCGCCCCACCACCCCCAGGTTTAGATGAATACAGAGAGGAAAATGGTCCGACCAATAGACACTTTGATAAACTTCCGCCTTCTCCACTGCCTTCCACGCTGCTTCAGACACCAGGCAATGGTCGAGCCAACGCCTACTGCCACATACATCACTAATAAAAGTATAAGTACCTGAGTCAACACCGAGCTTCTGATAATCAGCACAACACCATTTTTGTTCGTCACAGAAACTTATTAGTTCCCGGCTAAACAGTTCGCCAGGGTGAGCATTAAAATCTCCAAGGATCAAGACATGTTCCAAATTCTCACTCTCTACAATGGCCGCTATTTCACTTAAGCACTCACAGAAATCATTCAAATTGTCAATACAATCGGTCGGCATATAAACACTAAACACCAGCAAAACACGACTATCACAGGTAATTTTAATAGCCGCTATACGATTACTAGCACAGGCTTAATGCTAGCCGACCTTTCTACAGAAGTGGCGTGGATTATGCAGGTCCCATTAGTGTTAGACCCACGAAGGGTCGCGGTTATCACTCCACTAAGGGATATATCTGCCTTTTTGTATGCATGGCTACTCGTGCCATACATTTAGAAATCGTCAGTGACATGACGTCAGAGGCATTTTTGGCAGCCTTTAAACGTTTTACTGCACGACGAGGCCATTGTAGAGAGCTGTGGAGTGATAACGGCACTACCTTTGTTGGGGCTAATAAAGAATTAAAGTTTCTTTTCAGCCACGAAAGGTCCGGCGTAGCACCTGACATTGCTGACTGGTTAGCAACCAATGGAACGGACTGGCACTTCATTCCACCCCACTCTCCGAATTTCGGAGGGCTTTGGGAAGCTGGAGTGAAGTCCACCAAACACCATCTAAAGCGGGTGATAGGTACCAGCACTCTTACGTTTGAAGAGATGATGACAGTACTTGCACAGATCGAGGCTTGCCTCAATTCTAGACCGATTTCTGCTCTGAGCATCAATCCTGACGATCCGTACCCATTGACACCGGGTCATTTTTTGGTAGGTGAACCTTTGCTGCTTGTACCTGAATCCAATTTCGAGAACTCGAACATCAGCACTTTGAGGAGGTGGCATTTAACACAACGTTTAGTTCAGGATTTTTGGCGTCGTTGGTCAAATGAATATCTTATTCAGTTTCACCAAAGATATAAATGGTCACACCAAACTCCAGAACCTAATGTGGGAAGCGTAGTAATAGTGATGGAAGATGATCTACCTCCGGCAAGGTGGCTTTATGGTCTTATTGTTGAAAAACATACTGGCTCGGATAAGGTCACGCGAGTTGTTTCTTTGCGTTGCAGGGGATCTATAATAAAGAGACCCGTTTCCAAATTAATTTTGCTACCAGTTACTGAGTGAGTAGTTATAAGATTCAGTTTGTGTTATATTTTGTATTTTTATGTGTAATCTTAACGATTAATACTTGTATCTTATTTTGTGTATATTTTGTGTTTTAAGCAGACTATGTTCTGAAGTGCTTAATTTTGTATTTTTATTTGATAAGGTGTAAATTTTAATGTGTAACATTTATACAGTCCATTAGCTCTGATGAAGCCCATCAGGTATTTTACATTGTCAGTTTTCTCATGGTGGGCGGACATCTATGTAATTTTGATAATGTATTCATAGTTAGCTGTGTTTTAGAGTTATGGCCATTCTGGCCATGGTGGGCGGAATGTTCAATCGAAACATCTTGTGTTAAAATGTTTAACCCTAAGCTCGATAGATGGCGTTGTTCAGTAGTGCTGAATCGCGCTATTAAGATTCTCCGCGGCCACTATATAAGCCCCGGCTAACTCAATAAAATTTGTCCTCGCTTGGTTATGTGAGTTTCATTTCTAACCCGCACTACTAAAGGCGATTTTTGGGATTACGGTCCAGTAGGAAAGAGAGATTCTAATGATGATGAGGATGAATTTTTATTTATTTTATTTGTTTATTTATCCAAAATTACACATATCTTTACAGGTTTATACCTAATGCGATAGTGTCTAATACTTCATACAATAAGTTCATTTAAGTTTATAACATATTACAAATAATGCCACTCTTGTAAATTCACTCAGTGCAATACAAAATAGGTCAGTTTCTTCAGCTATAAGGTTGAGAGTGCGCAGTGCGCGCGTCAGTGGTGCCTCATCCAGTAGGTTGGTGCGGCCGCGCGGCACCATAGACTAGTATATATTATCGGTAACGCGGCACTGCCAGCAGCCAGGGCCGGCGTCGCCGCCCTACATATCCGTCAGGGACACATATATTCACCTGTCTCAGCATATGTGCGTTATGTATGCTTCCTCTAAATATTTTAAATATATATGAGGTCAATGCTAGTTCCCTCCTAACCCTTAGCTCACTATACCCTACCATACCCAAAACGAATAGAGTGGGATACATGAATGGGTAAAACGGATATACACCGTCGTACCGCATGTACAAATATCTTACAAATGTATTCTGTACCCGCTCCTACATGACACTATATTTAGTCTCATGTGGAGACCAGATGACTGCGTTACTTTCCAGTTGGCTTCTAACCAGTGCGTTATACAAGGATATAATCGTTTTCATGTTTGTAAAATCATGAACTGTTCTAAGAGTAAAACCTAGGCTTCTGCCTTTTTACAGCATTTGAGAATATGTTGATGAATCTTTAGCTCTGTGTTAAGGCAAACACCCAAATCCCTAATTTCTGTTACCCTAACCATCGGTATACCGTTGAGCTCATACTTATGAACGATGGGCTTATGAGATCGAGTAAAACTAATTGTCACACACTTAGAAATGTTAAACTGTAAGAGGTTATCTTTAGTCCAGGTCATCACTCGGTGTATATCCTTTTGCAACCTCTTACAGTCCTCTTCATTCCTGACAGCGAGGGACAGTTTACGGTCATCTGCAAATAATAAGCATTTAGCTTCTTGGACCACCCTCGGTAGATCGTTTATCATTATTATGAACTCCAGGGGCCCAAGGTTGCTGCCCTGACTTACCCCGGATCTCGTAAAATATGGATTCGATACATGTCCCTCGTATTCAACATACTGCTGTCTATCTGTCATGTAGCTGGCAAAAAACTTTAGCAACTGAGGGGTGAAACCGACGCCTGCTAATTTCTTAAGGAGCACGTCATTATTGACCAGGTTAAAAGCCTTTTTGAAATCGAAGTAAGCGGCATCGGCTTGACCGCCCTCATCTACTATTGGAACCACATCAGCTATATGACTGAGCAAATTACTGGTGGTGCTCCTCATCGGCCGAAAGCCGTGCTGGGCATCCGAAAGTTGTGAGCTGACCTGTCCAAATATACTACTATGAATAGCGGATTCAAAAATCTTTGCTGCTGTAGAGAGTACAGCCACTGGTCTATAATCCTCTACACTTACGCTTGCTCTACCCTTTGGCACGAGAACGAGCCGGGTCAGCCTCCACCGCTCTGGAAAATGAACCGTCCTTAAACATATGTTATAAATATAATGCAACGGCTCTGTTAACACTGACCGACAATCCCTAAAGATATAAGGTGGGATGCCATCCGGTCCCACAGACTTCTTTGGCTTAAGTTGTTGTAGTGCCTTTTGTATGTCTTTCAATTGCAGCTGGTCTACGTGGATTCGAGCTGCTCCATTGTAACCCCCTGCTTCCCTTATCGCCGCACTCACGTTGACCTCGGCTCGCTCGGTGCTATACACTGAATTAAAATAGTTCGCAAACTCGATAACACTCTGGTCACCAGGCAACACCATCCCGTTCTTCAAAATTGTTAGTGGACTTTTCTTATTTCTTTTAGATTTAATATGATTCCAAAATGATCTCGGATCCTTTTGAAATTCATTTTGAATTCATTGCTGATATTGTTGTTTAGCAACTTGTATCATATTTTTTACCTTAGCCCTACATTGAGCGAATGCTTCATAATCACTTGTATGTCTACTTTGTTTAAATTTTGTGTGAAGCACAGCTTTCAATTTTATGTCGTGAATTATTTGAACAGTGTTCCACTCGGGATAAACGTACCTCGAGGTTACATGACTTCGCCTTTTTCTAGGAACGCATTCATCAATAATTGAATTAATAGTGTTATAAAAAAATTCTAAACTCATCTCTAAATTCAAATCATACATAGGAGCCCAGTCTATACCCGCGATACGTGAATACAATAACGGAAAATTGGCTTTATTAAAATTCCATCTTGGTAGAATGTGTGTGTACCTGTCAAATGTACCCAAGTCGTCAGGTGACGAATATCAAATAAAAGCGTAAAAATACTTTCACAAGTGCTTTAAAAGATGAAATAAATAATAATTTATAGTTAATTATTGATTTATTCCTGAAAACCTTCTCAAGTGACAAGATGTATTTATCGTTAGCACTTTCTTTAACTCTATAATATAGACAGTTGAAAATATTACTAACGGTAATAAAAGAAATATAATAATTATACATGTAAGGCCTGGTACCTACCCGTACACAGATTATGGATAGGTATAGTTATGTATATTTACTGGAAAGGAAACACTTCGAGCAGAACAATGCAGGCAGTGGTAGTGTCGCAATGCTTATTTCAGGGGCAGAGAGAGACCTCTATTCCCTATATAAAAAAAGTACTCTGTGAGTATTATATTATCTGTGGTTCTGACTAACAGGTATTTTACTCTTTGAGGTATTCTAATCTATGGTTCTGACTTCTGGTGTTGTTTATAAATAACAAGAATAAGATTGATTTTAATTTCCTTTATTCCTTGTTATATAGAAACCAGTGGATCGTAATTTTTAATAAATTGGATACAGTTATTAATTTTCAATTTAATTTAAATCATAAAAGTTGTTACTTTATAATTTATATTATATTTCGAGTTACTCGTAGTCGTTACATTTTTAACAATGTCAATAGAAATTGAATCTGCCGAGTAAGTACTCCTTATTATTTACTGGAATTATGTTTGTACAAATAGTAAGCCACAAGTTGATTAATGTGATATGGTGTTTCAGTGTAATCCGTCTGATCCAGCAATACTTGAAAGAATCTAACCTAACTAAGACTCTACAGACACTGCAGGTATGAGCGATTGTGTTGTGTTTTACATTATATTTGTATGTTTGCTACACAGCTATATGCATATAGTTTTTGGCAGCCATATTCCTTAATAGGAATAAGGCACTAATGTGGCAGGCAATTAGCCCACCTGATGACAAGTGATAACTTATGAACATGGTTTACTTTTTCGAGAGTGAACTAATAAGAGATATTTAATTGTTCTTTGTAAAATGTCAAACAAATGTATTGTCTAGCTACCTGCTGCTGCAACTCAACAGGTTAATGTGTGAAGCAGTATTAGTTAAATAAATTGAGCCTGAGCTCAAGACAATGCATTCATTCGTAGATAAAATCATTTAGAAGCACACAACAAATGTGATAAATGTATATTAATTTTCAATTATAAAAAAGTATATATCTTTCTACTAAATAATACAATTGTAATAAAGATATTAATTTATAGAAAAGCCCAAAACATCTGTGTTTGCAGTGAGACCTATAGAAGAACTGAACCAATAATAATACTAGCTGACCCACACAACTGTCTGCATCACATAAGAGAATTTTCCCATTTTTGCAACATTTGTCATTGATGCTCCGCTCCTGTTGGTCGTAGAGTGATGTTATATACTTATATAGCTTGTAGCCTCCCTCGATAAATGGGATATCCAACTCTAAAAGAATTTTCAATTCGAACCAGTAGTCCCTGAGATTAGCGCATTCAACCAACCAAACAAATTCTTCAGCATTATAATATTAGTATAGAAAATAACGACCTAGCTATTTATATAATATCTTATAAAATTACAACTAAAGAAAATAAGTATAACACATATATAGTTAATACTTAAAAACAACCTACTAATATTTAAAAACTACCTCCTATATCTAAAGAATAAAAGTCACACGGATGAGCACGGTTTGTTTACAATTGCTAAATGTCAATAAGTACAAACACTTAGAACTTCTGTCAAATTATATATGAAGGGTCCACAAAAATCAACAATATAGCATACGAATTGTATGTTGATACATTTGCAAGTCGCAAATCACCTACTACACTGTAATTACTTGAAATTTTATTTCATGAAAATCTTGTGTGTTTATAAACCGATTTCTATAATTATTTTTTTATTAGTTAGATATTGAAGTCTACTTTTGATCATGAGAATGTTGTGAAGATACAACTATATATAATACGACTTTTCTTATATTTTAGTGCCTTTTGAACGAATACCTTGATGCCCAATTATTTTTTTGGTATAAAAAGTATTCTATAACCTGCCCAGGATTAAGAAGTATAACTGTACCAAGTTTGATAATCCCTTCAGTAGTTTTTGATCCATACGTACACATACAGAAAGACAAAAAATTAACTGATTGCATTTTTGGCATCAGTATTGATTACCAATCACCCCCCGCATATATAATTTGTAAATATATTCAATGTACAGAATAAAATTGTAGAGTGGTCACTCTCTACAATTTTATTATAAGTATAACATTTGCAAAGTCCAGCATTTGCAATTCTAATATTTGTCCAATGGTCTTTTCTAATTGTATCTACTGCTATTTGATGGTTCACCATAACATATCAGTTATGGTACACCATGATTTCCACACATTTTATTTTAATTAATTTAATAGTTGATATATTGTCCAAGTGAGAGCCCAAACTACTGAGACAGTACAATGGTGTCATTCACATTGTAATCATTTTTCAAAATACTGAACACATTGATTGCCATCTAGCAGACACAATGGAAAATTTGTCGTTCACTGTCAATGATAATTAATATATTCTGCTAGATACATGACGCGATTGTGTCCTTCCTCTCAGTAGCCATGGGTCATTATAAACAGGATTCTATGTTCTAAAGCATTCTAAGAGAGGTCCTTGTATATTTCAAATAAATACTACGCGTTTTTTATGAGCCCTACGTAATAGCTGCGAGCTTGGAAAAACTGGTAAGTACCTAAAACATACATAACGAGGTCGGCGGCGCTTAAAACTGAGAACTCATCACTATCAGGGCTAACACCATTTATGGGCTGGAAATGAGCTTGTCTGCGATTAATATTATTTTCCCAGACATATTCGCTTAGTCGATTCCGATTATTATCACTTTGTGCTATTTTACTTATTATTTCATAGACTAATCTATGTCAAAGGTGCACCAAATACGTTTAATAAATGACATCAGCATTTTATTTCATCAAATAAGTTTGTAGCAGCTGCATTGAAGTTTTAGGATCGTAATTGACGAAATTGATTTTTTAATCTTCCGTTTACTGCTTCTACGACCCAGCGAAACATTGTGATCTTGTGTGCGAGTCATTAGCCTGTACACTTAACTGAGGTTCTGATTCATCTTTTGTGGCTGGCATATGTACGATACTCATAGGTCTCCACTTCTTCAACGCAGTCTCTGAAGCCAGTCTAAGATCAGAACATACCAATGAAATGGATCCGTTTGACTTTTCACAATCTCTGACAGAATAACTGCGTCCGATTTAGTGGCATCGTATAATCCATATATTATGTATGTCAAGTACATATATTACCATCAAGGCAAACTATTAAAAATGGTTTAACTAGGTGACGGAATTTTTGGAAGCTGTAGAATATTCTTTAAAAATAATAATTGCTTTTTTGTATGTAATCATATTATGTGTCGTCTTATATAATTATGGCTCTAAGATCTTGTAAAGGGGCGTCGAGATTAGGATTTCCATATAATGCATTTGGAATGGATAGACATTGGGATATAACCTCTCGTGTTATGTGGTTATAGCCCAAATGCTGTGGCACGAATTCGGTCATTAAACCTTGACTCACCAGTCGCATTGTCTTTCCAAACGTCTTTCTGGTCATATTAAATATTCTAGATAATCTTTCATTTGATTCTCCGGTGTGAAGTTTAGCAAAACTGTTGCAAGAGCTCTTTTTGGCTTTTTTACCGACTTCAAAAAAAGGAGGAGGTACTCAATTCGTCTGTATTTTTTTTTATGTTTGTTACCTCGTTACTTTCGACTGGGTGAACCGATTTTGATGATTCTTTTTTTATTTGAAAGCTGGTGCTTCCCGTGTGGTCCCATTTAATTTTGATCAAGATTTGACTATTCGTTTTCGAGTTATACTTAATAATGCGTATTTGGTTACATTGATGATGTTCTCATATTTGGCAAGGTTCACTAAAAACCGCGAAATAAACAAAATTTTAACAAAAAAGTAAACCGATTTCAATAAAGAATATTCTAAAACTTAAAATGGACTAAAAATTAATAAATAATTGCATATTCTTGTGATTAATTAAATTATTGTTATTATTGGAGTCGGGTGTCAGCCAAGGTAAGTTTGTAACTAATTAAACATGAGATGTCTTACTATAATCATAACATAAGATTGGCATGCACAATTACACACATAGACGCAGCACGCGGCGCGGGCGGCTGACACCGACTCCAAAAATAACAATAATTTAATTATTCACAAGAATATGCAATTATTTATTAACTTTTTAGTGCATTTTATGTTTTAAAATATTATTTTTTGTTAACATTTTGTTTATCCTGTATCGCTGCGTGATATTAGGTGTTCTTTGAACGATTTGTTTGAATTGTTCTTTTGAAAACCCTATGTAATAATGAAATACGCCATTATTTATGGAAGATAGTTTTCAAAATCTAAAAACTCCTTACGTTTCCTTAAAATCTCCATCATGTCTTTAACTTGAGCGATCGAGAAAGTATTTATTACGCGGCGTGTAGGTACTTCTTTCAATATTTCGCAATGACAGATGTTAGTGCTTTTCTAGTTATCTCCCACGTGGAACACGTATACACGTGTTTCACGTGGGAGATGAAACGTTTTTCTTGAAGAATTAAATGAAATAGGCTCTTTACCGAAATGATTTTATACATTTTTGATCTTCAAATATCTGAGCTCCGATGCATTTTGGAAATAAACGTTTATAGAAGAAAATAAATGTCGTATTGTATTCTTTGCAATGAAATAACTTCTATGAGTGGCCGCAGATTTCAAAATCATGCCACTTTTACCCAAACCCCTTTAAGTTAGCTGAAACCATTAATTTTATCCAAACAAGTGATGTAGTAGAGCAGCGCAAGTTACTTGCACATGAGTACAAGGAGTACAATGAGTGACGAGGGTGGGGTGGTATCCTGCGCAGGAGGAGACCGGCGTGTCGCTGAACACGGTGGACAGCGTGGACGGGTTCTGCGCGGATATCAACAACGGCCACTGGGACACGGTGCTGAAGGCGACGGCGTCGCTGAAGCTGCCCGACAAGAAGCTGATGGAGCTGTACGAGCAGGTGGTGCTGGAGCTCATCGAACTGCGCGAACTGGGCGCCGCGCGCTCGCTGCTGCGCCAGACGCACCCCTGCCTGCTCATGAAACAGCAGGAGACGGACCGCTACATCCACCTCGAGAACCTGCTGGCGCGCTCCTACTTCGACCCGCGCGAGGCCTACGGCAGCGGCGGTGGCAAGGAGCGGCGCCGCGCCTGCATTGCGGCGGCGCTGGCCGGCGAGGTCTCCGTCGTGCCCAGCTCACGTCTGCTGGCGCTGCTGGGCCAGGCGCTCAAGTGGCAGCAGCACCAGGGCCTGCTGCCGCCAGGTAACCACGCGCCCACTTAGTCGACGGTTGCAATTATTTACTAGTTAGTCAAACCCTTCTAGCGGTGACATTTGCTCGCAGGGACGACGATCGACTTGTTCCGCGGTAAGGCGGCCATCCGCGACGAGGAGGACGACCAGTGCCCCACGCAGCTCTCCAAGATCATCAAGTTCGGCCAGAAGTCGCACGTCGAGTGCGCCAGGTGAGCGCCCAAACGATTCCAGAGCAGCGAATCAGGTAATGTGGCCGGTAGACACAGCAACACGCAGTATGGCTCTCCGGGTGCTCCACTACACACGCACCTAGTGCACGGCGTCGCACCACACGTCGCGCGGCGCCTGCACTGCGTGGGGTCGGTGCAGTTGTACTGCGAGCGGGTCATACAAACGTTCGCGTCGTGCGCTCAGTGGTGACTCTGTGTGCGTCCACAGTAAATGCGCGGTGACCAGGGCCTGGGGCGGGCGCGACGGCGGGCGCGTACGGGTGGCCACAGTGACCTGCGGGCTGTTGTAGCGCTAAGTCGAATTTCAGGTGTTACAAACCATGGACGAGCATTTGGTATTTTTACTAGATAGTCCGATCCTGAGATGGGAGGTGTTGAATACAAGATTTCGTTCCATAATTTTCTTATTATTGTGCGATTACTGTGGTGTGGATGTTTACTTTGCCATATAGCTGGTTTGGATTGAATAGCACTTATGAATAGTTCAGTATTAACCGCCATTTTACAAAAAAAAGTATTTTAGACGCGCATACGCCGAGCGACAAGACTAAACTAGTTTGATACACCCGCCACCCGCGCATTAGGTCGCTTGTTGTCTAGGCCCGTAGTGTGGCCATAACGCGCGGATAGGAACGTTTGAAAACTACGCGCGCTATCTCGCTCGGGTCTGTCGCACTAGGCGCCCGCCTTAGTCACTACACTATGGACGCAAACGGCGGTTTCATATGTTTGATACTTCGCGCCCGTTGTCGCAACCGCGCTAGGCTGCCAATGTGGACGCACACTGAGACACACCAAGCCTTTTATGTTTTCACCAGTGGTTCTTTCATTGCTCTCGAATTCCGTCGGTGAGCTAACCGAAGCACACTGCAGGTATGCTAGTGCTAGATATACAAGGTTATTCTTAGTATAGTGAAAACCAACCTCTCACCCTCACCATTTTGCCGAGGTCAAAGTCCAATTTAGTATGGAACAGCTGTTTTTTTTTCGCGATTTCGGCCCAGAACAAAAGTTGTTTATAATAACAAGTACAATCACCCCGAGAGGTTTTCACTTTACTAAGAATAACCTTGTATTTAGAACTTATTTGAGTGAGTCAAGTGCAGGAGTGTGACATATTGAAGTGATTGTTGACGGCGCCAGGTTTTCGCCGGACGGGCAGTACCTGGTGACGGGGTCGGTGGACGGGTTAGTGGAGGTGTGGAACTTCACGACGGGCAAGATCCGTAAGGACCTGCGCTACCAGGCGCACGAGGAGTACATGAGCATGGAGGAGGCCGTGCTTAGCCTCGCCTTCGGCCGCGACAGCGACACGCTCGCCGCCGGCTCCAACGACGGCAAGATCAAGGTACGTACTACATACCGATACTGAGAATATTGGCTCTCAGAAAAGCTTAGAACTAGAAACTTTTATCTAGAGTTCACTGTATAATAATATAATACGTCCTGGAATTTATGTGGACGAAGCCGCGGGCATAGGTTAGTCGTCCATATTCTGATACTAGAACCTCGCAAACAAACGAATAAACTTCAGTAAATATAGGTCTGCTTCAATTTTGTACGTTATTTTAGTGGTATGCAAGTCGCCATTGTTTCTGTTCCATCGTTTTTCTGTCATTTGGCAGTGAGTCGTACCGCTAGTAGTAGGTCGCGTGGCTAGTGTGTGACGTGTGAGCTGTCGCAGGTGTGGAAGGTGTCGAGCGGGCAGGTGCTGCGCAAGCTGGAGCGCGCGCACGCCAAGGGCGTGACGTGCCTGCAGTTCACGCGCGACAACACGCAGATCCTGTCGGCGTCGTTCGACCGCACCATCCGCATCCACGGGCTCAAGTCGGGCAAGATCCTGAAGGAGTTCCGCGGCCACGCGTCCTTCGTGAACGAGGCCGTGTTCACGCCCGACGGGCACGCCGTGCTGAGCGGCTCGTCGGACGGCAGCGTGAAGGTGTGGTCGGTGCGCACGGGCGAGTGCACGGCCACTCTCAAGCCGCTGGGCAGCGGCGAGCCGCCCGTCAACTCGCTGCTGCTCACGCCCAAGAACCCCGACCACTTCGTGGTGTGCAACCGCACCAACACCGTGGTCATCATGAACATGCAGGGCCAGATCGTGCGCTCGTTCTCGAGCGGGCGCCGCGAGCAGGAGGGCGGCGCGCTCGTGTCCGCCGCGCTCAGCGCGCGCGGCCGCCTCGTCTACTGCGCCGGCGAGGACCTCGTGCTCTACGCCTTCTGCACGGCCACCGGCAAGCTCGAGCGCACCATTAACGTGAGTACCTTACTCCTACACGCACACGTGTGCGCGCACACACACACACACACACACACACACACACACACACACACACACACACACACACACACACACATTACACGACGTTCACTTGTTACAGATCCACGAGAAAGCAGTCATCGGCCTGACGCACCACCCGCACCAGAACCTGCTCGCCACGTACGGCGAGGACGGGCTGCTCAAGCTGTGGAAGCCCTGATGTGTCGTATATAATACTGTACATGTACATATATCGTGTAAGCTCTATCTACTATAAGGTTTAATAAATATAATTTCATTCAAGGCAAGGCCCTGGTGTTGCTACACGATCCTCACACAAACAGTTGACTTCAGGATGTATATGATTACTAAATGACAAGTGCGGACTAAGCTTAATATTATAGTTATTATTACCGAGACCCAAGTGGCCTTAGTGTTAATTCCTGATGTACAATCGGGGACACGAACACCTCACCTTAAGCGCGATATTACTCAGCGAGTGCTCCTCTTACATTTCGCCCCATCTCTCATATCGGTACGTTCGTCAGTACAGCCGCGGAACTTATTAATATATTTTTGTACAAAATATGTCAAACGACTTATGATAAGTGGTAGAACAAAAGTTGTTATGTAGATATAAATAAAATTCTTGAATCTCTTTCATTATTATAATAACTCGGCATTTTTGGATGTAGGAATGTGATGCACTTTTGTAGCGGTTAACTCTACAACATCAAGTTACACCGCTGCACAGGTGTCAGTGAACCATCGACCTTTAACTCTACAACATCAAGTTACACCGCCGCACAGATACCAGTGAACCAACCTTTAACAGCACACAGCACGTCGACAGCGTGTTCGGTGTGTCTAGTCAGTTCCATTAATATTCGTGTACGAGCGAGCGCTGATGATGTCCTGTCCTGAAGTGATGTTCGGAGTTAAGAAGGAGCCCGTCGTACACTAGAGCGGCATTCAAGATGCAGATGCAACAACAATACGATATTGAATACTTTAATTATAATGAATAGACAATAGCTTACAAATACAAAAATAGATGAATAAATATATAAGGGTGCAGGGCGGTCAGTCGCGGTGGTCGTGGGGCGGGGTGGGCGGCGGCAGGTCGGGCGGCACGCGGCGCGCGTCGGCCAGGTAGGGGTGCGCGAGCGCGGCGCGCGCAGGCACGCGCTCGCTGGGCTCGTAGCGCAGCATGGCGTCGAATAGCGCGGCCGCATGCGGCTCAGCGCGCGCCGCCGCCGGCAGCAGGCCGCGCGCGGCGCGCGCCGGCCAGCGCGGGAACGCGGCGCGGTACTCGGGCAGGCGGCGCGCGCCCGCCCACACGCGCTCGCCCGGCGTGCCCAGCGCGCGGAACACGCGGAACAGCTGGTCGATTTCGCTGTCGCCCGGGAACAGCGTGCGCCCGCTCGCCATCTCGGCGTAGATGCACGCCAGGCTCCACACGTCCACAGCCGTGGAGTAGAATTTGGCGCCGAGCAGGATCTCGGGCGCGCGGTACCACAGCGTCACCACCTCGTGCGTGTAGGCGCGCACGGGAATGCCGAAGGCGCGCGCCAGCCCGAAGTCGGCCAATTTGATGCTGCCGTCCGCGTCCACCAGCAGGTTCTGCGGCTTCAGGTCGCGGTGTAGCACGCGGTGCGCGTGGCAGTACGCCACGCCCTCCAGCAGCTGCCGCAGGTAGCTCTGCAACACATTCCAATCATATCATTCACATGCCTCTCTTTTCTAAGGGAAAGGAAAGTCATAAACTCAAACAGAATAAACAACATTTTAACAAAAAAGAAAACAGACTTCAAATAAGAATATTCTAAAACTTAAAATGCACTAAAAAGTTAATAAATAATTGCATATTCTTGTGAATAACTAAATTATTGTTATTTTTGGAGTCGGTGTCAGCCGCCCGCGCCGCGTGCTGCGTCTATGTGTGTAATTGTGCGTACCAATGTTATGTTATGATTATAGTAAGACATCTCATGTTTAATTAGTTACAAACCTACCTTGGCTGACACCGACTCCAATAATAACAATAATTTAATTATTCACAAGAATGTGCAAATATTTATTAACTTTTTAGTGCATTTTATGTTTTAGAATATTCTTATTTGAAGTCGGTTTTCTTTTTTGTTAAAATTTTGTTTATTTCTCGGTTTTTAGTGAACCTTGCCAAATATGAGAACATCATCAATGTAGCCAAGTACGCATTATTAAGTATAACTCGAAAACGAATGGTCAAATCTTGATCAAAATTAAATGGGACCGCACGGGAAGCACCAGCTTTCAAATAAAAAAAGAATCATCAAAATCGGTTACCCAGTCGAAAGAAACGAGGTAACAAAAATAAAGAAGAAAAAAATACAGACGAATTGAATACCTCCTCCTTTTTTTGAAGTCGGTAAAAACAAACAGGATATAATGTTGTTGTTGTTTAATGACCAGAATTGTTGCTGGTGCAGGTTTTTGCATATCAGCAAATTGATTTTCTGACATTAATGTCAGCGGCATCTTAAATAAATCTTTAAGCTTTTTAGCTTTAAAATGTTTAAGCTTTTTCAATTTAACAATATATCAGTACCCACATACTTTACGAGAGTAATTTTGTTTACAATCATTACACTGAGCATGTTCATTTTATTAGCAGAGGCATTACGAAAGAAAGAAAGATATTTAATGAATAATATATTTAATAAAACATGGGCACTCTGTAAAGAATTTTTTGTTTACAAATCACTTGAGTAATATAGAACAAGTAACAATTTGTATCTTAGACTGCTAGTATCAATCCTTACTAATATTATAAATGCGAAAGTAACTCTGTCTGTTGGTCTGTCTGTTACCTTTTCATGCTCAATCCGCTGAACTGATTTAGATGAAATTTGGAATGAAGATAGCCTGAGACCCTGGAAAGGACATAGGCTATATAACATCACGCTACGGCTAACGGGAGCGGCGCAGTAACCACAAATACCAATGACGCGGGTGAGACCGCGGGCACAGCTAGTCAATCATAAATATCACATCAGCATTATTACATCAGAATTATTGCAAACAATGTTAATAATCACCTAATGCAGATAGTGATACTGACATTCACAACAACCCTGGTGTAGACACTCACCTAAAACAATGTTAATAATCACCTAATGTAGATAGTGATACTGACATTCACAACAACCCTGGTGTAGACACTCACCTAAAACAATGTTAATAATCACCTAATGTAGATAGTGATACTGACATTCACAACAACCCTGGTGTAGACACTCACCTAAAACAATGTTAATAATCACCTAATGTAGATGGAGATACTGACATTCACAACAACCCTGGTGTAGACACTCACCTAAAACAATGTTAATAATCACCTAATGTAGATGGAGATACTGACATTCACAACAACCCTAGTGTAGACACTCACCTAAAACAATGTTAATAATCACCTAATGCAGATAGTGATACTGACATTCACAACAACCCTGGTGTAGACACTCACCTAAAACAATGTTAATAATCACCTAATGTAGATAGTGATACTGACATTCACAACAACCCTGGTGTAGACACTCACCTAAAACAATTTTTGACTCAAATTGTTTACACTTGTGTTGACACTAGCCAATACAATAGTGACGAGTAGCCTGCAACATTTTGTTATACCAGGTAACAGTATAGGCATATCTACAGTTAAATTCTTGGGAAAGACCTGACCTCTACACTGCCGTCCGCTAACTAGAAGGCCGCTAAACCGCATAGTTCCTCACATCTCTCGATGGATTTTTAGTTATAGGACGGCAGTACACTGGGATTGCCTATACACTAGACGACTCTGGGGTGGGTATGTCCCATTTGGTTCTATCTTATACATACATATATTTATGCTAATGCTAAACAGGCTATTATAATCTTTTCAATAGTTTTACCTACTATTAAAATTTTATATGAATACTAGATTATGCCGGCTGCTGCTGTATATATATATATGCAAGTGCAGCATCTTGTTACTAATCTAAACTAACCTAAATAGGTTAGGAATTAGGATAGACTAGTATCAGGACTTTGTTTTGGATGAAAGACACCCAATGTCCTTTTCTGTATCTCTGACAATGTGTATGGGCATTTTTCAAATCTTTTGACCTTTGATATAACTTAATGTCCACTGACTTATCAATTATCTTATTTAATAATTATAAGTGAAAATATCAGGTTTAAAATGGCAATCGATAGCAAATTTTAACAAAAGTAAATTAAAATAGAAAAATATTTTAAAATAAAAATACAATTTGAAAAAGAAATTAAAATGTAACTACATGTTCCCCAATTTCACGATGTCCCATGCATACCTTCTTAACTTTGAAATGTCATAATCCCAATTATTCTCATCATACTCATACTAAAATCATTTTATTTGTGGTAAAACAACATGAAATTACGTTTTTAATGTCCTTTAATTGGTTGTTATATCAAAATAAATAAATAAATCAGTTTTTATTTTGTCCTAGAATTTTGATAAAACCGGAATTTCCAGTTAGTAACTACGATTTTCATCAAATTTAAAAGATAAACAAGTATCCAGATATTTTTTTAATGTGGGAACCATTATTTGACTGTTTAACATCGCTTCCGTTTCTTTTTCGGGCATCCCTGTTTGGTTATTTACCGTTACTTAGTGTTCAGAGCAGTGTGTCGACAATAACGTGTTCCGATTAGTAAATGATTTTGAAAGATAATTGTTATTGTTTTAACGCGAAAATTGCTTAAAGTTTTGCACCAAGTATCTAAATATAGCTGAAGTTTACTAAAACATACGTTTTAGTGTATTTTATATAAAATATTATAATGTGAAGTCATAAAATGTACTTTCGTAACGTCAGGTGAGTAACGTTATATATAGCCAGAATGGATACTTTTGGCTTCACTGCTTATTCAATTATAAAGGAATTGGTATTTTCAAAAAGCTCATTTAATAAGTTACTCAAAAATGTAAAAATATTAAACAAAATAATTTCTAAGAAAATAGCATTCCGGTTCAGTAACGGTCAAGTTTTTTGAAAAACACCCGTATGCGAAATTTCAAGATGATCAGTTGAGTACTTAGTGTGTAGAATATTAGTTTGGATGTTGTCTGATAGGTACTGATACAGCACAGGCATTTCATATTAGTGCTATTTCTGAAAAACTCAACATTGTATAGCAACCTTCACAAGGTCCAGTCGTAATGGGCCCTTGGTAATGTCCATGAGACGCTTCAAATCCATGTGTAGAAACTCAAACACTAGGAACAACTTGTTGTCAGCGAGCAGCACGTCAAGGAGCTGCACCACGGCCGGGTGCCGCAGCTCACGCAGCACGGATATCTCCCGCAGCGCCGTCGACGGCACTCCCTCTGGTTCACTACAACAAATAGACAAACAACTTACTAATATCCTGAACGGCAATATTGTAGCAATGGATATCTGCACCAAATAAACAATCAAATCCATAGGTAATCTTTTATAACCAGATGACGAATTTAACTCTTTATAAACAGTTATGTCAACACAATTGTTATTAAAATAGTTAAAAATAGGCAACGACAATGTCTACTTTGTAGATCTATGGCATAGTCATATTAGTTTAAGATGAGCGCAGCTACATTATCATGTACTGTATATACTTAATTGATATTTTGTAAATATGTACATCAAGTACAAAATATTGAAGTTTCAACTCGTGGGACTGTCATAATATCAGCAACACTGACCAGCCAAACAATTCCCTACTATCATAATATTACAATTTTAAAGAGTTACGTTATTTAAATAAAGACAATGGATTATTATGCATCAATATAAAAGAGATAAATATAATAATTTTACTGAACAAATGTCAATTTTTGGCGCCAAAACTTACTTTTCTAGTTTAATTTTTTTCAGGGCAATTTCCTTTCCTGTAATAATATCCTTTGCTTTGTAAACTACACCATAAGTCCCTTCTCCTATTTTTTCTACTTTTGAATAATTATCCATCTGATCAAACAGGTGTTTAACTGTTATTATTTACACAAGCTTAACCTGCGCCTAGTCCTAAAATACCATCCATAATGAATTATACGTCAACGTCAAACCAGGGTTGCCAACCTTAGAATAGAACTTTATTTCTCGTACAGAAGCAGGCAAAAACCTCGTAATTTGGATCTGAAACCTCGTACATTCTATTTTTCGCTAGAAAATTACTAAATTTTTTTAATTGTCTGCGTATCTGCCTCCCATTTATGCTACAAAATGTTGCCTGCAATGTGAAATCATTGTTATTATTTTCATTATATCAAAATCTTGTACATATCTGTACGAGGCTGACAGTGTCCTCTTACCTCGTACGTACGGGATACCGCAAATCTCGTCTTTGTACGAGGAACCTCGTATTGTTGGCAACCCTGCGTCAAACCCAATCATGAAGCTGTTAGTGCTTTGGTTAGTGCTGAACCATAATATTAGTTTTATACTTATAATGTCTGTGGCCTATTGCTGATACATTTTTAACGCATTATCAGCCGGCAGGCATAAGCCAGGTCCGTAGCTGGTAACCGTTAGGGTTATATTGAAACACGTAGACTGAATCAACTGAGAATATATTTAATATTGGCTTCTGTTTACGCCAATGTTATTCATTGAAATTAAACTACTATATACGGATTTTATCGCGTTGTTTATTTGACACTATTACAAATTTTTTTTTTAAAAACTGTTACACTACTACAATCACTATTAAACTTTACAAATTTTTAAGCTAATTAAATTATTGAAACTTTTAAAACTATTTATACTATTACTATACTATTATACTATTTAGATTTATTTTTACACTTTCCCCGACGTTTCGGTTGCTTTTCACCAGCCATGGTCACGGGGAGACTAAGATGGTAGTTGTCTCAATGTTCCAGTGTAGTTGTTTCACAGTACCCGAACATAATTTAATCATGGGTGTTTCTATTTACGCAGAATGAGCTCAAAGTATCATGAAGTCTAGCTGTGGTTTGCTTCTTCTTGGGTTTGACTATTTGAATTACTGGATCCCAAGCTGGTGGTACATTCCAACCATCTTCTCTATTGAAATTAGGATGTTTCTTGATTTTAATAGCCTCGCGAAGCATCCTTGGTAGGAATCGGTGTTCTTTAGCGAGCATCTGTGGTTTGTCAAATCTCAGGTAGTGGTTGGTCCCCTGTTGCACATGTTCACACACAGCAGACTTCAACGAGCGTTGGTGTTTTACATCAGCTATGTGTTCTTTTATGCGGGTGCCTATGCTTCTCTTGGTTTGACCAATGTATGAGAGTCCGCAGTCACAATCTATTTTATAGACCCCTGCATCTTGTAAAGGTAGTTGGCACTTGACAGATGGTAAAAATTGACTTATCTTCGTTGGCGGCTTGAAGTATGTATTGATTGAAGCTCGCTTCAAGATGTAGCCAATCTTGTCAGTGAGACCCTTCACATAAGGTAGTATAGCAGGCTGGCGCTCGACTGTGGCTGGCTTTTCTCGGGATCTGTGACAGCGGCGCGGCTGTTGGAGCTTGTTGTCTTGCAGTACTTGCTTGACATGTTGAAGTTCGGCGTCCAGGTGTTTCTTGTCACAGAACGAAATCAAATGCCAACAGCAAGAAACGAAACGTCAATGCACGGACCAATGACACGCCGCCGTCAACTCAAAGACAAGCAGTTATTAATCTGTCAAAACAAACTTTAGACAAAACAACCGAAAAAGTATTGAGTAGAGGTTTAAATTATGCAATAACACCGGCTAGGATACCGTATGAGGCCATTATTTGCAACGTCGAGGACTGCCTAGTCAAGAATAAAATAAGAAAGGAAGATTTGGAGGCTATACGTCAGGATATTTCATCGGTCTTACGTCGAACTAAAGTGCCTAGACCGAATCTTCCCAAAGATGAATTCGTCGCACTGAAGAACTTGCGGTCTAGGCCAGATATTACAGTACTCCGTGCAGATAAAGGAAACGCTACGGTCATAATGGATACGTCAGATTATAAACATAAAATAGAAAATTTACTTTCGGATGAAACAACATACAAACAGGTTAAGACAGACCCTACAAACAAAATATTGAAGAAAACCAAAGACATCATACATAAATACTCCGAAAAACTAGATCTAGACGTTAAACAATTAATACCAGCTTGCGTAAAACCTCCAAAGCTGTATGGGTTACCAAAAATACACAAGGAAAACGCTCCCCTACGTCCTATTGTGAGCCAGATCGACACACCAACTTACAGACTGGCTCAGCACGTAGCGAAGATACTCTCACCACTCAGAGGCAACTCGAGAGCACATGTGAAGGATTCATACCATTTTGTGAGTGAGATTAAACACCTACGTCTCACAAACAATGAAACTATGGTTAGTTTTGATGTACAGTCATTATTTACATGCATACCTGTACATGACTGTATTGAAATAACTAAAAGGAAGCTAATAGAGTACAATATGCCTGAGGAATATGCAGAACTACTTAAGCATTGCTTAACAACTGGCTATCTGTTGTGGGACAATAAATTCTACATACAAGTCGATGGTGTGGCAATGGGCTCCCCAGTATCGCCTGTTGTTGCCGACATATATATGGAAGACTTTGAGGCTCGAGCTTTGCAGACTGCCCCCATCACACCCAGGATTTATAAGAGGTTTGTAGATGATACTTTTACAATATTACCAACAGATAGTGTAAGTGTATTCCTAGAACATCTTAATTCCCTTAATAACAACATACAATTTACTATGGAATTAGAGGCAAATAATTCATTAGATTTCTTAGATGTCCTTGTCATCAGGAATTCTGATCATACTTTGAGCCACACTGTATATAGGAAAAAGACGCATACAAATAGGTACTTAAACGGTGAATCTCACCACCATCCTAAACAGTTAGCTACCGTGGAAATGTCTTTGTTTCAGAGAGCCCACGGGATCTGTGACAAGAAACACCTGGACGCCGAGCTTCAACATGTCAAGCAAGTACTGCAAGACAACAAGCTCCAACAGCCGTGCCTCTGTCACAGATCCCGAGAAAAGCCAGCCACAGTCGAGCGCCAGCCTGCTATACTACCTTATGTGAAGGGTCTCACTGACAAGATTGGCTACATCTTGAAGCGAGCTTCAATCAATACATACTTCAAGCCGCCAACGAAGATAAGTCAATTTTTACCATCCGTCAAGTGCCAACTACCTTTACAAGATGCAGGGGTCTATAAAATAGATTGTGACTGCGGACTCTCATACATTGGTCAAACCAAGAGAAGCATAGGCACCCGCATAAAAGAACACATAGCTGATGTAAAACACCAACGCTCGTTGAAGTCTGCTGTGTGTGAACATGTGCAACAGGGGACCAACCACTACCTGAGATTTGACAAACCACAGATGCTCGCTAAAGAACACCGATTCCTACCAAGGATGCTTCGCGAGGCTATTGAAATCAAGAAACATCCTAATTTCAATAGAGAAGATGGTTGGAATGTACCACCAGCTTGGGATCCAGTAATTCAAATAGTCAAACCCAAGAAGAAGCAAACCACAGCTAGACTTCATGATACTTTGAGCTCATTCTGCGTAAATAGAAACACCCATGATTAAATTATGTTCGGGTACTGTGAAATAACTACACTGGAACATTGAGACAACTACCATCTTAGTCTCCCCGTGACCATGGCTGCTGAAAAGCAACCGAAACGTCGGGGAAAGTGTAAAAATAAATCTAAATAGTGTAATAGTATAGTAATAGTATAAATAGTTTTAATAGTTTCAATAATTTAATTAGCTTAAAAATTTGTAAAGTTTAATAGTGATTATAGTAGTGTAAAAGTTTTTTAAAAAAATTTTGTAATAGTGTCAAATAAACAACGCGATAAAATCCGTATATAGTAGTTTAATTGCAATGAGAATATATTTTCAATTTCTAAGCCTTCTGTTATCCATTCATTGTTCACGCAAGTGACGCGAGCACTGATGTGTACAACAACCGTTTACACCAATCCGCGCCAAATAAACACAAGTCTACATTTTACGAGGAGTTCTTGAGCGCGTGTGCGACGCGACGAGTATAAATACTGCCACGTATAAAAACAGTTTGTAAGTTGGTATTGTCGCGGCTAGACGTATGATGCTCCGTTCGATCGCCTTCGCGCGTCACTTGGTTTCGGCGCGGCTAGATGTATGATGCTCCGTTCGATTCCAGATTCCTCATAAACTTATATGTAGCTTGCTACACCAGCCAATGTTTCTACTGAACTGTGCACTAGAAACACTGACTAGTAATGGCAATAAAACTCTGCGTGTAGTGTGAGTAATAATTTCAATTCTTCTCGATAAATGCTTTAATATTTAAGTAGATTTTCATTTATATTGACCCTCATTTTGATTGAGGTAAGATAACAATGCCTTGTTGAGTATAGCGTTAGAGCCACCATTATCTGGTGTTTCTTTACACTTATCTGCGCTAGACGAATCATCGTGCCACTCATCGGCCAACCCATTTTCTTTCTTGTCGCAACCTGCGCTACATCTGGATCCGCATGAACATCCGCATTAGTTATTGCGGATGCTAATATAGATGTCCAAACCGATGCGGAAGCTCCACAATTTCATGTGCGAATGCGAATATTTACGTCTCTAATGTTGACTGTGCCCTACCTTTTCTTTTTTTTTTTTTTGGTACCAGGAAAAATGCTTGATGCACTATCCGCCGGCTAGAGGCAACAGTTGTAACTTAAAAGGCTAAGTAGGAAGGCTTCAAGAGCCAACCCCTAAACGTGCATCTTCTTCTCCCTAGCCTTTATTATTCCCAAGTCACTTGGGGTCGACTTTCTAGTCTAACCGGATTTAACTGGATATCAGTTTTTACACGGAGAGACTGCCATCTGACCTCCACAACCCGAAGGCTAACAATACCCTAAGGCTAGACCAGTGTCAGGATATTAGAGGACACTGACTTCCCAATAACGACTGCCATAGATGTTCATGGCAGCCGGGACCGACGGCTTAAAGTGCTCTCCGAGGCACGGAGCAGGCGATAAATGTCAATCATTACGCACATAATTTCGTGAAGACATAACTTCCGAAAGTCAGAGGTGCGCGACGTGCGTGGGTTCGAACCCGAGACCCCTCCGCATTGCAGTCTGTTGGTCTCTCCAGTGAGCTATCGCAAAACGTGCATGTACTTGTAGAAAATTGAATAATTATCTAGTACTTAAGAGAAAAATGAGACAATTGAACGTTAAGTAAACACAATATAATTATAATCTACACAAACTGAAACAAATTACAAAAGGCACAATTTCGGGACGCGGTAATCTCCACGGCGGGCGCGGTGATACGAGGATTCCAGGTGCGATCAACAATCATCGGGAACACTTAACTGCGCGTTGGCTAAAGAAGGGTTTGTAATGTTTGTATTCTCGGCCGGACCGTCCGCCACGCACCTCGACGCGCCAAGCGAGGCCAAGTAGTGCACGCGCAACCACGCGCCGATTGTGTGACACAATTTTTTTTATTTTTTTATACTACTAAGTTGGCAAACTAGTAATAAGTGGTCACCGTAGCCTATGGACGCCTGCAACACCAGAGGCATCACCTGCGCGTTGCCGACCTTTTAGGAAAGGAAGTGGGAAGGAGAAGGAGGAAGGAGAGAAGGGAAAGGGGGTGAACAAAAGAACCGGAATGCGACGTTCTTTTTATAAAAACAGCATTTTAAAAATATGATTCCTTTTATTAATTTAATAATTTTCCAAGAGCCAAGTTACCGAAGTAGCCAATTTAAAGATAAGTATCAAGTATCACGCCATTCTGACTGTCGCATGTATTTGTGACTTTTCGTGAGTGCTCGCGTCAGCGCTACTGCAACGATAAGCTGTCTACAGTTGATTCATATATTATTTATTTTATTTCATTTTTACTTTATTATCATAAATCGGAAACATACAACAATAAGAATCTTATTATATGTCTGTGCTAATATCTGATAGCAACGATAGCCTAGCTAGTACCTAATTTCAATTTCGAATTAAATTTTAATTTTTAATTCTAGTTGACTAAATATTCTGTGAAAATTTCAAGCGTCTACCTGTTGCCGTTATCAATATCGAGCAAAAACGAGCAAAAAATCACGTTTGTTGTATGAGAGACCTCTTAAATATTTATTTTATTCTGTTTTTTAGTATTTGTTGTTATAGCGGCAACAGAAATACATCATCTGTGAAAATTTTATGAGATGAATGAATTTCATGAAACGGTTCATGAGATACAGCCTGGTGACAGACGGACAGCGGAGTCTTAGTAATAGGGTCCCGTTTTAGCCTTTGGGTACGAAACCCTAAAAGTGGACTGCCTCATCGTAATTGAATTTTCTTCCTTGCAAGTAATTGTCCAAATTCCTAAAAAAGTGATAATCTGTTGGAGTAAGATCCGGGGAGTATGGTGGGTGTCGGAGACATTCCAATCACAAGTCCTCTAAATTTTTGCGAAACTAACTGTTTACGCAGCGCACGCAGCGGAAGCTCTCAAAAGGAAAAAATACCCTGCGATTTTGAAACATTCTTCAGTGTTGCGCCGCTCCTATTGATCTTAGCGTGATGATATATAGCCTATAGCCTTCCTCGATAAATGGGCTATCTAACACTGAAAGAATTTCTCAAATCGTGCCAGTAGTTCCTGAGATTAGCACGTTCAAGCAAACAAACAAACAAACTCTTCAGCTTTATAATATTAGTATAGATTACTTTGGATATATATTTTGTTCAACTCTGCACACTTCCATCCGTTTACGAATGCTAAATTCATAGTTTCCTCTTGCTACTCGAGCGCTATTGTGTAGGAATTTTGGAGTGCAATGTACATTTTTGCTGCTTAAAGCTGGAAACTTTTTGAACTTGTATGATGGTTCTCCTTAC
Organism: Catocala sponsa; assembly: GCA_963564715.1. Lineage (NCBI taxonomy): Eukaryota > Metazoa > Arthropoda > Insecta > Lepidoptera > Erebidae > Catocala > Catocala sponsa. Next base: position 27,928,053 of record OY751337.1, on the reverse strand, counting down.
CTCTACCACAAAATAAATACGTACCTCTACCCTCTAAAATAAACTCCATGCTCACTTGACAGTTGACTATACTGACATTGTGAAAAGTGACAGGTTGACATTTGACAATAATAATTGACAAAAACACAGCGAGGCGGCTATCTTCCTCTTCCAGACTATTTGGTAGATCGTATGGACTATCGCCATATTCGAGGAGTAGTGATCTTATCAAAGAAATTTTGTTTCAAAACTAAAGTTAATCAGCTTTTTTAATATTGATCTTTGTTCCGTAGGTTATGGCTTTAGGAGTTAGACATCTGCTCAGAGATATAAAGCACATAAATTATATAACATCTAGTTTGCGGCCTTTCAGTTTGACTTCTATAAACATGGAAAAGGCTTTGGAAAATTTAAAAACAAATCCATACTATGAAAAATATGCCAACCGTATCGCGGATTTACAAAAAACATCTCCTGAAGAGTTTATGCAGAGAGTAGAAGATCAGCAAAAAGCTAGAGAAGAAGAGAAAAAGAAAAAGTTCGCCTCCGTAGACACAAGGTGAGTTGTACGTTGTCAGCCATGTCTAAGCTCTACGGTGTAGCAAAGGTGTGCAACCTTTTGGCTTCTTTTTGTGAAAATTAAAACTCTTAATTCGTTGTTTTCTTTATTCTGTCCTATAAAACGACTAAAAATAAGCCGAAAGTAATTTTGGAACTTTTTGTCTAAGATGAGTGGTTTATGAGATAATCGGCGTTTTTAAGGTTTATTTTCATAAAGACAGATTCTCAAAAAGGCAGATTCGTTGAATCACTGTTGCCGTGAAACTATTAGAGATAGTAAAAAATTTATAAGATAGAAAGACTTATTTTTCTCAACCCTTAGAACACTCAATAAACATACCAAATTTTGAATCACTGAGGAAAATATATTTTCTAAGTCTTTTTGTACTATAATATGGATGACTCACAGGACTTACAAATTTGTCATAAAATAAAAATTCTCTTAAATTGTTGTTTTCTTTATTCTATCCTATAACAATCCCAAAAAGTTGCACATTCTTTGCTACACTCTGTACTGATGGGATGGGATGGGATGTCGTTACAATGAAACTTACATATTTTACTAAATGTTACAGAAAATTCTCATCCGTTTTAAATCCTAAAGAAGCATTGAAAGACGAGTCCAAGACACCAGAAAAGAAACTTATTGATATTTTAAAGATTGATATGGTCCAGGATAAAGATGCATCAGAGATTCAAAATATCTGGGAAGAATATCACAAAAACAAGGAAGTAATATCAGCAACCATTCCTAAAGATGCATATATGAGGTTACAAGATAATATAAAGCAGTACCCCACATTCCTGTTCCCACTTCCGCGGGATCAGGGCTATGAGTTCATCATGTGCCAGACCTACAGGCATGAAGTCCATTTCACACCGCTACTTGCTTATCAGGTTGGTAACATTGTAATCAGCTGAACTAAGTAACACTTATTTCTGTATTGTTCCCAGTTGCCAAAACACTATGTATTCTAAATAACAGTGTTTCTATAAAAGTTAATTTGTATTTAGTAGGTACAATCATCAAAGTGTAATAGCTTAGCTATAACATAAACTGTGAATGTGCAGGTGCACAAGGAGAATGCCCCGGAGTGCCTCACAATGGTGCACTACGCAGAGCTGCTGGACAAGGGGATAGTGCTGATGCGCGGCGAATACGACAAGGTCTGTTTTTTACATCGCATGTACAGCACAAGCACAAGCCACACACCACCATTTTCCCAATATTTTGGCCAGCTTACACAATAACTATGGAGACATAAGCTGTCACCAGTTATGTGCACATAAGATAAGATACATTCCATGTAAACGAAAGAGATGCATATATTAAAAGTTGCTCGCTGACTGTTCACACTGCCGGCGACGACTCGCTTTACTAGTTTTGTCGCTGAGCGACAAGAGCTTTCAAAAATAAACTCGCTCAGCGATACTCGTTCAGCGATGCTCGCTCGCTTGATCATTTGTTTTTATGATCATTTCTAAACAGTGCGGCTTTGAAAGTAGACGTATGGATATCAACAAATCATTGCAACTCTCATTGTTATCTAGTTCAGACGACGACGATAGTGTTTGTGTAGTGGCAGCGGCAACTCTGACAAAACGGAAAAAATTAGAGAGAAAAAAGACTTTTGGATGCAAAATTTGTGGTTGCGCGCGCAGGTTTGCACAGGACTGAGCGACCGCGGGCGAGTGATCGCTCGTCGCACTTGCACACTCGCTTATAGCCCGGCGACAAAACTATCGGAACTACACACTCGCTTCCCGCTGATCGTCAACTCGTTTATAGTTTCTAGTTTTACTCGTTTCTCGTTCATCGTTAGCGGTCGGGCCACTGCCTAAAGAACAATGGCCAAATTTCTATAGGAGTTGTACCTGGTTTTTATTTGCCATGTCCAGAAACAAACTGGAGTGGGATTGGTTTGTTTTCATATATTTAATACCATCCTGTATGGAAATAATGTGTAAGAAGTCTAAATATTTTAATATCGTGAACAAAACGCTGTGCTACTTTGTAACTACGTAATACATATAAGTATATCAATTACATAAAACATAATGCTAACTGGTTTGATCTGTACGTATTTATTTATTTATACTACTGTTAATAGCTCTTCGAAAGTATGAAAATAATTACAAGTATTGAGTATTGAACCTTTTAGTATGTGAAAAGAAACTAATCGCAAGTGAAATGAAAGATGCGTTCTAAAATTATGTAAGTTAAAGAAAAATACAATACCAAAAAAAAAATGTACATCTTTTGTTCCTGGCTTCATAAACAGATATTTGTTATCTTTCCTAAAATCTTAAACAATAACGAATGTTTCATATACAATACGTGTCAGGTCCCCGTCAGGTACGAGTTGACCATTGCATTGTTCTTTAAAATGTTTATTTTGGTTTATACTAGCCAGTGATATTAATAGCAGAAATGAAACTCAATAGAGTAAATAGGCATCATGCTGATAATATTTAAATTTAATGCTATTGTTACCTGGTAAAAATATCGTTACTTCGTTACTTTGCGGCAGCCGCCAACTCACCGAAGCGCCCTGGCGGCCGGCAATCACGTCCGTAAATACCTATATGAAGATTTTGTTTGTTTGTTTGAACGCGCTAATCTCAGGAACTACTGGTCCGAATTGAAAAATTATTTTTGTGTTGGATAGCCCATTTATCGAGGAAGGCTTTAGGCTATACAATATCACGTTATGACCCACGGGGGCGGCGCTGTAACCATAAAAGCGGGTAAAACCACGGGAACATCTAGTAATTCATAATCATACATACTGTACAACACAGAGGGCACTAACACTAGGCCACAGCGCACCGCTAGTGTAGAGAGAGTACAACCCTCCCAAGTAGTAGTACCTCCGCGAGTGCGTGTCTGTACCCACACAGACAGAGTGTGCAGTTCGTGCATAGTAGCTATACCTATATTGTATTGTTTGCAGAATGTGCTGAACGGGCGAGAAGCACAGTGCTTAGCAAATCAGTTCCAAATGTACTACAGTGGTAAAGACGCAGCTAAGTCACAGATACTCGCAACATTTACCAAGAGCCCGGACACGTTCAAGCACATGGAGCTCATAGCGCAGCTAGAAAATATCAATTTAACATAATGTGTACAAATGTATCACCTATCTTATGAATAAAAACTTACAGTTGCAATAACAAGTTTGTATTTATAACTAATAACAATGTTAGTTTAATCTGTGAGGATAGTAAGTGTAGTCGGGCGTGTCCTGCATGATGACGCTGAGCGGCGCGTCGGACGGCGACGTCAGCGACGACGGCGACGGCGACGGCGGCCTCAGCGGTGAACAGGAAGTGCTGTCGCTCCCGGATATAGACTCGCTTGTTTTGTGAAACTGACTCTGCTGATGTATATGACTCAGTCTAATGTAGTCCATTGGGTTATGGAGCTCACGGCTCGTCAAATATTTATTCTTCGGTGTCTCGTTCTTAATGCATTTCAGTATATTATCTTCACACTCTTGGTAGCAGCTTTCTATGAATAGATTTTGCAGTAGCATCTTTGTTTTCTTCATAACATCTTCTTGCGTGAGTTTAGAATTTTGTTGCAAACATGCCGGTACTTCGGACATAAACTCTTCATACAGAGTGTAGCCATTGTCTTCGTGCAGACTTTGTGTCGACGTCGACGTCACAGTTGATACTGATTGTGTCCCTATACTATTGGGAGATTTGTTCGTAAGTTCATCCATAGAACTGAACAAATCATAATTCCCTTTATTTTCTTCTATGTTATGGAAAATGCTTTCTTTGGTAATTACAGAATTGGTAAGTGCACAGTTATCTGGAAAATGTTTTTTATTTTTAAAGAAGTCATTGTTATTGGCAATATCTTTCAACGGTATTCTAACTCGGGCAGTGTTTTGTGAATGTATTACCTTATTACCTTTTACGAGTTCTTCTATGTTCATGTCTGGCTTATGTTCCAAGTCTAATAAGGCAGGGCGCGTGATAGTCTTGGATCGAATAGCATTTGGAAACATCCTCAGAGTTAAGCGGTTATTAGTTATCATGCACTTCGGTATATTTTTGGGATACATTTCGCCAAGTTTACTTTCATCTTTTTCAAATAAGTTTTGCCCCGTACGACGTGATCTTTTTCTAATTTCATCCAAACATTTACGAGTTTTTCTTTTTTTACGTTTTGCAGCATTTGATAAAGATTCCATGGAAACACAAAGGTCTTTATATGCAAACTAGTTGCTTAATAAACTTATTTTCATCTAACTTTGAACAAAATCTTACAGCAGACAGATGATTTTTAATTAATTTATGGTAACTGTTTTTTATTTTGTTTGTAAGCTGTCATAGTTATACTTAAAAAGGCGGCATTATTTTTTTATTGTCTTTGCCGGTCATTAATATAATATCAAGGTCGTATATACCTACATAATTACATCGAAATCAAAATTATCAAAAATATTATTGACGGTTGTTTGGGTTTCTTGTATTGGAAGAGGCATTCGAGTCCTATATAGATGAGAAGATGCCAAATTATTGTGTAATTTCAAACCAACTACTCGAAATTAATATTAATTCTGCTTATACAATCATTCGCTATTGCCTTTTCATTCCTAAATTCACACATGCCCTCCGATCCTCTCAATTTTGGAAGCAAGTACTACCTACTTTTGAAAAATGTACGATGGGTAGGTACCTACCATTCGGCATAGGTACACTTACAAACATTATTAATTCGGCCATGAACGACCGAGTGTTGCTCCAGGCAACCTTACCAGTTCGCTTGGGTGGCCTTGACGTACGCAAAATTAGTGATGTCAGTTTACCTGTGTTACTGTCTTCGGTCCACGGCACTAAAAAATTCACCAGGAAAATGTTAGGTCCCACACTGGTTAATTCTGAAGTGTCGTGCAAGACCGACGCAGTGAACGCTTGGAAAATTACCTGTACAAGCTTTGATTTGCCATCCGATCTATTCTCCCAGTGTCGGTGGAACGGGCCGCTCTGCAATATGGTAAGAGAACATTTCATTAACACATCTCCTAATGTTGCTGAGCATGCCCGTTTATTGGCTGTGTGGGAGTAATGATCGGGTCTTTGGTTCCAAGCAATCCCATCGTCGAACATCGCTTTTTTCTTTTCTTTTAGGTGCTCCATAGTTTCTCCTTACCTATATAGTCTTAGCCTATCATGGAGCAGGAGTGCCAGTCGTTTTTCGCAGCACGCCAACCTTAATGACATTATCCGTCGTGCTCTTGTCAACGCCGGCGTGCCAGCTCATCTTGAACGTAATGTTTTGGCACGTGACGATGAGAAGAGACCGGACGGTATGTCATTGATGCCTTGGAAGATGGGTAGGCCTTTGGTGTGGGACGCAATGTGTGTCTTCACCCTTGCGCCATTACATCTTCCCAACACGGCCGGTTGTGCTGGCGCTGCTGCTGCATCCGCGGTGACTCTCAAACGGCGCAAATACAAAAACCTGCTAGGAGCTAATGGGTTTGAGCCGTTTGGGGTCGAAATGCTAGGGTTATAGGGTCCCAGTGCTCATATTCTTGTGGCGACTCCACACAGACGAAGAAGTTCAACCTACATCCAACAGATGTCGCTAAATACAATGAGCGCAAATCACGTCATACAATTCTGAATCGCACAAGTAACATTTACACAGTGACTATCGACATCAACCGTCGGGCTGCAGCCCGCCAGGCACGATCAACCAGCCTGGGCAGAGGATCCTACCTTTGAGTTTGAGGGACATTACACCACGTTCCTCTACACTCTCTATAAAGAAATAGCAAAAAGGTTAGATAATCGACGCGTCCCGTGACCAGAGGGTTGGTCTTTATTTCGCGGAAAGAATAAGCATTGCCATTTAACGTGGCAATGCTGCCAATCTTCTAGGCACACTACCTGTCGACTGTGATGCAGAGGAATTCTGTGACGCCTATTAGAAGGCTATAGTTTTTTTTTTGATTCTATGATGATACCTAGTATTTTAGGTATAAGTTAGTTTTAAATAAGTAATTGTGTAAATTGATTGGAATTGTGCAAATATCGACATGTATATGTTAGTTAAAAGTTTTGTTATAAGACTTCGGCGCTATGGAGGTTTTGCGTCGCGAGAGTTACCTACTGAAAAATGGGCCATGCATGGGATTACAGACTTGAAGGCTAAGGCAACCGGAATTGGGAAAATGGTTGACGACTTATTATCGAGCTTGAAGTTATTTTCAATATTTCTCGATGGGTACTTTAAAATTTGGTTGAGCTCCAATCCATGTCAAGAAAATACCAGTGTGCCTTTTTAAGCGTAGGGCATTCTTTTGTGCTCATACCGTGTGTACGGTTACCAATACGGCCGGCCCTATCATAGAGCGAACTGAGCGACTGCTCCAGACGACGAGTCCAGGGGCCTTGTGTCTGTGGCGCTTGTGTGAAGGTAAAGTGAATGAATATATTAAAAGCAAACAAGGAGTCGCCATAGTGTGATCTCGCGCCATCCCGATATTTGCCTCTGGCCTGCGCTAGCTTACCAAAAACTCAAACAAGGAGTCGCCATAGTGTGATCTCGCGCCATCCCGATATTTACGTCTGGCCTGCGCTAGCTTACCAAGAACTCAAACAAGGAGTCGCCATAGTGTGATCTCGCGCCATCCCGATATTTGCCTCTGGCCTGCGCTGGCTTACCAAGAACTCAAACAAGGAGTCGCCATAGTGTGATCTCGCGCCATCCCGATATTTGCGTCTGGCCTGCGCTGGCTTACCAAGAACTCAAACAAGGAGTCGCCATAGTGTGATCTCGCGCCATCCCGATATTTGCGTCTGGCCTGCGCTGGCTTACCAAGAACTCAAACAAGGAGTCGCCATAGTGTGATCTCGCGCCATCCCGATATTTGCGTCTGGCCTGCGCTGGCTTACCAAGAACTCAAACAAGGAGTCGCCATAGTGTGATCTCGCGCCATACCGATATTTGCGTCTGGCCTGCGCTGGCTTACAAAGAACTCAAACAAGGAGTCGCCATAGTGTGATCTCGCGCCATCCCAATATTTGCGTCTGGCCTGCGCTGGCTTACCAAGAACTCAAACAAGGAGTCGCCATAGTGTGATCTCGCGCCATCCCGATATTTGCGTCTGGCCTGCGCTGGCTTACCAAGAACTCAAACAAGGAGTCGCCATAGTGTGATCTCGCGCCATCCCGATATTTACGTCTGGCCTGCGCTGGCTTACCAAGAACTCAAACAAGGAGTCGCCATAGTGTGATCTCGCGCCATCCCGATATTTGCCTCTGGCCTGCCCTAGCTTACCAAAAACTCAAACAAGGAGTCGCCATAGTGTGATCTCGCGCCATCCCGATATTTACGTCTGGCCTGCGCTAGCTTACCAAGAACTCAAACAAGGAGTCGCCATAGTGTGATCTCGCGCCATCCCGATATTTGCCTCTGGCCTGCGCTGGCTTACCAAGAACTCAAACAAGGAGTCGCCATAGTGTGATCTCGCGCCATCCCGATATTTGCGTCTGGCCTGCGCTGGCTTACCAAGAACTCAAACAAGGAGTCGCCATAGTGTGATCTCGCGCCATCCCGATATTTGCGTCTGGCCTGCGCTGGCTTACCAAGAACTCAAACAAGGAGTCGCCATAGTGTGATCTCGCGCCATCCCGATATTTGCGTCTGGCCTGCGCTGGCTTACAAAGAACTCAAACAAGGAGTCGCCATAGTGTGATCTCGCGCCATCCCAATATTTGCGTCTGGCCTGCGCTGGCTTACCAAGAACTCAAACAAGGAGTCGCCATAGTGTGATCTCGCGCCATCCCGATATTTGCCTCTGGCCTGCGCTAGCTTACCAAGAACTCAAACAAGGAGTCGCCATAGTGTGATCTCGCGCCATCCCGATATTTACGTCTGGCCTGCGCTAGCTTACCAAGAACTCAAACAAGGAGTCGCCATAGTGTGATCTCGCGCCATCCCGATATTTACGTCTGGCCTGCGCTGGCTTACCAAGAACTCAAACAAGGAGTCGCCATAGTGTGATCTCGCGCCATCCCGATATTTGCCTCTGGCCTGCCCTAGCTTACCAAAAACTCAAACAAGGAGTCGCCATAGTGTGATCTCGCGCCATCCCGATATTTACGTCTGGCCTGCGCTAGCTTACCAAGAACTCAAACAAGGAGTCGCCATAGTGTGATCTCGCGCCATCCCGATATTTGCGTCTGGCCTGCGCTGGCTTACAAAGAACTCAAACAAGGAGTCGCCATAGTGTGATCTCGCGCCATCCCAATATTTGCGTCTGGCCTGCGCTGGCTTACCAAGAACTCAAACAAGGAGTCGCCATAGTGTGATCTCGCGCCATCCCGATATTTGCGTCTGGCCTGCGCTGGCTTACCAAGAACTCAAACAAGGAGTCGCCATAGTGTGATCTCGCGCCATCCCGATATTTGCCTCTGGCCTGCGCTAGCTTACCAAGAACTCAAACAAGGAGTCGCCATAGTGTGATCTCGCGCCATCCCGATATTTGCCTCTGGCCTGCGCTGGCTTACCAAGAACTCAAACAAGGAGTCGCCATAGTGTGATCTCGCGCCATCCCGATATTTGCGTCTGGCCTGCGCTGGCTTAACCAAGAACTCAAACAAGGAGTCGCCATAGTGTGATCTCGCGCCATCCCGATATTTGCGTCTGGCCTGCGCTGGCTTACCAAGAACTCAAACAAGGAGTCGCCATAGTGTGATCTCGCGCCATCCCGATATTTGCGTCTGGCCTGCGCTGGCTTACCAAGAACTCAAACAAGGAGTCGCCATAGTGTGATCTCGCGCCATACCGATATTTGCGTCTGGCCTGCGCTGGCTTACAAAGAACTCAAACAAGGAGTCGCCATAGTGTGATCTCGCGCCATCCCAATATTTGCGTCTGGCCTGCGCTGGCTTACCAAGAACTCAAACAAGGAGTCGCCATAGTGTGATCTCGCGCCATCCCGATATTTGCGTCTGGCCTGCGCTGGCTTACCAAGAACTCAAACAAGGAGTCGCCATAGTGTGTTCTCGCGCAATCCCGATATTTGCGTCTGGCCTGCGCTGGCTTACCAAGAACTTAAACAAGGAGTCGCCATAGTGTGATCTCGCGCCATCCCGATATTTGCGTCTGGCCTGCGCTGGCTTACCAAGAACTCAAACAAGGAGTCGCCATAGTGTGATCTCGCGCCATCCCGATATTTGCGTCTGGCCTGCGCTGGCTTACCAAGAACTCAAACAAGGAGTCGCCATAGTGTGATCTCGCGCCATCCCGATATTTGCGTCTGGCCTGCGCTGGCTTACCAAGAACTCAAACAAGGAGTCGCCATAGTGTGATCTCGCGCCATCCCGATATTTGCGTCTGGCCTGCGCTGGCTTACCAAGAACTCAAACAAGGAGTCGCCATAGTGTGATCTCGCGCCATCCCGATATTTGCGTCTGGCCTGCGCTGGCTTACCAAGAACTCAAACAAGGAGTCGCCATAGTGTGATCTCGCGCCATCCCGATATTTGCGTCTGGCCTGCGCTGGCTTACCAAGAACTCAAACAAGGAGTCGCCATAATGTGATCTCGCGCCATCCCGATATTTGCGTCTGGCCTGCGCTGGCTTACCAAGAACTCAAACAAGGAGTCGCCATAGTGTGATCTCGCGCCATCCCGATATTTGCGTCTGGCCTGCGCTAGCTTACCAAGAACTCAAACAAGGAGTCGCCATAGTGTGATCTCGCGCCATCCCGATATTTGCGTCTGGCCTGCGCTGGCTTACCAAGAACTCAAACAAGGAGTCGCCATAGTGTGATCTCGCGCCATCCCGATATTTGCGTCTGGCCTGCGCTAGCTTACCAAGAACTCAAACAAGGAGTCGCCATAGTGTGATCTCGCGCCATCCCGATATTTGCGTCTGGCCTGCGCTAGCTTACCAAGAACTCAAACAAGGAGTCGCCATAGTGTGATCTCGCGCCATCCCGATATTTGCCTCTGGCCTGCGCTAGCTTACCAAGAACTCAAACAAGGAGTCGCCATAGTGTGATCTCGCGCCATCCCGATATTTGCGTCTGGCCTGCGCTAGCTTACCAAGAACTCAAACAAGGAGTCGCCATAGTGTGATCTCGCGCCATCCCGATATTTGCGTCTGGCCTGCGCTAGCTTACCAAGAACTCGTACGAGTAGACTGCACGTCTGGCGCAGTGGTGTAAGTGCTCGCCTGTTGTGGGTTTGATCCCCACGCGGGACAAACACTTGTGAGATCTACAAATACTTGCATCGAGTGTGGGTGTTCTTTGTCTGTCGTTAAATGTTTGTAGATTCGTCCGCGACGCACGTGTGGGTGCATCGGGTGCCCACGGTGCGACGCACGTGTGGGTGCTTCGGGTGCCCACGGTGCGACGCACGTGTGGGTGCATCGGGTGCCCACGGTGCGACGCACGTGTGGGTGCATCGGGTGCCCACGGTGCGACGCACGTGTGGGTGCATCGGGTGCCCACGGTGCGACGCACGTGTGGGTGCATCGGGTGCCCACGGTGCGACGCACGTGTGGGTGCATCGGGTGCCCACGGTGCGACGCACGTGTGGGTGCATCGGGTGCCCACGGTGCGACGCACGTGTGGGTGCTTCGGGTGCCCACGGTGCGACGCACGTGTGGGTACATCGGGTGCCCACGGTGCGACGCACGTGTGGGTGCTTCGGGTGCCCACGGTGCGACGCACGTGTGGGTACATCGGGTGCCCACGGTGCGACGCACGTGTGGGTGCTTCGGGTGCCCACGGTGCGACGCACGTGTGGGTACATCGGGTGCCCACGGTGCGACGCACGTGTGGGTGCTTCGGGTGCCCACGGTGCGACGCACGTGTGGGTACATCGGGTGCCCACGGTGCGACGCACGTGTGGGTGCTTCGGGTGCCCACGGTGCGACGCACGTGTGGGTACATCGGGTGCCCACGGTGCGACGCACGTGTGGGTGCTTCGGGTGCCCACGGTGCGACGCACGTGTGGGTACATCGGGTGCCCACGGTGCGACGCACGTGTGGGTGCTTCGGGTGCCCACGGTGCGGACGTCATCTTTAGGATCGGTTGCGTCTAATTAATGCGCTTGGCTAGCCAAGTCATGTTACTATGTAGACATACCTACGGCAATTAATACAAATCTGCCAGATGTACAATTACATACATAGATTTACGCCTGTTTCCCAGAGGGGTAGGCAGAGACTACGGATTTCCATTGGCTACGATCCTGACACACTTCTCTGGCTTCTTTCACTTTCATCACATTCATTCTTCATACACGCTCACCGGTTTAAGGTGCCTTTGTCCAGAAGTCTCCGATCTGATCGAGAAACGTTCGCTTAGGTCGGCCTCTTGCGACTGTTCCATTCACCCTAGTCTTATAAACTTTCTTAGTCAGTCTTTTCTCGTCCATTGTTTCTACATGCCCAAACCAGCTTAAGGGTTTATCTATTCTTGTCACTCTAATCTTTCTATCTGTAATCACACTATTTCTTATTATGTCTTTCAGCGTCACACCACATAGGTACCTATGTCTCTCAGCGCTCTCATTTCTACAGCATTTATTCTGCTCTCATGCTTCTTTTGCCATACCCAACTTTTACTTCCATGCATAAGTGTGGGCACTAATAGGTAGTCCTCTATGAACAGCCAAACGTGCCTTTCCGGATACATTTCGACTGTTCATAAAAGTGCGTAGAGCTCCATTCACTTTGTCGCCAGCAATCATTCTCCTTTTAATATCTCCCTCATGTGTATAACCCCTTGTAAACAAAGTACCCAAATACACAAACTCTTTCACTTGCTCCACTTGTTCTCATTCAATCATGATATTACACATCGTCATGCACTCCTCCTTTTCAAATACCATTACTTTCGTCTTGCTTACATTCATTTTCAACTATTAATTATATACTAGCGGTCGCCTAGTGCTCGAAATTCGACTCAAAGTTTGCCTGTAAGGTATTGCTGATATGTCATTATATCCTAATCCTAACTAATATTATAAAAGCGAAAATGAGTTTGTTTGGTTGTTACCCTTTCACGCATAAACAACTGAACCGATCATCCTGACATTTTGCCTATACGTTGTCAGGTGTACAGAAACGGACATAGGCTACCTTTCATCCCGAAAAAAATTACTGTTCCCGAGGAAAACAATAATAACGTTCTTATGATAATAGATGGCGCCACGTGTCTTTCGAATCATGATTGAATTATATTATTACAAGCAGAGTACAACCCAAATTGATTGTCAAATTCTAAATTAACGCGAGCGCAGCCGCGGGCAAAAGCTAGTATTAATATATGTAACCGTAGTTACGCGCTTCGACTGCGTGTGTCAAATGCATGGTTGTGTGCGTGCAGTAGGATTGTGTCGATCATGAACGAACGGGTCATATGAATGGAATCGCGAGCCGCGCGTAAATGATTCGGCCGTGCAGTGTTTTCCCATTAATTTAATGTATTTCTAATGCATACCTATATTATATAAATATTAGGATTCGCCCCTCCTTCTCCATATAAACTTTAACTGTGCCAAATTTCATACTCCTCCGTCCGGGCAATGTTCGTAAAAAGGGGTACAAAGTTTTTGCTTCACGTATTTATATATAGATAACTTTGTACATATGTACCTACTTATACGTCATAATGACGCCTATTAAAATAATATTTTCAATCCATGTATTCTTTTGAGGATAAACAACAACATCTCTGCATCCTTATAGGACTTATGGATGCAGAGATGTTGTTATACACAACCAGCACCACCAGACTCGTGGCACGTTCACAATTTGTATGTTAGGTATGTTGTCGACTGTTTTTTCTTAAAATAAACACCTAAAATATTAGCCGACTCGATACACCCGTGACTTCGCGGCCGGCCGCTAAAATATTAGCCGACTCGATACACCCGTGACTTCGCGGGCGGCTGCTACAATATTAGCCGACTCGATACACCCGTGACTTCGCGAGCGGCTGCTACAATATTAGCCGACTCGATACACCCGTGACTTCGCGGGCGACCGCTACAATATTAGCCGACTCGATACACCCGTGACTTCGCGGGCGGCCGCTACAATATTAGCCGACTCGATACACCCGTGACTTCGCGGGCGGCCGCTACAATATTAGCCGACTCGATACACCCGTGACTTCGCGGGCGGCCGCTACAATATTAGCCGACTCGATACACCCGTGACTTCGCGGCCGGCCGCTAAAATATTAGCCGACTCGATACACCCGTAACTTCGCGGGCGGCCGCTACAATATTAGCCGACTCGATACACCCGTGACTTCGCGGGCGGCTGCTACAATATTAGCCGACTCGATACACCCGTGACTTCGCGGGCGGCCGCTACAATATTAGCCGACTCGATACACCCGTGACTTCGCGGGCGGCTGCTACAATATTAGCAGACTCGATACACCCGTGACTTCGCGGGCGGCCGCTACAATATTAGCCGACTCGATACACCCGTGACTTCGCGGGCGGCCGCTACAATATTAGCCGACTCGATACACCCGTGACTTCGCGGGCGGCTGCTACAATATTAGCCGACTCGATACACCCGTGACTTCGCGGGCGGCTGCTACAATATTAGCCGACTCGATACACCCGTGACTTCGCGGGCGACCGCTACAATATTAGCCGACTCGATACACCCGTGACTTCGCGGGCGGCCGCTACAATATTAGCCGACTCGATACACCCGTGACTTCGCGGGCGGCCGCTACAATATTAGCCGACTCGATACACCCGTGACTTCGCGGGCGGCCGCTACAATATTAGCCGTTTCGATACACCCGTGACTTCGCGGGCGGCCGCTACAATATTAGCCGACTCGATACACCCGTGACTTCGCGGGCGGCCGCTACAATATTAGCCGACTCGATACACCCGTGACTTCGCGGGCGGCTGCTACAATATTAGCCGACTCGATACACCCGTGACTTCGCGGGCGGCTGCTACAATATTAGCCGACTCGATACACCCGTGACTTCGCGGGCGACCGCTACAATATTAGCCGACTCGATACACCCGTGACTTCGCGGGCGGCCGCTACAATATTAGCCGACTCGATACACCCGTGACTTCGCGGGCGGCCGCTACAATATTAGCCGACTCGATACACCCGTGACTTCGCGGGCGGCCGCTACAATATTAGCCGTTTCGATACACCCGTGACTTCGCGGGCGGCCGCTACAATATTAGCCGACTCGATACACCCGTGACTTCGCGGGCGGCCGCTACAATATTAGCCGACTCGATACACCCGTGACTTCGCGGGCGGCCGCTACAATATTAGCCGACTCGATACACCCGTGACTTCGCGGGCGGCCGCTAAAATAAACGTAGACATAGTAATGCTACGGGCCAACAAACTGTCATTCGTCAACACATCGTCGAGACGGTTCAATGCTTACAGGCTACAGGCTACAGGCTACTGGCTACAGGCTACAGGGTAATCGAAGACCAATTTGAGCCCAAGCAAACAAATCTGTGCGACATTCGCGCTCTGTACCACGGAGCACTGCGAGCTGGTCGTGAGTCATGACGAGAATGAGAGTAAATAAAAGCGCTCACTACGAAAACATAATTTTATTAAGAAATTGTCTAATTTTAAATTAAATACATCACTTGTCAGTCGCAATATAGATCGATATGATTGAACACGAAATCAAAATATATTAAATGCACAAAATATATCTACATTACTTATATTAACGCTACAAGAGATTATTATTGCAGTAAACGATAAATATTAAAGGAGTCGTACACGAAAACAAGATTTAATCTAATAAATACTCTACGTCAGACAGGAATCGGAACAGTCCTATCACCAAACTAATAAATAACTTAGACACCGAAGAGCAGTCCGCGTCGCGTCCGGCGCGAGAGCGCTGGCGCCGCGGCGCGCTGCTCGGTGTTCCTTAAATATACCATTATACTTCATGTATCAAATCTAAACATTTTCAAAAGATAAATTGCATCTATTTTATATAAACCTTATTGTATACGAAGGCCTTCTTCTCCATAGCCTACTGGTTCCGTCGACTCTGGGCGACTGCGCTCGAGTACGGCGCCCGCGGCGCACGCGCAGGGCAGGAGAGGCTCGGGGCGCGAGGCGCGGTCCCGCGGAGCTCTTTATAAAATATCTATATGATCTAGTTCGTCAATATTGCACGAATACAGTACATACTTTATAAGGCCGCGTCCGCGTCGCCTGGTACCACGATACACTACGTCAGTTGCACTAGCCAGCTCATATCACAAACATTACATCGAACCTAAATCTAGCACATCGAGTAGTCGCAGGGGACGACGGGCAGAGCCGCGGGAAGCAAGTATACAAGTGTGGGCGCGCGAGGGTGAGACGGGAGCTAGTGAGAACACACGGTGCGAGGGTGCGGGGCGGGGGCGGGGCGGGGCGCGGGGCGCGGGGCGGCGGCTCATCGCGCCTCCTTGGCGGTGAGCTTCTCGATGAGCTCCTGCAGCGGCGCCAGCTCCCGCCGCTCGATCAGGTTGAACTCCTGCAAGCGTCACAACGTGTCAGACCAAACAGTCAGTAGCCGCAAGTGGCGCGACCATGCCGGGACCTGACTCACCTGCACGAAGAAAATGAAATGTTTGAAGGAGGTGTTGAGGTGCGCCTCCTCGCCGAGCTGCACCACCTCGGGGAAGTGCTGGTGGTAGATGTGCGCGTACACGCGGAACAGGCGCTTCAGGATGGTCTTCGCCATGCCCAGGAAGTTCTTCGGGAACGGCACGCCTGCGACACAGCCGCACAAGCGCGCACATTATACTTGCTCTACATTACTAAGCACGTGCAGTCTGGCTGACTGCTGACAGGCGACGTCACCACTAACCGTTCATTGTTTAGTGGCGACTAGCGAGTGGCGAGTAGCGAGTAGCGAGTAGCGAGTGCGCGCAGTTGGCTCCCTGCTGTCATTGAACATACTAACAATTGTTAGTAGCAACACACAGCCTGTGTGTTAGCTTACGCTCACAGAGATATTTCTTTCCCCTTCTGCCCTTATCGACGACAACAAGCATTCATTTTGAAACTGTGCGCCTTTCGAATATTCATCAGAGGTATGAATATTTCGATTTGTTTAAAAACATTCAAATAGTTCGAATTTCGTATAGATATTCACTACCGATACACTTTTATACATACATAGGTACAATCATGAGTGATACTTAGTACATACCAATTTTGGAGGGAAACAAAGTCTCGTCGTCAAGCTGGTCCTGGGCCCAGGTCATGAGGTAGTCGATGTACTTGGGCGCGGAGCACTTGATGGGCTTCTTCACCGTGTGTCCGTCCGCCCAGTGGTACTCGTACTTAGGCCCGGCTGACATCACCGCACACGTCTCCTCCGTGCAGAACTCTGTGATGGTGCCGTACAGCATGTTGATCTGGTTAAAGAAGTCCACCGCTGGAAGCAGAACATACAACACCTTGTAACAACAACAAAACACACCCTGTTGCTCTGTAGTACCCAGGAACAGAAACATAGTCACTACAATACAATCTGTAAAAGTGAGTCTCAATATCTAGAGGTTGACCCACTCTACTGAGGCCATTAATATTGTAGTGTCAATAAAAACACATACTAACTAGCACAGCTTGTCCACCTTATACACTTGTTAGCCTTTGTCTCATTAATCTGCAATAAGCTCGCATCCTATTATGTGGCACCTAAAAAGTATTTGCCAAATATGGGTGGGACATAGCATGTCCACCTAAGCACCAAATGCTTTCCATGATGTCGGCCTCGATGGCGTAGTGGTTAGTGTAACCGACTGCCACGCCTGAGGTCGCGGGTTCGATTCCCGCACAAGTCAAACATTTGTGTGCATGGACATGGATGTTTGTCTTGGTCTGGGTGTTTCTATGAAAGTATATATGTATGTATGTTTATCTATTGTCTAGTACCCATAGCACAAGCTCTGCTTAGTTTGGGCTAGATGGTGTTGTGTGTATGTGGTAGTATATTATATATTATTATTATTATCACCAAAGAAAAGTGATAGGGCAATAACAGCCCTTATTACATTACACTGTTCAGCTGTATAGATGTTGGTGGTGGTGGTGGTGGTGGTGGTGTTAGTGGTTAGTTGTTTGATCCTGTACACACTACACACGGTGACATTTTAGTGTTAATAATTTACTTTGCTGACACTTCATGATAATAATATATTTAACCTTTCTAACGCCAACAACTTGTATAGAAGTAAGAGATTGTCGTGCCCTCAGCGCCACGACTTTATTAGAAGTAACTACAGTAATAAAATAAATTTACGATATTTAAAGGTTTCTTTGTTTGTTTTTTTAAAAGATCTCCCTGTCTCCAGCCGTATTTTTAATTTTTCACACAAAACAAGCTCTAGTTTTTTTATATTAACGAAAACAAAATTGCCTCAAAATGTCCCGAGCGCGGCGCCAAGCACTTGATATAAAGTAGGCTGGTGATGGGACACAGTTTACACGATAGTGACCACGTTATGATTCATCTCTTCCAAATGTTTATAAATACTATTATTAAAAAACAAAACAAATGACATCAATAAATAACATTCATATAATAAAGTGTTTTCTCTCTAAATCAAAAATAAGTTTGTTTTATCTCACTTAACTATTGCCGATAATGAAACTCTGAAACACCCATCCTTACAAAATGGCGAATTGTTAGTGCCCTCAATGCCATGAGTTTGTATACAAGTAAATCTGTGACATCACAAGCGAGCAGGTTTCAAGGTCAAGGTGACTTAATGTAGTGCAGCGTTGTAATCGTACATACACGCATATGTCCTCACAGTGCAAAATGAGTGGCGAATATTATAGTTCTGACGAATTATTGCAAATATTATAAATAGGGATATAAGATTATTTACAAACAAAAGGAATATATATCTATCTAAATATACATAGATACTTACCTACCTGGACATATATAGATACCTCTAATAAATCTATGACTCTTTTCCTTTATTACTGACAACATATTTTAAGTTTTCTTACTATATTTTTTATAAAATAAAAACAAGTGATGAAAATACCATATGAGTTTTTATTTGTCTTCATAAATTGACGATTAAACTTCAATTTAAACATGTACTTATTTTTTATCAATAGAAAAGCATTCCATACATTTTAGCTGAATGTTTTAGAGCAGCGATAGCTCAGTGGGGAGACCAACAGACTGCAGTGCAGAGGGTCTCGGGTTCGAACCCACGTCGCGCACTTCAGACGTTCGGAAGTTATATGACTTTTCGAAATGATGTGCATATTGATTGACAATTATTATCGCCTGCTCCGTGCCTCGGAAAGCACATTAAGCCCTTGGTCCCGGCTGCCATGAATATCTATGACAGTCGTTATTGGGAGAGTGTAGACACAAAAGATCCCACTGGGTCGAAGTGTCGCCGGTCTGCACTGACTGGCCGCCACATAAGATAAGATAGCTGAATGTAGTTATACATTTGTAGCATGGCACTTGGCGAGATACGATTGCATATTATTAGGCATGGGCGTCGAAAAGGTTAAACGGATAATAAACACAGATTGTAATGATTACATTACATGTTATGTATTAACATATCATGTTCTAAACAATTTAGTTGTGAGAAGAGTGGCTATGGTATATTATTTTACATTATAGATCATCAACACTGCTACATTATAATATAATACACATAAGGATAAATAATGCATGGCATATTGATAACACAAGGTAAATGTGATAATATAATATTATGTAGTATATAACTAACTAGTACCACTAATGGTGTGCCTGTACCCTGTGGAGGAAACAACCTACAAGACGTAAAGTTAGATAGCAGATATCAGTAATGATTCACCAAATGGCTCATCCACAGTGAACACAATGCCCTGTTGAGTACGCACACATCAATAATGCATGTGGTGGTGCGCCCAGACAATGGCAATCAATACAATACAATACACACAGGCTCATATTAGCTCTACCAGCTTACAGGTTACTCACTTATTCTTGTCATCATAGGCACTAGCCTGATAGTTCATGAATATCTGCCTCACTGTGTGTGTAAGTGGTTCAGTAGATAGTAGGGTGAATGGTACTCACTGTTGACAGCCACCCACTCATTGAGGTCCTCGCCTTCTGGCAGCATCACGGCCAGGCGTAAATTTCCGGAGCCGAGCGTAGCCGCTGCGTGCCGCATTAGATCGTACTGGTGTGTACCCTCAGGGATGTTTTTCTTCGGTTTGAACGTTTTGTTCGAACGACTTCCACTGGAACATAGTCACTCGTGATATATCACTACATCTAAACTTGCAGGGTACAGGTATAAGCAGGAGCTCTGCGGGTCTGCATCTAGTGTGTACGATACACGAAGAGGAGGCATGTCAAACTGCGAGGACTTCGTCGCAAGCACAGACGGCACTATTGGCGAAACTGGAGAATAGGCAGTGGCGCTTTCTCAGTACTTAAACTATTTAAATCGTAGGCAGAAAACTTCGCCGCAGACGTAAACAAGACGTCAGCGCAGTACAACGGAAGACGTTTAGTTAAAAATAGAAACGCACGACTGCTTAAACTAAACCTACAATACTTACAATAAAAAACTCATTTTGGAAGTATAATGTTTCCCTTATGTAGTTAGTAGAAGTATTGTTTCTACAAGAATAGCACCGAGTCATTAAAATTAGGTTATATCAATACAATAAAATCTTTTGATGCAGTTGTCAAAAGTTTATTGCATTTTTATTTGATTTGACAATTCGAGTATTGCCATTGTCATATCGCAATATTAGTGCTATCACGAAATTATTACTATAGCTATACATGATCCCAGAGTTGCCAGATGCCAGACCGACGTCATTATTGCAAAGTGCAAACCACAGACCTATTAAACTATATGGACCGACTATACCTACGAAAAAACCGTGTATACCTACAAAAAATTGGGCGCATAATATGGCCGCCTAATAGGGCTGTGTTCGTTTACATGTCAATGGTGCAAACAGAAAACTTTCGATACGTACGCGTGTTATAAATTAATTCAATAGAATAAATAGTGAGCATTCGTTTTAAAATATATTATTAGCTTGACGTGAGTAACTATTCTTCCGAGTGAGTGTCTAATAGGTATATGCAATCTAGACTAATATTAAAAGAGGAAATATTTGATGTGTTGTATGTTTGTTTGTAAGGATTTAACTGGAAAACTACTCCATCGATTTTAAAAGATCTTTTGCCACTAGAAAGCTTTTTATCACCGAGTAACATAGGCTATATATTTTTATAAAAAATGTCCTATTACAAATATAATCCCATGCATCGTCACAAGGGGAGGCGAGAGGGATATGTCGGGCTCTTCCGAGACTTCGGGCCTACCGAATAAAACCACCACGGTGTGTCAGCTCGCTGCTTAGATTGGTGGATGAGTCGCTGATACTAAAACTACATCGGCACCCACTTAGCAGTACCCAATGCAGAGATGCAGTATGAGTAATGTCTGCGGGTGACGACTCCTGGACGAAACCCCGGCACTACATACATAACCTAACTAACATAACCTAACCTCTGACGCGAGCGAAGCCGTGGACAAAAGCTAATATAATATAATCCTACTAAAATAAACTAATATTATAAACGTGAATGTGAGTTTGTTTGTTTGTTTCGTATTCACGCCTTAACTACTTGGCCGATCATCATAACATTTCCAATAACGTGTATATGACATTTTATGATGATTGGTCAAGATAATCATTATTAGGAGTACAGAAAAGGGTTTCATATCATTCAGCCAGAAAAATCTACTAACCTAATATAACTTACATTCACGTGAGCGAAGCCACGGTAAAATCTAGTAATAAATATTGTTACAGATCAAACAAATTTGAAGGGTCTCACAAACACGCAGGAATGCTAATTTTTTTTTTTTTACAAATTACATAGGTACATATTCGCGGCAGAAACCTGATGTCTAAAAGTGGTTTATGTCTGTTGCACGTCTGGTGGCTCTAGGAATCGCTATCTACCTGTTTCAATGATTAGATTTATGATATTATTGTTTTATTTCAATAATACAGATGCATTCGTAACTATTTAGAGGCTATATTTTATTAAATTTAAATGTTTACGAAAAGCATCTATTTAAAGTTATAGTCACTTTGTCACTGCCAGATAATTATGCGATTAAAATGCGTTTCTTGCCACTACATTTAAATTTTTCATTATATTCACATTACGTCAGTTAGAAAGTTTTAAAATAATTAGGACAAACCCAATTTTTACCATAATTCGGTTAATCATGCTTTTATAATAATACTTAAAGACATTAAAAATATAGAACTATACATTTTATACTCTTTTTAACTGTATGATCGTGGATTTAAAATTTATTTATCCAAAATTACACATATCTTTACAGGTTTATACCTAATGCGATAGTGTCTAATACTTAATACAATAAGTTCATTTCAGTTTATAACATATTACAAATAATATATATTAAAAATATCTAGCAGCTAGCAACACAGGTTGTCAGAATTTTCCAACATTCAGGCGCAGTCCCCGATCGATTGCTTATATACCTACTTTCAGTAATTTAGTTGTGAACATAATATATTTAGTACCAATAAAGCAATCAAAATGCAGGGTCTGTCCATAGAAAGTTTGAAGAAACACAAAGCTGTAAGTAATAACTATTATTTTGTTGATTATGGGGTTCTACGTATTAACTGCACTGTGCTTACATAATAATTAACCTCTACTTATTTGTTATCGTAGGTATATTTTCCGTGTCGAGCACTGTGTTGTATTTACGTTACATAGTATAGTACGTTACGAAATATTATCGAAAAAGTTATAATAATTAAATGCTTGTTTGGGTAAATGAGGTTTATGTAGATATTTAATTTCGTATGGCAAATATAGCTGCAATGGGCTTGCAGGTCGTGTTTCATTAACGTTAAGTCTTATTGAATCGATATAAAACAATAATCTGGCTTTCAAATTTATTAAAATCAACATCCAGCTTGTTTAAATATATTTATATAACTGAAAGGTGTAAGAGTTCAGTAGGTGTAAGCGTTGTTAGATTTGAAGACTCAGACTGTTCAATTCAGATCAGTTATTGATTTAGCAAACCATACGTATTTTAGCAAACCATACATATTTTCAAGTTTGTTATAAAATTAAATGTTCTAATTCACATTTATTTATGCAAACAAGAACAACCCACAGCAAGTTGGTTTTGAGAAAACTTGACTTGTAAACTGAGTGTGCTAAATGCATACATATTATATCAATGGACGAATACTTGTTTACCTATTGTGGGATACTGTAGCCTGTCTAGGAATATCAGATGTATAAATATTATAAAGTTATAGCATAAAGTAAATCATTATAGCATAAATAAAGTAAACCCGGTTGGTTCTTTCTTGCAAAAACATATTTAGTTGCTTAGTTTCTTCTTCCAAACTGGATGAAGATATTATCGTTGTTGTGATATTTCTAAAAATAAAAATATTTCTTTAAAATTAAATTAATTAAGATTCTTTTTAATATTTATTAAATAGAGAATCATTTTCTTACATATAAAACAAAAAAATGTTCAATGGAAACAAGAATCCTTAGAAGTAAATATCACCATAGCGATAGCCTACTATCTCAAAGTCAATAGGCCCGGTAAAGCCCTATATATTGTCTTCTGTGACTCCGTTACAGGGTTTTTCAGAAATCTTGTGCATATTTTAGTATAAGGTGCAGAACACTTTTATATCTGTTAGTTTAGTCTCAGATATGGCTAGGCTTGTAGGCCCAAGTAAGTCCATAATATCACTTTACATATATAGAAATTGTTTTTATTGTACTTATGTCATTATATTGTGGCTATAGTGACCGTCACGTAAAATGAATGCTGGCCGTTTACCTGCGCACTGAGCGACTTATCGATCAAATTGGCGGTATGAAGGCGCGGGACGGGGGGACGATCCGGCAGTATGTCTATGCGCGCACGCTATTGGTTCCTTAGTTGACCCATGCGCAGACACATCCCCTCCACTGTCGCTCAGAGTTCTTTTTACGTGACGGGACCTATATTTTTGAAACAATAAAACTTATTATTATTAACTTCCTTCAATTAACCGTCCAGATTGTTTCTTATAAAAATACATACATATATATACAGAGCAGTCGGAGCCTGTTCTTGCGTCCAGCCATCGATGTCATGCCGGCCTCGGACTGGATCTTGTAGGCTGACCATGACAATGAGCCGTTGAATGGTGGAACTTTCAAGCCTCGTGGTGAGGGCGCCATAACCACAGATGTCACGATCCCATCTCCAGCCTTGAGCCCACGTATCGTTTTCTCCACCTCGGCGATGCGTTGGACTTACTCTTTCACCTTCTTCATCTCCTTGCCAACCGTTGCGCTGAGGCCTTTTAACATTATCAGCTGCTCCTCCTGGCGGCGAATACCCTCTTCCTTGTCGCTTTGCAGCTGTACCTCGAGGCGGCATGCGTGCTCCTGGCGGCGTGCCTGCTCCTCCTGGCGGCGCATTCTCTCTTCCTTATCGCGTTGCAGCTGTTCCTCGAGGCAGCGTGCGTGCTCCTCCTGGCGACGTGCTTGCTTCTCCTGGCGGCGTTTCTATTCCTCCTGACGGCGCATGCCCTTTTCCTTATAGCGTTGCAGCTGTTCCTCGAGGCGGCGTGCGTGCTCCTTCTGGCGGCGTGCTTGCTCCTCCCGGCAGCGTTCCTGCTCTTTCTGACGGCGCATACCCTCTTCCTTATCGCGTTGCAGCTGTTCCTGGAGGCGGCGTGCGTGCTCCTCCTGGCGGCGTGCTTACTCCTCCTGGCGGCGTGTCTGCTCCTGCATAAACGCCATCACGTTCGCAAGGTTGGGGTTTACCGGCTAGTGAGCTACACTAGATGGTTCTGCTGCAGCCGCGGAGTCACGTGGTCTACCTGACGACGGCGAGAGGGCGTCTCCAAAGCGCCTCTGGTCCACATTTTTTGTCATTTTTGTCCCAAAGATAGGGCATATCTTTATACAGCTCTAAAATATTGAGCATAACTTCTTTTTCTTTCGTCATTTCGTAGGTACCTAGGCGGCGCACCGCACTCGCACTTTACTTTTTTATTCGGGAATGCAAAACAAAAGTATACGTCCTCATGCACGGACAGTTAAGTAGTGGCTGAAGTCAGTAGCTAAATGCGATTACAGCTTCCTAAATGCGTTTCTAATTAGTCTTCTAAATGATTCAGTCAGTCAGAAACCATCCTTGCTACTGAATGTAGGATGCTAGCTATCTCTAGCTTGCTAATTGCGATTATACTTGACTAAATTCAGTAACGACTGGATTAAGATCACTAAATTCAGCCAAGTGTAATAAGCGCTTTAGACGGAACTGCCGACTCTTCCCCACAATGCCGAGGGATGGCACTGGCACATGTGTAAACAATATATACATAGCACAATAGCTACAATGTATGGAACTGATTAAATCACAACTAACCTACAAACCTATATTTTAAAAAATATTCGTTTTTCAAGAGATGGCTGTTGCAACTGTTTCTTTAATTTGACCATAATAATGTCAATTTAACTTATCAATTAGCCAGAAACTGACACAATGAAAAAAGTCATAGTGTCCAGTCCCAGGGTATGAGATTAACACTCGACATCTCAAATACTTAATGTCTGTGACAAAGTTAGGGAAATGAAATGTAGCATAAGTACTCATAGTATACTGTGTGTTATAGTTGCTTGATATGTATTTTATGAGTGTAGTAAGTAATAAGAATTCGTTGTGAATATGAGCGTAGTTGGCATCAATGGTACTTAGTGCAAGTCAAGTTCTTACTTCTGATATTAACAAATGTCATATTTTGTTAATACCAGAAATAAGAACTTGGTTTGTTGTCATTATAATAGGAAGGCTTTTCTGGAGTGGACATGGAAACTCCACATACAGAGATTTACGCCTAGGCAACTAAATAATAAATTAATTATTATTAACTAAATAATAGATTAATTATTATTAAATAAATAATAAATTAATTATCATTCCCTAAATTAGAAAGGGTTATTTATAGATATTTAGATATAAAAAATGTCATTTTAGTACATTTTTGTAGCGGGCACGCCACGATCGTGGCGGTAAGTCCCGTGTTTTAGGAGTGGCTGGAGAGGCGGCATGGCGCCCTCACCTTCCGGCTGACACAGGTTTTGACCGGCCTTGGTTGTTTTGGCCGGTTCCTGTGTCGCATAGGCCGGCAAGAGACGCCCGGTTGTCACTACTGCGGCGACTGCCGCGACGTTGTTGAGGACACGGCGCTGCACACTTTGGCGGTTTGCCCCGCCTGGGCATCGCAGCGCCGTGAGTTGGTCGCGGTAGTCGGATCGGCTGCCCTCTCGCTCCCGGCCGTAGTTCTGTCTATGGTCCGGAGTGAGAGGTCGTGGAATGCCGTCGCCTCCTTTTGTGAGGAAGTTATTTCCATCAAGGAGGCGGCGGAGCGGGAGAGGGAGCGTTTAAACCCTCTCCCCAACCGCAGAGCCGGGCGCCGGAGGGCGCGAGACGACCTCCAGCCACCGTGAGATTTGACCTGGGGGGTGGTGGGCTTTGTGGGCCTGCCCGCCATCCGTTCAGCACCAGGTCCGAGAGGCGGCGTGCGTGTTCCCACGCGCGCCTCTGTGTCGAGTCCGTCTCCCCTCTAGAGGGGGGACAGTAGGGAATATTTAGAAGGTACCAGCGGGTAGATCTTTTGTGTAGTGGCCTGCCGTTTCATACGGCGGGCCGTAACCTCGGCGGGGTCGCGACTGCATGTGAAAGTGATTCGCGCGGCCCCGCCGATAGTGGTTTGTCGAGGAACACCGTGGTAGGTTTAGTCGGTATTCCGGGAGGTACATTATTATTTCAACATCTTTCTTTTACCCCGGCGAGTCCGACATAACCCCTCCGCCCGCCCCCGCGGAGAGGTATGCGTCATAGCATTCCACCACGTAAAAAAAAAAAAAAAAGTACATTTTTGTAGAGACAAAAGTGGATGTATGATTGTGGTGCTTTTGCAATGAATAATAATAATATAATAATAATATTCTTCTACATACACACAACACCATCTAGGCCAAACTAAGCAGAGCTTGTAATATGGGTACTAGACAATGGATAAACATACAAATATACCTTTTTTCTTTTTTGTAAATACATACATATTATACATAGAAACAATGACGATGAACGATGAATGAAAGTGAATTAAAATTTTTATTGTTGTCTATTAAATCGACTCGGAATGCAATCTTGCATTTGATTGATCAAATGCCTACATGGTTTTCGGTGTATTGACAGTCGACAGCCCACATACCAGTATAACGTACAGAACGGTTGTACGTATCGCACACACTTCAGTATGAACAGTGATGTTGTTGTGTTGCAGCTGATCCCGCTGTACGTGTGCGTGGGCATCGGGTGCGCCGGCGCCGTGTTCTACCTGGGCAGGCTGGCGACACGCAACCCTGACGTGTCCTGGAACAAGAAGACCAACCCCGAGCCCTGGGAGGAGTACAGGACCAAGCAGTACAAGGTATGCACTTTTATATTAATTTACTATGAATCTTTACACTTAAAATGACAACATTACTGCAAATCATTGTGCAGTACCTAATATTGTCATTTTAAATGTATTAGACCGTCAATCATATAATGAAACTCACTCGTCTAAAATAATATGTGGCTATATTACCAAATTCACAGCAATTACTTGGACTGTTGAGCACGTCTTACTCGGTTGAATGTTAGTTTCTCACTACTGAGCGATCTTTCGCCAAGAGCCCAGTTACTTTTCCCTTTCACAATAACCCCACTATTAAAAATGACGGTTGGCTGTGTTGCCAAGTTGCCAGTTGGGTAAATAAAAACTCCCGAACAGAATTATTAACAAAAATAAGAAATCATGACAATCGGTTTAATAAGAATAAGCAAAAAAATAAGTGATGCGTCTGTTATTTGTTTATTAAGACAAGTAAGAAAACGGAGTTTATAAATAATATCCGGCTTGTAAATAAAATGTCCAATATTTGGGCACGGGCCTCTTAGTGTGAAAAGGATAAGGCCACGGTCCACGACGCTGGCCCAGTGCGGCTTGGCAGACTTACATTTCATAAAAAAGGCAGGCGATTATGGAGTACTGTGGGACATGCAGGTTTCCTTACGATGTTTCCCTTATCTTTTAAACCGAGCGATAATTAAACATTAACATAACTCAAGTCCGAGATGCCTGCCTTAGGATCAAACTCGAGACCTATGCATGGCCAACCAACCAGACCAACGGTGTCCCACTTGACTATCGCTGCTAAGAAAAAAATAAAAGAATAATGTTTATAAGAAAATGGAGACGAATGTATGACGCAGTAGTCAGTCTGTTAACTAGCATGAGCATGCACAGCGTGCGATGACTACACAAAGTGAACAATATAATTAGTTTATTTTGTTTTGTTTGCAGTTCTACTCCCCCAACATAGATTACTCGAAGGAGCACTCGCCCGCGCCCAAGTACTAATTTGTTTTATGTCAATCACCGCTAATCAAGCAAATAACTAATCCTTAGATGTTATTATTTAATAAATAGCAAAACAATAAATATGTGATACAAACTGTTGTTTTACTTTACTGAATCCCTGTGTGCGTTACCGCAGCAAAATGTTGTGCTTTAGAGAGGTGGAGTATAACAAATAGGTAATTAGTTCGTCGTGAAGAGCACTAATTGTACTAATTTTGCTATTTGTTCACTAATAGCAAAACTTGTTCAAGTTGTAGCTGTAAAGTTATTCATGAATAGATAGCTTTTATTGCGTATTAAATGTTTGTGAACAGCAATATTTGTGTGTTGTGTTGTGGTTCTAAAGTTATTTAAGATTTTGGTGCTGCCCAGATCTCAAAAACGGGTCAACGTAAAGTTTGAAAAAAATACCAATAATAGACCTTAATTAGTTCAAACATTAGTTTGTAATTTGTTTGATGAACACCAATGTACTTACATGGTGCCAAAATTCAGAAAACGTCGGATTTGCAAGTAAACCAGTACACTTACAATCAAATAAAAAGCTGTATCATGTACCCTTGCAATATTTTTTTGGTCCTAAAAAAGTGACATATGCCTTTTATTGAAATTTCCTAATTAATAGTTCATTATAAATGCATGAGTAGAACTCCCAAGTGTAAAATTCGTTTACTTCATTTTTAAAAAAATCTTGGAAGTTTTCGTGGCCTTAAAGTTCAAAACACAAAATAATTCGTACAAAAATACCTATATATAATTAAGTTTTGTTTGTATTGAGGATTTATGAAGCATTTCTAGGACCATATTATCCCGTTATTATTTAATCAAAAATGATCATAGACTACAAAAAAAAATATTTAACTGAAATCAGTATTTATTTTTTATTATTTTTCTAGGTCGAAGTAGAACCTCTATCTGGTACACAAATAGATTCCTTATAATAAGGTTTATTACTCACAAAAATATGGTTTTCTAATTGGGCCTAGGCTTTGAGAAAATGATTTTCAAAAATGTGTGTTAGGGTTGTCAGTATTTTGACTTTTTGTGACAAGGATTTTACAGTAACTTTTTTATCTTCAATATTCGATATAAGAAAAACTAATTAAATTAATACAATTATGACGTGATATTAAAAAAATTGGTTGATCACAAACACACCTACCTATTTTATTTATGACATCCAATTATTTCTGGTGAAGATTCACGTGTGGCGCGGGAAGCGATCCATCCTCGATAAGCTGTAGCTGAAACCCTGCGCTAATACACGTGATCTAGAGGGACGGGGGCGAGTCACCATGGAGCCGTTACAGACCTACTTCCCCTCAGCAGGGGCTTACCCAACCGGCTGGGGGATATGCATCCGGGCCCCGACCGGAGGACTTATTGCAAGGAGGGCGCCAACCCTCATGTTGGTAGACAAGTGGCAAGTGAAGCTGTGGAATGCGCCACAGCCGGGACTTTGACACAGAATTATACAGTGCCAAGAGATACAGGCTGTTTCGTAAATAATGGATAACCCTGAAACTGTCAACTGGCCAGATTATCATCTATCATTTACCCCACTTATATCATCATATGCCCATGGATGACCAAATTATTGGTATTTTAAATAAAAATCGTACTTACTCATACAAAATCAGCTGCCATTTCTACAATTGGCGACATTTTCTCATTGTTTTTTTATATCACTCCTGAATACTTGTATCATCAGACCAGTATCAAGTTTTTTTGTTACAATCTAAGACAACTTTGCAAAAAATACTTATTTTCAAATTTTAACATGTTTTCCAAGGAATTATGCATTTTTGGGCCTCTATATCGACAACAAAATGTCCTGCACTGCGATGGCCCATTATTTTAACAAATTGTCCATTTAATGCAGATTCTAAAATGGTATAATAATAACCAGTATCTTGATAAAGTACAAAATTATTGCTGTTCGAATCTTCAAGGAAAATTTACAGACAAATTTGATATTTTTATTAAATTACTTTAAACTGCTGAAACTAATTTTAGATTCAAAGACAATGAGAATTTCCTTAAAATTTGATCATTATGAGTTTGTTGACACAATAAAACACATTGGTAATTAGTATAATTGATTGAAAAATTATACAAGATGTACGAAGTGGGCTCCTTCAGCTACTATGCAAGCTCCTTCTTATGAAGGACCGTTTCAATCGGCGCGCAAACCCTGCTGAAGATATTTCGTCAGCAGCCGAACGTATGCGTTGTTGCAACTGTTCAACTGAAGTGATTTCTTTTTTGTATACCTTCTCCTTTAAGCAGCTCCAGTAAAAAAGTCCAATGGGTTTAGATCTGGCGAACGAGGTGGCCACAGTATTGGCCCTAGACGTCCTATCCACCTCTCTGGATAGGTTTCGCTAAGATGCTGTCGTACTCTTACCGCATAATGTGCGGGGCAGCCCTCGTTTTGTAGCCTCATGTTTTCACGCACTTCAGGGGGTACGTCTTCCAACAACACAGGCAAATCATTTTGTAAAAAATTAAAATATGCTTGCATTTTAAGAAACCTAGCAATAACATTACAGGCGCTGCTGATTGCCCGGCGAGACTCATTGTTACAAGCACCGGCTCACTCCACTAACACGTCATATACATAGGATATAAAATATAATATAAGATAGGATATATAATTAATTATTTATCTGTTTATTTAATTAACCTTGAGCTTGAGCTGATATCGCTACTTTATACTATTAGGATATATTTTGGTTGTAATAGACTGTTATTTGATTATTGTGACGTCATTACTAATATTTGTATAAAACGGAGTGTAACAGTCAAATCGGACTCACTTTTGTTATCGCTTGATTGCAATAAACACTATACCTAACTTACTTGAGTTTACACGTTATTTTCGCCACCTGTTGTTTTGTTGTGCAACCCTACGTGTTTCATCATGGCCGAGAAAAGGTATTTAAACTCGATCGATTATGGAGGCGCCTAAAGACACCCCGTATTAAATAATTATCATATTATTTCTGCTTCACTTAGAGAATGACCCGAACTCTATATTAAATAATTATTTATAAACTCAATACGAGTGTTACATAACAGACAGTGACCCAGTGTTGCGCTTTGCTGATGCGCGGTTTTATGTCGCTAACACACAAATGCACACCTACAACTATTATTACAACACGAACAATGTAGGTACCTATGTTTTTAATAATGAATTAGATAATAACCTAGATTCTTACCTATACTTTGTTTACGAAATTTGTTATTTCGGCGATCTGTTTAATTTAATTTAGTACCTATTTAAGTTTTTACCTATGTATATATAAAATAGTGCTATATTTGAATATATCTTCAGTCTGTTCCTTGCGTTAGTTTACTGAATGTGTTGTATTGTTTGGCTCCGTCCGCGTCACCTGTGACACAGTTCTTAACTAGTACAGGGATGGGTGACCTTTCTACTAGTTTAATCATTTTGTACTTATCATTTCAATATGTATTATTATATTACAATTTGTCAACCGCGCGCCGGCATGCGGCATGCCCGCGCCGCTTAAGAGAAATAATCTCAAAATCTTAGTTTTGATTTTAAACAAATCTATTTTCTGAAATGTCCGTCATACAATGTTGTTATCGTGAGCATATTGGAGTATTTTAGAACACGTAAATATTTTTTTCTTCGTTGTTGGTTCTGGGGCAAACGATGTATGGACGAGAAATCAACTCCTTTATTATAAAGGTGTACCAAGGGTACATGATACAGCTTTTTATTTGCTTGTAAGTGTACTGATTTACTCGCAAATCTGTATTTTCTGAATTTCGGCACCATTGAACTAATTAAGGTCTATTACTGGTACTTTTCAAACTTCTACGTTGAGCTGTTATTGAGATCTGGGCAATCCCAAAACGTTACCACAGCAAAATCTTAAATAACTTTAGAACCACAACAATAATGTAATGTTTCAAACATTAGGTACTGCAGACAAATAATGTAATGTTTCAAACATTAGGTACTGCAGACAAATAATGTAATGTTTCAAACATTAGGTACTGCAGACAAATAATGTAATGTTTCAAACATTAGGTACTGCAGACAAATAATGTAATGTTTCAAACATTAGGTACTGCAGACAAATAATGTAATGTTTCAAACATTAGGTACTGCAGACAAATAATGTAATGTTTCAAACATTAGGTACTGCAGACAAATAATGTAATGTTTCAAACATTAGGTACTGCAGACAAATAATGTAATGTTTCAAACATTAGGTACTGCAGACAAATAATGTAATGTTTCAAACATTAGGTACTGTAGACAAATAATGTAATGTTTCAAACATTAGGTACTGCAGACAAATAATGTAATGTTTCAAACATTAGGTACTGCAGACAAATAATGTAATGTTTCAAACATTAGGTACTGCAGACAAATAATGTAATGTTTCAAACATTAGGTACTGCAGACAAATAATGTAATGTTTCAAACATTAGGTACTGCAGACAAATAATGTAATGTTTCAAACATTAGGTACTGCAGACAAATAATGTAATGTTTCAAACATTAGGTACTGCAGACAAATAATGTAATGTTTCAAACATTAGGTACTGCAGACAAATCTGTTTTTCTCGAATAACTTTACAACTACAAGTTGAACAAATGTAGCTATTAGTGAACAAATGACTCTTCACGATGAACTAATTACTTGGGAGGTACACTCTCACCACTCTAACGGACAACACTTTGCGGCGGTGACGCGCACGCACACGGCACCCCTTATCCCTTTAGCTATTACTATCTACTACTAGTACTTTTTCTGCATGAGAGGTCGATGTCCTTTTCTGTACCCCACACAACGAGATATGCGAAATTTCATGATGCTCGGTCCAATAGGCAAGGCGTCAAAGCGTAACAATTAAACAAACTCACATTCACATTTATTATATTAGTTTGGATTACGTAGGTAGCTAACGTCGAAGAAAAAGCGTTGTCATATAATGTGAGCAGGTAGGTACCTACACCGTTTCATTAGAAGTGCTTCGACCCAATGTAACAATTTTAAATACTCCCGGTTTTTTACTTCGTTTAATTCTCATTTATTTTCGATCAATAATATATTACTCCCCGTCATCACATCACCCACAGGCTAATAAACGGAACAAACGATTACCTAGCCGAAAACCTGACATGGCGCATAAAGCAATTAAATACGTTCTACACTATTAGGTACGCCGGCGCCGCGAACAACATTTACTTCTATTATAAATAGGTTCATAAAGTAAGGATTGGTATAAATATATCTAACATCTAGCTCAGTAATGAGTCTTATATGAAATAGCGTTACGTATAATATCATTCCATTTTATTTTGGATTCGCAGTTAAACGTACTAAACCGTATCGTATGTACTTTAAAAGTAGGTACAGGTACACGACGAGGCAAATATAATAATGACTAGACGACGCCATCATGCGGCGCGGCGTGCTGCTGCCACAGACTACGAACGCGAGGTACACCTACCTACTCACGCCAATCAGTCCCTGTATTACAGTACATATAAAGTACTCTGTCGGGCGGAGCAGCTCGGGCTCAATGAGTGCATCACGCCTTGCACATTACATCTCTATCTACAGAATGTTCTGGCAGCTGTATATAAAGTCTGCGAGTATATTTGATGAGGACAATTCCAATAATAGGTACAAAGGTATTGTGAGACGAGCGCGTCTGGCGCGGCGCGGCCGCGTCCCGCGCAGCGCTGACGGCTGCCGCTGCGTGACTGATCACTGGTGCGATTCAACGACTGCTTACATTTGGCAACGTTCAGTTATGCGACGTATGACGTCACCTTACTCAAGGTGCTCGCTGCCGTGTCTGCGGCGCGCGCGGCCGGCGCTGCGCCGCCGGCTGTACCCGAGCACGTGTGCTGTATACAGCGAGGTGTGTAATGTGTTCGAGTCGAGAGGCACAATTAAATAAATATTCGTTTTAAAAAAATCATGTTCTCTACATTTATTGCATGAAAAATAACAAATATTTGTTACATAGCCTATAATATGAGGTTTGTGAGATATTTTGAATGTAATTCATATAAAGCACCAGATCGTGTGCTCTTCGCCCGCATGTGGGCACACGGGCGGGCGCGCGCATGCGCACACGCGCCTAGTGATGCGACACACGAGCTGGCGGCTCCGCAGACAACGTCGCACGTCTGTATACATATACCTACTATAATCTGTTCACCTGTACTCATTTCCAATAAAATTGCTACATCATGCTCCTCAGTTCTCTCGACATATATTATGATATATACCTACCTATTATAATTAATTACGTCGCAAATATCGACACAGGTTATTTATTAATATCTTAAAAACGATAAATATTTTCATTTAAACATCACATTCCCGCGTCTTCCCTAATATATAAAGTTGTAATTCGTTTCTAAGCACGATTTTAACATAATTATCTTTTAATAATAATATAATACGATACAAGTATGGGATCATTAGTAGAACCGATACGTAAGTTAGAAATGCATGAGCGTATGCGCGCGAGGCCGAGGCGCCTACTGCTGCGGGTAGGGGTTGTACCCGGCGGGCGGCGGCTGCTGGTAGGGCTGTCCGGGCTGCGGCGCCGGGTACTGGTAGGGCTGGTAGGGCTGCGGCGGCGGCATGCGCGCGTGGTGCGGGTACGGCAGCGTGGCGTACGGGTTGTACAGCGTCGGCATCGGCGCCGCGTAGTAGTACGGCGCCGCGCTCACCGCGCCGTACGGCAGCGGCATACCTGCGCACACGCACACGTCACACACACTGAGTGTCTGTACCTGGCGATTGACCATACCCTGCGGTTTAACGAATACACTAAATCATTTTATTACTTCTATATTCATTCTACCGAAATATATGTATGTAATACGTCATTTGTGCCGCTCTGGGATTTATAAAAATTAACGTCAACTATAATATAATGTAATAGTTAGCCAGCGATGTACTTTTAAATTTTACTCTCTAGGAAAATAAAATGTACCTAGGCGATTAGTTCTATACCCACTCTAATTATATATATTTACTTTTTACTCGTTCAATTAATTAAGTAAATGGATGTATATTATCTATGACATGTATGTATTTAGAATGTCAGTTTTCCCAAGATATATTATATTCGCACGCTCAGTATGCGGACAGTTTTGTCTTTCAGCCAAAAGACGTCCACTGCTGGACATAGTGGGCCTCCCCCAAGGTTCTCCACAAAGACCAATTTAGTGCCGCCCGCATCCAGGCGCTTCCCGCGATCCTAACAAGGTTGTCGGTCCACCTTCCCGGCCTACCCCTGCTGCGCTGTCCGGTGCGTGGACACCAATCTAGAACCTTTTAAACTATTATAGTTAAGTAGGTACTTGTTATTTTTTTAATTTAATTTTGGCAACACCTGTATATTGTAGTTTACAAATGAAAAACAAAATGTTCTTCATTCTAAGAAAGTGTGTTGTAATTTATGTGCAGTTGAATATGAGGCACGTAAAGGTCATTTCAATCAAATTAAAAACGAGTACACGAATTTATATTAAGTTCTATAGAAGGACATCACTAGCTTTAATTTTTTTTCTATTTTTTATATTGATAGTTTATTGAATTGAATGAGTAAAAATTAATATGTAATTAGAGTTAGTATAGAACTAATCGCCTAGGTACATTTTATTTTCCCAGAGAGTATAATTTAAAAGTACATCGCTGGCTAACTATTATCTAATAGTTGACGCTAATTTTTATAAATTTCAAAACAGAACAAATTTCGTATTATACATATTTCGGTAGAACTAATATAGAACTAATTATTTAGTGCATCTGTTAAACCGCAGGGTATGGTCGATGGCCAGGTACAGACACACTAATGTTATCTATCTATGAAGATAGATAACATTAGTGTGTCTGTACCTGAAATGGTCGAAACGCGAGACATACCTTCGCGCCTCGAGGTCGGTATCAGGGTTGCCAATTTGTGGGGAATTCCCCAAACTGCGGGGAATCTCAAGTTAGTTGGGGATTTATTGGAGATTGGCATTATTCGGGAAAAATACGGAGATTTTGAAATCTTCGTGGTTTTTCTTAATACATATTATAAATCGTAATAAATATAAAAATTAATAAAGAAAGAATACTTTGGCAGCACCTTGTAGCTACTGTGAATATTAACAACGGTGAATAATGTTCGCAAACATAACAATTATGACGTCCTTATTGCTCATGCTGCCATTTTCAACTAAATTGGTCGAACGTAAATTTAGGGAGCTTAGAAATTAAAATACAGAAATCGCCTAAATACAGATACTGTAATATCTTTAATGGCAGCAAGATAGGGAATAAAAAATTTGGCGGCAGTGTCAAGTTTAACCCTTTGAGCAAAATGGTTGCAAAATATATATATATGAGAAAAGTGTAACGGTACAAAACGTAAAAATAATAATACAAAATAGTTAATACGTTTTTCATTGTTTAAAATGATATTGAGGAGAATTTGTGGGGAATCAGCAGATTTTGTGCCCAAAGGAGATGACCAATAAATGTATGAGGCTGATCCCCAGAATGTACAGCGATTAAATATATGATTATTGACAGTTTAGACCTTCTATATAAAGAATTAAAAAGGTTCATCAAGCAAAGCAGATCTGGACAAAAGTTATGAAAGTTGAAAAAATAGATATTTTATCACTGCGATATCCTCATAATTCCATAATGTATTATAGCTATGCACCTTAATCAAAACATACAGATTATGTACCATTTTTGCTAAAAGACATGAGAAGACTAGTAGTTAGTTGGATAAAACAGAGCTATCCACAGTTACCATAGTTTTGTTTTGTAGGGTTTGTGTTACGATAAAGATAAAACAAAGAGCATTGTTTACAACTAGTGGAGCGCGCGCGGGGCGCTACGACACTATACAATAAAGGTAAAACAAAGAGCATTGTTTACAACTAGTGGAGCGCGCGCGTGGCGCTACGACACTATACAATAAAGGTAAAACAAAGAGCATTGTTTACAACTAGTGGAGCGCGCGCGTGGCGCTACGACACTATACAATAAAGGTAAAACAAAGAGCATTGTTTACAACTAGTGGAGCGCGCGCGTGGCGCTACGACACTATACAATAAAGGTAAAACAAAGAGCATTGTTTACAACTAGTGGAGCGCGCGCGTGGCGCTACGACACTATACAATAAAGGTAAAACAAAGAGCATTGTTTACAACTAGTGGAGCGCGCGCGTGGCGCTACGACACTATACAATAAAGGTAAAACAAAGAGCATTGTTTACAACTAGTGGAGCGCGCGCGTGGCGCTACGACACTATACAATAAAGGTAAAACAAAGAGCATTGTTTACAACTAGTGGAGCGCGCGCGTGGCGCTACGACACTATACAATAAAGGTAAAACAAAGAGCATTGTTTACAACTAGTGGAGCGCGCGCGGGGCGCTACGACACTATACAATAAAGGTAAAACAAAGAGCATTGTTTACAACTAGTGGAGCGCGCGCGTGGCGCTACGACACTATACAATAAAGGTAAAACAAAGAGCATTGTTTACAACTAGTGGAGCGCGCGCGGGGCGCTACGACACTATACAATAAAGGTAAAACAAAGAGCATTGTTTACAACTAGTGGAGCGCGCGCGTGGCGCTACGACACTATACAATAAAGGTAAAACAAAGAGCATTGTTTACAACTAGTGGAGCGCGCGCGTGGCGCTACGACACTATACAATAAAGGTAAAACAAAGAGCATTGTTTACAACTAGTGGAGCGCGCGCGTGGCGCTACGACACTATACAATAAAGGTAAAACAAAGAGCATTGTTTACAACTAGTGGAGCGCGCGCGTGGCGCTACGACACTATACAATAAAGGTAAAACAAAGAGCATTGTTTACAACTAGTGGAGCGCGCGCGTGGCGCTACGACACTATACAATAAAGGTAAAACAAAGAGCATTGTTTACAACTAGTGGAGCGCGCGCGTGGCGCTACGACACTATACAATAAAGGTAAAACAAAGAGCATTGTTTACAACTAGTGGAGCGCGCGCGTGGCGCTACGACACTATACAATAAAGGTAAAACAAAGAGCATTGTTTACAACTAGTGGAGCGCGCGCGTGGCGCTACGACACTATACAATAAAGGTAAAACAAAGAGCATTGTTTACAACTAGTGGAGCGCGCGCGTGGCGCTACGACACTATACAATAAAGGTAAAACAAAGAGCATTGTTTACAACTAGTGGAGCGCGCGCGTGGCGCTACGACACTATACAATAAAGGTAAAACAAAGAGCATTGTTTACAACTAGTGGAGCGCGCGCGTGGCGCTACGACACTATACAATAAAGGTAAAACAAAGAGCATTGTTTACAACTAGTGGAGCGCGCGCGTGGCGCTACGACACTATACAATAAAGGTAAAACAAAGAGCATTGTTTACAACTAGTGGAGCGCGCGCGTGGCGCTACGACACTATACAATAAAGGTAAAACAAAGAGCATTGTTTACAACTAGTGGAGCGCGCGCGTGGCGCTACGACACTATACAATAAAGGTAAAACAAAGAGCATTGTTTACAACTAGTGGAGCGCGCGCGTGGCGCTACGACACTATACAATAAAGGTAAAACAAAGAGCATTGTTTACAACTAGTGGAGCGCGCGCGTGGCGCTACGACACTATACAATAAAGGTAAAACAAAGAGCATTGTTTACAACTAGTGGAGCGCGCGCGTGGCGCTACGACACTATACAATAAAGGTAAAACAAAGAGCATTGTTTACAACTAGTGGAGCGCGCGCGTGGCGCTACGACACTATACAATAAAGGTAAAACAAAGAGCATTGTTTACAACTAGTGGAGCGCGCGCGGGGCGCTACGACACTATACAATAAAGGTAAAACAAAGAGCATTGTTTACAACTAGTGGAGCGCGCGCGTGGCGCTACGACACTATACAATAAAGGTAAAACAAAGAGCATTGTTTACAACTAGTGGAGCGCGCGCGTGGCGCTACGACACTATACAATAAAGGTAAAACAAAGAGCATTGTTTACAACTAGTGGAGCGCGCGCGTGGCGCTACGACACTATACAATAAAGGTAAAACAAAGAGCATTGTTTACAACTAGTGGAGCGCGCGCGTGGCGCTACGACACTATACAATAAAGGTAAAACAAAGAGCATTGTTTACAACTAGTGGAGCGCGCGCGGGGCGCTACGACACTATACAATAAAGGTAAAACAAAGAGCATTGTTTACAACTAGTGGAGCGCGCGCGTGGCGCTACGACACTATACAATAAAGGTAAAACAAAGAGCATTGTTTACAACTAGTGGAGCGCGCGCGTGGCGCTACGACACTATACAATAAAGGTAAAACAAAGAGCATTGTTTACAACTAGTGGAGCGCGCGCGTGGCGCTACGACACTATACAATAAAGGTAAAACAAAGAGCATTGTTTACAACTAGTGGAGCGCGCGCGTGGCGCTACGACACTATACAATAAAGGTAAAACAAAGAGCATTGTTTACAACTAGTGGAGCGCGCGCGTGGCGCTACGACACTATACAATAAAGGTAAAACAAAGAGCATTGTTTACAACTAGTGGAGCGCGCGCGGGGCGCTACGACACTATACAATAAAGGTAAAACAAAGAGCATTGTTTACAACTAGTGGAGCGCGCGCGTGGCGCTACGACACTATACAATAAAGGTAAAACAAAGAGCATTGTTTACAACTAGTGGAGCGCGCGCGTGGCGCTACGACACTATACAATAAAGGTAAAACAAAGAGCATTGTTTACAACTAGTGGAGCGCGCGCGTGGCGCTACGACACTATACAATAAAGGTAAAACAAAGAGCATTGTTTACAACTAGTGGAGCGCGCGCGTGGCGCTACGACACTATACAATAAAGGTAAAACAAAGAGCATTGTTTACAACTAGTGGAGCGCGCGCGTGGCGCTACGACACTATACAATAAAGGTAAAACAAAGAGCATTGTTTACAACTAGTGGAGCGCGCGCGTGGCGCTACGACACTATACAATAAAGGTAAAACAAAGAGCATTGTTTACAACTAGTGGAGCGCGCGCGGGGCGCTACGACACTATACAATAAAGGTAAAACAAAGAGCATTGTTTACAACTAGTGGAGCGCGCGCGTGGCGCTACGACACTATACAATAAAGGTAAAACAAAGAGCATTGTTTACAACTAGTGGAGCGCGCGCGGGGCGCTACGACACTATACAATAAAGGTAAAACAAAGAGCATTGTTTACAACTAGTGGAGCGCGCGCGTGGCGCTACGACACTATACAATAAAGGTAAAACAAAGAGCATTGTTTACAACTAGTGGAGCGCGCGCGTGGCGCTACGACACTATACAATAAAGGTAAAACAAAGAGCATTGTTTACAACTAGTGGAGCGCGCGCGTGGCGCTACGACACTATACAATAAAGGTAAAACAAAGAGCATTGTTTACAACTAGTGGAGCGCGCGCGTGGCGCTACGACACTATACAATAAAGGTAAAACAAAGAGCATTGTTTACAACTAGTGGAGCGCGCGCGGGGCGCTACGACACTATACAATAAAGGTAAAACAAAGAGCATTGTTTACAACTAGTGGAGCGCGCGCGTGGCGCTACGACACTATACAATAAAGGTAAAACAAAGAGCATTGTTTACAACTAGTGGAGCGCGCGCGTGGCGCTACGACACTATACAATAAAGGTAAAACAAAGAGCATTGTTTACAACTAGTGGAGCGCGCGCGTGGCGCTACGACACTATACAATAAAGGTAAAACAAAGAGCATTGTTTACAACTAGTGGAGCGCGCGCGTGGCGCTACGACACTATACAATAAAGGTAAAACAAAGAGCATTGTTTACAACTAGTGGAGCGCGCGCGTGGCGCTACGACACTATACAATAAAGGTAAAACAAAGAGCATTGTTTACAACTAGTGGAGCGCGCGCGTGGCGCTACGACACTATACAATAAAGGTAAAACAAAGAGCATTGTTTACAACTAGTGGAGCGCGCGCGGGGCGCTACGACACTATACAATAAAGGTAAAACAAAGAGCATTGTTTACAACTAGTGGAGCGCGCGCGTGGCGCTACGACACTATACAATAAAGGTAAAACAAAGAGCATTGTTTACAACTAGTGGAGCGCGCGCGTGGCGCTACGACACTATACAATAAAGGTAAAACAAAGAGCATTGTTTACAACTAGTGGAGCGCGCGCGTGGCGCTACGACACTATACAATAAAGGTAAAACAAAGAGCATTGTTTACAACTAGTGGAGCGCGCGCGTGGCGCTACGACACTATACAATAAAGGTAAAACAAAGAGCATTGTTTACAACTAGTGGAGCGCGCGCGTGGCGCTACGACACTATACAATAAAGGTAAAACAAAGAGCATTGTTTACAACTAGTGGAGCGCGCGCGTGGCGCTACGACACTATACAATAAAGGTAAAACAAAGAGCATTGTTTACAACTAGTGGAGCGCGCGCGTGGCGCTACGACACTATACAATAAAGGTAAAACAAAGAGCATTGTTTACAACTAGTGGAGCGCGCGCGTGGCGCTACGACACTATACAATAAAGGTAAAACAAAGAGCATTGTTTACAACTAGTGGAGCGCGCGCGTGGCGCTACGACACTATACAATAAAGGTAAAACAAAGAGCATTGTTTACAACTAGTGGAGCGCGCGCGTGGCGCTACGACACTATACAATAAAGGTAAAACAAAGAGCATTGTTTACAACTAGTGGAGCGCGCGCGTGGCGCTACGACACTATACAATAAAGGTAAAACAAAGAGCATTGTTTACAACTAGTGGAGCGCGCGCGTGGCGCTACGACACTATACAATAAAGGTAAAACAAAGAGCATTGTTTACAACTAGTGGAGCGCGCGCGTGGCGCTACGACACTATACAATAAAGGTAAAACAAAGAGCATTGTTTACAACTAGTGGAGCGCGCGCGTGGCGCTACGACACTATACAATAAAGGTAAAACAAAGAGCATTGTTTACAACTAGTGGAGCGCGCGCGTGGCGCTACGACACTATACAATAAAGGTAAAACAAAGAGCATTGTTTACAACTAGTGGAGCGCGCGCGTGGCGCTACGACACTATACAATAAAGGTAAAACAAAGAGCATTGTTTACAACTAGTGGAGCGCGCGCGGGGCGCTACGACACTATACAATAAAGGTAAAACAAAGAGCATTGTTTACAACTAGTGGAGCGCGCGCGTGGCGCTACGACACTATACAATAAAGGTAAAACAAAGAGCATTGTTTACAACTAGTGGAGCGCGCGCGTGGCGCTACGACACTATACAATAAAGGTAAAACAAAGAGCATTGTTTACAACTAGTGGAGCGCGCGCGTGGCGCTACGACACTATACAATAAAGGTAAAACAAAGAGCATTGTTTACAACTAGTGGAGCGCGCGCGTGGCGCTACGACACTATACAATAAAGGTAAAACAAAGAGCATTGTTTACAACTAGTGGAGCGCGCGCGTGGCGCTACGACACTATACAATAAAGGTAAAACAAAGAGCATTGTTTACAACTAGTGGAGCGCGCGCGTGGCGCTACGACACTATACAATAAAGGTAAAACAAAGAGCATTGTTTACAACTAGTGGAGCGCGCGCGTGGCGCTACGACACTATACAATAAAGGTAAAACAAAGAGCATTGTTTACAACTAGTGGAGCGCGCGCGTGGCGCTACGACACTATACAATAAAGGTAAAACAAAGAGCATTGTTTACAACTAGTGGAGCGCGCGCGTGGCGCTACGACACTATACAATAAAGGTAAAACAAAGAGCATTGTTTACAACTAGTGGAGCGCGCGCGTGGCGCTACGACACTATACAATAAAGGTAAAACAAAGAGCATTGTTTACAACTAGTGGAGCGCGCGCGTGGCGCTACGACACTATACAATAAAGGTAAAACAAAGAGCATTGTTTACAACTAGTGGAGCGCGCGCGGGGCGCTACGACACTATACAATAAAGGTAAAACAAAGAGCATTGTTTACAACTAGTGGAGCGCGCGCGTGGCGCTACGACACTATACAATAAAGGTAAAACAAAGAGCATTGTTTACAACTAGTGGAGCGCGCGCGTGGCGCTACGACACTATACAATAAAGGTAAAACAAAGAGCATTGTTTACAACTAGTGGAGCGCGCGCGTGGCGCTACGACACTATACAATAAAGGTAAAACAAAGAGCATTGTTTACAACTAGTGGAGCGCGCGCGTGGCGCTACGACACTATACAATAAAGGTAAAACAAAGTAATTGCACAAAAAGGCACGAAACAACAGCAACCAATAACCAGCGCGTGACACGAGTTTTTGTCTATAATGTCAATTGACAATTTCTTGAGTGTTGCCATTAATTAAATCGAAATATGCCTAGGCGTTAATGTTCTTTATGATTTTGGTATAATTAATTATCTAACACTGATTTCGTATAATGGAGAGTATATTATAAT
This sequence comes from Catocala sponsa, assembly GCA_963564715.1. NCBI lineage: Eukaryota > Metazoa > Arthropoda > Insecta > Lepidoptera > Erebidae > Catocala > Catocala sponsa. Next base: position 27,884,421 of record OY751337.1, on the reverse strand, counting down.
TATAATTTGGTATTATAATTAAGAAATATTAATATGAAGTAAGTTAGTGATGCAATAAATGTTGGAGTAGAATACTGAATGCGCTTATTTATTTCATATTTTACCCTATTTTAAATTATTATTTATATTACATGGCAATAAAATTCGTTTAAAGCGTATTCGACCTGTTGTCTTCGTTTAAATATTTTTTTTTTGTGAACTTTTCTCCATATCTGCTAAGAAGTTTAAGAACATATTCAATATTTATCATTTATTTTATGTATTTTAATTACAAATCTTTTATCAATGTACAGCTTGGGGAACATATTGGCTAAGTCCTTTGGGGAATTTTATTTGGATTTTTGGGGAATTACGTACATTGGCAACCCTGGTCGGTATACACTCGGTACATAACCAGTCGCGAATGCGCCACACTGGCGAACGGACGGTGTGATGGTTTTGTAAGCAGCAAGCGTGCGATTTGTGAATATTTGATTGAAATAAGTACACGTGTAAACACGGATATTTACAATCACGAAACTAGAAAGAAACTCAAGTAGGTAGGTGAAATTAAATTACTGTAGGCGGGCAGCCCTCTCGCGTTTACGTATGCCGTAACCGTGGGGCGCCGGGCGACACTCACCCTGCGGCTGCGTGGGGTAGGGCAGCGCGGCGGCGGCGGCGGCGGGCGCGGCGGCGGGCGGCGGCGGGCGCGGCGGCGGCTCCTTGCGCGCCACGGCGGCCGGCTCGGTGGCGTCGCTGTGGTGCGCGGGGGGCGCAGGCGCGGGCCGCTGGGCGCTGCGCGCCGCCTCCTGCGTCAGGTCCTTCAGCAGCTCGTCCTTCTCCGTCTTGCGCGCGAAGCAGAAGTCCGACACCTTGTTCTGGAAAGCCACCAGCAGCTGCGCCGGCACACCGCCCTCAGGCGCTTAGTGCTACGTGCGACTATCAGTGCAGCCTCGACCACCACCAGCGGGCGGCGAGGCGTGCACCGGAGTCACTTTTATACTTTCGCCTTGCATTATTAATGTAAAAGAAAACGAGAATAACCACGATCGTGCTACAAGAAAACTGATGTAGAAGTAAATGCGTTTGGTTTGACCACAAATATACGTCAGTGACACTGAGATTCCATTATTATTATAATTGCCAAGTTCAATTCTTGTATCTTAGACTTAAGTCTGCAATGTCGGTATCAAATGCTGAATGTTATAACTTAGTGTACGGGCTGTACAGAACAGTTGCTTTATTGTTTCTATAAATGACTTAGCGAATCATAACACTTGATTTGTTTAGCGAGTGACTGGTTGTTTTTTGTGACGAAGATGCGGCCATTACGGATCCATGTATATTTATACTCCTTCTCTCGAGCAACATGACTAGTACGAGCGTGCGAGGCTTTGTAGACTGGAGCAAGATGTTCAGATACAAATATTGGTGTTGTGCCCGCCAATCGCCATATCCCAGATGGCAAGAATTCAATTTATTTGTGCAATTATTTTTATTGAAATGAATGACTGCTGATGAGATGGTGTCCATAACAGGCCGCGGTCTCTCGTCGGATTCATTCATCTGCCTGACTCGCGAGCAGGAGATTATATCCATATCTTGTATAGGGATTAAAATCGTAGAACATAGTTGTTTTACGATAATAATTAAATTTTCTGATTTATTTTAGATACGCCACCTATTTCTATATTGGTTTCTCGTGCGCGTTGATCAAGCAAATGTATTCTTCTGGTTAGCTCGTCCACTTTGTTCTCAAGTGCAATGTTTTGTTTAGACAGGGAAACCACTTTTCCTCAGTATCTTTGAGTTTATTTTGGATACTGTCGTATTGTTCACTAAGAAATTCTACACCAGTTTTTAGTTCCTGGAAAACTGAGAGCTCTTTTTAATAGGTGCTAATTCTCTCTTAATAATGGTTTTATTAACCATTTGCAGGGAATCGTTGTTTGCCGACTGTATTTAGCCCATATTACAGACAAAATGGCAGGATCAACAGACGGTGATACGGGTGAACTATGTGCTGAACGGGTCACTTTCTTTCGACGCGTTATTAGTATTAGTGGATTCACCATCTGCTCATTGAGCATTGTCACTATCCTTGTGCTGCCCCGCTTTTGGATGGATAGGAATATTTGTGTTATCACCCTTCTTTTCCTTATGGCGACAACAGGGGCATATCCATTTATCTTTCTTTCCCTTGTCCATCGATACGAGTCGCTGACGGGTAACACTGGCGCAGACTAAATCATTTGCATCCTTCTGGCGCAGACTAAGTCATTTTATTTCAACAACCTGCACATATTATCATTTTAGAAGACATTGCAATATCTATTCTAACTGAGGTGTTGTTATTGCGACAGCAGGTAGGTGTGGTGTCGGTGCGCAGGTGCGCAGGCCGCAGCAGCGCTGTGCGCAGGCCGCAGCAGCGCTGTGCGCTTGCCGGTGCATGACTACAATGACTAGACGACCGAATGTCGCAGCGATGTCGTCGCTTGATGGTCAGCTCACACTGTTGTCCAGCCGTTGCGACCGATGTTAAAACTTCGCGCCCAAAGGGTCGTAAGCGCCGTGTATTTCGCGCCGCTTACGCGTTTTCTTCCACTACTCAACAAACATGTTATTTAAGCCGGTACGATTCTAAAAGTTAGCATGTATTTAGATAATTGGTACACAATTTGAATGTTTTCACTTAGTTCAATCAATTCAATATATTGATATTTGTCTTTTGTAATGTTGAACTTGAAACGCGTTCTTTAAACTGTAATTTGATTGAAACTATAAGAGCATTTGTTTATCAACTGTTATTTATGTCAGTCGTAAATCTAATGTTCACCGAATGCGAGTCAGGTACAGACGATCTGTAGGTGCAGCTCCTGGTCACAGGTGGCCTCTACTGAACATAGTTTGTTCCGCCCAGACGTCACTTGTCACTTTATTACAAGCTCTGCTTAGTTTGGGCTAGATAGTGTTGTGTGTATGTATTATAACATTTTATAATTATAGAAATTTAGGTTAAGGTATTTATCTATGGGCCTATGCAGCCCGAAATAAATGATTTGATTTGAAAATTGGTTGGACCGAATCTCTTGATCACGAGGCCGTTTGGGATAATCACGCCTTATTTTGTTTAAATCTTTGTGTATTGTTGCAGTTTGGTTGTAATCACTACACGTAATATTGTCGTGTCTATTGGGTGCATTATGAACTCTTGTAGAAGCGTGAGTTTGTGAACACGTGTGAATTCGCCGGCGTGCTGAGGGCGTCCGCCTGCGAAGAAGCTGTTCTCGGTTGGGGTAAGCTTATTGACTACAATCGGATCCGTTTCATTGTTCAATTATACTAACCTACCTTGACTTAAGCCCGGTGATTGAAGGACATTTGGAGGTGAGGATTTGATGCAATCACATGTTTTTTATATTAAAACTTGTAATATTAGCGCCATGTATTGTGACTGAGTACATTCGCTGTTGTTGCTAGATCGGGCTAGAAGATAGCTATTCCACTGCGTAAACAAATTCCTAGCAGGTCTTAGCACTGAATGGTGCATAGTTATTTATTATGTATTTAAATTATAACTTAAGTAGCTAAAGATGTACCACACCGATACAGTGCTGCAAATAAATATTGACACGATATTGTCTCCTGTTTACGCGAATGTTATTCATTGAAATTAAACTACTATATACGGATTTCATAGCGTTGTTTATTTGACACTTTGAGCTCATTCTGCATAAATAGAAACACCTATGATTAAATTATGTTCGGGTACTTTGAAATAACTACACTGGAACATTGAGACAACTACCATCTTAGTCTCCCCGTGACCATGGCTGCTGAAAAGCAACCAAAACGTCGGGGAAAGTGTAAACATAAAAATATAAATAGTTTTAATAGTTGCAATAATAATTTAATTAGCTTAAACATTAGTAAAGTTTAATAGTACTAGTAGTGTAACAGTTTCAAAATTTTGTAATAAAGTGTCAAACAAACAAAGCGATAAAATCCGTATATAGTAGTTTAATTTCAATAAATATTGACACGTTTAGAACACCAAATAATAAATTGTCGTTTGCCGTCGTCGATTGCTACGTACAATTGAAGTAATTACTGTGTATAAGAAAATGAACAAATATCTGTCGAATGGTAAAACGCGAGGAGAGTCGAGCAGTAAGAGGCGGTATAGACGCGGTACCTGCGTTAGGTCGTTGTAGAACTTGATGCCCTCGTTGAGGTTGGCGGTGAGCTCCTGGAAGGCGTCGGCGGCGGCGGCCAGCTTGCCGAGCGCGGCGTCGCGCCCGCTGTGCCCGCCGCGCGCGCGCACGAGCGCCGCGTGCGCCGCCTGCACGCGCTCCAGCACGGCGCGCTGGCGCTGCAGCGTGTCGGCCGCCTGGCGCTGCAGCGGCGCCAGCGCCGCGCCCAGCGCGCCCGCCGACAGCGCCGGCTCGTCCACGGCGCCGTCGGCCGCCAGTGCCGCCAGGAACTGCTCGCGCAGGTCCACCGTAGCGTCCTTCAGCGACGCCTCGATGGCATCGCGCTCCGCCTTCAGCGTCTCCACCTCCTCCATTAGCTCGCGCAGGCGCCGCACGGCGTCCGCGTCCGACGACACCGCCGGCCCGTCGGGCGCGTCCGGCACGCCCGCCGAGAGCTCGCCCTCGCTGCCGCTCAGCATCGCGATGTTCTGTGCAACCTCGCACCATGTCAGCACCACAACATCAACTACAGACTACAAGACCCACTGCCGTCACACGTCACTACATATGAATACGGTACCTCTCTGTGCTGCTGGAACTTCTGCTGCACGATGTTGTCGGCGCGGATGGCGTTGTCGATGATTTGGCGGTACTTGTCGGCGTTGGCGCGGAAGGCCTCGGTGAGCTTGGCGGACTCGGTGCGCGTCCAGCGCGCGCCGAACTGCTGGCGCAGCGCCACGTCGGCCTCGGCCTCCTCGCGCAGCATGCGCTCGGCCTCGTCTAGGATGTCCTTGTTGCGCTGCAGCAGGTCGGGCAGCTCGGCCATGAGGCGCGTGAGCTCGGGCAGGCCGCCCGCGGCGCGCACGGCCGCCGCCTTGCTGCGGATGGAGTCGGGCAGGTCTCCGCCCGGCGACGCCTCGATGCACGCGGGCAGGTTCAGCGACGCCAGGATGCTGTTCAGCAGCTGCGTGGCGTCGCGCAGCTTGTTGATCTCCGCCGTCACCAGCTCCGAGCGGCGCGCCGAGCTCGCCTGCAGCGCCTGGTGCACCGCCAGCGGCACCAGCGCCGCGAACAGATCTGCACACAGTGGCCACGTTACACGCGCTTCGACACGCGACATCGGTGCACTAGACACCACACCCATGTTAGGTCAGCGAACGCACCTCGGCCCTGGGCCCACTTGTCCTGCGGCGGCAGCGGCTTCGCGATGGGCGCGCGCGCGATGGGCTCGAGCTGGCCCACGTCGGGGATGCGCTCGTGGTAGATGAAGTCGTTGTCCTTGGAGGCGGCGGCGAGGTTGCGCGCCACGCGCGTCACGTGCTCCTGCAGGAAGGCGACGCCGGGCAGACGCGCCTGCGCGCGCTTCAGCTGCTCCTCGGCGTGCGTGAGGCGCGCGATCTCCTCGCCCACCGCCTTGCTGGCGCGGCACACCAGCGACTGGTACAGCTGCGCCAGCCCGCGGAACGCGCTCTGCTTGGCGGTCACCTGCACACGAGAACAGCGCTCTAGTCAGCACACGCACGCGCGCGCACGCACGCACACACACGCACACACACGCACACAGCGACACTCACGATGGTGATCCAGTCGCGGTCCCACAGCGGCTTGAGCTGCTCCTTCTGCAGCGCGCGCAGCGCGTCCGTGTACAGCTCGTCGCACTGCGCGCACACCTTCGCCACCATGCTCTCCTTCATCTCGTCTGTACACACACGCGCGTAATCATACACAAATACATTATATAACATACAATCACTAAACTAGAAAGAAACTCAAGCCTACCTAGGTAGATGAAATTAAAATACTGTAGACGGGCAGCCCTCTCGCGTATTCGCGGACCGCTCGGCTGTACAGTAGGTAATTATTTCAAGGATAGAGCCGAGTTACAATACTGTTAGATAACATTACCGTGGCAGAGCCTACGGATTTCCATTTATATAACTACCAGCTTTTGCCCGTGGCTTCGCTCGCGTTAATTTAGAATTTGACAATCAATTCGGGTTGTACTCTGCTTGTAATAATATAATTCAATCATGATTCGAAAGACACGTGGCGCATCTATTAAGATGGCGCCACGTTTCTTTCGAATCATGATTGAAACAACAAAAATGTTCTTATGATAATTCATAAGAACATTTTTGTTGTTTTCCTCGGGAACAGTAATTGTTTTGGGATGAAAGGTAGCCTATGTTCATTTCTGTCAGGATGATCGGTTCAGTAGCGTAGGCGTGAAAAGGTAACAAACAAACAAACTCATTTTTGCTTTTATAATATTAGTTAGGAAGTTAGGATATATATAAGGAATAAATTATTATTATACTAGCTGACCCGCGCAACTTCGTCTGCTTCACATAAGAGAATTTTCCTAGTTTTTGCAATATTTTTCATTTATGCTCCGCTCCTATTGGTCATAGCGTGATGTTATATAGCCTTCCTCTATAAATGGGCTATCCAACACTGAAATATTTTCTAATTTTTACCCGTAGTTCCTTAGATTACCGCGTTCAACCAAACAAACAAAATGTGAGTGAAGTCGGCGCGTGAGCGCCCCCGCCTTTTTATAAATGCAGCCGATGGCCGTTTCGCGCGTTAAACAACAATCAACCGTATAGCCGTACCCATACTGGCGCGGCGAGATTTGGAAGTTTTATTTCATCTATATCTTGTTTTTTTGAACCGATTCCTATAATTCCTTTTTATATTATAAATATTAAAGTGTACTTTTTGAATATGGGAGTTTGATAAAGATATATCTATGTGAAATACAATATATTTATGTATTTAATACACTTTGAAGAAATGCCTAACGATTAAACACGTTATTGTGGCTAATTTATAAAAGATAGATATATACTATTAAGGACTTTTTTGTAGATCTTTTGAAGACCATCATCTTTGTAATACATACTTTTGGTGTATGATCAACGTATGCCAGGATAAGAGCTCGAAAGCGCATTTTCGTCCGACTTGCTTCAAATTTATCGTCACTGCTCAGCTCCTATGTGTCTTAGCTTTATGTTATATAGCCTATAACCTGCCCAGGAGTATGGACTACAATCGTACCAAGTTTGGTTAAAATCCCTTCAGTAGTTTTTGACCCATGCGTGCATATACACAGACAGACAAAAAATTTACTGATTGCATTTTTGTCATCAGTATCGATCACCATTCATCCTCCAATATTAATTTTGAATATATATTCAATGCACAGAATTGACCTCTCTACAGTTTTATTATAAGTATAGATAGATTATACAGCGTTTCATTTCGGACGTCCTCAGCGTGTAGAAGTATTTAATCATACTTTTTTATTTTTAAGGGTGTTTCTTCATGTGAAGCATATCAAACCCATTGTACCCGAAACAGTAATAATAACCTAATAATATAACTAACAAAGTTATTTCTGTAGAGGGATCGGTGCTGTCTCTGCGGTACCTCGATAGAAAGCCGGCGCTAACTCTGGTGCAGGCTCACTTAGCACGCTCTGAATAAGTGCTACGTTATTCCGCTCCAGGCTATGCGTTCTCAGGACCGACTCCCTTTCCACCTCGTTCCTGACAGTCCTGACACACTCCATCAGTTAATGTTGCGCATCAATCTTTAGACAAGTCCGGCAATTTGGAGAGTCCACCATTCTCATAAGATATGCAAAGTTTGCCGATGGATAGTGACCAGAACGTAGACGAAAAGCTAGTTTTAACAAAGAACTGTTTAAATCATAATTAATAAAGCAAGGCACATGAGGCGGCTCCGACTGTACGGTTGTAACCTTATAGAGCCGTGCGCCGCGAGGCGATTACGTGACACGATTGTGTACCATATGCCTTTCTCTCTACTACGCTTGTCAAAAAATTATTTCCAAAGATTATAAGAGAGTATTTATATTTTGAGAGAACCTCAGAATGACATGGAGCAACAATGTTCGATATACCTTCCATTATAGCTATGTTCGCAAGTCGATCAGCCTCCTCGTTGCCTATTAGCCCAATATGTGACGGAACCCATTGCAATTTCAGAATTCTACCGTTGTGATAAAATGTATTTAAATGATTGAATATTTCGTAGGCTATCGAAATGCCTCTGATCCCAGAGGCGCATTGAGCCAAGTGTTGAAGGGCACTTTTACTATCAGTTAAAATTACTACATACCTTCCTTAAATTTAAATTATAACAATAAATAATTGCTTTTGAAAATGCAACCAGTTCTACTGACATAATAGAGACGTTATTCATAATTTTAAAGCATACAGATTTTCTATACAGGGTGTAAGGGACGGTGTACCGAAAACGTTGCACAATCGTTTGTCCATAAGTACACAACTGAATGGAAATGTCAATTCAAAAATGAAACGTATGATTAAAGTTTTATGCTAGTACATTGTAATTTACACTACGCAATGTATCGCTACCAATGCAATGTGTCCGCCCGCGCTTTCGTATCGCGCTTCCCGCGCACCAACGCTACGCGCGCTCACATTATCTGACGGAGCCCGGATCACCTATTTTAGTGATCTACTACAATAATAATTTAAACGTTGTGACTAATAATCGGATTGTACAATTTTATTATTGTACTTACAAAAATTTTTAATAAATTGAATAACGTCTTATAAAATTAATCTTATACGCACATTTCGTTAATGTTTGTGTAGGTAAAAACAGAAAGCCAAATGTGTTTATAAAATAAAAAGGTAGGGTGATTTACGATAAATTCAAAAAAAATAAATCAATTCACCAAGGTGTGGATTACGGTGAACGGCATCGAGAATTCTCCGCTCAGTGGAAACACTAATCGGCCTGCTGGAACCCTCCTGATGCGGTACTATGGGTAAATTATCCAGTACTCGTATATACGTAGTATACGTACAAGAAATCACACGACTGTCCATAGGGTGACGAGCGTCAGGATACCGCTGGATGTAAATGCGAAGCACCAACGAAGCATTGCCTCGTGCCTCCCCGTATGCCATGAGCATTTGTCCATATTCACGTGCACTAAATGGCTGACTCATTATTTATTAGGTACAAACACAACTTTGTAGTTACATAAAAAAGTTATAAACAAAACAAAAACGTTAACAAAATGTTATGAACACAGTAAATAAACACAATTTAGTACACAAAATAGTTATAAACAAAATAAAAAACTTAACAAAATGCAACGAAAATAGTAAACACTCGCGAATACGAGAGATTACGTCAAGTACTTCCGATTCCTGACAGTAGCGCGACCGAACTAAAGAATTCAAAACTAAATTTCTTTTGCAGTTGTAGTCATATTAGATAGGGATGAGATACATCTATCTAATTAAATAAATCCATAGTCGATAACTCTCATAAAATATTTTTATGAGAGTTATCGGCTATCGATTAATTTTATACTTATACATAGTAATAAACTGTTTATGGCTAATTCTATTAACAAATTTTTGTTACAGTTTTGTATTTTAACAGTTAAGTAAAGATTTACTAGATTACATTACATTGTATGAATCGCTGTGTACAAAAAGCTTTGTTTTAAAACAATTAGATGGTCTTTTACATTAATAATTATTAAAAGTGATTAAATAAACTCATACATGTACATTTACGATACGAAATATCAAAACAATTAATATTTTTTTACATTTAAAATGCAAATGGCTATTGTAAAGTGATAGTAGTATAACATTTAATTACAGGCTACTTTAATCATTACAATCTTTTCAATCTACGTGACTAATTTAATAATAAATAGTGCTAACACGTTCATGTAACCTTTACTTTTAAAAGGAAAACAACTATTTTATTTATTAACCTATCCCGCTTTGTTTAATACACTTTTTTCGATATCGATCATTGATCATAGATCTTCCCTAGTTCAGTGGTAGTAGGTACGATGCGGGCGGGTTTTTACACAGCACACTATTGCCGGTGCGTAAAAAAACTTTTTTGCGTTGGTCATTGCCTTGTCCGCGCAAGATCAGCTGATTGGTTCAACTGTGTTTATTTTGTATGTTTGGATTACATAGCTGTTTTTCGGTATTATGTAGTTTTTATTGATATTATCTAGTATAATGGGTCGTTTACTCATTATGTAATCATAATCAGTTAGAAAAATGTGAAATATTGAAAGAAAATTCGATAATTTTCCGGTGGAAAATTCCTACGTTTTCCAACTCAGAATGATGGTCCGAAGCTAGTATTTCAGTTTTCGGTGAACCGTCACTTACACCCTGTACACAGGATCATAAAAGGCAGCACCCAAAAACATTGAGCTTAGGTTCTAGGAACCGTCTGAAAAAATTCTGTGATAACCTAAGTATTTTTCATCTAACTCTTTTAAAATGTAATGTTTACTCACGCTAAAGTTACATACATTTATAGGAACAGTACCACTTTCTAAGTTTATATTGATTGTGTTTAAAGGTCATAGCTCATTAGCGCCACCCGGCACCCGACCAGCACCACCTCGTCGCTCGGTGTCCACTCGTTGACGACAGGTGATCCACGGTCAGTGACCACGTGTCAACTAGTGAACGTCAGGTGGTCCACGGGTGGACGCCGCGTGGACGTCGCGTGGACGCCGCGTGGACGTCGCGTGGTCAACGATTTGACATTGCGTTGTCAGCGAATAGATGAGTAATTTATCAGGGATCATCACTAGCTCTACACGTGTATATCGTTATGTCTAACTTTACAAACCGAGAATTCACTCTCATAGCTGTCACGCTTGATGAAACCCGCGGGCTGACCACTCGCGGACAGCGCGTGAACCACACGCGGACGGCGCGCGATCCATTCGGTAACTGCGCGTGGGTAACGCAAGGCAAGCGTGCAGGCAACGGGTGGTCACGAGTAGCGCTCCGGAGCCGATCTAGTGAGCGTACACCCATAGCATTCCATACAAAGGATACTAACGGCTCGAGGCGAGGCGGTGCTGCTCGGGTGCTAGGTGGCTCAGTGACTCTAATGAGCTATGACCTCGAAACGTCTATATACGACACCCAGATATTGAGACTAAACATTTCAAGACCTTCAAATGAATGTATGTTATCTACTTCAGTATCACTGTAGGCTTTTACAAGCAAACGTATTGTCTTATTTCTCCAATATAGCGAATCACTTAGAATGCTAAGTCTGTCCAATAAATTAATTGATAAATTATTAGCCCAAGAGAGTGCCTTTAAACAAAACTTATATGCTAAAGATTGTCTTCTGACATGGAGGGATTGTACACAGAGTTCGCTTTCCATGGCATGGGTAGGTGAACTTCTAACAAATCCTCCAATTAGATACTCGTAATGGCATATTTTGGATTTTATCTAATTTGTACAAGTGCGTTTTAGCACAGTGTTCATACAAAAAACAACCGTAATCCATACGACTTCTAACGAGAGCCATATATAAACTACGTATAAATTTAGGGTGACCGCCCCATGACGAGCGTGTCAACGTTTTTATTAGATTTATATATCTTAAACATTTGTCGCTGGTTTCACTTATATGCTTTTTCCAAAGTAACGATCGGTCGAGCCACATCCCCAAATATTTAATGTTTTCTGCAGTTTCAAGAGGTGTAACATAAATCTTTATGCTAAATACTTGTATTCGCCGTCCCTTACTGAAGAGGCATAGTTCGGTTTTTCTTTCAGAAAGGTCTAATCCAAGCATATCACACAAGTAAATCATTTTATGAATTGCGATCTGACAAAGTCATCAGTATACTGCAGAGCAGAAACATTTTGCAGCAAAGGAAATAATATATTATGAGTTACTATGTTAAACAGAAGGGGTGATATCGGATCACCCTGAGCTAATCCTCCACTAGTCCATCAAACAATACTTGTTAAACCGTCGTCATTTTTAATTTGTAGACGCCTTTCGCTTAAACATGACAACAATATGTGCATACTTTGGTTCCTATGCCCAAACTATCAAGCGTAGTAACAACTTTGTTTTCCAAATCCACACCTTCCACTAGTCCAAAACAAATATTTGTTTTACTTGTGTCTTCACACCGAGAGCCAAGTCCTCGACACTTACGGCAGTGACACAGTTGTTCTGCATCTTGTAATGTCTCGAACTGTACCAAGAGTGTATAGGCGCTCTTATATGTTATCCTTGAAATATTATTATGGTTATGTAGGCGTAATAATTTTGCCACAGCCATCTGTTTTGGAAGATTATCTGATGAGGTTATACATATTATGTGTTCTTCTTCGGAGGTGAATCAGTTCACACACCTATATCTGAACTGATTCACCTCCGATCGAGTCGCTTCTTATACGTACTTTTGTCTTCCTTCTAGTAACAGTAACGAAATCAGCGTCACTGACCGATTCCTCACTCTGTTATCGGGTCTTTCTCCTCTCACTTCCATTTTCACCAATCTTTGTCGGGTTGTTCCAATCTATAATCTTGCCTAAATCATCTTCAGCTGCCTGCACAACTATTGCTTCACTTTTATTAGTAGTTATCAAGTCATTATCGTCTTTACTGCCTTCTTCTTCCATAATCACAAAAGGTGGGTATACGAACAAAATATAATCACTGGACCGTGCGAGCCGATAAAATACGTCCGCTCTCGCCGCTGACCCGAGCGCGACTGGATAATCATACTTGCTCATCTAAACGTAGACAGTGTATGTAAACAGAAAATGAACGCGTATATTGGGGGCTGCGCTGACGCTGGCACCAGTCGCGCTGTGGATGTATGTATGTATGTCTCGCGACACGCGTTAATGATGTACAATGTCCCAGCACAAATGTTGCTAAGCAGCACACACGTCGCGCGTCGCGTCGCAGGGATACAACTCGAGCTGTTTGGTTGTTATCTTGTGCAGTATATCATAACATACAATTGCACCTATGTAGTTTAAGCACAATAACATATTCTACAGGTTGTCTCCCTAGTTTTTCTCTACCTTGAAAGAATATTTGTGTACATTGTTAACCTATGGAGTCGCAGCAGCACACCGGTAGCCAAACACAATAAATTTTCGATGTCTGGCATTCCAACAATACAAAGATAAAATTTCAGAAGATTTGTATTTGGCAAGTCTGAAGAGAATGAATAATCATAGTATATGTACTTATGTATGTGTCACTGTGTAGTAGACAAACCTCTGATGCACTTGAAAGCGATGACTTCCTGCGCCTGCGCGAGCATGAGCTTGGAGAGCGCGTCCAGGGTCTCAGGGTTGAGATCGGGCGTGGTCTCCTGGTGCACAGCCATCATTATGTTCGCCTTCAGGTATGCGAAGATGCCCGCCGCTTGCTGTGCACATACAAATACAAGTGCGTCAGTAGCAGTCATACACGAGCTGACGCAGCAACGAACGTGTAAAAGTAACCACCTGGAACAGTTTGGCAGCGAGCTTGAGTGAGTCTTCGGTGTCGAGAGGCTGCTGCGACGCCACGGCGCTCTGCATGGCGGCCATGTTGAACAGGATGCACATGCGCTCGTATGCCAGCGAGCTGATCGCTGCAACACACACACAAGGAGGGCCGGAGATAATCATCTACCACGTTCACTAGTCACCTACTTCCACTTTTTATATATAGTTACATTAGTTACTCTGTCACTAAATGGTCATATGGAATGGAATATTAGCAATCATTGTGAAGTTATTCCAATGTAGGCAGTGGGCTTGTGGGTCAGAGAACATGCCATTACATTTATCACCAGTGCAGCTGTTATATTTGACAGTCTGATCATTACAAGTTGTCATGGCAAGAGAGATCAGGCGCAGGACAAACGACTGTACGTGCTTTCCGAGCCACGGGGAACATCGCCAAGTTCCTAACTCCAGATTGTTACTGACAAACTGTTGTTAATAGACTTAATAACTTTTGCCTTAAGCCCCGATTTGAATGAAGACTTCATGCATCACATTACCAGTGTGCTACCGAGGCACTGGTATAGATCCTGGCTAAACATTAGTATGTCATTATCCTTTGTTGCAGCTGGCTGACCTCTAATATTATTTTCCATGCCAACAGTTAGAGGCTCACACTAGCAGTTCTTTGGAGCGTATCTTAAAGTACCAGGTAATGGTGTAACTATGCACTATTATAAACCTTTGCCATTAATATGCCTCCAGCTTCTTACCCATTCTGTTCACTGGGTCTACACTCTTTCTGTTGTTGTTTTGCTGAATGGAATACCAATTATATTATAATTCAATAATATATTAGTTTGTGTAACTTCGACATTCATATATTATATTAGTTTGTGTCCTGAATGAATAAAGTTATTCAGAATTAGGTTTTAGTTTGTTTAGAGGTGCACTTGACTTATGTAATAATTTGTATACAGCAGTATGGGATCAGAGTCAAAATCTGATGTATGTACCTTTGTGTACTGTGTGTACAATTATATAACATAAACAAGCTGGAAGCCAATAAACTAAAAGGATCAGTGGTAATGCTTTAAGTGACATCCATGCTTATTAACATAATTAATTCTTGTATGGAAAATCTTGTATAGTAAGAAAACTAAGACAAATATGATATAGGTAACATAAGTACCTCACAATGGTGAGGTACTTATGTTACCTATTCAATACATATTGTGGGCCAAGACATTCAAGTCATAGTCAGAGGTGTCTGCAGAACTAGGGACTTGCAGTTATGCGTCTATGGCTTGAAGCCTGCAATATGTTCCAGTTACATAACTGTAGTACTGATCTTTGTGTGATCTCATACATTGAATAATAACTGTTGTGCATCCTGTTAACTAAGTATATTATGTAAACTACATTTCACAAAGGTGTAGAGATCATCACAAACACATTGATGCTCAGCTCACAAACTGCAACAATGCAGTGAGTCTATTTATATGTTTATGTAATTATAACATACAATCTATATGGCAGAAAGTGCAATTCAGAAATCACACATACAAGATTAAATCTCATTGTGAAATTATAGATATGGAAGTAATTTCAATTAGCAAGGTTTTGTGGAGCATAGTCAATCATTTATTGTTACCATTATGTGCAAAGTTAGTATGGACATAATTACTCACTGAGACTCATCCGACCTCCGAAGATAGAGCCTTTATCGAAGGCATCTTTCCACTTGAAGGGTATCTGGACCTCTTGCGGCGGGATCTTGCTCTCGAGGGACACGAGCTGGTCATAGTAGCTGCGCGCAACAAACAGAACATTAGCGCGACTTCAACAACAAGCAAGCAGCTCAATTAATATAAAACGCTTCATACGTTCCTTTGTTTGTGTGAGTGATACGGTGACATCACTTTTTATCTCATAATTGATATTCCTAATGTTAAGACATTTTAATATTTGAAATTTTGATTTTCTTCCGATTCACAATGATTCAACTAATGCGGGTGACTCATAACGCTTAAATAGTGTTTTACCTATAGATAACCTCCAGCGAAGATTTCTCGAACACTTTCCATACAGCGTTAGCTCTCAGCCGGCTAAGCTCGTTCAGGGCGTCACTGTAATCTTCATTGCTTTCAGCGGTGTTATACGTCGATTGTATTAAATTTCTCAATGGTTTCACTATATCTACGTCTGATGATTTTTTAAACGGTACAAACAACAACTCAGCCATTTCTGCGACTGATTATGACAATGACAATTGACAAACAAGACTTATGTCAAATAAATATGTCACTACTGACTTTCTACTGTCACCTGTCTAAGGAATGTCAGTCAGTACTCAGTACCATAGACTGAAGAAGTTATTAAACTCAAGCATCAAATACAAATAAAGTAACACGTTCTTTTTACTCATTCTGCATTGTATATTTTTAATTTATTATATTATTGAAGATATTTTGGAAGATATCGTCGTCCATTTGTGAAAATAATTGGCTACCAATAATATATCATGGTATGTCATCATACTGTACGCAATACTCTAGAGATAGCACCGGTTCGTATACGACGCGGAAAAAATGAAATGTTCCCCTGGCAACGTACCTATATACGATAGATTTCATGATGATCGGTCGAGTACTTAAGGCTTAAAACTGTAAAAATCGTACAAACTCACCCGCATTTATAAAATTAGTTAGGATTTCCCATACGTTTATCTCGGGCAAAGTGCGTCTTCAAACCACAAGTCCACGACTGGCTTGTACTTACCTTTGACATGTTCCTCGTTAGCGGTGATAGACAAATAATATGTAGTTTTATAACTGAGCTTTAATTAGGCTCTCTTGTTGTTTCAAACCATGAAACGTGATTTTAAACCCTTAGCAGGTGACCAGCGAAAGAAAATATTTATATCAGAAAGAAAATATTTTTATTCAAATGTAAACAGTTATAGTTCTAAATGAGAACTAAAACACTGCAAAAATGTATTTCATCATATAGTTTTTCTTTTTACAAGGCGTTTTTATTTCGGAATTCTAATTAATCGGTATTTTAATTATCGGAATTCGTATTTTGATGTCTTGACTTGTTATTCGATCTATTCAAACTCGGTATTCTGAGAATAGTAATTATAAACGTTAGGAATATAGAAATTTTGGAATTATAAAAATAATATTACTTAATGATAAATCGGAGTTGTTATATTAGGAATTTTAAATAATTCGGCTTTATGAAAATCGGTGTTTCGAAATTCGTATCGTTCTTTGAATGACTTATTGTGTTCAACATAGCAACAGTGATTCGACGAGACGATTTCTTGATTATCGTAGCGCGCGTAGAATGCGGCCACCAGCTGAGAAAAACCGTACAGTAGGTACCGCCGCGCGCGGAAATTAGTGTAAACTCAAATCATTCCTGATTCTCCGATTCGATTTATAAGACTTGCTATTGGCTGTATTTCTATTGTAAATATTGTATTAGTTTTTATTGGTTAACGCAATATATTTGTTTAGTAAAAAAGAAGGTGGCAAAATCAATTAAAATATTCTGAAATGTGGAGTCTACATTTTATTAGGTATATATGTATGTTTATACATTGTCTAGTACCCATAGTACAAGCTCTGTTTAATTTGGGCTAGATGGTGTTGTGTGTATGTGATAGAATATTATTATTATTATACTCTTCGCTCCAAACAAGCATTTAGAAGCACTTGTTACGGAACCCTAATACATGCAACATGCACACTCGGCATGTCGCAACAACAACGGTGCACACGGCACTAGGCCACCCTTTTGCAGCATCACCGGAAGATGACTTCACTGACGGCAATCCAAGAATGTGGGAACCTTCTAGCTAATAAAATATGTTCATTATAATTCCAACATCGAATCAATCAACTTATTGTAATATTAGTTTTATTCTAATTAAATTAAATCAAATAGAATTGGTTTTTCTTGCAACCTTCGGCTGTAGAACACATAATTGGCGCAGTCGGTAGGATACTCGTAAAATCCATATAATAACGAGTATTCTGAATCTACAATATTCTACGGTCAAGGTGAATCCAGACATCGATTTGGCGAAAGATACCAGTTCCAGATATGCTGTAAGTACTCTGAATCTTTCTTAGTCCTTACTTTCCTAGTGCATTATCCTATCCTTATTATATTATATATATTAGATATACGTAATACGTAGTTTCATGCGAATATAGTCGGCGCATATACTTACACATATCCGTCTTCGCTCATGAATTAAATTAAGCATATTTTGTTCAAATAATTATGATTTCAATATTAAATACAATGTGCAATAACTAGGGCACATACATATATTACAGCTTGACTAGACTGGTGAAATTATAACTTTTATAATAAGTAATTTAATTGACACATACATATAGTGTGCTCAGACTCTCCTTCCAAATAAAATTTTTATTTCCAGTGTATAGTTATAGAATTTTCTAACGTATTAAATATTAGTTTAACATTTAATTTTAATCAGTCTATAAGTACTTCCTTGTAAGTTTGTTAGTGCATACAAATCGTGCGCCCAGGCTTTACTTGTCAATTTATTTTAAGCATTTATTTTACGATTTTTGTATAGGTATATTGTTCGTGCACATATACATATCGTGTGCCGAGGTTTTGCTTGCGAATTTATTTTATGAAATTATCATAGGGAATTTATATTTTATATAGGTATTTAGCTATTATTCATGCATATAGATCGTGTTTCCAGACTTCACTCGTGATTTATATTTTAGTGTGTGTGTTTAATTTCAGCCGCAATCATTTTTCATTCGCGATTAAACCGTGACGATAGGTTAGGGAGTAAGCAGAGTAGTAGGGCGAGTTTTATAGACGAACATAGGAATTTAGAAAATACGGATATGGCACAATCAAATGTTGATACTATTTACAAATCGCTAAGGTTGTTACCCGAGTTTGATGGCAATCCCCATGTGTTAACGCGATTTATTAAATTGTGCGATCAATTAGTTTTAGGATATTTTAAAACCGAACCGGGAAATGAATTGTCGAATTTAGCATTAATTAACGGTATATTAAATAAGATTACGGGTTCCGCAGCTAGATTAATTAATTCAAATGGTATCTCTGAAAATTGGCATGGTATAAGAAGTGCATTAGTGAATAATTTTGCAGACCACCGTGATGAGACCGCTTTATACAACGACCTTTCACTTCCGACTCAAGGGTCCAGCACTCCACAAGAATTTTATGAGCGTTGCCAAAATTTATTTAGCACCATTATGACATACGTTTCGTTACATGAGTCAGTAGATACAACCATACAGGCTAAGCGCGATTTATATAAAAAACTCACTTTACAAGCTTATTTGCGAGGTCTCAAGGATCCTCTAGGATATAGGATTCGCTGCATGCGTCCTGAATCTATGGAAAAAGCCCTTGAATTCGTACAGGATGAACTTAATACTCTATATTTGCAACAACGTAACGAAAATGGCTCTAGTAAGAAAGATTTTCAACATCCTTTGTCAAATAATAATTTTTCGGTGCCTAAATTATTGCCAAAATTACCGCAACAAAATTTTAACATGCCAGGTCCATCAAGGCCATACCCAAACCAAGCCAATCAAGAGTGGCGACCTAACTTACCGCAGCACATACAACCCCGTGGTTTGACTAGAACTCAACAGATGATGCGCGCTCCTCCTCAGAATTGTTCACCACAAAATAACGTTTTTAGAATGTCTATTAAGCCTCAGCAACAGCCGTCATTTAAACCTAATAATAACGCACCACGTCCTATGAGCGGTGTCAGCCATTTTGTTCCAAACCCTTTACCATCTAGTGGTCATGATTGGCGTAAATTTGGAAACCCACCTCCTAGTAGTTATTTTAAAACGTGTGACGTTAATTTTAACTCATTTGATGATTATTATGATACTGATTATAATGATTATGTCGAATATGAGCCGCACCATTACGACTCGTACTTAGAGTACTATCCTAGTAATGAGCAATATATTTCAGAGGAACCTACCGTTGAACGAGAATTAGACCAAGCATCAGTTAACAATAATGTAAATTTTCAGATAGTTTTGAAAAGTAAAAGTAATAAAAGTAAAAGTAAAAGCCACAATAGAATTAAATTTTCACCTTCAGAGACATTTAGGTTACGTGCAGTTATCAGATCCACCTATAAAATTTTTAATAGACACTGGTGCCAATCAATCATTTATTAGTCCGGATGTCGTTGAACAATACTTTTCTTACATACGTATAAATTATGATCCTATTGAGGTAACCAGCTTACATGCTAGCCGAAAATGCGAATATTCAATTACATTGCCATGTTTCACCGAATTTAATGAAAATGATAACGCAACTCTCTATATACATAAGTTCCATAATTATTTCCATGGACTGATAGGTTTAGATTTATTAGATGCTTGGAATTCCACAATTGATCTTAAAAATAGATTATTAAAAACTAGTAAAGCTAAAATACCAATACACATGTACGATTCTAGAAACGCGAATTGGTATGAGGAAATAATACCGGCAAAGTCATCCAAGTTAGTTAGATTACCAATTAATAGTCAAGATGGTGAAGTTCTAGTAGAAAATCAAATAATTTGCAATTGTAGTATTTCGGATTGTTTAACTAAAGTGACTAATAACCGTGGTTGGGTAGAAATTACTAACCCCACTTCTAACGATATTATATTCTCTTTAGACTGTCCTGTTGAAGCTGAAATATTTAACGTTGATATTTCAAATGCTGAAATTTTGTCAGAGCGTACCAAAACAGTTTTATCTCGTTGTAGGATATTTACGTGTGTATCCTATGGGTATGTGCGTGTGTGTTGCATTGGGAATTACTGGCGATAAATGAAACGTATTATATAAACTTTCACATGGGATTTATTGTCCGGAATGCACCCTTGCCTACGTGCATCTAGACCGGACAGCGCGCAGTAACTGCCGGTCACACTAACATACTTCTCGCTTATACACAAAACTGTTTATTCATCATTTCTTGCATACTTACAGAGTCCCTACATCGTCTCCGAACAGACCATTTAAATCTAGAAGAGAATAAAAATTTAAGAAATCTTTGTGCTAACTACGCGGATGTGTTTTATCTCGAAGATGAACCTTTGACATTTACTAATAAAATAAAGCATAAAATTAAAACTTCTGATGAAATTCCAGTACACACTAAGAGTTACCGATATCCCTACGTACATAGACAAGAAGTTAGAGACCAAATTTATAAGATGCTTGAACAAAATATCATACGTCCTTCAGACTCAGCATGGAGCTCTCCTATTTGGATTGTACCCAAAAAGGCAGATGCCTCCGGTAAAATTAAATGGCGTCTAGTTATAGATTTCCGTAAAGTTAACGAGAAAACGATTGATGACAAATACCCCATTCCTAACATTACAGATATTTTAGATAAGCTTGGAAAGTGTCAGTACTTTACAACTTTAGATTTGGCAAGTGGAATTTTTTCAAGTTGAAATGGATCCTAGCGATATTCACAAGACAGCATTTGACGTAGAAACGGATATTATGATTTTTTAAGAATACCGATGGGTTTGAAAAATTCTCCGTCAACTTTTCAACGCGTAATGGACAATGTCCTCAAAAACCTTCAAATTAAGGTATGTCTGGTTTATTTGGATGATATGATTTATGTGTTTGGAGTATCGCTCCAAGAGCATATGTTAAATTTAGAGAAAGTATTCCAAAAATTACGAGAATCCAACTTTAAAATCCAAATGGATAAATCAGAATTTTTAAAACTCGAAACTGAATTTCTTGGTCATGTTGTTTGTAGAGATGGTGTTAAACCAAACCCAAATAAAATCCACGCTATTCAAAATTATCCATTACCAAAAACTACAACTGAAATCAAACGTTTTCTTGGTCTTATAGGTTATTATAGAAAGTTTATTCCAAATTTTGCTCGTGTGACTAAACCACTAACTCAATGTCTCAAGAAAGGTACTAAAATTACATTAGATCAAAATTACATAAACTGCTTTGAACATTGCAAAACGCTTTTAATTAATGATCCTATTTTACAGTACTCAGATTTTACTAAGGAATTTATTCTTACGACGGATGCGTCAAACGTAGCAATAGGTGCAGTTTTATCTCAAGGTGCTATTGGAGCGAAAAAACCCATAGCATACGCATCTCGCACTCTTAACACTAGTGAATGTAACTATAGCACTATTGAAAAAGAACTTTTGGCAATCGTTTGGGCTACTAAGTACTTCAGACCATATTTGTTTGGACGTAAGTTTAAAGTTATTACTGATCATAAACCTTTACAATGGATCATGAACCTTAAAGAGCCTAACTCACGATTAACTAGATGGCGTTTAAAACTCAGTGAATACGATTTTTCAGTAATATACAAGCAGGGTAAAAGTAACACTAACGCCGATGCACTTTCCCGAATAGAAATACACAACGAAGAGAGCATGTCTATTATGGCTAGCCCATCTAGCACAGTTGCCACGTTAGATGATTCTAGAACTTTGACAGCTCCAGAGGTAGAAAACGACTCAGAACTGCTACTGTACATACCGATACTGAAAATCCTATTCTTGAAGTACCCATTACAGATAATCTACTAAATAAATTTACCAAACAGTTAATTTTTAACATAGTCGGTGATATTAAAGGTAGACCTATTTTAACTAAACCATTTGATACTCATACTAGAATATCTTTACAACTCTCAGAATCAAATTTAGAAGAAGATGTAGTTAACGCAATAAAAGAGTATGTTAATCCTAAAATTAAGACCGGTTTATTCATTAATCCCTTTTTAACAATGTATAAAATTATACCCATTATACAGAACAACTTTAAAAATTCAGCTATGAAATTATTTTTAACTAAAAAGGAAGTAGAAAATGTTAAAGAGTATCTTAAGCAACAAGAAATTATTAACAAATATCATGAGGGTAAAACTAATCATCGTGGCATTAATGAATGTTATCTAGCTCTGTCTTACAAATACTATTGGCCTAAAATGAGAGAACATATTACAAAATTTATTAATGAATGTACCGTGTGTGGTCTAGTCAAGTATGATCGTAATCCCATAAAGCAACAATTTAAAATAGTACCACCTGCTTCAAAACCTTTTGAAATTATTCATTTAGATCTTTTAACTATTCAAAGTGAAAAATTCTTAACTATACTAGATGCATTTTCCAGGTACGGACAAGCCTATTATTTGAGAGATGGAACTGCTGTTAGTGTATTACAAGCTTTACTTAACTTTTGCACACATCATGGCGTACCGCACACTTTAGTTAGCGATAACGGTACCGAATTCACTAACCAACTTGTAGCTGAATTTGTTAGATTGCATAAGATTCAACACCATAAAGTTGCACCTCATACACCTAATGAAAATGGCATTGTAGAAAGATTTCATTCTACCATTTTAGAACATCTACGTGTACTGAAACTTAGTCAAAAGCTAGAATCCGTTATTAACATAATGCCTTATGCTATTTTGGGATAAAATAGTAGTATACACAGTTTTAAAAAGTGCAGGCCCATAGAAGTAATTACTGGACATTTCGATCCGCGTGATCCTTTTGATATAGATATTTCAAGTCAATTATTACAACAATATATGCTTAACCATAAGGAAAAGATGGCAATAGCTTACAATACTATTCATGAATTATGCAGTGTTTCTAGGGAAATACTAATGGAAAATCGTAATAAGACCCGAGAGCCCGAAATTGAATATTCTCCAGAACAACAGATATTCGTTAAAAATCCTATAGCCTCGCGACAGAAACTAGCACCCCGTTACACTCAAGACGTTGTAATGGCTGATCTTCCTATTCATATATATACCAAACGCAAACGAGGTCCAATAGCAAAATCTAGATTAAAAAGAGTCTCTAAGAGTAGTAAATTGTTACAGGAAGCTCCTGATTCTTCATCTAATACTGACTCCAGTCCTAATGCTGGAGATAAAACTTGAAAGTCTCGACAATGGATCCGGTGTTTTACCTTTCAAGTTAGGGTCGGCTAAAATCATATCCCACTATCATTCCTTTTTGCAATACATTAATCTTATTGAACTAAGTAATACAATAGAGTCAGTTAGTAACCAACTGAATAGTATTAGCACTGAATTACATAATAAAACGAACTCTTTATTTGAACCGCATGTTAACTACCTAAAAAGTCAATTGCATAGTGTCTCACAGCAACTCGAAACTTGAAGTTAAGCGTGTTAAAAGAGGACTTATAGATGGTCTCGGCTCTGTAGTAAAAAGTATAACAAGCAATTTAGATTACACAGACGCACAGTATTATAACCATGACATAAAATCCCTTCAAGACAGTGAAAATAAATTAATTTCTGAATTTAATAGCCACGTTAGTTTATCTAATGATTGGACAAATCGTTATTCAAGAGTTATAGATAGTATACTAGAAAATCAAAGTAAACTGCAAAATCTAACTAATCATCTTATGGACAGTGAAGCTACTAGAGATTATGTTTTAGTTAAATACGTGCATTTAGGTCAAATACTTTTAATCTTAAGTGATAACGTCGATTCCGTTTCAAATTAATTATATAAATTAGAAAATGCGATAGGTTTTATCCGAACTTCCACAGTACATCATGGAATTTTAAGTCTAGATTCTATAAATTCAGGGATAAGCAACGTTAGCAACCTATATGGTAGTGATAAGGTACTAGATTTAACTTCTTGAATGTCGAGTGGAAATACATAAAAAATTATTAAAAATTCATTGTGCAAACAATACACAAACGCACAAATGTATGTGCGCTCGACACTTGACTCATTAACGAGTCAAGTGTGCAGCGGACATACATTAGTAGTTTTTCTTTTTTTAATTTTGATGACTCATTTTTGCGGACAGCGTATGTTCGCTCGACACTTGACGGGTTTTAGAGAGTATTTTGATATTATTAAAATAGGTTCTTATTACATTGGTAATAATATAGTTATAGTATATAAATTCCCAATTGTTCTACCCCATTCATATGATATGTATAAATTATCTATAGTTCCCAATCATAACCATCAAGTCTTCATCCCACCATATCCATACCTAATCCTTAATAAGAAAGATTTCAAGTACATAGAGGCAGATTGCCCGAAGTCCAGTCAATGGTATCTATGCGAGGACAAGCAGAGTCTTCAAGGTCAAACGTCAGACTGTATCCAGGAACTGATCACCATGCAACATCGAAGCTCGACATGCAAAGCCATTACCGTCGATTTGAAGAAAGCAGCCTATGATAAACTCGATGATCAACACTACACCGTCAACTTCCCTGTGCCAATGAAAGCTCACCTATCCTGCAGTCAAGACTCGTACACTACACTACACGGCAGCTATCTCGTCGTACTACCGCATACCTGCTATCTGAAAACGTCAGAGTTTACGCTAGCGAACACCAATGATCGTTTGAAAGGTCAAGCACTAAGAATACTGAATCTACCCAATGACGACATCAAGCAGACGACCCCGATTTCCAGAATCAAGATGAACTCCATAAATTTGGACCATCTCCACGAAATCAACAGCAAGATGTCTCTACAGACACCCGTACACAACTACAGTACAGTATGTACCATACTACGATACCCCTATACGTAGTACTATTAAGTGGAGGCATTGGCATGATATATCGAAAATACAGACTGAAGAAATTGAACAATTCTAAAGAAAACAAAGAGGCTGATCAATCGGAATTGAAGGCGGTCTACAGCATCCCTGAGGCATCCAGAAGAGTTGAGCCACGTCAACTCCCAGCTCAATTCACGACGAATGTCTTCCACACTCGTTGTTCTACGGGGGGAGGTGTTACGGAACCCTAATACATGCAATATGCACACTCGGCATGTCGCAACAACAACGGTGCACACGGCACTAGGTCACCCTTTTGCAGCATCACCGGAAGATGACTTCACTGACGTCAATCCAAGAATGTGGGAACCTTCTAGCTAATAAAATATGTTCATTATAATTCCAACATCGAATCAATCAACTTATTGTAATATTAGTTTTATTCTAATTAAATTAAATCAAATAGAATTGTTTTTTTTTGCAACCTTCGGCTGTAGAACACATAATTCACTGAACAGAGAACTTGCTTATAGTTTTAATAATAAGTCCTCGATTCAGAAGGCAGTATTGCTCGACACGGCGCGCATAGTGCGGAGGTTCCTTTCTCTGGAGCCCTAACCACCGATAGTTTGGTCCCTGCACCCGATATCGGTGGGTCATTTCAGGTTTTATATTTTTAAATATATATAATTTTTATATTTTTATTTAAAAATGTAATTATTAGAGAAAATAAGTAATAAAGAGAATAATAATAACAGCCAACAGGTTCGCCGTAACCGAAAGGATTTGTCGACATGTTAAATAGATTATAAGAAGACGTGGCTTATGAGGGTGCTGGATTTGAATGAGATTGATACAACGCTATGCACCTTCTTGAAGACATGTATGAGGCAATGGCGGACTGTTCTTCGCTATCCAGGATGTCGAGAAATTCAGGGTTATGGTGTAACGATAAAGATCGAGCGAGGTATATTCTAAGGTGATAGTCTGAGTCCGCTGTGGTTTTGTCTGGCTCTGAACCCTTTAAGTACTCTTTTAGAGAGTTCAGAGCTGGGCTATCGGTTGCGGAGAGATGGTCAGGTTATATCCCACCTCCTTTACATGTATGACTTAAAATTGTTTGCCCCCAGCAATTTGCAACTGGCAGCGTTACTTAAGGTAACCGAAACCTTTAGTAACTCTATCAGGCAAGATTATGGAATCTGTTGGGGTGCAACTTTCAGATTCTATACAACTTAAATCTCTGTCTGGAACCGAAACCTAATATCTGGGTATGTCACAGACATTAAATGGCGAGCTGGAATGAAATAAGCGTTGCGGGAGCGTTTCTTTGGCCGCCTGAAGAAAGTACTAAAAAGTCATTTAACAGGTGGCAATAGGGTGCGAGCCTGTAACGGTTGGGTCATGCCAGTCTTTGCTTACTCCTTCGGCATACTCAGATGGACTCAATCAGAACTGGATGCCCTGGACAGAAAAGTCCGGTCACTTCTAACAGCTCACAGAATGCACCATCCACGTTTTTCTGTATTGAGGTTGTACATCCCGCGGAAAATTTACACTTATGAGTCTGTTACATATCCTTGATATTTTCTTTGTAGTTTTCCACTAGCAAAGAAACTGATTTGGGAAGACTGCTGGGTATTCCGCTTAGTTGTTTTATTAAATGGAATGGTGTGATTAAATGAACGTCAATGTGACCTTGGTAAATATTGGTAAGAGTATTAAACAGCGTTTCCTGGAACGACCTCGAGCTGTTAATCAATAATACACTGTTAAGGAGGCAGAATTGATGTAGGTAGAAGCCGAAAGTATTTCCATTGCAGATTTGATTGAATCCATATTTTGGTTTGTTTGGTTCACAAAACTGTCAATTAGTTGAAACTGACGTTGAATATTGACCTCACTTTCTTAAGACTTCATTTTGCAGCTCCACAGTAGTTATTTGGTTTTTTATAAGGTCTAACATGTAATCTTCATTATTTTGGAGTGATTGTATGTCCTGTTGATATTTGTCAGCTAATTGTTGGTCTAATATGCGCAATAAGCTATTTGCCACGTAACCAACTCCGTTTATTAAGCCTCGTTTTTTCCTGTTGCTGAGGTGTTTGTGAGGATAGATCAGTATAGAATGATAATGACTCAGTAGTGACATTTCATGGTCAAGTTGTTGCATTGTCGCCATGCAGGTTTGTAACTTTGTTTGGTAGCAAATATTCTTAATATTGTCAAAATATATTTCAAGACGACGATTTCCATCCCAGTAGTGGGTAAGATTGTAATACATTAGTAATATCCATTCGTCGTGTACAGTTTGTATCTTGCCAATTGTATCATAATAAACAGGTCGCTCATGTTCTAATCTTGTTATTTGAGCACCCTGTGTCTGGCGCCCGGTGACAATATCGCTGTAGGAACCGGACACTAATGTAAACAAAGTCAATGCGGTGAGAAATAAAGAGTTAAACGATATCTTTGTTTTCTGCCGCTGCTTTTGTTTAACACCTGCTTGTTTGTTGATGTGATGTTATTCATCTCTGAGTTCGGAATCTACGGGTAGTGGTGCAAGTTTGACTACTGGGCGCTTCACAATTCCTGTTTGAGTTTTGATGGTTGTAACGCGAACCTAGCTATCTGATCCGGGATGTGTTTCCAACACGCGACCCAATGCCCACTTTCCGGGATTAGGTTGCTCTCCTTCACCAACACGATGTCACCTTTCTTGATATTTTTCGTGGGTCGGTTCCATTTGCTACGAGTTTGCAATGTACTAAGGTACTCACTGGACCAGTTTTTCCAATATTGATGAAACATATGCCCCATCAGTTGCCATCTGCGTCGTAAATTGATGTTGTTTATGTCGGTGTAGTCTGACATAGGCAAAGATAATAATAGGCTTCCCGTGAGGAAGTGTCCAGGAGTCAGGCAATTGTAAAACTCATCCGGATCTTCAGTGAGGGGGCACAAAGGCCTGGAATTCAAACAAGCCTCTATTTTCGTTAAGAGAGTAGAGAACTCCTCATCAATTAGTTTCTGCTCTCCCAATACTCTTCTTAGATGGTGTTTCATCGCCTTGACGGCGGCTTCCCATAAACCACCGATACTCGGCCAAGCAGGGACATTAAAGTGCCACTCAACCTCCTTTTTTGCTAACTCATCAAAAAATGTTGCTGTTAAAATTTGTTTGAAATCAAGAATACTTGTCGAAGTATTTTAGCTGCGCCGATAAAATTTGGCACCTCGTCGTCCCAGCTGAGTTCGTTCATCCAGAGTTTTTGAAATAGTAGTTTAGCAGTGACCGTTATAGGCAAAAGCCAACCCAGAGGATCATAGAATTTAGAAATATCAGATAGTAACGCTCTCTTCGTGTGAATCTTTGAATGGTTTATAGGCCAGTTGAAGTGAAATTTATCACTGTTAGGATTCCAACCCAATCCTAAAGTTTTCGAACATTCCTCAGCCTTGAAATTGAAGGTGCTTTGTGTAGGTATTTGATTGTCACTCAAGTTTGCATATAAGGCTGGGTTTACTGGTATTACTGGTCCATTTACGTAAGTTCATGCCACCTCCCCGCATAAGTATAATGAGAGATTGCTGTAGATTCTGCACTTCAAGGATGGAATGGGTGTGGCCACTGATGACGTCATCAACATAACATTCAGTTAGAATTATTTTGGCAGCATCTGGGTACTCGTGGCCATCATCCATGGCTAATTGTCACAGTGGACAGTTGAAATTCACATAATGGTTCGTCACGAGAGTTGCGCCAGATTATTTTTTGAAGATGCTGTTGGTCTTCGCTAATCCATATGCAACGGTACATTTTTCAATGTCGGCGGTGAAGGCGTATATTATATGTTCGCCACTTCAGGATCAAACTTTGGATGTCTTGCTTTAGATTCGGGCCTTTTTCCGTTAGATTGTTTAAGCTGTAACCACTCGAGGTTGTTTGTGAGGCGTTAAATACGACTCAATTTCGTAGTTGTCGAATTTTCTCCCAAACTACCGTGGTGAGGTAGGTAACAAGACATGTTATTCCCGATGTGAGTCGTCGACGCCGACGGTTTCATGTGACCGAGTTCTTGGTATTCAACAATAAATTGTTTGTACATAGTTGCTAGGTTCTGATTTCTACTCAATCGTTTTTCCAAACTTAAATATTGTGAAATGGCAGTTGATTTTGATTTTCCCAGCTTTTCTTCAAATCCGGGGCATAATGGCATTTTTACGATGTACTTTCCATCACGCGAGCGTTGTACAGTTTCTCTATAATAATTTTCACAGTGGTCGTCCTTAGGTAGGTATGTCCTTAGGGGTGTGAATGTCTTCTGTTACCCAAAATGTTGTTAGTTCCTCATAGTTAAACAGAGTTATATGGCAAGAAAGAGTTTTCATCTTCCCACACAATATCCACACGATTTGCGTTTGCTGGGCTACTGGGGAGTGATTATTGCCTTTCAGCACATCGTCCAGGATAATCTCTGAGTATACATCAGCCCCTAATAGAAGATCAATTGAACGAGATATGTTGAAATCAGGATCCGCTAGTTTTAAATTCTGCAGATGTGGCCATTCCACTTTCTTGAATGGGGTAGTTGGTAATTCATTGGTAAATTTGTTCATAATAAGGGCCTGAATGTTGAAACTGTAATCAGAATAAATAGATTTACAGCTCAGGCTGACTTGACCTTTGCAATCACCAGAAACAGAGCCGATTCCTGTAACACATGCGTTGATTCTTTTACGTGGAATTCGTAATTTGGGGCGCAATTTACGTAATCAAATTGGTTTGTGATTCTTGATCGAGAAGTGCACGCAGTTTGACATACGTGCCATCTACGGCCTTGACCTTCAACTGCACTGTAGTTAGCAAAATTTCCGTGTCGCTACTGTACAAATGATTGGATGTTGGTTGATGGGTGGACGACGTAGGGAGCTGCTCAACATAACTTTTTCTGTTCGGTATGTTTAGGGTTTTCTTGTCCACATGTAATAATGTGTGATGTTTCGAATTACATTCCTTACAAGTTTTTGTAGACTTGCATTCGTTGTTGCCGTGGCTATACAAGCAATTTTTGCAGAGCTGCAGTTTCGTTACAGTATTGTTTCGCTTTGCAATATCAAGTTCAAGGAATTTATCGCAATTCATTAAAACGTGATTCCCGTTGCAATGGGGGCATTTTGTATGAACTGCGTAATAGTTGAAAGTTTTGTTGAAACCAAAGCTAGGTTTTTTCACAAGGGCTTGCTTGTTATTTTTATTACAGGAAGTTTTCTCTGACACGTTGTAATATCCTTTCTTAGCAGATTCTGATGTCTCATACGCCATAAATTGATTTTCGAGAAAAGATAGAGTCTTGCAATTGTAGAACTTCTCTATGGTCTTCAAGTTCCTTCATGTAGTCACTCAAAGTTTTCGAGTGCAGCTTGAGTGACATTATGTGATGTTGTGTCAACTCCAATGTTGGAAATGCCACTGACGTCGTGCATCCTTTTTACGTTGAATGCGTCGGGCTGTTGGAGGACTGGTAAATTCAACATGGTGTTCATAAAAGTAGTAAACTGAAGTCGTCGGTTATCGTAACGCTGTATCAGTATATCCCAACAGGACTGATAATTTTCGGCGCTAATACTCAGATGCTGCACCAATCTCTCAGCTTAACCTTGTAATTTAGTTTTTAAATGTTTCATTTTCTGAGCACTATTGATAGTTGAATTCTTATGAATGGTTTCCAAGAAAAGGTCCTTGAATGAATTCCATTGTTTATAATTGCCCGAAAATTCTGGTATCTCAATTTTAGGTGCAGACTTTTGATAGTGGGCAGTTGACCAGATTTCGGAATTGATTTTCTTTTTTAGGCTGTCATAATTTTTCTCGACCTCGTCAAACATTTCATAATAGTGTTTTCAATTGTAGTTTTATTTATATTTTATTTAATTCAAAACTTTGAGATACGACAACATTTGTAGCTTTAGCTACATTGTAGCTGTTTTGGGTTCTACTCCCACGTGTCTCATGTTTACACGTAACTCCGCGCGTGGCGCTACTGGCGTGCGATATCACACAGTTAAAAGGTTACCATATTATTTACGTTACGGGTTAATATAAACGCTACCAGAGTTAGGTATAAACCCACAGGTTTAGTAATATTGAAAGATAAATAAGATATGTACCTACTACTAGGTATATAGCTACTATTACTGGTAAGTGTATGACAAAATGCAATAAAAGGAGTCAGAACTTCTGTGGGACACGAGTGGTCACACGTCACTGTCAATAGAGAAACACGTCGCATGTAGCGCGCTCCTGTATGGACTCTAATATTATATATTTTAAATGCAAATAATTGAATGTTGTTTTACTTTTGTAATAAGCGCTGTGCGCGGCGTTTTTTATATAAATAGGTATATTAGGTCTCTGTAGCCCTGTAGCCTAGCACGTACAAGTTATACAAGCGACCACGTTATCGTATCATCTCAATATATCGTCCAACTCAAAATTAGCATAACAAGAGAATTCATTGGCCAAGTTGTTCCTGTGATGTGGTTCAAATTGACATAACTTTAAGTCTAGTAGCTTTTCTACATTATCTTTCATGATACTGCCCGTACATACAACAATTTTGTTTTTAGCTAGGAGTCTGATAGTTTCCGAGGTCTTGGTGATGCACTCCTCGGCGAGGAACGGAGGGTCGGCCACCACCAGGTCGTACGAACTAAACGTCTCCGGCGGCAGTTTCTGCGGACTGTTGTAGTCGTAGAACACGAAGTCCGGGGCGTGCACTTCGAAGCGCCGGTCATATTCTAGCAACGTCACTGTGGCTCTGTCGCCGAGTTGTCGTTTCACTGGCACGAACAACGTTGGGCACGAGATGAGTGCCACGCGGCCACCATCTTGGATGCTCTTATCCACCACCTTGACCAGGGACTGCACCGTGCTCTCGTCATAACAGAACTGACTCAATTGCCAATTTTCATCAAATATAATGTTTTCCTTTAGTTTATTATCAGCCTCCAGCTTGTTCATTAGATCCTTTTAATTTAAAATCAATTTTCCAGTGAAGTTTGTCTATGGGATCCCATTTCGTTTTTAGAATAGCTAAATGATCCTCCAACTCCCATTTTTCCGTGAAAGTCGACGGTGTAAATTTAGACATAGCACGATGTATAGCTTTGAAATTGCATTCTTGCTTGTTCAGCAAATGTAGTATGCATTCATCATCGTTAGCTGGCTCGTCGACTTCCGTCGAAGTACCAGCAAAGTCGAACCTCACGTTTTGTATTTTGGTTTCTGTTTGTTAGTCTATTGACGATGTCCGCTTTAATTGACTCGTACATGTCTTGAGTTCTCTCATAGACATTGTCCACAAAATAGTTGATGTTTTTATCTTCTAGTTTCAGCAGTAATGATTCATGCCTGTTGTGAAAATCCTTCTACTGGTTCTCTAGCGTAGACAAACGCTTGTTCAAATAGTCCGCTGTCTTCCTCGATGAAGAATCCTTGCGACAGTTGACACACAAGGTCTTTATCGTATCGAAGCACGCCGACTGGAGTTCTAGTTTATCCATGTCGATGATATCATCGACATGTATCAAGGTACAGAATATTCTGTACCTTGATAGTTGTTGATAGTTTCCACCTTCTGGCACGTAGTTGACGGTGACAGAAAGCTTCAATTTTATTTTCAAGGCCAAAGCTCGACATTTAGTTGAATAGTTCTTTGTTTCAAATTTTGAGTTACGTTCTTCGATTTGAAATGGTCGCTGTGGAACTTAGCACGCTTGTGATCACCACACAGTATGTGCGCCTTCTCAATGCAACCGGGGATGTTCTTCGATTTGAAATGGTCGCTGTGGAACTTAGCACGCTTGTGATCACCACACAGTATGTGCGCCTTCTC
Organism: Catocala sponsa; assembly: GCA_963564715.1. Lineage (NCBI taxonomy): Eukaryota > Metazoa > Arthropoda > Insecta > Lepidoptera > Erebidae > Catocala > Catocala sponsa. Next base: position 27,851,373 of record OY751337.1, on the reverse strand, counting down.
AATGCAACCGGGGCTCGCTTCTGAGAGGCCAGCTGCACCGATTCGCTACCGTATAACAAGACACTAAGGCACTAAAGATCCGGCTCGAAGGACCATAAAATGTACGGTGTCGTTCACTTGACAGATGATAGTTAGAGTGCAGAATAAAAGTTCATAAGTTATGTAAAAACACTTCACTATACTTTAATTAGTTATAATAAATGTATTACAGTAAAGGGTTTGGCTATGCTTGCACGTTCGCGTGTGTGCTTGCGCTGACTGGTTTTATACTAAATTGTACTTTATTGTGTTAACGTAAACTGACGCCTCGGTTGCGACCGCAGCGTCAGCAATACCGTGCATGTACAGTGTATAATTGTACACTATCAATACACCCCTAAACCAGTTTTTATGTATAATATGTATGTATTTACAAAAAAAAAGTATATATGTATGTTTATCCATTGTCTAGTACCCATAGTACGAGCTCTGCTTAGTTTGGGCTAGATGGTGTTGTGTGTATGTGGTAGAATATTATATTATTATATTATATTAGTTTTGGAAAATAGCTCCTTCAAAATGTATTATGAGCTCGCAATACTGACCGACAGAACTATACATTACAATCACCCCGATATATAACACTGCAAGACAAATTAAACAAAACTACTTATATAATCGATATAGCTGTCCCGAATACACACAATATGCAAAAAACAATCGCTGAAAAACTACACAAATATGCTGACCTTAAGGACGAAGTCTTAAGGATTTGGAAACAAGATAGTTTACATCGTTACAATAGTTACAATAGTGCTCATTGATCTAAAACCTAACACTTACACACAACTCCAAAAAGCCGCCATATTGAACACCTGTATATTGAACACCTGTATATTGAACACCTGTATATTGAACACCTGTATATTGAACACCTGTATATTGAACACCTGTATATTGAACACCTGTATATTGAACACCTGTATATTGAACACCTGTATATTGATGTTAAAAAATTGTCTGTTGTACCTTGTACAATCTGCCTTACATACATGCATGCAAACATTGACGAGTAAAACTAAAATAAAAGTAAAAACTAAAACATACTAGGTACGGATAAATACAATTTAAATAAATGATAAAAAACATTAATGAAAAAACAAGGAATAGAATTATACATCGAAATTAATAAATAATGTCATTAAAATATATAACTCTGTCATATATAACAATGTCAATCATCATTTAAAAATTATCATTTAAAAAGTCATCAATTGAATAATAGCATTTTGTAATTAATTTGTATTAGCCCAGTTTCTTTTTGAATAATTGAACAGTTTAATTTTTTATATTATCAGCATTGATGTATAAAAAACCTACAACAATCAGCTTTAAAAAACATCCTCACCAAATGGGCACCCACTTGAACATTTGGGTGCTCATTTAATTTAGTACCGTTCGATCGCTCCGACAGTAAACATGTCGCAGAGCTCGTTTAAAACTTGTAAAATCACACTTCCAGGACACTAAAAAAGGTCGGTGTTTCATATTTTCGGTAACTAATAATGTTATTATTATAATCACTATCACTACATATTATAAAACAAAGTCCTCCGCCGCGTCTGTCTGTCTGTCTGTCTGTTCGCGATAAACTCAAAAACTACTGCACCGATTTTCATGATGTTTTCACCAATGGATAGAGTGGTTCTCGAGGAAGGTTTTCGTATATAATTTGTTAAGGTTTTGTATACATTGGCTAAAATATAACGATATTTGTTGGAGGTGTCGGAAAAAAATAAGCCGTCTGGGAGCTTTCAACGAAAACGCTGCCTAAACCCTTAGAGATATAACAAAATAATGTATCGTGGAATTGTGTATCTTATATAGGTCTACAGAAAAGTCCGCGATGGCATATATCTATCTCTTAAGGATAACATACTATATCCATTTTAATACTTTAAAAAATGGGCAATTGTAAAGCGGTAATTGGAAAGCTATTTACACAACTACGGTATTAATCCTTATCATTTTAAAAACGTTAGTTGGCTTGAGCATTACATGAAAATTATTTTTCCCCTTTACACCATGCAAATTAAATGAATACCTTAGGAGATATAGCAAAATCAAAATAATGCGCAATGAAATTAATTTCGAGTAATGAAGGTAAAATGTTTCTTTTAGGTGCCCATGGAGGCACAGGTAAAACATTTTTAATAAATTTATTATTAGCAAAAGTACGATCCGACAGAAAAATTGTCCTAGCTGTGGTATCGTCCGGCATAGCAGCCACACTTTTGGAAGGTGGGTGAACCGCCCATTCCACATTTAGCTACTACTACTACTGCCATTAAAAATATGTAGTGATGACGTCACTAGCATTTGCCATATTACTAAACAGAGTAATGCCGGAAAATTAATGAGAGATTGCAGTTTGATTATTTGGGATGAGGCTTCTATGTCTCACAAAGCTTCAGTCCGTATCATCGGAGATCCAGAGGTCACGAGTTCACTGGAACCTCTGCAACTCCGTAGGGACATTGCCTCATTGGCATGTTTCTACAGAATATACCACGGGGAGTGCTCTGAAGAGTTATTCCACCTTATCCCGCCCTCCCCTTTCCTATCCAGAACAACGCGTGCTGGGCTCAGATGCCATCCTTACACAGTAGAGTCGACTAGAGCGCGTACCAACAAGTTTGGGTCCTCATACCTCTGCCGAACGACCAAGGCATGGAATTCTCTGCCAAGACACGTGTTTCCTTCTTCCTTCGATCCTGGGTCCTTCAAGCGGGGCGTGAAAAAGCACCTTCTCAGGCCGTCAAAGTAGAGACCTCAACATCGCCTCGGCTGCTATGAGGGCGGTGTGAAGGCTACTGCTATTAGACCACACGACTGCTTACCATCAGGTGGAGTGTGGTCATTTTGACGAGCAAAATAAAAAAAAAATAAAAAAATTGAGACATTAGACAGGACAATGCGAGATCTGCGCAACAGTAACTGTCCAATGGGTGGTGTACTGTTTTATTCTCTGGAGATTGGCCTCAAATTTGGCCAGTTATAACTAGGGGAACAAGAGCAGATGAAGTCAATGCATCGCTATAACGAAATGTGAACTTAAAACCAATATGAGGATTTTATCGTCTAGCGAAGATAATAGGCAATTTTCTAACGACTTGCTCTCTAGAGGAAATGGTGAATTTCAAGCAAGAAATGTCTGTAAAAATCTTAACAATATTTGTGTTTTGGTACAAAATGTGGTGTGAAATTATTGAAAATGTTTATCCCGATATTAGTAACATATCCACTAAGACACTAAATTGCTTTCAAGAAAGAGCTATATTATCACCCACTAATGAGCAAGCGGACAAAATAAATGAATTTATTATTTCCAAGTTCGAAGCATCATCGCAAACCTACTACTCAGTTGACACAGTTGTGGATAGAGAAGAGGCAGTACATTATCCAACAGAATTTTTAAATTCTTTGACTCCTCCTGGAATCCCGCCATACAAATTAATATTAAAAGTAGGCGCCCCTATTATATTACTAAGAAATTTGAATCCACTGAAACTGTGCAACGGTACAAGACTGAAAGTAGTCAATTTAATTTTTTTTTGATTGAATGTATCATATTAACTGGCAACGCAACTGGTGAAACTGTTTTTATACCAAGAATTCCCATGATACCATCAGAATTGCCTTTCCAATTTAAACGGCTACAATTTCCTGTAAAAATAGCGTTTGGAATGACAATTAATAAAGCGCAGGGTCAAATATTAAAAGTTGCGGGAGTAGACTTAAGCACACAGTGCTTTTCACACGGACAATTGTATCACGTGTTACTTCTAAAAAACATTTGTTCGTTTTTACACGTGATCAGGTTATTAATGTCGCATACAAAGAAATATTTTAATTTCTTTTAATTTTTAAATAATATACTTAGAAACTAATCTAAATGTTATCTGTTTTGTTTGCCTCATAAATAATTGCCACTTAAAAAATAATCTAAATTTAATATTATGTATAACGAGGACATATGATTGATTTTTTGTTTGTTACGATTTAACTCAAAAACTACTCAAACAATTTTACCGAAAGCTACATCATCTCCTCGGAGTAACATAGGCTATTTTATATTTTCTATAAAGAACCCGTGCGAAGCCGGGGCGGGTTGCTAGTTAATTATATAATGAAACTCACTCGTCTACTCGTCTAAAATATTATGTGACTATATTACCAAGTTCACAGCAATTACACGGACTATTGAGAACGTCTTACTCAGTTGAATGCAGAGTAGGTACTCAATCTTAGTACATTATTTCATGACTTGTCGAAAAATAATAGTACTAAATTATGTTGAACAGAAAAGAATAGAGAACCCATGCACATTTGTACGTTTTTAATTTAGTAGCATTATAATGTCTTGCTTTGGTATCAGGCATACAGATGGCACTACCAGCGAGAATATTATATCAAATCTGGAACACAGTCGTTTGGCGGAACTTTCAGTGTATTGCCACTACTTCTAAAACTAGCCGCATTATCATTTTAAACATGCTACAAATTTTATTTTTATATGGTAGATTTCTAATTCATGAGAGCTATAAAAATGCCATGTGATTGCCCTACAAATTATAGTTTTTATATGAAATTACTTTTTGTCGATTAACAAGATTAACTAAAATCGATAAAAATATTGAAGAATATGGAAATGATAATATTCTTAATTTTTTTACGTTTATTTTAGTAGAAATTATAATCTTACTGTCAACCACACCGCGCCGTTATTATTAATTCAATTTCATCTTTTGTTGTGAATTTGATGACTGATGTTTTTGAATTGATTTTACCATAGACTAGTATATATTATCTATCGGTAATAGACTGGAATCTTTGACATTTTAAGCGATTGCATCGCCATCTATAAAACTAGCAAGCAACTCTGCAATTTTGTTTCGTTTAAAATGGCGATAGATGTCGCTAATTTTAGTATTAGCTGTGTTGATTTATTTAACTTGTCAAGTATATATGTAGTTTTGGTAATACAAATAAAACCATAGGATATACAATCACAAAAAAATTATATTTCACCATTTCACAATATATAAACAAAGAACACAATTTTAAAGGTTTTGCCAAAATCACAACATTGTTTATCTGAATTCTTCAGTAAATAAGGACCAAACTGCCAAACTGGAGGGCCTAGACATCGTTACACGGAGTACCGAATTTGACGTGAAGACACAATACCGGTAAAGATGTTAAAACAAGCTATTATCAAACCGACATGTTGAAACAAACTATTATCAAACCAATCCATAAAAAAAATTCAAAGAAAGACCCTAACAACTATCGTCCTATAGCCCTCTTGTCAACAGTTTACTCTTTCTGTGAGAAATATAAAATATTTGATGAAGCTCAAAATGGTTTTCGCAAAAGTCGGTCAACTACTCTAGCAGTGTACAAATACATACAGGAAGCGCTTAATATTTTAAACAACAGGGAATACGCAATAGGTATACTGTTAGATATGACTAAAGCCTACGACAAAGTTAAATATAACATTTTATTAAATAAACTGCATGGAATAGGTGTCAGAGGAAAAGCGCATGAATGGTTCGCATCTTATTTATTAAACCGAGAGCACACACTGGAAATTGAATTTTTTAATAACAATACTAAAGAAATCCAAAGTATCCGTTCTGACAAGGAAATTATCAACGCCTCCATCCCACAGGGTAGCGTCATCGGATGTCTACTATTCCTGCTGTATATTAATGACTTGCCAAAAAATACAGCCGGTCCCTGCGTTTTATTCGCGGACGACATCTCCCTATTGGTATCATGCCGGAACAATATAAAATTAAATAACCAACTCGATACTCTCCTAAACAATATAAAATCCTGGATGAACCTACATAACTTAGAAATAAACTATTCCAAAACCAAATTGATAACTTTCCATCCGCCTCAAAAAGCGTTCCAAGATCAAAAGTTAGAAGTAGTTAGCAACTTTACCTTATTAGGTAGGCTTAAACATACACACCCATATAAATTGGAAATCTCATATAAATAAAATTAAATCAAAATTAGCAAAGTTTTCATATGCTCTCCGCGAAGTAAAAAAATCCACAGATATCCAAACCGCACTCGTCACCTATTACGCTTATGCTTACGCTTGGCTCAGCTATGGCATTATCCTATGGGGAAACAGCACAGAGGCGCAATCACTTTTTACCCTTCAAAAGAAACTTATACGAATACTTGTACACATAGAAGATACTGATAGCTGTAAGCCACACTTTATAAAACACAAAATATTAACGCTACCTAGCCTATACATTTTAAAAATATGTAAGTTTGTTAGAAGTCACCAAAGTTTCTATACAACACGAGAAGACAAAAACCAGAGACTAAGACATAAAAATAGATTAAACCTACCAAGCTCCCGTCTTAAAATGCACTCATCTAGTCCACATGTCATGTCGATAAAAATATATAATAAGCTACCCCCGCAGATAAAAAATGAAATTATAGACAGTATATTTATAAAAAAATTAAAACACTTTCTATTGACTAAATGTTACTACCATATAAATGAATACCTAAATGATAAATGTATATGAAACATAATAAATGGAAATTTAAATGAATACAGTTTATAATAATATACCTAATAATAACATAAATACAAATAAATACATAATATATAAACAAACATGACATACATTCATAATAATAATATCTGGGACATTTAATTCGTTTTCTTTTTACAAACTTTGATAATAATGATAATCTACAATAATATATAATTAATAAAAATATTAAATCATATAAATAAAATAATATAATAATAATTATATAATAGAATACCATATAATAAAAATAATTATAGTAATATATCTATCTAACTATAGTAAGCGCACCTTAATAAAATTACCTATATATTATAATAGTCAATAAATATCAATCATAAGTAAAATATGTAAATAATAAAATATCTAAAACTTCCTCCTCTCTCCTACATCTTGCCGTGCCGACACGGCCCACACATGTTTCTTATATTATACCATTGTAACATCTATTTAACTTGTGGAGTGCAATAAATATATTGAGTATTGAGATGCTTGATTTCTTGGTAGACTCGAAGGAACTGATGCTCAACTCGACGTGAATATCACAGAAAACAACGCAAATACAGCGAAACATAAAAATGATTGCGCAAGAGCATGTAAACAAATCGCCATTAATTATTTTGTGTGATGACAGCTAATGAAAGAAGATTGACGTTATAAAAAATTATATTTCTACCATTCGGTTACAATTTACAATACGAGAAAGAAATTGTATAAACATATACATATTTTGGTGGTTATAAAAATGTATTAAAGTAAAGTATAGGACTTATATCTTCTATTATCTCATTACTAATTTTCCTAGTATCGATTTGAATTTTGTAAGTCACAGAACTCATAAGCTAAATTCTACTAATAGGTAGTGTTTTAGTTTAACTGGTAGGATGGCTATGAGGTATGTACTTACTAACGAAAATAGTTCCATGTCTAAAAAAAAGAGGGCGACTGTGTCGAAGTTTTTCTTCAATGTAGGCAAGATTCCGGGCCATGGATATTACGGAGTAATTGTATTTCCTAGTCCTAGTCTGTTGAGTTGAGTTAAGTGCTTTGTCCTTCTCCTCCAGATTTACGTCGCGTTGTACGAAGTTGTTCCGTTTTTGTTTGAGATAGAGACTCGTATTATTTTCTGCTTTTGTGTTTATACTAGTGGACTGTAGACATTATGGCAAAGACATTAATAAAATATTAGTGGGAAAGAGAGATTCTAATGATGATGAGGATGAATATCAAATAAAAGCGTAAAAATACTTTCACAAGTGCTTTAAAAGATGAAATAAATAATTATTTATAGTTAATTATTGTTTTATTCCTGAAAACCTCAAGTGACAAGATGTATTCGTCGATAGCACTTTCTTTAACTCTGTAATATAGACAGTTGAAAATAAAGCTAACGGTAATAAAATAAATATAATATACATGTAAGTAAGGCCTGGTACCTATCCGTACACAGATTATAGGTAGGTAATGTAGGTATAGTTATGTATATTTACTGGCAATAGTTCGATATCAACAATGCAGGCGGCGGTAGTGTCGCGATGCTTATTTCAGGGGCAGAGAGAGACCTCTATTCCCTATATAAAAAAGTACTCTGTAGTTGAATGCTAGTTCTTAACTGCTAAGCGATCTTTCGCCAAGAGACCAGTTACTTTTTCCCTTCCACGATAACCCCACTATTTAAAAATGATGGTTGGCTGTGTTGCCAGTTGGGTAAATAAAAACTCCCGAACAGAAATTATTAACAAAAATAAGAAATCATGACAATTATAAACTGTATCTATTGTCTATTGGATTTCAGCTTTCCTCGAGATCCCGTGCGATGTGAAAAATCAAAATGGATATCCGTCATCACAGAACACATATACCCTAGCGGTCCGTCATAGCACATCAACGATAACAAGCAAGCACAGCTACAACAACATTATCATATTTTTTGGGAGTCAGCTTATATTCTTCAAGGTGCCATATTAACAAATAACAATCATGTAAATAATACTATTAAATCTATTATTGAGAGATATATCAAGATAAGATTGCATTATTTAATCAATTATTTGCTTTGTTTCTTCCAGCAACGTTCAGTTCAAGAATTGCCAAACAGTTTATGATCCATCTGTTATAACGAGCTTGAGGAAACGAAAACATGACCGTGGAGCCTGGATCAGATATATACCAGAATTGCCCATACCGAATGACAGACATGTGCGTCAAACTATAGCCAAGCCAAAGAATTTTAAAAAGACTAAACAATTTTATTTTGCAGTATTAATGCTATACAATAAATGTGAAGAGTCTGTTATTTTGTTTGAACGCGCTGGCCTCTGGAACTAGCAGTCGGATTTGAAATGATTTTTGGATTTGGTCCCAATTCTTGAGGAGGGTTATGCAGTGGTCCGATCGCCGGCGAGAAAACGATTAACTATCGGCGATTTTCTCTCTCAAGAAACGCACAATTAACAAAGAAAGATACGAATAAAATTAAAATCCGTCAAAAAGAAGATTATACAATAAACTCAATTTATTTCAAGGAAATTAAAAATCTCATTATATCGTATCTTTTCAAGTTTGAAATCTTAATTTTCTCTCTCGTTTTATTGTTTTATGTGACTTTAATTTGTAAGTACAATCAGTCGCATAATGTTCAAACACGTATAATTTCAAAATCGGGCAGCCAAGTATATGAACAGCAACATAGTAATATAGTTTACGTGCGTATTAATAATGATCTATTACTGTTATACATACATTAAAAACATGCTATTTTACAAATGTTTTACTAGTCTTGTCTATTTTGTTAAATAAGTACCTACTACTGTTTCGTCTGGTCAAGTAATAAAAGATTTCTACCATCTGTTTAAGAGCTGCCATATATAAATTGTTTCATTTTATTAAACATCATAGGACACAAACTTGGTAAAATACCTACAAGTAAAAGTAAAAACAAATATGTGTTTAAAATACACATTCACATGCATTTTATAAACTCTACATAATTACGTCAGAATATTAACTTACATTTAAATTTGTAAAAACAATGTACGACTCCATTCATTCTTTATTCTATCGCGAACTCTGCTCGTAAAATTTTATTACCTTTTTTAGATAGCCTTGTAAATTCTAACTTAAAGTTAAGGTGTTACGGTTTAATTTGCATTAATGAAGATTTATATCTATACTAATATTATAAAGCTGATGACTTTGTTTGTTTGTTTGAACGCGCTAATCTCAGGAATTACTGGTTCGATTTGAAAAATTCTTCTAGTGTTGGATAGCCTATTTATTGAGGCAGGCAATAGGCTATATAACATCACGCTACGACCGACGGGGGCGGCGCAGTAACAATAAACGCGAGTGAAACCGCGTGAACATCTAGTAGTTAATATAACTACTTATAAGCAACTGAGGACAGTTTTAAGTGTAAGTTTTGTATGGGATTGTGTATCTATGGTTTTTGTATATCAATGATTATCAGGAATTTTATTATATATAACTGGGCCCATGCCGTACACATTTTTCCTAAGTAAGGCAATATTATAACCACCTGTATGCAACATGTTTTTGTATTGGTTTCTGATAGGATAAATTGAAACTCGTTTTTTTTTAAGATGTAGGTACCATATTTATTTTATTTAATCGAAATTTCCTATCTTATCTTATGTGGGGGTCAGTCAGTGCAGACCGGCGACACTTCGACCCAGTGGGATCTTTTGTGTCGACACTCTCCCAATAACGACTGCCATAGATGTTCATGGCAGCCGGGACCGACGGCTTAACGTGCTCTCTGAGGCACGGAGCAGGCGATAATTTGTCAATCAATACGCACATAATTTCGAAAAGTCATATAACTTCCGAAAGTCAGAGGTGCGCGACGTGGGTTCGAACCCGAGACCCTCTGCATTGCAGTCTGTTGGTCTCCTCACTGAGCTACCGCTGCTCTTTTAATTTACTATACAACGGCAACTTCATACTTTTTTCTCTATTTTCGTAGCTTAGTCAGCCATGAGCATGCCGCTCCATTGGAACTTTCTACATTACTATACAACTACTATATTATAATATAATACGATACAGTAAGATTACTGCGGACGTCGCGCGTCGCGGTCGTCCCTGCCAACTTCAACTAGTTCATAGATTCGGTGAGCTGCCTCGGACAGCGGATAAGCTAAAATACTGTTACATCGTCCAACATCCTTATAATCTGTAATTGCAGACAACATTTCAGATCTGACGTCCTCGTTCCGTACACATTGCACCATAATGTGCAGAGCATCCTCCACTACACCACACTTAGAACAAAGTAGAGATGATTTTGATGAGACTATTTTTTCATTAAATATGCGAATTTATTAAGTGGGATATGTCCTGATCGAAGTCGAACTGCAGTAGTTAGCATATTATATCTATTAATACCAATTTGATCAAACCGCGGAGACTGCCAAGGTTCATGTTGTAATGTCCGGTACTAAATACCTTTCTCCACTGATATCTTGTCGGAATGCACTTTCCATAGTTCGTGGCAGTGTTCTCTAACTAACTGCATATAATCTGTGTAGAAAGGTAGTACACTCATACTCATAGATACGCCATCACAAGAAGCTTCTTTTGTTAGTCCATCCACTCTCTCATTCCCTGCCAGACCAATGTGTGAAGGAACCCCAATGGGGTCGCTTCAAAGCGTCACATCTTTTAGGTCGGTCTTTAAATCAAATATGCATTTGATTATACTGTACCTACTTAAGTGATCGGTGTGCCTCTTAAAGAAGAGGTGCAACGAGCCACGTGTTGCAAGGAACTTTTCGAATCCGTTAAGATAACAAATTTATTGTGCCTAATTGACTTGATGTATGACAAAGCCTTAAAAATCGCAATTAATTCTAAATACGTAATAGAAATATTATTGTTAATTTGGAATTTTATGAATGTATTAATTTGGGGATCGTAGAATGCAGCTCCCAAGTACCCATGATGTGAATTTAATACTTTATCCTTAGGTCCGTCGGTAAACACTTTGTAATGTGTTGGGTATTGATTGTCTGCATATTGTAATTTATTTAATATAGATTACTAGCTAAGCTGTTGTCGTATAAAAAGCAACCAAAGTCTAATTTACTTCTAATAATGGCCATGTACAGTGTTCGTAAGTGTTTAGAATGTACCCCCTCCCCCTCTCCAACCAGACCCAGCCAACACTTTAAAAATATTTAAGAATTTATGAGTTTTCTCATACAGCTCATTAACATGTTTAGTCCATCTTAGGGAACGATCGAACCACACGCCTAAATATCTCACATTAGCTGCTTCTTGCAATGGCGTATTATCTATAGTGACACTGATATTATTTCTATTAATACCCTTTTTAAATATACAGATTTTACTTTTCGTCGGAGATACATTTAAACCTAAATTCTCCAGTACATTGACCAAAATATCTAATGAACCTAGGAAATCGTTACGGGCTTTTTATATATTTTTGTTAGACACGTACAAGGCAAAATCATCAGCGTATTGGGAAATGAATACATTATTTATAATATTACAAATTTGGTGAGTAGCCACATTAAATACTAAAGGTGACAGTGGGTCGCCCCGTGCTAGACCTTGAGCAGTATGGCGGCTGATGAAACTATGACCAATTATTATTTTCAATATTGTTGAGCTTCAAAAATTCCACAGGCCAACACCGACTTTATCTAAACTTGTAAGCAATGATATTATATTAACATTGTTGTTCGCATTGTCAATATCTAAAAAGCCTGCCAATGTAGTCATATCTTTAGAGAAACCTGATTGGACCCTCGTTACCAGTCTGGCTAGACTATCTAAACAAGACTTAGATTTTCTAAACCCTACTGTTTTCGTTGAGAAATAGTTATTATTTTCGAAGTACCACTCTAGTCTCCTGTTAATAATGGAATTAAATATTTTACAGACGCATGATATTAAGCTAAGGTCGAAGAGCTGAAAGTAGAGCGGGATCACGGCCAGGCTTGGGGACTGGGACTATACTAATGTCTCGCCATTGCAATGGTAGGAAACCCGAAGATAAAAAAATATTAAATAATGACAATAAAATGTGTTTTCCTCATTGAGGTAACCGTTTTATCATTGAAAAGGAGATGTTATCGCTGCCCGGTGCTGTATCGCTAGCCTTAATACATGGCTCTAATTCATGCATAGTTATGGTTGTTTCTAACTTAAAATTAAAAGTTAAAAATTGGGTTTAGGAGGGGTAGGTAACATATGAGGGGCATAAATTGTTTAATATCAATTCGCACTTGTTGTTATCTACTAAGGTGTTCTGAACTTTATTTCCTTTTAAGTATTTTATTTTTCCCTACACTTCACTAGCAGATGAGGCCGTGTCCAAAGAATTACAATATGTGTACCAGCTCTCTGATGATGCTCTTCTTATTAGCTTTTGGGTTTCTCTAATACAGTTTTTAAAGGATGCTAGATTTAAGGGTGTAGGATTTTTCCGAAATTTTGATAAGGCCAATCTTCTTTTAGCGACTGAGTAGGATAGGTTGGGTTTCCAATATGGTTTTGGAATGAATTTATTAGAAGGGTTAAATTATGTTTTATAAATGGAATATGTAAATCTGCAGGTTTGTTTATATTATGTATGAAATTGTCACAGGTAGGTACGTCAATTGTCACAGGTAGGTACGTCAGTTGTCACAGGTAGGTGCGTCAGTTGTCACAGGTAGGTGCGTCAGTTGTCACAGGTAGGTGCGTCAGTTGTCACAGGTAGGTGCGTCAGTTGTCACAGGTAGGTGCGTCAGTTGTCACAGGTAGGTACGTCAGTTGTCACAGGTAGGTACGTCAGTTGTCACAGGTAGGTGCGTCAGTTGTCACAGGTAGGTGCGTCAGTTGTCACAGGTAGGTGCGTCAGTTGTCACAGGTAGGTACGTCAGTTGTCACAGGTAGGTGCGTCAGTTGTCACAGGTAGGTGCGTCAGTTGTCACAGGTAGGTGCGTCAGTTGTCACAGGTAGGTGCGTCAGTTGTCACAGGTAGGTGCGTCAGTTGTCACAGGTAGGTGCGTCAGTTGTCACAGGTAGGTGCGTCAGTTGTCACAGGTAGGTGCGTCAGTTGTCACAGGTAGGTGCGTCAGTTGTCACAGGTAGGTGCGTCAGTTGTCACAGGTAGGTGCGTCAGTTGTCACAGGTAGGTACGTCAGTTGTCACAGGTAGGTGCGTCAGTTGTCACAGGTAGGTGCGTCAGTTGTCACAGGTAGGTGCGTCAGTTGTCACAGGTAGGTGCGTCAGTTGTCACAGGTAGGTACGTCAGTTGTCACAGGTAGGTGCGTCAGTTGTCACAGGTAGGTGCGTCAGTTGTCACAGGTAGGTACGTCAGTTGTCACAGGTAGGTGCGTCAGTTGTCACAGGTAGGTGCGTTAGTTGTCACAGGTAGGTGCGTCAGTTGTCACAGGTAGGTGCGTCAGTTGAGCCTCCCCAGATGTACATCTAAATGTTGAAAGGCCGCTTCAAGATAGGTTTCATAGCCAATCCAGTGAGCGTTCTTGAGATCACGTTTCTTTAAAAAATTAGGCCTAAGTACATAACGTATTCGAAGAAATGTTTCTTACGAGATGCTCACTTCCTAGGGATTCGTTAGTCACCTGCCAGTTAAAAAAAACACGCGATATCAGAGGTGGAACTTCATACTTTAACCAATAGGGTTTAAAGTATGAAGTTGCCGTTTTATTTACTACTAGATGTTCCCGCGGTTTTACCCGCGTTTATCGTTACTGCGCCGCCCCCGTGGGTCGTAGCGTGATGTTATATAACCTATAGCCTTCCTCGATAAATAGGCTATTCAACACTAAAGTAATTATTCAAATCGAACCAGTACTTCCCGAGATTAGTACGTTCAAACAAACTAACAAACTAACAGACAAACAAACAAACTCTTCAGCTTTATAATATTAGTATAGATAGATGTGCTCGCAGTTTCACCCGCGTTAATGATTACTGTGCCGCTCCCATAGGTCGTAACGTGATGGCCTATAACCTTCCTCGATAAATGGGCTATCCAACACTGAAAGATTTTTTCAATTCGAACCAGTAGTTCCTGAGATTAGCGCGTTCAAACAAACAAACAAACAAACTCTTCAGCTTTATAATATTAGTATAGATTTAATTTATACAATTAAAATCTAAAAGGTCCGCAAGTGTATATCGTGCCAGTGTGAAATCCTGGTTATGCCTTCTTTTGTACTCCTGTATACCTACATCTTCCCATTAAGAACCGTGAAATAATATCACTATGTATGTCGACAGCATAAAAGGTCAGCGTTTTGGATGGTGAATGGTGACATATCTATATACCTAAATCATCCATATAAAGAGTAAGTAGTGTCCGACGCTGCAAACGTTTACATTATTGCTGCTCGATGTCGCAACAAACAAATATCTAAAAGTACTTTATCTCAACAATCAATCATAAAAGTACCCACGGATCTTCCGATTCCGATCCTACACATCTAATCTACAAATACAGATTAGTTTTGCGTACGAGTGCGAGTGTACCTAGGGAGATGGTGGGCGGCCCGGCGGAAGCCGTGAAGGCTCCTTTCAAGTAGGTATTTACTGTAAGCCATAAATAATGACACTATGGCCAATGCTCATTTGTTTATTTTCTAAATGAGTTTCTCATTTTAATTCTATGTTTTGCTAGTGGGATTTGTAGTTGAAAAATTTACAAAAATATGCTAAATTGTTAGTAAATAAATGTGTTTGTATAGAAATTAAAATGGTCATCAAAAAAAAGGCCACAATCCAGTAAGTGTCTCTGATTATTATTTGTCATTAGGTATACGTAGGTACGCTAAAGTCGAGCTAAACAATAACGTAAACATGAACCAAATAGACACAAAAATACGAGTCATTGATATAATCGTGCTATCATAACTCAATGGAGATAAGGTCCGGGTTATAAGCACAGGTAGGTGGTACTAGAAAGCTCAACAATTCTACAAACAGAACATTGTCGAGCTTGAAATGATAGTGAAACATAGTGAGATAGCATCGTCCCGATTGTTGTGTCACGAAAATCACGATAAATAGAAATCGGCGTGTGTAAGTGTCCAATCGGAACAAGCAGGTTGAGCATGCGCGGTGCACATTCGCAGTAGCGGGCGATTCGCGCGAGAGCGAGCGAGTCCGCCGGGAGAGGCCGCGCTGGCACCTCGCGCCGCTGCCCGCCACCTGCCGCCGCGCGCCCCCCGCGCCCCCGCGCCCCTCGCCCCGCAAGTAAGTGCGCCGGCTGCTTCACCGCGGCGACGCGCGACACTATCTGTTGCTCCTACAATCAATACGGCCGAGGTGTGCTTTTGTTTTGATGAGCACGAGCTCGCGTGGCACCCTCGCGTGCATTGCGCTCATGTGCGTCGTGCGCCTGCCACTGCTGACGCGTCATACGTGCCCTGCTAGCAGTGCTAGCACTCCTTGTTATATCTGTGGTAAGTTCTTATAATGCCAACTGATTGATACTCATAGAGAATAACGATCAAAGTGCTGTACCTACTACCAACTAGGCAACCAATAAGTATTCGCAAACTCGCTACTATACCCACAAATCAATAGAGTACGCGAGGAACATGTCTACTTATGTATTACCTAAGTATACGGATAACAGTTCTGCGAAGGGTACTTATAATAAGTAGATGATAGGGTGCAATGGGCAAAACAATGGTGCATACAGAACGGCGCTAGTGACGTGCCAGAGTCGCCGAGGACACGGAGTGGTGATGGGCACGGCTGCAGCGTGCGGCGGCGCGCGGGGTCCCTGCTCCCTGCACTAGCCGCGCGCTGCACGCCCGCCGCACGCCGCACGCTGCCCTCGGCGTGCTTGGTCGATAACCGCCCACATTACTTCCGCCTACGTACACTACAACGTATATTTGTCTATTAATTTCACAACGTTGTAGTTAGAGTTTGATTTGCTAAATACAGTATTTAACATTTCTGCTAAATTTATTTTCGTGATCACATCATAAAAATATATATTTGTAATCTTCATTAAACGAATGTAAATGAAAATAAATCAGAGAACGATAGTACTCGTAGGTACCTACAGTGTGAGTTGCGATGTGTTCAGACAGTAGTGTCATTTATTAGTTGTAAAATAAACATATGTTACTTAGATTTGTTAAAATTTTATATTACGTGCATAAATCTGCATTAGAATTTATCTATATTTTAGGAACTTCAGTTAATAATTAATGTTCGAATAATTGCTGTCTCAATATTCGAGGGACTGATGCCGCACCTCAAGTGTGAGTGTGTGTGTCTTCTTACTTAATAATCATTTCAGTGGGATTACCTTTTTGATTAATCATTTAACCTTTGTTTACATCTCGTCAAATAATTGGTCTCAGCCACGGCTGCAGTCTTGTACGTACTAGTACTACGCAGTTTATATTTGTTTATTTAAAGTCATGTGTCACTGTATAGGAATTAAGCAAGAGATATTTGCATTTACCAATCAAGGCAATCCTTCTACCAATCATTTATCTGCTGCACGCTGCGCCGCTTACCTTTAGCAACATTTAATTGTTTATCTTACGCATTAAAATAATAAAGTAAAAATTTAGCTTTATTGATTATTGGAGGCACTTTGGCACTTTGCTGTGCGAGCCACCAGTTGTTTTAGAAATTGTCGGAACAAGCAATAATTTCTTAAACTAGCGCGTTTGTAACCAGGCATTATTTTGATATTTTTAAACGATACTACGCTTCGATTCCGTTATTACTTAATTGATTTTATTTATTTATGTTGTAGCTAGTAGAGCTTTTCTCAATAACGCAATCAATGTTGAAAGTGAGAGTCGACGAGTTAACAATAAACTTGAACAAGCAATAATCGCCTAATCGGCACAAATACATGTCGGCAAGTTCTTGTCAAGTAGGATTGGTTCAATTTGCGAAGACTAGACCCGTACGGGAGCCATCGAACTTGGCTAGTTTGGCATCGCTCCAATCTGAGTTCAACTGCTCTCCATTAGTCTGAGCGTCGAGCATGTAACTGTTCAAACCGTCCTGCCATGTGCACACCCAGAAAGGTATTTCCCACCATTTTGTGTGGATTGCATACTGACTGCTGACTGCTGAGGAACCACAATGTTAATTGCTTATTGGTACGAAGCACACAGCCATACCTGTGCGACTAGTCATATTGATCGAAACCTTTGGAACGACATAGATATAACATTTCTTTTGTTTTGGTGCCAAATGACATATTTCCTTGGTATAACAGTGGGTATGAGGACGGAAATTTGTTGTCATGCCGGACTCTCCCAAGGCATTCGACGTGCCAGAAAGAAAGAGAAGCAGTCTGTGCAACTCTGCATTTATGGACGTATGAACGTATGCACCGTGGCGTGGCCGACATTACTCTTTAATCATAGGTTGTACATTGGGAAGCATCCAAGTATTCATCACTCCTCCAGGTGTCGAGGAGTGGCGGCAATGCAGTGGTAGTACGGAAAACAGTCCAATTGCACAGGTCTCAGTGCTGGAATTCCATTTGTACCGCTACCCTTGTTCAGGTCTTTCAGATTCTTGGTGTCACGAATCGAATCTTCTGCTAAAAATACAAAAATGGCGTTTAGTGTCCACCAGATAACTTAGATGTAAGAGTGCTTCGGATGACTGTTTCTCATTTGGCAACTGATGTCTAGATCTTTGTGGCGATTTAGTTTAAAGATATTGGTGGCTACAAATGTCTCAAGCGCCAACTTATTCATTTTCCTCGAGCGAGTTCCGAGTATACCATAGCCTCAGGGAGTCTTCTACCATGCGCTGCCAGTGACCACGGCTTAGAGGATTCACTATCAAATGCGTCTGACAGACACTGAACTAATGGTAATTCAGTGTGCTATAGTACCTACCGCCGTGTTTCAGACACGATCTTGCTATTTAATGCGAAGGATGGAACCGCAGTCACCGTATATAGAAAGGAACACACTACCGGGTATCGCCTTTATTAAAATATGAAGTACCTGGTACCGTTTCGTATGTAAATATCGACAGAACTAAATCCGTATTGATACCAATTTTTAAGTGTAGCTTCAGGTCGTGTTTTAAGAAATCCGGGTTTGTACGCAAGCCTGTCGTTACAGACCTGACTGCTGAGATAGCAGTGTAGAATACAACTTGAGCCAAACAAACTCTTCCGCGATAGACATAATGGAAAATATGGAAAATGTATTGTCATGTTCATATGTGATACATCGGACAGGGCACCCGTTAATAGTCTAGCTGTTCCGTTCCACTAGACAGCCCACATACTCGTATGTTATGTAGTCATAGGACAGCGAGGGGTCAGTTCTGTCAAATACATATAGAGAGATGAGGTTAGCTTGTGGCGCGCTGACTCGCGTAATGTAGCGGCTGAGTGAGCGCACACGCTTGTCGCGCGTTGATGAGGCTTGTAAAGTAAAATAAATATTCAATGTGACAGGACGTGAGCCGCCCGAGGGCCCAGGCCGCGCCACCGCGCGCCCCGCTCGCATTTATTTACAATTAAATTATTCGTCCTCCACCCCTTATACATCATGCGCGATTGTTACTTTGGGAAATGTACATTTATGAGCTGAATTTGTACTCTGAATTAATAATCTTTGATTAATTTGTTTGTTATGTCATATGTGATGTCGCAACATTTTTGGCAGCTTCATTTTCTTAAGTACGTACGTAAATGTTGTCTGGGTGTCTGCCCCTACTGCACAACTCTATGATAGTATTAAAATGTTAAAATTGTGTGTCGCGTGGGCACGCAGCACCTACGGGAGCATAAACACCGCGGTCAAGTTAAATTGCTTACTGCACTGAAGCCCACCACGGCTAGCGGCTAAGCACATTAGCGGACTTGTAACGTGATGCCGATGCCGATGCTGCGCAACTAATAGTTCATGATTGTGTTCTGTTCTATAGTATAGTGTTAGTCGGGATGAGCCCGTGGAGAAAATACAGGAATAAAAATAAAACAGTGGTGATACAATTGGTAATGATGTTATAATATTTACCTATACAAGTTCAGCACACTGAAGTCCCGTTTACCGCGGTCTTAGATAAGAGACGAAAAGACTTAGTTTGTACAGACTCAAAGCAAACACGCACTTGTCAATAAACTCTATGTATTCTTAGGACCGTAGGTATTTATATAACAAGTTAAATAAAATATTAAATATATATTATATAATGTTAGTTATAAAAAATGTAGTATCATGTTAATGGAAAATTAAATTATACGGATACAGGAAAACTGCTAGAAGTCTTAAAATAATATTTAAAGTAAATTTAAAGTTGTATATTACTTCCTAAATACCTTTAACCGTAGATGTACTTTCGACTGTAAATATTTGTATTAATTATGCGCTAGTGTAAAATAAAATTGTCAAGTGATGTCCTGAAACACAGCTTTATCCTAGTTCAGGCAGGCTAAACATAACCTTTTGAACATTCATTTATTTTGTATACACTATAAATTAACATAGTTGAATTAATTATAATAAATAATTTTTATAAGACATTAAGGACACTGATATGATATCGACCATTTCGCATTTTGCAAAGGTATTGTGCTCAGGACAGGGTCTGGGCATTACATACTTGTAACCAATATTTGTTTTATAATGATTAATGGCAAAAGGGCGGCAGTTAATTAACCTGTGACCAGTGCGTGGTATATTTAAGTTTAATTTTTCCAATAATAGTGGGCAATCGAGAAGTCCCGACAGACTTTTGAACAAAAACACTAGATCTGCAACCCACCGATGATCCACAAGTGAATTTATTTTGAAAAAGGTTAATCTATCACGATAACTGTGGAGAGATTATAGTTTTCTAGCGTGAATAGTTAAAAGAAATAGAAAGCGCTTCTGAAATCTTTCAATTCGATCAATATAGCATTGATAGTAACGATTGTAAGCACTACGGCAGTATTCTAATCTATTCGCACTAGCGCGTTATATGCAGTTACTAGCGCAGTTCTAGTTTTATTTTTTTTTACAATTTTCCATATGAATCTCAGCATTTGGAATGATTTTGTAACATTATCTATATGAGAAGTTAACGTTAACTTTGAGTCCATAAGCACTCGATCCTTCATTTGAACAACCTCTTCCAGCGTAGTGTTCTATGACGTAAGATGTATGTAAAAAGTTTCGTTTGCGATAAAAGTTTATGTGCTTACATTTAGTTTGATTTAAGGGACATTTATTTACTTTTCTTCAGTTAGTAATAACATTTAGATCATCTTGCATTTAGTTACTGTCCTTAATACTTTGGATAACCTTATTTAATTTGAGATCATCCGCAAAATATGAGTATGTAGCGGCTGCTGACGCTACAAATTTATATACAAGGCGCGCTATTGTGTGTGCGCAGCGCAGCAGTCATCTCCCCACACCCGCTTAGCTAAGTCGCATAATTATGTAGTTTGTTTTTGTATACCTATTATAAGTTTTTGATACCAGTAAAGAAAGTATATACAAAATGACCATCATTTCTTCCACCTCACATCATTCAAATCTCCCCTAAAAGTATTTAGAAAATTTGATTTGACTGCCTAAATCATTTATAATGGAACATAACAGTGGGCCTAAATGAGAGCCCTGTGGGACTCCAGATGTAACTTCATAGCTCTCAGAGCCATGGCCACCAATCACAACATTTTTTGAGATCTTGTAATTAAGTAGGATGAAAACCATGAAAGAAGTGGTCCATATATTCCAACATTCGTTAGCTTAGTGAGGAAAAGTTTGTGATTCACTCTGTCAAAAAGCTTGCTAATATCTGTAGGTATAAACAGCGTCCACTTGCAATGTTTTATCTAAGGAACCCGATATTTCACTTACGTAATGGACAATATTGGAAGAGGTAGACATACCATTTCGAAATCTATGTTGTTCTAGCATCAATAGTGGTTTAATGTAATAATACGTAACGGGTAATAACGCGCTCATGCATAATGTCTACCTTTCTTATGCTTGACGTTTCGACCAGGGTACACCGGCCGTGGTCACAAGTTGACTGGTGCTGCGATGTCATGACTCCGTTTGTGAGGCAGAAGAATCTTGATTCATCCTCACTTTTGGCATATTCTTTTTTGTCCATGTACCGTCACACACTACACTCACGGTATCCCTATTACATATGCTAGCCGTCGTGTCCGTATTCCGTGAATTACCTGACTGTAAAACAGCGAAGTTGCGTATTATTTATCACGGGATTCCACGTCGCGGATAATTTGAAACCATCTTCCCTATTGAAATTTCTGTTTTTGATTTCAATATTTAACGTGAACTGTTGGTGATTGTTGGTGGTCGTCGAGTGTGTGTCGTGCTGATGGCGCGCGTTGTTGCAGAAGCCGCGGCGCTGCGCCGGCGCACCCCCTGCGCCCCGAGC
The DNA here is from genome assembly GCA_963564715.1 of Catocala sponsa. Taxonomy (NCBI): domain Eukaryota; kingdom Metazoa; phylum Arthropoda; class Insecta; order Lepidoptera; family Erebidae; genus Catocala; species Catocala sponsa. The sequence goes on along the minus strand of OY751337.1, from coordinate 27,829,351 downwards.
GCCCCCCGCCCTCGCCGCGCCCGCCGCGCGGTGCAGGCCTCATCGTGGTGCCCGCCACAGCAGCCTCCACATCCAGCTACCCTCGGTATATGCTAAAGGAGCGCGCAGAAGGTACGCGGTCGTACCAACCTGTGTGGTGGTACGTTCAACCGGGTAGAACAAGTTTCTACACGGCCTGGATGACTACCTCGGTTGAGAGGTTCTAATGTGGTGTATTGGCCGTCCCGAATAACCCGACAGTCTGTCTAAAGTTGGCGCTCTGCTCGAGTTGCGCGGTTGATCCGACCGTGTGGACCGCCTGTTGTGTTTCAGACGTATTGTACATTTTATTTACTTACTTCAACAACAAGTATAATAAATATATTTACTTACTATCTGCAACCATTTATGCATATTGCCTCCAGTTATTCTTTTCACATACACCATGGATAAGACAATAAATAACTTAGTACAGATTCATCACTCTGATTCACCAGATGGCATTATACTCGTTTTGTAATAGGGGTAGCCGACAGATGACGCTATAGTAAGTCTTAAAACAAATGTTACCTAATGGTAATTGTGCGGGACAAGTAAATAGACAGTAAATCATATCGTGTACATGTACAGTGATTACTCGTGAACTAAGTGAATACTAAACTGATAACACAGTACATAATATTTACGTGTTAGTGTAGTGTTTAACATGTTAGTTTAAAAAACAACCACAATATTAGATACAATCTTTATATTTGTACTAACTGTTACCTGCGACTTCATCCGCGTCGATTTTAACTAAAAAGTGTTTGCCGCCGCGGAACCCAACTATATTTCTCTGCCCAAGTTACTTAAATGGCGTAGTTTTTATAGTGTAAAGCTAGATAATAGCATGGCTTACTCAAAAACAACATTTAAATATGCATCGTTAGATTACACGCTGTCACAGAATGCGTAAGAAAAATAAAAATTCACAGCTCCTACCCCGTAGGTGATAGTGTGATAATATGTAGCCTAGATGTTGACCCGACCTGTTAGTAATATTCATGCAAAATTTGAAGTAAATCCATGCAGTACATTTTGAGTTTAGCCCGGATATACATACAGACAAACAGACAAACAGACAAAAATTCTAAAAACTATATTTTTAGCTTCGATATCGATTGTAGATCACGCCCCAAATATTCGTTTAAAAAATTAATTCAATGTACAGTTTTGACTTTCCTACGATTTTATTTTAATGTATAGATGAATCAGTGGTAAAATACATTAATCAAATTAAGTTCCTCAATTAATATTGCAAACACTGTTATACATCGTGATGCTCCACTCTTACAATATGATTATTAGATACTAGTTTTCACTCGTGGCTTCGCTCGCGTAAATGTAGGTTAGGTTAGGTTAGCAACAGTTATTTTTTCTATATGAAAGGTACCCTATGTCCTATTCTGTACCCCTGACAACGTGTATGCAAAATTTCATGTTGATCGGTTGAGTAGTTAAGGCGTGAAAGCGTAACAAACAAACAAATAAACAAACTCATTTTCGCATTTATAATATTAGTTAGGATTACACTTTATTATTTTTAATATTAAATGACATGACACTGCACAATTACATTGGAACGACACTTCAACACCGACCGCTTAAACGTGTTGTCTCGACGAAGTCAGGAGCAAAAGTGCGTGCTCGGTGCCGGCCGTTATCGTTTCGTTTTAAAACAACACTGTTATCGCACGATGTGACGTCATGTCCGTCTTGATTTTAATATTTTTCTAGCGAAGTCAAACGAGTGCGACAACATAATATAGGTATAAGGTTTATACTCATATTCTTATTAGATTCATATAGTTTTATGTTTGTTGTTTGAATCTTATCAGATTTATTCGTGAAGAATAGTTTGTTGTATAGACTTCATAGTGAGTACTTAGGTGTAAGCAGTACGAGTTATGTTAACATTTTATGTTTCGTTATGTTTTATATTTTTCGTGTATAGTTTACGATGTGTAGATACTAAAAACATATAATTCATAGTATATTGTTATTGAAATTTATAAGAAAAACGCAAAATTGTCACGCGGTTCTCGTTATAGTGTATAAGCTCTGTACCGATTCCGACGCTTTGCTCTCATTGGTCGAAAGTTTTGCTCTATAATTGTTGACCAATCACAGGGCCTAGATTTTTAGGCCCTTTCGGTATAAAAGAGGGGTCGGATCGCGTATCGATACAGTCAGCGGGCAGCAGTAATAGGAAGAACACTCCGAATAAAGAAGATCTATAAGGAAGAATCCTCTTGGCTTTTATTCTCCACCAACCCAGCAAACGAATGCGCCTGTGTGGCACAGTAATGTAATCAATTACGCTTATTTACTTTGATGTTCTTGGGCATAGCGCAGAATACGTAATATATTTAAAAATACCGTTTACAAAATAAAATATTAACGCTATTAATTAACGATAAGTAATTTAAGAGTAGGTACGTAAAGTTTATTTTGAGTAATAAATAAACCTTAGGTAAATAAAATAACTATAAAAGTTAAATCAGTATTTCATAAATACTGATTTAACTTTTATAGTAATTTTATTTACCTAACTATTATTTTTCAAAGGCGACAAGCTCAATTGTTGCAATTAATAAATTGTTCAGATGTTTTATTATACTTACCTATTTGTAAAGTAAATACTCAGCAGCACACCGTGCCTGCCATGACGTTCTATTTCTTTACTTTGATCCACCTTTGAAAAGGCATTCTACAGTCTACTTCTAGTAAAACATGCAAGCATCTGTCCAACGGAAATACAGGGTTCTTGCAAACGTTATTAAAAGTAATATACAAGCAGAGTCCTGATTTTCGTCGTAAAATCACAGAATTAGACAAAACGAAATAAACCAATGTTGAAGTTATCATTTTAAATTAACTGTGACATATTTTGACACTTCAAAGCAAAGAGTTGAAGAAAATTTTATATGTTGGTTTCTTTATTGCAACAAATACGTTGGAGTTTTCGTCTAAGACGAGCACTGTCTAATAATTATTTTGATAACCATGAATATTCGACTGTAGGTATATGACCGCTTGACAAATACCAGACGACTTACTGCAGGGAACATAACAACTCGGCACGTGGAACTGCTCCGCTAGCTCGTCTATCGTGTTAATAGTATAGCGTATCCTCTCTAACCTTACTCTTAAAGAGAGCTCCGTTGTACCTTACAGTGCCCAGCGTATTTCTCTTACACTTTTTATAGGTCTGAAAAACTTTTATACAACAGTTTTGTCCGTCCGTCCGTCTGTTATACAACTTTCAACTCAAGAACCATAAGAACTAGACACTCGTGGTCAACGCCATTCGACTTAGCATAGTCGATATACCCCCGAAATCACTATGACCTTTGACCTCAAGGTCACGTGGTATCACGTGACCTTTGCATATTACTTAAACAATTTTTCGAACTCTAAGATTTACGGCAATTCATTGCCGTTTCTCACTTGTTATTTTTTTTTTTTACAATGCTACACCTGCACAAGCATTGTTTCCTGCATCGCGCGTCACTTCACGAACACTCCAGGAATGGATACAAGGAATACCCAGACTCGGAGCAATTATTTGTGGATCTCTTCATTTGATGAGTGTTGTGTTTGAAGCCACACTTGGCGAGGTTCCAGTGGCGGTGCGAGACCTGGACCACTACGAGGCTGCCGTCGCTGGAAGATACCACTGACCTTTTTAGGGACCAGTATCAAACAGGGCTCGAACCAAGGATCCGGTTGTCGTAATAGTTAGTTACCTCGTGTGCAAGCCATACGTTCTAGTTAGCTGGGCGAGCTATAAAGCCCTCACTATACGTCACTACGTCAATACGTCACCACCCTCACTCACGATAAACTCGCTGAGGCATGCATGGCATAACAGCACCTTATAGGTCACTGTCATTCAGTCGTCAGCCGATGTGTGCCACAGCGATGGCTCTTTGTGAACTTTAAGTTCGTCAAAGGAACTCATCCTTGGAAGTGCGACGGGCTAGCTTGACCCTGGTCTCCTTGCTCGCTGGCCTCTGCGCTAAGGCGCTAAGACTCGTTAGCGCAGCACTTAGATCTCGTAGCACATCCTATCCTTATCACTTTGTTGTCATCACCCTCACCTTGTTGTCAGGACCTATTTGTACTATTTCTGCTCAGATTCGAGTCCGTATCAAAAGTGGAAACCGAAGACGTGATCGACCTCGGTGCCCCGCGACTGCCCCGAAAACCACCCGCCGAAGGACAGCGCACTTCGCGGCCACTGCTTCAGCGCAACAGGCCAAACCCGCGTCTGTGAGTAGAGCACTGAACTATTGCACATCCAACTTGAGAAACAAACCTCACGTATCGATGTGTTTTAGATACCCGGGGCCCGCACGCGCCAAGCCAAAGCCTCAACCAAAGCGCGCGGAAAATCGTGGTGGCAGCGAGAGGCGCAGGCGGCGGCGAAAACGCAGCTTTCGTCGCGTAGTGCCAAACTCGCGCCTGTACCGGCCCGCACCGGCGCGGCCGCCACCGCCGCCCGTGACCCCGCGCGCCGCGTGGCCGCCGCCCGCGCCACTCGCGCGCCTCGATACAGCGTCCCGCGTTGCGCTGCGCCTCAGCGAGCATCGCCGCGCGCAGCGCCAGGCCCCGCTCGCCACCTGCGCGCTGCTGCCACCGGCGCCGCCGCCCGTCTCACCGCGCCTCGTGGTGACGCTGCCGCCCACAGGCGACAACGCGCCCGCGCCACAGCGCTACCGGCCGAGAAGCGAGCACTTTCGCCTGCGCTCGCTAGACACGGCGTCGGACGGTTCGACGCCAGTGGCGGGGCGCTCGGCCCTGCACGCCGCCGCACTAGCCATGGAGGCGGGCAACAGAAACTCGGCTAGCCCGGAAGATTGTTCCGATGGCAACGAAACTTTGTCGGCTCCAAGTGAGTTTTTAGCAGAGGTGAGTCCACATGAGTCTTCATGCCAGTTGAACGGTTACTTTATCAAAATTTGAACGTACCTACTTAATAATGTCTTTAATTCATTCTTCAGTTCCTTTCGGCCATAATGCGTCGGCAGTACGCAGAAGCGCTTAAGTACTGCCGGCTAATCTTGCAGTACGAGCCGCACAACGCTACGGCTCGCGGCTTCTACCCGCTGTTGCAGCACAAGGTGCAGGCGCACAAGCGACCAGGTGAGACACGTGCGCTCCGCACCGACCGGCGGCCGCCCGCTGCGCTTGGACCATTGATGTCTAAAAATGTTATATATCAATGGCTTGGACCCAGTAACATGCAAGTTGCGTTGTTGCAGACGAGCAGTGCGCGCGCGGCAGTTCGAGTGAGGAGGCGAGCGCGCCCGCCAGCGACGCGCTGCGCCACGAGCCGTCGCGCGACCAGCATGTACGTGCGTCGGCCGCCCGGCCCTCCGCGGCCGCAGGTGTGGGTGCGATGGGCTCGGTCTCACGTGTGCTTGTCCCGCAGGAGATGATGGAGCAAGGCGGCGACTCGTCGGAGTGCTCGGAGGAGGAGGGCGGCGTGTCGCACACGTCGTCGCGCTCGGGCGGCTCGTGCGGCTCGCAGTCGTCGCTGGAGCTGGACTCGTCGGAGGCTCTGGCGCACTCGTCGCCCTCGCTGTCGCTGTCGCGCCGCACCGAGCACACGGACAGCGCGTCGGGCGGCTGCTGGGAGAGCACCGGCAGCGCCTCGCGCTCCGACGCCGACGACAACGGCAACGCGCCGAGCGCGCCCGCCGCGCGCCTATGCGCCGGCGACGTGGCCAACGACAACGCGGCCGCCGCCGAGCCGCTCGGCGCGTCGCATCACAAGGTGCGTGACGTCCACTGAGTGCCGCTGCCGAGTGCCCCCCATAGTGCCCAGTGAGAGTGTCGTAGTGACGGCGCGTGTTGTTGCAGAGCGAGTCGGCGCTGCGGCGGCTGCGCGCGCAGTTCACGTGCTCCATCAAGTGAGGATGTGGCGCCTGCCACGTGTCGCCTGCCACGTGTCGCCAGTAGGACCAACCGTCGAGCATATCTGTTTAGTACTTAATTGTTGTTGTGTACCTCGCCCTGTGTCGTGTGGAGGGAGTTGCGGGCGCCGCTCGGACTCTATGATCCGTCTACTGTTTTGTATTCATCTCATCATCTCTCGATTAAAGTTCTGTCGCACTAGCCGCGCAGGCTATGTAAGCGAGGTGTAATCACACGCAACGTCTCGCTCAGAGGTATCACAGTTAATATTAACAAATATACAGTGTAGGTGCTGCAACCAATCAGGATCCTAAGAGACTGAATGCTCTCGAGTGACTAAATCAAACGAAACGTAACACAGTAACAACGCCGGCCTAGACTTGACCCCACTGACTACATAATGCAACTGTCCACTTGAACAGATTCATAATAGGTATCTATCGTTCCGTATGAGCTGAGTGTAACGAGAAGACTGAATGAAGTGTCGACTAGCGCGTACTAAGAGTATCTCACTGTAACGACTACCCCTAGGGCCAGGCCCCCGGTGCCGCGTCGGCGCCGGTGTACGGACTCTCTGTCTGCGCGAGTGCGCTGTCGATTTTCAACACCATGATTGTACTTTGATTATATATAGTATATATATATATCTATTTGTATGGAAATATAAAATTGTTAAAATGTATTTTGCACTTAATTTGGTTTCACTTTATACCCACCTTCTTGTCTCTATTCCCACGTCTACCAAATATAACTTATAGCTAACCTCCATCCTTCAAATTATTTACGAACGAATGCGTACTGTTAAAATGATAGCCTTCTTCTGATCCTTTTATTTATTTCCATGTAGAATTGGTACAATTATAACTGGTAGTTTAGACAAGAATAAAAGATATAGTTAGGTAAACAAAATAGGAACGCGCGCGACGTGTGTTCGCGCCGTCTGCTTTTACAAGTCTTAATAATGGTGGGGACGTGGGGCCGCGGGCCGCGAGCGCATTCCTCCCGCGCACCACCTCAGGCGCCGCTGCTGGTAGGGCGCGCAACATCCTCCCCCCCCCCTTGGGAACTTGATTCCCAAGATCATCAGACGATAGGCCTTCCAAGATGCAGAGTTTGTGAACTGGACGTTTGATGACGCCACCTTTGGTGAAAACTTCGGCGACTCTAGAGACTCCATCCGCGCCTTGGTGTAGTACTGTAATCCTGCCCATTGGCCAGTTCATAGGCGGTGAAGCATCGATTATTAACACGAGGTCCCCAATGCGGACGCCAGGTTGTTGAAGCTTCCATTTCATCCTCTGTTGTAAGGTTGATAGATAGTCTTTTGTCCAACGCGTCCAGAAGTGCTGCCTCAATCTTTCTAACAGCTGATATCTGTTCACGCTGATTTGCTCGGTGACAGGCGAAGGCAGTGAGGTTAAAGCTCGACCCACAAGGAAGTGCCCTGGTGTGAGAGGAGCTAAATCTGTCGGATCGGCAGACATTGCCGTTAGTGGTCGTGAATTCATAACTGCTTCTATTTGCGAAAACAGTGTATATAATTCCTCAAATAACTTTTGATAAGCTACAGTTACTAGAGATCCATTTAAGGTGAAACTTAGCCGTCTTAACTCCGGCCTCCCAGATACCGCCGAAGTGCGGTGCATATGGAGGAGAAAATTTAAAAGTAATACCTTCGTTGCACGCAAAATGCAGATAGAATTTTTACATGTTTTAAACAGTCTGCTCAGCTCGCCACTGGCGCCTACAAAATTTTTACCGTTGTCACAATAGATGGTGTGTGGTCTGCCGCGACGTGAGATAAACCTGCGTAAGCACAGAATAAATGCATCGCTACTTAGATCGCTGACCACTTCTAAGTGAACAGCCTTAGTACTAAAACAGACGAATATACACAAGTAACATTTAGAGGATTTTGCGCCACGACCTTTACGGTTTAGAATTAAAAATGGCCCAGCGAAGTCGGTGCCACAAGTTTCAAATGGTAAGGCAGGAGTTACACGTGGTTTAGGTAGATTACCCATTATGGGATTCAAAGGTTTAGCAGTAAATCTTTTACAACGAACACACTTTCGGAAGTGAGTGGCTAGTACCTTGCCTCCTAATGGCCAAAATTGGTCACGAATACTGTTTAAAAGTTGCTGAGGGCCAGCGTGTAGGAGACGCAATTGTTCTCTTTCGAATAGAAGTCGTGTGAACGTGTGCTTTGGATCTAATAGAATTGGGTGTTTTTTATCATACGAGCAGAACGGTGCGTTGTCGATTCGACCACCGACACGCAAGATACCTTCCAGATCGAGAAATGGGTTTAAAGAGATAATGCGTGATTTCCGGTTAATGTCACGATTAGTTATTAGAGAAAGAATCTCATTTGTAAATGTTTCTGCTTGTGAAGCCTTTGCTAGGAATATAAGTGAGTTATTCAATTCAGACCAGGTAAGTTCGCCATTTAATTTGGTATTATTTTTTCTAATATTATAGATAAATCTTAGTACATATGCAATTATTCTTTGTAGTTTATAGAGTTTAGAATATTTATTGAATGGTATTATGTTATTAGATAGGGTAAAAGTATTTAAGCTTATTTTTGTTTCAGGTAAAGACATTGAACTATATTTAGACTCAGGCCACTCAGTTTCAGGCTTAAAGAGAAAGGAAGGGCCATGCCACCAAAGACTGTTACCAGGAAGAAGACGGGGTTGAATACCCTAGAAGCCATGTCAGCAGGATTTAATTCGGTAGGCACATGTCGCCAAGTATTTTTATCAGTTAAATCATTAATCTGTTTAACACGATTAGAAACAAAGGTTTTTAGAGTTTTAGATTGAGTACGCAACCAACCTAGTACAATCATTGAGTCTGTTGTTCAGAATATTGAACGGGAAATTTGCGCGCCTTACCAGCAGCGGCGCCTGAGGTGGTGCGCGGGAGGAATGCGCTCGCGGCCCGCGGCCCCACGTCCCCACTATTATTAAGACTTGTAAAAGCAGACGGCGCGAATACACGTCGCGCGGGTTCCTATTTTGTTTACCTAACTATATATTTTATTCTTGTCTAAACTACCAGTTATAATTGTACCAATTCTACATGGAAATAAATAAGAGGATCAGAAGAAGGCTATCATTTTAACACGTACTTAAACGTAAATGCTTTTATTGATTTGTGAACAAAACTGATTACTTAGCGCGTTCCAACTATATTGTATAATATGATACAGTCGCGTGAAAGTAGGTTAGGTTATGTTAGTAACAGTAGGTACCTACTGTTTTTTTAATAAACTATCCAATGTTACTCGGTGATAAGTGATAATATATTTTTGTAATGGTGAAAGGATTTATTAATTCGGTTAAGTAGTTTTGAGATAAATCCTTACAAACAAACATACAAACAATCAAATCTTTCCTCTTTATAATGTCATTATAGATTAGCACTTCTGACAATTGGACACGTAATGTCCAAGCATCATGGATGTTATCATTAGCCATGACAACGATCATCTTACTGATCCTAACTCTGTACCAGATGTCTGTAGTACCTGCATTGGTATAGAATTGGAACAAGGTGGAATTGCTCACTTATTCACGTGCTCCTCATGGTGATACATTGTCTCTGTTTCCACATAGCCACCTTCGTCATCAACGGGTAGAAAAGATCTAAATCTTAAATTATTTACAACGGCTACACAATTCTTTACTATGGAACTGAAACTAAGTAAAATGGCGTTGGTGTCATAGTATGAGACAAATTGAGCAACAGACCAAGCAGTTAACATACAACAGACCAAGCAGTTAACATACAATCATCAGAATCAATGACATATAATATATAGCAGTAAAATTATCATTCATTAACTCCAACAAACTGTACAGTAGTAAAAAGGAAAATGGTTAGACATTAAATATACACAGTATAGCACAGAAAGAACTATAGGTTCTGTCTGTGGTATGTATATACGAGTATATAAGATAGCAGTCTCATAACATACGAGTATATAAGATAGCATTCTCATAACATACGAGTATATAAGATAGCATTCTCATAACATACGAGTATATAAGATAGCAGTCTCATTACATACGAGTATATAAGATAGCAGTCTCATAACATACGAGTATATAAGATACCAGTCTCATAACATACGAGTATATAAGATAGCAGTCTCATAACATACGAGTATATAAGATAGCAGTCTCATAACATACGAGTATATAAGATAGCAGTCTCATAACATACGAGTATATAAGATAGCAGTCTCATAACATACGAGTATATAAGATAGCAGTCTCATAACATACGAGTATATAAGATAGCACTCTCATTACATACAAGTATATAAGATAGCAGTCTCAAAACATACGAGTATATAAGATAGCAGTCTCATAACATACGAGTATATAAGATAGCAGTCTCATAACATACGAGTATATAAGATACCAGTCTAATAACATACGAGTATATAAGATAGCAGTCTCATTACATACGAGTATATAAGATAGCAGTCTCATAACATACGTGTCGAGAATCGAACCTCGATCCTCGCCATCGCAGTGGACCAATGCCAATGAGCAGCTGAGCCGCCAGCGCACTGCGCAGGCGACCGAGAGGAAGCAGCGGGGGCGCGGGCGGCGGGTGGCCGCGGGACCCCTACCACTTACTCAAGCATTGCCGATGCGATCTCCGACGGGACCACTGCTTGTAACGCGTCACTTAAAATTGTATATACTTATACCAGCGCTAAAATACAGTCCGCTTTTTATTTGTCCACCATCCACCATCGAGACCCTAACAAGTTGGTCCTTCGCGATAAAGTATTTACAAGAAGAGTAACAGTTGCGAGCGGACTTCGGCCCCCCCTTTGTTCGAGCTGCGTGGGTGACACGTGTGACCTTTTCAACGACAGAGGACTTTGAAGGATGAAGCCGAAGAAAAGAAGTTATAGTGGTTGGATAAGACGTTGTTGTGAGTTCGTTCCATTATCCTTTTTACTTCAACTTATCTCTTTTTCCACATAATTTCTTTATTTTCTTTCCTGCCTTGCTTCAAATAGCCAAGTTGAGCCAGTACGTGATAGTCATCCACGCTAGTTGTCTTATTTCATAGTAATTTTCATTAAAACTTAAGTAATAAGTTTGTATTAGCAAGTAAAATATTTTACGTTGCATTCAATTACTAAGCTACCAAACTGTTCACAGCTCATAATCATCGCCGCTTTCGCATAACCGGCTTGTTGCACCGCGCGCCGGGGCATCGCACGTGGCTTTCGTGGCCGGGCGGACAGCTGTTCCTTGCACCGCGCGCCGGGGCATCGCACGTGGCTTTCGTGGCCGGGCGGACAGCTGTTCCTTGCACCGCGCGCCGGGGCATCGCACGTGGCTTTCGTGGCCGGGCGGACAGCTGTTCCTTGCACCGCGCGCCGGGGCATCGCACGTGGCTTTCGTGGCCGGGCGGACAGCTGTTCCTTGCACCGCGCGCCGGGGCATCGCACGTGGCTTTCGTGGCCGGGCGGACAGCTGTTCCTTGCACCGCGCGCCGGGGCATCGCACGTGGCTTTCGTGGCCGGGCGGACAGCTGTTCCTTGCACCGCGCGCCGGGGCATCGCACGTGGCTTTCGTGGCCGGGCGGACAGCTGTTCCTTGCACCGCGCGCCGGGGCATCGCACGTGGCTTTCGTGGCCGGGCGGACAGCTGTTCCTTGCACCGCGCGCCGGGGCATCGCACGTGGCTTTCGTGGCCGGGCGGACAGCTGTTCCTTGCACCGCGCGCCGGGGCATCGCACGTGGCTTTCGTGGCCGGGCGGACAGCTGTTCCTTGCACCGCGCGCCGGGGCATCGCACGTGGCTTTCGTGGCCGGGCGGACAGCTGTTCCTTGCACCGCGCGCCGGGGCATCGCACGTGGCTTTCGTGGCCGGGCGGACAGCTGTTCCTTGCACCGCGCGCCGGGGCATCGCACGTGGCTTTCGTGGCCGGGCGGACAGCTGTTCCTTGCACCGCGCGCCGGGGCATCGCACGTGGCTTTCGTGGCCGGGCGGACAGCTGTTCCTTGCACCGCGCGCCGGGGCATCGCACGTGGCTTTCGTGGCCGGGCGGACAGCTGTTCCTTGCACCGCGCGCCGGGGCATCGCACGTGGCTTTCGTGGCCGGGCGGACAGCTGTTCCTTGCACCGCGCGCCGGGGCATCGCACGTGGCTTTCGTGGCCGGGCGGACAGCTGTTCCTTGCACCGCGCGCCGGGGCATCGCACGTGGCTTTCGTGGCCGGGCGGACAGCTGTTCCTTGCACCGCGCGCCGGGGCATCGCACGTGGCTTTCGTGGCCGGGCGGACAGCTGTTCCTTGCACCGCGCGCCGGGGCATCGCACGTGGCTTTCGTGGCCGGGCGGACAGCTGTTCCTTGCACCGCGCGCCGGGGCATCGCACGTGGCTTTCGTGGCCGGGCGGACAGCTGTTCCTTGCACCGCGCGCCGGGGCATCGCACGTGGCTTTCGTGGCCGGGCGGACAGCTGTTCCTTGCACCGCGCGCCGGGGCATCGCACGTGGCTTTCGTGGCCGGGCGGACAGCTGTTCCTTGCACCGCGCGCCGGGGCATCGCACGTGGCTTTCGTGGCCGGGCGGACAGCTGTTCCTTGCACCGCGCGCCGGGGCATCGCACGTGGCTTTCGTGGCCGGGCGGACAGCTGTTCCTTGCACCGCGCGCCGGGGCATCGCACGTGGCTTTCGTGGCCGGGCGGACAGCTGTTCCTTTGTTCTATTCATCTTTTGTGTGATTTATTACCTTTCATTGTATTAGTTTTTATCAGCTATTAATTATATTTTTAAAATTGTTTCGCTGCCTACATAGCCATAAGTAGATAATTTATTTTATTAGTTGTTTACACTTCCGTTCATCATGCCTGATAATGTTAAAACTTTAATAAAAAAAAGATCTTCTTTAAAATCAAAGCTTTTTGTAAATATTTAACCATCCTTAAAAGCTGTAAAAGTCTCAGTGAACTGCAGTCTACTGAATTGGAGTGCCGTCTAAGCAAAATTGAGAAGTTAAATTGTGATTTCGATGCCTTGCAGGATGAGATTGAGGCGCTTTGTGATGAGCCCACCGATGAGGGTGACGATTCCCCCTCTGAGCGTGAGCAGTTCGAAAATGAGTACTTTGCACTGGTAGCAGGTGCGCGGTGCCTGCTCGCGTCGACTAAACGTCCTGACTCTGTAGCAGGCTTCAGTGATGCCGTATCAGGTGAGGATTTCAGGACTTGCAGCGTGAGATTGCCTAAGATTGATTTACCTCATTTCAGCGGTAGCTATCAGCATTGGCTTGAATTTAGGGACATTTTCACGTCAATTATTCATAGCTATAAAAACATAGATAACATAAACAAATTTCATTATCTTCGCGCTTCACTTCATGGAAGTGCAGCTTTAATCATTAAGCATATTAATGTTTCTAGTGACACTTATAAAATAGCGTGGGATTTATTACTTGAGCGGTACGATAACAATCGGCTGCTCGTCAATAACCACGTACAGGCATTGTTTAACCTTGATCCTATACAGAAAGAATCTTGTAAGTCTATCCGTTATCTTATTGACACGACTACTAAGAACATAAAAGCACTTACTACATTAAATCAGCCTACGCAACATTGGGACACTTTAATTATTTTCATGATGTCTTCCAAATTAGACAAGCTTACCCTACGTCACTGGGAAGAACATAGAAACAAGTTGAGTGATAGTCCAACCTTAGATATGTTTATTACATTCCTAAGAAATCGGGCCGATTTATTAGAAAGTTTGGGTGACTATGATAATCGGTTTAATTCTCATAACTCGAATAATAAACTCAAATTAAAATTAAATGAAAATAACAATAAACCTAATTCAATACAATGCCCTATGTGTGATCAGTCACATTATTTATTTAATTGCGAATCGTTTAGAGCACTTTCTGTTGATTCTCGCTTAGAAAGGGCTAAACAATACAAAGTTTGTTTAAATTGCCTACGTCCTGGTCACACGAGTGTCAAATGTGGTTTGACTCATTGTAAATACTGCAAGTACAAACATAATACATTGTTGCATCTTGAACGTACGGATCCTACTTCTAGTAATTCCAAATCTAACCCCGAAGGTCTCGTACTAACTAGTGATACCATCACAGACACTACTGCGTCTCGCGTATTTCTATCCACAGCGGTCGTACGAGTGGTTGATGTCCACGGCACGGAACACAACGCAAGAGTATTGCTGGACAACGGCAGTGCGATTAATTTAATAACGCAAACATGCTGTGAGAAGTTGCAACTGCCACTACGTGACGTGAGTACGGCGGTATCAGGTTTTAATAACTATTTGACAACTAGCACACAGTCTTGCAATATTACAATAAAGTCTCTTTGTAGTAATTATTCAGTGAATCTAAATTGTACCGTTTTCCCTACAATAACTCCACCCATTCCATCTTCTTACATAGACATTAGCAACATCCGTTTTCCAATAGGTCTTACTCTAGCCGATCCATCTTATAATACTCCTTCAAAAATAGATATTCTGTTGAGTGCAGATATCTTTTGGGATATTTTAGGCAGAGAATCTATTGAATTAGGTAAAAATATGCCAACGTTGCGTGAGTCAAAGTTAGGTTGGTTAGTCACTAGACATATTACAGCGACACCACATTCTTCTAACTTCTGTCTCTCTTCTCAGGGCGATTCTGATCCCGATCTTACGCGTTTTTGGGAGTTAGACACGCTTAATTCTCAGCATTCCATGTCGGTGGAGGAGAAAGCGTGTGAAGAAAGTTTTGCACTTAATACGTATCGTAATGATGAGGGCCGTTTTGTCGTAACAATGCCTCTGAAACGTGATCCTTATATCTTAGGTGACTCATTACATATGGCTAAGACTCGATTCTTCTCATTAGAGCGAAAATTTAAGCGTGATAGCGATTTTAGAGAAAAATATATTGCCTTTATGCATGAATACGAGTCCTTAGGTCACATGACCGAGAATGATAGGTCGTTGACAGGAAATAGTTCCAATATTCATTATTTTTTACCACACCATGGTGTCATTCGCGAGTCAAGTACAACTACAAAGTTACGTACCGTATTTGATGGCTCCGCTACCACCACAACAGGTGTCTCATTGAATGACTTGCAAATGATAGGCCCAACTATACAAGATGATCTTTTTTCAATTATCTTACGTTTTCGGCAACATAAATTTGTAGTGTCCGGGGACATTGAGAAAATGTAACGTGCCATAGACATTAATGCAAGTCAACGGTGTTTACAACAAATTATTTTTAGATATGATTCTTCGCAACCATTAAAAACTTACACATTAAACACACTAACGTACGGCACGGCATCAGCGCCGTATTTAGCAACTAAGTGTTTGTCAAGTTTGGCTTCTACTGTTGATGATGATGACGTCAAGTATGCTATTAAGCACAATTTGTACGTCGATGATTATCTGGACGGCAGTTCTACAATTGATGCAACTGTAAAATTGTGTAAAGGTGTTATTTCGACGCTCTCAACTGCCAAATTTAACCATCGAAAATGGCAGTCAAATAGCACTGAAATATTGAAAGCCATTTCCATTTCTGAGTCTTCTTCCATTCACAATTTCACAGATGCGAAATCACAGGGAGTGTCTAAAACTTTAGGCTTAAATTGGGAGCCCAGTTCAGATACTTTGTCATTTTCTATAAACATAGATAATAATAAAAAGATAACTAAAAGACATATTCTGTCAGTAATAGGCCAAATTTTCGATAAATAATTTATGGTTTTCTTTTTCACATAAATTACACTATCTTAATAATTTAAATATACCTCGTTGGGTTGTTTGTAATTATTGTGAAAGGACCGAAATACATGTTTTTACAGATGCATCAGAAAATGCATACGGCGCATGTCTATATATTAGATCTTTGGACACTTTAGGTAATGTTCATATTCAGTTACTTGCGTCAAAAAATAGGGTTGCCCCTATGAAACCAGTCACGATTCCGCGACTGGAATTATGCGGTGCTCTCTTAGGTGCAAGACTGTGTGTTAAAATCATGTCCGCACTAACATTGAATATTAAATCGTGTCACTTCTGGTGTGACTCCACCGTTGTTTTGGGATGGCTATCGTCTCAGCCTACCCAATATAAACAATTTGTCAGTAATCGCGTACACGAAATACAGGAAAAAACCTTAGGTCACACCTGGAGCTACGTGCCTTCAAAATTAAATTCTGCTGATCTTGTGTCGCGAGGTTCGTCAGCAGATCAATTAAAATTTTCATTATTATGGTGGCATGGGCCCGAATGTTTAAAATTAAACGAGTCTCATTGGCCCAAAATGCCAAATACAAATAAGCATAGTAACGCAGTGTGCGAAGAAAAAATATGTTTATCTACAACTAAAATGACTAACAATCATAATCAAAACTACAATATCATTTCATTTCTCATAAATAAATATTCTAATTTTCATAAACTGCAAAGAGTAGTTTCTTACATACTAAGATTTATTTACAATTCAAAAAATAAAAATAAATCAAATAAACTTACAAATAATCTTACTAATCTAGAATTACAACAATCGTTAAATATTATTATTTTTCATGTACAACCTGAGAAGTTTCCTGCCGAGTCCCTAATCCTTAGGGCTGGGAAGGCTCTTCCTAGTAAAAATCGATTGTTGTCTTTGTCGCCATTCATTGATGAAAATCAGATAATTCGTGTAGGCGGTAGATTGGATAATTCACCGTACTGTTATGATGTTAAGCATCCAATTCTAATTTGCAGCAAACATCAATTAACAAAATTAATATTTCAAACGTATCATATTAAATTATTACACGCAGGGCCACAATTATTACTGTCAAATATCCGTCAAGCATATTGGCCGCTAAAAGGTAGGAATTTATCTAAATTGACAGTTAATAAATGTTTAAAATGTTTTAGGTATAAGGCTCAAAACACTCAACCCATAATGGGCCAACTTCCTCTTAATAGAACAAGCTTAGAATTTCCTTTCCTGCACTGTTGCGTAGACTATGCTGGGCCGGTGCTGATAGCTGACCGCAAAGGTCGAGGCTGCAGGCTCTTGAAGTCCTACTTATGTATTTTTGTGTGTTTTTCTGTTATAGCCATACACTTGGAGCTTGTTACAGAGCTTACGAAAGAAGCTTTCATAGCCGCGTTGAACCGGTTCATTGCTCGCAGGGGGAAGCCACAAAGTATCTCATCCGATAACTTTGTTGGAGCATCCAATGATCTGCAAAGATTTCTTGCCGAGTCTAATATTCAGTACGATATGGCCCAGGAAGGTATAGATTTTAAATTTACTCCTCCATATAGCCCACATTTTAATGGGATGGCAGAGGCAGCTGTCCGTTCAACCAAGCATCACCTTAGGCGTTTTTTACAACCAGTTCATTTTACCTATGAGCAGATGGCTACCTGTCTGGCTCAAATTGAAGCTATTTTAAATTCGCGTCCTCTCACTCACCTCTCAACCGATCCCTTTGACTTCACTGCACTTACCCCTGCCCATTTCTTAATAGGAAGATCACTCACGTCAAATCCACATCCACAAGTCTTGGAAAGAGACATTACTACCATTGATCGGTACAAAAGGATCGAATACATCAGGCAACACTTCTGGGCTCGTTTCAGAAACGAGTACATCTCCACTCTTCAACAAAAGACTAAGTGGCTTACGTCTTCCAACAACGAGCTCAAGCCGAACGATTTAGTCCTCATCAAGGATAAGACTCTTCCACCATTGCTGTGGCCGCTTGGAAGAATCGCCAAGGTTTATCCTGGTGTCGATGGGATCAATCGTGTCGCCGAGATTAGGACAAAGAGAGGCCTCATACAAAGAGCCTTTAATAACATTTGCCCTCTTCCAGCTCAAGACTCTTAACTGTTCATCCTGTGGGGAATATGTCGAGAATCGAACCTCGATCCTCGCCATCGCAGTGGACCAATGCCAATGAGCAGCTGAGCCGCCAGCGCACTGCGCAGGCGACCGAGAGGAAGCAGCGGGGGCGCGGGCGGCGGGTGGCCGCGGGACCCCTACCACTTACTCAAGCATTGCCGATGCGATCTCCGACGGGACCACTGCTTGTAACGCGTCACTTAAAATTGTATATACTTATACCAGCGCTAAAATACAGTCCGCTTTTTATTTGTCCACCACCCACCATCGAGACCCTAACATACGAGTATATAAGATAGCAGTCTCATTACATACGAGTATATAAGATAGCAGTCTCATAACATACGAGTATATAAGATAGCAGTCTCATAACATACGAGTATATAAGATAGCAGTCTCATTACATACGAGTATATAAGATAGCAGTCTCATTACATACGAGTATATAAGATAGCAGTCTCATAACATACGAGTATATAAGATAGCAGTCTCATAACATACGAGTATATAAGATAGCAGTCTCATAACATACGAGTATATAAGATGAGTATATAAGATAGCAGTCTCATTACATACGAGTATATAAGATAGCAGTCTCATAACATACGAGTATATAAGATAGCAGTCTCATAACATACGAGTATATAAGATAGCAGTCTCATAACATACGAGTATATAAGATAGCAGTCTCATAACATACGAGTGTATAAGATAGCAGTCTCATTACATATGAGTATATAAGATAGCAGTCTCATAACATACGAGTATATAAGATAGCAGTCTCATAACATACGAGTATATAAGATAGCAGTCTCATAACATACCAGTATATAAGATGAGTATATAAGATAGCAGTCTCATTACATACGAGTATATAAGATAGCAGTCTCATAACATACGAGTATATAAGATAGCAGTCTCATAACATACGAGTATATAAGATAGCAGTCTCATAACATACGAGTATATAAGATAGCAGTCTCATAACATACGAGTATATAAGATAGCAGTCTCATAACATATGAGTATATAAGATAGCAGTCTCATTACATACGAGTATATAAGATAGCAGTCTCATAACCTAAGAGTATATAAGATAGCAGTCTCATAACATACGAGTATATAAGATAGCAGTCTCATAACATACGAGTATATAAGATAGCAGTCTCATAACATACGAGTATATAAGATGAGTATATAAGATAGCAGTCTCATTACATACGAGTATATAAGATAGCAGTCTCATAACATACGAGTGTATAAGATAGCAGTCTCATTACATATGAGTATATAAGATAGCAGTCTCATAACATACGAGTGTATAAGATAGCAGTCTCATTACATATGAGTATATAAGATAGCAGTCTCATTACATACGAGTATATAAGATAGCAGTCTCATAACCTAAGAGTATATAAGATAGCAGTCTCATAACATACGAGTATATAAGATAGCAGTATCATAACATACGAGTATATAAGATAGCAGTCCCATAACATACGAGTATATAAGATGAGTATATAAGATAGCAGTCTCATTACATACGAGTATATAAGATAGCAGTCTCATAACATACGAGTATATAAGATAGCAGTCTCATAACATACGAGTATATAAGATAGCAGTCTCATAACATACGAGTATATAAGATAGCAGTCTCATAACATACGAGTGTATAAGATAGCAGTCTCATTACATATGAGTATATAAGATAGCAGTCTCATAACATACGAGTATATAAGATAGCAGTCTCATAACGTACGAGTATATAAGATAGCAGTCTCATAACATACGAGTATATAAGATAGCAGTCTCATAACATACGAGTATATAAGATAGCAGTCTCATAACATACGAGTGTATAAGATAGCAGTCTCATTACATATGAGTATATAAGATAGCAGTCTCATTACATACGAGTATATAAGATAGCAGTCTCATAACCTAAGAGTATATAAGATAGCAGTCTCATAACATACGAGTATATAAGATAGCAGTCTCATAACATACGAGTATATAAGATAGCAGTCCCATAACATACGAGTATATAAGATGAGTATATAAGATAGCAGTCTCATTACATACGAGTATATAAGATAGCAGTCTCATAACATACGAGTATATAAGATAGCAGTCTCATAACATACGAGTGTATAAGATAGCAGTCTCATTACATATGAGTATATAAGATAGCAGTCTCATAACATACGAGTATATAAGATAGCAGTCTCATAACGTACGAGTATATAAGATAGCAGTCTCATAACATACCAGTATATAAGATGAGTATATAAGATAGCAGTCTCATTACATACGAGTATATAAGATAGCAGTCTCATAACATACGAGTATATAAGATAGCAGTCTCATAACATACGAGTATATAAGATAGCAGTCTTATAACATACGAGTATATAAGATAGCAGTCTCATAACATACGAGTATATAAGATAGCAGTCTCATAACATACGAGTATATAAGATAGCAGTCTCATAACATATGAGTATATAAGATAGCAGTCTCATTACATACGAGTATATAAGATAGCAGTCTCATAACCTAAGAGTATATAAGATAGCAGTCTCATAACATACGAGTATATAAGATAGCAGTCTCATAACATACGAGTATATAAGATAGCAGTCTCATAACATACGAGTATATAAGATGAGTATATAAGATAGCAGTCTCATTACATACGAGTATATAAGATAGCAGTCTCATAACATACGAGTGTATAAGATAGCAGTCTCATTACATATGAGTATATAAGATAGCAGTCTCATAACATACGAGTGTATAAGATAGCAGTCTCATTACATATGAGTATATAAGATAGCAGTCTCATTACATACGAGTATATAAGATAGCAGTCTCATAACCTAAGAGTATATAAGATAGCAGTCTCATAACATACGAGTATATAAGATAGCAGTCTCATAACATACGAGTATATAAGATAGCAGTCCCATAACATACGAGTATATAAGATGAGTATATAAGATAGCAGTCTCATTACATACGAGTATATAAGATAGCAGTCTCATAACATACGAGTATATAAGATAGCAGTCTCATAACATACGAGTATATAAGATAGCAGTCTCATAACATACGAGTATATAAGATAGCAGTCTCATAACATACGAGTGTATAAGATAGCAGTCTCATTACATATGAGTATATAAGATAGCAGTCTCATAACATACGAGTATATAAGATAGCAGTCTCATAACGTACGAGTATATAAGATAGCAGTCTCATAACATACGAGTATATAAGATAGCAGTCTCATAACATACGAGTATATAAGATAGCAGTCTCATAACATACGAGTGTATAAGATAGCAGTCTCATTACATATGAGTATATAAGATAGCAGTCTCATTACATACGAGTATATAAGATAGCAGTCTCATAACCTAAGAGTATATAAGATAGCAGTCTCATAACATACGAGTATATAAGATAGCAGTCTCATAACATACGAGTATATAAGATAGCAGTCCCATAACATACGAGTATATAAGATGAGTATATAAGATAGCAGTCTCATTACATACGAGTATATAAGATAGCAGTCTCATAACATACGAGTATATAAGATAGCAGTCTCATAACATACGAGTATATAAGATAGCAGTCTCATAACATACGAGTATATAAGATAGCAGTCTCATAACATACGAGTGTATAAGATAGCAGTCTCATTACATATGAGTATATAAGATAGCAGTCTCATAACATACGAGTATATAAGATAGCAGTCTCATAACGTACGAGTATATAAGATAGCAGTCTCATAACATACCAGTATATAAGATGAGTATATAAGATAGCAGTCTCATTACATACGAGTATATAAGATAGCAGTCTCATAACATACGAGTATATAAGATAGCAGTCTCATAACATACGAGTATATAAGATAGCAGTCTTATAACATACGAGTATATAAGATAGCAGTCTCATAACATACGAGTGTATAAGATAGCAGTCTCATTACATATGAGTATATAAGATAGCAGTCTCATTACATACGAGTATATAAGATAGCAGTCTCATAACCTAAGAGTATATAAGATAGCAGTCTCATAACATACGAGTATATAAGATAGCAGTCTCATAACATACGAGTATATAAGATAGCACTCTCATAACATACGAGTATATAAGATAGCAGTCTCATTACATATGAGTATATAAGATAGCAGTCTCATTACATACGAGTATATAAGATAGCAATCTCATAACATATATATAAGGATGGATTGTAGGGGTAGTAACCCTTACTATAATTTGATGATGCGAACTAAATGAGTGGACAAGTTAACCGGTCAATGCTTTTATTGCTACTAATTAAAACTATATAATCAAATAAAATATAGGTATGAATGAAATATGAGCACGATTATAAAATATGCAAGCATATTTACTTAACAGAAACAAATGTACATGCTCCCACACAGGAGAGAGTAATTTGATCAATATGCTATTTACAATTGAGGTGATAATCTAACATTGCGCTCAACTAACGTGTACAATGTAAATAATGCAAACGATAAGAAATCAGTTATGTATGAAACATAATATTAGCTAATCCTTAAAATCTAATTAAAAAATTAATTAATTAGTTTATTGACACACGCGAATTTAACGTAGGTACCTACAAGAATGGGTGACGTTGCCTTTTTCAGTACACGAGCACTAGGTAAATTAAAAGCGTTACCTACACTGAACATTGTCACTTATGTCACTATGATACACTCTGTTACTATAATACAATTGTCGTGCGCCGAACCTGAGCCGCCCCTGCCCGCCGACGCAGGCGCGAGAGCGCGCGACGCGCGCCCGCGCCACGCCAACACTGACCTGCTGTCCCCGCGATGCCGACGATGATGCAGTAACTCACTGAGTAGTGATGTATATCATGATATGAAATACTTTCAGAGATCTGCGCGTTTTCTTTCATAGTTTTGACCTTCTCACCGATCTCATTAAGTTCTTTACCATAATTTTCAGTTTCTGTGTCGTTCAACGGAATCGTGTTCGGGATGGGTATATGAATGATTTTATTGTTCGGTGGTATTTCAGGAGCATAAACTTCTGGTTTTATGGTAATGTGACTGGACTGGTGTTGTGAGCAATCACAGTAAACGATTGTTTTAGTAAGGCATCCGTTACCTATAGGAACAATCACCCGTTAGCTGATGACCAGTAACAGCACGTCATGGTACGAAATGAATTAACGCTATCCAGTTCACAGCTGAGTCGTAATGAAACAGTTGCGCCTACATTGGATCGCTTTTATTATGTCATGGTACGAAATAGCGATGCAGTTCAGTTTAGGTCCAAAATGAATCGCAATAAGAGGTGGTGGTAGGCCTCCTGATCTTCGCACATTATACGTAAAGGGCATTGATCGCAACAGAAGTAAACATAATGGTTCATAATGCTGCCTTCTAGACAGCTTTCGCAAATAGTGGTCAGTGTCTCACATTCTAAGTCTTTTGTTTGACATAAATCTTTATC
Source organism: Catocala sponsa (assembly GCA_963564715.1). Taxonomy (NCBI): domain Eukaryota; kingdom Metazoa; phylum Arthropoda; class Insecta; order Lepidoptera; family Erebidae; genus Catocala; species Catocala sponsa. Next base: position 27,805,945 of record OY751337.1, on the reverse strand, counting down.
ACCTTTAAATCTGTAAATTTTAATAGGTTTCAAAATATGACACAAATAAACGTCTGATATTATACAAGATCTCAAGGTCTCATCTGACATAGTAATGTAGGTCCTGTGTCTGAAGTCTATAGCGCCATGCTGTGACATTATACAAGATCTTAAGGTCTCATCTGACATAGTAATGTACGTCCTGTGTCTGAAGTCTATAGCGACATGCTGTGACATTATACAAGATCTCAAGGTCTCATCTGACATAGTAATGTAGGTCCTGTGTCTGAAGTCTATAGCGACATGCTGTGACATCGGGTTAATGCTACCCATGTTGCTACCTTTAGCTTGAGGTATAGCAAATATTTTGAATATGTCGAAGGTATCTACTGGTAAGCGGCAATTTAATTTAATAAATCAAATATTTTCAAGCATTCGGGCTTTTACCAGAAGCAGTTTGTAAATTTTTGCTTTAAGTCTGTGTGTATGTTGTCGATAGGCAACGAAACATCCTTTGGGAGCTGACTTGCAATAAGACTCAACTCATTTTGCAATTGCTGAGGGGTCCAAAGGTATGGATTAAACTGGCCATGATATATATCGGTAAAAGCACCCAGTAACGTACCTACTTTGCAGAAATTTTAAATTGTGTAGCATGTTGCTTCCTATTATGGCTCCGACGCTAATTTCATTGATTCTTGTAATGTTTAGATAATCTGTTTTTAAAGTATTTAATGATTGTTCCAAGTTGAAAATGTGCCTATTGATCATTTTGTGTTACTTGTTAATGGATTGCTCAGTTATTTGTAAATTATACTCCGCTTCAATGATAGATGTTTGTTTCTTCCAGTATGCAGAAATGTGTAGGTAATGTTATATGATATTTATTAATTAGAAATTCAAAGTCTTGTTTTCTATACACATGAATAAGAAAGTAGATAGCACTAGTAATATTGAACAGCGCCTTAAACACTAGCATTATCGTAGAAGTCATTGCTAGTACTACCTATAACAAAAGTAGATAGCACTAGCAATATTGAACAGCGCCTTAAACACTAGCATTATCGTAGAAGTCATTGCTAGTACTACCTATAACAAAAGTAGATAGCACTAGCAATATTGAACAGCGCCTTAAACACTAGCATTATCGTAGAAGTCATTGCTAGTACTACCTATAACAAAAGTAGGTAGCACTAGCAATATTGAACAGCGCCTTAAACACTAGCATTATCGTAGAAGTCATTGCTAGTACTACCTATAACAAAAGTAGATAGCACTAGCAATATTGAACAGCGCCTTAAACACTAGCATTATCGTAGAAGTCATTGCTAGTACTACCTATAACAAAAGTAGATAGCACTAGCAATATTGAACAGCGCCTTAAACACTAGCATTATCGTAGAAGTCATTGCTAGTACTACCTATAACAAAAGTAGATAGCACTAGCAATATTGAACAGCGCCTTAAACACTAGCATTATCGTAGAAGTCATTGCTAGTACTACCTATAACAAAAGTAGATAGCACTAGCAATATTGAACAGCGCCTTAAACACTAGCATTATCGTAGAAGTCATTGCTAGTACTACCTATAACAAAAGTAGATAGCACTAGCAATATTGAACAGCGCCTTAAACACTAGCATTATCGTAGAAGTCATTGCTAGTACTACCTATAACAAAAGTAGATAGCACTAGCAATATTAAACAGCGCCTTAAACACTAGCATTATCGTAGAAGTCATTGCTAGTACTACCTATAACAAAAGTAGATAGCACTAGCAATATTGAACAGCGCCTTAAGCACTAGCATTATCGTAGAAGTCATTGCTAGTACTACCTATAACAAAAGTAGATAGCACTAGCAATATTGAACAGCGCCTTAAACACTAGCATTATCGTAGAAGTCATTGCTAGTACTACCTATAACAAAAGTAGATAGCACTAGCAATATTGAACAGCGCCTTAAACACTAGCATTATCGTAGAAGTCATTGCTAGTACTACCTATAACAAAAGTAGATAGCACTAGCAATATTGAACAGCGCCTTAAACACTAGCATTATCGTAGAAGTCATTGCTAGTACTACCTATAACAAAAGTAGATAGCACTAGCAATATTGAACAGCGCCTTAAACACTAGCATTATCGTAGAAGTCATTGCTAGTACTACCTATAACAAAAGTAGATAGCACTAGCAATATTGAACAGCGCCTTAAACACTAGCATTATCGTAGAAGTCATTGCTAGTACTACCTATAACAAAAGTAGATAGCACTAGCAATATTGAACAACGCCTTAAACACTAGCATTATCGTAGAAGTCATTGCTAGTACTACCTATAACAAAAGTAGATAGCACTAGCAATATTGAACAGCGCCTTAAACACTAGCATTATCGTAGAAGTCATTGCTAGTACTACCTATAACAAAAGTAGATAGCACTAGCAATATTGAACAGCGCCTTAAACACTAGCATTGTCGTAGAAGTCATTGCTAGTACTACCTATAACAAAAGTAGATAGCACTAGCAATATTGAACAGCGCCTTAAACACTAGCATTATCGTAGAAGTCATTGCTAGTACTACCTATAACAAAAGTAGATAGCACTAGCAATATTGAACAGCGCCTTAAAGACTAGCATTATCGTAGAAGTCATTGCTAGTACTACCTATAACAAAAGTAGATAGCACTAGCAATATTGAACAGCGCCTTAAATACTAGCATTATCGTAGAAGTCATTGCTAGTACTACCTATAACAAAAGTAGATAGCACTAGCAATATTGAACAGCGCCTTAAAGACTAGCATTATCGTAGAAGTCATTGCTAGTACTACCTATAACAAAAGTAGATAGCACTAGCAATATTGAACAGCGCCTTAAACACTAGCATTATCGTAGAAGTCATTGCTAGTACTACCTATAACAAAAGGTTATACAGAGTTTCCTGGCATGTTTAGCAGTAAGAAGATAGGTAAACACAGAGACACAGATAATATAATACTATAGGTACTAGTAACAGATATAAACAATCAATCAGTAGTAATGACTAGAGCCAAGCAATACCACAATGACATGACATGACATGATGTGACATGCTGCGTGGACTTATGCTATAAGTTAACAACCAACAACAGATTGTAGGATATGCATACGGTAGCTACTTGTAGAAAGATGGAATAGGTCAATATTGGAGAAACTAGTATTGTAAGTTCGTGGCAACCTCGTCATAACCGCATTTCTTCCATAATTAGTACGACGAAATGGGACATCAAATAACTTGGTGTTACGAGTGCGCTTACTAGGAACGTTCAAGTTAAATTTTGAAACTAAGTCGATACCGTCTATATTTATCGTACAACGCAACATGTCATAGAGTAAACATATCTAACATTGTACGCCTATTATGAAGTGAAAGCATGTTGTACTAACTTCGTACAAAGTTCCCAAAGTCAGTGATAACTGTATAAGAAAACAAGTTACCTCAGAGCAAGAGAATTTATTAACATCGACATCAGCTTATATACTCGGCCGTGGAACGAAACCATATCGCGATCTATTTCGACGCCGACGCCATCTAGGGAGGTTAAGTGTAAACTTTTAATTAAATATTGATTTATGGCGTGAACGTCGAAACTGACATTGAACATTCCGCCCACCAAAAGGATAATTTTCCTTTTAGCACCGCCCACCATGCATTAACTTAGATTAAACTATATAAACAAAACTAGAGAAATGGACTGTATACATTTAAACTTCAATTTGGTGAACGATGACTTGCAATTCTCAGGGCAAATATGGTGTAATATATTTATGTTTACCCACATTTATAATGTTACTTCCTATATAAACGGAAACATTATTGTAACCGGCCAGTCGGCAATATACGCTCGCTATAGATCCACGCCTTTTATTTTGTTCCTCAAGTACAAACATTACAGTGGCGACGAGGATTGAAATTATTATTTCGTTGTTTAATAAAATATAATTTAAAAATGTCGGTCGGCAGAATCGGTAAAATACGCGATTACGATGTGAAGTCAGGGAATTGGACTTTGTACGTGGAGCGGTTGCAGATGTACTTCAAAGTCAATAAGGTCGAGAAGGACATGTGGCTGGCTATGCAGATCACCGGCGTGGGTGATGAAACGTACGAGTTACTGAGTACATTGTGTAGTCCAAGGAAACCGGCGGATATAACGTATGAAGAGGCCGTAACAATTTTGAAAAATCACCTACAACCGAAACCCGCTGTCATGGCGGAACGATATCGGTTCCGGCAAAGAAGACAAAAAGACAACGAAAGTATAACGCAATATCTAACCGACATAAAGAAGCTTTCGAAAACCTGTGAATTTGGTGGGAATTTGGAGGAAAATCTGCGGGACCAGTTCGTTTGCGGAGTAAAGAGTGACGTCATCAGGCAAAGATTGTTTGCGGAAGACAATTTGACGTACTCAGGAGCAGTCAAATTGGCTTGTGGGCTGGAAGCGGCAGAGCGTGATGCGGCAGTCGTGGAAGAAAAAGCGATCGCGGGGGCATCGGTGACAGTAAACACGTGGCAGGCAAAACGAGGGCGCGGTCAGAGCGCGGACCATGAGCGAGCGGGCCACGGGCGAGCGCCGCGTGACACCGATAAAGGCGCAGGTAGCTGCACGGCGTGCGGCTGGCGCGGACATAGCAAGGTGGATTGCCGCTATAAGCATTTTGTTTGCAGCAAATGCAAACAAAGCGGTCATTTGAGACGCGTGTGTCCACGGGCGAAGGCGAACATGAGCAGAGGGAAAAGACGCGGGGTTAACCACATAGAAACTAGCACGGGCGACCAGGCGAGGGCAGGAAGCGGCGACTCCAGTTCGGACGAGCTAGAGGAAGAGCTACACCAACTATGTTTAAGCGGCTATACCCCGGTGAGCTTATCATTACTTATTGATGATAAAAAATTAAAAATGGAGTTAGATACAGGTTCAGCAATATCATGTATTAGTAAAAAAACATATGATAAGTTTTTTTACAGTAGACTAATTGAACCATATAACTTGGTGTTAAAATTTGATGATGGTAGAAACATTAGACCATTAGGGGTTATAAGGCTGAAGGTTCAGTACCAGAATAAGGTAAAATATCTAGAGCTGTTTGTGATAGACGGAGGTACAACTTCTTTACTTGGCAGGCAATGGTTAACAGAATTTGAAATTAAAATACCTCCATTTCAACAAGAAATTAACCATAGCCATATTGTGCACAAAATGTCTGATACTGCTAATTTTTTGTTAAATAGGTATAAAGAATTATTCAGCGGCGGATTGGGACGGTATACAGGCGGCAAGGCAACACTCCGGTTGCGGGAGGGCGCTCGGCCGGTGTTTTGTCGGGCGCGGCCGCTGCCTTACGCTCTGAGGGGTCCGGTCGACGTGGAGCTGGACGCCATGTTGAGCGCGGGCATCATCGAGCCCGTCGAGTGCTCGGAGTGGGCGACGCCTTTGGTACCGGTACGTAAAGCTGACGGCGGACTCCGTATATGTGCTGATTACAAAGTTACTTTAAATCCTGTCTTACTGGTCGATAGATATCCACTACCGAAGATCGAAGATCTATTAGTGAGCTTAAACGGTGCTACGCATTTTTCTAAAATTGACTTATCCCTTGCTTATAATCAAATTGAATTGGATGATGATTCTAAAAAATTGACTGTAATAAACACACATCGAGGTTTATTTAAATACAATAGACTCGTGTTTGGATTGTCGTCTAGCCCGGGAATCTTCCAACGTATCATGTCAAACCTACTTAGTGATATTCCGGGGGTAGAAGTATTTCTCGATGATGTAATCATTGGAACTTCGGAAACACAAGATAAACATTTAGAAACATTAGAAAAGGTGTTACAGCGTTTACAAAATCACGGTATGAAGTTGAAAAGGAGTAAATGTTTATTCATGGTGAATGAAGTCAAATACTTAGGTTATGTTATATCAAAAGAGGGTATTAAAGTAGATGCAGATAAAGTAAAGGCGATAATAAAAATTCCCAGGCCAAATCATATTACAGAGTTGCGTTCTTTTTTAGGTCTAGTTAATTTTTATGCTAAATTTGTTAAGAATTTGAGTAGTATATTGTCACCACTTTATGAACTTTTAAAGAAAAATGTAAGTTGGAAATGGAGTGTTCAGTGCGAAGAAGCGTTTGCAAAAGTTAAAAAAATATTGATAGGTGCGGAAGTGTTGGCTCACTATGATCCAGATAAGCCGTTAGTGTTGACATGCGACGCGAGCGCACGGGGCATAGGCGGCGTGCTCACACAGCCAGGCGCCGACGCCGACGGCCGCGACCGGCCGGTTGTATATGTGTCGCGCGCGTTGAATAACGCTGAGAAACATTATTCTCAAATAGATCGGGAGGCATTAGCTATCGTATTCTGTTTAAAAAGATTACATCAGTATGTCTATGGACGACGTTTTATCTTACGAACCGACCATAAACCGTTAGTAAGCATATTTGGACCAAAAAACGGTGTACCGGCGATGGCAGCGAGTAGATTACAGCGTTGGGCAATCATTTTATCTGCATATACGTATGATATTGAATATGTCAACACTAAACAAAACGGTGCGGACGGGCTATCGAGATTACCGGTTTCTTGCAGTAGCGATGAGTCACTGCATGTCCCCGAGCAAACGTATTTACATTTTGCACAGCACGCATTATTATTAGATTATAATATAATTAAACAACAAACTATGGTAGACCCGATGTTAGATAGGGTTTTAAGTTATATTCGTGATATGTGGCCCATAGATAATGATATTCGAGAATTACAGCCGTATTTTAACCGTCGTAGGGAACTGTACGAGGAGCTAGGCTGCGTTATGTGGGGGCACAGAGTAGTTATTCCGTCAAGCTGTCGCGCTAGGGTATTACAGGAATTACATGAACCCCATATGGGCGTAGTTAAGACGAAGGCGTCAGCGAGGAGTTATGTTTGGTGGCCGGGCATCGACGAGGCGATTGAAGCAACGTGCCGGGAGTGCGCGGTGTGCGCGGGGGAGGCGGACGCGCCGCAGCGGCATGCGGTCAAGCCGTGGCCCTGGCCTTGTAGACCGTGGGCGAGGGTGCATGTTGATTTTCTGGGGCCTATTTTTGGGAAAATATATCTAATTATGGTAGATGCAAGGACCAAATGGTTAGAGGTATTTCCCGTACCTAGTACGGCGGCTAGTTTTACTATTGAAAAGCTCACGGAAGTTTTTTCTAGATGGGGTTTACCTAGACAAATAGTTTCGGATAACGGACCCCCGTTCACTAGTAAGGAAATTTCAGACTTTTTGACTAGCCATGGGGTAGAACACGTTTTTTCTGCTCCATACCACCCGGCATCGAATGGGGCCGCGGAGAATGCAGTGCGTACGGTTAAAAGAAGTATAAAAAAAGCTTTCAAACAAAAAGAAAACATTAATTTATTTTTGAATACCTTTCTTTTGCATTATCGTAATACGGAGCACTGTTCTACAGGGGAGAGTCCAGCGACATTAATGCTAGGTAGGAATTTGCGTACAAAATTAGATGCGTTAAGGCCAAACAGAGAAAATAAAGTTAGAAAGGCTCAGGAACGACAACAGAATGTAGGAACGGATGTCAAACGTTCTTTAGAGATAGGGCAGGAAATATGGATGAGACAATATAGGGGAAAGGAAAAATGGAGTCCGGGGCAGGTAGTGGATAAAATGGGTACTACGGATTATAAAGTTATGGATTTGTCAGGCAAAGAAGCTCATAGACATATTGACCAGTTAAAACAGCGATCGCGAAGCTCATTGATTTGTCCGACAAGCACATCCGAACGGAGTCCTCTTGAGGTGGAACGTTTCGAGAAATCTGAGGTGGTGCCAGCATCAGTCACCATTGCGACACAGAGTCCTCGGAGCGTGAGGGAGTTAAGTCCGGTTCGAGCCGCGACTGTCGATGAGTTGCCGTCTACGTCTGCTTCTGGTTCAGTTCCTCTCACTAATGTTTCTAGTTCCGAGGAGTGTGTTAAACTTACCCAATCTGAGGATCCTGTTCCAGAAGTAGCCCGCCCCCGTCCTATACGGGCGTGTCGCTTAAAAAGACCACCCAAATATTGTGATGGTGGTACCTAATTAAGTAGTTATTATTTAAGATGTAGTTTTAACGAAGCCTATGTTAAGTGTACTTAATTTAATTGTATAGGCGCAAACATTGTATCATTACGATTGTAATATTAAGATAATGATGTGTGTATGGATTTTTTTCATATTTTTCAATTATAGGATGTGTATTATTTAAGGTGAAGGGTTGTAATATATTTATGTTTACCCACATTTATAATGTTACTTCCTATATAAACGGAAACATTATTGTAACCGGCCAGTCGGCAATATACGCTCGCTATAGATCCACGCCTTTTATTTTGTTCCTCAAGTACAAACATTACATATGGTTTCATGACTAAAACTAATAATAAAATATAAAACATACAAGCAACGAGTTTTAACAAAAATAATAATGTAATTGCTTATTACAAAAATGTATGTATAAACCCAAGGCATTTTTAAATCAGAGCTTATCATTATTTTTATAAACAAGCACAAAATTACAGATTAATCAAAGAGGCAATTTTAGTAACAAAGAAAAGATAAATAAACTTTCAAACTTCATTCCGTCACGGGCAATAAACATAATTTTGAAATTGGACGTATAAATGTGGTGCCTTTACAGCGAAGAGTAACAACACGAGTTATATTATCCTTCCCCGGGTGCAATTCAAGGATTCTCCCATACAACCATTTACCAGGAGGTAAGTTATCCTCTTTTACTAACACTATGTCATCTACTTTAAGGTTAGGAATTTGAGTAACCCACTTTTGCCTTTGGAAGAAATTAGTTAAATATTCTTGCCTCCATTTTCGCCAAAAGCCTTGCACCATGCGCTGTACCAGTTGCCATCGACGTAATGTGCTCAACGTAACACACTCATAATTATAGTCCGGGGCTACAACTAGCGGACCACCCACCAAAAAATGACCAGGTGTTAACGGTGCGGGGTCTTCTGGATCATCGCTACCTTGTGATAAGGGCCTTGAGTTGAGGCATGCCTCGATTTGAGACAAGACTGTTGTCGTTTCCTCAAATGTTAGCGTGGAGTCGCCGACAACACGCTTCAAATGGTGTTTTACGCTTTTTATACCTGCCTCCCACAGTCCGCCGAAATTCGGAGCATGAGGAGGTATAAAGTGCCATTCAGTGTTCACGTTTGCAAGAGCAGCTGCAATATCGTTTGTGGCTGAGTTCCCTTGGGCAAATAATAGACGAAGTTCCCGGGCAGCGCCCACGAAATTGGTGCCATTGTCGCTCCAAATGTGGCGACAATGACCACGCCTGGCAACAAACCTTTTAAAAGCTGCTAAGAAACCTTCTGTTGTCATGTCCGAAACTGCTTCGATATGTACCGCGCGAGTAACCATGCAAATAAACAATGCTATATATCCTTTATGCGATCGCTGTCCGCGGCCCTTGGATACTCTCATATTTATTGGCCCAGCGTAGTCTACTCCAGAATTTAAAAAGGGCTTGCAAGGTGTTACTCGGCAAGCTGGAAGATCGCCCATCATCTGATGTCTTGTCGTAGCTGCATATCTCACACATGGTACACAACTGTGTATGTAAGCACGAACTATATTTTTTATTCTACTTATCCAATACCTTGACCTAATGAAATTTATAACTAGCTGTTGTCCTCCATGGAAAGTTCTCTCGTGACCATCTGCTACTATCAATTTAGCCAATTTTGAATTGGGATGTATTATTGTTGGATGCTTTGTATTATCAGGTAATTGGGAATGTCTGATTCTACCTCCTACTCTTAATAATTCATTCTCATCTAAGAAAGGATTCAATTTAAATAATGAGCTTTTTATATGTACTGAATGCTTCTTTTTTACAGCGATAATTTCCGCACTGAACCATTGCTGCTGACTTCTCCGGATGCAAATATTCAGAGCTTCTTGGATCTCCACAACAGACAGGTAAGGTGTATTTACAATGTTCTCTTTCCGTCGTTTTAAAGACAAAATAAATCTTCTGCAGTAAGCAATGCCCCTCACTAACTTTCTTAGTGACGAGTATCTCATCGCAAGGTCGTCATCACAATCAGAAACTTTAGCTGTATGTACCTTGGCTTGCTTTTTCTCTTCATTGGTACTAATAGATATAGGCCTTGTGTATTCTATGTAGTCACTCTTTAACCACCATGGCCCGAATTTCCAAAGATTGCTTTCAAGAAGAATTGACGGTGGTACACCTCGAGATGCGATGTCTGCAGGATTGTCCTTGGAAATGACGTGAGCCCATTGCGAGTTATCCATTAAGCTGAGGATTTCCGATGTACGATTAGCGATATAAGTTTTCCATCGGCTTGGATGATCATTTAACCAAGCTAATACCACCGATGAATCTGTCCATGCATGTAGGTTTTTCTTTGATATATCCATCACCTTAGCCACCTCACATAATAACTTTGCTGTTAAAACCGCACCACAGAGCTCTAAACGTGGTATGGAAATTTGGTTAATTGGCGCCACCTTTGTTTTCGCTGTCAAAGGATTGCAATGTATACTACCATCTGAGTCTATTATACGACAGTATACTGCAGCCGCATAAGCTATACTTGACGCATCGCCAAACCCATGCAACTCAATGGTGATATTGTCTTCTCTTCTGCCAATCCATCGTGGAATATGAAAGTTAACCAACTTTTCTAATTCATCTCTATAACCTTGCCATTCTTCCAATAGTTTCGGAGGTAGTTCTTCATCCCACCCTATGCCAGAAATCCACAATTTTTGTATAAAAACTTTAGAGGTGATAATACATGGCGCTATCCATCCCAATGGATCATACAAACGTGATATCTCTGATATGACTTTTCTTTTTGTTTCAGGTGCTGTTGGAGGTGACATCTTTACGGAATAATCGAACATATCAGTATTACGGTTCCAGGTAAGGCCCAGGTAAGGCGCTAATACTTTTTGTATTTTATCTTTCACTATTTCTAAATCCTCACCCGATCCTTCCTGTAACTCTTCTAGTAACGAAGCTTTATTGCTTGACCATTTTTGCAGCTTGAATCCCCCTTTCTCTAATAATTTGTTCATTTGTTCATATATTTGTAAAGCTTCTGTTTCAGATTGGCAACCGGTCATTAAATCATCCATATAAAAATCAGACGTCACCCTTTCTGCTGCCAAAGGATACAACTTGCCTTCATCAGCCGCCACTTGGTGCAAGGCTTTCACTGCCAAGTAAGGCGCACAGGAGGTGCCGAACGTAACTGTCAGGAGGCTAAAATGCTGTATATCCTTAGTAGGATCCTCTCTCCAGACAATTCTCTGATAATTTACGTCTTCCTTTGACACTTTAATCTGGCGATACATCTTTACGATGTCTGCTACTAAACAAATGGGATGTTGACGCCATCGAAATATAATATGGCGTAGATCTGCCTGGAGAGTGGGTCCTACCATCAGGTTATCGTTTAAAGAAACGCCATTCGTTCCTTTGCACGATGCATCAAATACCACTCGCACTTTGGTGGTCAGTTTGTCACGTCTGATCACTGCATGATGAGGCAGATATACAACATCGTTGCGGTTCTTTTCTGATTCGTCTGTAATCTGCTCTAAATGACCCAGAAATAAATATTCTTTGATTACATCCGAATATTGGTCTTTTAATTCCAGATCCTTGTCTAGTTTCCTTTCCAAACCTAACAATCTTTTTACAGCTATGCTTTTAGAATTTCCTTGCTAACATGGTGGATCTGCACATCGAAATGGGAGCTTCACAATATAGCGACCACTATCATCTCGATGCGTTGTAGCTGCAAAATGGTCTTCACAAGCCTGTTCTTCAGGCGTAAGGAGCTTCTTAGAAAGTGAAGGCTCCGAATCAAGTTCCCACAATCTCTTTAACATATCATTTTCATCTACTTGCGCATACATATTGATAATGATGTTGTGCTGATTATGTGAATTTTCTTGAAAATCTACCCTACCAGACACAATCCACCCTAAGTACGTGTCTTGTGCGATTGGTGAGCCTTTGGGACTCCTGATTAATCCTTCCTTCAAAATATCGCTGTACATTTCCGCTCCTAAAAGAATATCAATTTTGTTAGGCCAATTAAATTTAGGATCCGCCAGTTTAATTTTATGTATTTCTGGCCAATCTTCGATTTTGAATTTCGTATCAGGCATAACAGAAGTTAGTGAACTTAAGACATGCGCGGTTACTACTCTGGTAAAGGATGGTTCATGCAGTGACTGTATTTTAATTTTTACAACATGTCTAGAGACTATGCCACCATGACTGCCTCCTAAACCCGCTATCGTAGTTTTAGTGGCTACTTTTCTCAAACGAAGTAACTGCGCTGCTGATTCCGATATGAACGAGGCCTGCGAACCTTGATCCAATAATGCTCTCAACATTTGAAATGACCCATCTCTTGCCTCTGCTCTTACGAGAGCCGTTGCTAACAGGACTTGTCCCTGTGCCTTTCCACTAACGAGATGAGTTGCAATATTTGCATTTATGCTTTGATCTACTATCTCTGAAGTACCTTCATGTGAGGTTGAAGCTTTCGATGAAGTAACAACCGCACCAGTTACACTTTGACCTTTAGGGTGCAATAATGTGTGGTGCTTGCGATGGCAAATTCGGCATTTGACAAAAACACGGCAAACTTTGGCATTATGATTAATTCCTAAACCATTAAAGCATACTCCTAACGATTGCGCAATATCACGACGTTTATCAACATCTTCGTTAGAAAACTTTTTGCAATTAAATAGTCTATGATCCTCTGAACAATGTGGACATGATAATGTGGTAGTTGCATGCATGACCTTAGTATGGGATGTGCTATTATTATTACTGTTGATGCCTTTGGGTCTTAAACCCTTGGGCTCAACAAATTCTAAGGCACGAAAACATGTTTCTAGAAACTCGCGAAATTGTTTGAAAGACGGCAGATCCTCGGATGATTGGCTTACATGCAGTTCCCACTGCTTCCGCGATTCTCCGTCCAATTTCAAACTTATTATATAAATAACAATAACATCCCATGACGTCACATCAATACCAAGATTGGTTAGCTCGTGTAAACAATCGCTAGTTACATCTAACAGTTCCTTTAAGGCATTTGAAGATTCAACTACCATATTGCGTTGACCAAACAATCGCTTCAATATGCAAGTGGACATGAATTTTTTATTATTATATCTATGTTCTAGCATCTCCCAACATTTCAAATAATTATTACCAGTTATAGGAACGTGTCGTATTAACTGCTCTGCCTCACCTGTTACTTGTGTTTTTAAATAATGAAGTCGCTGCACATCATCTAACCTTTTATTTTTATGAACCAAAGACATGAATAAGTCACGAAAAGACGACCACTCGGTATACTTTCCACTGAAGGTGGGTATCATAATTTTTGGTAATTTGACTATGTCCGGTGAGGCATCGCATTCAATACCATCTGAGCTATGTTTTATCATTGACATAGAATCTTTAAGCACTACCTTATAGTTAAGATAAGACTCGTATACACTGTCGTAAATATCGCCCTTAAAATAGTCAATTAACTCTTCGCTACCGTAATCCCCCACTATCTTTTCATGTTTCAGAGAAAAGTTCTTGAATTGCTTTTCTAAGGTTTCCAGCCGTGCATCTATGTAATTTTGTGTAATGCGTGCCTTCGGAGATTTATTGAAGTTAATCCGACCTTTCTCTATTTGGCCTTTTACTTCTTCTAATACTCTCAATTCTTTCTCCATTGTGAACCGTAGTAACAGTAGAACAGCAGCAGATATATTTCAATCAAATGTAAAACAAGATTTCTTCAAGAATTTTTCTAAGTCCCGATTAGCTTGATATTTTCTAAGTGCTTTTGTAGCGAATTTTTCTAAGTGTTTGAAGATGTAAAAATCGCTAAGAAATCGGGCATAGGTCTTGTCGTTTTTCGACAAACTATTCTAAGTCCTAGCCAACTCTTGAAATTTTTACAAGTTAATTTTAATTTATTTTACTATCTTCTTGACACTTAGCACGATTATTATAAATTTAAATGTACTCACAGTTTGTTTACTTCGCACTTCGTACTCACTGTCACTTAATATTGGTCCGTGTATAGCAGCCTTTTATCCGTCCAGTACAGGTCCGTGAACAGCAGCCTTTATCTCATCCATCCAATGCAGATCCGTAAACAGCAGCCTTTATTGTCCTTCCACTTGCCATTAGATATTTTTGTTCCAACTTCCAATCGTTGCATTTACCGCCACCTTGCGTCGCTTAGTGGAACTAACTATTATTTCCTACCTATCTGGTGTTTTGCCAAAAATGCCCTTCGGCTCTAAGGACCATGTACTAACTTCGTACAAAGTTCCCAAAGTCAGTGATAACTGTATAAGAAAACAAGTTACCTCAGAGCAAGAGAATTTATTAACATCGACATCAGCTTATATACTCGGCCGTGGAACGAAACCATATCGCGATCTATTTCGACGCCGACGCCATCTAGGGAGGTTAAGTGTAAACTTTTAATTAAATATTGATTTATGGCGTGAACGTCGAAACTGACATTGAACACATGTTATAGTGCTTACAGTCATCGAAATAACATTCATGGCGCCTTTAAGATTTATAGTTAAGGAACTTTACAAACCGTTTCTGAATGCTCTCCAGTTTATCAGTGTATGTATTTTATTAAGGGAACCAGATGGGACAGCAATACTCCAAATTGCTCCGAACATACATAGACATAGTAAACCATATTTATGCTGTAACAGTTTTTAAAGGGTGCGCAAATATGCATGACAAACCCGAGGCTACGAGAAGCCCTATTAAGACATTAGATATGTATTTAGTTTAGCAATAAGTTAAAACTCACTTGTACGAATATTGCATGGGTTGCAACTTATTATAAGGTACCTAATGCGCAATTAAGCATACCTATTGTTGTAATTTTAATTAATAAGTTATGATGGTATTCAAATAAATGAGACTGAACGAGTAAGACATATTTGATTCAAAGCACCTGAACCCTCGACATATCACATGGCAACCCTGCCATTGGCACGGTACCTATCTAGAACTTGTATCAAGATTGACGAAAGACTACAAGAGAAAAGTTCAAGGCGGAACATTTTAATAAAGAAGATTTCAATACAGAAGATTTCAAGAAAGAAGTTTCCAAGACATTACGAAGAAAGAAGATTTTGAAGACAGCACACCATGGTAAAATCTGCATCAAAAGTGCAAGTTGTTGCACAGAACGCAAACGGAGCAGCTTCGGCAACGACTACGCAATGCCACACCGGACGCTTGGAGTAATAGACATCCTGATCACCACAGCCGTCGTTGTTTGATTATCGGCGTTGTATACTACATCAGGTGGAGTGTGGTCATTTTGACGAGCAAAATAAAAAATAAAAAAGTCCTCAAGAAATGCAACAAGAACCACGTACGCAACGAGAGCTGAACAGACACAACTTGGCGACTATCTCTCGTGTTGACCTGACCACCAGTGCCGTCTAACAAGAAAGAAGGTTTGGAGGTGTCCAGGGTATAGCCCGGCCCAACCCCTCAATACACGCAACTGCAGCCTAAGTCATCAGCAGCGACGGCACGACGCCGTTCTCCACATCAGCATCAGCCCGCTCGTCACCTAGCCACGTGCCACCACCTCACTACGCGCATCCCAACGCGAAGGTTTTCTTTATCTGTTACTAAAAGTATGTAAACTTTAGGTATTTTATTTAAGTTATATTACATAATTTTGTTTTATTAGTACTTAGTTAATTATTATGTCAAGTTCGATTTTGGAGTTACATGAGCTCCATAATTCGTTAAATTATCTTAAAGGCAACTTAGTTAAATTAGGACCCGAAAGAAGGCAGTTAGAGCTTGGCCAGAAAAAGATAGATGAAGCAAAAAGTTGTATTCTTCTTTGAATAATATTTTGTCTCTGTTGCACATATAAATTGAACGTGAGGAGTACAAGCGATATCACAGCTGTCCATAAAATAATAAGTGAGATACATATTTTATACAACAAAATTATTGATAGGGTGAATTGCCCAAGCAAACAAAATACCCGGCAATCCTGAGCGATAGTGCAATGTGCTGGTTTATGATTTTGTAATTTTTTCTTAGTATAGTAAGTACTTCTCTACCTTGGGAAAAAATCATTGAGTAATCGCCTCTATTACATTAAAAAAAAAATGTCAAAGTGTCATTTTATCATCACGGTGACCTGTCCTGAACCCAATTCCGCGCATAAAAGATCTTCCCCTGCAAATACATACATTATTTGGATTTAAATCCATTTTAGTATCATTAAATTATAGTATAGTCTATCAACAAAAACTACTATTGTTTGTTTATCTTCTTTCTCATACATTTGACAAGCAATCAACTTTTGTCCGAAAAAAGTTATCATTTCAGAGGACAGTAAGTTTTAGTAGAATAGCCCCGTCAACATTGCGTTTTTGCGACCCCCTTGCCTTTCCTCACTTCGGATCAGTCCGCCTCAAGCTCATCGGAGCCCACGACCGGTCACAACGTCATTGTGGATTTCCGCCAAAAAGTAAGATTATCATTTCAGTGATATAGGGACAAAAATGGTTTCATTTCAGTGGCTGTTATAACTTGTGCTAGATTCATTTAATTTAATTGGTGCATCATTTCAGTGGACACTTGTCATTTCAGTGGACTCACAAAAATTCAACCTTAAATTTAAGTAAGTTTTGATGATATTTGATGTCCACTCATGCACATGTTACAAATAAGGTTAATGTTTTATTTGTTACTAAATATATGTAGATAGCATTGTTATAAAATAATCCCACCGAAATAACACATAAAAATCTCTTGTTGAAAATCACCCAATTTATCTAATCCTCAAGAGAGTAAGCAAATAAAAATGTTTACAAAAAAAGAATTTAACCTAAAGACTGCTATATCTTTATTGCCTGTAATGACTGGACAAGAATCTGTTACTAAGTCTCTGATTGACTGTATCGAGTTATATACCTAGTACCTAAGATGATTTTAGAAACGTCTGCTCGTGAGCTAACTGATTGCATTCTTAAGACTAGACTTAAAGTGCAAAATTACGTATGAAATCATAATACGAAACCGCCGCAAAACTTTTGGCCGACATGCGCAAATATCTCTTATCTATACCTATATATAATAAAATACAAAGAGCACTTTGTCTGTACGTTGAATATTTTCGCGAAATTTCAATTGGAATGTATCATAATATCGAGAACACAAAATATATTTTTATGGAATTTTTGTCTGTCTGTCTGTTTATTTGTTATACTATCACGCAAAAACCCGTGAACAGATTTTGATAGGGTTTTCGCCAGTATGTTACCTGGAGGCCCGACCATAATCTTAGATAACAATCATGACGATATGACCTATAGGAGCCGAGCAGTGCTATTTATCAAACTTAATATACATGAATACTAGCATGAACATTTAATTGTTAAATTGATGAGCATAAGCATAGTGTGTGTCTTAGGTTATCATTTAGTTTTTGTTTCATTTAAATCCGTTAATTCTATCGTAAGTTATTCTAATTTAAAATTTACATAAATTAGTAACACGTACGGATACTACATGGCGCTGTGTGAAACATTTTTCGTTTAGATTGTCGACATTTCTATTAATTACATATATAGCTGTGCCATAATATATGTAAGCATACAAACTCTGCCATACCTACTATAATAACATTCAAACAGCACTTTGTCTATACATTGATTATATATTTTCGCGAAATTTCAATTGGACTGTATCATAGCTTAGGCACAGCATAAAGACTAACAGTAGTATGACGCCTTTGATCTCGTAGAAAAAGCCGACAGCGTGTAGACAACGTCGCGTAAGGGCTTGGAAGCTAGGGTTGTCACAAGTAAAGTAAGTAGTTATTCATACAATTATTTATCTGAGATCAACATTGCAACGGCTATGCTACATAGATATTGAAATGTAAATCACTTATTACAATAATCAACTATTATAAAATGTAAATCATTTTTATTTTTATTTATTTTTTATTTATTTTATAAAATGTAAATCATTTAATATAATAATCAACGAGTATAAAATGTAAATCACTTAAGTATTATAATAATCAACGATTATAAATGGGCAATTGACAAATAGTTTCGGTTTCTAGGGCCATTTTCGTGAAAACTTAGTTAAGGTAAAGCAATTGACATCGCGGTCATATTATAGATGGGTGACCCTGGGATCAGCTTGCAGAGCCAATGTTAACGATATCAAGCTTTTTGCAGATTTACTAAGGCCATTTTCGTGCAAACTTAGTTAAGGTAAAGCAATTGACATCGCGGTCATTTTATGGATGGGTGACCCTGGGATCAACTTACAGAGCCTATGTTTGGGGTTCTAAATGGGCCAAAATTATGATTATTTTTGAGCTTGGACCCGCCGTTACGAAGATACCTACATAATAGGTACTTAACTAGTAGGTATTTATTGCATGGAATTAAAATCACACTTGAATCGAATATTATCTTACGACGCATATTATCTTCTTACGTCCGCCATTCTGTTTACGTTGTTTATTGGGTTATTTAAAAAGTATATAATATTTAAATTACTTTTTATTCTGTGATTTGGACAGACATGAGAAAATATTAAAACGTTAGTAGGTAGGTACTCTTTAAGTCCACAATACAAAAAATAGTTATGCATTTTAAAATAATATTAGTAATGAATAAGAGTTTACCTTTCCTTTGTACGCGGAAATTGGTGAAATCGCATGTCCTTATTTATCCGAGATGACGATTTACAATGTCTCACAGCACACGTCGTATGCACCATTATAATTAATATTTATAAGCAAATAAATAAGTAACGAACAAAAAACAAGCAAGCGCCAGCCCCTAAAAACATGTCCCGAATTACTGAGTAGCAGTCGTGAGGCGACCACTTGACCAGTAAGCCATCCGTGCAGCATTATGTGGAGTGTATAATAAAAACACTTAATTAGGCTTTTAGTAATTAATCCGTTTATAATCGTATTGTCGGATTCGTTTTTATCGAAGCATATTAAGAACCCCCTCCACCCCCCCCCCCCCCCCCCGCTCTGCGCGCTAGCGAAAAGACGTGTATCTGTGCTCTCCGTGTTATGTTATAAATTCATTTCAAGTTTAAATAATAAGTTATCCTCAACAAATTTGTGCTAAAAAGTGTAATAACATCATCACTGAACGATTCCAACCACTGAACAATCAACTAAGTAAGTGAAACAGTGAACATTTAACATTTTATAATCCGAAGTTTTAAACAAGTCGTTAAAATTGTTGTGTATACATGACACACATGACCTTGACACCGGTGAGCGGAGCATGTCCAACTGTACCTACGTCTTATAACAAGCATAAGGTCGACAATTTTGATATCAACCAGTGTAGCCCACTGGTTAAAGCGCTGCGCTATACGCAACAAATTACGACGTGGTTGAGGTTCGAGTCCGAGCCGGAATATCACTTTTTGTGGATTTAAATACATGCAACAAGCTTTGATGTGGTGAAGTTTCACGACCGAGTTGAAACATTACATTTCCTGAACTATAATTTTTGTTTTTATTTTTTTAATTGATTCATAACAACTAAGTTGTAAGGGATGTCTAAACTAACTAGAACACCGCCAAATCAACATACACCATCTCGTTCCGAATCGGACATACAGAAACTATGCGCAGAAGAAGTGTGCTCAAACAGTGCTGCAAACATTACTCAGCGGTCTAAACGGCGTTGTCCGTCTAGTGAAGATCTGATCGATAATTCGGCTTTCGGAGCGAAATTATAGAGATGATCCACAATATGATGTCGCAGCAAAACTCGCGAATGGACAGATTGGAGAACCACATATTAGAAATCAAAACAATAAATACAAAAATTGAGTCAACGAGCTTGGAAATAGAAAAGTCTGTGACATGTGTTACTGACCAATTAGCCTCTCTTGAGTTAAAAATTACTAGTCTTGAAAAAGAGCGCAACTTAATGGCTACAAACATCAACACGTTAGAGGAAAAGTTGGAGTCTTTTGATCGATCTTTCGTTAAAACCAGCGTTGAGCTTCGCAATATCCCTAAGAGGCCAAATGAGTCCAAACGAATGCTTTATGATACACTGTTGGAATTATCAAAACACCTACAACTCAAAATTGAAGTATCCGACATACGCGATGTATCTCGACAGCCATCAAAGAGAGAAAACCCCAACTCGACACTTTCAGTGGAGTTTACGAATACTCTTATCAAAAGTAACTTTCTTTCGGCGGTAAAGGAGCATAATAAGTGTAACCCTACCAACAAACTGTCTTCTACAAACTTGGGTATGGACGGTTCGAAGACTCCTGTTTACATCACAGAACAGTTGACCACCTACTCCAAACGGCTGTTCTATTTTGCAAGAAGCTTCGCCAAGACTAACCAGTACTTGTATTGTTGGACGTCTAATGGTCGTATAATGTTAAAAAAAGGCCCAGATGCACAGTCTATAATTATAAAAAATTAACTGCAACTCAAACAACTGTCAGAAACAAATAAGGCATGACTAATAGTATGTTATCCCATAAGTTCTCACACCGGTTTCATGTTTATTAATTTATTATGTTTTTTGATTATTTTTATTGTTCTATTTTGTGTTATTCTAAATGCTACTGTTAACGCACACTATCACAAATCTAACACAACACATTTACACAATTACTGCAACCACAACTTACTCGAACATAAACCAAACACCCTTAATCTCAGAAATTACCTACATATTGCTTACAACTATACCCATTTATTTAAACATTTGAATAGCCATATTTCACCCATATTCCCTCAAACTTTGAATATTTACTAATGACCAATAATGTTACCGATTTTATTCAAGGCATAAATCAATTTTATGTATCGGAAACATATGAAAGTATGCCTCAACAGACCCAATTGTACGTAAAGCATCCAAATACATATTTTAAAGTCCTCACTCAGAATATCCGTTCTATAAATTCTAATTTTTTAGACCTAGAAATTCTACTTCACCGTATTAATGTCGACTGTGAACTACTGGTCTTAACTGAATGCTGGTTAGCATGTTCCAGTAATAACTATACCCCCATTTTACCAAACTACACGACATACAAAACTTCCAAACATCTAAACAAGAGCGACGGTGTAGTAGTCTATGCAAAATCTAGTCTTGAGTCGTCCTATGAAGAGCCCGATTTTGATCAATCAGCATCTGGTATAATCGTTAAAATAAAAACGGGCATGGCAATACTTTGCATATATCGTTCGCCGTCTAATGATAACACTCAAACGTTCCTCTCTGCACTCAATAACATACTTGCTTCGCTTACGTCATACAAAACGGTTATTATCACCGGAGATGTTAACATCGATATTAAACGTAATTCTTCAGACATACGGTCTCATGAATATCTAAGCTGCCTTGCTTTTAACGGATTCCTTCCTGCACACACTAGACCTACTAGAGGAGATAATTGCCTCGATCACGTTTTCTTACGTACCAAGATCAAAGCCCTTACCCTTGTCTATGAAACAACGGTGACTGATCACCGATCCTCTCTCCTGTGTCTGAACAATAAGAACGATAATAGTCCTAAATCAACCATCTTAAAAACAGCTATTAAACTGGATTATGATGCCCTCGATACTGTTATAAAGCAAATAGACTTTACCCCCATCCTCTCAATGACCGACCCAAACAAAGCGACAGACACCTTTATTTCTCTAACCAAATCAGCCATAACGGACTGTACAACAACAATAAAAGTCCCCGCAAATAAAAGGACCTTAAAACCGTGGATTACTCCAGGGTTGCTTAGATGTATAAGGCACCGCGACGCATTGCACAAAAAAATAAAAATATCACCAGACAATAGCATTATCACGACGACTTATAAACGATACAGAAATTTTTGCTCAGCTTTATTAAAGAAGGCATAAAGACAATTCGACAGTCAAGAATTAAACAAGGCTATAAAGAACCCTAAAAAGCTCTGGGTACAAATCAGAAAAATAACAAACACTACAAAGATTAAACAACACTCTACTCAATTGTTATCTCAATCGACAACACCAATTCAGTCCTGCAACGAGACAAATAAGTTCTTTGTAAATATTGCTAAGAAACTTGCAGATGATTTATATGCCAACCTAACACTCCCACACTTACCAACACTCCATACCCCCAGACCCTTTGTTCAATCCTTTGTTCTTGAACATACAGACCCTGACGAGATTTTACTCACTATAGGTTCGCTGAGATCCAACGCTGCGACCGGCTCTGATGGTAGCTCTCCTATGTTTTTAAAAAGATACGCCCGCACACTTGCACCAATATTATGCCACATTTTCAACCTTTGCTTTGAAACGGCTACATTCCCGACTTATCTTAAAAAGGCAATGATTTATCCTATTTTAAGGGCTGCGATGGGAACCTAGCGAACAACTACCGACCCATAGAAGTTCTCAGTGCTCTATCAAAAAATCTCGAACGCTTAATAAACAAAAGACTGATCAATTACTTAGAACATTTCAAACTGTTATCACCACACCAATTTGGTTTTCGTCGAAACAAATCTACTTGTGACGCAGTCCATGACTTGGTCGACCATATAGTGGACAATCTAGATAAACATAAGAAAGTTCTAACTATATCCCTAGATTTGGCAAAAGCATTCGACACAGTTCCCATTTCAACCCTGTTGATCAAGTTAAAAGGTGTAGGTGTTAGGGGAGAAACACTTAATTTATTTAAAAGTTATCTCACAAATCGTTCACAATTAGTTACCATAGATAACTACCACAGCGACGTGCTTCCCATCCAATACGGCGTGCCCCAAGGTAGTATACTAGGCCCAACTTTATTTCTTGTGTTTATCAACGACCTTTGCAACCTCAATATACCAAATGCTAGAATCGTTTCTTTTGCTGATGATACCGCCAGAACTTCAAGCCACCGCTCAGGATGGTTTTAATTCTGCTCTAAGATGGCTTTTTAGTCACAGCCTAACCCTAAACACCAACAAAACAAATTTTATAACTTTTTCACTCACCTCAATATCCCAACCCAAAATCCCCTTGACCATAAAAGCTCACTCCTGTTCTTCTCTTCCTCTACCAAACTGCCAGTGCCCACCTGTAACATCTGTTATGCAGACTAAATATCTTGGCGTTTTTCTTGATAACTACTTGAACTTTAAATTCCACATTAACATCCTATCCGGGCGCATTCGCAAATTGATTTTCATCTTTAAAACGTTACGACATGTAGCAAACAATACAATTATTCGAAATGTGTACTTTGCTCTGTGCCAATCGCTCCTAATTTATTGTATTTCTTGCTGGGGAGGAGCTGCAAAAACAACTTTAAAACCTCTAGAGATCGCGCACAGAGCAATACTTAAAGTCGCTACATTTGGACCAATCTTGTTTCCAACTACAGAATTGTATAAGGCCTGTAACGTGCTTAATGTAAGACAACAATATATCTTACACATTGTTCTACGACAACACCGTAGAATACCTTATCGGCAAATTAATAAGCGTAGGAAAGATAGAGCCTGCACAGTACCCCATCCTCGTACATCTTTCATAAAAAGATTCTCTGTATATCGTGCTCCGTCCCTTTATAACAAAATTAACGCAACTTGCAAAATCTTTGGCCTTTCGTACTTCATCTGCAAAAATACTGTTAGAACTTTTCTCCTGCAATTAAATTACGATGACACCGAGAAATTCCTCACAATATAATCACATTCTGCACACTTATATCATAATTATCTATGGCACATACACACACACACGCACATACACACACGCGCCGCACAAACAGACACACGCGTACACAGACACGCGCCTACTCACACACACATCCACACTCACACTCATACAGACACGCGCCTACTCACACACACATCCACACTCACACTCATACACACACGCACACACCCTCACTCAAACAGATTCACATACACGCACGAACGAACACAGTACCATAAAACACTACATGCTCAAAAAATTTTATTTACTTTCGAATTTTATTGTATGTCCTAATTTGTACCTATTTACACAAACTAACGCACTTATATATGTAAACGTTATATTTTAATTTAATATCTACCACTAGGGGATCGATACTGTGTCTCCTAAACACAGGCTATCCTGTAGCCTATCTAGGAGAACAGTACTCCTCCCACGAAATTGTAGATCAAAATGATTCGATCGATGTAACATACTATTGTAAAAACCCTACAATATTTTTTTGTGTAAATAAAGTTATTATTATTTTTGAATTTTTTTTAGCTGCCTTTTTTGAAGGGGTAAAGGCGTGTCATGCGGGCCAAGACCAAGCATGGCACGTTACTCAAATTTAAAATTAAATTTTATTTTGCTGCAGCTAGTTTCAAGTCTATAGAATAGAGTAGCTTGAGAATTTTAAATAAAATAACCATATAGTATATCACAAATGATCAGTTTATTGATAAAAACAAATTAAACAAATACATATTATTATCATTATACCACTTTCTAATACACACAACATTATTTAATGCACAATTCAATTTATGATGTACACAATTAAATTCAGTTATATAATTACAAAATTTTCTTTTTAATGTTGCAAAATTAGGAGATCCTTTTTCACCAATATCTATTACGTCACAGTCCGCACATAAATCTTTGATCCACTTAATTTTTTCTAAACCCTTTGTAATGATCTTTTATTCTTTAAGTGAGGTACGATAACACGGTGAAACTCTCATAGTCTATGTAACCCTCACACCAGGTAATTCCTCGATTTCTTTCTATCCACTTGACTTGTTTCTTTTCTACTTCTGTAAGATGATGAAATGAGTATGGTGGCTTCACCAAAAACGTTTGTGTATGCTCCTGACTTGCAATTGCTACTTCTTTAACGATAAAATTGTTATTTATATCTTTAAACCCTTGGACATCTACTATAAGTGTATCCGCGTTTATGATATCTTCTTTACGATGTTACTTAGCGGTTTATATTCAACAATGCAATCGTTGAGAATAAGACAGTATGCTGATGTTTTATCTGGTATAACTGATTCACTTTCAATGTCCACTCTCACATCAACAACAGGACCTATCTTCAGATTATCCACTTGTCTAGAACAGTCAACTACAAACAGAGGTGCAATATCTTTGACTTCTTTCTGACTTAATAACGATCCTCCGCGGCGTCCGTAATACGACTGTTGAAATCGAACGTATTGCTCATATAATAAAGCAATTCTGTTATTAGCAAAACTAACGTTTAGATTTTCATACGGGAAATAATTTGAATTGAGATACACTCTAACGTCACGAATATAGCAATGATCGAACTGAGACATGTCAGAACTTGCATTATTTTTCCTATCTGTCTGTAGACCAATATATGTATATAAACCAATATATCGATTTTTCTACTTGAGAAGATGTTTTGATAGACCAGGTATGCTTTGTAGTTTTTGGTAAAGTTGGATATTCGTACAGATCCCAATTTCTAAATATCATCTGAAGCGGTTGATCTTTTTCTAAAAGTTTTAGTAAATTTATTTTTTCTCTGTCTGATACTTTAACATGTGGTACGCGCCATATGATTTTATTAATTTGAACATCTTCCACTACTTCACCAGTGTTCAGTTTTACAGCGTTTAAATTAGTGTTACTTCTTAACAATATAAGTTCATGTTTACTATTAATCACGACTTTTTTTAAATCTTCAGCGAATCCGAGGATATTACAAAGGGGAATAGAAGCAGAAAAACTTCCCCCATTAATATTTTCTATACCATCAATATTCCAGCCCCAGGCATAAGACATTTTGGAGTCACTTTCATTCATTGACACTAATGATTTCATGGTTGTAGTTATACCTGCATTTTTTATTTTATCAATCTCCACACCATTTAGTTCGTACCTAATATCTTGGAACAAGTAGAGCAGAGCATTGTTCGTAAAATGGACAGTCGTAGCTTTATCTTTCGTTTCTTTTTTGCTTACTATAACAGTTCCTTCCAAATACAGGGTGCTAGCTGAAGGCAGTATATATAAGTCTTGTTGGTTGATAGGTATTCGAATTTCATCATTTCTATTGAAAGTTGTGACATAAGGCTTGTAAGAATGAAACTCAATGCCTTCTATTGAATTGTCATAACTCGGAGTTGATAAGACGTCTAATATATTCATTTTAACAACCCAATTACTCTGAGGAATGCCTTATTGTCTTTAGTTAATTTTTTTCTTGGAGCAAGGTCCTACTTGATAGGTTGCTCGAATGGAACTAATATTCTTTATATACTGCCTCTCATATTTATTAAAGTCAATCATTTTTTCTTCTAAAGTGTAAATACAGCTGTACTTCTTCACCACGCAAATTGATTAAACGATTGTTAATATCCAATAACCTGATATGTATGCAGCTTATGTTGTTTTGGTTTACCGGAAAATATATAGCGTTCTTCGGGATTTCAATGATTCTGTATCCAGGTGGCACGTTTAGAGCAAATTCATGAATAATGTGACTTGGATCGCCGTTTATATAAGAGCCGCTCACAATATCACATTCAATCCTGACCACGGTCGTCGGTAAAATGTTGACTGGAAACTTTGATACGTGCCATTTATTTGCTTTCAAAATCTGTTCATTAAAACCTAACAGTTTTCCGAAGGAGTCCTGTTTGGTAAAATTTTCGTCTTTTGTACAGTATATAGTAGTTTTTAGGGTACACTGTATTTTTATTGATGTATCCTTTATTTCAGATTTTAAAAAGTCATTGATATCTTGCAATTCATACGTACCTTCAGGTATTTCAATAACGTCTTTCATGCCATAATATAACTTGTTATTAGTTTTATCGATATTTGGGATAGAATTAAATGTTGAAAAATGCATTAAAGCACATTCATACTGTCTATCTAATTGTAAAGGATTTGGAAAGTATGTAGATAAACTTGATGAATTTCCAGTTATTGACAAAGTGAGTGACATTTTGTAAATGAGTGAAATAAAAGAAATACTATATATTTTATACATTTTTATTCCAAAAAGTCCACAGATATTTCAAACATAAGTGCCCACAGTTTACTGTATTAAAATTTTGATATCTCGTGTAGTTATAAAATACAGTACAGTTTTTAAAATACCGCATCAATTCTACTGGAGGTTTTAGGTCTCCATAGCTATCAAAGTATTCGCAATAGTTGTTTATTTTAACATAAGCTACCCAGTGAGTTCCTTCATTTTTGGAGTTATCCAAGTTAATGACACCACATTCAACTTGCTTCGGCTTCCCTGGTAACTGATCTTTCATGTACACTCCTCGAAAATATGGGATATCCTTTGCATGCTTTTGAATATCTATATTAGTTAGAGGGCGATTGGGTAGCTTATTTTTCAGTTTTTTGAACTTGTTATAAATAGCCCTTTGCCATTTTTATACGGCCTAATATATAAGCCCTTTCCTAAAGCTAAAGCTTCCATTGCTCTATTATGTCGTTCCGTCTCTGCAAAATTTTTTTGAGCTGCTTTATAATCATTAACAGTTTTTGCAATACCAGCCGCTCCGCCAGCTAAAGTTCCTAGAGCTGACAATCCAGCAAATATTGGAATTAAAGGCAAAATCCCTCCAGTTTTTGGAATAGGTATTAAGCGTGGTACCCGAATTTTCATATTGCTTGGAAATACTTTCTTAGCCACTAAATAAGCAGCGTTAATTAAAGATTTACTATCTTTGTGTTTCAATTTCTTGATTTTAGATTAAATTTTAGATACAAAATGTTTAAATGTCTTAACACCAGCACCGGATTTAATCTTGGCTTTCATAACTTTATTTACTAGCCATGAACTAAGTTTTTCGCCTTTGCCTGCATCTTTTGACTTAAGTCTTTGCTTGGCCATGTTTAGAAGTTGTAAATCAGCTTTATGACGATTTGATAGGTCTGTATGTTTTGCATATGCTATGTCGTGTTGCATACAGGCTTCGTCAAGTTTATTAACACCTTTGTCACCTCGCAGTAAACGTTTTTCCAGTTTTGTACCAGGTCCGCAATAATTATAACCAGGCAAATGTAGTTCAACAGGCAAATTATCAATGATACTGTTCAATAGTCCACCACCTTGCATCGCTTAAATTATAATGACAGAAATTTGGCTTAAACTTTATATTTAATACAAATTAGCATACAATCGCTGCTTTGTTAATCCAACTATTTTGATCATTGCTGAAACCTAACCACTTGACAAAAAATTTACTTCCTTTCTTTTTTAAATTTTTTTCTATCAAGTATACACCAGGGTATTTGGTTTTTTGTAGTTCATGTTCATAAAACGTTCCTAATATAGTTTGTTTTCGTTGATCATCTAAGTGATACGTAACTGGCGCGGTATTATTGATACTTTTATCGTAAATAGCTCAGTTGACCAATTCGGAGTATAACCTTTCTCAAAATGCTGTTTGTATTTGCTTATTCGAACGTAGTCTCCAACTTTAAACTTAGGCTTCCGCAGAATTGATGTATGTTTATATGAATCTATTATATTTTCCTTTATTTGTAGCTCATTAGATTTATTGACATCGATTGGTTTACATTTAATAGTACGATGCTTTGTACTGTTGTACGTTTTTACAACATCTTCCAATAATCCAAGCCAGTTATAGCTTCCATTTAAACTAAAACATTTGTATAGTTTATTTTTGATAGTTTTGATCAATCGTTCTACTATTGAAGCTTTTTTTATAGAAAATGTTGAGTAATGATTAATATTGTTATTTTTCATTAGAGCTTGAAAAGTTTTATTATAAAATTCTGTTCCTAAATCAGTTTGTAGATGAATTGGTTTACGATGGCTGATGAATAGTATATTCTCAAATGCATTAGCAAAATCAAGCTTATTTTTTGATTTTATTGGTACTGACCAAGCATACTTTGAAAAGCAGTCAATTACCACTAAAATGTAGTTAAAGCCTTTGTTCATTTTTTTGAGACTCTGCATATCCATCAGGTCTGCTTGCCATAAATCATCTATCCCTTTTACTATAACTGAACGTCGACAAAAATTTCTTCGTGCCTGTTTGTGGATTTCGTTGACTATTTCTTGTTTCGTCATTGCGAAGATTTTATAAGGAATTTATCAATCTCTGATTTTGTGTAGAACTTCTCTTCTAAATGAATCAAAGAATCTGATATCTTTGCTTTTATAGTAGCTTGAACAATATTTTGCATATCTGTCATGATATGTGAACGCAGGGCTGCATTCAGTTTATATAATTCTTTTATTACATTTTCTTTAAAACGATCTACATAATCTTTGTTTACAGCTTCATCTGCGTCCACAGGGGATCTAATACCTTTGAGTTTAGAGGATTTTAAATCAAATTCCCCGCTTGCGGTTTTGTACAGTGCGTTTTCATTAAACTCAAACAACTCTGATATAAGCATTCTTTTATGAATATAGTGACCGAATTTATCTACATTCATGCTTAAAGTCTACTTTATAGTATATATAGAGGTTGAAAGTGAAATGAACTTTATAAGAATGAAATTTGATTATTTATAATCCCACTTTCTTGCAATTCTTCAACAATAGATATTATTTCATTGTCTAATCCAGTGTTACCAGCATCTCGAGATGCGATTAGTAATTTCAACCTTTCTACTAATTCATTTGGATCATCCCAGTACACATAATCGTCATCTTTTTTCCATTTTTTTATCAATGGTAGACCTTTTCCCTTTGATTGATTATCTTTAAGTGAATTTTGAAGTTTGAAGAGAGGTTTAATAACTTGCAAATATTTTTGACCCTTATTACTTTTTATAGGTTTATTTGGTTCGTAGTCTCGACGATGTACATTTGTATCAATCAACATCGATTTATAATGTTGCATATCACTATCTGTAACTAAGCTTAAATCTATGTCTTTCTTTAGCAACAATTGTTTTAAACCAGGCGTACTTCGATATTTACGCCCAGCGACGGTGATATATTGATCTTTTATTGTTATGTGAGCAGAACCTAGCATAAGTTTACCGCACTCTACTCTTACGCCATAAGGAACATCTCTCAAAGCTTCTGAGGGTACTGACCGAGATGGTGTGTCACAAACTTCTTTGGTATCAACAACGGATTCATAAGACGAGTTGCTATTAAGAGAAACAGATTCATTTTCACTGTCATCACTTTCATATTTATCTGTCTGCAAATTGGTACCAACATTATCTTCATCTTCAGTAGCACTCAAAAGAGGAACTTGCTTACTAGTACTAGCAATCAAACGGAGGGGTTCCGTTACAGGTTTGAAAACAGATTCCAATGCTTGTTTATTATCCATCTCAACATCTTTCATTTTTCGTACCTTTTTCTTTACAGCTTCTGCTGCATTTACAATTTGTCTTTTCAATGATTTTTCCATATTAATATAGTGATCCTTATTGATTAAGTGATCGCTCTGAATTATTAATATTGAGCAGGTGACTGCCTTATATACCGATTTGCGTTCTTAATCAAAGACAACAAAAGTGTCAAACGTATCTCTGTAACATCCTTTATTTTTGGGACAATCCTTATTAATTACAACGTAACTGAAAGGTTTGCACCATATTTTTGAACACATTTCACGAAATTCAGACCACGTCATGTCAGTGTTGACATGTTCTTCATAAACATGTCTCAAATTAATTTCGTCTTGTTTAAAAAGCACGATTAGGTTCGCATTATCTCTTACCAACTGTTTAGGAATTTTACTATATGTTTGATTTAAATAAAAACAATCGATGTTTTTGTGTCTTTCCATTGCAAAATAATCACGCATATTATTCTGATTTTCACAAGCAACATCATCAAATATAATAATTGAATTTGGTTTATCATTTTGAACACTCGGTACTTCCTCATTTTCATGGTATTTTTGAAATGAAATGCCAGGTACTCGTTGCAACACTTTTTGTAAAAAAATATACTTTGGTTGCTGTAAAGTTTTTGAATAAACATAAACATTTTGAAATCTCAACCCGTTCTCATGAATGAGAAGACCGATTATTAAATTCGTTTTTCCACAATTTGATGGTCCACATACGATGCATCTCAACGAGGTGGGTAATAATTTTCCATGACGTAGACCAGTCTTGCTAGACTCCACACAGATTTTGTTTACATGTAATGAATGCGGTTGTTTCACAAATTTCATTGTTACTACTTAAAAAAGTTTGTTAATAATGATTCAGTTTCGTTGGTGCATTGAAATAAATAGTAAATAGAACCCTTTAATCGATAAGTGCCGATTTTATAGAGTATCCAGAAATATTATTGAGCATTCTACTCCACCTTCCGTTCACTCCAGAAGTATTATTGGGCATTTTACTCCACCGGGAGAGACGGAGGCGAACGAAGTGAGCCGTAGGAACGGAAGGTGGAGTAGAATGCCCAATAATACCCTACTGACTTATTATCAAAAGTCGGTGAAGGTCGCTTGGATTCGGACTTAATGGGACAAATAACACTACCCGACAATTTGTGCCAGAAAAACGAACAAAAAGATTGTCTTCAAACGCTGCTGATGATTTGATTGACCCAAGATTGAGTACCGTTATATCGGTTAGGAATTTTCAATCTTTACCGGAAGCTATTAGGACTGTCATGGACGAACAATCCTTGTCTTCATGATTCGAAATTATGAATGTACAACGTCATAATCATAAATTACTCTAATCGCAGTTATAGAAATTCTAATAATAGTTTTCGTGGAAAATATAATAGCCGTTCTTGCAATAATAGTTATCTTATCTTATCTTATGTGTGGGGGCCAGTCAGTGCAGACTGGCGACACTTCGACCCAGTGGGATCTTTTGTGTCGGCCCCAAGATTTAACCGTTAGCTATCTCCTTATGAATGTACTGCATAAGCCGCAGTGTACAATTCAGAGGGAGAAGCCTAAAGTCTTCAGGGCTTGGATATGCCACCCCCATCAGACCCGTCCTCAGTCCAGCCAACGCGTCGCATTCACACAATAGGTGCGATATGGACTCGTCCTGTTCACCACAGACCCTGCAGATCAAATTGTGTGCCAATCTCAATCTGCACAGGAAGTCGTTGGTGCCAAAATGGCCAGTGAACGCTCCTGTGAGCAGGCGCATTTGGCTCTTGCTATATCCACAGAACTTCCGGGTGAAGCCTGTGGCTCCGTTTGCTATGAACTTCTTGGAGTGTTCCAGACCCCTAAGGGCCATCCACTCCATCCTGTGTTTGTCATTGCCATGTGCATTCAAAGGTGCCTTGACGGTGCTCTCAGAGAGTCCCACGAATGACTCGGGGCCCACAAACAGCCACTCCGAGCCCTTTCTGGCCAACTCATCAGCCTCCTCATTGCCCTGTACCCCTGCATGTCCCGGAACCCAGACCAGTCTGACTGTGTTCTTCCTGCCAAGTTTGTTGAGGATTTTAACACAGTTCAGGACCAGTCTGGAGTCCACCCTACACGAGTCCAGAGCCTTGAGAGCAGCTTGACTGTCACTGAGAATATAAACAGTCTTGTCAGTGACACCACTGTTGATATTCTCCTGAGCACAGGCAATTATAGCGTAGGTTTCCGCTTGGAAGACCGTTGCATATTTGCCCATGCTTTGGCTCACCTTACAGTCACTGGCATAGATACCAGCGCCTGATCCTGTTTCCATTTTGGAACCATCGGTGTACCAGATGAGACAACCCTCGTGAGGGTTGATCTCTGCATTTTTGGGTCGTTTTTAGTACTACCATTTCCGTTCTTGGGACTCGCAGTTTCAGATCTTTTCCTTTTTCGTTCTCAATGCTCTCCATGTTTTTTTCTTTAAATATGTCTTTGGGCAAAACATGCGTAATATAAGTACCTATTGGATTTCATTATCTTTTTCTTTTTCAGAATCTGGATCTTTTTGTCTAGGGTCGTGGTAGCAAGAACAATTGGTCTTGTCTTACTATCTTCGTTCCCTTTTGCCCAATCTCTGAACTCTATCGATTTCACCTTCGTATAAAACGAGGAACGTATAGAAAATTATAAAGAAAAATAAAATAAATAAAATTAGAGGTATTATTTTTACTTTATTTCCATTTTTAAGAGGAAACACTAAGGGCGGGAGAATTGAAAAATAGGTATTTGTAAAATCTATTGCTGTCGCGCAGTGCCATCGTACAGTATCATGAGAGCAATAGAGACAACTTCAGCTTGGACCAAAAATACCTATTAGAAGTACACAAAATCAACGTTTCGTAGTGCCCTGATTCCTTCTGCAAAACTTGACCGATTTAACTACTTTTTTCATTAAAAATTAAAGAAAGGCTTTGGGCGTGTTCCTATGTTTTCCTTTTTTATATACCTACCTAATCTAGTTAAATTTGTTTTCCGGATGTTTGAACACAGCGGCAAATCTGGCCAATTTTTGAGGATTTTGAAGGCTGTTTTAATAATTAATTTAAAAAAATGGAATACATAGGGACATGCCAATAGAGACCGTACATTTTGTGGAAAAAAATTATTGCTCTACTGGCATTGTCCAGGGACGAAACAGGGGATTACGTTTGTATGGAAAAACAGCCTTTGTTTCCTATTAATGTTCCGTACCAAAATGGTGAATACGTCATCCATAAATGACTTTGTATGTTCGTCCGTCTGTCACAGTTGTTTGTTTAAGCATCTAATGATTGCATTTATAAATGCAAAACGTTTATGCAATTCGATTCACCCACCATTTAAGGCAGCGAGTTGGTAAACCGTGGTAGGTTTAGTCGGTAATAGGTACCCGGGACTGCCCATCTTTGCCCGGGTGAGCCCAACATAACATCTCGCGAAGAGGTACGCGTTAAAAAAAAAGATGATACCTACTTACCACCGTTATAAGTAAAATAAATAAATTGTGCTCAACAGACAACAATAACCTTGCCCCCAAATAGGTACTGCACTACACGGAGCTCGACACCACCGCTGACGAAATGAGAGTACAGTACAGGTCTAAAATGCTTTTAGCGGGCCACATGCTTGTTGCCTGGATATACAGCCCACGTCATGGTGCGCGGTCGTCACAGTATGTCATCGCTGGCAATGCCGAGACTACCTATTACTCGTACTTTGTCAACCCAAAGAGAAATTGGGATAAGAAAGGAGCGGGTCAGATGGGTATTTTACAACGGCACACAATTATTGACAACGGCCAGTTCTTGTAAAAGATAGTTGGAGAGGGGCCACGTAAATAATAATTGTACTCAATTAATAAATTAAGTGCATTTCTTCTAAATTATGTCAAGATGATGAAAGAAAAGTCAGCTGTGTTTTCATATATTTTATTATAAACGATAAAACTTTTGCATAATTAGTTTTCGTTGAAAAACGTAACATTACATTTTATTCAACAGAAATCGACAGTCGGCGAGTGAGCGTCGCGCGTCGGTGCGGCGCACACTCGCCGACGCTTCAACAGCAATATAATTTGTAATTACAATACAGTCTGTACACCTAGAGCACGTCGCGCTCGCTACTCGCGACACCGCCGCGCGCCGTGCGCACGCGCACTCCCCGCGCGCTCGTGCTGCTGCACTGGTACCGAGCGCTGTGTGGCCAGGGCCGCGCGCTCGCGGGGCGCGGGGGCCGGAGCGCGCGCGGGTCCAGCCGGCGCCGCGCCCGGGGCCGGCCGGTCGAGGGCACATGGACTATCGTTCTACGTGGACTCGGAGCTTAATTACGACTCGACTAGATATACTAAGGCACTAGATAAATCTCTATGTATCCATCATTACATATCTAGACGTAGCGCCGCGACCGCCCCCGCACCCCGCACTCGCGCGTGCCTCACTGCGTAGTGCGTACCTGACGCCACACTGACTGGGGCGCTCATGATTCAATTCGATCCTCCTGTCAGTTGTAGCCAGACAGATTGAACGACGAAAATTGGGATTAATAATATTAGAGAAGCTTAGAGAGGCAGCGTCGAGCGACGTGGAGAGAGTTACACTTGGTGGTGACATGTCGGATGTTGCGCAATGACAAATATTAACTAACGATAAGTGCACGTTATTATATACGATCACTTGTGTGCGCGCTTCCCCCGGTGACGGAGCGATGCAGGCGCGTGACCTGTCACTGACCAGACGTGTCAGCAAGTCGATAACACATCTTAAGCCCACTACACATAGACAGCGAAACCGGAGCGGTAACGGAGCCGTGTTAAGCGTGGCGGTTGCGCGCGGTGGCGGCTCGGAGGCGGCGCAGAGCTGGCTGTATGTATGCATTGCGATGTTTGCAGGGAATAGCGTGGTTACAAATATGTCGGATGAAAAGATGAAGAAATACTTAAAACGTTTTTTATCTTTTTCGCAGCAGTCATACAAACAACGATGCGGTTGGATCAAGGATATTCATTTTTCAGTAAAACGATTATAAACAGCAAAACGATTGAAAACAGCAAAACAGTTTGTAAAAAATGACGACTTGGCTGCTGGTATTAACGCGCCAACCGCCGCCGTCTGTTTGTAGAGGTGTTTCGTCTCGCGCCGCCACCGTGCCGTCTCGCCCCCGCTCCGGCTCGTGTGTGCAATGTTTCATACTAACTCGAACAATACAAAAAACCGCCGTCGCTTCTGTACCGCCTCCGCTGTGTGTGTGTGTGTGTGTGTGTGTGTGTGATGGGTTAATATACAGTTGCGCTAACTGGAGAGCTTGTCTTGTCTTGTTGAGTGCATGTTGGGGAGCATTTTAAATTTTAGTTTTTAGAATCTATATCAATACGATTTAAATTATTACTATAAGAATATTTAGTAGGTACAACTACAAACTGACAATCATAACATCACGGTCGCACCGAGAGACGATAAGGCCAGCTACAGGGCCCAGGTGGCGCGAGTGGCGCGGCTGGCGCGGGTGGCGCGGGTGGCGCGGGTAGCGCGAGTGGCGCGGGTGGCGCGAGTGGCGCGGGTGGCGCGAGTGGCGCGGGTGGCGCGGGTGGCGCGAGTGACCCGGGTAGCGCGGGTGGCGCGGGTGACCCGGGTGGCCCGGGTGGCGCGGGTGGCCCGGGTGGCCTGGGTGGCCTGGGTGGCGCGGGTGGCCTGGGTGGCCCGGGTGGCGCGGGTGGCCTGGGTGGCCCGGGTGGCGCGGGTGGCCTGGGTGGCGCGGGTGGCCTGGGTGGCCCGGGTGGCGCGGGTGGCCTCGGTGGCGCGGGAGGCGCGGGTGGCCTGGGTGGCCGAGGTGGCCTGGGTGGCGCGGGTGGCGCGGGTAGCCCGGGTGGCGCGGGTGGCCTCGGTGGCGCGGGAGGCGCGGGTGGCCTGGGTGGCCGAGGTGGCCTGGGTGGCGCGGGTGGCGCGGGTAGCCCGGGTGGCGCGGGGGACCTGGGTGGCGCGGGAGGCGCGGGTGCGCGGGGACCCGGGTGGCGCGGGGGACCTGGGTGGCGCGAGTGGCGCGGGTGGCGCGGGTGGCGCGGGTCGCCCGAGTGGCGCGGGTGGCCTGGGTGGCCGGGGTGGCCTGGGTGGCCCGGGTGCCACGGGGACCCGGGTGGCGCGGGTGGCCCGGGTGGCGCGGGGGACCTGGGTGGCGCGGGAGGCGCGGGTGCGCGGGGACCCGGGAGGCGCGGGGGACCTGGGTGGCGCGAGTGGCGCGGGTGGCGCGGGAGGCGCGGGTGGCGCGGGTCGCCCGAGTGGCGCGGGTGGCCTGGGTGGCCGGGGTGGCCTGGGTGGCCCGGGTGGCGCGGGGACCCGGGTGGCGCGGGTGGCCCGGGTGGCGCGGGGGACCTGGGTGGCGCGGGAGGCGCGGGTGCGCGGGGACCCGGGTGGCGCGGGGGACCTGGGTGGCGCGAGTGGCGCGGGTGGCGCGGGAGGCGCGGGTGGCGCGGGTCGCCCGAGTGGCGCGGGTGGCCTGGGTGGCCCGGGTGGCGCGGGTGGCGCGTGCCAACTAAAGTATATTGTCGTCGAGTGAATAAGCGTCGGTGCGTCGTACGCGCACGTGTACTTACAACTACAGCAGGCGCCGGCGAGGCCGCCGCCGCCGCCGCTAACGTTACACTAACTATTAACAAGTTCGTATCTCACTACCGTACGTATCATAAGATCCTAGTGTTGGGGTTATGCTAGTACAGTTAAGAACACCTCGGTGTGTGTGTATATGTGTGTGTGTGTGTGTGTATGCGTGTGTGCGTACGTGTACGCATGTATGCGAGTCACTCGTATGTGTCCTCGGTGCCCGGGTCGTCGTGAGCGACACGAATATCGGAACCTTCCTGAGACCTGTGTGAAGTCATCGCGTGACAAGTATTAACGAGTGAACCATGTTCCAGCGTATGACCGTCGTCAGTCTAAGGTGCGGGCGCTCGCCGGCCGCACGCCCGCTTGTAGCCGTTCGTTGGAGTATCTCAATAACACGAATGATTCGTATCTACATGAATGTTCGCACAGCCACACATCGGCGGGCCCGTCGAGACTCATAATCTTCGTGTTGTACTAACGTGAAGGTGCGGAGCGGGCGCTGCGCCGGCGCGGAGGCTCGCAGCTCGCACCTCGTACGTAGGCTCTGTCGCTCATCTTCTAGTGATCGCGTAACATTATTTATTTTATAATTGTATTTTTATCGTTTGCTCCGTATTAAATTCTAATGTT
Source organism: Catocala sponsa (assembly GCA_963564715.1). Lineage (NCBI taxonomy): Eukaryota > Metazoa > Arthropoda > Insecta > Lepidoptera > Erebidae > Catocala > Catocala sponsa. The sequence continues at coordinate 27,768,205 of OY751337.1, read as the reverse complement.
TATTTATTTAAAATTATTATATTAAAATTAATATGTTTGGCAATATTGTTTATGTTAATATGTTTGGCACATTGTCGGGGTGGTGGTGGTGTGGTGGTGTGGTGCTATGGCGGCGCGGCGTGTTCACACGAGCACGTCCATGCGGCTGCCGCGGCGCAGCAGGCGCGCGCCGCCCGCGTCGCTGCCGCCCACGCCGCCCACCGCGTGGAACGATAGCGTCACCAGCTGCTGCCCGAAGTTGGCCTCGAACCTGCACACAAGCGCGGTGAGAGAGTGGTGTGCGCGGTGTGTGGTGTGGGGGAGCGGGACGTGACTCACTCGGTGGCGATGTTAACGTGCGGCGGCGCGCCCACGGCGTTCTGCACGACGAGGAACAGCTTGGTGGCGAGCTCCAGCACGTGGCACGTGCGCACCACCACGTCGCCGCGCCGCCGCCACGCGCCCTCGCCCTGCGACACGCGCCCGGCGCCTCCGTTAGCAATATTATCAATGTATTGTTCATTAACGAACAAACCAATAAAAATACTTTATTGTAAACAAACAAATGACGTTCGTGACGACATAGAAAATCAATAAAAGGTTTTATAAAGGTCCGCACGCACACCGTTTCTGTTCTACGCGTAGGTATGTGGCTTGCGTATAGTATAATATAGCATTTAATATGCAATACGTTTCAACCCACGTTTCAAATCCAAAAAAATACATGTTGACAACGCAAACGTGGTAAACGGAGTGCGTTCGCCGCGGGCGAGTGCAAGGGGGCGAGTGCAAGGGGGGCGAGTGCAAGGGGGGCGAGTGCAAGGGGGGCGAGTGCAAGGGGGGCGAGCGCCGCAGCGAACGCACACACGGCACCGGCGCTCACCCCGAAGAGACAGCCGGGCGCGTCGGCGGCGTCGCGCGAGGAGCACTGCGACAGCTCGTCGGCGTCCACGGCGCAGGCGCGCACGTGCACCACGAGCAGGTCGTCGGCGTGCGGCGACAGCGACAGGCGCCACACGGCGTGCGCCGGCACGCGCCGCTTGAGGCGCAGCGAGCGCGCCTCCAGCAGCAGCAGCGCGCCCGTCGACACCACGCACAGGCAGCGCGCCACGCGCCCCGTCGAGCGCGCCACCTGCGCACAAATACACAAATAATCCTTCTAATCACAGTTACAAGTTTTATCGACTTTCCATTTAATGACCACTAATGATGTTTAGAGTTTTGACAGGTAAGCCAATATTTTTATAAGAAAATTATGATGGACTAGGTCAAAAGCCTTTGAGAAGTCTAGTTAGTTTCGAGTTTTACTACTATGTAATTATTCGTGTTATATTCATAAAAGATTATTCTTAACCTGCTTACTGACCCGCGCAGATTAATGCTGAATATAGACCATACCATAATAATCAAATAATGGAAATTATTTCACTTTATTTTATTTCCATAAATAACACTGGCGCACATTAACGTACCTTGCCCACGACGTCGGCGAACACGACGTAGCGGTCGCCGGCGGCGCCGAGCCCGCGGCGCCACGCGGCCGACGCGCGCAGGCGCACGTAGTCGCCCACGAACGGGTGCGCCACGCTGCGCGCGTAGTTCAGTTTGCGGTCCTTGAACAGCACGCTGGCCGTCACCTTCTCGCGCATGCGGTTGCGCGCCGTCTGGTCGAACGCGGCGCGGTACAGCCGGCAGCGCCACGCGTGGTGCAGGCGGCGCAGCAGCGCGTCGGCACGGCCCAGCAGGCGCGGCGCGCCACACGCCGGCCACGCGCCACACGCCGGGGACATATGGCGCGCCGGCAGCCGCCGCCACAGCCGCGCCAGGTAGCGCCGCCGCGCGCTCGCGCACCACGCGCGCCACAGCAGCTGCGCCGCCCGCTCGCGCGCGCTCGGCGCCGCCGCAGAGGCCCCGCCGCCCGCGCGCGCCACCGTCTCGGGCGCGGGCCGGGAGCGCGCGCACCGCGCCCGCCACGCTCGCGCGATGACGATCTGCGCGCGGCGGCGCACACGCGCGCGGTACCGGCGCCAAGCGCGCTGCGCGACCACAACCAGCGCCTCCACTCTGGCGGCGCGGAGCGCCTCCAACTCCCACACGGTGCGCGGGCTGCGGATGAACACGCGAGTGCGTCCGTACGCGAACTCGGCACTGGGAATGGGGAGCGCCCGGAGCAGTGCACGCGCGGCGCGCACGGGGTCGTCGCGCGGCGCGGGCACGGGCGAGGGCGCGGGCGCCGCGTCGGGCCGGGCGCCGGCGCGCGCCGCGCTGCTCAGTAGCCCGTAGCGCGCCAACACTGCCCGCGCGCACATGGATTCGCACCAACCGCTGCGCCGCAGCAGCGCCATGTCCATGATCCTGTCAAATGAAATGCTGTGATGCTGGGGCTACTCTAGCGGGCGAAGGTTCGTGTCGCGTTCGCGCTTTATAACATCGTGCCGGATTGTGTTGTTCGACCTGTTGTGCGGCCGAGGCGTAAGCGGTAATTCAAAATGGAGGAAGTGGCGTTGTATTATATGTCAGTAAATTATTATTTACTAGTTGTAAGAGTATTAAAATAATTTGAAAAAGAGAAGAAAGAGGAGATGTTATATGACTACTATTCGTGGAAATCGAACGTACGAACGTAGGCGTAGCCCAAACGGCCTCAAGCGAATATTGGCGCGCCATATTCATTTGATGCGCGCCAGTTTACCGACAGAGCCCGATAATACATCGTCTTCGCCCGAATACAACGCGTTGCAACGATCTAGCCGGCTACACTCATTGCGTTAACACGAATCTTCGCCGTAGCCCGCTTATGTAGCCCCAGCATGAGCGAACGTGCCCGGGGTCCCGTCATTTGAGCTGGCGCTACGCTGGCACTACGCCGATGGTGGGTAGCTGGTAGGGTCTCACCCCTGCGAACGGATCTGCTGGCGCAGCAGCGCGGCGTCGAAGCGGTGCGGGCGCAGCGCGGCGTCGGCGCGCAGGCAGCGCACGAGGCGCGGCGCGCCGGGCAGGCGGCGCACGAGCGCGCCCACGAGCGCGCGCTGGCGGCACGCGAGCGCGGCGGGGCGGCGCGGCGAGCCGGGCGGCAGCGCGGCGCCGGCGCCCGCGAACAGCGCCGCCAGCAGCGGCGAGCGCGCCGCGCCCAGCACGCCGCAGCAGCGCCGGCACACGGCGTCGCGGTTCTTGGCCACGATGCCGCGCGCGCTGTACACCACCGCGCCGCCGAAGTGCACCACCCTACGGAGCGACCGACCACTCGTCAACGTGTCGTGCGCGTCGCGCGTCACGCGGCGAGGCGAGCACTCACTGGAAGTGGTCGGGCGGCAGCACGAGCAGGCGCGGGTGGCGGCGCCGCTGCAGGCGCTGCAGGAAGGCGCCGTCGCCGGCGCCGCGCAGCGAGCACTCGCGCAGCACGCCCAGCACGCTGTCGGGGCCCTGCGCGTCCACAGTACGTCTCTCTAACAAACGGTTCTGCTGAGTTCCCACTGAACTCTACGCTATGCGACATTATGACTGTGTGTCACTAGAAAATACGTGATACGTTATGTATTGGTGTATAGTAAGGCGAACGAAACGAGTAAAAATATGTAAACATACATTTATTAAGGTACGTTTCCTTCGCGAGCGTTAATTATGACTACGAGAAGTACCAGACGTGGCTGTCATCATGTCATCCTAAGTATAATAAGAGCAGGTTCCTATAATTTTTCAAATTTAGATGGAGTCTGTCATTCATAGTCAAAAATGATTTATATATTTACGTTACAATGAAACTCTTATGAATAATCTATTCGTCGTAAACCAATCTAGGATTTGCGCGAGCATTTAAAATTGGTGCTCTTTTGTCTACTTTAAAAATAATAGATGTAACAACTGTGAATAAAACAGTGTCACACAAATCCTGTACAAGGAACGGCAAATTATTTACGTACACTAAAAACAGAAAGGGTCCTAAAATGATGCCCTGTGAAACGCCCATTGTGACTGCTAGTCCAGAAAATCTAGTTCCGTTGATATCAACGTTTTGTAGTCTATTGCTTGGGTAACAATCAACTAAGTGAAGTGCAGTACATATTTCAGATGCCATCATGCCTGAGTTCTCGCAACAGCGTATGATGGTAAATGCAGTCAAAGGCTTTAGAGTGATTATTGAACATGCCAAGACATCTTGAGAAGGTTCTTAGGAAGATTCCTAGGCACGTGAATATATATATGTCTTAAAGGCGTAACGCCTGCATGTATCGTAGAACTATTCCAGCTTGGCATGTAATATTTACTGTGCATTTAACTGATTCATATTTATAATACTGAATGTTATTACTTTCATTACCTACGGATGCAAGTACAAGCTTTGACAAAATATACTGAAAACCAAAGTAGTAAATAGTGAAGTGACACATGTGGTGTACACATGGTTGTTGGAGAGTGATAGTGGGTACCGCGTCGAGCAGGTCGGCGTGCAGCTCGTGCTCGGCGTAGTGCAGCGGGCGCCAGGCCAGCCCCTCGCGCGCGTACTCCTCCTGCTCGCGCCGCAGCGTGGCGCCGGTCACGGCCGCCTGCACGCGCTCGGCCGCGTAGTTGATGAGCAGGCGCTCCAGCCCGTTGCGCGCTAGCGACTCGAAGCCGTACACGTCCAGGATGGCGATGGAGCAGCGCTTGCCGGCCGTGAGCGGCCGCAGCGTCGCGTTCACATGGTTGATGAGCCACGTGAACAGGCGCGAGTACAGCACGCACACCAGCTGGTCGCGCAGCGCGCCCGCCCACTCGCCCGACGCGCTCTCCGGCGAGCTGCACGCGCCCACCGTCTCCTCCGACCCTTCCGAGCTCTCTGGGAACACGAACGCGCACGACCTACAGTTGGCAACGGCACCAGCGCCACTACACTCGGCACGAGGCGCACTCACCGGCGTCCAGCGGCGCGTCCACGTCGGGGGCGAAGGCGCCCAGCGCGGCCGCCAGCTCATCCGCGTCCACGCCCACCAGCGCACACGCCTCCACCAGCTCTGTATACACGCGCAACAGCTACGTCAGATAGTTAGGTGTCAGCGAGCAACCGTCGACACTGACTATTCGGCCACTCGAGTGAGGGGACCTGAGCAGGCATGGACACTGACCGTACTGGTGGTTGAGGCGCGTGCCGATGGAGCCATCAATGTTGTGCTGCGGCTCGAACTCCACGTTGCCCAGCTTCAGCATGAAGGCTAGCAGCCGCAGCACGGCGTCGCACTCCGCGCCGCCGAACCCCAGCGCGCGCATCGCCGCCTGCCAACACCAACGGTTACGATATCGCGAGCCGACTATTATCTCAAGTTATGTCATGTCGTCGGAATATATCATTTATCTTTTGTCTTTATTGGCACTCAACTCAATCTCATACTTAATGCGGGAAAATGATAATACAATGGTATTAAAAAATGATAGATTAGGTGTGTGCAGGATCAAGGACAAATAATTCATTATTTTAAGTCACTTTTGTTTCTCCCGTCTATCCATCATCATCCATCCAGGATTAAACCTCATTTATCCACCTCAACACTCGCTTCTCAGTCGCATGGAACTCTATCGTACGTACTTTCGTCACATTTACCAGCAACACTCCAAAGCATTCATCAGCGAATGAACACGTATTAGAGAGACTAGTGTAAGTAGTTCGATAGAGAGCGTCTGATATACTCGTAGGCGTGTAATGTGTATAATGTAAGAGGCAGGCGTGGCCGCTGACCGTGGTGAAGGCGAAGTGGTCGCGGTCCTGCGCGGCGGCGGCGGGCGGCGCGCGGCGCGGCGACGAGCCCGCGGCGCCGCCCGCCGCGCCCGCGCCCGCGCCCGCGCCCGCCTCCTCGCCGCGCAGCATGCGGTAGTGCTCCCACGAGCGCTGCAGCCGCAGCCGCTCTGCAACACACACTCGTTAGCAGCGGCAGCTGTGCGGCACACGTGCGCGCGGTGGCGTGGGCACTCACTGAGCAGCTGCACGTCGGCGCCGGCCAGCAGCTGGTACAGCACGTGGAAGTTGCGCTCGCCCTGCAGCACGCCGCCGCACACGCGCTCCTGCAACACCCGCGCCTACAGACTACACCGCCACCATCACTCCATACAGTCAAGTGACGCATCTCTTTACTGGCACAGATTGACAGTTTTGCCTGCCGCACTACGCTTACTTGGTCTTGAGTCAGATATTCATTTCTGGTACTCAGTACCTGTACTTATTCAAAAGCTGGTTTAACTTTACTCAATTATACTGAACATATACCTAGCTAAAACTAATTATCATAATTTTTCATCATCTTCTTACTAATATTTAAATAAAAAAGTGTGTCTCTTATCCTTTTGTCTCTGGTTTATCCTTTTGTCGCGCAGCAACGAAGCAACATATCGGCTGTCACAATTTGGTATAGCAATAACTCTTTATAAAACAGAGGGCATAAGCTACTTTAAACTGGAAACACTAGAATTTAAGAAACGAGCGCGAAACCTCGGCTAGAAGCTACTAAATAATAACAGACATGTATGAGTACAGCTGTCTGAAACTAAATAAAACTTTCTTATAGATTTCGTGGCGCTTATTAACGGAATAATACAGTCCAATTATATTACGTAAGGTTTTTTCGAAATTGTAATTAGAACTTACCAAAATACTGACTAGCTATTACAAGAAAATATACTTTTGATAGTCAGTTTCTTGGAGGATAGTAAAAGAATTATATTTTACAATTTCAATTGGTGGCATTATAAATGATATTTAGTATTACACGTGATCAATCAACGTTTATCGTAAATAATAATTATTTAGTTCAGCTCAATGACCCGTAGTTAATATCACGTAGACGTATGACTGATCATTACCTTCTCCAAGAGATCTGCATGCAACAAAAATAGGAATACATTTTAGTGTATCACAACAATGAGGTACTCGTGTACAGTGAGACACGGCAGGCACAGAACAGGGCGCGCGTACTCACAGTGCGTGACGTGTCCGCCCACCGGCTCGCCCTTGAAGTCGAACTCGATCTCCAGCAGCTTGCCCTGCGCACAGACAATGGGTAACTCATAGCGAGGACAGATAGATATGTTCAAGTAGGGTCAAGTCATTCATGTATGATTACTTTGAGACAGATTGTTCGATAGATAATATAGTTAGAAATAGTGAGGGTTTCGCGACGACATCCGGAAGAAATGAATACGAGAAATAATTATTGCGACAAGCGACGACCCAAGTGAGCTGCGACGGCGTCTGTGAGCGCATGCCCAGCAGCGACACCATCGGTCGTGGCGATGCTCACGCGTGTGTGTGTGTGTGTGTGTGTGTGTGTGTGTGTGTGTGTGTGTGTGTGTGTGTGTGTGTGTGTGTGTGTGTGTGTGTGTGTGTGTGAGTGCAATATTGTTTGTTATTATCCTTCGAGCAAGTAGTTGTCACAACCCTCACGCTCCTCTTGCAGCTTGATGGAGATTCCTCCGACCTGGGGATACCTGAGACGCCTCATCAAATGGGTAGCAAGCCCAGCAATTTTGTTCGCTTGATAGGAATGATAGCGATAGATTTCCTCATATTATATGCTGTTATTTCTGTCAAAATCAAAGGTCAACCTTGTGCAGTATCTGTCTATGATCTTAGTCGCTTTTTTGACGGTTTAGTCCTGACACGACCTATGGCTAAAACACTGCACTTATCCTCCACTGACAGATACAAGTGTCTGTGTGTGTGTGTGGGTGTGGTGTGTGTGTGTGTGTGTGTGTGTGGGTGTGGTGTGTGTGTGTGTGTGTGTGCGTGTGTGGTGCACTCACGAATCTGCTGGCGTTGTGGTTGCGCGCGGTGGCGGCGTTGCCGAAGGCCTCGAGCAGCGTGCCGGCGGCGGTGAGCGCGGCGCCGGCGCCGGCCGCCGCGCCGCCGCGCTCGCCCGCCACCACGGCGCACTGCAGGCACACGCGCGCCGCCTCCGTCTTGCCCGCGCCGCTCTCGCCTAGTTTATTGTATTGGTTCACCAACATTTGTTTGCTCTTTATACACAATAAAAGCAGCACCAACAATAACAATAGTGTAACAAACAGTCGTAGGCAAACACCACGTCTGATTATAATGAGTGCGGCAATCAACATTCAGCATTTACAAAAGTGACAATGTATGAATGTGTGACATGAAAATTATAAGTTTAAATATATGTATACAATCATAAAGCTAATCAGGCAGCTGTTTGAGCAGTATTCTCCTTTGTCTAGTAACAGAATCACAGAGTCACTCTACGCAATCACTATAGCCAATAGCCATTGATAAACTTGCGCAGTGACGTCGCCCGAGCGTTGGATGGTAGCCGCTGGCGAACAGTCACATGCTATACATACAGATTATAGCAAAACATTCGATCTTAGAGATCACAATATTTCGCTTGACAAAGTTCATCATCACATGGGTACCCACGGATCGTCGCTTCGTTGGAGCGAATCATATTTGCGAAATACTTGTGTCTCAATTTGTTGCTGTCAGTGGTTTCGAGTCACTGTGCGATGATATTCGATCGCGCGTTCCACAGCTGCACAGTTCTCCTATCAATCTAGACTCGAATATTTCAAAATGTCGTGTTTGTATTCGCGGCGAAAGGCGTCTGACGTTATATTACTGTATAAAATTAGTAATGGATACATTGAGTGTGAGGAGATCTTGGCAAACATACACTTCGGCGCCCCGCGTCCCGCGTCCGGGGAGCCTCCTCTACAACCGAACAACTATTCGCTTCCAAGAGCTCCAACTAATGTGGGTAGTCCTCTGTATAGAATGGGAACATTCTATAATGAGTTAATGACATTTGCGCTAATTATCGATATCTTCACAAGTTCGTTAGCCTCAGCGAGCGAGGAGGGCAATACATAAAGCGATTAATAACCGACACTGGACCTAAGTTACAAATTTAAGTTTTAAACTTTAAAGGAGATCACCCAGCTTCCATTCATTTTTGGGCTAATTTCGAAAGTGTCGGCTAACAAAAAAACACTTATTATTTTATTAGAACATAACATAATAAACATTTTTTACTATTACACCAAAGTTGTAAGTCACGACTCTTAAATATTATTTAACTTTATAAAACTTAATTATATTTTACAGAAATTCACTAAATTGCCACGATTTACATACTTAGAATAATGTGCGATCGAGACGGAATGTAAAAAGTCTCATAGCAGGTAAGTACCTTTTTTTTATCCTTGGGAAATGCTCTTTATGTCGGGCTTTCCCGGCACTTCGGGCCTATCGACTAAAACCCCACGGTCTGCCAACTCGCTGCCATGTATGATGGATGGGTCGCTGGAACTGAAACTGCATCAGCGACCCACCAGCAGTGCCCAATACAGACAGGAAGGTCTGTGGGCGACGACTCCCGGGCGACGCCCCGACACGTCAGAGGGCATCGCTCCGACTCAATGCCTGACGGGCGGCAAATCTCCGTTCTCCCACCCGCGGCCCTAACTACGGCGGCATACGGCGAGCATAAGCGCGCCTGCGCCGCCTGGTTCGCCGGCGGCGCCACAGATTCACCAGGATACTTTCCTCACGGATCCGCACCGCCGCCTTCCTGTCCTTCTGCGAGGACGTCATCTCTCAGAAGGATGCGACCGCTACCCACTTCCTCTCACTGTCGACCATGGCTTTGATCACAGCTAGCAGCGAAAGGTCTTCACCCACAACGTCCAGGAGTTCACGGCGCTGCACCACCTAAGCAGGACATTACTCGAGCGTGTGCTGCGCCGTGTCCTCCTCACACTCACAGTGGTGTCAGATGGGACTCGGTTCCGTCCTAGCGACCTTGTGCAGGTATTTGCCAAAGCAGCCGTGCCCTGACAACACCTGCACGAGCCGGAATGAAAGGATCCCATGCTACCGCCCTGCCCACCATTCTTTATATCGACATAGACAGGGCTCTCTCAGCTCGAGAAGCTATACTGCCCACCATTCTTTATATCGACATAGACAGGGCTCTCTCAGCTCGAGAAGCTATACTGCCCACCATTCTTTATATCGACATAGACAGGGCTCTCTCAGCTCGAGAAGCTATACTGCCCACCATTCTTTATATCGACATAGACAGGGCTCTCTCAGCTCGAGAAGCTATACTGCCCACCATTCTTTATATCGACATAGACAGGGCTCTCTCAGGTCGAGAAGCTATACTGCCCACCATTCTTTATATCGACATAGACAGGGCTCTCTCAGGTCGAGAAGCTATACTGCCCACCATTCTTTATATCGACATAGACAGGGCTCTCTCAGGTCGAGAAGCTATACTGCCCACCATTCTTTATATCGACATAGACAGGGCTCTCTCAGCTCGAGAAGCTATACTGCCCACCATTCTTTATATCGACATAGACAGGGCTCTCTCAGCTCGAGAAGCTATACTGCCCACCATTCTTTATATCGACATAGACAAGGCTCTCTCAGCTCGAGAAGCTATACTGCACACCATTCTTTATATCGACATAGACAGGGCTCTCTCAGCTCGAGAAGCTATACTGCCCACCATTCTTTATACCGACATAGACAGGGCTCTCTCAGGTCGAGAAGCTATACTGCCCACCATTCTTTATATCGACATAGACAGGGCTCTCTCAGGTCGAGAAGCTATACTGCCCACCATTCTTTATATCGACATAGACAGGGCTCTCTCAGGTCGAGAAGCTATACTGCCCACCATTCTTTATATCGACATAGACAGGGCTCTCTCAGCTCGAGAAGCTATACTGCCCACCATTCTTTATATCGACATAGACAGGGCTCTCTCAGCTCGAGAAGCTATACTGCCCACCATTCTTTATATCGACATAGACAGGGCTCTCTCAGGTCGAGAAGCTATACTGCCCACCATTCTTTATATCGACATAGACAGGGCTCTCTCAGGTCGAGAAGCTATACTGCCCACCATTCTTTATATCGACATAGACAGGGCTCTCTCAGCTCGAGAAGCTATACTGCCCACCATTCTTTATATCGACATAGACAGGGCTCTCTCAGCTCGAGAAGCTATACTGCCCACCATTCTTTATATCGACATAGACAGGGCTCTCTCAGGTCGAGAAGCTATATTGGCAGAAGAACAATCGGTTGCTGCGCCCACGTTATGTGTACTGTTGGCACACGGGGCATGCAAGGCATCTGCCTGCCATACATGTTCCTGCGGAAGGTTTAGAAGATGTTTTTATGAGATTCGGTGAATATTAACAATCATATTGTAATAGGGAATGCAACAGATCATGGATTTGCATTTTTTTAATAAAAACCTTTTTACCTTAATTAATTGTTTGATTACCCTAATAAAGCTATCCTGGCATTTTATTCTTGTTGGCCGCCAAAAAACAGCTCAATTGGAAACAAAAATATATTTATTACTACATTTTTCTCTCAGTCTTGCTCTTTTTTTACTCAATGCCTCTTGCACGGTACGTGCGAGCGAGGCAGCATGTGACGCAGGCGCAGGTCACTTACCTGCTACGATAATTCGCACATTAATCTGAAAATTAAAATCGTGGCAACGTCGTTAAGTAGTGATGTTCTAAAAAACATAATTAAGTTTCATAGATGTCTTAAACTCAAATATAGCTCAGAGAACTGACTTACAGCTTTGGTGTGATAGTAATAAATGTTTATTATGTTCTGTTCTATTAAAATAAGTTTTTTTGTTGGCCGACACTTTTCAAATTAGCCCAATCTGGGTGATCTCCTTTGTAATTATTTTTATTTTTGATGAAGCTTCTTAAAATCTTCTCATTTTCTGATCTTTGTATATTTTTATTTTTGTTATTTTAGTGTATATTATTTTCAAAATGTGTATTTAAGCCTGTAGAGTATATGTGAATGCTGTGCTCGCTATTTTAGAAGGCATACATCTCGCGTAAGGGGTTTAGCGCCTAATATCGTCCTTCTTAATGGTGGGCAAAGTAGAGTGATGCAACTACGTGGTATCCCGGATGGTTCACGACTATATCGCGTTATGACCTACCTCCTTGCCCGTTGTCAACTGACGACACAGTTTGAGACATACTTGTGTAGAAGCATAGCGGTTCTAGGCAGCGAGTATGATAGTGCGCGCGCTCACCTGTGATGACGATGCACTGGCTCTCGTTGCGGTCGCGCACCCACCGGTACGCCGTCGCCGTGATCGCGTACCTGCAATGTGTCCGCCGTGAGCAACTACACTACCAGTGCCTCCGCGCCAACATTGTGTCTGTTCACTGACAACATGACGTGATCCTTCATAATTATATGAGCAAACAATTATTATGTATAGTATTTCATTCACAGGATAATAATTGTATATTTATGTCATCGACTGGCAAAACAAATTTTGTTATTGATGGTCCCTAGAGTTAAACACAACTCTTAAACTGGAAGGATTCTCAGCCAGCATTAAGCAGTCACAAGTTTCTTTTAAAAAGGATTTTGCCAAAGATGGTTGATATAAGAAAAACATAAAATAGGGCATTCAGTCAACATTATGCCACGTAAAACAAACTTAGTTTACGATTCTTCAAAATAGTAAGCTGTGTTGCGTTCCATCACTGTGACCAAGTTGACGACACTTCGGTTACACTTGACACGAGTGGATCGGTACTTAATAACGGTGTTCTAGCGCTGCGCACAATTGTATTCGGATGTTTCAGCAGGGTAGTCGCACGGACACGCACTGTGTCCTCGAACAAGCAACGTATCTATTTCATTCTATTATGATTCGAATCCAATGTTGCGCATCGCTATCGTGTAGGTATGTGGTGGACTGCACGGAGGGCAGACGGTCGTGCTCGCCTCGCCACAGCCGCTGCACGCGCCTCACGGGCTCGACTCCCACGCGGGGCAAACATTTGTGTGATCCACATCCATCTGGATGTTCTTTGTGTCCGTTGTTTCAATGTTTGTGAAGTCCCCGCGACGGAGGAAGACTGCGGCAGTGGTCAAAGACAAAGAAATGTAGTGTGTGTGTGCACTGACAGATGCGGCGGCAGCTGGTAGGGCGGGCGCGCCAGGTACGCGCGCACCAGCTCCGCCGAGTACAGCGGCAGCGCGCGGCACGGGTTCACCGACACCAGCGCGTTGCCCACGTACGTCTGCCGACAACGACCGCCCGTTACTTACTAGTAACCTTACATCACTCGACGAGTCTGTAATGGTCCATTATAGATTCGTTATTAATGGAGGTGTCTAAAGCACAATGCTGATAACGATAATTTACTCAGCAAATTTTAGTTAATATACAAACTACTACCGACACATGTAAACCACTCTTTCCAGAACTCAAAACTAAAAATACCATGCATCTATATCTTAGAAGTATGTAAATTTGTCCGTAAATATCCAGAACACTACACCAAACGCGAATACATCGAAACCAAAATGACCACAATGTTAAACCTTCCAAATTCACAATTAGCAATGCATTCCTCCGGTCCATTGGTCATGTCAATTAAATTATATAATAAGCTACCAAAGGACATAAAAATGAATATAAATTCAATGCCTTTGTTAGAAAGTTAAAAACTTGTTATAAATAAAAGCTATGACAGTATCAAACAATACCTAGAGGATCATTAATAAACTCTAAACAGCTCAAGCACCTACATAATAATAACTACTGCGAGTAAATATTACAAACACATATACATCACATTCATTAATATGATTTAAAAATAATAATTGTATTTGCAATTAATATACACAATTATAGGACATAGGTGGAAGCCACTTGACTTGTCTACCTCCACTTATTCATATTACCATATAAGTAATTAATAACTATGTAATAAAATAATATATAATAAATAGTAAAGAAATTTTGTAATAACATTGTGCAATAATAATTCAATAGACATAAATTATCAATAAATCTATACTAATATTATAAAGCTGAAGAGTTTGTTTGTTTGTTTGCTTGAACGCGCTAATCTCAGGAACTACTGGTTCGATTTGAAAAATTCTTTCAGTGTTAGATAGCCCATTTATCGAGGAAGGCTATAGGCTATATATCATCACGCTAAGATCACTAGGAGCTGAGCACCAATGAAGAATGTTTCAAAATCGGCGCGTGTTTTTTCCTTTTGAGAGCTTCCGCTGCGTGCGCTGCGTAAACAGTTAAAGTTTCGCAAAAATCATGTATGACAGAATTGTTCCCCTTTAAAAGTTCTAAAAAAAAGTCCGCGACAGCATATGTCTATCTTTTAAGGTTGGCTCACTATAACCATTTTTATGCTAACCAAATTTGTTATAAAATAATGCATTATTTGCGAAGGTATTATTATAAACATGATATATCCAAATAAATACGTTATTCATCACAAGTATTTAATTTAAAACAAAATTGCCCTTTACATGATTCGACTTCTATGAATATCTTAGGAGATATCGCAGTTTTAAAATAACATTGCAGCAAAATAATTACCCATTACAGACATAGTACAAACGATGTTTCTCCTTATAGGTGTATCTGACAAAATTAAATGTAACCTAGATTGTGTTAATGATTCCAAAAGAAATTATGAAATGACATCGCTTAAATTTGATGTTAGTAGGGAATTAATTAAGACATACTCCGGTTGGGATATGTATTTTACGGATGGATCTAAAAACGAGATTGGTTGTGGTGGGTCCTATTATAATGTCATTTCAGGAAATACAGAATTAGTTAAAAGTAACATCAATGTGTCCATTATGACAACGGAACTCATTGCAATCTATAAAGCGCTTGAACGAATCGGCGAGAGCATAGGTACGGATTCCATAGCCAATCAAAAAGTTGTCATATGCACTGATAGCCGAAGTGCCTTAATGCACCTGGCTCGATGCACCTCTGGAGTCAGAGGAGTATCGATAGCCTATGCAATACTTCAACAAATTCATCGGTTAGGTAATATTACACTTAGGTTGCAATGGGTTCCATCTCATATTGGTTTGAAGGGAAACGAGGAGGCTGACAAACTGGCAAAGTTAGCGATTTCAGAGGGATCAGACTTTAGGATAGCCCCATATTATTCGGAAGTATTGTCTAAAGTTAAAAATATATGTAATAATAAGTTTAAAGAATATTTTGACGAGAGGAGCCAAGAAAAAGACATATGGTATAAGACCATCCAGTGTGAGCCTCCTCGTATTCCTTGGTTCGTCCATGTTAATATGAATAGATTATTAGCGGTCGCAGCACACAGGTTGCGTTCAGGTCACTTTCCGTCAAGTAAGTTTGCATATCTCATGAAGAAAGTTGACTCACCAAACTGTAATCTTTGTGACGTCATTGATGATGTGCATCACTTATTGATGGAATGTAAAAAGAACCAAAGGGAAAGAGAGTGGTTGATCCATAATTATAGTGTAAACATACATGACATTGGTAGTTTTTCTAGCATATTAACGAAGCCTGACTCGAAGCTAGCTAGATATATATATAATATGGTGTTAGTAGCAGTTAATTTTCGTCAACTTATGTAATGCATAAATAGTTAATAGGGTGGCGATATTGTAAATAAGGGTATGATGGGGCTGACATACCTTTTAAATGTAAAAGCCCCTAAATAAAAATTAGAATAAAAAATAAAAAAATAAAAAAAAATGTTTCTCCTGGTTTATTCTGCGTGATTACTACTGGTTCGATTTGAAAAATTCTTTTAGTGTATATTATCGAGGAAGGCTATAGGCTATATAACATCACGCTACGACCCACGGGGGCGGCGCAATAACGATAAACGCGGGTGAAACCGCGGGAACATCTAGTATTATTATAAATATGTACCACCAAATAATATATCCTGCAGTTTTAATTTAAATATTAAGATTATTTATTTATTCATATTTTTAATTTCTCATGATTCTGTTAAATACTAATTTATCTTATCTAGATTCAAAAGCTGACAAAATTGTGTCAAAACTAAACTTTTAGAAATAGCATATCTAATCAGCTTCTCCTGTCTCATAATAGTGCTGTGCCCGACAGGGTCCATCATTTGTTACTTATTTTTAAGCCTACCACCTGTAAATGTATATTATGGAATGCAATAAATGCTCGCCGAGATATATATTACTTACAAGATAGCTGACTAATAACTTTATGTGTTCTTATACGCCGCACAGCAATATTGACAGTACCTAGATATAATCGTCGATCAGATGGTAACCCGCTACTCATAAAGATCGTGTAACCACAGTAGTTGCAATACCAAGGAATCAGAGCCTGGAAGATCCCTCAAGCTACAGCAGCCCATCTTACGAGAAGTACATCCACTGTACAAACGGTAGCAATACTTGCACAACCACCTCAAGAAGCCGTGGTGCTGAAGGCTGGCAGCATGGCGACGTCATGTTTGACAGGCTCCAATGCGTCCTACGGTAACAGCTTATCATCAAGCATCTGCCTTTTACCATGTTAGTAAAAATAATATTAAAACTTGATCTTCGTCCACTGATCGTGTATACTTTGATGGTCTTTAGTCGATGTGCTGCCTCGCTGGCATGTTGTATTAAAGATCTTGTTAAATAAAATTATACATTTGGTCTTCGCAGTAGTCGTCTCCGAGGAGATCTAGTCACGTCGGGTGTTGAGGACCGAAACACATCAAAGTGAAGACGGAACGCAAAAATGCGATATTAGACGCGTTGTGTATTCCAGCAACATAACCCTGCTTGTCTATAATCATTGATTAGTATTTCTATTGCGATTTATGACCGAGGAGCAAGTGGCCCGCCTGATGGGAGGCGGTTACCACCGCTGATGGATGAAGCTAGGTTGCATGGCTAGGCAACATAGACGAGCCACTATTAACCGTAAAGGAAGGCGAAATAAGAACCTACCCTGCCCGCCAGTTGGAACTGAAGTCTGCTACAATGTAAATCTAACCAACTGAAATAGCCAGAATGGCATCAACACATGTATCAGGATTCAGTGTGTGACATGATGTGTAGCATTAATGGCTCGAGAAATGCAGTTATAGGTATATAGTCACAGGTATTTTAAAACAGTCAGGATAAGGATATCCTATGCAGAAGGATCTGAGTGGCGAGCCCTTCAACTTTGTAGTATAATGTATATCTGTCTATTATGTCCACAAAAGATTTACAAGCTGATGCCATTATGCTTTGCAAGTATATGCATTACAGTATGCATTGCTTGGCAATACTTTAATGTGTTTCATATCAAGCCATAATTATTATTTTAAATAATAATAATAATATTCTACCACATTCACACATCACCATCTAGCCCAAACTAAGCAGAGCTTGTACTATGGGTATTAGACAATGGATAAACATACATATACTACGATTTTTTTTTTTTGTAAATACATACATATTATACATAGAAACACCCAGACCAAGACAAACATCCATGTTCATGCACACAAATGTTTGACTTGTGCGGGAATCGAACCCGCGACCTCAGGCGTGGCAGTCGGTTACACTAACCACTACGCCATCGAGGCCGACGAAAATAAAACGTAATTTTCGTTATCAGCATAATCACAGACGACGTGCTAAACAGCAATATGCTAGCCCAGTGTCATGCGAGGTGTAAACAAAGTCAGCCGAGTACAGCAACCTGCATTACACGCAGGTACACCACTCCACTGGTGCCTCCCGCTGTGAGGTTACTAGTCTGCTGCGTGTGAGCGCACAGCGGGCACACACGACATGCGTGACACACGCAGCAGTAGGTATGCGTTACACCGCAGCTCTGAATAAACATTTTACAAAAAATACTATTTGGCTACCTATCAGTACTGGCTACCTTACCAGCTCAAGTCTCTTACTATATAATATACTAGATGTTCCCGCGGTTTCACCCGCGTTTATCGTTACTGCGCCGCCCCCGTGGGTCGTAGCGTGATATTATATAGCCTATAGTCTTCCTCGATAAATAGGCTATCCAACACTAAAAGAATTTTTCAAATCGAACCAGTAGTAATCACGCAGAATAAACCAGGAGAAACATCGTTTGTACTATGTCTGTAATGGGTAATTATTTTGCTGCGATGTTATTTTAAAACTGCTATATCTCCTAAGATATTCATTGAAATCGAATGATGTACAGGGCAATTTTGTTTTAAATTAAATACTTGTGATGAATAACGTATATATTTGGATAAGGATTAATATCATGTTTATAAAAATACCTTCGCAAGTAATGCATTATTTTAGAACAAATTTCGTTAGCATAAAAATGGTTATAGTAAGCCAACCTTAAAAGATAGACATATGCTGTCGCGGACTTTTTTTTAGAACTTTTAAAGGGGAACAATTCTGTCATACATGATTTTTGCGAAACTTTAACTGTTTACGCAGCGCACGCAGCGGAAGCTCTCAAAAGGAAAAAATACTCTCTGATTTTGAAACATTCTTCATTGGTGCTACGCTCCTATTGATCTTAGCGTGATGATATATAGCCTATAGCCTTCCTCGATAAATGGGCTATCTAACACTGAAAGAATTTTTCAAATCGGGCCAGTAGTTCCTGAGATTAGCGCGTTCAAGTAAACAAACAAACAAACAAACTCTTCAGCTTTATAATATTAGTATAGATGTAAATATAGTTATTTGTATGTAAACTTAACCTACTGAGTGGCAGTGGCACACCAGTAGTCAGACAATACATTTTAATTAGAATTAGCATTCCAACAATTGTTTGCTTAAAATATAATTTATTTATTTATAATAGGTACACAAACAGATTACAGTCTTAACATGGTAAGTAGAATAGTGAACATATTATATAAACCGGACAGTAATCCTAAAGTAGTGTACACAACATGTACATATTAGAGCAGATTACTCGTGCAAAACAAAAACATTATTAAAATCTTGAATTCGTTAGCGTAGGATACAAGTCGATAATTGTAAGTAGGTTTTTACTTAATAACTGTAATTTTATATTGTAACTAGATTTGGAACTTTTCAGAACTAAGTACACCTGATACCATCTTTTTATATTTATTGAAATTTATGTCAAAAATGTCGACCTCTTTATTTATACGTGCTATTTTATTATAAGCTCTGCACATTCTTACTATTGGATTATAAAATTATGTATTATTTTTATATGCTTGAATTGCAAATATGTTAGGATTACGAGATCTATATGAAATATTAAAGCTGAGAGAAGAAAGTAAAGCCGGTGTATGGATAGATGAATGAACCAATTTATGCAAATAGAGTAAATCGTATCTCTGACGTCGGGTTTGCCATGAGACAACGTTACATTTACTTAACCTCTCAGCATAATTTAAGCGACAGAATTGAATTTACGAGAAAGGAATTTTAAGCACCTTCTCTGCACTCTCTCTATGTTATATATATGGGTCTTATAATAAGGAGACCAAACTGGGCAACAGTGTTCTAAGATACTCCTCACCAGACTGAAGTAGAGACACAGGGTACTTTGTGTATTCTTAAACTCTTTAGTGGACCTTATAATAAATCCCAGAAGTTTGCTACTTCTCTTCAACACATGTTCGTAATGTGAACGGAATGTTAACTCCCTATCAAATAATACTTCCAAATCCTTTACCACCTCTTTTCTATTTAACACGCTATTTTCTATAAAGTAAGGGTGAAACATTTTGTGCTTTTTCCTGGCAAAAGAGATAACACAACACTTGTCCACATTGAGGCACATATTGTTTGACAAGCACCAGTCCACACACACCCTTGCAGAAACCCAGAAGAAACGGGTACGAGAGTAGAAGAATAACCCTTGATAGTTACAAGTTGGCTCCTGTTACTCAGGTACGAAGTGATCCGCCTTAACAAAGACCCATGTATTCCGTAGTGTGCGAGCTTAAGACATAACAGCGAATGGTCTACTTTGTCAAAACCTTACTAAAGTCCAGATATATGGCGTCCACTTGCCCACCAGAAGCAAAGGCGCCGCAAAGATAATTTTTATATGCAAGAAGATTACTAAGTGTGGACCTTTTTTTGACAAAACCGTGTTGCTTGTTAAAAATATAATTACATAAATGATTATAAAGTGGAATATATACCAAAGATTTAAAGAGCTTCGCTATGCACCCGAGAATGCTAATGGGCCGATAGTTAGAGCAGGATGTCTTATCACCAGATTTATGAATTGGGATAACATGCGCAATTTTCCAACGGACGGGGAAAACGCCTGAATTAATTGATTTTCTAAATAATATGGCTAATGGGACAGATAATTCATCAGAGCAATTTTTGACAAAAATTGGAGGAATCCCGTCTGGGCCAACACCTTTACGTTCATCCAAATTCTTAATTTTAAGAAGGATATCCTTTTGGCTGATTTCAAATGGATGAAGGGTAGTGTAAGAAATGTTGGTCAAATTTACGCACAGAGTTGACTGAGAGGAAGATGTATCGAAGACCGAACCAAAATACTCTGAGAAAAGTTCACAGATTTCTCTGCCATCTGAAGATGTTTTGTTTCCATGGGTCATAGACTGAGGTATGGTATTTAATCCCTTTCTGTCATTAACATAACGCCAGAATATTTTAGCATCATGGGATAGTGATTTCTCTACAGAAGAAAGAAAAGACTTATAACATTCATTGATCAGAGACTTGCTTCTGGTCAGAGGCGTCTTTATCGAGTGTGCAGGGTGTGCGGTGCACACGGGCGCAGCGGTTAGGGGGCGCCGCGCCGGCCTCGGCACTTTCAATGAACCTGCGCCCGTGTTATGACGCCGGATGTTATAACTCAACCCCACGTAAAAAGAGCTCCGGTTTGCATACATTTTGTATGGCATCCGGAGCTCTGCTTATATGTCTCGAGTCAGTCTCGAGTCTCGAGTCAGCAAAGCAAGGCGCGCCACGAGCGGCTCTTACAATAGTAACTTTTATTTCAACATGAAATAAACCTTAAAACAGATAATTATACAGTACTAGCTTTTGCGCTCGGCTCCGCCCGCGAGGAACCTATATAAATAAAAAGTAGCCTATGTCCTTCCTCAGGTTTTAAACTATATCTGTACCAAATTTCATCTAAATCGGTTGAGTGGTTTAGCCGTGAAAAAGTAACAGACAGATAGACAGACAGAGTTACTTTCGAATTTATAATATTAGTAAGGATGTATAGACAACCCTGTCCGATCTATTAAGGGCTTATTTCTCTCTTAACAAACATGCTAAGAAAAATAATTTATATTATCGTAAAACGCCTACATAATATTTTTAAGTACAGTATTGATAAGAATTTTTACCCTTAAATTACTGAAATTTCGCACAGACAGGCAACACTTCACTAAACCGCGGCTTCTTTGATGTTTTTATTTTTTATTAAAATTTGTCGGCTTTTCTGTCAAAGGTTAGCAGTCAAAGGAGCCGCCTCATTGCTCGCTGCGTTTGTACCTAGACAATCGCACCGCGTTAGGGATGTAACTCTTCTTCTCCCTAGCCTTTATTATTATTCCCTAGTCACTTGGGGTCGGCTTTCTAGTCTAACCGGATTTAACTGGATATCAGTTTTTACACGGAGCGGCTGCCACCTGACTTACGCAACCCGAAGGCTAACGATACCCTAAGGCTAGAACAGTGTCAGGATATTAGAGGGCACTGACTTCCCAATAACAACTGCTATCGATGTTCATGGCAGCCGGGACCGACGTCTTAACGTGGTCTCCGAGGCACGGAGCAGGCGATAATTGTCAATCAATACGCACATAATTTCGAAGAGTCATATAACTTCCGAAAGTCAGAGGTACGCGACGTGGCCGCGCGTGGGTTCGAACCTGAGACCCTCTTCATTGCAGTCTGTTGGTCTCCCTACTGGGCTATCGCCGCTTGTTCGCGTTAGGGATATAACTATCAATCAAATAAAAATATCGAAGTCAGAGGATGCAAGTTAATTTATTTGTAAAATTCAAGAAAGACTTTTGTGTGCAAAACTCAACTTTATGTAATTATACGTTTTTTCTTTTTTTTTTTTTCTTTTTTTTTTTTTCTTTTTTTTTTTTTTTTTGCTCGTCAAAATGACCACACTCCACCTGATGGTAAGCAGTCGTGTGGTCTAAGAGCAGTGGCCTCCACATCGCCCCCACAGTAGCCGAGGCGATGTTGAGGTCTCTACTTTGACGGCCTGAGAAGATGCTTTTTCACGCCCCGGTTAAAGATTGAAGGAAGAAGGAAACACGTGCCTTGGCAGAGAATTCCATGCCTTGGTCGTTCGGCAGAGATATGAGGACCCAAACTTTTTGGTACGCGCTCTAATCGACTCTACCGTGTAAGGATGGCATCTGAGCCCAGCACGCGTTGTTCTGGATAGGAAAGGGGAGGGCGGGATAAGGTGGAATAACTCTTCAGAGCACTCCCCGTGGTACATTCTGTAGAAGCATGCCAATGAGGCAATGTCTCTACGGAGTTGCAGAGGTTCCAGTGAACTCGTGACCTCTGGATCTCCGATGATACGGACAGCCCGCCGCTGTAACCGGTCGAGAGCGTCCAGCAAGTACTGCGCGGAGCCATCCCAAAGATGAGAACAGTACTCCACGCAAGGGCGCACTTGTGCCTTATACAATAGGCACAGTTGCCCAGGCGTGAAGAACCGCCTCACCCTGTTCAGAACTCCGAGTTTTCGCGAAGCTTGCTTAATGACGCTCTCGATATAGGTTTTCTGGTTAAGGGAGCGGCAAAGATCCATACCTAAGATGGAGAGACTGTCACGTATCACCAGTGGAGCGTTCTTCAGAGAAGGGAGGGGAAGGAACGGAGACTTTTTTGTTAAGAACGCGCATGCCTGGGTCTTCTTGGCGTTGAACTCGACCAAGTTCTTGGCACCCCATTCGTAGATGCGGTCCAAGGTCCGGTCAAGTTCAACGACAAGATTCTGCCTTTTCCCCTCAACCTCAGCCTGTTTGGCCCCAGGATGTCCAAGATATCGCCCATGCACGGTACTGTCGTCCGCATAACAATGTATGTTGCCGAGATTCAACATATCATTGATATGCAGAAGAAAGAGCGTAGGGGATAAGACAGAACCCTGAGGCACTCCTGCATTGACCTGCATAAATTTGGAAGCGCGACCGTCGCAAAGGACCCGAATACGACGCTTCTGCAGGAAACTTGCAATCCAGGTGCACAGTTGAGGGGGCAAGCCATAGGCCGGAAGCTTGGAAAGAAGAGACCGGTGCCAGACTCTGTCGAAAGCTTTGGCTATGTCAAGGCTGATAGCCAAAGACTCGCCGTGCTTGTCCATAGCCTCACCCCAGAGGTGCGTGACGAACGCTAGAAGATCACCCGTTGATCGTTTAGACCGAAAGCCGTATTGGCGATCATTGATCAACGATTGATCTTCCAGGTAGCGGACAATTTGGGTGTTTATAATCCGCTCGAACACCTTGGAAAGCACCGAGGTGATAGCTATGGGTCGATAGTTGCTTGGCTCGGAACGGTCCCCCTTTTTGGGAATCGGTTGAACGTTCGCTTCCTTCCAAGCCTCAGGCACAATGCCTACGACGTAAGACGTCCGGTATAGGCGCGTAAGTGTGGGAGACAACTCCGCTGCACATTTTTTAAGAACCACAGCTGGGATGCCGTCAGATCCACTGGCTTTCCGAACATCGAGAGACTGCAGTATCGCACGAACGGTTCGTTGCCTGATACATATATCAGGCATGGTGTAGCCGCAGTTGGCAATGTTAGGCGGCTGCGAACCGCAGTCATCGATTCGGGAGTTGGCCGCAAAGAGATTTGCAAGCAGATCTGCTTACTCCTGCGGCCGATGAGCCAGTGATCCATTCGGATACCACAGAGGGGGCAGCATGGTCTGGCAGAAGTTGGACTGCACGGCTTTGGCCAGGCGCCAATAGCTACGACTGCCCGTAGGATGCGCCATTAGTTCCTGGCCGAACCGTGCGACGCGCTGGGCATCCGCTCTTAAGTATGCCCTCTTGCAGACCTTTGTGGCTTGGTTGAACGCTGCCTTCAGGTGATCCACGTTAGGGTCGTGGAGTTTTCTTTAAATTAAATAAATAAAAATAATACATACATAGACTCACGGCAGTATCCCCGGAGAGTTGGGTATAGGTGTACCTATTATTAAACCACGTTTTACCAGCTAAGTTTTTACATGCGTTTACCGTACACATGTTACGACTCCGTAAACGTGTTGTTGTCGAGAAATACGTAACAAACAAACTCAACTGACATTTTGCACGACCCCTTTAATCCAACCTGAGACCTCTATCGTACTCGCCAATTTATTCAATTATTTTTTATCACTAACAGGTGAGTGACACGTCACTACCAAAGCCACATGCCGGCACCTGTTTTGATTCGTTTGAAAGCACGCCGACAATCATTGCGAATTCGGCTGTTGATAATAAAAAATAAAGCTCAAATTGGCATGGATGGAGGCGGAATTTCTCAAAGGCATGTGTACGTACGCGTGCCGCACTTTAAGTTCTGCCGCACTTTAAGGCCTTGACGCAATGGCTTAAGTATTATATTTGAGTAAACATGTAAATATGAAGTAAATCGGCTTTTCCTTTGATTCAAATGATATAAAAAGTAAGATTTGATTTGCTATTAGCTGCGACAACTATTGCAACTTTCACCAGTATCGAAGCTCATCAAAAACTACCTAGCTAGCGAAATTTTAAGTCTGAATATAACATTACAGCGAGCGAGTGATAGTGATTAGATACATAAACCACTTCTTATTTTTCATTTCTTCAAAAAATAAAACAGTGGAAGGATTTGGACTTAGATAAAAAAAAGCACATTGTTCTAATTTAAAAAATAAACTGTGCCATGCTGGCTCTTCAGATGTGGAGAAGTTAGACCTCTTCAATGAAATCGGATTATTACCGATGTTCATTGACGATTCCATTACGCCATTGGATATTTTAAATTATTTGTTTGCGATCATTTTCTAAACTAAAATAATTAAAACTATCTTAGATCAACATTGTCGCAAAGTCGATTGACAAATTTATCGTAGTATTGAACATGAAATCAAAATTGAAGTCAGTGACATAATTAAAGATTTTGCTAATACAAAAGCACGAAAAGTAACTTTTTTGTAATAAAATTATATTTATGTTGATTAGGTACGTCCTGTAATAATTAGTTTTTAATTATTTTTTTTTAAATAACCACAAAAACGTGTTTTTTATTTTTCTCACCCCTTCCATCCCATAAAAACTTTTTACCCGTGTACATTGACCTAGCATCAAGCTTCTCGATTGTATCCCAATTGATTTCATTGATTGATTCTGTCAAATGTATCCCAATTAATATTGAACTCTGTATGTTTGACATGAGGTCGCAATTAGAATTAAGCAATTTGACAGATGTGGGTAGCTTGATACGAGGCCCTGTGTACCTATTGTTTCCCAACATCATTCAAAATTGTACCATTTGCACCCGGATCTCCGATCCCCGTTGTAAATATAAGGTGTTTGGTAAACACGTTCCCATGTTAACATGTCTATATAAATGTTAACATTTGTACCTATACCATTTTGATCGCGCGCTTACTTAAGGGCGCTAGGGTAATGATTGCACACGGGCGCTACATGCGCTAAAGACGCCTCTGCTTCTGGTACGGAGTAAAGCAAAAGTATCATAGTCTCGGGGATTGCCAAATTTTTTAAAACGCTTGTGGAATTTAGATTTTTCCTTAAGGCAACGAATTAAGGAGTTGTTATACCATAACGGGTATTTGGAACAGTTATTTTTTGCCAACGGTGTATGATCAACTATTATTCCATTAATAATATCATAAAACTTATCAATGCTGTCATTAACATCAGTGAAAGATAACATCTCAGCCCAATTCACGAGTCGTAATTCAGATTTAAGACTATTACAATCGCACCTTTTAAAATTAAAACGTTTAAGAGGTTTATCCGATAGAACATTTGGAATGACTACACAATAAGCTATATGATGGCTATCCACTCTGCAAAGACAATCGGTTTCCGACACTTCAACAACGGGTATGCTCGAGAGGACAAGATCCAAATAACGATTATTATATTTTGGAATAGTATTAAACTGTATCAGATTGCAGGTGTTAATCAAGTCGGATAATAGTATCGCTTGCCGATCCTGGGCGTTCATGGGTTATTAACGACAATGGGTCACTCTGTAACGTCCAAGTCAAGTTAGGGGTGTTCAAATCTCCCAGCAATAGAAATGTATCCCTGTTCGTAGCATTAAGAAACAACCTCTGACAGTTGTCATAGAATACAGCGATATCGTCAACAGGCAAGTCTGGAGGCAAGTAACATATTATTAAGTATCTTTTAATTTATATATGCAATTTGCCATGAACCTAGAATGTGTAATAGAAAGCTTTTACAATTATAAGGCATATTAATTCGTCTGACTATAAACTAACATTTCAAATAATATTTTTATTCCTTTTAAGATAAACATATCTAAACATAGCACTGCCATTACTTATATTATTTTAAACATTTGCTCATTTTATTTATATGTATACCTCCTGACCTAACAGGTAGTACCATATACAGGTTGTCCCAGAAGATGTAAATCAAATTGTAACGGGAGATTGAAAGACTTTAGGTGACTATGACCCACTATGAGTCTCAGAAAGACCTTACAAATGTGCTAAATAAAAAATAAAAAAATTACGACCTTTGTGTAAAAATGTAAGTTTTTAACAAAGTACGACTTTTTCATTTCCAACTACAGGTGCTTAGTTTATGGCTAATTTTCATTTTTTTTCATTATTATTATTTTTGAAGGATTGATTCGTCAAACTACAAACGTTTTTTTTTTTAAACCAACGTAGTTTTGAAATCGCAGCATTATATTGATGTATTTTTTGCACTAAAGAAATTCTTGTATGTTTGACCAACAACACAACATAATTTTTTTTATTTAGCTCATTTGGAAGGTCCTTACCTAAGTAATCCCGCGTTACAATTTGATTCACATCTTCTGGGACACCCTGTATATCCGTGAGGTTTAGCAGTTATGGATAACTAATGCCAGTAACAAAACTGACAAAAGTTTAAAGAGCATTACAATAATTAAAAGTGGTTTTACTGAATGCGCATGATTTCCAGAATTTAAAGTAACTTCTTCAAATTATGCCATTTCAGCATTTCCTTCAATATGGAGATAATATTATGATGATACAAGTAAACATTATGATATTAAATGAAGATAACACAGAGAACTGTTTACAACGTAGCCTCATACCTATGTTTTGATGCACAATGTTGTGAGTTAACACGTATGTGATACACATCTGGTCTCCACCTAACATCCAATATATGTATCTTAAGTCTACTCACACAAATAAATGATCTAAAGTATTCTCATGTATAAAAGACTTGTTACTTTGGCAGTGTCACTATAAGTTATAACATATATAATGACAACGAGATGGAACAGCCAGTGTTTATGTACTCACATATATTATGTCATGTTTGTAGCGCACATGTAGATTGTGGAGGAAGGTGTCCTCCGTGAGCGGCGCCAGCAGCACCGCGTCGGGCTGACCCACGCCCTCGGGCTCTGCCATGCCACTTCAGCGCCGGTCACCGAGCCGCGCCGTTCTTTACCATGAGTCCCATTATGGTGCCTCTGTTTACTAACCAATATAATATATCAATCATATCAAATTTACATTGAATGAACACACCAATATAATGAGGAACAACGAGCCCACGTTGACATGTTGCCACACAGACGCGAGCGTCGCTCGTGGGCTCGTGGGCTCGCGGGCTCGTGGGCACTTCCTGCTCTCTACTACTCTCAGTGACTGCTACTCACAGAGTGGTGCTGCTTGCTTTGACAGCTGTACATTAACATCTTATTACTGTCACGTATCTTCAGAAAGAAAACATAAAATGTCTTCATGTTTATTATTAATCAAATACAAATAATATATATACGTAATAATATATAGGTAGTTCTATCTCATTTACGAAAATTAATTGTAAAATTGGCAAAATTATTTCACTGGATGGAGATAAACACTACAAATAATATATATATTATAAGTTTTGCACGTTAATCCACAATATTTAAAGTAATAAAAGAATATTTATAGTAAAATGCAGGACAAATCTAAACTATATTTACTAAATTAATTAGAAACATTCAGATACATACTTAAGCATAAATATCTCGCCTATATATTTAATTACTAACAATATAATAAATTGTAAACATTTTCATTTAAAAAATATGTAACAAATATTGGTTTTCAGTCCCCACTTTCTGCCATTTACAACACTGAACACTTTACACACACCTACAACATGAACCATTTCAAATGTTCGTTCAATCATTTGACGTTATAATCCAATGTTGCCATTGAGATAGCAACATGATTTAACATGAATGTTGCCTTATACATTTCGGTGACTGTTGGTAAAATTAGTACACAACGAATACATACGTTCAACACTAGGTGCGTGTTAGGCGAGTTGGTCGAAAGTAGTAAACAATTCTTGGACATGTCAATTACCAAGTGATGACGCTGCATCGCTTCAGAAAGATGTAGATGCGCTTGTCCAATGGTGTAGGGATAATGATATGGGCTTAAATATTAATAAATGCTACCACGTGAAATACTCGAGAAAGAAAAATCTGTTATCGTCTGTTTACAGAGTGGGCTCAACAGTTATCCAAGAGGTGAACCAAATTAAAGATCTAGGGGTTACATTCGACAAAATGTTAACATTTGTTCCTCATATCGAAAATATTATCAAAAAAGCTTCAAAAATGTTAGGCTTCGTTATTAGGAACGCCGCTGGATTCAAGCGAAGCAGTACAAAAATACTGTTATGCAACTCTATGGTGCGTAGTGTCTTGGAATATTGTGGCACAGTCTGGCGGCCTCATTATGCCACCTATAATCTTAGGCTGGAGCGTATTCAAAAAAGATTTCTGTGGCATCTAGCTTATTCATCTGGCATAGCTAAAAAGGAACGTTCCTATGAAGCTAGACTTTCACACTTTGAGATGGTGTCCTTGGAAAACGTAGAAGTATCTCCGACTCTATTTTTCTATATAAAGTACTCCGTGGCAAAATAGACTGTCCCCAACTACTTTCCAAATTCTCTTTTCGTGTTCCTGCTAGATATCCACGTGCCCGTATTACTCCCCTGCATCCTCCTCTACGTAGAACAGTGTCCGGTGCTAGCTCAGTAATTCCCCGCCTGTGTAGACTGCTAAATAGTTACAGTGATCTTGTTGATATGCACTCTGACTCGCTTGGTAGGTTCCGCAGAATAGTATCTGATAATGTTTAAAATTTATTTATAGTTACATAATCACATTATTTTTGGTCTATGTACATTTAATTTTAAAGAATATAATGTGTTTAATAATGTACTTAGTTTACTCAATGTTAAAAGCATACATACACGTACCTACATAGTCTCACGCCTGTATCTAGCGTTCATCAGCTACTGAAGGTCCCAGGTACATACACACATATATAACATCAGGTATAATACCTAACATAGTTCGAGACCTAGTACTGCGCCTGAGAATTTCTTGCCAGAAAAACCTAATACATAGATCAACCCAGGATCAAACCCGAGATCGCGTGTAAAATAGTTGTATTTAGTACCGCTGCGCCACCAAACATACCGAACATTGTTTGCAACTATAACATGTTTATTCAATCGTAGCAACATGCGTAAAAAACGAGCATTTAAAAATATGTTTAGCCATTCTCAAAATGTAACCAACTTAACGCTTACCAATACCAATACTCCGTAAAGCAACAATTTTTGCCTACGCTGATGATACAGCTATAGTATTTTATGATAGGACATGGGAGTCTGTTTTCGAAGTGTCTGAGTCTGGCGTAATGCAGGTTACCCAATGGCTACATTACAATTTGTTGTCACTAAATGTGGACAAAACGAAGGTAATCAACTTTAGTGTCAGCGCAAGAAACACTTGCCCTAGTCAGTTAGCTATTAAACTGCATACCTGCCATAGTGGCCCAGACTCTGAATGTTCATGCACATGCTTTGAATAGGTATCCCACATAAAATACCTTGGTATCTACATTCATAAAAACCTCCCCTGGAAAAGCAAATAGAGCATGTGAGTGGACGTGTCTGGAAACTTCTACATGTCTTTAAGAGATTGAGTCAGATTGCAAACACGAAGATTTTGAAGATGATTTATTACACTCTGTGCGAATCTCTTCTTAATTATTGTATATGTGCATGGGGAGTTGCACTAAAAGCGCATTTGATTAAAGCAGAACGTGCACGAGCCATTCTCAAGGTAGCTTATAAAAAATCAAAGCGATATCCAACAAATAGTTTATATCAAGAGACGGGTGCAATGCGCGTGCGACAGTTATATATTATGGCCGTAGCGCTAAGGTTTCATA
This sequence comes from Catocala sponsa, assembly GCA_963564715.1. Classification (NCBI taxonomy): domain Eukaryota; kingdom Metazoa; phylum Arthropoda; class Insecta; order Lepidoptera; family Erebidae; genus Catocala; species Catocala sponsa. The sequence continues at coordinate 27,737,912 of OY751337.1, read as the reverse complement.
AAGAGGCTTTAGACAAAGTTGAATCCAAAGTGCATTCCCGTAGGAAACTTAAGATGGCATAGACCAAAATATAGACTCGATTTTGGTAAAATGTGCTTTCACTATATGGGGCCATTTCTTTATAGTAAATTAAACAACAAAATTAATTTATTACTTACTAGCTTTTGCCCGCGGCTTCGCTCGCGTTAATTTAGAATTTGACAATCAATTCGGGTCGTACTCTGCTTGTAATAATATAATTCAATCATGATTCGAAATACACGTGTCGCCATCTATTATTATAAGAACGTTATATTGTTGTTTTCCTCGGGAACAGTAATTTTTTCGGGATGAAAGGTAGCCTATGTCCGTTTCTGTACACCTGACAACGTATATGCAAAATTTCAGAATGATCGGTTCAGTGGTTTAGGCATGAAAAGGTAACAAACAAACAAACTCATTTTCGCTTTTATAATATTATTTAGGATGACGAGATTTAAATGCAAATTTCACATCAAAATTTTCCTAAAAGCTTTAGATTACGACGATTTAAACTATTATATCCTTTTTAAACCACTTATTACATACTATCATGAATTCATGATATTTTACGTTAATGTAGACATGACCACCGCACACACATATGTATTTTTTATTTTTTTTTATTGTATACAAACACACACACAAAATCACACACACACAAACGCGCACACACACACACTCACACACACCAACATCACACTACTAACTACTCATACTTTCGTACGCACTTACTGTAAGACGACATGTATTCATCAAATATTTTTTTGTTTTTGTTTAACTTTTCCTTTATTATACAAATGTATAATAATATGTTATACTAGTTTTCACACGCGGCTTCGCTCGCGTAAATGTAGGTTAGGTTAGGTTAGGTTTGCAACATTTCTTTTTCTGGATGAAAGGTACCCTATGTCCTATTCTGTACCCCTGACAACGTGTATGTAAGGACTAGTAAGGATTATCTTTTGAACCACGATGAAAGAGACTGGCCTCCACGACACAGGGAATCCTAGTGTGGAGACCAGTGATTTATCTGTTTTAATAATGTATATTTTTTCTGAACAATAAAGATTATTATTATTATTATAATTCCGTGCAGCTAATGCAACTTTAATAGAAAATCCAGTTAACACTCGTACTACCATGACCAATCTACTGGCGAAACATCAGCATAGCTCCTAAATGAAGTTCGTGAAAGAATTCAAATGTATATCAATGAGAATGCAGATGTGGCGAATCCGCACAGACTAAGAAGTTCAGCCTACTTACAACAGATGGTGCTATATACTACAAGCGTAAATGACGTCATACAATCCTGAATCATCGCACAAGTAACATTTACACAGCAATATATACCTAGCAGCTCGCCAGGCACGATTAACCAGCCTGGTCGAAGGATCCTTCCTTTGTGTTGTAGGGACATTTGTAGTACAGTTGATAAGGATTAAATAAATAAAAATAATAGATATGCCAACTATTTATTAAAAACTAGCTTTTGCCCGCGGCTTCGCTCGCGTCAATTTAGAATATGACAATCAATTCGGGTTGCACTCTGCTTGTAATAATATAATTCAATCATGATTCGAAAGACACGTGGCGCCATCTATTATCATAAGAACGTTATTGTTGTTTTTCACGGGAACAGTAATTTTTTCGGGATGAAAAGTAGCCTATTTCCGTTTCTGTACACCTGACAACGTATATATATGCAAAATTTCAGAATGATCGGTTCAGTGGTTTAGGCGTGAAAAAGTAACAAACAAACAAACTCATTTTCGCTTTTATAATATTAGTTAGGATTAGGATTTACACACGAGGCCTCAACATATTGGTATTATATTTATAAATATTTTCTAGAAAATGATAACGACTACTGCTTTGGAATACTGTTACTAAACCTGCGGCTGTAAAGAAGAAACGTCACAAGCGCCACCTGCAGCGACGCCGACGCACCACCGCCATCGTGCACCGCTTTTATATATAAACCTACTTATATGTACATAATTATACAAAACATTTTAGATTTAATTTTTCTTTCATACTAGATTCTGCCCATTCTTCTCTCATTGTGGATCAACTGCGGTTTTGGATGGGGGGTTTCTGGGTAGCCGGGTGGTGGATGTCGGTGATGGGGTGGTGGTTGTGGGTCTGGGGGTTGTCGGGACGGGGGTGGTGGATGTCGGTGATGGGGTGGTGGTTGTGGGTCTGGGGGTTGTCGGGACGGGGGTGGTGGTTGTGGGTATGGGGGTTGTCGGGACGGGGGTGGTGGTGTTTAAGGGGGTTATAGTTGTGAGTGTGGGGGTGAGGGTTGTTAGGACGGAGGTGGTGGTTGTGTTCGAGGGGGTGGTGGTTGTGGGTGAGGGGGTTGTTATAACGGGGGTGGTGGTCGAATTACTTATCAGGCAGCCCGCTCGGTCGGGCCAGTCGCAAACATGGTATTTAGGATCAAAGTGAAGCTTAGCAGGGCACTGGCGACACACGGGCGGCAGGTACGGCTGCTCGCAGTAGTAGAACAGCTGGCAGTCGTCGGGGTGCGGCAGCAAGTCGTCCGGGAGCGCGACGTGCGCACACGACACCGGCGTCACCGAGTTCTGCACACACCGCGGAGGAATGTTGCGAGATTGTCGCGGACTGTTAACAAAATACTATATTTTAACTATCTAATACACTGTGTGATATTATAGATAGGTATTATGCTTGAGCCACAGGTCTTGGCTCTGAATAAACCTACATAATTATAATGTTTAGGCATTATGCAACGTTCTGTGAGTCGTCATTAATTGTTTGTCAACCCGCCCCGACTTGGACAACTTGGTACTCTACTGTCTGAGCAGTGAGACAGCTTAGAGCGCCTAGTGCGAACTCGTTTTACGTTAACGCTCCAAGTTCTTGACGAATCAGAGAGCCGAACGCGGTGAACAGTTCGATCGCATTATCGTAAAAACACAACCCGTACTAGGCAACCTGGACGTTAAATAGTTTCTATATGTATGTAGGTACTGTAGGTACGTCCGTATAGACACTCACAGATCACTACAATAATTGTTTATCTTCATATTCTGTAACTTTAGAAGTAGGTTGTGATAGTGAACTGGAGTAATGGTCTTAGAGGGGATTTATGTTAATATATTTATATTATTGTAAGTAAAAGGCACATTACATTCTGCCTTCTAGTGTGACTAAAACCTAAAAATACTAACTATAAAAAACAGAACTTAAAGAATGTCGTCATATTGCAGACATTATTATTTTACTTAAAACTATAAACAATGACATTGATTGTCCTGAGCTCCTACCTAAAGTAGGATGTAATGTGCCGAGTAGGGCAGTGCGGTTCAATCCCCCCCCCCCCCCCATACATGTACCAGTTACCACATGCCTCCTCCAACTACAGGCGAAACAGCTATGTGGTGCGAGCAAGCAGGAACCTTAACTAAATGTGTAAAATCTATGACATAGATCCATTTTCTAGTAAGTAGCATGTCACGTGTAAGGAACTGCTTAACTGATACCTAAGTTTTTCAAATAATAATGTATAATTTTATTAAAGAGCTATATTTTAGTCTATAATATTATCTTGATACCATGTTAGCAGTTGATAAATGTACACTGTGGTTCATTTATTTTCTATTATAGTTATATGAGTGAAAACTTGTAATTGGCTTAGGGTGTTACCAGACCAATCGATCGATCGATGGTAGAATGGATTAGTCGACGTCGTTCGATCTGGTAGAAACTGTCGATCGACGTCGACTAATCCATTCTACCATCGATCGATTGGTCTGGCCTTACGTTACCTATCATGTCATTTATACATTACATCACAGAGTACTTTTTTATATAAGGCATTACATTCAGTCTGCAGCTGTAAGTTTTCCATAAGGTAAATAAATTAAAAATGGAAATAAATAAATAAAACAAAATACCTACTCAGTTTGTGTAATACGTAAATATTCTAGAAATCTTCATTATCCAAAGTCACGTAATTAGGAAAGTAGATATGCAACAAACCCATACAACTTCGGCCTCGCATGGACAAAAATAAAACTGTATGTTTTACGAAGAACTATTAGTATTCTATAACCTTGTGTAATTTCAACATGCTATCTAGTTGGGTTTCAGATATATAAGGCATCCAAAATGAACAGATTTGCTCCGGTGATACTTTGGCACAAAGCACTTTTTTCAAAATGAATGTAATAATTATACTTGTTTCTCTCTAAAAACCTAGAATTAGTTTATATAGCTGGTTTACAGAGCTCACTAGGCTAAAACTAGTTACTTTACTGAACTCAGGTAGCCAGTGCTGGCTTTGCAAAGCAAGCGCCCATCAAATAACTATAGTTACTATTCATTTATTATTAAAGCTTAATTAATAGTCCAAGAAACAAAGGCTAAAGTAAACAATAGTATATTTTGGTATTAGTTTATTAGTCTCCAACCACTACATTACCTTCATTATGGACATACTATCGAGGTGCGGTGCAGGAGGTGCTACATTATTTTGAATAAATACCATATGATGGACATTATATAATTATGTGCACAGCAGCCTACTGTTCTTCGGCCTACTATGCAGTTACAGTAATGCTGTTATCAATTTATTAAAATGTACACATAGTATACTTTACGGTTTACATGTCTGAATTGTATTTTGCCTCTTAAAATCCAGGCATTTGTACTTTATAACTCTCTCATAACATTGTCACATCACGAATGATAAATGACAATGAAGATCGAGTACCCAACGAAAAGTGTTGCCACTACCACATATTTAATAATGCCATTACATTGAATTGGTCAATCTATTGATTAGTAAAATAAATGACAACATTAATAAACTGATACTATTACATCCCTGTTTTAATCTACATAATATGTGGAGTTTTTACTAACACAAGTAATATTTTTACTTGTGTTAGTAACAACTTAATTTAATATAAATACCTAATAATGTTTCGTAATAATTTCATTTCTTATAAAAAATACCTTTTGTTTAACACTGGCAATGTTGTCCCAAGCCACAATGGTTTACTGGATCAATAAAATGTAAAAAAAATTTAATCCTTTTTCCCGCTAGGTTCGGTTAAAAGAAAACGATGACGAGATATAAAATATTATGAGACATTTTCACAATAAATTATATTCTTGTCCACTAAGGCCGTAATTTGCATACCTCCTTTAGCTTGCTTATGTGTACCTATATTTAGGTACATTTACGAACAAATTTTTATACAATATTATCAGCTTATTGTTAGTTTTATGAATAAGGCACAATATATAGGATATTATTAAAATGCCGCACTATTTTACTTTTAATTAATTAACATAATTAACCCGGTTGGCAATACTGTCAAATAGAAAAATATTACCAAATTGTTAATACTCACCCAGCGCGATTGGGAAGATTGAGGTGGAGAACATGTGCATGTAGCCCAATGAAGAGGCAGCATAGTGCCAGACATATTCCGATGCTGATGCTCATGGTTATAATGACACCAACACACAAAAACTACGAATGATGTCTGCCTGAGCAGCTAAGCGTAACAATGAGCACTCTTTGTCCAGCCACTCGTTGATAATAAACACTTACTTCGACAGCGTAGGTACTCCACTTCGCGCAAGATAATGGAGGTATGGGCTCTATAGGTACCTATAGCATTGTGTACACGTCCTCGGTGGTAAACTCCAGGTATTAGACGTAGCCTCACAAGTCGCACTTGAGCTCTTGTACGTACTACTTACTACGTATATACGTGATACGTAAACGTTTGAGATAATAACGAAATTCTGAGAAACTTAGGTAGATAACTACCTACTTAATAATGTGATAAATAGCTTTTTTAAACAACTTTCTAGCAATTATTAGACCTACCTGTTTACATTAGTTATTCTCGTCTAGTGGCAGAAAGGCACAAATGCTTTTATCCGTGTTGGAGATAGATATAGGTACAATGACAAGCCGCGGTGTAATAGGTAGCTCCTCTATAAACTCTCGTTTACTTATGGGACAAGTCATAGGACTCAGCAAACGCAGTTACGCAGCGGCAGGTAGTTAGTTCTAGTGTCAGCGTGAACGTGAGACAAAGGATCGTTATGTGTAACTGTAGCGTACTGGAGGACGGCGCCGACGCGGGCGTGTCGCAGTGTAAGCGCAGAGCCGGCTGCTACGTGCAGCGTCGAGCGTCGAGCGTCGAGCGTCGAGCGGTGTGTCGTCGCTAGGCTACTACTCAATAGTGGTTAACATTAGATTCTATATTTGGTTGCACAGATGGCGTAGTGCCGGTGTGTTGAGTCAAAGACATTGTTCTACAACATCTTTGTGTTGAATGTTGTCGGTTTGTGGGATTTTTTGTTTGTGTGACCCACAGTCGTTGTGTCGAGTCTAGGCGTTCTTGATGTCCGGGGTTTCAATGTTTATGAAGTTCCCTGCGCCACTGGAATGATTACCACTGCGTAGTCTTAAAACAATATAGGTAAATAGAATATGTATCGTTGGATCGTTATATTTCAAGTGCTTGCAAAGTCGCACCGACAAGTAAGCCACAAATGTCCCACATTTGTGGCTTACTTTGTTATGGCTGGCTTATCTTTGTTTACTGTAATTGGTTCATCAATATAAGCGTTTTCACAATACAAACTCTAAAGTGCCCAAGAGTATAGTGGATACTTTAAAATCATATCCGACTGATAACGTTCACACGTGTATCACAAAATAGTTTGTCCCGTGTAGAGATAGGAACCGACACTCGTCGCAATGGCAGTGGCGCTGGCGAGGCGACCATTGAACCACTACGCCACGCCGTGCGCCATCCGTGCAGTGAACACACAAGGACGTTTACACGCGACCTAAGTATCCACATCGCGTGCTTTAGTGAATACTGGAGTTAGATATATACTCCTGAACTTAACATAACCATTGTTTAACTAACTGACAAGTTTACCAACATTCATATATTGTTTTTACGAATGCTAGTTTAACATTTTGTTTACGGTACCCTAAAGCTACGGCGTCGCACGTCTGGCTCTGTGCTCACTTAGGATGAGATAAGCACTTATTGTTAGCACCTACAAGTACCTAATAAACATTGTAGGCAATTATGATTGCATACGTACACTGTTCTACAACTAAACTGTTTATGTTGGCAGTGAATGATGCTCATGCCAGTGATAAGTGTTCAGCGCTGTCCAGTGTTGAGGCGAGCACTTCGCACTGCGCCACCCACGCAGTCAGTAGGTACACCGGAGGACACTCTGGAACACAACTAGTTGCTCGTTACGTTTTCGCAGTCTAGGGTTCCGAGGAAGCATAGACAGTTAAGTCTTGCTTGCGGAGCCACGAGATAGTGCCGTAACCCGTTGAGTGTCGGCAAAAAAAAGTGAAAGGAAAGTCCTTGGCGCTTATGCACACCACGTGTGCAAGAAACACGCAAGAGATGGATGATCAATTAATAGATCATTTTAATTGTGTCATTTTGGTAGTCTATACCAATATTATAAAGCTGAAGAGTTTGTTTCGTTGAACGCGCTAATCTCAGGAACTAGTGGTTCGAATTGAAAATATATTTCAGTGTTGGATAGCATATTTATCGAAGAAGGCTATATAACATCACGCTGCGACCAATAGGAGCAGGACCTAAATTAAAAATGTTGGAAACTTATGTGAAGCAGACGAAGTTGCGCGGCCAGCTAGTTTTATATAACTGTACACTACACGCAGCACGGTCCCTCACAGTTTTCTTCGCTATCAAAGCGAACCTATAATTATTTAATACACTCAACTTCGAAAACTCAGCGGTACGCGCCTTGGAATCAAACCTGAAACCTCGAAGTGGCAGTTCGACGGTCCGCTAGGCTATCGCTGCTTTAAGGATTTCTCCCCAGGTTTTCCCATGAGACAGTTAAGCTGTGTCGTCAGCGAATGCGAAGATTTAACAGCTTTTCAAAATCCATATAAGCTAAGTCCCATCAATATTAAGAGGACTAATGTGGGACCAACAACTTTGCCTTGTGGAACACCTTATCATACAAGGAGTAATCTATAAGTACTATAATATTATAAAGCTGAAGAGTTTGTTTGTCTGTTAGTTTGAACGCGCTAATCTCAGGAACTACTGGTTCGATTTGAAAAATTATTTTAGTTTTGGATAGCCTATTTATCGAGGAAGGTTATAGGCTATATTATTATAACATCAAGCTACGACCCACGGGGTCGGCGCAGTAACGAAAAACACGGGTGAAACCGCGGGAACATCTAGTATTATATATAGCTACTGTTAAAATTTATTTAATTGATTATTACATAGTAGAAGGAGAAAATAATAAATAGCTAAACCATAATGGTAGACAATATTTATTTATAATACATATTAATTAAATTCTGTGATCAACAAAAAAGTTTACAGTCAAGAACGTCACACACGACCACAATAATAAAAACTTCACTTGTAAGGTAACGTGATCATGTACGCGATTCACACGCGCATCTGGAATGGCTTGCTTTAAATATTAATCAATTTTCGATAATAATTCATTTATCGTCTACATATTAATCTTGTGCAAGTTAGTTTATGGTATATTTACTACACCTATCATACATAAAATAAATCAAAAATAATTCCAATATTTGTGAAAATAAATTCTCTATGAATATAGTCGTGATAATACGAATTCCTTGGTAAATGTATCATGTTTGCGTCGTGTGTGACGTTCTGTGTGTGTGCGTGTCAGGCGGAACCGGATGTGCGCCGCGACACTCAACTGTACAACCACTCGTACGTCGACATACCGAGCCTTAGGGGGCGTGTCATGTCGCTGAGTCAGAGCGCGGGGAGGACGCGGCAGGGGCGGGGGCAGGGGGAGGGGGAGGAGCTGCGGGAGGTGTGCTAGTCCTGCGAGACGGGCGGCGGCGGCGGCGGCGGCGCCAGGAAGGCGGGCGGCGGCGGCGCGCCCCACGGCGGGGGGTTGAACCCGCCGCGCCACGACATGCCCAGCATACCTGCACACACCACGTAACGCCATATAGCAACACTACGGTAACACAGCATTATACTCAATGAGTCACACCAATGTGTTTTGTTATAAGCACATCTAAAAAAGAGGTAACTCGAGAAAAAATAATCAATTTTAATTTTTTCCTATATTCAAAAATGACTGAGATATTAAACGTTAAGTACGGTCTCCGCGGCAAAATCCGACTAAGCAACCGCTCTAACGTGTGACGTCACTCTGCAAGCTGCGAGTCGGCGCTTGCGTACACCTACATGCAACGTGACCTCATCACACTGGAGGGCGAAGGCACATAAATTTAATAAATTGGTGAAACTTTACAACGCTGTATCTTTGGAAATCCTGGCCCGATTTTGATGAAACAAAAACTATTATTATTTACACAAGTACGCACAGTAAATACAGTACTTTTATAGTAATATTTTAATGTGTTTGTGTGACTCATTGTATTGGAGCACTAACCGGGTGGCGGCGGCGGCATGTGCGGGCCTCCAGGCACGTTGGCCGGCGGCCCCATCTTGCCGTCCTGAAAATGCACGTAATATCATGTTACACATACTTCTCAGAACGTTTATGTAATGTAAGTGCGGCGGGGAGGCGCCTGGCACGTACCTGGTGGTGGTGTGGCGGGTGCGGGGGGTGCGGCGGGTGTGGGTGCGAGGGCGGCGGGGGCGGCGGGAACGCACCCATCGCGCTGCCCGGCGGCGGCGGCTGCGCGCCCGCGCCCGCTGCGAACAAACCACACAACACACGTTACGTCACACATAGTTCATGCATATTGCAACATGTAGGTATCTCGATTCTTGAGAGATATAATAATAATATAATAATATTCTACCACATACACACAACACCATCTAGCCCAAACTAAGCAGAGCTTGTACTATGGGTACTAGACAATGGATAAACATATTATATTATACATTATATTATACATAGAAACACCCAGACCAAGACAAACATTCATGTTCATGCACACAAATGTTTGACTTGTGCGGGAATCGAACCCGCGACCTCAGGCGTGGCAGTCGGTTACACTAACCACTACACCATAGAGGCCGACAATAAAAATAAATTAAATTAAATTACGAATTATAATATTATATATACATATAATATTATAATTTCTGACGCTAGCTGGAGAAAAGAAATCATGAACACAATGTAATGATTAGTTCAAAGATGTGGAGCACTCACCGAGCCACGGGGCCGGCTGAGAGCTGGGCGGCGGCGGCGGCGGCGGGAACACGCCCGCCGGGCCCAGCGGCGACGGCATCTCGCCTGCGGAACCAGCGGTACGCTCAGTTAGACACGGTTATATACAACTTATATTAAATTATTTATATATATAAATCATCCCTGCGACACTTTTTGGAGTGTTTGTCGCTAGCTCTTGGATAGTTTTGGTTTTGGTCATCCAGGCACACTTGGCAAAAATCATCAGTATATATTATATACATTATGTGTGTGTGTGGTATACGTACCGGGCGGCGCCATGATGGCGCGGGCGGGCTGGTGCGGCGCGAACAGCCCGGGCGCGAAGCGGCGCGGGCCGCCGCCGCCCGCCCCCGGCGCCGGCGGCGGTGCTTCGCCCAGCTCCGCCATCAGCGACATGTACTCCTCGTCGATCTTAGCCTGCGCCGACCACATCATATCAAATATGTATTATATTTTATTTTACATTTTAAGAAAACTTACAGATATATAAAAGTAGTAAACAGAACAATATGAAAAGGAAGGCCAATTACAAGTTTTCACTTATGTAATCATTATGGTAAACATTCAATATATTATCTATATACATAATGAACGAAAACACGATATGGCATTCAAATAATGTGTCTAGTCTCTAAGTACATTTTTAGTGTTAAAAATATAACTGCACATTTAGTACTAAAGCACATCAAATACGAATACGCACGACATGAAAACTTTGAATTAATTTATATGTATATATCAGTGGCATAACAGAATGCAATGTACGACAGGGTGTCGCGGCTCGCGCGTGCGCGCTACCTTGTTGGCGGTGTGCGCGAGCGTGCCCTGTCCGGGGCGCTTGGCGCGGCAGTCGCGCGCGATGTGCCCCGCGCCGCCGCACGACGAGCACACGATGCTGTTCGTCACGTTGGGCTTGTCCGGGCACTGCACATGTACAACATTATCGACTTTTACTTACATTTCAACGAAGCATATTATTTAAATAGCACCCTAGTTCGTGACAATAATATGTTTTATGTGACTTCATTCCCATTAGGAATAATTCCGGTTGTGGGCCAATCTACAAACATTCAAATAATCTACACAAAGAATACCCACACTCGAAACTATAACTAGTGGATGACACTAATGATTGTCTCGAGTGGGTTGACACTCGGCACTCGGCACTCGGCACTCGGCACACTGACAGGCGATGGCGACGCATCCACTTAGACCACTACGCTGCGCCGACGCTATGCGTACAGTGAACTTTGTTAACAAGGTGTCCGCATTTTGGAAAGTCAGACAAACTCACGGTGGTCAGGGAATGTCAGTGAAATCGAGGGGTGATTTTTGGTGGCACAATATAACTGAGTGACGGGTGCGTCAGTCGGTTAAATTATGCATTTTATAAATTTCTTTTTTTAAATTAAATTTTATAGTCCAAAATTTCTCAGAGATTGTAAAATGAGAGATATAATTAATTCATGCTTTAGTCTGACCCGACTATTGAAGCATTTTACGAGGTTTGGAATGATTACATTAATACACATCTTCATTGGTCATAATTAGATAATTCCTTCTTAGTTTTCTTTTTTAAGAAAAACTATATTAATGGATTATGATATAATTGTAGTCATAATTAGATTTTAAGTGGGAGTGCAGTACAAGTCGGTCTCCGAAGCGGAGGTGAGCACTTGCACAAGTGCATCATCAGTACAGTATAGTGAGGAGTGGTTGAGAAGGTGGTGGTGACTCACGAGCCAGGTCTTGTGGTCGGTGGCGGAACAGTTGGCGCAGCGCACGGCGTCGTTCTCGCGCAGCGTGCCGTTCAGCTGCGCCAGCTCCCGCAGCTGCATGCGCCGCAGGTCGTTCTGTCCCTCCGGCACCTCCACGCCCTGGCGGATCACCTCCTTGATCTGCGCACACACACACCAGCGTTACTAGCAGGACAGCGGGACAGGTGCCAGGGACAGTGCAGCAGCAGCTCGCGGTACCTTCTCGACGGCCTTCTTGACGCAGTCTGCGTTGGTGGCGGTGATGTACGCGTGCAGCGGCTCGTCCTCGCCCGGCAGCGGCTGGCCGTCCTTGCGCCCCACCTTGCCCTCCTTCACCGAGCCCTTGCCGCGGATGATGATCTTGGCGCCCGTCTCCTTCTCCATCGCTTCAACACAACCACACTAACGTTACGCACTAGTTGTGAGATCTATCTATATAAATAAAAATCAAATGCCACATGTATGACGGGGCATCACTTAGGACGGCTCGACCGACTTGGCTTTTTTTTTGTGTAAACGAAAATTTGCGAGTAATCCGCTGGAAATGTCGAAAATTGTATTTTTATATGGCAACATTTATTGACGTTTTGATATTGAATTTAATTGCGTGAAATGTATTTTTATATAGATTGACAGGACGACTGTCGGGTCACCTACATAAAATATAAAATTGAATTATAATGATGTGATTTATGTACCTTTGAGCGTGTTCCCGCGCGGTCCGATGAGCAACCCCACGAAGTTAATGTCAGGGTGCTCTTCCTGCGGGATCATCACCTTGTCGTGCACGCGGATGATGGGCGGCCTGCGACACAAACACGCGTCACTACGCCGCCTCACTCGCACTCGTCCTCCAAACTCATAGTCATAATTACGAACGCTTTAGAGATTAAATATACAAATATAGGTACATGGTTTGAATATAATTTATACGTACGTACTTGCGTAGGTATAAATGGATCAAAAACAAGCATGATATAAAGAAAATTCTTCTGAAACGTCGACCTCAAACCCCAGCTTAACGGCGTTGGTACCTACTGAGTACTGGCAAATTACAGAACATCGCAGTCAAATAACCTTGAGACAGAATTTGTGTTGGTAAAGCTGGCTGGTAGCTGGTATGCATCACCGCGCGAATAATACAGCTAGTAAAGTGTGCGTGTACTTGTAGTCGGGCGGCGGCTTGAACTCGGGGTTGATCTGCTGCATGCGCTGCACGAGGCGGTGGCGCTCCTCCTCGAGCTTGCGGCGCGTGCGGTACTCGCGCGTGTTCAGGCGCTTGCCGTCCGTCGAGTAGATGGGCTCCGGCGACGGTGACCTGCGCGCCACGACACTCCTTCATCGCGTCCTCACACACACACCGCCACACGCCACACTCCTCACAGACCACGCTCATGGCCGCCTCCCTCGCTTCGTTCGAGACAACAACTCATCTTGGTCAATACTTGACTTTTAAGTAAAACGTATCATTTGATGGCGAACGCCTCCAAACAGTTAGTATGACGATGTAACAAACATAGTGTAGTGATGAGCTCGTCGGCGCGACGGAGCGCGAGCGGAGCGGAGGCGGGGGCGCGGAGGCGGCGCGAGCGCGGCGCGGGGGCGGCGCCGGCCGAGCGGCGGGCTGCGGCGCGCGCACCGGGGCGACACTGTGCGCGCGCCGCAGATATCATCTAACACCGGCGTTTGTGAATCACAGAACAAATAATACGATGTGCACTGATATATCCTACACTAACGCCTAAGTCCTAACGCCCTGAGAAAAGAATAATTCAATTAATTTTATCCTGAAATTTTAATTAAGCTCATTAGCCCTGAAAATAATTCAGTGATTAATATTGACCTGTAGCTGAAAAATGATTAATTAGGAGTTTAATTAATTAATTGAATCATTAGTTACGAGCAGTCTGTATATTGCGACCTGCAAAATTAAGAAAATTGCGCATTAGTGAGGCGGGGTCATCCGCGACACGAGACACAGACCCCGCTCGGGCTCTACCGACTGACGACGAATCTCCGGGCACTCATTCACTACGCGAGCCTGCGTGAGTGATGCTCGCTGCCGCGCACTGGGCGGCAGCGAGCGCGCTACAGCGAGCAGCGCGAGTGGCGGCGGCGAGCGCTCGGCGCTCGTGTCGCGGCGGTCGCTCGACTAGAGATAAGTAATGAAAGCATAGTGTGCGATACTCAGTGTGGCAGTAGTAGGGAGCGGCGGCGCAGCGCGGCCGGCGGCACAAACCTCTCCTCGATGTTGGCGGGGATGCCCAGGTCGCCCGAGCGCAGCTTGCGGGACACCTCCTCGATCTGCAGCTGAACTGCAAGGGAACGGGTTAGCCACGCGCGGCCAGACGCACACATTAATACTGACGCCAACACTCGCCGCCTTACCTACCGCGACTCGCGGCACGTGGCACGTGGCACGCGACACGCGACACGTGACATGTGCCACGCGCCACGCGCCACTGCATTGCATTAGATTACACTACGGAGTTACTACTCATTCGGTCTCATGAGGTCGGCACTAACACTGAAACAGGTTTATTAAGTCAGAGGCTGAAATGAACATTACACTTTGTTTAAACATGTGTCGCACCGCGCGCCGCGCACGGCGCCGCGCAATACTTCACTTGAAAGGTAACTTTATACAGAGAGAGGAGAATGGCGTGGCGTGGGGCGCGGGTGCGCTCGGTTACACGCGACACTGAGAGCTGGTCGGGCCGCGCTCCGGCCGGCGGCAGTAAGTGAGTGGAAGTGAGGAAGCGCTCGGTTAAGTACAGAGGGAGGCGAGGCGGCTACTCACGCAGGTACTGCTCCTCCTGCTCGCGCGTGAGCGTGGACGGCAGCACGGTGGGCAGGCCGGGGATGAACGTCTTGTCGTGCTCCGAGCCCATCCAGCGCGTGCGCCGGCGCCGGGCGCGCCGCTCCGCCGCCGTCTCGCCGACGGGGCCTGCGCACGCGTACTCTATCACTTCTGCCGTACATCACATGTTATAATACTAAGTCATGTATGAGTTTGAAATGAAAATGACAAACGTACATCAATGCTAACTTCCCAGCACATATACTTTTTAATATTTATTCTATATATTAACTTTTGGTAAAATATTCTAGTGTACAATCCATGCTGGTACCAAAATATGATTTATTATATATATAATACCTAATATAATATCAGCCCTGCATTAAACTGTCCCACTGCTGGGCACGGGCCTCTTCTCAGTATGAAAAGGTAGGTTAGACCATAGCCCACCATGCCGACCTAGAACGGGTTGGCAGACTTCACATATAATCAAGAACATAATGTAGAACTGTGAGATCTGTCATGCAGTCAGCATATCGAGTATGCGTTGCGCGGCTGATGTACAAGTTAGTAGGTAGTAGTGAGTGTGCACAATGCACGTACCGAGTCCGTCGTCCTTGTCGTCGTCGGGGTGGTAGTCGTGGTGCGAGGGCTTCTCACGGTAGCGCGACTCGGTGCGCGCCTGCAGCAGCTCCAGCTTCTGCTGCACGGAGGTGGGCGGCGGGATGGCCGTGGCGGCGGACAGCGCGGCCGCCGCCGCCGCCGCGGGCTGCACCGGCGCCGCCATGCGCCGCTGCGCCACAAACGTCTGTTACCCGCCGCGCGCACGCACAGGGAACACGTCCAGTCATCAACACATACCAAGCCAAACATAATATAACTAAATAATATCAATGCCACAGTATACTTACACCGCAGTACTGACACTCTACTCAACTCTAATATTGGAAGGTAAACAAAACAAAATAAATCACTTCCATACTTGTTGCAAAATAAAATGACTCCCAAAGATAAAAGTAAAGTAAAGCATAAAATGTGGAGGTGTAAGTACTTCTACAACATGTTTGCTTACCGCATAGCTGATATACTTCTACAACATGAAACATTAGTGTTAGTACAAATACTGTCATACCACAAGTATTCACACTATGTACAGTATGTCCTCCTTAACATTAGGAAATAAACTTTATAATTTACCTCTCGTTCTCTAGCATTATGCTGAAAAATATTACTAATGCTCACTCTATTAAGAACTTTGGTTATTATTAAAGTTATTTCACAAGATGCCAAACAGAATTACAATGTTTATAAAAAGATGAATAGTTGATAAATAATGAACATAGTAGGAGTGTCTGTGTGTCACCTGAGCAACAGCAGCAGCGGCGAGTATGGCGGCCTGTGTGGCGGGGTTGATGGCACCGTTGGTGGTGACCTGCCGCGCCGTCGCCTTCGTCGTCGTGCCCACCATCTGGTCCAGCAGTGCTATCGTACCATCTCTGTGCACACCACTAAATGTTAGCTTAATGTGTTGTTCTGATAATTGCTTATAAATTGTAACAGTATTATCTCAACTAATTAAAGACCCTTGCCTGTCTTTAGACTTTCGACTGCGACTACGGCTTCTGCTGCGTGACCGACTGCGACTGCGACGCTTCTCCTTGTGACGATCACGGCTGCGGCTACGCTCTCGCTCCTTATCCCTACAAAACCATTATATATACACATACAAAATTAAACGATCTAAGTATAATGACGCTTATCAAGGCATGTATTCACGTATTGTCCTTTACCTTTTGGAGCGGTGTCGATCCCGGTCGCGGTCCCGATCTCGGTCCCTGTCACGGTCGCGATCGCGATCGCGCTCACGCTCACGGTCGCGATCGCGCTCCCTATCCTTATCTCGGTCGCGATCTCTGATCTTCTCGCGGTCACGCTCCTTATGCCTATCTCGATCGCGAGATCTTGAACGACTTCTATCACGATGTCTTGAACTCATAGCGAAAACTTATTCACAGAGCTATCTCAATATAAAGTAGACAGCTATACGAAATATGCTTAATCTAAGTCTACCTAGATCAATTAATATTCTATTCTATTCTTTCCAAATACTAATGTGTTATTTTAACAATAATCAATGTTTTTCTTGCAATAAACCCCACAATCAATGTGTCAACAAGAAAACTAAAAGAGTGACAAAATGGCGACAATCACAGATAAAAACTTAACTAAGAAGATGCTTCACAATAGATGACTTTGACCCATCCAAAAAATTTCACCTTTTAAGCTCAGGTAGCGTTGGCGTTGTCTCGTCAAGTCTCGTGCATTATAATCTATATTGCTTATGTTGGCAACTGCGCATCTGAATTTAGAAAGCTAATCAGTACTAGCACAAGGCAATAAAAACATTTCATAATTATGGAAAACTGCTAACCGTCGTTAGCATAGCTAAGAGTATATTGGTTAACGTGGAGCCAACCACACCTCACTGCTCAATATCGCTTAATGCTACCTTTTTGACACAGAAGTATCGACGAAAGCTGCGTAAGAATGATAATTTGCTACTTATCGGCCGTGCACTAATATGGGCATGGATATTTTCCGAAGAAAAGAAATATATCCCTTTGCTATGACCCAAAGACATCTTATTTATTTTATCTATACTATTCATGAGCGACATGCGTAATCTATGCCTTTAATGCCTTAGTTCCCAAACTGGTCCAGGTCCAGGGGTCCACGGAAGACTCGACGGGGAACAACGTTGGCGTAACAAAAAAATGGTGGTTCACAATTCGTAAGCGGGGGTCCACGAAAATTTATTTGCTTTCAATAGTGAAGAACTAAATTGTTGGCTTGACTTCATCTATCAATGTAGGTAGATAATATTTTAAGAAAGTTAGCGACAGTTACTTGTAAAAACTTGCATATTCCATATTCAGTACCAGTGGTCTCGAACCTACCGATTTTTCAATAAAGAATTACTGAAAAATAAAAATATAGTCAGCCTGTAGAGATTTGATGAACTTTTATATATTTTTTTTATTGCCCTTGGTGGCAGACGAACAAGTGGCCCACCTGATGGAAAGTGGTAACCACGGCTCATGGACTACAGCAATGTCAGGACACAGCAAAGCCGCTGCCTACCGCGAAAGAAGAACTCTCTTTAAACCTCGTTTGAAGAAGGACATATCATAGCACCCGGGAAACACCGAAGTTGGCAGTTCATTCCAGAGCTTGCACGTACATGGGAGAAATGATCGCTGAAAGCGTACCGTCTTGGAATTGAACGCTGCTAGGTGATATGGATGAACCCTGCTTCGTTGTCGAGTGGTACAGTGATAGAAAGGGGCCACTGGTACCAAATCAAACAGTTCTTCAGAGCGCTCCCCGTAAAAGAGTCAGTAGAACACGCAGAGAGACCCAAAGTCTCTCTGTTGCACCAACGACTCCAATCTATCCGTGAGATTGGGATCATCGACGATTCGAACTGCCCGTCTTTGTAGGGAGTCAAGTGGGTCGAGCTGGTATTTGGGGGCCCCTGCCTAGAGATGTGAGCAGTACTCCACGTGCGGCCGGACCTGTGCTTTGTAAAGCACAAGACGTTGACCTGGTGTGAAGTACCGCCTCGCACTGTTCAGTACATCCACCTTTTTACTCGCTAATTTAGCTTTGTCCTCCAAGTGACTCCCAAACTGGACTTTATTTGAGATTTCCACGCCGAGAATCCCAATACTTTCGGAGACACGGAGAGTAACTCCTTGGAACTGTGGCACCATGATAAAAGGGTCCTTCTTGGCAGTAAACGCGCACACTTGTGTCTTCGAGGGTTTGAATCGAACTAAGTTCTGTTCACCCCATTCGGAGGCCCGCCCAAGAAAGTCCTCGACTTCAGACGCAAGTTGTGTTCATCTTTCCTGTATCATGCTCCGAGGGACACTCTGATAGCTGTTATAATGCATGTCACCCGTGCTGTCATCCGCATAGCAATTAATGTTTAATCGATTGACAACAAGTCATTGATATGCAGAATGAACAGCGTTGAGGAGAGCACCGAGCCTTGAGGAACACCAGCGTTAATGGTTTTGGTTTCGGAGCTGCAACCATCAACGACGACTGTAATGCTCCGACCATCCATAAAGCTGGCAATCCATTTGCAGAGTCCTTCGGGGATTCCATAAGATGGTAGCTTCGATAGAAGGGCCCTATGCCAGACTCTGTCAAATGCCTTAGCGATATTGAGACTAACGGCCAGAGCCTCTCCTCTTCCCTCGAAAGCTTCCGCCCAGCGATGTGTGAGGTACGCTAGAAGATCACCAGCCGAACGACCATGGCGAAAACCATACTGGCGGCATGCATGAACTTGTTTTATTCTTCACCAATATAAATACGAATGCCAAGGAATATAGTAGAAATGTAGCTGCAGGGAGTCCACCGGAACCAGCTAAATTTTGAAAGTGGTCTATGAGAAAAATGTCTAGGACCTCTGCTATAATGTATAATATTAATGGCATAGATTACTAATTAATAATGGCTTAGATTATAACCTGCATAGCGACATCTAGCGCCACACAGGATAAACCTGTTCTTTATTATTAAAGAATTACTACTTTTAGCGCGCCTCCATCTAACCGGGTATAGTTAGACAAAAAATCAATTTAATTAAATAGGGAATTAAGTTTAGTACATACCTAATTATATTCAGGTAGGTATGAACCAATCAGAATTTAAGTACAGGCTGCTGGTACGAGGATTGACATAATTATGTATTCTTGCAGCTGAGAGGAGGGGTGATGAAATAACATTTAGGATATACTTATACCAGATTATTGGGAATACATAAGGAAATTTAAATAAGTTTGTTTCGAGAAATGGAAAACTTATTTTAATTATATTTCTAAAGAGAATGGTATATGGTATAAAGTAATTCAGCATGAGCCTTCTCGTACGCCGTGGTTCGATGATGATAATATTGGCAAAAATTGTGTTAAGTTAGCGTTAAGACTTCGTTCTGCGCACTATCCATCAGCAAAGTTTGCTTTTCTGATGCGTAAGGTAGCGTCAACTAACTGTGACATATGTGGCAAAATTGAAGACGTCCAGCATTTGCTGATGGATTGTGCCAGGAACAGGAATGAAAGGGAATTATTGATAAGAAAATTCAAATTTAATATTTTGGATGTTTGGCTTAGTCAAAGTATTTTGGCGAATCCAAAGTCGGAAAATGCAATGCGGTTTTGTGCTTTGGTTGAAGACTGCCGCATTAATCGTCAATAATTCCCTTATCTGGTAAATCCTAACTAAATTATTATAAAAGCGAAAATTAATTTTTGTTTGTTTGTGACCTTTTCACGCCTAAACCACTGAACCGATCATCCTGAAATTTTGCATACCTATACGTTGTCAGATGTACAGAAACAGACATAGAAAATTACTGTTCCCGAGGAAAATAACAATAACGTTCTTATGATAATAGATGGCAGCACGTGTCTTTAGAATCATGATTGAATTATATTATTATTATTATACAAGCAGAATACAACCCGAATTGATTGTCAAATTCTAAATTAACGCGAGCGAAGCCGCGAGGAAAAGCTAGGATTAAGATAATGTTGTGTTGTGTACGATAAGGTACGATGCGGTTGGCGTATCCGTGTGGATAAAAACCCCTTATTTAAATAAAGATTAAAAAGAAAAAAAAATGTATTCATACCATATTCGTAAGTCACGACCAAGAATACTTTTTTAATTATAGGTACAAGTATCCACAAAGCACAGAACTATATGTATGGCTCATCTTGCCACAGCCACCATCGCAATCTGGAAATCAGTTTAGGTAAGTAGTGAATTTGTCGAAATTGGTCGGTCCGCCGTTTAAAAGATGCAAGGGGGTTTTGGTGGCTGTGCCAAGATGAGCGCTCACCTTGGCACAGCCACCTCAATATCTCGGGAATCGCAAACCGTACCTATATAAACAATAATTTGATTGCACCAAATTAATCTCTGTTTAATAATTGGGCGACGTTAGCCACAAACTGTGCCAGAATTAGACGGCGCTTCTGATAAGAGAATATTAAGTTTATTTATTTAGCCGCGACGTACAGTTACAACTAGTTATTGCTATAGTTAGGACTTCGATCGGTGCTGTGGTTTCTGTAATACAAGTGTCTGCCGTGTCTGTGCCAAGTTGAGCGCTCACTTTGGCACAGCCACCAATACCCCCTTGTACCTTTTAAACGGCAGACCGACCAATTCTGCTGCTTTACGACCAATTTTGACTAATTCTCTACGTAAACAAATCTCTATGTATACTACCTAGCAGAACTATCGGTGCGTACAGATGCGCCACACGAAATAACCATATTATGTGTAGGTAAGGTACTTATCTATGTTCCAAGAACAAAGACGGAATTTTAACGCATCTATGCTGCTGTCTGCGTAGGTACGTGCGCCGAAACTACGAGTTAGGGTTACTAAACACATAAGCGGGCCATAAACATAAATTACAAAATGTATAATCCTTACTAATATTATAAATGTGAAAGTAACTCTGTCTGTCTGTTACCTTTTCACGGCTAAACCACTCGACCGATTTAGATGAAATTTGGTACAGATATAGTTTAAAACCTGGGGAAGGACATAGGCTACTTTTTATTGATGTAGGTACCACGCGGGCGGAGCCGCGCGCAAAAGCTAGTAAATAACTAAAAATAAATTCTATTAGGTAGGTACTTAGCGCCTGCTCATAAAATACCCGTTATGTATTTAATTTCAAATTTGCTCTTGTTTCTATAGGAGTTTAAGGCATCAAAATAGTAAATTGATAATAAATAATTTTTATCCTTAAATGCTGTCCCAAAACCATGTATATAAAGGTAGCAGTCTAGTAGCAACAATTGGTTAAAAAAAATCGATTAATTTGCGCAGTTTGTTCTCACTAGAGCTATGTGACCAGCCACCCGCAACCTAATGTCAGAATGGCCAGTCACCTTTAAAAATAGAGAACTTTTAAAAATGTTTACCTAGCAATAATTATAGGACGATTAGTAGCAACTTTCTATAATTATTTCGATGTAAAATATGGGTAGTGACCCGCCATTCTGATGGTCACAACACTATGCACAACACGTCACCCAAGTGTGTAGGTAGGTACTTATAAGCATAAGCCTAAACGTATAGCATTGTACACAAATACCTAAATGAATAGCAGAGTACCTACCTACTGCCTCAATAGAATAGCGGTAATTAATAGATTCTATACTTAGGTCGGACATAGCACGGATCTAAAACAGGGTTAAAATGAGTCTGCACACCCCTTCTGTGATACAGTATATATAACTGGTCTCCAGGTACCTAACTAGCGTTATAACAGTGCAATGAACAAGCCTCTTCTCGACTTACCTACAATTTGTTGAATCAGTTACTGTGCTATTAGTATAGCACATAGTAACTGATTCAACAAATTGTATTGATTAGTATCTAGAACCAAAAAAAAAACCATATTTATCTAATATATAATGACACTGATACAGCATGGAATAAGATATGTCATTTGTTGTAATTTAAATACCTATGCATTGACTTATTTTAAAATATACATAGGTAACAGCCAATATCTTCATATAATATATGTATTACCCAAGTAGGTACCTAACGAAAATAAGCTTATATTATGGCTATAAATTTGTTGTATATTAAGAAGATATTGATAGTAAGTTGGTTTTATAAGGATTTATAAATTTAAACAAATTTACTTCTGAGAATAAACAGACATCAGTGCTTTCTCAATATATTTCAAAGATCAAAATACATTTCTTACAACTGTTAACAGTTCAATCATACGACATTACAATTTAGAACAACATTATGTATTCCACTATTGCTAACATGTCACTTAAAAAAATACAAAATGCTGCAAAATATTACAACAGCTTATAGCTCAAACAAATTATGAATTAATTAAGTTTGCATATCTATTCAAACCATAAAATCATGTTGCACCAGCCTCATACAAGTTAGGCGTGAACATTACTGAAGCCAACCGAGGCCAGTAGCAAAATAATTTTAAATGTTTATGTCCATTGTAATAATCAATGCTTTAGAAAAATATCATGTCCCATGAACAAACGAGAAAATTAAACTTAATTCTACAATCATATTAAATCTCCTTAACACTAAAATATTTCTAGTACTTATGAACTACTAAACGATTTAGTCCGGACCCAACAGTTCCCTGGAAACACTCCACAGTTCACATCACTAACTTTTTGAAAACTATGTCAATCGGCTGATAAGTTTTATAGAAAACATGCCCGGAGTCAAATGCAGCAAAGATTGTCTTGAGGGTATCCTGAAACAAATTATTAGTTTCATTACATGCAACTGAAATGCATAGACACGTTCAAAGACTTAGTCAAGATTTTATATCAAATTTAACTTTAACAACAAAACTGTAACTGGATGACAGAACTGAACTGATGCAGAGTAACAAACAAATAAAAAAACGTTTTACACAACCTTTATATGAAGACGATAATATTATAAAGTACAGTCAGAAATGGATACTTACTATAGTTAATATTCAAGTAAACAATGTATAAGAAACATAAGAGTTACCTAGTCTTAGACGGGTGCGCCAGGGCCTCCCTTTTTTCCAATGAGCGACTTGTGTATGTGAGGGATGACACCGCCGCCCGCAATAGTGGCTTTGATCAAGCTGTCGAGCTCCTCATCTCCTCTGATGGCGAGCTGCAAGTGACGCGGTGTGATACGTTTCACCTTGAGATCCTTTGAAGCGTTTCCCGCCAATTCCAACACCTAAAACATTTGAATTATTGCAACATTAACAAATCCTTTCACTGATACTTTTCGATAGTCTGGATAAATTGTTTAGATTAGTAGGTAGCATGTATACCAAAATGAATTCATAGACATAACATTAAACCTAATATATCTGCTAATTTACCCACTTAACCTATTAGCGTGCATTTCCCGCCAAAACAAAATCCAGTACAAAACAACGCTAAGAGTCATGGCAGATTATCTAATTTCATAAATCACTTCACTGCACTAAAATAGTATAATTTGGTTCTAGAATACGCGAGCAATTTAGTTTTATAATTGCGCTATATTCAGTGCCGCCATATTGACAGGGCGTCGCGTAGCTTACCTCGGCTGTAAGATATTCCAGAATAGCTGCAGAATACACAGCCGCTGTTGCACCAACGCGTCCATGACTCGTTGTCCTATTTTTAAGATGTCTGTGAATCCTTCCTACGGGAAACTGAAAAATAAATTTTCATTGTAGCCTATTGATTATTTCCTTTTACGAAGTTGGTCGCCGCCATACTGCGGGGTCATTCATATTATTCAATTATATGAAATACTATTACAAAGCGAATATAAATATATTTACACCACGAAAATTCCTAAAATAAATTAAGACAACCTATTAACATACCTGTAGCCCTGCCCTTGCTGATCTGGATACTGCTTTCGCCTTAGCTTTACCCGAATCTTTACCCGCTTTACCGCCAGCCTAAAATTGACGAAAAATCCCATTAATTTTTCTTGTACGAATCTGAAACTTCGCCAGGAAGTAATTCACACCATTGTCCACCGAAACACACAATAAAACCGTAGTAACAGGAACTAAATTTCACAAAATCTTGCAAAACTCACCATTTTGAAACGTGTAACACACTATCACCACTACAGACAGTGAATAACCAACACAGGAAAGGCGCCAAGCCAAAACGCAAAATACAAGATGGCAGCGCTACCGCGATGTTCGATGCAATCAGGGCAGCCAATTGCACGCAAGCGGAAGTGTCGTAAAAAACAAACAACTCTCGACTAACGGCCCTCGTCCAATCCGCGTTGTTTGAAATGGCGGGCGAGATAACGCTTATAGTGCTGCCAAGCCGCACTGCGGCCTTTTCATGCACTATGTTTTTTCTTAATTTACGTTTCGTTATACTGTTTTTGAATATTTGAAATAACACGAAACGTTTGATTACATAACAAAAATAATTATTAACAATTATTTTTATACACTTTAATCTATAACGATAACTTCATATATAATATAGCACCATCGCTTATTAAAATCCTGCTTTGTTTGAAATATTTTATGGACACATAAACATTCAGAACTCTAACCTTTACTTATACCGGAATTTATGTTATTTATATTATGAATTTATGAATCATGATTTCAGGCAGTTGCAGCTATGTATTACTTTACTCTTTAAGTTGCAGCGAAGTGTGGATGTCTGGCATACTTTTGGGTTAAGTCTGCTACTAGAATATGCTAGAAAGAATTAAACGCTATTTTCTCGTAAATTAAAACGCTCCTGCGGAAGGGATAGAATAATAATGTTATTATTATTTATCAATATTCAACATATTATACATTAATTATTTTATTGATCCTTGTGGCATATGCACCAGCCATCTACCCAGTTGTAAGCAGGTACCTATCGTTAATTATTATAATAATAATTTAATACGGGTCCAGTAAAACTTCTGTACATTCCAGTTTAAAGTTATATATTTAAAATTATAGTTTAATATCTAAAGCGCAATAATTTATAATCGCTGCATTATCAACACCCGTATAACCAAACGAAATTTTATAGGTTCCTAGTCCTTATAATAAATAAATTATACAAGAAATAAAAATAACAACAGGGCCATGCCAGTGATACAAATTTTGATAATAAATGAGAACAGTCAATTTCATTAGTCATCGTCTTTATTGATAGAACATAGTCAGCGATCTCGCGTCGATTTTTTAAAGGCAGAATATGGAATTTTTTGCATAGGTCAAGATAGTTGTCGGAGTGGTATTGAATCTGTTGATGGTAACTATACATATTTTATAAAGCGCCTCTGGATCTATGAATTTAAAATACCAACGCTCCACACCTACGATGCATACTCAAGATGGCTGCGGACATATGTACAGTACAAAATTTTAAGCTTTTTCGCTTCCGTAAAACATTTGGACATTCTCATGACAAAACCCAAGGCTTTGGAAGCCTTTTTAACGAATGCTTCGATCTGTGTATCAAACAGTAGCTAAGAATAGTGAAACACGCCAACCGCGCCGGACAGAGTTTGATCTAGATAACGTTTGGCCTCCTAGTGTGTAGTTTACGGCTATGATTGAGTGCTTTCGGGTGTATGTTATTATTGAGCATTTTATGGGATTGAGATCGAGTTTATTGTCCTTACAGTAATTTACTAGTTGGAATAAGTCTGTTTGAAAGCTAATACGTCTGCATATGATGATATAGTGGTGCAGATTTTCATATCATCTGCAAAGCATAATAATTTGGATGATTTAAGGTATGAATCAATGTAATTTAGGTACATACACTATAAAGAGTAACGGGCCGAGCAAAGAGCCTTGTGGAACACCGCTGGGAACAGTCACCCAGCTAGACATGTAGTTGCTGAGCACTGTAGCCTGTGATCGGTTCTCAATATAAGAGGAGAACCACCTGAGCAAATCTCCGCGCACTCCCATGTTGCTAAGCTTTATAATTAGTAGGTTATGGTCAATACAGTCAAATGCTTTGCAGTAGTCAGTATACACGCATTCAACCTGGTTAACTTTGTCCATTGCATCTGTAATATAGTCATTAAAAAGTATCAAATTTGTAACAGTTGACCGACCTCTTAAAAAACCGTGTTGAAACGAACTAAAAGAATTTTAAGAGCAGCATAAATTTGATTATAATGTTGATTATAATTTGATTATAAATAATATATGGAACAAAAAGTTGTGTGATTCGCAAATGCGAGTGCCTAATTTTGGATTAATTATGACTGCGAGTTGAGGTCGTCATGATAAGAATGTTTTGACCCGAATCTCCTTATGTTTTAGACTTTATGTAACTCAGGATTAGCTGTCAGATTTGCTCCTGTCCACGAGACGTTTGCTAACAGCGCCTCTAGCGGCAACTTAAGTGATTTAATTACAATCTATGGAATACAGACGCTCGCTAATGTTATGTTACCGAATACCATTCCTTTTGGTATAGTTACTCTACTCTGTGCCGAATACCGAGAGCACCGAACATGTAATATCTAGCTACGCTATGTGCTACGTAGTAATCCGAATGTAATGCTGATGTTCTACACAAGTACATACGTTGAGTACTTGGCCATTATTTAAAGGTTTTACGTTGTGCACAACTGTAGCTATTCAAATATCATTAAATTGCAATGTTGCACATCACCAGTACATAACTTTTGGTCATTGTGAGTAGGTACCGTTGCACAGACTGTCGTCACCTCAGAGTTTCAATTATTAAGCCATTAACAACTCTGAGTTTGATAGTTGATACCTACTAATGTTCAATGCTACCTACTTATATGTTTGTTTAAATTACAGTGTGCAGGTCGTTGGTTACAATTTAACTACCTAGCAATAAGGCCTAGCGCGCACTGCCTTGCGGTGGAACGCGGTGCGTTTATTCTACCGTGCGGTAGAAAAACGCATTCACGGGGCCGCGCACTGCAGGAAAAAAAACGCACGTTTTGTCATTCGACCTCCAACTGTGGTGCATACACGTCATCGTTATGGACTACGATACAAGAGTTGCTATCTGTATATATTTATTGTTGCGTAAAAAAAAGTTACCCGAACAGTATTGGTTTCGTCCCTTGACGGCCTATGAAGGGCTTTTTAGTAAGATATAACGATCTACGTTCGTATCCAAAAAAGTTTTTCGCCGTCACCGGAGAAACGCCTGGTAACGACATATCTGTCTCGCGTCCCAATAGCATCTGAATGAGTGTCTGAGTGCATCTCTTTCATCGTAATGCGCGGCACTTCTTGATATCTCTATTAGATTCGATACAAAAATATGTGCGGTAGATTCATCGCTGCTGCGGGAGGCCAACGACGATCCATTGCGTTTATTTTACCGCAATGCGCGCACTTCTATGACATTATATACTTCACAGATTATGCGTTAAAAAAACGCAAGGCAGTGCGCGCTAGGCCTAAGTTCTCGTGTCCCGTACGTCCACTGACAATGAAAATTAGGCCACCAATAAATTTATAGAGAAATATAGCTGGCGACGCAATAGACAATAAGTGTTCCTGCTTCCTGTACGACATACTTAAATATTAATTATTAGTTTATCGTAGAATTTGTTGCTCGTCGTACACATGAAGTGTAAATCCTAACATTAAACATTAGTAATACTTGAGCTTGTAAAGTTACAAAACCTCTACTACATCGATGTCATCTACCAATACTGCGGCGCTCCGGTGGACTCGCTCATTATCTACCAAAACTGTGGCGCCTGCTGGACTCGCTCATTATCTACCAATACTGCGGCGCCTGCTGGATCGCTCATTATCTACCAATACTGCGGCGCCTGCTGGATCGCTCATTATCTACCAATACTGCGGCGCCTGCTGGATCGCTCATTATCTACCAATACTGCGGCGCCTGCTGGATCGCTGATTATCTACCAATACTGCGGCGCCTGCTGGATCGCTGATTATCTACCAATACTGCGGCGCCTGCTGGATCGCTCATTATCTACCAATACTGCGGCGCCTGCTGGATCGCTCATTATCTACCAATACTGCGGCGCCTGCTGGATCGCTCATTATCTACCAATACTGCGGCGCCTGCTGGATCGCTCATTATCTACCAATACTGCGGCGCCTGCTGGATCGCTCATTATCTACCAATACTGCGGCGCCTGCTGGATCGCTCATTATCTACCAATACTGCGGCGCCTGCTGGATCGCTGATTATCTACCAATACTGCGGCGCCTGCTGGATCGCTCATTATCTACCAATACTGCGGCGCCTGCTGGACTCGCTCATTATCTACCAATACTGCGGCGCCTGCTGGATCGCTCATTATCTACCAATACTGCGGCGCCTGCTGGATCGCTCATTATCTACCAATACTGCGGCGCCTGCTGGATCGCTGATTATCTACCAATACTGCGGCGCCTGCTGGATCGCTCATTATCTACCAATACTGCGGCGCCTGCTGGATCGCTCATTATCTACCAATACTGCGGCGCCTGCTGGATCGCTGATTATCTACCAATACTGCGGCGCCTGCTGGATCGCTGATTATCTACCAATACTGCGGCGCCTGCTGGATCGCTCATTATCTACCAATACTGCGGCGCCTGCTGGATCGCTCATTATCTACCAATACTGCGGCGCCTGCTGGATCGCTCATTATCTACCAATACTGCGGCGCCTGCTGGATCGCTGATTATCTACCAATACTGCGGCGCCTGCTGGATCGCTCATTATCTACCAATACTGCGGCGCCTGCTGGATCGCTCATTATCTACCAATACTGCGGCGCCTGCTGGATCGCTCATTATCTACCAATACTGCGGCGCCTGCTGGATCGCTGATTATCTACCAATACTGCGGCGCCTGCTGGATCGCTGATTATCTACCAATACTGCGGCGCCTGCTGGATCGCTCATTATCTACCAATACTGCGGCGCCTGCTGGATCGCTCATTATCTACCAATACTGCGGCGCCTGCTGGATCGCTGATTATCTACCAATACTGCGGCGCCTGCTGGATCGCTGATTATCTACCAATACTGCGGCGCCTGCTGGATCGCTCATTATCTACCAATACTGCGGCGCCTGCTGGATCGCTCATTATCTACCAATACTGCGGCGCCTGCTGGATCGCTCATTATCTACCAATACTGCGGCGCCTGCTGGATCGCTGATTATCTACCAATACTGCGGCGCCTGCTGGATCGCTGATTATCTACCAATACTGCGGCGCCTGCTGGATCGCTCATTATCTACCAATACTGCGGCGCCTGCTGGATCGCTCATTATCTACCAATACTGCGGCGCCTGCTGGATCGCTGATTATCTACCAATACTGCGGCGCCTGCTGGATCGCTCATTATCTACCAATACTGCGGCGCCTGCTGGATCGCTGATTATCTACCAATACTGCGGCGCCTGCTGGATCGCTCATTATCTACCAATACTGCGGCGCCTGCTGGATCGCTCATTATCTACCAATACTGCGGCGCCTGCTGGATCGCTGATTATCTACCAATACTGCGGCGCCTGCTGGATCGCTGATTATCTACCAATACTGCGGCGCCTGCTGGATCGCTCATTATCTACCAATACTGCGGCGCCTGCTGGATCGCTCATTATCTACCAATACTGCGGCGCCTGCTGGATCGCTCATTATCTACCAATACTGCGGCGCCTGCTGGATCGCTGATTATCTACCAATACTGCGGCGCCTGCTGGATCGCTGATTATCTACCAATACTGCGGCGCCTGCTGGATCGCTCATTATCTACCAATACTGCGGCGCCTGCTGGATCGCTCATTATCTACCAATACTGCGGCGCCTGCTGGACTCGCTCATTATCTACCAATACTGCGGCGCCTGCTGGATCGCTGATTATCTACCAATACTGCGGCGCCTGCTGGATCGCTCATTATCTACCAATACTGCGGCGCCTGCTGGATCGCTCATTATCTACCAATACTGCGGCGCCTGCTGGATCGCTCATTATCTACCAATACTGCGGCGCCTGCTGGATCGCTCATTATCTACCAATACTGCGGCGCCTGCTGGATCGCTCATTATCTACCAATACTGCGGCGCCTGCTGGATCGCTCATTATCTACCAATACTGCGGCGCCTGCTGGACTCGCTCATTATCTACCAATACTGCGGCGCCTGCTGGATCGCTGATTATCTACCAATACTGCGGCGCCTGCTGGATCGCTCATTATCTACCAATACTGCGGCGCCTGCTGGATCGCTGATTATCTACCAATACTGCGGCGCCTGCTGGATCGCTCATTATCTACCAATACTGCGGCGCCTGCTGGATCGCTCATTATCTACCAATACTGCGGCGCCTGCTGGATCGCTCATTATCTACCAATACTGCGGCGCCTGCTGGATCGCTCATTATCTACCAATACTGCGGCGCCTGCTGGATCGCTGATTATCTACCAATACTGCGGCGCCTGCTGGATCGCTCATTATCTACCAATACTGCGGCGCCTGCTGGATCGCTCATTATCTACCAATACTGCGGCGCCTGCTGGATCGCTGATTATCTACCAATACTGCGGCGCCTGCTGGATCGCTCATTATCTACCAATACTGCGGCGCCTGCTGGACTCGCTCATTATCTGGGAGTTAGAACCTGTAGCGTTAAGACAACGTTGTCTTAAGGCCACAGGTTCTAACTCCCAGATAATAAGTAAACCATAAGTAGGTATAAAATAATTGCAGCTAAACATAATTCATTTTGTAACTATGTCCCATATAAAAGTGCAAGAAACAATGAACGATGCAAATTGCAATATTATAAGCACAGCGCCATCTCGTGGCAAAACTTAACTAGTGACAATAATAATGATAAGTTTATATAAGCAACATATTTTCTCAATTATTTTAATTCCCTGACTCCTGTGGTAGGTGTCAACACCTGTGTTACAGAAGCTAGTGCCTTCTCCGATAGTATATAGATATGACACAAAGATATTACAATATCTTTGCTGTGACATATATGTGACATGAACATGTTCGTTTTTGCTTGCAGCGCCGTGCGTTCGGAATCAGTACAGTTTTTTTATAGACAGGTAGCCTATGTCCTTTTCAGTACACCTAACCGAGTATGTGAAACATGATACTCGGTCAAGTCGTTAAGGCGTAAAAGTGTAAGAAGCTAACAAACAAACACACTTTTACATTTATAATATTGATCAGAAAATGTAAGTTGAATTACATATTATAACTCAATAGTTACGCATAGTAGTTTGTACATCACGTTATTTAATGACGTCAGTTTGACTGCACGGCTGACGAGGACGTAGTGGCTCAGTGCCCGCCTCGCCGCCGCCGCGCGCCGAGTGTTGTGGGTTCGATCCCCACGCGGGACAACCATTTGTGTGATCCACAAATGGTTGTTCCGAGTCTGCGTGTTCTTTGTGTCCGTTGTTTGAATGTTTGTAAAGTCCCCGCGACACAGGAATTATTCCTAGCGCGGAGGGAGTTACCTTTTTTAAAAACAAAATAAACGTAATATGTATTAGATAAAGGTTAGAACTTAGTCCTTTTATCCACCACATATCACGTACAATTACGAATTAGTAGTTTCATTATGAAT
Organism: Catocala sponsa; assembly: GCA_963564715.1. NCBI lineage: Eukaryota > Metazoa > Arthropoda > Insecta > Lepidoptera > Erebidae > Catocala > Catocala sponsa. The sequence goes on along the minus strand of OY751337.1, from coordinate 27,705,940 downwards.
TTAGGTGGGCGAACGACAAAGTAATAGGATCAAATCAGGATCACTTAGATATAGTTGTGCTTTTGGAGGCCCATGCCATGACATGTGTTCTCATTAAGGTGTTCAGATTCCCTGACACTTCCGCGTAGTGCCCTCTGTCCCAGCCGGCGTTGTCTGCCACATACACATCGTGCTTCTGTCATACAATTATTTATTAGTACTAGCTGACCCGCGCTACTTCGTCTGCGTCACATAAGGTAATTTATTAGTACTAGCTGACCCGCGCTACTTCGTCTGCGTCACATAAGGTAATTTATTAGTACTAGCTGACCCGCGCTACTTCGTCTGCGTCACATAAGGTAATTTATTAGTACTAGCTGACCCGCGCTACTTCGTCTGCGTCACATAAGGTAATTTATTAGTACTAGCTGACCCGCGCTACTTCGTCTGCGTCACATAAGGTAATTTATTAGTACTAGCTGACCCGCGCTACTTCGTCTGCGTCACATAAGGTAATTTATTAGTACTAGCTGACCCGCGCTACTTCGTCTGCGTCACATAAGGTAATTTATTAGTACTAGCTGACCCGCGCTACTTCGTCTGCGTCACATAAGGTAATTTATTAGTACTAGCTGACCCGCGCTACTTCGTCTGCGTCACATAAGGTAATTTATTAGTACTAGCTGACCCGCGCTACTTCGTCTGCGTCACATAAGGTAATTTATTAGTACTAGCTGACCCGCGCTACTTCGTCTGCGTCACATAAGGTAATTTATTAGTACTAGCTGACCCGCGCTACTTCGTCTGCGTCACATAAGGTAATTTATTAGTACTAGCTGACCCGCGCTACTTCGTCTGCGTCACATAAGGTAATTTATTAGTACTAGCTGACCCGCGCTACTTCGTCTGCGTCACATAAGGTAATTTATTAGTACTAGCTGACCCGCGCTACTTCGTCTGCGTCACATAAGGTAATTTATTAGTACTAGCTGACCCGCGCTACTTCGTCTGCGTCACATAAGGTAATTTATTAGTACTAGCTGACCCGCGCTACTTCGTCTGCGTCACATAAGGTAATTTATTAGTACTAGCTGACCCGCGCTACTTCGTCTGCGTCACATAAGGTAATTTATTAGTACTAGCTGACCCGCGCTACTTCGTCTGCGTCACATAAGGTAATTTATTAGTACTAGCTGACCCGCGCTACTTCGTCTGCGTCACATAAGGTAATTTATTAGTACTAGCTGACCCGCGCTACTTCGTCTGCGTCACATAAGGTAATTTATTAGTACTAGCTGACCCGCGCTACTTCGTCTGCGTCACATAAGGTAATTTATTAGTACTAGCTGACCCGCGCTACTTCGTCTGCGTCACATAAGGTAATTTATTAGTACTAGCTGACCCGCGCTACTTCGTCTGCGTCACATAAGGTAATTTATTAGTACTAGCTGACCCGCGCTACTTCGTCTGCGTCACATAAGGTAATTTATTAGTACTAGCTGACCCGCGCTACTTCGTCTGCGTCACATAAGGTAATTTATTAGTACTAGCTGACCCGCGCTACTTCGTCTGCGTCACATAAGGTAATTTATTAGTACTAGCTGACCCGCGCTACTTCGTCTGCGTCACATAAGGTAATTTATTAGTACTAGCTGACCCGCGCTACTTCGTCTGCGTCACATAAGGTAATTTATTAGTACTAGCTGACCCGCGCTACTTCGTCTGCGTCACATAAGGTAATTTATTAGTACTAGCTGACCCGCGCTACTTCGTCTGCGTCACATAAGGTAATTTATTAGTACTAGCTGACCCGCGCTACTTCGTCTGCGTCACATAAGGTAATTTATTAGTACTAGCTGACCCGCGCTACTTCGTCTGCGTCACATAAGGTAATTTATTAGTACTAGCTGACCCGCGCTACTTCGTCTGCGTCACATAAGGTAATTTATTAGTACTAGCTGACCCGCGCTACTTCGTCTGCGTCACATAAGGTAATTTATTAGTACTAGCTGACCCGCGCTACTTCGTCTGCGTCACATAAGGTAATTTATTAGTACTAGCTGACCCGCGCTACTTCGTCTGCGTCACATAAGGTAATTTATTAGTACTAGCTGACCCGCGCTACTTCGTCTGCGTCACATAAGGTAATTTATTAGTACTAGCTGACCCGCGCTACTTCGTCTGCGTCACATAAGGTAATTTATTAGTACTAGCTGACCCGCGCTACTTCGTCTGCGTCACATAAGGTAATTTATTAGTACTAGCTGACCCGCGCTACTTCGTCTGCGTCACATAAGGTAATTTATTAGTACTAGCTGACCCGCGCTACTTCGTCTGCGTCACATAAGGTAATTTATTAGTACTAGCTGACCCGCGCTACTTCGTCTGCGTCACATAAGGTAATTTATTAGTACTAGCTGACCCGCGCTACTTCGTCTGCGTCACATAAGGTAATTTATTAGTACTAGCTGACCCGCGCTACTTCGTCTGCGTCACATAAGGTAATTTATTAGTACTAGCTGACCCGCGCTACTTCGTCTGCGTCACATAAGGTAATTTATTAGTACTAGCTGACCCGCGCTACTTCGTCTGCGTCACATAAGGTAATTTATTAGTACTAGCTGACCCGCGCTACTTCGTCTGCGTCACATAAGGTAATTTATTAGTACTAGCTGACCCGCGCTACTTCGTCTGCGTCACATAAGGTAATTTATTAGTACTAGCTGACCCGCGCTACTTCGTCTGCGTCACATAAGGTAATTTATTAGTACTAGCTGACCCGCGCTACTTCGTCTGCGTCACATAAGGTAATTTATTAGTACTAGCTGACCCGCGCTACTTCGTCTGCGTCACATAAGGTAATTTATTAGTACTAGCTGACCCGCGCTACTTCGTCTGCGTCACATAAGGTAATTTATTAGTACTAGCTGACCCGCGCTACTTCGTCTGCGTCACATAAGGTAATTTATTAGTACTAGCTGACCCGCGCTACTTCGTCTGCGTCACATAAGGTAATTTATTAGTACTAGCTGACCCGCGCTACTTCGTCTGCGTCACATAAGGTAATTTATTAGTACTAGCTGACCCGCGCTACTTCGTCTGCGTCACATAAGGTAATTTATTAGTACTAGCTGACCCGCGCTACTTCGTCTGCGTCACATAAGGTAATTTATTAGTACTAGCTGACCCGCGCTACTTCGTCTGCGTCACATAAGGTAATTTATTAGTACTAGCTGACCCGCGCTACTTCGTCTGCGTCACATAAGGTAATTTATTAGTACTAGCTGACCCGCGCTACTTCGTCTGCGTCACATAAGGTAATTTATTAGTACTAGCTGACCCGCGCTACTTCGTCTGCGTCACATAAGGTAATTTATTAGTACTAGCTGACCCGCGCTACTTCGTCTGCGTCACATAAGGTAATTTATTAGTACTAGCTGACCCGCGCTACTTCGTCTGCGTCACATAAGGTAATTTATTAGTACTAGCTGACCCGCGCTACTTCGTCTGCGTCACATAAGGTAATTTATTAGTACTAGCTGACCCGCGCTACTTCGTCTGCGTCACATAAGGTAATTTATTAGTACTAGCTGACCCGCGCTACTTCGTCTGCGTCACATAAGGTAATTTATTAGTACTAGCTGACCCGCGCTACTTCGTCTGCGTCACATAAGGTAATTTATTAGTACTAGCTGACCCGCGCTACTTCGTCTGCGTCACATAAGGTAATTTATTAGTACTAGCTGACCCGCGCTACTTCGTCTGCGTCACATAAGGTAATTTATTAGTACTAGCTGACCCGCGCTACTTCGTCTGCGTCACATAAGGTAATTTATTAGTACTAGCTGACCCGCGCTACTTCGTCTGCGTCACATAAGGTAATTTATTAGTACTAGCTGACCCGCGCTACTTCGTCTGCGTCACATAAGGTAATTTATTAGTACTAGCTGACCCGCGCTACTTCGTCTGCGTCACATAAGGTAATTTATTAGTACTAGCTGACCCGCGCTACTTCGTCTGCGTCACATAAGGTAATTTATTAGTACTAGCTGACCCGCGCTACTTCGTCTGCGTCACATAAGGTAATTTATTAGTACTAGCTGACCCGCGCTACTTCGTCTGCGTCACATAAGGTAATTTATTAGTACTAGCTGACCCGCGCTACTTCGTCTGCGTCACATAAGGTAATTTATTAGTACTAGCTGACCCGCGCTACTTCGTCTGCGTCACATAAGGTAATTTATTAGTACTAGCTGACCCGCGCTACTTCGTCTGCGTCACATAAGGTAATTTATTAGTACTAGCTGACCCGCGCTACTTCGTCTGCGTCACATAAGGTAATTTATTAGTACTAGCTGACCCGCGCTACTTCGTCTGCGTCACATAAGGTAATTTATTAGTACTAGCTGACCCGCGCTACTTCGTCTGCGTCACATAAGGTAATTTATTAGTACTAGCTGACCCGCGCTACTTCGTCTGCGTCACATAAGGTAATTTATTAGTACTAGCTGACCCGCGCTACTTCGTCTGCGTCACATAAGGTAATTTATTAGTACTAGCTGACCCGCGCTACTTCGTCTGCGTCACATAAGGTAATTTATTAGTACTAGCTGACCCGCGCTACTTCGTCTGCGTCACATAAGGTAATTTATTAGTACTAGCTGACCCGCGCTACTTCGTCTGCGTCACATAAGGTAATTTATTAGTACTAGCTGACCCGCGCTACTTCGTCTGCGTCACATAAGGTAATTTATTAGTACTAGCTGACCCGCGCTACTTCGTCTGCGTCACATAAGGTAATTTATTAGTACTAGCTGACCCGCGCTACTTCGTCTGCGTCACATAAGGTAATTTATTAGTACTAGCTGACCCGCGCTACTTCGTCTGCGTCACATAAGGTAATTTATTAGTACTAGCTGACCCGCGCTACTTCGTCTGCGTCACATAAGGTAATTTATTAGTACTAGCTGACCCGCGCTACTTCGTCTGCGTCACATAAGGTAATTTATTAGTACTAGCTGACCCGCGCTACTTCGTCTGCGTCACATAAGGTAATTTATTAGTACTAGCTGACCCGCGCTACTTCGTCTGCGTCACATAAGGTAATTTATTAGTACTAGCTGACCCGCGCTACTTCGTCTGCGTCACATAAGGTAATTTATTAGTACTAGCTGACCCGCGCTACTTCGTCTGCGTCACATAAGGTAATTTATTAGTACTAGCTGACCCGCGCTACTTCGTCTGCGTCACATAAGGTAATTTATTAGTACTAGCTGACCCGCGCTACTTCGTCTGCGTCACATAAGGTAATTTATTAGTACTAGCTGACCCGCGCTACTTCGTCTGCGTCACATAAGGTAATTTATTAGTACTAGCTGACCCGCGCTACTTCGTCTGCGTCACATAAGGTAATTTATTAGTACTAGCTGACCCGCGCTACTTCGTCTGCGTCACATAAGGTAATTTATTAGTACTAGCTGACCCGCGCTACTTCGTCTGCGTCACATAAGGTAATTTATTAGTACTAGCTGACCCGCGCTACTTCGTCTGCGTCACATAAGGTAATTTATTAGTACTAGCTGACCCGCGCTACTTCGTCTGCGTCACATAAGGTAATTATTAGTACTAGCTGACCCGCGCTACTCGTCTGCGTCACATAAGGTAATTTATTAGTACTAGCTGACCCGCGCTACTTCGTCTGCGTCACATAAGGTAATTTATTAGTACTAGCTGACCCGCGCTACTTCGTCTGCGTCACATAAGGTAATTTATTAGTACTAGCTGACCCGCGCTACTTCGTCCTGCGTCACATACAGGTAATTTACATTAGTACTAGCTGACCCGCGCTACTTCCGCTCCTGCGTGCTCGATAAGGTACTATCTTAGTTACTAGCTGACCTTCGTCTGCGTCACATAAGGTAATTTATTAGTACTAGCTGACCCGCGCTACTTCGTCTGCGTCACATAAGGTAATTTATTAGTACTAGCTGACCCGCGCTACTTCGTCTGCGTCACATAAGGTAATTTATTAGTACTAGCTGACCCGCGCTACTTCGTCTGCGTCACATAAGGTAATTTATTAGTACTAGCTGACCCGCGCTACTTCGTCTGCGTCACATAAGGTAATTTATTAGTACTAGCTGACCCGCGCTACTTCGTCTGCGTCACATAAGGTAATTTATTAGTACTAGCTGACCCGCGCTACTTCGTCTGCGTCACATAAGGTAATTTATTAGTACTAGCTGACCCGCGCTACTTCGTCTGCGTCACATAAGGTAATTTATTAGTACTAGCTGACCCGCGCTACTTCGTCTGCGTCACATAAGGTAATTTATTAGTACTAGCTGACCCGCGCTACTTCGTCTGCGTCACATAAGGTAATTTATTAGTACTAGCTGACCCGCGCTACTTCGTCTGCGTCACATAAGGTAATTTATTAGTACTAGCTGACCCGCGCTACTTCGTCTGCGTCACATAAGGTAATTTATTAGTACTAGCTGACCCGCGCTACTTCGTCTGCGTCACATAAGGTAATTTATTAGTACTAGCTGACCCGCGCTACTTCGTCTGCGTCACATAAGGTAATTTATTAGTACTAGCTGACCCGCGCTACTTCGTCTGCGTCACATAAGGTAATTTATTAGTACTAGCTGACCCGCGCTACTTCGTCTGCGTCACATAAGGTAATTTATTAGTACTAGCTGACCCGCGCTACTTCGTCTGCGTCACATAAGGTAATTTATTAGTACTAGCTGACCCGCGCTACTTCGTCTGCGTCACATAAGGTAATTTATTAGTACTAGCTGACCCGCGCTACTTCGTCTGCGTCACATAAGGTAATTTATTAGTACTAGCTGACCCGCGCTACTTCGTCTGCGTCACATAAGGTAATTTATTAGTACTAGCTGACCCGCGCTACTTCGTCTGCGTCACATAAGGTAATTTATTAGTACTAGCTGACCCGCGCTACTTCGTCTGCGTCACATAAGGTAATTTATTAGTACTAGCTGACCCGCGCTACTTCGTCTGCGTCACATAAGGTAATTTATTAGTACTAGCTGACCCGCGCTACTTCGTCTGCGTCACATAAGGTAATTTATTAGTACTAGCTGACCCGCGCTACTTCGTCTGCGTCACATAAGGTAATTTATTAGTACTAGCTGACCCGCGCTACTTCGTCTGCGTCACATAAGGTAATTTATTAGTACTAGCTGACCCGCGCTACTTCGTCTGCGTCACATAAGGTAATTTATTAGTACTAGCTGACCCGCGCTACTTCGTCTGCGTCACATAAGGTAATTTATTAGTACTAGCTGACCCGCGCTACTTCGTCTGCGTCACATAAGGTAATTTATTAGTACTAGCTGACCCGCGCTACTTCGTCTGCGTCACATAAGGTAATTTATTAGTACTAGCTGACCCGCGCTACTTCGTCTGCGTCACATAAGGTAATTTATTAGTACTAGCTGACCCGCGCTACTTCGTCTGCGTCACATAAGGTAATTTATTAGTACTAGCTGACCCGCGCTACTTCGTCTGCGTCACATAAGGTAATTTATTAGTACTAGCTGACCCGCGCTACTTCGTCTGCGTCACATAAGGTAATTTATTAGTACTAGCTGACCCGCGCTACTTCGTCTGCGTCACATAAGGTAATTTATTAGTACTAGCTGACCCGCGCTACTTCGTCTGCGTCACATAAGGTAATTTATTAGTACTAGCTGACCCGCGCTACTTCGTCTGCGTCACATAAGGTAATTTATTAGTACTAGCTGACCCGCGCTACTTCGTCTGCGTCACATAAGGTAATTTATTAGTACTAGCTGACCCGCGCTACTTCGTCTGCGTCACATAAGGTAATTTATTAGTACTAGCTGACCCGCGCTACTTCGTCTGCGTCACATAAGGTAATTTATTAGTACTAGCTGACCCGCGCTACTTCGTCTGCGTCACATAAGGTAATTTATTAGTACTAGCTGACCCGCGCTACTTCGTCTGCGTCACATAAGGTAATTTATTAGTACTAGCTGACCCGCGCTACTTCGTCTGCGTCACATAAGGTAATTTATTAGTACTAGCTGACCCGCGCTACTTCGTCTGCGTCACATAAGGTAATTTATTAGTACTAGCTGACCCGCGCTACTTCGTCTGCGTCACATAAGGTAATTTATTAGTACTAGCTGACCCGCGCTACTTCGTCTGCGTCACATAAGGTAATTTATTAGTACTAGCTGACCCGCGCTACTTCGTCTGCGTCACATAAGGTAATTTATTAGTACTAGCTGACCCGCGCTACTTCGTCTGCGTCACATAAGGTAATTTATTAGTACTAGCTGACCCGCGCTACTTCGTCTGCGTCACATAAGGTAATTTATTAGTACTAGCTGACCCGCGCTACTTCGTCTGCGTCACATAAGGTAATTTATTAGTACTAGCTGACCCGCGCTACTTCGTCTGCGTCACATAAGGTAATTTATTAGTACTAGCTGACCCGCGCTACTTCGTCTGCGTCACATAAGGTAATTTATTAGTACTAGCTGACCCGCGCTACTTCGTCTGCGTCACATAAGGTAATTTATTAGTACTAGCTGACCCGCGCTACTTCGTCTGCGTCACATAAGGTAATTTATTAGTACTAGCTGACCCGCGCTACTTCGTCTGCGTCACATAAGGTAATTTATTAGTACTAGCTGACCCGCGCTACTTCGTCTGCGTCACATAAGGTAATTTATTAGTACTAGCTGACCCGCGCTACTTCGTCTGCGTCACATAAGGTAATTTATTAGTACTAGCTGACCCGCGCTACTTCGTCTGCGTCACATAAGGTAATTTATTAGTACTAGCTGACCCGCGCTACTTCGTCTGCGTCACATAAGGTAATTTATTAGTACTAGCTGACCCGCGCTACTTCGTCTGCGTCACATAAGGTAATTTATTAGTACTAGCTGACCCGCGCTACTTCGTCTGCGTCACATAAGGTAATTTATTAGTACTAGCTGACCCGCGCTACTTCGTCTGCGTCACATAAGGTAATTTATTAGTACTAGCTGACCCGCGCTACTTCGTCTGCGTCACATAAGGTAATTTATTAGTACTAGCTGACCCGCGCTACTTCGTCTGCGTCACATAAGGTAATTTATTAGTACTAGCTGACCCGCGCTACTTCGTCTGCGTCACATAAGGTAATTTATTAGTACTAGCTGACCCGCGCTACTTCGTCTGCGTCACATAAGGTAATTTATTAGTACTAGCTGACCCGCGCTACTTCGTCTGCGTCACATAAGGTAATTTATTAGTACTAGCTGACCCGCGCTACTTCGTCTGCGTCACATAAGGTAATTTATTAGTACTAGCTGACCCGCGCTACTTCGTCTGCGTCACATAAGGTAATTTATTAGTACTAGCTGACCCGCGCTACTTCGTCTGCGTCACATAAGGTAATTTATTAGTACTAGCTGACCCGCGCTACTTCGTCTGCGTCACATAAGGTAATTTTTTGCCGTTTTTGCAACATTTTTCATTGATACTTCTACTCCTATTGGTCGTAGCGCGATGTTATATAACTTATAGATTTCCTCGACTAAAATAATTTTCAAATCGAACCAGTGGTTTCAGAGATTAGCGCGTTCAACCAAACAAACTCTTCAGCTTTATAATATTTGTATAGATGACAAGTAGGTTCTCGTACAACTCGTGAGTCGTAACTCGTGGGTAACAGTGAGGTAAGCTAAACACGAACTCAAAGTTCAATTGTTTATTGTTTATTGTAAAATATCAACTTAACTTTTGGTAGCATCATCACAGTAATCGCTATTTACAAACGTTTTAATAGAAAATTAAACGTTTGGTATTTTATTTTAAAAGCCAAGTACTTAAGTATGTAACGTTATTTAAAAGTACATTTGTATATCTATTAAGTAAGTAGTAACACTCAACTACTTGAAGTACAAAATGTCTAAGTTGTAATGGCAGTGTTGCGTGCACCACGCAGCCGACGCGCCGGGGGCGTGACGGCTAGTCGCCGACGTGGTCGCGGCTAGTTGCCGGCCGTCGGGTCGTCCGTGAACTCGTCGCAGCGGTCCTCCAGCTCGTACTGCGACACGTACAAAACATACATTACGTGATTACATATAGTTACGTATCAGACGACATGACGGCACAGGTTGTAAATGATCTGTGCTGGCCTAGGGACCACACACGTTTGGATTTATTCGATAAATTCATTTATAATTCGAGAAATTTGTCCCGAAAAACCTTTCCAAAATGATGTGGTAGGTATACCTATGCAGGCGGAAGTGAAGTTATAGCCAAACTAGCCATCGAATATTTGTATGGGATGCTCAACCGACACGAATACTTGTGTGATCCACGAATACTTTAATCTTGTTCCGAGTTTGGGTGTTATTTGTGTCCGCTTGCCTCTTCGTTAAAGCAACGATCGACATTTGACTGCTGCCTTTAGAAATACTATAAAGTATTTCTCAGGCAACAGTTTAACTCACTGTTACTACATCACTACATATTATAACAGAGTATGGTGAACTATGGTGGCGCGATGGCGCGGCGGCAGCGCTCACCTCGTCGAGCTGCAGGCACTTGCCCCACTCGGCGAGCGTGATGCGGTGGTCGTCGTCCTCGTCGCAGCGGTCCAGGAACGGCGCGATGCAGTGCTCCAGCGCCATCAGCGGCGCGCGGATCGGGAACAGCTCGTGCACCGACACGAACCTGCGCGACACAACTCCGTTACTGACCGCACCTCTTATTCATTTGGTTTACATTAATTTGGGAATCGAGTTAGCTTAAGTTCTAAGGAAATATTTGCAGTTACGACTTCGTTCGCATTACAAATCGCTATTTGTAATGAGAACGAAGTCGTAACTGCTAATATTTCCAATATGTGGACGAATATAGCAAGGGATATTTAATATGTTAAAATAGTGTATGGAGACCTGTCATTGTCGTGCGCGTCGAGGTCGCACCACTTCCAGATGGCGGCGTTGGTCCAGCGGCGCGTGAGGTTGGACTCGGCCTCGCGCTCCATGGCGAGGTAGTGCGGCGTGAGCTCGCGGCGCTCCGCCATGTCGCGCATGATGTTGAAGAGCCAGTCGCGCATGCGCCGCGGGAAGTCCGACATCTCGTTGTCGCTGCACTCGGGCATCTCGCGGCACGTGCCGTAGTACTCGATCTGCACGTGGTGGTACTGCGCGCCGCGGCACAGCTCCGAGCCGTCCAGGCACAGGCAGCGCTGCTGGTACACCTCGCAGTCGGACGTCCACGTCTCGTTGTGGTTGGTGCACACCTTGCGCCGCGAGTCCGTCTCGTAGGGGCACTCCTTGATGCAGGAGCACACCGCCTCGCCGTGCTCGTCGATCTCGCACACGCGCCCCGCGCTGCAGTGCACCTTCAGGCACGGGTCTGCGCACACACGTCACACGACAGCTGTAGGTCTGCTCGAAGCAGCCGCCTTGCGGATCACACAGCGGCAGGTACTCGAGGAGCGCATATTACAGTGGTACCCAATAATTTAAGTTAAATTAAAATTTTAATTACATTAAAAAGCAAAAGTCTAATTAAAACGATAGTGACATAAGTATAATTAATAGGTATGTGAGATGTATTTTGTAGATGGGTATATGTTAAGAAACAACAGAGCAGTAGGTATAACTGAATAATGAATGGATAGTGGGTACCGTCTAAGATGACGTCATTATCGCCGTCGCGTAGCCCTTCGTTCATGAGTTCATTGACGCGCCTCCTCTCCGCCTCCTGCAACACATAATCGCTTGTTTAAGTTAACCCGTCTTACGAGCATAGAGGCTGGTGCCAAGAGGTCGTGTATCGAGTGAGGGTGGTGTTACCTGGAAGCGCTTCTCGTCGAGTCTCTCGGCCATGCCGAGCTCGAGGTGCTCCGCCTCGATGTCCTCGCGCACGGCCGCCGACACCTCCATGTGGTGCGGCCGCTCCGTGGTGGTGGTGCGCAGACGCTTGTGCTTGCGCCGGTGACGCTGCTACACAACAACTACCACGTTTAATACTACTTCTACGTGAGAGCACTAATGGCTCAAATAAAATATTAACAGTGCCTATTATACATATGCTATAGCTGAACGCAATACGTAATTAAGTCGGTATAGACCGGCTAAGTATTTTATTATCTTTATTTACATAAAGAAAACAAAGTCTTGCAAATGATATACCTGAGCGTCAGCGGTGCACAGGAGCGCGACCGCGAGCGCCAGCAACAGTGCAGCCCTCATGCTCAGTCCTGTACCTGCAACAAGCCATCACGTACGCGGTAAGTCTGTGCACTCACTCCTAGCACTTACAACAGTCGAGTGTGCTCGTAACTACGTGTGGATGCTGAAATAAAAAATATCAGAAACATCGATAGAAAAATTGCAACTAATCCTTATTTGAATCAGAATCATTTATTTTTGAGTAAGTTTCTATTGAGCATCTATAAGTATTTCAATTGCATGAATAACATGAGAAGTGTATAGAAAAAAAACGATGGGCAGAATCCCAGGATAAAGACTTCCATTTTGCCTACCGACCTCTCTAGGCTCTGATGTAAATTAATATACGTAGCTACTTATGTCTGTGTGTATAACGGAGACAGTGGACATCTTGAATAAAAACTGTTCATGCTGAACCGCATTACATAGAACCCCAGCTCTATATTGCCGAAAGGGCAGTCAGAGCTGTATTATTATAGGTAGGCACCCACATTTTTCTGCTGTATTGAGATCCCACTTTATTGGTTATAGTTCTAGACCCCGTATTGGTTTAAGCGTATATGATATACCTATGTTATAGTGTGTATATGTGTGTGTGTGCATGAGCATGTGTGAGGAAACAGCGAGCCATCCGCCGCCGTCGCCGGAGTACTGGGAAGCTGTCAGCCACGAACTTCCTCGATAGATAACAATAATGTGTCACGCTGATGTATATTTGCGACTATGTCATTGTATTCATTCTGTAATATATCGCAATAATTCTGCCTACTATCAGTAGATATTTCTTTTGTTTACTAAAAACAAACTTCAGGAAGACAAAAAGCGGACAAATGAGTTGTATCCCTTTTACTAGTTCTACTTTATTATCTGGATACTAGTGACCCGCCCCGGTTTCGCACGGGTAGTACAAAACTTAACAAATTATACATCTAATAAACCTTCCTACAAAACCTCATGAAAAACCGTTAAGTAGTTTTGAGTTTATCGCTACTATACGGACAAACGCGGCAGGGGACTTTGATTTATAATATGTAGTGATAATGAAAGACAAGTTTCGCACTGGAGTAATTGATGTGACATACAAACACAAACAACAGCCACACTCGGACCTTCTGTTGTGGATTGCACAGATTGCACTAATATTGACCACGTTTGGGAATTGAGTCCACAACACTCCACGCAGCGTTAGCGGCGCGATCACTACGCTCTCTGTGCAGTCATATTATATTACCATTATTAAATAGAGACGCAGACCATAAAGGTAATAGGAGTATTTAAGAGCTATACTGGTGCGTAACATTATGTAGAACAATGTGTGTGTATTAGCGGCGAGTTTACGTTTAGAGTGACGCGCCGTGTGAGTGGCAGAACGAACGACGCGCGCCGCCGCGCCGCTGCAGTGATCGCGACCGTGTCCAAAGCTCTGTGTCCAGTATCCAGGTTAACTGCGGACACATTAGGGAACCGTACGGACGTGCTTCATGGTGAGCTATTTGCGTGCGCAGTACCAACACTACCGACCAACCGACGACAATGTGTTCGATAGCGCACCGTGCTCGTGGACGTGTGCAACCTTACTAAGCTCGAGTGTGAGATAACTTCGCTCAGCCTCGTGTACACAGAGGAACATAAATAATATAAAATAAAATAATTAATGAACTTAAGAGAATGTTAGGTCTTAGATAGTTTAATATAAACTGAGACGAACATGAAGCTTTACAACTAATTTCTCAGCCAGATAGTCAACATTGTAGCTACATGTAATAATTTATTTATGGATTGTGCTCTGCACGCTTATAATAATCTGCAAGTGCCGAGCCTGTATGCTCGTACTTGTGCTTGTATTACTTAGGTATGTCTAGTTAGCGTAAACCGTATCAAGATATTTCTGAGTATTTCTTTAGAGTATTTCTGCAAATAAATATGATTTTGATTTTGATTTTGATTTTGATCATTCACGAAGCCAAAAGAATGTTCAGACACTCGCACTACGTCGCGACGGGACTGTTGCAAGTCTCTTGTAAATATTTTAGAGAGAAGATATATTTATAAAGTATGTAATATTATTAGGTGTAGTGTGGTGTAAGCAGTGGTGCAGGGGTCACGGTGTCAATGGCACGCTTGCGCGGAGCTATCTGGGGGCGAGGGCAACGCACCCCAGCGGCGCGGAGCGCCTGCGCGGGACAGCTACGTGTCGCCTACCCACCTCGCTGATACACCGTGCACCGGGAGCACAGGAGTGATAAATATCACAAACAATATATCAACATCTACAACGATCGAGTTTCATTACTGTCTACTTATTCTCGTTAACTCCTTTTAACTAAGCCAGAATATCGGTCGCTTCTTACATATTTATTTGTCGGATGGATTATATACTAGCTAGTACAAGAGTGACAAATGTTACACGAAACCGTTACTATTTAATCCATTAGATGAAAGCTGTGAGTTTTGCAGCAAACAACACAGTCAATTAGATGATTAATATTTCGTGGCTAATCTACCAAATACTCCAAACATAAAGAGCGCTTAGCGGCCCGGCTTACTTGGACTGCCTGCTAGTTACTGCGTATACGTACCAAATAACATGACTTTAAAATTGTACAGCGGTCGATAACTTCTCATAACACCTTACCGTGGTATATTCATCACGCCGCCGCCGCCGCGCTGTATGAATAGCTCAGCAATTAAAGCGCTCATCAATAAGGCGTCCGAGACGCAGACTCAAGTCCCGTGCGTCGCGTCGCCAACTCGCCAATGACGACAAACTCACAACATGAGATCTACACCTGCAGCTAGTTGTTCCGAGTCGAGGCGAGGTGCCGCTTGTTGTCAAGCGCACTTGACCAGTTAATCAGGCAGTTTGTATAAGTGCAAGGCTTGTGGCTTTCAAACGCAGTATTAAGTACACCAGTATCAGTAGTTGTGCATTCCTCTGATAATAAAACTAAAGTTCTCGAATATTCAATTGCGTAGATGTTTGTTTAATTTGATAACCCGGAGGTCTAATGATTTAAAAATACGTCTCTGCGCCGTGCTCTGCGCTCGGTCCACTCGTAGGTAGTTATGCTCGGGGACATAATATATTTAACAATCGAGGAATATGTTGATGACAGAGTTCTCGGGTGAGGTCATCCTCACATGTGTACGCGTCGCACACGGTGTGCCTTACAGAGCCGCCGGCGTTCTTAGAAATCATCGAAATACGCCGGCGAGCATCTAGACCATGCAACATTGCATTTGACGATCTCATCTCACATTATAATAAGTATTGCGAATAAGTTAGATATGTAACACATTCGCTATTAGCCAGCCATCATGTCCAGTGTAATGGGTGAGCTTGTCGTTAGCCAGGCAAAGTTCGAGGGTCCATGCTACTACTACACACGTTTTAATCTTATAATACCTACGATTTATTAATGTATCATTGGTTCATCTACTTATTACTTCGAACTTAAGCAATAGATGCAGCGAAATTGACATCTTTTTGTTTAAAAATACATAAAAAAATAGCATGACTAGATCGTAAATTCGTGTTACTGATAACTGTATTTTTGTATTCTCTTATTACCTATATAAAACTAATAGTGTAACGTAGACTTAAACATGAGCCTTAGAAATCACAATTTCGTGGAAATCTGTTATTGGCTTAGAGTTAGTCTTAAAAAAAACTGTAATGTATCTCTGTAAAAAAGCTGTAGAGTTTCCTTAAAATAAATAAATCTACTTAAACCTACTAATATTATAAGGAGGAAAGACTTCAAATGAATAATCTTTATTATTTAAAGATTAATCATTTGAAGTCTCTTGGTCATTTGTTTTTGAGTTTATCAATTATTATGATAAACTCAAAAACAAATGACCAATTTTTAAATTATTTTGCAGTTAGTAAGCTACTTTATCCAGTAGTACCTACCTAAGTAGCATCACGACATCACGAGCCACGGGAGCGGAGCAGTACTGTAGTCATAAACGTGGGCGAAACCGCGGTACACAGCTAGCTATAAATCTTAACTAATGATATAAATGCGAATGCAAGTTTGTTTGTTTGATACGCTTTCACGCCTTAACTACTCAACCGATCATCATGAAACTTTGCATACCACGTTATCAGGGGACGTTAGCAGAAAAGAGCCTTACATCAAGAAAAAGTACTGTTAGTAACCTAATTTACGTTTAGGCGAGCGTAGCCGCGGGCAAAATTGAGTGAGTTATAAATGTTCCAATGTGCAATTACTAAAGCAACGCCGTGTGCCACACGTTATACTGTAATACGGTTTGTACGACAATTTTATTTGCAGAAAGCATTTGTAAATGTAAATAACGCATTGTTGAATTATGCTGCGATACTGGAATGTTATGAATCCATAATAAAGAAATATGCGATCACTCGTTAGGTAAATAAGTAGACACAGGATGCCAGTTGTGCACCGTCAGAAAACAGAAATACGAGACCAGCACTGCGCGGCACCGTGCGCTCTGTACACTGTGCGTACCTACTGTGCTTCGTATGCACTAATGCTAATAGGGTTGCCAGGTAACAATTAGGTAAAGAACAATATTTTAAAAGAAATAAATATTTTTTCAAATTCACGGAAAATGAATACTTAGGAACGCAATAAAATGGTAGCTATTAGTGTAATATCTTAATTTATTTTTGTGTGTCAGCGACATCAGGTTGTGTGTAGTTCTCTCAATGATACAATCATGTCTGCGCTACATCCCAAAATGTCAAAATAAATAAGAATCAAATTTAATTTTACTGATAATTAAAACGTGTAGGTTCTTTGCTTCTAAGTTTAGTCTAAATATTAGATCTTCTTTTAGCTAATACAATTTGTAAGGTAATTGTCTTGAATCTTATTTACACTATTGTTCAAAACTGTACTAATTTGAAATTTTCTGGGCCGAGGATATTATATGAAATCGACGTTACCCACAAGCTATAAATATCCCTACAAAAGTTATTATTCAGTGGCTACGCTTATTAGTTTAGAGCTAACTAAAGTGCATAATGGCGGCCTGTAGGTATAGGTAACGTTAATTCTTCAATTGTATCGAGTAGCGAACAGATGCGCTCTGATTGAATTGGTGCAGCGCCAGCGCAGCGGCCCGCATGACGTCAGGCGGTGTGGCGGTCCTGACCCTGCCTGCTACACAATTGGCTCAATTGATCCACCAACTATATAACATGAGCTTTTGCATACACGCACATTGGGGTATAGGCTGCACTATTACAGCATCAGACATAATGGATACCTAATTGTCAGTATGACCCATTTACCCACATCAGCAAAGCGACCGAAGAAAGAATGATTTGTGAATTGATATGTCTCAACGTCTACCCATTGACCCAAATATATTGGTGGTCTGCAGCGCGCACATAGTTTATGGTACCTAGGTACTTACAATGTGTCATGCACAGAACACAATTAATTATATATGAATACATTAGTATGTAAGACCAATACCCAAACGACAGCTGATTTACCGTATATCTAAACTTCTAAAAATCTATGATAATTATCATGATTCTCCATTACTGTCCTCTTCAATTCGATATCGTTTACACTGTGTAGGTACTAAATCATTTTTGAAGCAGTGTTTAAAGCGATTTTAGATCTCGGTCAACTATTTTAATGAGAACCAGTAACCTAAAACAATAAATGCAGACGAATCAATCATGCTGTAGGTACGCTGCTCACACACACAGCGAGAGGAGCACAACGGCATACATCTGAAAGTGCTGAAACTAACCTATCGCAAACTGAGTCCGCGTGGAGTGCACGGCACGATGTTCCTTGACATGATTCTAGTTACGAAACTGGAACACAAAATTGTCTTAAACCTATATCCTACTAGCGTGTAGTTAGTTATGCCGTTGTTTACTCTTTATATATTCATATCAATTAATTCATACGTCACGTGTCTCATTACTCTTCTCCTTATGCATGTGAGCAGCATTCGTCATTCGATATTAAGGAGGTGGATAGCCCGCGAGTCGCGACTCGCGAAACAATGGCAACGTGGTGATTAGTTGATCACAATCACAGACGCACAGATGTGCAGGCACGGACTGTCTTTCAATAGGTCTGTTAGTGTGAGCTACACTACTTACATGACCTTGTAACAGACAGCGGCTCTGGTCTGTGCCTACCATATCTACCTGTCCCGTATGGAGATCGACCCCGCAACACTCTTCGCGCTAGCAGTGACGCGTGACGCGGCGACCACTTCCACCCGTCCAAAAAGCTCAATATTATTTAAGTTACTGCATCGCAACAGCTGAATAATATAATTTTAATTCCTCCTTTGTTATAAAATTGATAAATATGGGTCACAGCGGGAAATCTGTGAAGTCTCAATTCATATTTTTAATGAATAGATTAAAGCGAGGTGTCATCATTATTTTTGAACTTGCGCTATCTGTATCGGCCGATAGCCCGCGAGCGGCGGCGGCGCGGGGCGTGGCCTCGGCGCTGGAACTGTGTCGCTCGTCAGCGGGACCGACAGAGCCGCCGGTTTATGACTACGACTACGAGGAACAGACTAATAAAAACTCCGGCTTTAACATAAACATAACTAATTTTGTTAGCCACTCTTATTAGTTTTACTTCTTCCGGAGGGGACTAACAGAATATACGATATCAATAAAACAACAAATATTTTAAATGTTATCTTATTGGGCATCTTTAGAACCAACATTTTCAAGTGCAAATGCATTTTGCTACTTAAGGGATTATGTCTTTTAATAGGTACGCGTAGCTAATACCTATCTATCGATCTCGCAGGTAGTCGTTAGTTACCGAGTAGGGTGTAGGTACCTGCCTCGAGGACGAGAGTGAAAGCTTTGAGAAATGATACGAAAGTGATCCCTGTTGTTTAGAGTAAGTGATTCTTTACGTAATATCCCATATATTACGTAAAGAATCACTATAGGTAAGGTACAGATCGCGTTTTTAAACGTATTCGCAAATCAAACATTGACTAATATCAAAGCTCAAGTTCTGAGAATAATAACAATACATAGGTACACACACTTGATGATACTACAAGTTATATAAATTAAATTATAGAGTTATGACGAATGTAATTAAAGTGAATGAAGCCAGAGAAGTGTGTCAGGATCGTAGCAAATGGAAATTTGTTGTCTCTGCCTACCCCTCTGGGAAACGCGTGAATCTATGTATGTATGTGAAAAATGTGAACACACATACCTACTTAACCTACACAAGGGTTACAGATAGAGTTAAGTTTGTTGAAGTCGGTTATTAAGAACATTCGAGATCAATGTGATTCTTTGTTAAAGTAATTATCGTGCAAATAATAATTGGGTCATGTGTGATGATTTGAGCACATCGCACGCAGCGACGGCGCTGCGGTGGATATTCGCGAGCCGCGCGCGGACGGAAGCTCCATATCGTGTCCGTCGATAACAGCTGACCCGCGAGCACAGATAAAAATATTAAAAACAACGCTTTTTGTGTCACACACTATAATCGGTCCACTGCGGTTTAATTATATTTTATTTACTAGATCAACTTGATTATTTTAGTAATGTAATGTTTAACTAAAATAAGTATATTGTAACAGTTTAACTTATTAAATTTGATATCGGTGAGAACTGAGTCGAGAGATCATTGGATTACGGTGTCAGAGAGTCGCATTCGAACCACGGCAAAGATATCTGACTTTTCTAAATAATGAGTAATAAAATCTTTATTAGACTTAAACATATTTAATTAGTATGTTGTCTTTATGTAAATGTTGTGCATATTTGTAATTGGCGTAAGCACACAACCTTGTCTTAATTAGTGATTATGTAAATGTATGTGTTTACTCTGTTAATATGCCTTATAAATAAATAAATAAATAATAACCGCAGAGCGAAACTGGTAAGATCATAAACAGTGCTGTTAGTAAGTAATAAACAAACAAATAAAAACATTTTACTTTCAAGATACAACTCAGCGAAGGCGAATGTAGGTAAAATTAAAAGAGGTATGGCGACATTTCTATCCCTGGCCTGAGATATGAACATAATAGCATTTTGTTATGTTAGTTTTAGGGCCAGGCCACTGAGCAACTCGAGAGAAAGACCTCGAGTCGATCCGTACCTACCTAACTAATTCTGACATACCGAAGTAATGTGCACATGAATAAAAAGCTTTTTATTTTTTTGGACTCGGTGCAACTATCCGTGAACCACTTTTTTGTAAAAGCCGCCCGCACTAGGTATGTTTCATGTCTCGCGGGGGACTTGCCAAACAACGGACACAAAGAACATCCAAACTCGGAACAACCATTTGTGGATGACACAAGTTGTCCCGCGTGGGACACGCGCCACTACACCCGGCGCAGTGGCAGGGCGCGGTGCCCACTTGACCTCGACTGCGCGGACGCGGTCACTCTACAAAATATTGAAAATCATCGTCCGGAAACGTGCATTGCAGAGTTCTCTATCTTTTCGAAGAAGATCGATGTCTACCAGGGCCAGAGTGTACTTTTAAACTGAGATGAAGCTTGTGTACTACTGCAGTAGGACGGTTGAGGCTGACATTATTATTCAGTAAGGCATGGTGATCAAGAATCTATCTATGGAAATAGCCAATAGCATCCACCAGATAAATTACTTTGTCAGTTTGAAACTTGCTTAATAAGAGCTGATAATCGCGGCAAGGTAGTAAATGCTATCAACTTATGATATGGTTATTTCTACCCATGTGATAATAATAATAATATAATATAATAATATTCTACCACATACACACAACACCATCTAGCTCAAACTAAGCAGAGCTTGTACTATGAGTACTAGACAGTAGATAAACATACATATATACTTTTTTTTTGTAAATACGTACATATTATACGTAGAAACATCCAGACCAAAGCAAACATTCATGTTAATGCACACAAATGTTTGACTTGTGCGGGAATCGAACCCGCGACCTCAGGCATGGCAGTCGGTTACACTAACCACTACGCCATCCAGGCCGACAAAAATAAATATATTGTAGATACGAGTATAAGTAGACATAATACGTTATTGTTTTCTTAAAATCTTACTACATAGAAATAACAGAACAATGTCTGTGTACAGAATATTGGGTTTTATACAAATTGCCATCATCAAACATGCAAGCGACAAGTGACTGAAGTGACGACATTATGCGAAAAATTGTTTAAAATTCGAGAATGGCGGGATGCTAAACTTTACAATTTCGTTTAGTTATTAGTTATTACGTATAGGAAGTCAGACGGTAAAGCTCAGGAAATAAGTCAAGTTGATACCCATTGTTAGTCTGTGCAGTTTGCGTAATACATTAGACCGGATAGCTTTACTAGTCGTTACAATTATTCGATCCTTCCGAGTCTAAAATCAACTGTGCCGGCCTCGCAGGTGCCTACGACAGCCGATGAGCCGATACATACAACGGCAAGCTTGCCGAGGCACCACATAAGTATTACGCTACTTCCACACTGACAATTAATTATTACTTGACTATGTATTGACTGTGCTTTCGGAAGAACTATTATTTTGCATCCGGGCTAGACAGGACGCCCAAGCGATCTCGCTTATGGCTATAGTACCGACAAGACAGACGCAAATACTTTCGCAATAAAACAGAGTTGTTTGTCAACATCGTTCAGCGTCACGTAGCCGTACGTAAATATTATAATATTAAGGTGTAGTAAGTGACGACAAGATACTGCAGCGGCCGCGAACACTCACGCGTGTAGGATGCGTTTTTAGCACCAACAACATAAATATACATACATACATATATTCACGCCTGTTTCCCAGAGGGGTAGGCAGAGACTACTGATTGCCGTGTGCTACGATCCTGACACACTTCTCTAGCTTCATTCACTTTCATCACATTTCTCATAAGAAATGTGAGAAAATATAACTATAGTAAAGAGTAAACAGGATGGAGGGTAAGTTGGTAGTAAACTGCTCTGTGCAGATGGACAGAATACACGACAGAAGTTTAACCGAGGAACGGGACAATATTAACGGAACAATCGTAAGAGAACTCCGCCTGATCACTGATCAGAGATGTTCTGGAACAAGATCAAATTAAGAGTAGGTACCCTAAACTAACGAGCGTCCATGAAGATTGTGATGAGATGATACTAGCGGACGAATCGACAGACGCGTGCAGGTGGTCACTGGTTTGCCTGCCTCTCCGTGAATCTGCTTGTAAGCTGGTGCAGTAGAACAAACGTGTGTGCCTACGCTGCTGAGTGTAATAACTAATGACTAATGACTCAGGTTCAAACAAATGTATTTATTTCACAATGTAACTTATGTCATGTTAAAGTCGCAAACTGAACGTTCGTAAAATCTTAAATGAAATTACATTTCTGCTACGAACTCAGATGCGTGTGTGCATTTACTTGCTCTGTGTAAGTTTTGCACATAGTGTACACTGTTAATTGATCTAAATAAAACAATGCCTGCCTGATGCCGTGCCTGCGAGCATAGTTTTCACAAAAATAAAATAATCTACCAGGACTCCCTAAACCGGTCGTGAGGGAATCGACAAGTTAGCTTTAGAAAAAGCTCTCTCTTCGCCCAGACTACCTGCGCTCTCAGAACATCTTAATTTTACTGTTTACGAGATAAGTAATTTAATACTTAGAATTATTATTTTATTACAGAATAATATGATATTATTTTAATAAATTAAGCTTCTTCTAAAGATTAAAAAATTATAGTGCTAGATAAGAGTAGGTAATAGGTAGGTAACGATAATACTGAATCAGCTTCGATTAAAAAGTACACATAGCAAAAAGCTTTATAAAAATATATACTTATTTATTTATGAGAGTATTACTTACCCCTAATTTAGTAAAAATTACAATAACTATCTGCAATTGATAGGTACGTAAAAATAATAATACCTATATGAGAATATAAGTATGTACTTACCGTGTGAGTAGTGTGTGTGCGTGTGGTGTCAGTAGCAAGGCTCCTCCGCGGGGTGAGAGCGCGCGCCCGACTGCGGCGAGCGTGGCCGCCCGGCGGCGGCGCGGCGCACGCGCCGCTCCCGCGCAACCACCACCGCCATGCCCGCGCATCCTACATCGCATTTTGCACAATATGCTTACACTTCTCCATACGTAGCCTTCAATGGATGTTACATATTATTAAACGCTTTCATAAACTTTTCTGAAATTCAAATTAGTGTCCGACCGAAACTAGTTATTACGGCCTAAACCGAAACCAAATTTCGGCTTCCTTCTCAGTTTCGGCCGAAGCCGAAACCGAAACTTCCATATAAAGTCATGTTTACGTGGCAAAAACAATTGTCAGTCACAATCACTTTTATTTTTAAATCACATTAATTATTCAGTCTCTACTCTCTGATATTAATTTGTAGTAATCTAATGATTGATGATTTAACTTATTATGGCTCCTTGTTTCAGATAAATTATTTGTGCTATTTGAAATTGAAATAAGAAGTTTTTTTAAAGTAATTATCGTACCTTACGCTTATTAAACTCTCAACCAGGGACCGTTAGCGATTAAGGTATACAGTATCGCACCCGGTATAAAACTGTAGCACTTTATTTTAAAGGTTCACTGATAGCGGTTGAGATTTATTTTGCGATTACGCTACTGGTGCAAAATATTGATAGCGCTATTTTTTATGTAACGCTATACCTTTACTCACCCGGAAAAAGTGCTTTGTCATCAAACAAAACTTATGAGTTATGACAAATTCTTAGTGGTTTAGGTAGCGTAAAAAATAACGGTATGGTTATTTTACGATAATGAAAACTTTGTGTACTTATCTAAATTTGAGATATTAAAATAAAAAGGTATGACGTCCTACCGTTAACCTGTATAACCGATATTTTTCGATATGCGGTCCCTGTTCTTAACCAAACCAGTTATCAAAAATACGAAAATACAAAAGCTATTCAAATAAAAGAAGACTATCATAACAAAATTTACATTTTAAGTAATCTGGTTAAGCTCGGATGCCAAAGTCCTAATGTTGGTTGAGAGGTTAATGATATTTACGAATTATGTGAAACAAAAGGTAAAAACAAAAAAAAAACTTTTTGTTTAATATGTTCAGGTACACATATCAAACAACTCCCAAGACGATGGACATTTTGTATGGCACTTTTGTTTATGAACTACAATAAAATTAAAATTAGTAAGTACTTAGTAATTTAAAAAGTACAACCACAAAACTTTTGCAAATAATACTCAAGATATGAAAATAAAAGAGTTTGCTCTCGAACTAAAAATCTATGATATATAAGCCTAATTGAACTCCAACTATGACTAATTTTAATGGACTGATAATTATCAGTATTCATAATAAGCTTTTCACTCGTAATTTCACAACAAACAAAACAAACTACCGCAAAGTTCGCGACGCAAACACAAACAAGTTATGACACAACTATGACGCAGCAACATTTCCGATCGCAGTACGAAACCGAATTCAGTTTTGGTTTCGGCTGAGTTACAGTCGAAACCGAAACTAAGCCGAAACTCGTTTTTTGCCGAAACTAGTTCGGTCGGACATTAGTTCAAATCTCTGTCTTCAGAGCCGTAAACTTAAAAGAGACATGGTATTGCAATTCAGCTTATGATAAGTTGAATGTTGTGAATTGTTATAAGGCTGATAAAAATAAAATATACCTACTAGGATTTGGGTGCTTTAACATGACGAACATTTCTGGTGCGCTTCACCAACATTTACTCAGTAATTAATGTAATTATAGACTTGCATTTGGGGTTTATGAGGCGGCTATATCTACTGTACCTATTAGACTACCACATAAGTGCATGTGAAGTTCACAAGACACGAAACTGCTTTGATAGCGCTTAGGCCGTGGCACCGAGCGATTGCACAACGCAACGGTCGAATATTATGATATCCGATCCCTACAATTACGCGGTGTTATATATCATTGGCATTCTATATAAGAATACAATATGATTGTTATCAAAGCCCTCTATTTACCAATACTTACGTCATTTCAGTGCAGATTTATCGATGGGTACCTATACATAATTTTCTTCTATTACACATTTATTTATTTGTATAAAATCAACGCTGTGGGCTTGTGGTCGTGGAGACGCGACGCATTTTCATGAACGGATTTCTCAGTCACTGTTGAAATTTTGATGAGTTAAGCGACATGTCACGTGGATGTCCGCGGCTTCAAGCGCGCAAATACAAACATAAAAGGCGTATCGTTGGTGGTAGTGCTTAGTCATTTGGTGCCCAGAAAGAGGCTAAGCGAAGAAACTAGACATTAGAGATTTCATTAGAAGTTGTTTGAAGTTTGACAATTTATTGGTATATTATGCCACTTGCAATACCATCTTTAGTCTTCAAAAATAGTTTTAATAAAGTACTAAATTTTTGACAATATCTTGATTCATTTTACGATGAAAATAGTTGAACGAGTTTCAATGCTTTTAATCAAAGAAATATTTAAAACTTTTGTGTTGTCCACATACATCTAGTTTCGATAAGCGACAATACCTAATTGTGCCCAAATATCAAGAATTGAGATTCTGTTTTCGACGATATCTATACACTGCTTACGCTCGTTCTTTTGGCAACACTAGTTAGATACGTAGACTCAACGACTCCATCTACGAGAGTCAAATCTACAGTCTCTCACAAGCAGCAACGAATTAACACTAATCTATATTATGTAGATAGTTCTTATACGATATCTTTGGTATTTCACCCAAAGTGATACCTAATTAGAGCGTACCTATATGAAAATCCATAAAATTAAACTGTACTCTTGGTGTTGATATGACACTTACTTAAAAAACATAAGTTTTGGAAATTATATATTATTGTTGCAGCAAGCTGCGTATGATGGCTTTTGTAATAATCATATATAACACCATTAGATTTTATTGATATAAGTTGTAGGAGTTGTAAGCTTCTTTTATAGTGTAGGCACTTTATCTTGTTCAAAGATCGTTATTCTGCATAATTCTGTCATTGATTACAGTGACGTCATGGTCTGGCTCACTTTAAATATAGTGATAGAGACGATGGCTGACCCGTGCGTTATTGTCACGAACGGACGCTGCTTGTGTTGACTAGACATTTCATTTTTTGAATGATTGTTAAAATTAAGAACAGTGAAACTAGGTAAGTATTGGAACTTGCATTGTTACCTATTGACTTCGTCTTAATAAAATTTGGTAAAAATTGACTATGGCCAATGAGGTCATATAGATTGTATTTCTGTTTATTTTCTCTTCAGAGTTCGCTAGTCATGGATCGTCGCTCACTCAAATATCGTTGCTTGTTGTGGAGTCGTGCACTTGTTTAACCCCTCAGCCACTAAAATAGATTGTCTACCAACGATTAATTTTGAGTAAAAACAAATGAACACAGGTCAAGTTTTAGAGACGGCTAGCTGTCCATTGAAACGTTACTCAAATAGTTGTTAACTTATTTGAACTAGGCGGGGCCGAAAATGAAAACATAAGTTCATTAGTTTGGAACAGCTACAAACAAAATTTTGCAACGAGAATGGCCACATATTTTGGTGAGGGCGCGCGCGCGTTTTTCTGTTTTACCTAGCTATGTATACTTAATAATTTGTTCTTTATTGCTATTGGTAGTAAACAAGCCACCGACACACCTGGTAGTGAGCGTTTTCCGCCGCTGATGGACATGGCTGTTGTTTTAAATATTATACAAGCAATCGCCAAGAAACAACCAAGCTATTGTTACCATAAACTACCTACATATTTTATTTAAATTAAAGTATAGGTAGACACTTAAATGATAAAACCCGTATAGTAGGTACCTACTTTAAATTCAATACATTTGGTTAACATGACGTAACCATATAGACGTGAGATAGAAAGCAATACCTGCCTAACCTTAGTCTATGTGAAGACTGTTGGAAGGAACCAAAAGGGAGATCCGTTGCACGTTTCATGATCGCACCAGGCTTCTGTTACCTAAGTAGGTATATCATGCAATGTAATGTGGATATTTTCATTACATTCTCTGCCAATAAGGATGAATAATAAATAACGGACACAAGGTCCGTGCGTGAGCACACGGCACAGCACAACACCGCGCTACGGATTGCACTTCACAGTGCGTGCAAGTGAGCTGGCTAGTTAATAATTATAGTAGTTCTCTGGCTACATATTGCAGAGCGATTTTCATCAAATAAAACGAGAATAAAATTCATATCGGATTCAACAAAAATAATTATTTTGGCAAAGACAATATTCGTAGTTTATAACAGCTTCTAGGCGCCTTTCGTTTTTTCTTTCTATGAAAATGTGAGCTTAGCGGCAGGTCTTAGAGTTTGCGAATATTCGATGAACACGTCAAAATCACTGTAAGTAGTTTTTAAACCTTCCTTCTCTCAGTACTTTCCAAGTGATTGAACCGACGCGGCGACGACGGTGTAAATTTTTGTATTAATGTTATTCGTACTATTTTATGTGATCAAAAATGCAGCAGCCTGCGCAGCTTGGCAAGCACAGCCGGACACAGCAGCGCTCGCGGTCGACCACACTTGCAGCTGCGACTGCACACGCACAACCACAAGCGTGTCGCGCCGCGTCTCCCTTACTCTCAGTAGTTGGCACTTCTTAATTAAATAAATAAAATGTATTTTTGTATTGGATATCTTTAATATAAAATTTAAAGTGTTGAATGTGTGGTGATCAGGAGGGTCCAGGTGAAATAAAACACGGATATTGTTACAAAAAGTACATCTCTATTAGAGAGAGCGCGGCGTGCCGGCGCCGCCGCAGCGCTGGCGGCGCCGGCACGCCGCGCGCGCGTGCGCATACATTGTACTGAACAATACACTGTATTACACAAATTTTAGACCCCAACGTGTCACTCGTGCGTTTGTTAATTGTTATGAAGTGGACATCCGGGCGGGACGATCGTTCAATAACCATTTTAGACAGTCATGCTCGCGCCATTTCCTAGAGACACTCACACTCAGTGCAACAATGCTCGAGTATGCTCGCCTAAAACACTATGGGTACCACATTAGTCAGGCGTCTCGTCTGCTTGACGCACCTACGCTGCATGTCTATTGATTAATGATCGCCAGGTGAACTAATTACTAGACATAATAATTAATACGTGCTACCTTATTTTATTTAATATTTGATTAGTATAGTGACGCCGTCCACAGACGCTTTATGTTTGTCCAGCCGCGGCATTACAGTAGACGCGAAACAAACGTTTTATAAACAGTAGAAGCGTACTGCACAACATTGTGAGATCACAAGAGTACTAGCTTTTACATGTGAAGGGAACAAGTCGCGAGACGTACGCGCCGACACGCGCGTCCCGCCAGCTGTCCACCCAGCAGACGTTACACGCAGCGCCGACAGAGACTACCGCCGAGGTGGTGGGGTCTGAACTTTGTTTACAGGAGTACTTATGTTCTACTTGCAAACGCGGACGGGAGTGCGCCTGGCGCAGCGAGCCAGCGCGCGGCGTCCACGCCTGCAGGCAGAGCGAGGCTGTGTAGCGGGCCTGCCCACTCGCGGACTGACGCCGGCCGAGCCGCGGACCGGCCACCCTGCGTGCGGTGACATTGGCCCGCGCTGCCGTACGCCCCAAATGAATAGCGGTTGGATGCAAAATCTTCAAATTCAACTTCTTTCTCGCTTTTAACTTGTGTCAAGTATTTTGATATTAGAAATACATATCAAAAGATGTTATTTTTGGAATTTGAAGTTTGTAATCTGCAGATTCTGACCAAGACTTTAGTTTCGTCCTCTAGGGACGGCTGCGTGACGTCCTGTATGGAGCAGGCGCTTGGCAGTGACGTCGTCGTATTACAAGTAGTATCGCAGTCTCTTTTGGAACATGAGCATAACTGACGGAAGAGGGGAGGGGGCCGTCCGCCGCCGCGCGGCACTCACAGGCGTTAGGTATATAAAGTAAAATAGATTATCGTCTATGTACGTCAATAACGTCAGGTAGGGCACTATTAAAGTATATTACTAAGTTAAGGGCGACCTTCGGAGACAGACCATGGTGAAACCGACGTGGCACAAGTGCGCAATATTATTGTCAGAAGCTGTAAGGTCTGCCGACGGCGGCGTGCGGCGGAGGGCCGGGAGTGGTGGGAGGGGTGGAGGGGCGGCGGACGAGGCGGGGCGCATATTGCACAAACACGTTGTCCGTCCTTCGCTACGGTGAACGAATATTATTTACAATAAATAAGTACACGAAATTTTGCACAGGACGTGTGGCCACAGCAAGTGCGGCCGCCTACCTCACAACTCAATAGAAAATACAATGTACTTACGACATATTAGTAGTACAGTTAAAAAAGATGAAAAACTAAATAAAAAATAGTCACTGCCATTTTTAGTTTCTTTTCCAACTAATATTAATAATATTAGAATATAATACAGTTTTAAATCGTTATCGACGCCGGCCAGGCGGCACCGGCGGCGGCGGCGCGCGGCCGGCGTCCGTCACATAATTACTTCAATACAGACCAAGTAAATGCATAAGAACATGTGCATCAATATCGTTTTGCGAATCGACACATAACATACACTTTTAAATACAAAATACGTTATTTATAGATCTGGAAACATTTCGGAGCTAGTTCTAGAATCTATTATTATTCCATTCAAGTAGCGACGGGGGCGAGGCCGGTGTGCCCGGCCCGCCCTCAACATAAAACCTAACCACTATTTACACTCATATGTATTTTTCTATTTATCGTTTCGTCAGAGGGCGCGGGGCCGCGGCGCGGCCGTCCTCGCCGCGGACCGGCGCTCTGCGCTAAATTAAACCAAATTCGATTATTATCCAATACGACGCACGTACGGGGTTCGGGTGAACTAAACGTCACTACCGACGGTTCGTTAAGCACTTATTACAACACAATTTAGAGGGAGGCGCGCGCCGGGCCCGCGACCGCACGGACAATAAATAACTACGAGTATTGTGCTACGAGCTACGGCGCTACGAGCCTACGGCCTACGCGCTCGCTCGCTCGGCGCGGGCCCGCTGCCGCGTCTCGCGCGCGCGTCGAACGAAACGCTACGTAGAAGCTCAAGTGATGTGGCGCGGCGGTCGGCGGAGCGGCGGCCCCGCGCGAGATCGGTCACATCCGGGGCGGTCCCAAATAAAATATACAAATACGACGCAAATCACACGAAAAGATGGAAGGCGCGCCCGGGGGCTCGGCCAAATTATTAATTTACTATCTAGCTAGGGGCGGCGGCGCCGGGCGCTAGCGCCGGTAGGCGGCGCGCGGCTGGAAGGCGGCGCGGTGCGACGACAGCGGGCGGCGGCGCGGCGCCTCGCGCCCGCGCGTCTTCTTCTCCTCCACGTTCAGCTTCACGCCGTCCGCCGCGTCCGGCGGGAAGTACAGCGGCTGCAACACAACACACGCGTTACACCTCACGTGCCAAACACATTGTCATCTTGTCTACTAAGTTGCATGGGGTACCATCGAAAGTGGGTATATTGTGAAAGATCTAAAGGTCTACCAATCGTGGCGATAGTTTTGTACTAGAAACATTTGTCTAAGTCACAGTGACGTAGCACGCGTGTCAGTCGCCCGGGGCGGACGAAAATTTTGCCGCCCTCTTATTTAGGTATTTCAATTTAAAAGACTATAACATAAAGTAATTCTTTTCGACAAGAACAGTCATCATTATTGTGTATCGTACATCAACCCATTCCTCTCGTTCGTCATTATATGGTTCAAATATTTACAAGATATTATTATGTATTGAGAAATTTTGCCGCCCCCTAAAAGTGCCGGCTTGGGCGGCTATGCCTGTTCAATAAGGATAATAAATTGCAACTTAGCAATTCTACAAATCAAACGGTCCATAGGTCGGGCGTTGTCGACAAAATCTGTGATCGAGATTCAAGAGAACTGCATCGGCATTTTACACCGACGCGACGCGACGGCACACTACAGCACAGCTACACTTGTGTACCTACAGTAACATAGTATATAACATATAATTAATGTAAAATAAATCAGTCATTTTGTTGAATCCGACTTTGACTGTGGCCAAGACACCTTCACCCATCTTTGATCAGTCGCGTGAGTCTGCTCGAGCAGTGAGTTATCTATCCTCATCCTGGACATGCCGTCTACTCGCCGCCTGTTACTTTACAAGACACCTTCACCCGTCTTTGATCAGTCGCGTGAGTCTGCTCGAACAGTGAGTTATCTATCCTCATCCTGGACATGCCGTCTACTCGCCGCCTGTTACTTTACAAGACACCTTCACCCGTCTTTGATCAGTCGCGTGAGTCTGCTCGAACAGTGAGTTATCTATCCTCATCCTGGACATGCCGTCTACTCGCCGCCTGTTACTTTACAAGACACCTTTACCCATCTTTGATCAGTCGCGTGAGTCTGCTCGAACAGTGAGTTATCTATCCTCATCCTGGACATGCCGTCTACTCGCCGCCTGTTACTTTACAAGACACCTTCACCCGTCTTTGATCAGTCGCGTGAGTCTGCTCGAGCAGTGAGTTATCTATCCTCATCCTGGACATGCCGTCTACTCGCCGCCTGTTACTTTACAAGACACCTTCACCCGTCTTTGATCAGTCGCGTGAGTCTGCTCGAGCAGTATCTATCCTCATCCTGGACATGCCGTCTACTCGCCGCCTGTTACTTTACAAGACACCTTCACCCGTCTTTGATCAGTCGCGTGAGTCTGCTCGAGCAGTGAGTTATCTATCCTCATCCTGGACATGCCGTCTACTCGCCGCCTGTTACTTTACAAGACACCTTTACCCATCTTTGATCAGTCGCGTGAGTCTGCTCGAACAGTGAGTTATCTATCCTCATCCTGGACATGCCGTCTACTCGCCGCCTGTTACTTTACAAGACACCTTTACCCATCTTTGATCAGTCGCGTGAGTCTGCTCGAGCAGTGAGTTATCTATCCTCATCCTGGACATGCCGTCTACTCGCCGCCTGTTACTTTACAAGACACCTTTACCCATCTTTGATCAGTCGCGTGAGTCTGCTCGAGCAGTGAGTTATCTATCCTCATCCTGGACATGCCGTCTACTCGCCGCCTGTTACTTTACAAGACACCTTCACCCGTCTTTGATCAGTCGCGTGAGTCTGCTCGAGCAGTGAGTTATCTATCCTCATCCTGGACATGCCGTCTACTCGCCGCCTGTTACTTTACAAGACACCTTTACCCATCTTTGATCAGTCGCGTGAGTCTGCTCGAACAGTGAGTTATCTATCCTCATCCTGGACATGCCATATACTCGCCGCCTGTTACTTTAGGACGCATGCTGCGGGCATCCCGAAATTTTAAAAATAGATATTTTCGTATAGGTACCTTATATACTTTCTTATGCATTAGGTAAAAGCTGTTATTTTGACATTACAAACAGACACTTCAATTTTATTTATTTGTATAGATAAAGGGTTACTAATAAAACTTTAAATGTTTCGAATCTGTATAGATAACGCAAATAAACTTTTCCGCGAACATATTAACTGCGTTGTTGCTTAAATTTATCTATTTCAAAAGCAGAACCTTTGTTTTAGACCAGAAATGAATTTAAGGTCAAATTGTTTAAAATAACCACATTATTTGAAATTCAATAAATAAAGACTACATGAAAAAAACCTCACATATAGTCTTCCAATGAATCTATTGTAATGTGTATGTGCCCAAACTACAGGAGATCGACTGGCATCGTTACCCACGCGATAAGCCCTAGACTCTAATCAAGTATCAGCTCTCAGCGCGACGCGATTACTTTACAGTTAAAAATGATAGTTTGATCTCTTTAAATATATTTTGCTATTAGTAATGACGTGCATAGGCATTACTTTGTGACCTAAATAAATAAACCTACATTTTTACTTTGACTTTTATCATAATTATGTGTTTTTTGAAACAAATTAAATCTATACTAATATTATAAAGCTGAAGAGTTTGTTTGTTTGGTTGAACGCGCTAATCTCAGGAACTACTGCATCGAATTGGAAAAATTATTTTTGTGTTGGATAGTCTATTTATCGAGGCAGGCTATAGACTATATTATTATTATAATATCACGCTACGATCTACAGGAGCGGCGCAGTAACGATAAACGCGGGTGAAACTGCGGGAACATCTATACAACCATATTATTATGTGTGATTGCTGCCTTACCATTTTCGTACAAATAACGTTTGTTTACTAAATAGGACAAGTGAGCATACTGACTGATAGCAGACATGTGCGATCATTTGTAAGTCACAGTAGTAGCGATGTGTGGCGGAGTGGTGTGTGGCAGGTACTGACCGCGGCGTTGAGGCAGTCGTGCGCGGCCTGGCTGCTCTCGTAGGTGATGAACCCGTAGTTGGGGTGGCGCGGCGCGCCGGGCGCGGCCGGCTTGGAGTGCACGCGCAGCTCGGCCACGGGCCCGAAGCGCGCGAACAGCGCGCGCAGCTCCTCCTCCGTGGCGCAGTGCGGCAGGTTGCCCAGGAACAGCTGCTGCGCGTCCGAGTAGCGCCGCGTACCTGCGCCGCCCGCTCCGCCTGCGCCCGGCCCACCTGCACCCGCACCGTCAGCTGCGACAGGCCAAGAAAACGGGTGCTCACCGACTGTAGGGGCACAACCCTACAGTGACAGGGTTTGTTTAAAAAAGACAACTTCCGCACTAGGAATAAATCCTTTGTAGTGAGGGACTTTACAAACATTCAAACAAACAACACAACAAGCACCACTCGGAACAACTATGTACGGATCACGCAATGTTGTGTCCCGCATGGCATCGATACATGTGCGGCTCGTAGCGAGGCGAGGTACGTACCGGGCGGCGGCGCGGCGTGCGGCGCGTGCGGCGGCTGCGGCGGGCGCGGGTGGCGCGCGCGCGCCTCGTGCGGCGCGGGCGGCGACACGCGCGCGCCCGCGCCCGCGCCGCCCGCTCCCGACTTCAGCAGGTTCGCGTACGTCTTGGGCTCGGGGGCCACCGTCGCTGTGGAATTACCAACACCTTACTGTCGCTCTCTTCTCACACCACGTTATGTGCACTCGCCGAATATCTGATACTCGGTAGTACTACTACTACTACTACTAAAGCATGAATTTCACTAAAAGACTATTTACATACCTAGGACTTACTACATGAAACGATCAGTAATTATGCTATAATTAAACTTATAAAAATCCAATACATTTTGATAATACATCAAATCATTAAGCAGTTCATATTTTTTTTATTTAACACAAAGAAAATGTGCTACATCTGTGCTTTTACATAACCGCGCCACACTTGTAACAGTTTGTTGGCGCACACGGCACTCACTTAACAAATTAAAATGATGTGTACACACATTTAAGACACGTTAGTTTAGTATTAGGTACAATATAGTAATTGTTAATGCACTTAAACTTTTCAACAATGAAGCAGAGATACATTTAACAATAGTATTACAATTTGATGCACAGGTAATATATTACATATATTACCTGTACATCAAATTTTAATTTATTAAATCATCTAAATGCAAAAATTAACCATTAATATCTAACAAATTTAGTAATGTATAGTTTTATCAAATCGTACAATAAGCCTGGAAGTACTCACTATAAAGCAACAACTAACCAAAATATACCCCTACACTATAAAACACTAAACTAATAAGCTATTATGCAAAATATATTAAATAGTCAGAAAAGAATCTTCTTCTCCCTAGCCTTTATTATTCGCAAGTCACTTGGGGTCGGCTTTCTAGTCTAACCGGATTTGACTGGATATCAGTTTTTACACGGAGCGACTGCCATTTGACCTCTGCAACCCGAAGGCTAACGATACCCTAAAGCTAGACCAGTGTCAGGGTATTAGAGGTCACTGACTTCCCAATAACAACTGCCATAGATGTTCATGGCAGCCGCGACGACTTAACGTGCTCTCCGAGGCACGGAGCAGGCGATAATTATCAATCAATACGCACATAATTTCGAAAAGTCATATAACTGCCGAAAGTCCGAGGTGCGCGACGTGGGTTCGAACCCGAGACCCTCTGCATTGCAGTCTGTTGGTCTCCCCACTGAGTAATAACTATTAATAACTATTTTTTTATCTATTTGACCAAATATTTGCAACAACTTAAACATTTAACTAATAAACATGTAGGTATGCAGGATTTATAAAAAATACTAATAGCCTTCTGCCTGTGATTTACATCAACTATTATACTATATGCTTGCAAGTTGTAACTTGTTGTACTAAGTACACATTTTATAACGTATTGAATTTTATAAATAGTACAAAAATATGTAATACTCCATAAACTATAGCTACGGTCCTGGGTCCTGTAACAGACGTCACCCGCATCTCACTCATCAAATTCTATATTTGATAACAGTATAAAATGTCAAAAGCAAACATGATGTTGATGCTGGTGATGGTTTTGTGACGGTGCACACGAGGAAGCGCCGTCAGGAAACGAACAAGAACAGCTGCGGTACGGCTCCTGTGGAGCCTGGTGCAAGCCTGCGTGCTGCGGCACCGAACACACCGCTGGACATCTCTCGCTTGCATGACACCACTGAGGCGGAGAACATCGCGGAGTATGTACGCCAGAAGTCCAAGTCCATGCCAAGAATGCAGCTGCTCGAATCGCGTCGCAACGTCAACTTCAAGGCGTTCGTGGTGCGAGTCCCTACTTGCTTTCTGCACATATTCATGAAGGAGGACTTGTGGCCGAAGGGTGTGGTGTTCCGTCGCTTCCGCGGCAAGTGCCACATGAACGCACAACGACAGAGTGCAAGTGAAGCAGTGTTAGTACATAGTTAATAAGTTATCTAAATACTAACTCAAATTGTATGTATGTTAGTCTATAAGGTATTTATCTATGCACCTATGTTTCTATGTAGGTATAATATATATGTATTTACAAACCAAAAAAAGTATATATATGTATGTTTATCTATTGTCTAGTACCCGTAGTACAAGCTCTGCTTAGTTTGGGCTAGATGGTGTTGTGTGTATGTATTATAACATTTTATAATATGTAAATTTAGGTTAAGGTATTTATCTACGGGCCTATGCAGCCCGAAATAAATGATTTGATTTGATTTGATCTAGTCTATTGATACTTGTACACTAATAGTGAAATTCCTTGCATTCTCTAAGTTAAACTACAAATTACTGCACTAGCTTGTGCAATAAAATAGTAGTTTACATTTGATTATTAATATATATTCAAATAACATAACACAACATATATATATATATATTATATATAATTTGTAGAAAATACCTAATACCTATACAAATGTAACTTTAACAGTAGTGAGTTAATTCTTGTTTGGTTTCTTTAAATATATTACATTACAATATATGTATGTATATACGAACGCCAATGAGAATAATAACATTAATCGATCATTTATAATCGGGTGTCACAGGACTCGAGCTATATTTTAAGGAGTATAAGTATGGTGTAAAGATGACATGGGTAAAAGGTTATTAGTACTTTTCATTTAACTTTGTATAACACAAAGGAAAATCTACTGAAAATATGGGATAAGTATCGTCAACGAACTATTAGCATCCTAATGAAAATGTGAGATCATGCGTGAACAATCAATAATTCGGTCAGACTACAGCCTATATAAATGTGGGCAAACAGGATATATTTGTGTACCTTGTGAATGTATTATCTACCTAGTGTTGCCATAAATATTGTTACAAGGCCAAATCATTTCTTTTTCTATTGTATAAAACATTTATTACTGTAATGTGTGTTAGTTTATACATGAATATAGTAACTTTAAAAATATATGAAGCTCATCCAAATGGTCTCCATTGGTTTTAATATAGTCCGTTAAACGTTGAGGCCAGTTATCATTAGAAACACGCACTCTCTCCATGGGAAAATTCATCACTGCCAATCTTATGGATAGTTTTAGGGACTCGAAATTATCGTGGCGTTTAGAGCATGCCATACTCTTTAATCTCTCGTGTTTTTTGCACACCTGTTTTCGACCACGCTTTGGTGAATTGAGCTTTATGAGCCGGTGTTAAGTCTTGCTGAAAGTACCATAATTGGTTATGGGAGGAACATGGTATTATTAGAAGCTTAACCACCTTCTCCAGAATTATATCTTGATACACTTGTGCCGATGTACTGACACGCTTACACTCCACCAAACCATCACTGAAGTCAGATAATGTCCACGTTGTACTCTGCCGACTAATTTGAAAGCTTCTATAGAGCTTTGAGCATAAACTCGATCAGTCTGCTAGTTAAAATATAGCTCAATAGTAAAAAAATTCTCGTCAGTTAATTTTTTTTATTATGACCTTCCTTTGCGGTACTGTTTGAGAAATTGTTTTGATTTGACCACTCTATTTATGTTTAGTTAATTAATGACCATTGCGTCTCTTATAGCTGCAAGTCCAAAGCCATGTTTTAAAATACGCGACATAGTTCTAGGTGCTATATTAATTTCCCGAGATAAAATCTTTTACTTTCGGACAGGATTTCTTCGAATCCATTTCTTCATTGCTTTGATCACTTTTTACTTACGAATACTACGTGGACGGCCAGATCTTTTTCTGTTTCAAAAACTGCATTTGGCTCCATACGTACTTTGTGTAACGCTATCACAGCAATTCGGTTCTTTTTATCACCCCACTCCATTCTAATATCACAAAAATATTGAACACCGATAGGTGCGAAAATGAGAAAACACAATGAATATTCATATAAGGATGACAGATTTCATATTCAAATGTAATATTATGTTTTTTTTATTGTAACAGTATTTATGGCCGGACTAAGTATACTTATATTATAAAGAGGAAAGATTTGTTTTTTTGTTTGTTTCTTAGGATTTATCTCAAAAACTACGCAACCAATTAAAAAATTATTCTAACTATTAGAATGCTATAGTATCACCGAGTAACAAAAGGTATTCGTTTGAATATAAGAGTTAAGTCGTTTAACGTACGTGGGTGTTGCGGCGGTGGGGCGGGGCTGGGGTCGCGCTCGGGCTCCGGCGCGGGCAGCGGCTCCTGCGGCGCGGGCGGCGGCTCGCGCGCGCCGGGGGCGGGCGCCGGCGGCGGCGACACGGCGCTCGGCGACGGCTCCGGCTCCACGTCGCCCGATATCGCTGCCGAGGGGCCGTACGCTGACGGGGCTTCTATACGCCCCTCTGTGAACCACACGCACACGTGTTTGTGCTACACACGGGACACCTGCGCCGCGTCGGTGCAGCGGCGCATTACTGCATACATTTAAAACTCTCTCATATCAATTTACCATCATGACAAACAAAGTCAGTCTAAACTCTAAATAATATGTTTTTTTTCTTAAAAAAGACATCTCCCGCATTAGTCTAACTCCTGTGTCGCGGAGACTTTACAAACATTCAAACAACGGACACAAAGCACACTTGGACTCGGGACCACCATTTGTAGATCACACAAATGTTTGTCTCGTGTGGGATTCGAAGCCACAACATCATTTTTATATAAAAGAGATTTAAACAAAATATTAAAATAATAATAATCTTTTTGTGTAAGTTTGCACCATATAACATTGATATATATATACATATATAGATACTGCATAGATATTAAGTGATCATCTATTTACAACTGTTGTGTGTGCAGTGACTGTTTGTGGATGAATTTTATGTTGTTTAACTTGTGAGCACCTTATCTAGCCCTATGCATGTAATTAGCTGTTTTAGTTAAAATCGTAACACTATCAGACTCGCACATGTTATTTTGTATGTTCTTACTCGAAACAGTCTCAAGTCACTTACACTAATTAAGAGACAATTGTTAGTACATTTCTAGGCTACAGCCTATGCCGGTATGTTTGGTGTTCTGCCAGAAGTCTGTATTTTAGAAAATACAGACTTCTGGCAGAACACCAAACATACCGGCATAATTGTCTACCATTGATCCACAAACAAATCACAGGCTGCATTTGACTCCAACAAAATAAGTGTGGTAAGCACCCTGAGCATTGCGATTAAAATGCGCTACAGTGTGACATGTAAGTGGGGCAAATAGTCTATGACTTCTATCCGGCCTGTAGTTATTGGGCACAAACAATCGAAATATGTCTGTATGAACTTCGGGAGCTTCAAATTTACCTAATAAAACCTTGCACAATGTTCTGATCTCATCGTCATTTCTCGACATGTCGAGTGAATGATATCCTGGACTATCCAGAAGGTATAGTTTTATCTGTATTGTTTGTTAACTGTAGATAGGTGTGGTGGGCACCTCGCACGGCGGCGCCACGATGATGTAAGGTACATGAAGGGATAGTGTCCGATTTGTTATATAATGGTAGATACACGTAGGTGTGGTCGGCGGTATACCTTGCACGGCGGCGACGAAGTGTCTAGCGACGGCGTCGTCGTGCGACTGCGGGTGTCCGTTGAGGTGGGTCGCGGGCGCGGGCGCGGGCGGCGGCGCGGGCGCGGCGGGCGGCGGCGGCGGCGCGCCCGCGCCCGGCGGCGGCGCCGGCGGCGCGGGGAACGTGGCCGGCGGGAAGGCGGACGCGGGCGGCGGCGGCGGGAAGTACCCGCCCGCGCCGCCCGCCTCCTCCTCCTCGCCCTCCGACCGCCCGGAGCCCTCGCCCTCCTCGTCCGAGAACACTATGTCCTGCACAAAAACCAACCATACACTATTGTACGACCTGACCCGTATATACAAATACTTGGAATTATAGTCCATTCCAAACCAATTCAATAAAATGGTAAACAAACGGTTCATTGACATAACCATAGACATTTTAATGATCTCCAATTATAGCGTCCATTGTAAATCAATGATTTACCTAATCGAATCATTCGATTTAATGCAACGAAAGAATTAGAAATTATATCTAATCGCGCTAAAATTATACCTATCATTCATTGTGGTATGTGGTAGAATATTATTATTATTATTATTGTCCGCAGGTGAGTAAAAAGAAAATATACCTAGTTGAAAACATTGGAAAGTATATAAGATTTCTGAAATTAAATAATTATATGGCAATTAAATTAAATTAAAGTGGAATTGGGCAGGCCACGTTTGTCGTATGCCAGGTGAGTTATGGGCGGGAACAATCACACAGTGGATGCCAAGTAACGGGAAGCGACAACGAGGCCGGCCCAGGAGGAGATGCCGAGACGAGCTCGATGCCTTTAAAAGGGATTGGCAACTCAGAACAAGCGATCGAGATAGATGGAAGTCGGAAGGGGAGGCCTTCGCCCAGCAGTGGGACGACAATTAGGCTTATAATAATAATAAATAATGGCAGTTGCTTTAAATGTATACGATATATTATTGCTATAATTTTGCTTTAAATGTATTATAAAGTATCATGTTAAAGCCTTGTGTTGGAGCTGTTCACTCAGAACATAAGGGTTATGATAAATAATACCGCGAGTTATGATAGAAAACGGATGTATTGAATTCACAGTAATTAATACAATGATACGAAGTAATGATTGCTAAATGATATGAGTGAACGCGACGGGGTTGACATGGACACTGATCGAACTACATCGCACAAAAGCGTGCCTGGCGTAAACTGCTGACGCGGCACCTTTGCTGGACGATGTAACTCGTACACCTTGTAAATACGAATAAACGTAATGTGTTACTTATTCCATCAACTTTATTTATTTTAATTTTGTAATAAATTTAACATCTAAACCAAAATTTGGTTTGTTTATCTTTTTATCAAAATGAATTGGAAAAGACTATAGTTATCTGCTTAGCTATATGACATCGACAAGCAGAGGCAAGTCATATGATCCAAGTGACATAGTAAACTATTCAAGTTCACTATTATAACTTCTAAGGGTGTGGTGTATGTTACCTGGTAGCGGAAGATGTCGTTATGCACGTAGTACTTCTTGGGCGACTGCGCGGCCAGCACGAAGGTTTGCGTGAAGCGGCGCATGGGCGCGCCGCCGTTGGACAGCTCGCCGGTCACCTGCACCACCACGCCGTTGCCCAGCGTCG
Source organism: Catocala sponsa (assembly GCA_963564715.1). Lineage (NCBI taxonomy): Eukaryota > Metazoa > Arthropoda > Insecta > Lepidoptera > Erebidae > Catocala > Catocala sponsa. The sequence goes on along the minus strand of OY751337.1, from coordinate 27,664,731 downwards.
CCTGCGCGTCCACCTGCGCACACACACGACATTTAACTTATACAGTCGGCCAAAAATAGGATCTACCACTCTACGGTAAGATCATTTGAACGTCATAAAACAAGGTCGATTTTTCCTTGCGACAATATTATGACAGTGACCATTCCTCATTATCATGTATTTTATTTACGTCATGCCATGTGCCAAGTTTGAATTGTCACAGCTAAAAACAATTCACCTCCTTTAAAGTCAACCTTAGCGACAATTAGATCTCAGAAACTTTAGTCAAAACTGGTAGACCACTTTCTTGGACAACTGTAAGTGACTGTAACACGTTTAGCGCACTCCGACTGCTAGACCACCCGTAACCTCCAGTACAAGATGCCCCAGCACTCGCGCCGCTACAAGTGCGCAGCCACGTCTATGCGCATTCCGACTTTTAGTTTTCTGTACTGGGAGCACGACGTGATTATCTAAACATGTCTCATTTAAATAAACAAAGACTATTTGATAAAGAACCGAGCTTATTTGTTGAGACCAAAAATGTACAGTTAACGTTGAATAAAAAGTTATACATTGTAGTAAACTAGCTGAGCTGACAGACGTCGTCCTGTCAGACGAACTGTGAAACCCGCGAGGTTAACATAGTCGTTAAGTTTTCTGAAATTATCCAATATTCTGCGCCTTTTTCTTAACATTTGTCCCGTAAGAACCTTCTACAAATTATTAGAAAACTTAAAAAAGCGTGAACGAAATCGGTAAAGTCGTTTTCAAGTTATAGCGTGCCCAACGGCAACAGGGATTCATTTTTATATAAATAGATTCAAGAACAAACGCCAGTCATTGAGAATATTGCAACGACAAAAACTCGCGAGGAACGCAGTGACGGATTAGCTGTATAGCACAAGTAGCAAATGAGCTAATTTTTTCGCATAAAGATAGGCCGAACCCGGGCAAATTTTAGACATTCCAAGCGCTACCACGAAAATATATAAAAATTCCTACATTAAATCAAGATTATTTTTCTGGTTGCACCGTTTGGCGTCGTACAAGCGTTATAGTCAGCAAATTCGTACGCGGCGTGGCATATTCATTCTTCTCCCTAGCCTTTATTATTCGCAAGTCACTTGAGGTCGGCTTTCTAGTCTAACCGGATTTGACTGGATATCAGTTTTTACACGGAGCGACTGCAATCTGACCTCCGCAACCCGAAGGCTAACGATACCCTAAAGCTAGACCAGTGTCAGGGTATTAGAGGTCACTGACTTCCCAATAACAACTGCCATAGATGTTCATGGCAGCCGCGACGACTTAACGTGCTCTCCGAGGCAGGAAGCAGGCGATAATTGTCAATCAATACGCACATAATTTCGAAAAGTTATATAACTGCCGAAAGTCAGAGGCGCGCGACGTGGGTTCGAACCCGAGACCCTCTGCATAGTAGTCTGTTTTATTTATTAACATCAATGCATGGCCAACATTATAGTCGTATAATGACCTGCAGACTGCATTTCGGTCACGGCGGCCAATCTTAACGGAGACTGGCCATCTACACAGGAGATATCATAGTGCACAATTTTTTATATTAGATATATATTAATATCAGCCCTGTATTAAACTGTGCCAATGCTGGGCAAGGGCCTCTCCTTGTGAGAAGGTTCCACCCACACCGCGGGCCACCACGCTGGCCAAGTACTGGTTGGCAGACGATCACATATCTTCGAGAACATTACGGAGAACTCTCAGACGTGCAGGTGTCCTGACGATGTTTACCTTCACCATTAAAACAAGCTATAGGTAATTAACTATTTAATACGTACGTAACTTCGGAAAGTCAGTGGTGCGCGCCCTGGGATCGAACCCGAGAGCTCTGCTGGCACTCCACCGGTCCGCCACTACACTAACGCTACTTGCGCGATGGTCGTCGCTGAACTAATAAAGTCCTATCCCACTTAACTGACTGTTTTTGGGACGTACAAGAATAGCTGTCACAACTTCCACTTACATTGATAATATAATTGTTAATCTGCATCATTTCAAAACTATCTGCATTCAACTTAAGCAATTATTACTATATGTTAACTTTCATAACCAAGTCGCGACTAAACTAATTAGCTTTCTGGAATCACCTATTGTAAGAGGGCGAGATAAAGATAAAGATAATTTGTTCTAAGTTGCGGAGGACTTTGCCAACATTGAAACAACAAACTGAAAGAACACTTAGATTCGGTTCAGCCATCTGTAAAGCACTTCCGTTTTTATTTTTTTTAAGATAACTCTGCTTTAAGCATAATTCCTGTGTCGCGGGGACTTTACAAACATTCAAACAATAGCAAGAACATACAGGCTCAGAACAACCATTTGTGGATCACACAAATGGTTGTTCCGTGTGGGGATCGAACCTACTACACTCGAGTACAGAGAACACACGTGAGTAGTAGAGCCGCGCTGATTGCAGCACGAGTGGGCCGGCTCGACCGGGGAAGGACTACCTCTCACAGAACATCGACGTGAAATACCAGTATTCCTACTGTTGTGTTTCGTTCGGTGAGTGACAGTGCCGGAGGCCCAATCACCCTCTTTCCCCCTTCCCGCTTCCTGCTTTCCTAAAGGGTCGGCGACGCGCAAGTGATGCCTCTGGTGTTGCAGGCGTCCATACGCTACGGTAACCGGTTACCACAAGAAGGGCCGTAAAAAAAAATGTCGACCCAGTGGCAGCAGCAAGACGACCTAATAAACCATCCGTGCAGTCAAATCATTTACGCGTCACAATGCAATATGAAGTGGTATATCCCAGGGGGATGGCGTCAGTTACCTGGCTGATCTTGGCATGGCAGTCGCGGAAGTTAAGTTGCTGGATGCGGTTGTGGATCTGCTTCTGCCCGACCACCGGCAGCGTCTCGCGGTTGGGCGCGTCGAGACCGCCGTGCACGAATGACGAGTAGTTGTTGTAAAATCTGGAAAAAGTATGCGGCTATAAATAGTTGACGTTCATTAATACTATACGACACCTCAACGTATTGTTTGCCATGGTGGAGTCTATTTAACCGACTTATAAAAAGGAGCATTCCAAAAATAACAGATTATATATCCATACTAATATTATAAAGCTGAAGAGTATTGTGTTTGTTTGTTTGGCAAAAATGTTGCGAAAACGGAGAAAATTCTCTTATGTTAAAACTTTGATATCTCAGTGATGACAATGTTTAGTACCTACCTACAATTTTAGAAAAACTGAGTGTCCCCAGTTTTTAAAATCTAAAATTGTATTATCAACATTACGCATCTATGAAAGCTTCAATGCAAATTACTATCAGGATGATAGGAATTCGCGTTTCAACTGTCAGAATATCGGGGGAGTCTATCGCGTTTCTAGAACTCAGCTCAGGCTTTCGAGCTATTAAGAATTACCTGATAGTAAGGTCCAATCAAATATTATTAGGTTAGTGACCGGTCGAGAGGATAGAGGAGGAGGAACAGGACATTTAAAGTTCCACCACATACCGATAAAGCTTACGAAAGCGCACGTGGTAATTTTTGTAAGCGCCAGTAACATCGGATTATTTCTTTTTGGCATTCATCCCACCCCACTTCATCCACTTGGATAGAAGTCTGAGTATTTCAATACTCTACTGTCCGCCGTCCATAAGTCTGCAGACAGATTGAACCGTCTAGAAACCCAAAACGACTTTCATCACTTGAGATGAGACCCTTACGGATGGTTAATCTTTATTTTCAAACACTGGCACACATATGTAATGTCTGTATTTAATAAACATAAACGGAACACGTGTCCTTAATAGAATAATATAAATTCTTCTGTGATGATGGCTAATTTCTAATATTGACTGCCTCAGCTTGAGGCCAGCCAGGCTTTACGTACTAGCCATAGATTAGTTTCCTTTTATGCAGTACGTAAGCATACCTAAGTAATGTAAGTGAAATAATTATATAAAACAAACATGAAATATCGTTATATTCAAGACACCATGATTAACTCCCTTCCTCCTTTCTTTCATTCCCATCCTATGATATAGTTTGATATAAAAGAAATTGTGGACAGCCCTAGGCATAAAACACGATCGTCAACAAACAATGCAAACGTTATCCTTTAGAGGAGATAAGTGTCGTACACTCATACCGAGTGACTCATACTCACTGAAAGGGCAGCTCGCTCAGCAAAATCTCATTCATTCTGACAACCTTTGCAGAAATCTATGATATTTATGTATTTGCTTTGGAACTAGACAATAGAACACGCGTTTTGTGTCGATCCATCTCGCAACATACACAACATACATTTAGGTGTTTGCGCCAGAACACTGCCAAGACCAAGTGTAGGTAGCGCGGGCCAGACATTGTATTGTATGTATCTTCAGACACTTTGTTTGTACAACCGGCGACTTCACCACTGACAGTCCCGCGTCCACTGACATAGCACTAGCAGAACTACGAGCATAACATACATTATATTATGATTGTTCTGCACTTCACTGTAGCTTGAGGATTAGATACCGTACCATACCATATATAGGCACTGTTTTGGTAGTAACACATAATCACTACATATTATAAAACAAAGTCCCCCGCCGCGTCTGTTCGGGATAAACTCAAAAACTACTTAACGGATTTTCATGCAGTTTTCACCAATAGATAAGAGTGATTCATAAGGAAGGTTTAGGTGTATAATGTTGAAGCCGGCGCGGCGCGGGTAGCTAGTTATACATAACACAGGTAGTAGACAAAAACTGGTGCCGACCTGTGCAGATGGGCAGGCGCCTTGTTCAGCAGCGTGTAGTACTGGCGGACGAACTCGCGGCCAACGCTCTGCGGGGATGGGGACGCCTCCATTACCATCGCTGTTGTTCACTCTGCGCCAATACAGCCCTCTGCTATACGCTGCCCTGGATCAATGCACATATACCATATCTTTATTATTTGTTACCACTAACATGATGAGATAATAATAATAATAATATTCTACCACATACACACAACACCATCTAGCCCAAACTAAGCAGAGCTTGTACTATGGGTACTAGACAATGGATAAACATACATATTATATACTATTTTTTTTTGTAAATACATACATATTATATATAGAAACACCCAGACCAAGACAAACATCCATGTTCATGCACACAAATGTTTAACTTGTGCGGGAATCGAACCCGCGACCTCAGGCGTGGCAGTCGGTTGCACTAAGCACTACGCCATCGAGGCCGACACTAATAATATATAATGTCACTAAATAAATACAAGTCAATAGTTTTCTTGAAATTGCTATAATCCAAGGCAATAAATGTTTACAAAGCAAAGCATGACATGCAATGTCATGCTTGCTTTGTAAACATTTTTTTGTTGATTTGGAGTATTAGTTCTACATTCTTCTTAAAGGTGCAAACCTATAAGAAGAATATAGACCTATAACTCCAAATCAATATGGAATGACAATATCTGCAGTCTTCTAGAGATATTATATCTTCAAAGTCAAAAGTCATTTATTAATTTAGGTCACAAGGTAACACTTATGAATGTCAAAGAGGTTAGTGAGTTTATTAGATTTACTGAATGTACATTGATGTTAGTAAAACTTCAAACTGTTACAGGTCAATAAATCATACTATGGAATGTAAGTTTTCATTTTGCCTTATTTATAGACTGTCCTCACTAGCGGTGGCGAGTTCAGAAAAGTATGAGCAAATATGAACAGGCTTTTGTCACAATGAGATAGAACAATGTGTTAACGGTAAACACTTCTGTAGCTGTGACCTGTCTCTTCTTAATGAATACAAATTGTATACTCCTTAAGATTTAAACATTTTAGAGATATGTTTTACCTTAATTTCAAGCTTAAAACTTTAGTTTTCTTTCATTATAATTATTATTTATTTACATCAAATAGAACGACTTGCGCCAATTACACTATTTAATAATATATACATTTAAAAGAGCTAAGATCTCCTTGAACCGACGGGCGTGTATGAGGAATGTGATGAAAGTGAATGAAGCCAGAGAAGTGTGTCAGGATCGTAGCAAATGGAAATCCGTAGTCTCTGCCTACACCTCTGGGCGTAACAGGCGTGAATCTATGTATGTATACATTTAAACTTTAGCATTCATGCATTCTGCTTACAGTACCTCATACATTCTAATAATAATACTTTCCATGTGACAGCATATTCATTTCTGAAGTATGATGTATTGATATATGATTCTAATGTATTGGAACTTTCATCTATAATACAATAATCAAAATTCACTAAAATTTCTTTCTATAAAACAGGTATAATTCAGTCTAAACATTGTTTGGGAATTTCATATCTAATTATATTGACCATGCTGATGTATGATTGTCTTGTTGTGCAGACTTCACACTCCCTAAAGAACATTATGTACCTACAATTCTCAAAATGCAGTTTCTACTTTTGATGATAGTGATGATTTATTTAAACTTATGAAAACTTACTGAGCTGTGGTTAACTATTTATAATTATTATGAATTTGACTTTATGAGGCAATTTATACATCTCTAGACCAATGAAGATGAATGAAGACAATATATTGTGTCTGTGACAAAGAGATTAAAGAAGAAAATAAACTTGTATCATTAGTTAGCATCTTTTATGTACGTAGGTTTCAGGTTCTAACTTATATTCTTATAAAGTTAGAAGCAATAACAAATCTTGTAGGTACTTGTTTAACTTTCTTATTGCAGTTAGATTATTTAATCCCCTGCTTAGAACTATTTTAATAGTTATTATATCTAAGATAGGTTGGCATTGCCTGTGTTTTCTTTGGAGACACCACTTTACCCAAAATATCTGCTTAAACAATATACCACAATGTCTGCCATTAAATAAGTAAGTATTTTATTATTCTATGCTTGTCTAAAATAATTCTAAAATGTTTTTTGCACCAGATATTCTTTTTACTAGTCACATTTGATATTTCATATTTAGTTAAGTCATATATCCTTTTTGTATGTATATTTATCAAAAGTATTTATTTTGTGTGTGGTAAGTTCTACAATACTGTAGTATAGCCTTCACTTTAATACTTTTTTTTAAGACTATGGCATGTCAGGGCTTTTATATATTTTAGATGATGGCATGGTATAAATGAAAACATATTATATGTATATGCCACCATATTATTTTTACAGGAAAATGTTCACATAGACTTGGCTAGGCTATAGACTATAAGCTAGTGGACATCTCCAGAAAACCCAATGGATAGCAACTTGTTTACTAAGAACATCTTCTTTATCAGTAATCATTTAAAATTAACTACTTAAAGTTTATTTACTTATATAACAGTATATTATAAAAGTTGTAATCATTATTAGTAATCTGTTCGAAAAAGTCGCAAATTATTATTTTAATACTATTTATATAATTATGTCAAATATCATAAAACATTTGTGTTTTAACCTACTTTCATACATAGAGATACAACAAGCCCAATAGTAGTTACATAGTCTATATAGTATGTACCTAGTTTGACATAAAATGTTTATACTTGATATAGCTCTACAGTGTGATATATTATAAATATGTCCATACAAACCCAACTTGTATTAATAATGTAAGGAATTAACAGGAAATTTAACAGGAAATTTTGATAACAATAAAAAGTATATAATATGCCCAAAACCAATAACTAAATAGTGAGAAGCGTCGTAAAATTACTTCTTGAATTGGCAGAATGAGTAACTAACTCAGCTTACACAAGTCTCACTAAATTTCAAGGGTAGTAAACAAACGCCAAGTATCCGTGCGCCTGCTGTACCCACATTCAAAGCATTAGGTAAGTAAACAATCTCATGATTGATACTTTATTCAGCATAACAAGCATAGAAGAACTAAATCTTCATCGTATTGTCAAAGCACGCATGGCGACTTCGATATCAGTTTCTTTTGTCACACAGAAACGGTTATTGTGATAAATAAACACTAGTTTACTGATAAACTATCAAAATATGATATATAATGAGCAGATAAGATCAAGCAATGCCTGTATCTAATAAAACACAAAAATTTTGAGCATTAACCTTTAAAAAGAAATACGTCCGCCGACTATCATAATATTATAATTTGGTCTTTTTGAAAGTGTATTTTTGTGCGATAAGACTTACCTCAGTAAAATTTAGGCATCAAAGTAGCGTAATCGGCAACAAATTATCACGAAAATCGCGTAAAATTCACGATAAATAAGGACTGAAAACAGAAAAAGAGCCTACCTCACCGTTCGGGTGTCAGTTCAGTTTAGATGTTACCATAGATAAAATTAAAGAGTATTTTGTTTTTCCGGCATAATAAGGCTTGAAATAACTCGTATTATTCGTATTTATTTATGATATTATTTAAATGATAATTACAACTCTTCTTATATGTTAGTATTTACAACTACACTTTTAAATATATTGATACATAAAAATCTTTAAGATAAATCTTTGAAAATAAATGTCAAAGTATATTATATATGGACGAAAATTGTAGGCTGGTACTGTATCAGATAAGTCAGTTATACAGAGTGTCCGGTAATTAAAAGATAACCTTGAAATGTCTTAGAGTAGATCTGATGGCTGTTCAGGAAAAAAAATAGAAAATAAAAAAGTGCCATAGCTTTTCATACTTTTGACTGACTATCTATTAGCATAATTAGTGTTTTAATAATAAAACGACAAAAATCGATGGAATTCATTCATTTATGGTCGTAGTGTACAAGAAAGTTAAATAATATGGTAATTAAAAAAAGTTATATATAGAAATTAGAATAGATTTTTTTTCATATTTATTCTGAACGGCCGCCATCAGTTCTACTATAAGATATTTCAAGGTTATCCATTAATTGAAATTAATTAAATTAAAATACACGAATCTACATTATGCAACGATATGTATTACACAAATACATATAATTATATTATTTAGTATTAAAACTTTGTAGTATTACATTGTATGTATGTATTGTATGTATAATTTTAATTGTGCTGATGTTGGCACTATTATTTTTTTTATTTTGGCAATTTGAAACTAATAAATTAATTTAGAGTAGAAGGCTTTTGGATATCGGTGTGTTGTGGTTTACATGAAATAATTGCCGTCTAGAACTGTTTGATAATAACTTTTGAATAATTAACAAGGATTGTTTTCTCTATGCTTTAGCTAATTCATACTTTGCGTGATGTAACTTTTTAACCACACACATTCGACTAATTTAGGTGTGGGGTGTGGATTAAGGTATATACATCTGCTCGCTTACCATATTTCATGCAAACGACTTTTATTATAAATAAGTACTTTGATTTTAATCAAATCTTTTGTTTAATTTATTTAACAGGACTTATCTAAGAAAATAAGACCCATAGTTAAGATTTTTGAATAGTATGAGAAGAAAAATAATGGAGAACAATTTTATTTCACTGTGGTCGATGATTACCTATCTGAAATCTGAATTCTGATTCTGAGTTATAGAGTAGTATAAGTATATAGTTCTGAGTATAATTTTATTATTGATGAATTGATGATAGATAGTCAGAGGCGTAGTAAGGTGAAATAAAATCTTATAAATTATGGCGTTTACCTATTGTGATAATTAAAATGTTGAAGCACGTGATAAACCATATGATAAAGAGAGAACGTGACAAAATGAGCCATTCTGAATAAAGGCTAGGTTAAGAATCCTTTAAACCGATGAGCGTGCACGAATAGTGTAGGTAATGCGAGTGAATGAAGTAAAAACAGATAGGTATGCTAAGATCGTAAGTTATAGTAACTTAGTCAAAATTGCAGGCACTACCCCTAGCGTACCTAACCTATTAAACGAGAAGCCTAGCCTAGTCTTTGATTTCAACTCAAAGTTCTACGGCATTGCATTCTTGTTTCGGGGCCGGTAGCCTGCCCGGCAAATTAACCTAGATACGTATTGACGTACATGGATACTATCTTCTTCATGCCTAATTATTTGATTTATTCCTAGATAATGATAACCATTCTACGACATAATTATAAACTATGATATTATTATTATTTATGTATAATTCATTCGCTTCGGTTCTATCATTGTATAAAATATACGCGGTAAATTTTTCGTCCTTATGTTGGTAGTCAGTTATTGATTCATGAATTGTTAAATACTTTGTCTCTTTCTTTCACGTTCAAGTCATTATGCTATCCTTATCATTAACGGGATGGACGCCATTGACTTCTTTCCACTGCTGTCTTCTGATTGGTTGTCAGTAGTGGTAGGGATGTTTTGTTTGCAAAAAAAACCGCGTCTCTGTGAGTGCTGCCAACATAAGGGGAGATTTCGCGCCGACTCATCACGCATTTCCTTTCTTTCTTCTGCATTTGGCATTCGGTGTTAAAGGTCGCGTGGACCTTAGGTTTAAGTTTATTATTAATTTTAGCCTAAACATAAGTCATGGCCAATAACGATAACTTTGCACAAGACGTTACTGAAAATCAACTTAATGGAAATGCAGAGAATGGTGGTGGAGATTCACAGCAGGAAAATAACAGTGCCGAAGCCCCTGGACGCGACGATGACAGGTATAGTTGGTTTTAATTTTTATTGATACAATAATTACATGTGTTACACTTGCTCAATATAAGTAATATCGTGTTATTTATTTGAACAGTATTATAAATGATCTTTTGTGTAATTATTGCAGTTTTTATTACGGCCCGCTATAATGGCGGCGCGTCTGCCATTATCCTTATCGACATACCGCTTGAATCTATTTTAATCATTAAGATCTTTTCAAAATTGTAATTTTTAACCTTTGCAGCGCGTTCTCTACAAATTAAGTTCAGACACAGAAGTCATAGTTTTTATTTCAGAACATTTCCAGGTCTATTTGATTAAATTTAGATTATCTCCGAGCCGCATGAAGTAAAATGGCGTCTTATTTGCGCGTCTCTTTTGCACCCGGCACCGGCTCGGTTCATATATTGATTTTTCGTGTCGTTGTTGGTTAGCATACTTGTGGTTCGTGTGTTACGTGTCGAGAGCGGCCGTCCGCCGTTCCTAAGATAGCGGTAAAGCGTACGTAGGTAGTTGCAAGATTTTAAATCGGTAACGCGTCGCTCGTCGGTGAGGGGTCTACGCCCTCACGGCGACGGACGCGGGCGGGGCGGCGGTCAGTTTGGCGCTACTAACGCTGTGTCTCTCTGCAGGTGTGAGCCTGCGCCGCCGCCGCAGCTGCCGCCGGAGGACGTCATGGTATATATCCGCTGGGCTCACACTAAAGTAAAGCTATGACCAAACTGACTAGATTGTATGGGCCACTTAATTTTGGGCCTCGTTCACATTTGCCAATTTCAAATCTTGCGATATCACTGTAACATCCTTGTTTCGTGGTCCTGATTTTAATGTAAATTTTCCAGACTTTACTTTTTGTAACTTACAGGTTGCCTATTTGATTTGCTGCAGTGCTTGGAGTTTGTTTTGAAAAGATAGTAGCTGTAAAGTACTGTAAACAAGTACTGCATAGTGTTAATTGATAAATTGTAATTTTTAAGTCAGTTTCTAAATCGAGACACAAAGTCTGAATTGTCCATTTCTACATGTTTTAATCTAATACATTGTAATGTTCACAGAAAACTCTTTGTTGGAGGCCTGAGCTGGGAGACCACAGACAGTAAGTTTCTATTGTTTGTTGTTTTTTAATTATACATTCAGATAATTATAGTGTCTTAATAAGTTAGGCAAAATCCTTTTTCGTCATAAACTCTACCATTATAATGATGATCTATTACAGTTCTGCTTCTGAATTATTATTGAAGAAAACTATACCCACAAATCTGACAAATTCTAAATTCATAATTCTTTAAATATAGTTTTTGAAATAGAACCCAAACTTAATCAATATCTTTTTAATTTTTAGAGGAATTACGTGATCACTTCAGTGCTTATGGTGAGATTGAGAGCATCAATGTTAAGACTGATCCTAACACTGGTCGATCACGAGGGTTTGCCTTCATTGTATTCAAGGCACCAGATTCCATAGACAAAGTGATGGCTGCTGGAGAACATACAATCAACAACAAGAAAGTGGACCCTAAAAAGGCTAAAGCGAGACATGGCAAAATCTTTGTTGGTGGCTTGAGCAGTGAAATATCAGATGATGAAATCAAAAACTTTTTCAGCAACTTTGGCACTGTAAGTATTAGCTTTTTAATTAACTAAACATTGAATCTCTTGCCTAGATAATCTATCTAATTACTACTCAATCTCTGAACATTTAATCTGGGATCTCACATCACAGAATAAACAAAGCCATAAATTTGAAACCAAAGCAGGGACAGTTTCAGACTATTTGTTTTTAAAGAGTAAAGTGATGACAAATCCGGTTGTGGTGAGATAATTATTAACTTGACTTCTCTGAAGAGGAAACCGGGCCACTGATTTACTAAATTTGTTACCACATGTCAATAAACTATAATTATTTTTTATAACTTGTGTTCTCATTTACCTTGCAGATCATAGAAGTTGAGATGCCCTTTGATAAGACAAAGAACCAGAGAAAGGGATTCTGCTTCATCACATTTGAGTCTGAGCAAGTTGTCAATGAGCTGCTCAAGACACCTAAGCAGACCATCTCTGGCAAGGAGGTCAGTATTTTGTGCAATAAGAGTGATCAGTATTTCATTAATTTATTGATATGATGATCTATTACAGTTCTGCTTCTGATTAAACATTGAAGAAAGCTTTACCCACAATTCTGATAATATTGCTTGTTGTGCTATGAGAAAATATGCACAAGTAACACTGATTGGTTACTAATTGGGGAGGTGTTACTTCGCAGGTGGACGTGAAGCGCGCCACACCGAAACCTGACGGGCCCGGCGGCATTGGCGGGCGCGGCGGACGCGGAGGTCGCGGCCTGCGCGGCGGGCGCGGCCGCGGCGGCTACGGCGGCCAGGGCGCGTGGGGCAACGGCGGCTATGGCGGCTATGGCTACGGTCAGGGCGGCTATGGCGGCGGCTACGATGGATACGGCTACGGTGGCTACGGATACGACGGCTACGGGGGTTACGGCGGTTATGATTACTCCGGATACCCCAATTACGGTAAACGCGGAAAGCAGTACTAATATAGTAGCGAGCCCGCGCTAGCCCGCTCACCGACACATTACCTCGACTGATGTTACCTGATCCTAGGATATAATGTAAAACGTAGTAGAGTAAGGCGGGCGCTAGGGTAGCGACGCGAGCGAGGCGCGACTCCGTCCTCGAGATGCCTATTTACATTATAGTGAACGTTTATTTTACGAGGAGATCGACATCACGCGAAGCTTAGGTATTTAATTTAGTGTGTAGGAAAATATTTATTTTTCTATATATTTAATGTTCTATCGAGATAATGTGTAGTGAATGTTGTCGAGGCGACAGTGTATAATCTGAATATAATCGCAGCTCTGTCTAAATTTGGAGAACATAGGATTAATCATCTCATATAACTTTGCTAAATCATATTTAGTTGCATTATTTTGTTTTTCTGCGAGCGCTCGCGCTCGTGCCTAGCTCGTAGTGCAGTTGCCCATTCGGCTATCGCTCTTTATCATTGTTTCAACGGGTATAACTATATTCTGTACATATGTATGTTACCTGCCTTATGTTTATAAGCGTTCGTTTGTAATACCACTTTTGACATATGTAGCCATGTTGCTCGAGTTTTAATATTAATTCTTTTTTTGGTAATCATTTTTACCTAACGACGCTCTCGCTACATGCTACATTTGGGAAATGGGGTAAATATGGAGAGACATTGTGAAAGTGATAAAGATATGATGAAGCTTTTGAATAAAGCACTGTTACAAAAATTCTCAATGTGTTTCCATATGTCACCCTAGTCCACTCCCTGCCCTCTGACTCACCAAACGCTTCATGATATTATATTATATTAAACTTACCAAACTATCCTACTAATAGCATGCATCGTTTTCTTTAGTACATACACAAGTGGAATTCAATGTTACATTTGCTAACACATCATTGAAGCAAACACAATATCAACATACACCACTTAAAAGTAACAATGATCAATTCTTGGCAGTTAAGAATGTTTAGGTACCTACACACTCCAAGTTAACACGCAGCTTGGCATCATCAGGGTTTGCAAGTTCGCAAAAAATTCCATAAAGGTGAGTGGCCGATCAAGGTCGAGCACAAGTCGAGGTTGGGAAGGTCTTTGAACTTGGTGTGAAACAAGTAGAACATTTTGTTTGGTCTTGGTCTAAAGGAAATAGGTAGGTAGTTGATGGGTTTATCCACAAGTTATTAACTTTCAATCAGGCCCATAACATTAAATATTAAAGGAAAATTGTGTATTGTTTACTAACAAATAACAATATACATTTTTCTTTTTATTTTGTGTAATGATGAGCACTTGTGTTTATCATTTAATTATACTAATATGTGATCTTCAACGTGTAGTCTTGCAAGGGGGGGCTGCATATACCTGAAAAACTAACTTAAAAGAATATAGTTAAATGATTAGAGATCAAGGATAAAATGTCATATAAAGCAATTTAGACGTGGTAGAAATTGGAATGTCAAGCGGCGTGTAAATTTGGTAGTGTTAGTAAGTAAAGTAGGGTAGGCTGAGTCCTCGCCGAAGGTTGCGGGCTGCCTGTGGTTGTGCACGCGTCGCCTCGCTACGTCGGCGGCCGGCGCTGATCATGTGTTTTGTTGGGCAGACTACGGCGGGTACGGAGGGTACGAGGGCGGGTACGGCGCGCGCGCGGCTCCGCGCGGCAAAGGTACTGCACTGCCTTGTTGTCTAGTTGCCTAGTCCTCTCCTTGTAGTCTGTACTCACTGTACGTAGTCGCCACTCGCTCGGCCTAGGGCCCGCGCCACCCGCGCCACGCGTCACCGTCTCCGCGACCGCCGCGCTGGCGCTAGCGGGTCGCATGACACTTGTATCTCGCTTTCGGTGCTTACGACGAATTGATATTTTTCGGCCTAGTTTTACAGACGAAATTACTTCTCTGATTCGTTATTCAAAATTTTGTCTTCTGTAGTAGACACGTTTGGCTCCCCTCTCGATTGGCTATAATATGGTTCGACCGCTATCCTATTTGTTTGTGACTCCTACTAATGATAGACCCGTGTAGGTGCTGTGCGACCGAAGCGCCTCACGAGTTGTGCATCGACGCGAGCTTTTGTGTGTATTGAGTACATTGATTTTGCCTTATTATCATTAGTCACTATGGCGGCTGATTCGACTGACGAGTTCTTGAAAGTTTTGCGGAATTATCGGTCAGATCAGGCGCGATAAATTAGAATTAGACGACTTAACTACATTTTGTCATCCAATTAAAAGCACTGTTGTATCGGTGCATTCATTGCATGAATAAAAGCGTGATTATTGTCTATAAAAAGCACTGGAAAGCTTATAAATAAGTAAATGAGAGCAAACAGAGCAGCGGGGTTACAAGTGCGTGACGTTACAGCCGGGTACCAGGGGGGCAAGCAGCGCGGAGGCGGCGGCGGCGGCGGCCGCGCCAACCAGAGGCACCAGCCCTACTAAACACGCGAGTACCTGCCGATAGTCATCTCAGTCCAATAGTGAGGTGAGCTATCCACGCACTAACTGTTGCCTTACTATTTATTACATTCCACTCTCTGATCACTACAAAGTTCTGCTATTATTTTATTTGAATGCGATCCTTCATCATACTTGTGAGCCTGCTAGAATCATTACTCTAACATGAATGGGGTGGTAAGCATGCGTTTAGTAAACGTGGTTGTACTTTGTTGTTGCAGGTTAAGTCACCGGTCATGAGTGTCCCCCGCGCTTCTCGCCTCGCCGCGCAGGGGGCACGTCATTTCATTCCACATAATTAATTTAAGGAAGTAATTGATAACATTTTAAGAAGATTTTTTAAGGGTAAAATACTGTCAGTTACGATTGGCCGCTTTCATTCGGCTCTAGCGTAAATTTAATATAATATAGTATGGATTATAGATTCACTGAGTATTATTGCAGATTGATTAGATTATGATTTACATTTGTCTTGGAAATTTACCTTACGTACTGAACTGTAGGAGTAATAGTTAATTATAATTACAGAGCTTATAAAATTGTAACATTGTCCCTGTACGCCGGTGAGCCGTCTTGTGACGTGTCGTGTGTGTACCGTGTGTCTGTGCGCGTGCGCGTGTGCGCGCGCGTGTGTGCGTGTGTCGTGTGGACGTGTAGTAGAGTCGCCCTCATTTCTGTGTCACTCTGTCAGTTGATCTGGATCTCATCGCAGATATGTAGTTTTGTACTTTAATTTGGTAAAGGATTGAGCAATCAGAATCATGTATTTTATACAAATTAGATGTTTCTTCCATTGATTGGGGATGAAATTAAATTTTAGACTAAGTAATCGGTCATGAACAAACTGCAGATATACAAATGTATGTCTAATAAAACAAATGTGTAAATAAAATATTGACTTTTTGTCTGTGTTTATATCACTGAACGAGTCGCCATCCGCTGCATTTTTATAGGTAGGTATGAATATGAAGAAATCACAACTGTCATAAAGAAATCACCCCTGTCATCTAACTGAAAATGAATGTTGAAGTAATGTAATAAAGAATGAAACAATGTGTTTATATAGATCCTATTTTGTTGTTTGGAGGTATACTATCAAATGTGTATCCTAGAAATTCCTATCATATGACATCATGAGAAAATCATAAATAGTACCTAATGAGTAAACCTCGTGACAATATTAGTCGTACAAGTAGAAGCTAACTTCGTAGTGATTAGTTGCCTAAGGTATGTACTTATCTATAAAGCACAATTCTTAGTTATGGGGTGGCAACGTTCGACAAGGAAGCGGCGAGCAGTGTATAATAAATTCAGCATTGCTTGTCAAACTTAATCTCGAAGCTTGAGAGTTATGTGGCGTCGCAAATAATAAATTGACCGCTTTCACAACCCGTCAAAGGCTACCTACGCGACTGTTTGCGGTGCTCCAGGCGGCATCTTTCTTTCCCCCAGTCCTCACCCGCGCGAATTGTATTGCCTTACGTCGCCCGGCCTGCACCAATTCTAGGTACCTAAGTACCTAACACAGGTACCTAAGTACCTAACACAAGTGTTGAAATGAAACAAACGAACCAGGGCTACGGCGGAGTAACACGTAAAAAACAGGCGCTTGCGAACGCGAGGACCGGGGTCGGTGAAACTGCTGACTTCAGGATTAAATTACGTATATACAGCAAAGGCGTAAAGTGACGGCACGGCGCAGGCATGGCACGGATAAGTAGGTATGGCCATCGCAAACAAAATCTGTTCACATACCTAACTAGGTACCTACCTACCTAGTAAATTAGTCAATAATTAGGTAGGTACCTACCTAGTTTAAATTGGGTGACCATCAGAATGGCGGGTCACTACACCCATATTTTAAATAGAAATAATTGCCTACCTACCAATAGAAAGTTGCTAAGTAGGTACCTACCTAGCTACACTTGCTCCTAGATGCTAGGTACTAATGTGTGCGTTCCCAATGAGGGACCACATTTGAATTTTGAGCTTTTGAATGCGACAGGCTAGTAAAAGTTCTCAAACAATTTTAAATATAGCCCACAGTTTGTAAAAGTAGCCACTCAAAAGTTACAATCGATCAAAGGTTGTCTGTCAGTCGTGACTGAGAGGCATCCATATCTCAACCTAGTTAAAATTTACAACTGCTATGAATGACTATGTACCTACTCTTAGTAAAAGATTTGTAAAACTAGGTACATACCTACCTAGGTAATCATTAAATAGGTATCAACCTTTTCCGTTCACTATAACAAGAACTAGCGTGCAGAAGGTGGTCCCTCAAACGATCACCATAAGTTCACTTTGAGTGGAGACCACAATGGAATTTGGAATGTTTATATGGTTTAAGCGTTAGTAAAAGTATTGGAACGATTGTAAATTCAACCCCTAGTTTGTAAAAGAAGCTATTCAAAAGTTTCAATCGATTAAAGGTGGTCCCTCAATTGAAACTCTTATCATAGGGAAAAAGCAATTTACGTAGCATAAGGAAGTTAAATACATAGACCAATGATACAGTCTATCCTTTAGTAGGTACCTAGTTGTTTTTTACTCATGATAACTTTACTAAACAGTATCAAAATACGTACAGTTTCGTTTCAAATAATAAATTCGTACGAATCAATATTAGGATCGAGGTGACCACGTAGCAGGATTTTATTGGATAAATAACAACTAATGACGAGTGTTTGTTCATATTAATTTTTATCAATATTTGACATCACTTAGCTAATTAAATCATAAAAGCAGCAGCTGTAGGATTTTATTGTTTTATTGGATTTTATTATATTTTCTGTTTAATTGAAATAAAATATATAAGTCGACTTCAGAACTTTTTTTTGTGGGTAAAAAGTTTTATGGTCATGTAGAAAAACGTAAACTTACTCAATAAAATATTGGCACAATGACTAGCATACCAGGCCGCAATGAATTAAAAAAAAATATGAACATCCTCAATCAAATGAGGGTAGGTAATTTTTTTATATCTTATCTTTAAGAACAACGTTTGACATTCTTCGGATTGGAGTTTATAACTTTCATATTGTTCAGTTAAACACAATTCATAATAAGTACCTACGTAAATAGTGTGATCATAATAAATTTAAACAATTTTCCTGTTGATCATGTAAGTTTTAACATCTATTAATAAATCAAAAACTACTTGGGATATTATAAATAAAAATAAAACAAACATCCCAAAAGGCACTGTTGATTCCTTAAAAATTGACAATAAATACATAAATAATCCACAGGAAATAGCAAATTCACTTAACGACTACTTTGTTGATAAAATACAACCTATAAACAATTCTGCCAACAACGTGACTTTTAAAATTAACAAATGCAGTAATTCAATATTTATGGCACCAAGCACTCCACATGATGTGCTAAAAATTATTAAATCTTTAAAAAATAGTAACAGTGTAGGTTACGATGAAGTGTCAACAAAGATAGTCAAATATGTTGCTGATATTATCTGTGTTCACTTAAGTTATATTATAAACATATGTATTTCAACAGGCACATACCCAGATAAGTTAAAAATTTCTATAATTAAACCTTTGTTTAAAAAAAACGACAAGGAATCAATGAGCTGTTATAGACCAATTGCCCTTATGCCTATATTTTCAAAAATTATTGAAAAATATATTTATGAACAAATTTATAATTTTCTAGAACGACATAATATATTAACGCATGAGCAGAAAGGTTTTAGAAAAAATAAAACTATAAATATGGCCATTTTTGATTTTTTAAAGAATATTATGAATAAAGTTGATGCAAGAGTGCCAATATGTGCAATTTACTGTGACATGACCCAGGCCTTTGATTATGTTAGTCATGACATATTACTTAATAAACTGGAAGCCTATGGTATTAGGGGCAATGTACTCAAACTAATGGAATCGTATTTAAAAAATAGAACACAGTACACAGAAATCAGCAGAATAAATACAATAAAAAAATGTGAGGAAATTTTCAATTCCCATGAGCGTAAAGTTCTATTCGGTGTGCCACAGGGCAGTGTATTAGGGCCGCTGCTTTTTATTATTTACATCAATGATTTACCGCTAATGACTAATTATCCAATAACACTTTTTGCCGACGATAGTTCAGTTACTGTAGATTCTAAAGGAAATGCTTCACATGAGGATGAAATTAATAATACTATCCAATCATTAATACAGTGGATGAATAATAATAACCTCAAGATTAATATAGCAAAAACAAAAATAATGTATTTCAGTCAACGCATAGCTACTCCAAATTTTAAAATAAACTATCAGGGAACACCACTAAGTACCGTTGATACGACAAAATTTCTAGGTATAACTATTGACAAAAATATAAACTGGAAGTCACACACAGAGGAACTCACAAAAAGAATAAGTTCCTCCGCATATGCTCTGTACAAACTATCAGCTGTAATCAATACTGATGCCCTCATTACAGCTTACCATGGCATAGTTCATTCCATCTTAAGATTCGGAGTCATATTTTGGGGAAACTCAACCAACAAAGAAATTGTTTTTAAGTCTCAAAAGAGATGCATTAGGGCAATGTTTGGTCTTAAAATTACTGACAGCTGCAAACAATGTTTTATTAAATTCAAAATACTTACTTTACCCTCCCTGTTTATATATGAGGTAGCAGTTTTTGTAAAAACGAACCCTAAATTATTTAGTCGCATTGCAGACATAAGCAGTCGCAGTCGTAGGCATAAAGACCAACTGTGCATTGTGCCATGCAACACTGCACTAATGCACAAAAGTGTATTTTGCCTGGCACCTGTCATTTACAACAAAGTACCTAAATCAATAAAGCAGCTTCCCTTAAATAGGTTTAGATTACAATTTAAAAGATTTCTTGTTGCCAAATGTTTTTATAATATTAATGAGTACTTGAACGATACCTGATTTTATGACGTTTTCAATTTAATTTGTATAAAATATTTTGTACGCCTGTACTAGGCAAAACATGTATGGGTCTTTCTTTTATTATTTTACATCCTATGTTGCATATTTTCTATTTGTAAACATACACCCATGTTTTAACAAAATAAATTATCTTATCTTATCTTATCTTAACATAATTGGTATATTAATCTAAGTTCCCTCGTAAGTTGTACACAAAAAAGCATGTGGGCAACATGCTTTTTTGTGATGACCAGGATCCCCTAGGCCGATCCCCCAGGGGATCCTCAGGAACTCATTAGTTCATTAGGATCCCCTTTAAATAAAAAACGTATAAAAAGATGCTAGCACACTGAGTCAGATATTTTATACGTATTAAAAACGTTTGTTACCAACGACACTCCAGTGGCATCGTTATTAACGAATGATTTACTTGACATTCCCAACGATACCAACCCAACGATCTATTTCGCGAATAAACATAGGAATCTCTTTTAACTATTATGTCGATTGAACCTCGTCAACGCCGCGCGCCGCTCCCGACCCCTGGTACAACTGCGATGTTCAACTGGTTGTACCACAGGGAAGTAAAGTTACCCATGGTTCAACTGTTGTATCATTTTTTTTGCTATTTATGATTATGACCCATATTACAACGGTGGAATTATGTCCAATTATGCTTTTCATTCAAACATTAGATACTACTAATGACAGTTCGGAGTGTACAGAGTTAGGTACATTACCACTGCAGAGATTTTTTTAAAATTTTATGTGAATTATAATAATCATTATTTTCTTTTATATTTTAATTAGCTAAGTGATGTCAAATATTAATAAAAATTAATATGAACAAACACTCGTCATTAGTTGTTATTTATCCAATAAAATCCTGCTGCGTGGTCACCTCGATCCCAATATTTCTTCGTAGGAATTTGATTATTATTTAAAACGAAACTGTACGTATTTTGATATTGTTTACTAAAGTTATCATGAGTAAAAAACAACTACTAAAGGATAGACTACCTATATCATTGGTCTATTTAACTTCCGTATGCTACGTAAATTTCTTTTTCCCTATGATAAGCGTTTCAATTGAGGGACCACCTTTAATCGATTTAAACTTTCGAATAGCTCCTTTTACAAACTGTGGGCTATATTTACAATTGTTTGAGAACTTTTACTAAAGGCTGACGCATTCAAAAGCTCAAAATTCAAATGTGGTCCCTCAATGGGAACGCACACGGTACTAATCGTCATATAATTGCTACCTACATCCGTTTTTTTAAAAGTAGGTACCTACCTACCTATACTACTTTTTAACCTTTTGAACGCCAGAGTATAAACGCATCGCCGTACCCCCGACGCCACTTGCCACTTTTTCTGTAAAATGACCTTCAGAAGTATAGGGATTCCAAAACTTTATTTCGATAAAGTTTTGGATTTTATTTCGATAAAGTTTTGGATCAGCTGTGTTTTTATTTTCGTCTTAAGGCGAGGATTTCCGAGCGCTCAAAGGTTTTGGGGCCCCCCGCTTCACCGGTCCGCGCGTACGCCGACGTCCATAATTACGATGAGTCGGGCGCTATGCTACTCGCGAGTGCCGATGACGTAGGTAGGGTGATGGCACCAATTATCGGCCGTGTCAACTTTTTTTGAACTTTGCTTGTAATTTTTACGTTAATAGCTTAATTTGCTTTCTTGCAATGCCTTTAGTGCATTCTTCATAGGCGTGATAGTGATAGATAATACGATAATAATATTATTAAGTGTCCATGAAAATACGTAAATATAACAATCAAACCGTATTCCATGTTTGGTAATAGTGTGGTAATAGTCAATAGGATTATTGAATACTAGATTCTGCCCGCGACTTCGTCCGCGTGGAATAGTTACTTTGAGCTAACGCTGACTTTAACCCGCGACTTCGTTATACTTAGTTAGCTGTTCATTGAAATCGAAAGATGTAAAGGGCAATTTTGTTTTAAGTTAAATACTTGTGATGAATAGCGTATTTATTTGGATAAGGATTAATATAATGTTTATAAGAACACCTTCGCAAATAATGCATTATTTTAGAACAAATTTGGTTAGCATAAAAAAAGTTATAGTGAGCCAACCTTAAAAGATAGACATATGCTGCGCGGACTTTTTTTAGAACTTTTAAAGGGGAACAATTCTATAATACATGATTTATGCGAAACTTTGAAAGTTTGAGAGCTGAAGAAGAACTTTGAGAGCTGAAGAGTTTATTTGTTTGTTTGTTTGCTTGAACGCGCTAATCTCAGGAACTACTGGCCCGATTTGAAAAATTCTTTCAGTGTTAGATAGCCCATTTATCGAGGAAGGCTATAGGCTATATATTATCACGCTAAGATCAATAGGAGCGGATCACCAATGAAGAATGTTTCAAAATCGGAGGGTTTTTTTTTCCTTTTGAGAGCTTCCGCTACGTGCGCTGGGTAAACAGTTAAAGTTTCGTAAAAATCATGTATGACAGAATTGTTCCCCTTTAAAAGTTCTAAAAAAAAGGCCATGACAACATATGTCTATCTTTTAAGGTTGGCTCACTATAACCTTTTTTATGCTAACCAAATTTGTTCTAAAATAATGCATTATTTGCGAAGGTATTATAATAATAATAATAATAATAATATATTCTACCACATACACACAACACCATCTAGCCCAAAATAAGCAGAGTTTGTACTATGGGTACTAGACAATGGATAAACTTACATATATACTTCTTTTTTGTAAATACATACATATTATACATAGAAATACCCAGACCAAGACAAACACCCATGTTCATGCACACAAATGTTTGACTTGTGCGGGAATCGAACCCGCGACCTCATGCAAAACAAAACATGATAGTAATCCTTATCCAAATAAATACGTTATTCATCACAAGTATTTAATTTAAAACAAAATTGCCCTTTACATCATTCGATTTCAATGAATATCTTAGTAGATATAGCAGTTTTAAAATAACGTCGCAGCAAAATAATTACCCATTACAGACATACAAACCATGTTTCTCCTGGTTTATTTTGCGTAATTTTAAATTTGCACTGTAGGTATATTTATAAAATGTTGTTCAATGGTTCTTATGTGGTTCGTGGATTTAACAAAGAAAGATTCAGCTCCTTTAAAATTGTATTATAGGTGCCTACGACCCACTCTCTCTCTTATGTGACGCAGACGAAGTTGCGCGGGTCAGCTATCTATACTAATATTATAAAGCTGAAGAGTTTGTTTGTTTGTTTGTTGGTTTGAACGCGCTAATCTCGTAATAGCCTATTTATCGAGGAAGGCTATAGGCTATATAACATCACGCTACGACCCACGGGGGTGGCGCAGGAACGATAAACGCGGGTGAAACCGCGGGAACATCTAGTACCAAATAACATTACAACTCACGAGGGTGGTGCAGTAAACATAAATACCACAACGCGCAGGTATAACTGCGGATAATATTTGTATTTATTTAGGTAGGCAGGTACCTACCTATAAAATTCGCTCGTATTGCTTTTAGGCACATCTCACATTTTTATTCCCGTATACCTACCTAATATAATAATAATGCTATAAAATAACGATTCAAGTCCTAAACAAATATGATAGGTAGTGTTTAGTAATTTTCAAATAATAGGTAGGCAACCTACCTTTTACATTTGTTTAGCCTACGTAAGGCTAAAGATGACAACCTTGATTTTCTTTTATTTTATTGCCCATTTCTACACTCGTCATCTACAAATCAATAATGGACTCGCACTGGTAAGTGGTACCTAACTATGCTGTTGTTATCAAGGCCGTTATCTCGTCCAATAATCAAAACTATGCTAATTATATACACTCTTATTACTAAAAATTTATAATACCTATTTACAAACTAAACCTAGATATAATATATTTATCAATAAGTGATGGCATTCGTAACTGACGATAAAATTATTTGTAATTCTGCGGTGCGCTCTGCAAACTAGCGATACGTCCTGTCCCCATTACATCCCGTTTGGGACTGCAAGACGCGAGAGAGAGCGCGGCCGAATGTAAGAAATCACATATTTTCGGTATTATATTTTTGTATATCATATAATGCATATTGTGATGCCCGACAAACATCCGTTTTTACATGACCTATCTTTTGGTATATTTTTGAAAATTCAATTCCCAATATAACTCAAATAAAACACGAAAAATGCGTAAATCAGACCTATCTTCACGATTTTTTTCGATCGTATAAAATGTCAGTAATCGTGTTTCGAATGCCCGACAAATCAAGATCTAATGCTGTAAAATAACATATATTTTTTTCAGAATTTAAATCTATGTTATTTACAAATAAAACGCGTTTAAGCACGCTAGATAACACTGTACTTTGGGAAATCCTCGCCTTAAATTTTCTAATAAACCCTACTCATGACACTGATATTTATTTAACCACAAAAGTAATGTTTTATTTAGTTTTATTGTTTATTTTTATGTTAAGGTGCGACGTATTTTTTGTCATACATATGTGACGTTGGCGTTGAGGGCAAGATTTCGTTTGTCACGTATATGTGACAATGGCGTCCAAAAGGTTAAGGTAAAGTAAAAGTAGGTACCTACCTATACTACCTAGGTAGGTAGGTACCTATTTTTAAAGGTGACGGGCCATTCTGACATCAGGATGGCTGGTCACCTATCCAGTGAGAACCAACTGCGCAAATGAACAGAGTTGTTTTTTAACCAATGGTTGCTACTAGATTGCTACCTACCTACCTTTATAAACCTAGGTACATGGTTTTGGGACTCTTAGCTTTTAAGGATTAAAAGTTTTATCAATTTACTATTTTGACCGCTTACGTCGGATTAATCCGACAAATATTTTCGTGTCAATTTCGCCAGCGTCGTACCTATATCTCCGACCAGATATCACAGCTCGTTTAATCTGCTTTTTTATTTAATTACGGCGTTTTCTATCAAAAAAATGTTTATATTGTGTAAATGGATAAATAAGTAATCATTTACAATTTAAAACACTTTAGTCTCATAATAATAATTAGAAGTCCTAAACTTAAGTATTTATTTTCGATTCACTGTGCCTGGCGCTGGGGGCACGACAACCGTTATGAAGTGGGGCGGTTAAAAGGTTAAACGCCTGTAGAATTAAAAGAGCAGGCGCTAGGTACCTACATAGGTGCCTCAAAGAATTTATTTTAAAGTTATCTATTAGGTAGCTACATATACGTATATTTTGTAATTTATGTTTATAATGTATTACATTCTAGATTCAACAACATAGGTAACGATATTTTGTCATTGTTGTAAGCTGCTTTGCACGGTATAATAATCTACCTATATGTAGGTACCTACCTACTAATATTATAAAGCTAAAGAGTTTGTTTGGTTGAACACGCTAATCTCAGGAACGACTGGTTCGAATTGAAAAAATGTTGGATAAACAAAAAATGTGTTAGATAGCCTATTTATCGAAAAAGCTATAAACTATAAAACATCACGCTACGACTAATAGGAGCGGAGCATCAATAAAAAATGTTGCATAAACGGGGAAAATTTTCTCATGAGACGCAGACGAAGCTAGTAGGTATATTATAAATATAAATTATAAAATGTATAATAGGTAGGTATATAACTTAAAATAAATTCTATTAGATAGCGGCCTGCTCATAAAATACTCGTTTTGTAGGTATTTAATTTCAAATTTGCTTTTTTAATTCTACAGGCGTTTAAGGCATCAAAATTAGAGATGGGCGTTTTCGTTAAATTTTGTCATCGATGCGAATCGTTGTTATGTAAACCGCATCCGATGACGGCATCGTTTTTTCTGTCATCGCATCGACTATGCGATTTGCCAAAATTAGGTGCCGGCTGAAGCCCGTATATATACTCGGTGTAACGCACCGTTACCGAGTATCGAGTATATATCTATAAGTACCTACGCAGATTACAGTAATGATAATATTTGTTGCCTATTCAACGATGTGACTTCTACTCATTATTCATATATTTTTAATAAAAGTGTGAAGGTTAAAAATAAACAAAAGTTAGTTAAACTTAATATTAGTCTTTATTTTGAACAAAATTGGAGTTGACATTAAGAAACACAATTTTTTCTAATTTTGAACTCGAAAGACAAGTTTTTCGTTCATTTAAAATATACCCGGCTTTGGAGAATATCCGTTCGCATGGTACAGATGTTATATTCCAGTGCATGCCATCGCCACTTTTCGTTGCGTGGTTAACTGTCTCGCTCGCACTCGGTGATGTTTGCATCGATTGTTGCGGGCATCCGGTTTTCAATATATCGGCATCGGATGCCGGCATCGTATACTGGCATCGTTACTCAAAAACGTTTTTACAAAAACGGCCATCACTAATCATAATACATAGTAAATTGATAAAACTTTTTAATGAGTCCCAAAACCATGTAGGCGTAGACAGAGAAACTAATACATGCAAGTGCTTTTAAAAAAAAAAATTTTAAAAACAACTAAAATACTGAATTTTATGCATGCATTACTTTTAATGCACAGACGTGGCGGCTAGAATACCGTGCATTACTTATAATGCACGGAAGTAGTAGCAAGAATATCGTGGATTACATATTATAATGCACGGACGTTACGTATAAATTTTCGTAATATCCATAGACATAATAAACTCATTTTTATAAACAATATTGTTTTTCTATATGTCATTCTCATATGTCGTAGATGTAATTTTTACCGCTATAACCTAAAACATTCGAATTTTTTCGTTTGTTGTTGTTGTGAAGTGAAAATGCCTCTAAAACGTCTAACTGATGAACAAATGCGACGTATTTTGGAAGATAGTGATGGCGAAGACGAATTCTCGCGCCAAGTAGAAGATTTGGACATACAAGACTCACAAGATGAAGACGATTTACAATCACGTATATAATGCAAACGATATCCCTTTTTCGGTGGAGGAGGATGTGATTAGTATTCAACAATTTATTGATCGGCCCGTTTCTAAAGCCAACCCGATATTACTAATACTTACTCAGAATGTAAATATCACAATTGCACAATCTGGAAACATAATCGCTTCTGCTTCTGCTAATGTCGAGCTTGAACACAATCCTGCTAGGCCGGTTTCTCAGTTGAATGAAGTCAATGATGGCAGTTCTGGTATGCCTGCTGATGATTTGCATGGGCCTGCTGCTGATCCCATTTTTTCTGCCCCACCTATCCCCTAGCTTGGTACTGAATGGCAAAGTGAAATAAGGAATTTGCCACGGAAGTTTTTATTGGTCATAATGAAGGCAAACGCCACGAACGCTTATTTTCTGAGCACTCAGACTTATGGACGATTTTCACAAACATTTTCGATGAAGGCATTATTGAATTTATGGTAGTCGAAACCAATAGATACGCTTCACAAACCACCATGAATGATTTGAGCCCCAACAGTCGTCTAAAGAAATGGAAACCAATAACAGGAGACGAAATGAGAAAGTTCTTAAGTGTTTATTTACTGACAGGACTCATCAATCTTCCAATGCTCGAAAACTACTGGAAGAAGGACAAATTATACTATCATCCTCTCCTTCACGAGATAAATATGTCCTATAATAAATTCGCACTAATACTAAAGTGCTGGCACTTTGTAGACAACGAAGCACCACGTAATGAAGGCGACCGTTTATATAAAATACAGCCTCTCATCGACAAACTAACAAAAAACTGGCGAAAAATATATACCCCCGGAGAGTATATAGTCGTCGACGAGTCAATGATTGGTTTCAGGGGAAGACTATCTTTTAGAACCTACAATCCACAGAAATATCATAAGTATGGCATTAAAATTTATAAATTATGCACTGACAGTGGTTATACCTGGAGCTACCGCGTTGATTCTCGTCAAGACAACCAAATAGCTGGATTAGATAAGCCGGGATCAATTGTTGTTAGTTTGTGCGAAGAATTGCTTAGAGAAGGAAGAATTATGATAACGGACAACTACTACACTAGCATACCCTTAGCAAGGTACCTAAAAGAACAAGCTACCGATTTGTGTGGAACAATACGCAAAAACCGTCGAGAACTGCCCCGAGAAGTGATTCAACAACGCTTGGAAAGAGGCCAAATATCTGTACAGCAGAACAACTTTGCGACCATCCTAAAATGGCATGATAAACGGGATGTGCTTATGTTGTCGACGTGTCACGACCATGAAATGCGAATGTCAACAGGTTTTCGAAGTGTTTTGAAGCCGGCAATGGTTTTGACGTACAATGAAGGGAAGAAAGGCATAGACTTGGCTGATCAGTTGACAAGCTACAATTCGCCGGCGAGGAAAACCTCTGTTTGGTATAAGAAGATTGCTGCGGACCTTGTTTCTATAAGTGTAGTGAGTGCCATTCTGATTTATAATGAGTTACACCCACAGTCAAAATTGAAGGTTCTGGATGGTCATCAAATCATTATAAGGAAATTACTTATGGTGGAAAATGACAACTTTTCAAGTTCCAGTTCTGCGAGTTCTTTGCGTACTACCCATCACAAGTTTACGAAAATACCCAAGAAAGCTAATGGAAAAATTTGGCAAGAACGTTGTGCCAGTTGCTACAAGAAGCTCAGAGTCGGGACTCACAGCCACTCATGCAAGGAAGAAAACTCCACAAGTTACAACCGAATGCATTCCATGCAGAAAACCGTTTTGCTTACAATGTTATAATGAATCTCACTAGTTGCTAGTAGATTTTATTCAAATAATAATGCTATTAAGTAAGTCAGTTCAAGCTACCAGCCAATAAAAAAATTTCGCGGGACATTGGTGTTTTATTATTCCCAATTCACTGCTCATACGTCGGCAAAATAACAAAGATGTAGCTCCCACGTCCAGTCTATAAAACCCAATTTAAAAAGAATAGGCTCACGCATTACATGTAATGCACGGACGTCACAACTGGACCAAAAAATGCATTATATATAATGCACGGACAGGCAACGTGAAAAATAGGGGTAGCAATTATTATGACGATTAGTAGCAACTAGGTAGCAACTTTCTATAATTATTTCGGTGTAAAATATGGGCAGTGACCCGCCATTCTGATGGTCACCGATATTAGCCGTAAAGTACCTACCTACCTAGCAG
Organism: Catocala sponsa; assembly: GCA_963564715.1. Lineage (NCBI taxonomy): Eukaryota > Metazoa > Arthropoda > Insecta > Lepidoptera > Erebidae > Catocala > Catocala sponsa. The sequence goes on along the minus strand of OY751337.1, from coordinate 27,635,151 downwards.
AATTAGTCGGTCCGCCGGCCTATCTACCTAGGTATCTACAAGGGGTATTGGCAGTATTGGTGGCTGTGCTAAAGGGAGCGCTTATTTTGGCACATACACTGTATAACGTGTCTGTTTCGACTGCTCGGACAGTGTCGTAGAAGGAAAACTACTGCGTCAACATTACGAAGGAATTTGTAAAACACTCGATGAAAGTTGCAAATTCGTACAAATAGGTACTTACCTACAACTTTCTGAATATTGGATCTACGAATTTTCGACTTTCATTGATAGTTTTACAAATTCCTTCGTACTGTTCTTGGCACAGCCACCATCGCAAACTGGAAATCTATTTACGTATTAGACAATGTTGAAAAATGATAGAGTAGGTACTTCAAATTTTATTAAGTGTAAATATAAATATAACCGCACCAGACAATTGCCAAGAGTAATACGTGTATATCGACACTGTCATAGTACAATGAAGTATGTTATAATATTACGAAATCTTGTTTATAACACAGTATCCGAAGAGATAGATACTATAGGTACAAAAAGGGCTATGCTGTGTGATCCAGAGAAATGCCTCTCTTATCTTCCTAATATTTGGAACTATATAAAAATATTACACCTTAATATACGAAGTGTTAACCGAAACATAGATGAACTTAGAATATTCTTAATTACTATTAAAATGACTCCAGAAATATTAATCTTATCGGAATGTTGGCTGAGTAAAGCTCCCGTAGTTCCAACAATGGATGGATACTTAGCCTATCATACGCAAAAAAACCATAACCAAAATGACGGCATCATTATTTACATTAAAACAAACCTACATGTCAAACAGTTTGCATCAGAGAATATTGGTTCTGTAATTGTGTGTAATTACAGAACCAATATTCTCTGATGCAAACTGTTTGACATGTAGGTTACAATCACATAATCTGGTAATTGTTGCACTGTACCGATCACCGAGTATCCACAATACAGACAAATTTCTAGACAGCTTAAATAATATTTTGACATCATTTGCAAATATTAGTAATATAGTGATAATGGGTGACATCAATATAAATATTTCCCCTCAGAGTCAAAACTCGCAGGCCCGTGAATATCTGACACTAAATGCTATACATGGTTTAGTACCTACACATATGCTACCCACTCGCGAAAGCAGTTGTCTGGATCATGTTTTATTAAAATCTAATCTGCAAACAACAACCTTAATCTTTAACACCAGTATAACAGATCACGCACCGGTCCTGCTTAGTATGGAAGGTAAAATATAGTCTACCAAACAAAAATTAACTCGTGTTTCTATAGATTATAAATCACTTTACGCAACTATATCAAACACCGACTTTTGTCAAGTATATAACACTACCGACGCCAACATAGCAGCCGAGATTCTGGTATCTAAAATTGGTCTAATTATTCAAAAACACTCCATATTTAAGCACATCTCCAGTAAAAATAGATTGATTAAACCTTGGATTACTTTAGGATTGCTTAGGTGCATTCGTAACAGAAATGCTATGAACTGTAAACTAAAAAAATATCCAAATAACTGCACTCTAAAAATAACTTATATTAGATACCGTAATTTTTGTAACAAATTACTAAAACAAATAAAACTTGAATATGAAAATCAAGAATTTTGCAAAGCCAAAAATAATCCAAAAGCTACGTGAAAACTTATTAAAAACATTATAAATACAGATTGTACGGTAAACTCTACTACGGATTTGCTTAATCTAGACAAAGATAATGTAACATCGCTTAATAAAGTTAATGACTTTTTTACTAACATAGGTAGTGATCTGGCTCTACAGCATTGTACTCAAGCTTCAAACTCACTCGCAGATAATATTCCCGCGCTAAATTCTCTTACACTACTTCCAACAGACGAAACTGAAGTTGCAAATATTATATCCGGCATGCGTAGAGACGCATCTGCTGGATGGGATGGAATTACCACCACGCTACTGCAACAATGTGGCAGTACACTGATTCCAGTTATTACTTACATCTGTAATATCTCTATTTCAACTGGCAAATTCCCCAAAGTTTTTAAAAAGGCCATGGTCCACCCCATATTTAAAACCGGAAACAAAGATAGCATAAACAATTACAGGCCAATATCAGTCCTACCGGCATTATCTAAAGTTCTAGAGAAACTCCTTAATGCTCGCCTTGTCAACTACCTAGAACGACACAACATTTTAGCTCCAAATCAGTTTGGTTTTAGACATGGGAAATCCGCGGAGGACGCAGTGGCATCGCTTATCGATGATATTGTGAGTAAGTTAGATACTCAAAACAAGTGTATTGGAGTCTTTTTGGACCTCACCAAGGCCTTTGATACCGTCTTTATTCCCCACCTCCTGAATAAACTCGAAAGGATGGGAATACGTGGACACGCACTTGAGATGTTCAAAGATTATCTGTCTGATAGAACGCAATGTGTCAAAATCGATTCTATGGTGAGTGACGAGAAGACTCTAATATTTGGAGTTCCGCAAGGTTCAATATTAGGCCCTACTCTTTTTCTGACATATATTAATGCCCTTTGCAAGCTCTCTCTTCTTAATTGCTCTATATATACATACGCCGACGATACGCCCTCCTTATCCACGGTCGTACCTGGCCTGCTACTTTTAGATTGGCGGAGCAGGCACTTAATAATGTAATGAGATGGTTAACTGCTAACCTATTAACCCTAAATGTCTCAAAAACAACTTATCTGACGTTCTCGATGTCATCTTCGAGCCAACCCTCTGTAGAATCTTTCCAATTTAAGGCTCATTGCTGCACAAATAACCAATTTTCTACCCTGTGTGATTGCCCATACCTGTCTAAATCGAGCTGTGTGAAATACCTCGGCGTTTATATAGACAATAAATTAAACTGGAAATCTCACATAGACAAGCTTACTGCCCGTGTGCGTAAACTAATATACGTTTTTAAAAAGTTACGTTACTCTGCAGAAAAGCAGACTTTAAAAACAGTTTATTTTGCTCTATGCCAGTCAATTCTAAGCTATTGCATATCAGTATGGGGAGGAGCCGCAAGGACTTACTTTTTGGAACTGGAACGGGCACAGAGAGCTGTACTCAAGGTTATGACCTGTAAACCATATAGATACCCGACGTTTACACTCTACAGGGAATGTAAAATACTTACCGTGAGGCAGGTTTTTGTATTCCATACAGTTATTAAAAAACACGCCTCTCTAAATTATGATCATAGCAAACTACAACGACGACGGTCTAAGCAAATATGCCCAGTACAGAAATTCAGAACCACACTTGCGAGGAGACATTATCAGATTATCGGGGGTCACCTCTATAATGTCATAAACAGGGCTTGCAACATATATCCTCTATGCAAATACGCCTGTAAATCTGCTGTAATCAAGTGGCTTCTGACCAAAAACTACACTGAAACTGAAGATTTATTAACCTTATCTATCTTGTAGGTAAAGGGTCACCATCTAATGTACATAGTCGCACACACATACATACGCACACACACACACACACACACACACACACGCGCACACACACACACACACACACACACACACACACACACACGCATGCATGCACAGACACACACACCCACAACACATGTGAACACAAACACGTTCGTTGAACAAAAATGGGAAATTCTTTGTGAGGGCGCTGGTACCCATAACACAAGTTTAATCTTATCTTGGGTACCAGAGTTCAATGAAACAGTAATATATAGAAATTGTTTTTATTGTATTTATGTCATTATATTGTGGCTATTTTTGAAACAAAAAAAAAAAATATATAACATAAAATGTTCTCACAACACAGATTAGGTTAACATATATATACGTTGTGCTTCTACGCTTCCAAAATGGCTTATTTACTAATCCAAAGCATAAACATTCAGATCGCGTATGTGTACGTGACTTGTACCTTCCTTAATTGCTTTATTATTCAACATTGACGAATAGGGACCAATTGTAACATTTAATTATTTCTTACATATTACATGCATTCGTAGTTCGCTTTTATATAGTATTATCTTTCAGCACACCAATTTTAAAAATAAAATACGCAGTAGTTTTGGAGATATTCAATCGAACAAAATCGTACTTGAAAGTGATTCCGAACGACAACATCATTTACTAACATGCGTTGTTGTCTAGGATGCGTTTGCGCCGGCCACCGTCAGTTTAAAGTTAGCTACGACGATGTATGACGGCAAGCGGTCAAGTTTCAAATGTTTTTAGATATCATCGAAATTCGTTTTTTAAAAGCTTTGTTATTATTTTAATTTGTGAAGCCGTATTAAAAATTATACATACAAGATGTCAATATCAAAACACATATTAAATTTAGTTATAAACAACGAGGAAATCACTAGCTGTTCAACTGGCGGCTCAAGTATTATGGCTATTTTAAACTAAAGGACACATAATCCTGGTAAGCAATTCTTGTCATAATTATGTTCATAACAGTTATTAGTGGTAATAATGAATTTCGCATTATTTTGAAACAAGTAAAAGATTTTAATTCAGAATATTTAAAAATCACGTCGTTTTGTAATGAACAACTATGTTCTATGAAAAAGAAAAAGCTTAGAACTTATTCTATATTAAATTACTGTGATGTTGTAAATAGACAGTTCACTTTATTTTCGTATAATGTTAATGAAATTTTTGAGTGTGTCGTATTTCAAAATAGTTTCGCTTTAGTACAAAATTCATTTCAATAATTAAGGTCTGTTGAACACATAAAACGTTCTCCAACGGTATAAATGTTAAAAATTTTAATCGTATATTTTGAACCGATTGTGTTCCTTGGCGTACTTTTACATACTATTTTGTTCGGAATTTTCAATCATAAAAAAGAAATGGTTGTAATTAACCGATGTTTTTATTTCTTGATTCAATGTATTTGTAATTTAGTTTTCTGATTTTACATATCTTTTTAATATGTTGATATGTTGCAGATTTTATGGTTGATAGATCTTCATCACCTTTACCACAGGTGCAGAAAAGGTCGTGGGTGAACTAAATGATGTATGGCAGGAAGTATTGGAAGAAAGTGCAAAACATCGGTATCCCATGAATCATTTAAGCCCATTTAATATAAAGTTAACACCAGTTTCGAAAATTTCGGTCTGGTCTCCATTGAGGAATTCGAAAACAGTGTTGCGTCCACGCCCAAACCTCCTTTAACCATTCCGACCCTTGTGACTGCCCCAACCAATAGTCTTAATAAAAACAGCTGTTGAGATGTTTTTTGTGCTGTTCACGACCACTAGCTTAACGTAATATCATCTTCTGCTAGTACTGTAAGTAACGTTTGTAGTTCTTTGTCCGGTTCCGATACCGATTCTATTCCATCTTCAGGACGGCAGAAACGTAAAAAATGTGAGAAATCACGGTCGGAGATTAGAAGCAAGTGTTTGACAAATTTAGGTGAAAAGTATGCTTAAAAATGGGATAAGGTTGTTGATAAAAATGTGATGGGCGAACTTTGTAAATGTCATTATAAATGTATTGATAAGATTACTTATGACCAAATATTAGACTGTTTTACAAGATTTTGGAGCTCAGGTAATAGAGAAAAGCAGCGGGCGTTTGTTTTAAAATACACATTAAAACTTAAAAGGCATCGTTGTCTAAACCAAGATGATGAGATGCCAAATTTACGGCAATTCACCTATAAGTACTATTTACCCATACCTTCTGAATCTGATACCACTATAAGACACCGTTTCTGTATGCAAAACGATATTTTTTAATACCCTTGCTGTAAGTAAGCCTACCAAACATTTGACGGTATATCCAACATAAGACCAGGTCGACATTCTAATCATAAAAAGTTATTGGTAGTGAAATGCAAAAAGTGTATGCGATCACGTCAATTTCTTTGTCCCTATATAATCGCACATGTTAGAAAGCGATCTAGGAAACAAAACTTAGATGGCAATATAAGTTACGGGCGCATGTTTCTTTTATAAAAATAATGGTTTGATCCCACCAAATATATTAAGAGAGCCACGACTGAAGCTCTAGTGATCAAAATTTTTAATTTAGGTTTTCACTTCCCTGAAAAGGATACATGCGATGACTGCCACGTTTACCGTAATATGTAACACTCCACAGACAACGAAACCTTGCTGTATGAAAATCATATTTCCAATAGGACTATTTCTCGTAAATTAAAAAATGAGGACAAGAATGCGGCAATAATTTCGAATTGTAGAATAATTACAGCAGTGCTTGATTTTTATAAGGTACTTTCTTGTCCTCTAATCTATTAATTATGTTTTAAGCAAATAAAACAATATGATACTGATCTTATGATATTTTTTATGAAAACTGTTATACATAGTAAAAGCTTTGCACTTAAATAAATAAGCCATGAAAAATACCTCCTTTATCCATGTTTATGTTTTAGTATCGGATAGGTTAATTTTTATAACGTAATTGAAATACGTACCACTTACGTAATAATTTAGTTGACCTCGATGTACGATCTCAATTTTATTTAACATTTTCCAGATATTAATATAATTTTTATTTTATTTTTAGACTCATTTATTCAAATTGTTAAAATTATCTATTAATGTTAATAAGTAGTTATTGTTACACTATTCTGTATTTTAGCCAGTAATACGGTAAAATTATGTATGAGGTATAATACCTTTTGTAAAAATTTATTAAAATGTTTAGGTATTTAATTATTAATAACAACGATTCAAGTGATTTGCTTTGCCAAAGCCTTAGAATGTAACACTAACTTTTAGAAGTATTTTAATTTATTGTGCAATAATAAAACACATTAAAAAGCTATGATTTCTATATATTTTGTTTCATTTTAGTCTAATAATGTTAAGGACATAACATACAACATCACTAATATTATGAAATACCAAAGAACAAAGTGATATGTGTAGAAAGTGATACTTATTTACCGTAGGACAGCGTCGTAATGTTACATGAACTACTCTAACGCACGTAGAATAAAGTTGGATGTTCACAAAAGTGGACTATTTTTGTTTTTTATTAATAATATATATTTGTAATTGTATATAAACAACTACTGATATAATAGCAAAAGCTATTTGTAATTAATTATACATTAAAGTAATTAGGTAAAAAATATGCGGAAAAATCTGTGTTGAAAACTTTAAACTGCTCTCCTGAAAAGTAGATATCTTGCAAATGCGACATTGTTCTATGACAGTGTCGATATCCATCCATTATATACCTATAAGAACTACATATTATACTATAACTATATTATTTTGTGTGAAAGAGTAACAAACATCCATCCATCCTCACAAACTTTCACATTTATAATTATTATTTTAGTAGGATATTATATATATCTTTATAATTATAAATACAGTTAAACAATAACTACCTATACAGTGCCGGATTAAGCAAGCGTGGAGCCCGTAGCAAATTCTTTCGGATAAGAGTGCTTGCATACGTCAGACTTTTTGTAGAGCTGATTATTGGGCCGACTGAAATTCTACACATTTATACGAGCGACTTTTGTAGAACTTGTGCGTTTACCGTATGAAATTCGGTGTTTTATTTACGCCAAGGCAATAGTCGGTTACCGATTGTCTGACGTGGATTGTCTTAGTAGGACAAGTTGTAACGTTTCACGTTTTTGTGACATCAAGTAAATTCAATATAGGTACCACATCTTATCACAGAAGTTTCACTCAAAAAAATTACGCTCAGGCAGAGATGAGTGGGTTTAAATATGCGGGGCCCCCTTTCGCGCGGGGCCCGTAGCAAGTGCTACTCTCGCTACATGGTTAATGCGGCACTGTGCCTATATGTAAGAATTTATTGATCAGACTTACAAAATGTAACCTAACCTCTTTAAGGTTTCGCTTTTTTTATAATTCGCTATTTGTATTATTTACATCAACGCTCAAAACACTCCATTACCCGTTCCACTTGAGTTTACAATTGTAACGCTCGGAAACAAGTGGAACGGAAAAAACCGTGGTCGTGAGCGTGAGTGTCGTGAGTGCTTAGTCGCTAAGAGAGTACAAATAGGGTGCATTCCACTAAACCTTAGTGGAACGCACCCTATTTGTAGGTACTCTATATAACATGTCCTTTCAAGTCCACGTCAAATAAACGTCCACTGTTCTTGTAAAAGTTGTTAAGTTAGGCTAAATGATAGAGTTTATATTTAAAGTTAAAATGAATTTAATAACTGGACCATAGGTTAAACGATATAAACGAGCGAGAGAGCACGCGCGATGACCGCTTGTAGAGTACTGGATATTAATTAGCAATGTTAGGTAAAACTGCTGATACGTTAGTATTGTAGTTGGTGTATGGTTTCACCGTACATGCTCCCGGGCCAAAAAGATACAAAAGATTACACATCTTCTAATCTAAAATGACATTTTTTGACTATAGGTGACGTACGAGTAGCTATATCTCGCTTATTATTGTTGGTAACCGCACTGATTATTTGCACTTCACTCGGCTGACGGTCAGCCGTACTTTGCTTTCGCGAAAACACAACACTGTTTGCTGCACTTTCTGATAGTTCCATAGAAGCAACTGTTTGTCTCCTCTTCCATAAGAATTATACAGCCAATAAATTGGCTACACCAAGCAAGCCGTAACAAATAATATATTGGTGCAAATCATGGGTAGATAGAGTGTCATCCAGTGAGTCAGTATTGGCAGATTTCAATTGCTCTATTTTTTCTTTCAGATTTAGCAAAGTGTCATTCAATGTGTCTTCGTAGTCTACATAATGAGATAGTGATATATTCACAATATGATTTAATTCTGCTATCTGGGGGGTTACAAAGTCCGGGTTCAACTTAATAGTATTACTTGATTCGGCATGAGAGTATAATGTAAAATCTTTACCTACCTTTTACTACGCATTCAATTTGCAGGTTAATAATACCAGCTCCAGTTACTTGTTTGAAAGCTACGTGGTCTTGACATATAATCCTCAATGAATAGGTATTGCAGCAGAAATAAAAGTATTTAGACGGATCGTTTAATTCTAGCCACATATTTTGACAAGGAGATTTGCTTACAAGGCACTGTTTTGATTTGTTATCAATTTTGCAGAATTTTTCGTCTATTGGTAAATGACTGATTAGTTTATTAATTTGACACAAGTATGAATGCTCATTATGCAGGCACAACTGTAGCTCCATAAACGATATTGTAAAGAAAGCGTCTTTTCTCAAATTGATAGCGATAAACTCAGCTACCGGCAATACGCTAATCATGTAATTCTGCACTTGTCGCGGCACTGGCAATATCTTATAAACCTTATAGTTGTCTCTACTAGTCAAAGGAAAAGTTATTTAAAATATAAAATAGCCTTCCATCAACCTCGCTTTTACCTTAAGCATACTGTAAATATGTTGTAAATCAGATTGGATATTATCCACGGGTAAGGTAACATCCTTGGTCAGTTGACCAGAGATAAGCTGTAGCTCGCGTTGTAGCTGATCTGGAGTTAACAGGTGAGCGTTGAACTTCCCGTGAAATATATCTGTGACGGTATCCAAGACAGTATCCTGAATTCTTTGGAGGTTTTGCAGTAGATTAATAGCTGTTATCGCGGACAAGGTAAAATCCTGGGTTTCATCAAGATTTTGTACGTCTTCTGTAATAGTTAAGACAGCATTATCTAGTTGATTCAAGTGTTTATTAATGGTTTTATGTTGTTGCTGGATAGTTTGCTCGGTTCTTTTTAGTACATTATACTCAGCTTCAATGACGGAGGTCTGATTACGTAACAATTTAGTGATATGTCGCTCGTTTACTTTTATAAGTTGTATATCCTTCTTATATTGTTCCGCCAATCGTTCGTCTAATACGCCGAACAAGCTGTTAGCCACGTAACCGATACCATTCACGAGACCGCGTCGCTGTCTGGTACGCACATTAAAATGTTGATTAAGCATAAGTTGATTATAATGCTGCAATTCTTTATAGTCATGGTTTAATTGTAGTGTAATCATACTACAATGACTTTTATCGCTTAGAGATAAGCAGAGTTTGTCTAACAAGTTTAAAATCTTTGTTGCTGCAGTGTTACCTTCCCAATATGGATCCATATCGTAATATACGATGAGATTCCACTTGTCTCGAATAATTTGTAGGTTGTCTATAGAATCAAAATACAGTGAATTATTGCTGGGTAATACTGATATGTTAAACGCCGCGTGCGCCGATGTTATCAAAGAGATAAAAAATATTAAGGACATTGCTACCGATACAAGCTTTGAACTGGGCTTACTACGTCGAATCTGTGTTACTGGCAGTGTTAAGTTGGGCTTACTTTCTTGATTAGTGTTTTTGTCTGCCATATTACTCGATGTCGGGCGTAATGGTAATACTGAGAGCTTGACAACAGGTCTCTTAATGATAGCGGTTTTTGTTTTTAATGTCACCACTCTAACTAATCCGTCTTTACCTGGATGAATGTCTATAACTCTGCCCATCATCCACTTTCCGGGCGGCAGATTGTCGTCCTGGATGGTTACTAAATCTCCAATGCTAATATTCTTCTCAGTGTTGAGCCATTTGCTTCTGACGGATAACTCCGTCAGATATTCAGATCTCCATTTTTTCCATATATCGTTAGCTATTTTGGCAATTAAATACCACCTAGTTCGGGCATCTTCTTGTGTTTCAATTATACCGGATCCACACCGTCCCGTCAAGAAATGAGCTGGGGTAAGTATATTTCAATCTTCCGGATCCTCCGATAAGGCACATAACGGTCTGGAGTTTAAACAAGATTCGAGCTGTGTTAATATTGTGCTGAATTCCTCGAAAGTCAGCTTCTGTTCACCAATCACCCGTTTTAGATGATGTTTTAAGCTTCTAACAGCTCGCTCCCATAAACCGCCGGCAACCGCCGGCCAAGATGGAGCGTTAAGGTGCCATTCTATTTTTAAATTAGTTAGCTCCGTAAAAAAGTTACTATCAAATACGTTTTGGAAATCATAATAATTTTCTTGTAGCATTCTATCTGCTCCTACGGAGTTAGTTCCCTGGTCCGAATAGATGTGTCCTGGGGGTCCTCTTCTGGCTGCCATCCGTCGTAATGCTGCTAGGAACGCAGAGCTGCTTAAATCGGAAACAAGCTCTAGATGTACTGCCTTGGTTGCCATACAAACAAACAAAGCAATATAACCTTTTGTTGTCTTGGCTCCCCGTCCCTTGTTATATTTAACGTCTACGTATCCTGTATAATCCATCCCGGTGTTATAAAATGGCGGTGCAGGGTTACATCGTGCTTCAGGTAAGTTTCCCATTAATTGATGTTGTATTTTAGGCGCATGCTTCCTGCATGTAACACAATTTCTTACTTCTTTCCTCACAGCTTTGTTCCCACCAACTATCCAATAGCTTTGCCTTAATTGAAATAACGTTAACCGCGGTCCACCATGGAACGTTAACTGATGAGCTTGTTGAATTAGCAAAGTTGTTAGCCGATTGCTGTGAGGCAATATCGCAGGGTGCTTCATTTCCAAGCTCATAGCTGCCTTGCTTAGACGTCCGCCAACTCGTAGAATGCCATTTTTATCAATGAAAGGGTTTAATTTCAATAAATTGCTTTTGCTATTTAATTTACCATGCATTCGTAATGACATGATTTCTTCGGCAAATTCGATTCTTTGTTTATATTTTATAACAAGTAATTTTGCTTTTCTCAATTCATACAAAGTAAGAAATCCGGGAAAGCTGTAATGTTTTGTTGACATTAGTTTAATCCCTCGTAGAAGCCACGCTATAATATTTGTAATTTTAACGAGTGAGCTGTATTTATTTAATAACTGTAATATAATGCTTTCATTGTTTTTATTCTGTACAGAATTAACTCTGCTTGCTAACGATTTTATCCTTGTTTCTTGATCAGTGCTATAATTTATTCGCTTATTCTCAAATTTTTCGTCAAAGGATTTAAATGACGGTGGTCCTTGCCACCACAAAGTTTGCTTTGTCAATTGGGAGGCAGAAATAGCCCTACTAGCGGCATCTGCCGGATTTTCCTCTGATTTGACATAACGCCAACAGCTTGGCTTCATTATGGTAGTTATGAATTTAGTCCTATTCGCGACGAAGGGTTTCCATCGGCTGGATTCACCTTGAAGCCACCCTAAGACCACCATTGTCAAAGTCAAAGTCAAAAATCATTTATTCATTTAGGTCACAAAGTAACACTTATGAACGTCAAAGTATATAGGTTAGTGAGTTTACTAAGTTACTGAAGCTACATTTAGGTTAGTTGCTAGGTTCAGGCAAAGGGCAGAGCCTATGAGAAGAAACCTGCAAGAAACTCACGGCCACTCTTTTAAATCGTCAGTTAAATATAATTTCAGTATTTTACAACTCAGATTAACAAGGTGTTACAGCCATTATGCCATATACTATTGACTATAAAAACTAAAGATAATAACAATAATAACTTAATAATATTATAGGGAGGAAATAATTTGAGCTATCTTATCTTATCTTATGTGTGGGGTCCAGTCAGTGCAGACCGGCGACACTTCGACCCAGTGGGATCTTTTGTGTCGGCCCCAATATTTAACCCTTAGCTATCTCCTTATGAATGTACTGCATAAGCCGCAGTGTACAATTCAGAGGGAGAAGCCTGAAGTCTTCAGGGCTTGGATATGCCACCCCCATCAGACCCGTCCTCAGTCCAGCCAACGCGTCGCATTCACACAATTGGTGCGATATGGACTCGTCCTGTTCACCACAGGCCCTGCAGATCAAATTGTGTGCCAATCTCAATCTGCACAGGAAGTCGTTGGTGCCAAAATGGCCAGTGAACGCTCCTGTGAGCAGGCGCATTTGGCTCTTGCTATATCCACAGAACTTCCGGGTGAAGCCTGTGGCTCCCTTTGCAATGAACTTCTTGGAGTGTTCAAGACCCCTAAGGGCCATCCACTCCAACCTGTGTTTGTCATTGCCATGTGCATTCAAAGCTGCCTTGACGGTGCTCTCAGAGAGTCCCACGTATGGCTCGGAGCCCACAAACAGCTGCTCCGAGCCCTTTCTGGCCAACTCATCAGCCTCCTCATTGCCCTGCACCCCTGCATGTCCCGGAACCCAGACCAGTCTGACTGTGTTCTTCCTGCCTAGTTTGTTGAGAATCTTAACACAGTTCAGGACCAGTCTGGAGTCCATCCTACACGAGTCCAGAGCCTTGAGAACAGCTTGACTGTCACTGAGAATATACACAGTCTTGTCAGTGACACCACTGTTGATATTCTCCTGAGCACGCGCAAGTATAGCGTAGGTTTCCGCTTGGAAGACCGTTGCATATTTGCCCATGCTTTGGCTCACCTTACAGTCACTGGCATAGATACCAGCGCCTGATCCTGTTTCCATTTTGGAACCATCGGTGTACCTGATGAGACAACCCTCGTGAGGGGATTGTAGACCTTGTCTCCATTCATCCCTCGTGGGGACCTTTATTTTAAAATTCTTTTTGAATATGTGCAATGGTTGCATTTTGTCGCATCCCATGCTCATAATCCTTTTGAGATCCTTTGAAGTCTCCAGTTTTGTGTGTCGAGTTACCGGCATGTTGACGCTCCACAGCCCATGCACAGATAGTCTATGTAGCGCCTTTACCGCCTCTGACTCCACAACAATGTGTAGCGGCGTTAGATCCAGCAGGACCTCTAACGCTGCCGTTGGCGTAGTCGGGAACGCCCCTGTTATAGCCATGCAGGCCAATCGTGTACCTTCGACAGCGCGTTCCTGCATGCAGCTAGCTTGGTTCTTGGCCACCAAACAATGCTCCCATACGTGAGTATGGGTTTTATCATCATCGTGTATAGCCACTTGATGACCTTGGGCTTTAGCCCCCAGGTCTTCCCATAAGTAGAGCGAATCATGCCGAAGACCCGCTGGGCCTTCACTATGACTTTTTCTACATGAGGTTTCCACGTTAGTTTACTATCTAAGGTCATGCCTAGATACTTCACCTCCGTGGATCATTGTAACTGCGTACCATACATGGAGAGAGCTCCCAAACCTGTGAGATCCCTCTTCCTAGTAAATGGCACGACAGTAGTTTTCCCTGGGTTGATAGATAAATGATTGCTACTGCACCATTTTTCCACCATAACCAGGGCCTTCTGCATGAGACTAGATACTGTACTCGGAAACTTTTCATTGACGAGTATCACCAAGTCATCTGCATATCCGACCGTTAAGTACGGACCTTTGTTGAGTTGTTCTAGGAGTGAATTGACTACCAAACACCATAAGAGTGGTGTAAACTTTCCATTGACGAGTATCACCAAGTCATCCGCATATCCGACCGTTAAGTACGGACCTTTGTTGAGTTGTTCTAGGAGTGAATTGACTACCAAGCACCATAAGAGTGGTGAGAGTACTCCACCCTGAGGGTTGGCCTTGGTTGTCGTTGCATACATTTCATCACGTAACAACTCAGACCTAATAATTCTACCCCTGAGCATACAATCGATCCACTTGCAAATGGTTGGCTCTATGCCGTGATTTGCCAATGCCACACTAATGGCATCAAAGGTGGTCCGATCGAAGGCTCCCTCAATATCCAGGAATGCGGCAATGCACACTTCCCGGTTATCTAATGCATGTTCTGCCTTATTTACTACAAAATGTAGTGCCATCTCAGTGGATTTACCCGACTGGTAGGCACATTGTAGTCTGTGGAGGGGGAATTTCCATAATGCTCCCTCCCTGACATGTCTATCTGCTAACTTCTCCAGGGCTTTCAGGAAGAACGACTCAAGACTAATAGGTCTATATGCCTTGGCCTCTTCATTGTCTTCCTTGCCCGGTTTCGGTATATAGATGACTTTCACACGCCTCCATATCTTTGGAATGTATCCAAAAGCTATGCAGGCTCTGTATAATCTGCACAAATGCGGAACCAAGAGTGCAGCTCCCTGTTGTAGGATGATGGGATAAACCATGTCTGGACCAGGTGACTTAAATGGTTGAAAACCATTTAGAGCCCAGCCGACCTTCCCTTCATCCACTACCTTCCTAGCAGTGTCCCAATCTGCTTTGGTTGTACGTTAGCTAAGTTCAACCAAGCTGATAGGGTCCTCCTGCTCCTTTTCTATTATCTTACAGTCTGGAAAGTGTGTGTTTAGCATCATTGCTAATGTCTCTTTACCAGACCCTGTTCGCTGCCCATTGACATCCTTAATGGTTGTCAATGGGTGTGCTCTGACAGTCGATAAAGCTTCGGAGAGCCTCATTCCTTCAGGAATCGTACTGATGTTTTCACAGTGTGCTCTCCAAGCCTTCCGTTTGGCTTTCCGCACACCTTTGTCGTAGTTGGTCAAACAACGAGCGTAACCGCTGTAGTCCCTACTGGTCCTAGCATTGTTAAACGCTCGTCTGGCTTCTAGCCGCAGCTTGACCAACTCTGGCGTCCACCACGGTACCCTCTTGGGCTTAATTTCCCTCTCAGGGCAATTACTTGTCCAGGCCGTATTCACAGTCTGGACTAATTCGTCTGCTGTAAACTCAATGTCTAATATAGAGTTGAGCTTACCCTTAGAATCCTCCAAATCTACCCTGAGGTCACTCCTAAAGGAGTTCCTGTCCGTATTTCTGGGATTCCTTCTACGTACTGTAGGAGCTGGAACCAGCGTCCTGTACCTAAAGCATATGAAGTTATGATCTGACAAGGTAATTTCATCAGACACATACCACTCGACAATCTTAGTGCTAGCCCTATTGGAGGCTAACGTGATGTCAATTACCTCTGCTCGCCTACAGTCAGCGAACGTTGGCTTGTTTCCTTTATTCAGAATTTGTAAAGAGGTACTTACCACATACTCCAGTAGTTTTTCCCCTCTTACATTCATATCCGTGCTCCCCCAGACTGTGTGGTGTGCGTTGGCATCGCACCCCAGGATCATGTCCAGGTTCTCCCGGCTGCCATATTCAACAAGGTCCTTTATCTGTCTAGATACAGTTTCCTTGTCTGTATAGTCGAAGTATGCAGAGGTCAGGATTACAGTATCCCGCCCTCCGCTCCCTCGCACATCAATCTTAACTGTCGTAAGATCCCTAGAACAGAAATTATATAAAGGCATTGCGTTTATGCCGTTTCTGACATATACACATGTCCTCATATCATTAGTGAGACAGTTATGAAAAATTACTCCTCCCGTCCCACCCAAGCCTCTAATTTTCCCCCCTTTAACATAAGGTTCCTGAATCAGGGCAATGTCATATTCATTCATCCGCAGGTGGCGGGCCAAAACAGCCATCGCCCCGATGCAGTGATGAAGATTTATTTGTACGCACCTTAGTCCCGCCATACGGTCTGCCTATATGGTAGCGCCTTCGGTGGTAGCCACTACTGGCCGCCTCCCCTGCTCTCCTCTTCCAACATCGCCTCCGCAGCATCCGGCGACGACGACAGATTCATGTCATCAATATGACCGATGATGTCGTCAGTCTTCGGCGATGCGCAAGGCGAAGAGGTGCGGAAAGCCGTGCCTGATTCCACCACAGGATTTACGGGCTCCTCCCCGTCCTTTACCCGCGATTCCATCAAAGCAGGGGCCTCCTCCCCCACGCCGGCACCGACTGGCACATTCGGATCCTCGAGGATCTTGAATGTGCTCTTGTCCATGCCAGCATGGAGAGAGAAGCCGCCCGCCTTGATGACCGCGGCTGAGACGCTGTCCACCAGGATGATGCGCCTGGTATGCGTCTCTTCAACCTGCGTGCCCAGCACCTTCCACTCGCAGGTCCTTAGGGAGGGATTGAGGCGCTGCAGCATGGTCAGCACCCTGGAGGCATCTAGGCACCAGGTGTTCCTGGTCTTCCAGGCCATTTTGATTGGCCTTGGAAGCTCCTTGGCGCTGACCATTTTGAGCTTCACGCTCCCAACGGTTTTCCCGTCTAGACCGCGAAGCCACTCTGCAGCTCCCACTCCCTCACATGTAATGTGCAGAGCTCCTCCGAGCAGTGCACCTACGCTAATAGCCGGCAGAGGATCCGGCGTGGCCTCTAACAGGTCCCAAATGGCCACCCGTATAGGCTCCACCTGCTCTGCAGCTAATAGAGCATCAGGGAAGTTGTCAGCGACAACTGCCATCTTGACTCTCGTCAGCGCCTCCCTGTAGGAGTCACCTTGGGTCTTGGCCCGCTTGCTGTCACCGACCTGAGCAACGGTTTCGTCGCTCACTTCCCTAACCCTTTTAGAAGGGGCTGCACTAGGTGCCAGTGCCATCTGCCGCTGCAGCTTACGCCGCTTACGTTTGGCACACCCGCTGCGCCTCTTCCTACTCTGGGTATGGCTTGCAGAGTGTGCAGCCGAGTTTGGCTCACCCGTAGGGTGTGCCCCGCCCGACTGCTCCTTGCTAGCCTCCCCGAGACTAGATGGCTGACAGCCACTCCCCGAGGGTGCTGCGCTAAGATCCCCTTTCGGGTATTCTTTGCGCAACTGACCCCCTCCGGAGCTGCCACGCCCTTTACATTGGGTACCCTTTCCAGGGTTACCCCCTCTCCATTCCTTTGAACTGCCCGGGTGAGCACCACTCCCTCGGCTCACGTTCGGACGGCCACTAGGGCCATCACGACCATGTCGCCTAGGTGTGTAGGTGCTCCCACATGCAGCTCCCGCACCCGCCTTAACCTCTCCCTCTAAGGGTCCAGAGGTCCTTAATTGCTCGCCCTTATCGGTCAAGCCTTTGGTTTTGGTGTTGACAGAGTCCATTTGGTCTATCATTTAGTTCACCTGCTGACTCCCCACCCGCCATGGAGTCCGCAACGTTGGGGATGCCTTGTTCAGGCACCAGGGCTACCAGCAAGGTATAGCGCCCCCGAGTGAGCTGTCCCCGAGACGAACAGCACAAGTCGCTCCACCCCAAACCACTGAGGTGGGAAACGAGCACTGCCGGCTGGAGACCTCTTCACCCAAGGACACTCGCCTGGCGGCCGCATGAGCAGACACCTCAGCCGATTGATCGCAGCTGGCTAGACTACAACTTCCCGTGTGAGAGGAAATCCAGACCAAAGGGGCGTGTTGCAGATCAGCGGCACCACTATCGCCACATCACCACTCAACCCCCAGGACTCCTTCATCCCTCCGTACGGGTCCCCGCGCACGGCACAAACACGCGGGAGGTCATTACTATCCATCGTCTGTCGTTCGACGATGAACCCGCCGGAACATGACCTCTCCATCCCAGGCAGTGGTCGTCTGGTGGTTTTAGTTACGTCTATTTCAGAGGGAACTAGACCAATAACAAGGGGCAACCACGTGAAGGATACCCCACCAGACTTGTCTTAGGGATCTACACGACTGTTGCGCTCTCCCCTAAGACCATTGCACCTTACTCGTCTTGAAGAGTCGAGTAAAGTAGGTTTGCATCTATACTAAACAAGCAGCCAATCCAGTGAAGCTAGAAAGCAGAAAAAGCAAGCTAGGCAATGCAACTATTAAAGCATAAACACAAACCCCCCCCCCATTTGAGCTAAGATATATTATTTAATATAAATCTAAAATAGACAGTAGGATGGCATGATGGCGCATACACTTACACTTTGTGACTATGCAAAGGCTTAAATTGACTTATAAGTAATACAGATCTTTGAATCCTGTATGCAACAAGCAACTAGCTCCATGAGTTTTTGTCATTTAAGTAGTCGTTGACTGAATAATAACCCTTCCGAATAAGTTGTTTTTTAACGGCGTTTTTAAATTAAAAAAACGTAAATAAACGTATAATTTATTAAAAAAACGTATACCGAGTCCCGCAAATGTATTGTGAACTTTATGTAAACGATGATATGGGCCTACTAACTTATGCTTATTTCTAGTGTTTACGTTATGGATATCACTATTCTTATTATATAAGTAAATGTTATGTTTAATAAACATAATGTTAGCAAATATATATTGCGACGCAACAGTAAGTATGCCTATTTCTTTAAATCGATCTTTCAGAGAAACTCGTAGTCCTAAATTATAAATGCTACGTACTGCACGCTTTTGAAGAATAAAAATTGTCTCAATATCAGCTGCCTTACCCCACAATAATATACCGTAGGACATGACACTATGAAAGTAACTGAAATATACTAGTCTTGCAGTATCTATATCAGTAAGCTGTCTTACTTTCCGAATTGCGTATGCGGCTGAGCTAAGTTTCCCTGCAAGACACGATATTTGAGCGCCCCACTGAACTTTATGATCTAAAGTTAATCCTAAAAAGACTGTAGATTGAACAAAATGAATAATTTCATCATTTAAAATTATATTCACGTTAGGACTCTTTACGTTTGGCAATGTAAACTTGATACATTTAGTTTTTGTAGAGTTAAGTAGTAAATTATTCGTCGTAAACCAGTCCAGGACTTCCACGAGTGAATCATTAACAGCACGTAAATTTGGTGCTTTTCGGTCTACTTTAAAAATAAGGGATGTGTCATCCGCGAATAAAACAATGTCACACAAATCCTGAACTAAGAACGGCAAATCATTTACGTACACTAAAAACAGAAAGGGTCCCAAAATCGAGCCCTGTGGCACGCCCATTGTGACTGGTAATCCAGAAGATCTACTTCCGTTGATATCAACGTGTTGTAGTCTATCGCTTAGGTAGGAATCAACTAAGTCAAGTGCAGTATCTCGGATGCCATAATGCCTGAGTTTTCGCAACAGCGTTTGATGGTCAATTGAATTCACCCAGCCATACATTCGAATATCCAGTTCACTTAAGCAATTCACAACTTTATCCATTAGTTTAGCTAACAAATACGCGGCGCTGCACTCCAATCTCGGCAACGATATACTCTTAGAAACGGGTACTAATCGAGCTTTAGCGACAACCATTACTATAGATGTCTTATTTTCTTTCCAGATTCGCGCATATATAACAGCCGCGTAAGCTTTAATTGACGCGTCACAATAACCATGCAGTTCTAATAGATCATTAGGTTGATATTCAATCCAGCGGGGTATCTCGCATTGGTTTAAATATTGAAGGTCTGCTTGCAATACGAGCCATTCTTTCCTAATGCTTTCAGAAACTTCTTCATCCCACTGCATTTTATTCAACCATAGCTTTTGAAATACCAATTTCAATTTAGTTGTGACCGGTGATAACCACCCTAGTGGGTCAAATATTTTGGATATCTCAGATAAAAATATACGTTTAGTAATTTTTGCGCTGGGCTTCGATAAACCAAAGTTAAAAGTAAAATTGTCATTAGAAGAGTTCCACCGTAGGCCTAATGTTTAGGGCGTATTTTCCGATTTAAAATTAAAAACTATTTCGCCACTGCTGCTATTGTGATCTAAGTTTTTAAGTAGTTCCAGATGATTTGCTGACCATTTCCTTAGTGTAAAACCTCCTGATTTTAGTAAGCTGTTCATGTCTTTTATAATCTGTTTTCCTTCTTCGATGGAGTGTGACCCATGGACCAGATCATCCATGTAAAATGACTCCTCTAAGATTTTGGCAGCATTCAGAAATCTAACGCGCTCATCCGACGCCAAACGCTTCAAAGTCATCATAGCCAAAAACGACGCTGATTTAGTGCCGTATGTGACCGTGGTAAGTTTGTATGCCTGTAAGGGCTGGTTAGGTCTATCTCTCCAGATTATTTGCTGATAATGCTGATCGGATTCGTGTACCATAATCTGCATGTACATCTTTTCTATATCCGATGTAAAAGCAAACTGATATTGACGCCACTTTATAATTAATTCTTGCAAATCCTGTTGTAAATTAGGTCCTTTAATCATCAGGTCATTCACACAATAACCGCTTGACGTCCTTGCTGATGCATTGAATACAACGCGTAGCTTAGTTGTCGCTGACTCTGCTCGTTGGACTGAGTGATGCGGCAGGTAACACGATAACGTTTTATTATTACGTTCATTGTAACATGGCACCATATGACCTAAGGCTATGTACTCACTAATGAATTGTTTATATTGCTCTGCTAAGATTGGTTGTTGCTAAATTTACGTTCTAAATTTTGAAACTGTGCTATTGCCATTTCCTTTGAGGAACCAAATTTTTCGCTTATATCAGGTTTACATGGCAATCTAACTTTATACCGTCCATTTTCGAGGCGTTCTGTAGTAGCTAAATAAAAGTCTATACATTCCTGCTCTTCTGATGATAATGTCAAATTTTCGCTAATATCCTCGATCTCCCAGAATTTCTGTATATCGTGGGTATTGTTCATAACAACGTTACAATGATATGATGATATTTCACCACCACCGTAAATGATCCACCCAAGGTGAGTTTCTTGCAATATAGGTTGCGATAAGCTTGCTCCTTTAATCAATCCTCCAAGTAATATCAAACCATTTACTTGAGCGCTTAGTAATAAATCCACTGGACGGCTAATGTTAAAATATGGATCGGCTAATTTAATATTTTCGATGTACGACCACTTTGATGTGTCAAAGGACTTATATGGAATATCTCTAAGTATTTTGTTCATAATCAGTACATCGCTGGCAAACGAAAAGTCGTTATATGTCGAGGTACACTTCAGTGTGGCCACTCCATGACAACTATTTTCAACTTCACCTACACCGAATAACAAACCATTAAATTTAGTTCTTGGCAATCCTAATTTCTTCGCTGCGCTTTCTCTTATTAAGGACACTTGCGAACCAGGGTTTATGAGAGCCCTTAAAACATGATATGAGCCGTCAATAGCTGCGACTTTAACCAAGGCTGTAGCTAAAAGTACTTCATTCGTACCAGGATCATTTTGCGACACGTGTGCAGTAATCGCCGCGTGTTCTTGCGGACTTGGGTCAGCTGTTATTGCTGCGTTGTTCGATTGCGACATATTGTGCGAGCAGGCGTCATGTAAAACAGCGTGATGATTACCGTTGCATTTGCGACATCGCCTAACGGAAATACATTGCTGACCATTATGATCGAATAAATAATTTTTGCATAATTTAAAGTTTTCTACTGTATTCAATTTAATATTATTAGGCATTCTTAAAAACTTTACGCAATTAAACAAGGCATGTTGTTGGCTACATATTGACACTTGATCGTTGACACGTGTAAAGCTTTCGAAAATCCTTGAGTTAGACAAGTGAGGGCTCCGTCTCGCTTTTTGGTTTTCCAGGACATCGTTATAGGTATTCGATTTCGTTGACGATTGATCTTGTTTTCTGCGCGATGTTTCGAGACTTGTAAACTTACTTTCCAAGTAATCTAAAAATTCCTGCAACACCGGTAGCTCTCTTGAATTTCATTCTCACCGTAGGTTTCGCTATCAAGCTTCTGTGACAATAAATGCACTAGAAACGGATCCCAAGTGCTTATATCAACCCCTAAGTTCTTTATTGCATGCAAACATTCTAAAGTTACGTCATGCAATTTTTTAATATGACTTAACGATTGCTGCTGTGTACCGGGTAATCCTAATAAAGTGTTAATGATAGAGGTAAAGATTAGCTTTTTGTTGTTGTACCGGTGGTTCAAAATTTCCCAACAGGTGTTATAACACCTGTTGGGAAATTACTATTAGTTCCGACAATTATAAATTGTCGGAACTAATAGTAAGGTGCTGAATAAGTCTCTCCTGCTTCGCCTCTAACTTTCCCTTTCAAAAATTGCATTTTCTGTGCTTGAGACAAAGTAGGGTTACTATGAATAATCTCGGTAAAAAGATCCTTGAACGATGTCCAATGTTGGTAGCTCCCTGAAAATGCAGGTATGTCCATTTTCGGTGTAGAGTGTTCCCCGTGTGCCACACTCCATAGCTTTTTATTGATCATTTTCTTTAGTACAAGATATGATCGCTCATGCTGAGTATAAAGAGCTTCGTAGTCCTCGTCCTCTCCACCTATCTCTCTATCGATCTCGCAGTGAAGAGTGTCAATTTGGGACCAGCGGGCTTGTAAAGTTTTCAAAGCGTCCTCCATTTCCCATTTTTCAGTAATAGAATCTAAATCGATAAGCCCAGCTGACCGCTTAAACGCTTTGAAATTAGCTGATTGTTTACGAATCATGTAGTTTAATTTGCTAGTAGAGCCTCTTGACTCCATCACATGTGAAATACTAGATTTTATTGGCTGCTGCTCATAATCCGATGGTCCTGCATGCTCTTGTTCATGAGTACTCCGTACGGTTTTTAAAGATGTTTGTCCACTGGACAGCTTAAGCCGCTGCTCAATAATTAGATTTTTCGCGGCAGTAAAAATTTTGCTAACCTTTTCATGCTCAGAATTTGTAAAGTAAGGATGCTCCTTAACCCCATACTCACAGATAGCTAAATGATTATTTTGAAAATCCGACCAATACTTCTCTAACAACTCTAAACGCCTTTTAAAATAGTCGTCAGATTTCCGCTCGTCACTGTCCTTTTTTATGTTAATCGGTATTTTCCTAATTAACTCGCCAAGTTCGAGTTGCTGATAGTATAGACTTTCCATTCTGCTGCTAGTCAGTAAGAAATAAAAAGGAACGATTTTACTTGATAGTACTGGCTCAGGCCGCTTATTTGCTGTAACTGGACTCTGACGGCCTGCTGCTATAAATACCGAGTGCTGGTGCTCGGGATGCTGATTTCCTCGTGCTTGAGGCGCTGACGTTCCACTGCCGACGTCTCACTGCTCGAGATGTCCCGCTAATTGCTAGTGGAAACTAGTAAAGGAGCTCCTAGGTTTTGCTCCAAAATGCTTTGCTACAGTTCCGTGGCTACGACACTGTTCACTCCGTAACACGTATAACTGTAAGTCCACGTGCTGATTTCGAAACGAATACACTCACAAGTTCGGGTATGTGAAGTGTCTCGCTAAGACGGATACTTAAACTCGCGAGGGCCCGCCCGATGCTCGAAGGACCATGTAAAAGTTGTTAAGTTAGGCTAAATGATAGAGTTTATGTTTAAAGTTAAAATGAATTTAATAACTGGACCATAGGTTAAACGATATAAACGAGCGAGAGAGCACGCGCGATGACCGCTTGTAGAGTACTGGATATTAATTAGCAATGTTAGGTAAAACTGCTGATACGTTAGTATTGTAGTTGGTGTATGGTTTCACCGTACAGTTCTAAACACCCTGAAAATTATATGGACGAACAGACCACGTATGGTCTGTGAACTGGTATTGTATTCCGTTATCAGAACATATATGGTCGGGAGACTGTGGACCTGTTAAAAAAGCAACAGAGTCCTTAATTGGTCGACATTAGTCACAAACTGCCAGAATTCGTCAGTGTTTTTGAAAAGAGACTTTAGCTTATTTTTTTTCGTCACGACGTATAGTAGCGTACATATTGACTTATTCAAAGAACGAATGAAAGAAGGTGATGCATCTGTTTATGTTTAAAGGACAAGGATTTGTAGTCAAGCTATGAGTGACTTTGGTAGTATGCTATCAAGCATACTGTCAACAGCAGCCATTTTAATAAGTATATCCTAACGTAATTTTATAAATGCGAATTCGAGTTTGTTTGTTACGCTTTCACGCCTAGTGAACTCGACCCACGAGTAGGTAGTTAACTCGACCCACAGGAGCAGCGCTAGCTCAGTGGGGAGACCAACAGACTGCAGTGCAGAGGGTCTCAAGGTCGAACACACGTCGCGCACCTCTGACTTTCGGAAGTTATATGACTTTTCTAAATTATGTGCGTATTGATTGACAATTATCGCCTGCTCCGTGCCTCGGAGAGCACGTTAAGCCGTCGATCCCGGCTGCCATGAACATCTATGGCAGTCGTTATTGGGAGAGTGTCGACACAAAAGATCCCACTGGGTCGAAGTGTCGCCGGTCTGCACTGACTGGCAAGACTGACATAAGATAAGATAAGATAACTCGACCCACGAGTAGTTAACTCGACCGATCATCATGTAATTTTGCATAGGTACACGTTGTTACGAGTACAGAAAAGGACATAAAGGGGGGTATCCTATGTCCTTTTCTGTACAGTACTATTCTGGATGAAGGGTATTTAATCCAGAAAAGTAGGTACTGTTCTCGAGGGATAGAAGTTGACAAAATCTAAATTAAGGCGAGTAAGACGCGGGCAGACTAGTTTTAATATCTATACGTCGATATTATGTATCTATACTAGTAGTATTGTAAAGCTGAAGAGTTTGTTTGTTTGTTTGAACGCGCTAATCTCAGGAACTACTGGTTCGATTTGAAAAATTATTTTACTGTTGGATAGCCTATTTATCGAGGAAGGCTATAGGCTAGATACAATCACGCTACGACCCACGGGGGCGGCGCAGTAGCGATAAACGCGGGTGAAACCGCGGGAACATCTAGTAATATTATAAAGCTAAAGAGTTTGTTGGTTTGTTTGGTTGAACGCGCTAATCTCAAGAACTACTGGTTCGAATTGAAAAATTATTTCAGTGTTAGATAGCCCATTTATTGCGGAAGGCTATAGGCTATATAACATCACGCTACGACCAATAGTAGCAGAGCATAAATGAAAAATGTTGCAAGAACGGGGAAACTGATCATATGTGAAGCAGAGGAAGTTGCGCGGGTCAGTTAGTGTTAAACATGTACCTAAGTGAACAAGACGATCATAACATACCTACAATACAACATAACATACCTACAATACAACGTGATAATAGACAGAGTTATTCACTATGTTCAGGTAACAACGGTGCTGACGTAAGCCTCTAAATAAATAAAGAAACACCGTGTTTCGGTATGGCCGATTCTTGGCCGAAACCGAAAACAAATCTGCTCGGTCAGCTAGAAATAATATCGCTAGGAACAAAATTAAACAGATAAAATAGTACCTACATAGATATATTATGTACATAATGTCATTCTGTTTCGTTTTATAAACATTTAAAGGTTGTAATTTTACACCCTAAATTAGCACTTCAGGGCAGACTTTCTTGTAATTTTGAAAGTTTTGTAGCCACCGCACGTATGCACTATGCAGCCCTGAACCGTACACGTACGACTCCACAAGCGCCATTTGCGCGGGAAACGGCTCGCTTCGACGTTAGCGCCGCGCGCGCAAGTTAGCTTAAACTAAACTCATTTCTGATTCGTCGAATGTAAGACTCGCTGTTGGTTACATTTCTTTGTAAATATTTTATAAGATTTTATCGGATAACGCAATATTTGGTGTACTATAATTTATGGTGTCAAACCTCAAAATTATACATTCTGAAATATACATTCTGAAATCTGGAGTCTTCGTGTTCCCGTCACTATCCTCAACCTTCAAAGTTTCATTCGTTGAATCCAAATCACTATAGAGAAGTCCGGCATACACAGCGTAGGGATGCCGTATTTTATTACAGGATCTTAGGCAGAAGCAGGATCAAACGGGTATAGCAGATATCAAGCGAATAAGCACAATCCTTGTCGTAAAAAAACACCGAAAAGTTTATCACAGCACCAGTGGCGGACTAAGCCCGTCAGAGGCCCGGGGCGGCAAAGCTGAATGAGGCTAAGAAAGCTGAATGAGGAAAGCTGGGTGAGCTTTATAAAAAAATGGTTTTACAAGCTTTTTATTCAGTTCACATTTGTATGTATAAATAAGTGTTTATGTTTATTTCTTTAAAATCTGGCAAATGAAATTTAAATTCGAATTAAATTATTTAGGCTAAATAAACATACATACCTACAATATGGAATGGATATGGGCGAGGAAAATAAAAT
This sequence comes from Catocala sponsa, assembly GCA_963564715.1. Taxonomy (NCBI): domain Eukaryota; kingdom Metazoa; phylum Arthropoda; class Insecta; order Lepidoptera; family Erebidae; genus Catocala; species Catocala sponsa. Next base: position 27,608,494 of record OY751337.1, on the reverse strand, counting down.
ACGAATAGATCGACAAAAAAAAAATTAGATAAAATAAATCAAAAATAGATTTTTAATTTTTCTAGCGTGTTATATGTGTTTTCGTGCCTTCAATTTACTAAACTCCTCAATAACTTCTGTGAAATCGATTTCTTTGGAAATTTTTCTTTCTATTGAAAGCACAGCTAGATTAACCAGTCGCTCTTGACCCATTGTAGATCGAAGATAATTGTTAATTAGTTTAAGTTTCGAAAACCTCCTCTCGCATGATGCAACGGAGATGCAAATGGTCAAGAAGTATTGAAGTATAAGCGATATACAGGGTAACGATTCACTGGTCCCATTTTATTATAAATTGAAGGATTTCTTGGGCTCTCCATTTGGCAGTAACGTCCATACTCGTATCGGTGGCTTTTAGATGCCTACCTGCGGTACCTTTTTATTTCTTGGGAAATTTGTTCCTTGTCAAATTCACCATAAATTTGTATCAGATTGTCAACTGCTACAGCCAGAGCGTCATCTTAAGCTTCATGTATAAACTTTGTTTCAATAATTTGGAAAATATTATTGATTTGTTTCATGGCCCCTTATCGTGTCGACAATTCTTGTATAAATCGGTCTATGCATTCATAAATTGACCGCCGTATTTCTTCTTGAATTGATAATCCAGCATCATGAGCTGATTCACCCGGCATCGTTCTTTTTACCTTCCTTCTTCCTCGTTTCTTAATGTTGATGTCCATGTCATTGCATTTTTTTATGCCAAAAGTTACAGCATTGTCTACAATCGTGGTTTGTTCGGTCACTAAATACTCATTCAAGGCGTTTAGTTTGGTGATTCCTGTATCCAGAGCCATTTTTGGAGACTGCAAATATTGTTGAACTAAATTTACTTCCTCCAGTATAAAAAGCCAGAATTGTATATAGGTTAGAAAGGTAAAATCACAAACAGCCGGCAGTAGCAGGCTTGCTCCTGATCTTGTATCTAGATTTGCTTTTGTTTGATCTCGAAAATGTTCCAAACTACTCACAATTGTCTCTATGTTTTCTTTTACAATTTATACTGACTCGCTCCAGCGAGTATCCGATAAACGTTAAATTTTTTTTCCAGTTTTCTCTTTCAGCAATTGCCATCTCTGTGTAGATGACGAAAAGAACGAATATAATTTCTCTACTGTTCCAAAACACGTGACGCTGGAAGGAACGCATGCAAATGCATGAACTCCACAAAGATTCAAGGAATGATTAGAACAAGGACTGAACAGTGCCTTTGGATTTAATTTTCGTTGCACCCTCCATGGACATCTGACATTGACGCGGCATTGTCATAACCTTGAGCCCTGCACAACGCAATATCCAGTCCATCTTTTTCCAGCTGTTGCTGAATGTTTTTTGACATATCCTCAGCAGTTTTTCCAGACATAAAAAAAAAACCCAAGACACATTCTCGTACTTCCACAATGTCATTCTCTATATGAACGAATCTAATGATTTGACTCATTTGGTCTATTTTACTTTCGTCAGGAGTGCTGTCAAAAAGATTCCGTAATACTTAGCCTTTTTAATATCTGCAATAATTTTTTGCCTTACATGATCCCCAAACATTGAATAAATTCATTTTGTATTCCTTTTGACAAATAAGATGGTACTCTCTTTGACCCACCAGCAGCCTCTTCTAGTTTTAAGCAATGCTCTTTCAACAACGGATCATATTTCGCTAACAGTTGTATTAACTCTATAAAATTTCCCCTGTTTTCCGAAGAAATATCTTCACGGTGGCCTCGGAAGGCAAGATTTTGTTGGGCTAAGAATAGCGTTACATCTAAAAGGCGATGTAAAATGTTTCTCCATTTCTTAGTTTCATCGTTAATAATCTTCAAGTTGTCTTTATCAATAGTTTTATCAAGTTTCAAGCCCATTGTCAACGTTTTCCATTTTTCTAAGTTTGATAGATGTTCTTGGTTTTAATTTCCACCACACACAAACCAGAAACAAATTTATTAGTGTGATTGTCACCCTCAGATGCAAATAACCGGCAGCAGTAACAATATAATTTCTTTGTTGATGGTGAGTATAGCATCCATTTCCTTAAATATTTAGTCTCGTTTAAATGTGAGTAAAATCACGGCAAAGTTAAACAACGATGTGTTCCCTTAGTGCTTTCATCTGGTCTTTCTATAGATTCAAAAGGTCCGTCTGTACAAGCTACGCTGTACACTGACCCTTATTTATGCGTCACTCTTTTACGTTCACGTAATATCAGCAATTTATTTATAATGACGGCATCCCTGCAGTGGTACTTAAAACGTGAGCCCCTGAGTTGACCCCTGTTTTAAGGCGCCTATACCGTCTTTCCTACAATTCCAACAGGGTTCCATCTTCGTGGAAGGTTGCTTATGTTAACCCGATCCCGAAAAGGGGTGACCGGTCGGATCCTTCAAACTATAGGCCGATAGCGATAACGTCTTTGCTCTCCAAAGTTATGGAGCGGTTAATAAACCGTCTTCTGCTGCGGTACCTTGAGGATCATCAGCTGATTAGTGACTGCCAGTATGGCTTTCGCCATGGTCGTTCGGCTGGTGATCTTCTAGTGTACCTCACACACCACTGGGCGGAGGCTTTGGAGGGAAGGGGAGAGGCTCTGGCCGTTAGCCTCGATATCGCTAAGGCATTTGACAGGGTCTGGCATAGGGCCCTTCTATCGAAGCTACCATCTTATGGAATCCCCGAGGGACTCTGCAAATGGATAGCCAGCTTTCTGGATGGTCGGAGCATTACAGTCGTCGTTGATGGTTGCAGCTCCGAAACCAAAACCATTAACGCTGGTGTTCCTCAAGGCTCGGTGCTCTCCCCAATACTGTTCATCCTGCATATCAGTGACTTGTTGTCAGTCGAGAACATACATTGCTATGCGGATGACAGCACGGGTGATGCGCGTTATACCAGCTATCAGAATGTCCCTCGGAGCATAATACAGGAAAGACGAACACAATTTGTGTCTGAAGTCGAGGACTCTCTTGGGCGGGCCTCCGAATGGGGTGAACAGAATTTAGTTCGATTCAACCCCTCGAAGACACAAGTGTGCGCGTTTACTGCCAAGAAGGACCCTTTTATCATGGCGCCACAGTTCCAAGGAGTTACTCTCCGTATCTCCGAAAGTATTGGGATCCTCGGCGTGGAAATCTCAAATAAAGTCCAGTTTGGAAGTCACTTGGAGGACACAGCTAAATTAGCTAGTAAAAAGGTGGGTGTACTGAACAGAGCGAGGCGGTACTTCACACCAGGTCTTGGACTTGTGCTTTACAAAGCACAGGTCCGGCCGCACGTGGAGTACTGCTCACATCTCTGAGCAGGGGCCCCCAAATACCAGCTCGACCCACTTGACTCCCTACAAAGACGGGCAGTCCGAATCGTCGATGATCCCAATCTCACGGATAGATTGGAGTCGTTAGAGCAACGAAGAGACTTTAGGGTCTCTCTGCGTGTTCTACCGACTCTTTCACGGGGAGTGCTCTGAAGAACTGTTTGACTTGGTACCAGCGGCCCCTTTCTATCACCGTACCACTCGACCCCGAAGCAGGGTTCATCCATATCACCTGGAAGCGTTCAATTCTAAGACGGTACGCTTTCAGCGATCATTTCTCCCACATACATGCAAGCTCTGGAATGAACTGCTAGCTTCGGTGTTTCCCGAGCGCTATGATATGTCCTTCTTCAAACGAGGTTTAAAGAGAGTTCTTCTTTCACGGTAGGCAGCGGCTTTGCTGCGTCCTGACATTGCTGAAGTCCATGAGCAGCGGTTACCACTTTCCATCAGGTGGGCCACTTGCTCGTCTGCCACCAATGGCAATAAAAAAAAATAAAAAATAACACATTGATTATTAAATATCATATACATTTTAGTAGCAATAAAACCTTTGAATTACTTGTCTACTCATTTAACATACTTAGCAATTAAACATTTATCGTTGGGATTCTGTCCCAACACCGTCCTTGTTTTGAAATATTTCACTGCCCTTTTCGATAATCGAAATTCTGATATGCTCTGGTACAGGTATTGGCCAATGTGCAGCATCATTGGATGATAAGAACTTAGAAACTTACTTACTTAGAAGCTTATTACGTATTCTTCGGCTTCCTCAGTATTTTTCTTTAATTTATTAGTTTTATAGTCCTGTATTTCAGTGTCAGTCACGTCGGAGTTTTTATTAATATCACATTTAGTAGACTTTTCACCTATGCTTGTTGTCTCAATATCAATGATTTGTATATTAGATCCCGAATCAACAGTTTGATTAATTTCCTCGGCAACGCCACTTTTCTTTTCTTCAGAATTCGAAAGGTATTTGGATAAAGATCCAGCAAGCGATTTTGCCTCTTCAGTCTTCGTTTTTTTAGCTGCCTTTTCTGAGAGCAAGATAGTTGAATCCTTTTCACTAAAAATAATGAGATAAATAAGAAACTTTTATAAATTAAGCCTCATTATTGATTTGACGATATAGATATATAAATGTACAGAGACTTTGCCATGTTGAGTTTCACGATGAGAACAAGTACATACCTACGTCCCTAATAAACGTGTAATACAAATAAAATAAGGACCACTCGCAAAATACAAGAACTGAAGCAATGTACTCGTAGGTGCATATTGACTAGAAACTACGGATTATAATTTCTAGGCTAAATTATACGAAGAATTGCTTACTTTTTCCAAATACTCGTGTTCGGCCCAGCTAGGGTGAACGCGGGAAGCGTTGTGGTCGACTTCGTGTAATAAGGTGATGTTAATAAAACAAACTGACCTTTTCCACAGGTGTATTTTCAACAATTTGACATTTTATAATTTTTCTTATATACTACTCTCGGAGAATCTTAACACCGCGAATCAGCGAGGGGGTGAAAAAGGCATAGTTCAATCTAGTGGCAATCATATAACAATTTTTATATTAAATTCTAAATTACATAAACGTCATATTAGCACAAGCTCTGTCCAGTTTGGGCCAGATGGCGTTGCGCGCATTTGGTAAAATATTATTATTATTATTATTGAATGACGTTTATACATCATCCCCCCTATTAAGGGCAAATATTCTTTGGCCTTCATCTATAACAATTTTAATAATCTTATGCTAAATACAGTTTTAATTTAATTCTATTGAGTAACCGGTAACAAACACAATTTGGAAACCGGCCGTTTAATAGTAGAATTCTTAGTTTTAATTGTGACAACTCGTGTGATTCCGTCACTGCCAGGGTGCTCAAGTTTTATTAAACCATACAGCCAACGACACGGAGGAAGACCGTCTTCCTTAATTAATACTACGTCTCCGACCTTAGGTGACGGATTTTGAGTGTGCCACCGATATCTATGCAAAAATTGCCTCAAATATTCTTGTGACCACTTATGCTAAAACTCTTGTAACATGCGTTGTGTGTATTGCCATCGTTTCAACGAAGCGATATTAGATATCAAGTTATTGTGATCTGGTGAGGTCACAAGAGGTTCTCCTACCAAGAAAACCAGGAGTCAACCATCGGGGTCCTCTAATTTATTTTTCAGCCTAGACAATGTTCTGGAATTCAGACACGCTTCCTTCTTTAGTGGAATCGATATTTGCTTTATAGGGGCAACTTTTGATTTGGTAACGACTAAGAAGATCAGCATATTATCCTTCGAATAAATTACACGGTGATATACAACCGCAGCGTATGCTGTCTTTTAAGCATCGCAAAAGCCGTGTAAATCTCTTCGAATATCGTCTGATGTAGTGCAACACCAACGAGGTATGATTATGATTATCTGTCAACTCGTTAAGACCGCGTCAGTAAGTATATCAATCATTTAATATGTCTTGTGGAACAATTTCAACCCAAACTATTCTCAGTAACCACAGCTTTTATATGGTTGCTTTAGCCATAGTACATGGTGTTATCCAGCCAGCCTAAAGGATCAAAAAGGCGAGCGAAATCTGAAATAATTGTCCTTTTAGTTATAGGTGATTCCAGTTCCCACAAGTTTACAGAATACCGAAACTTGTCTGCGCTTCTTTTCCAGGTAAGGCCCAACATTTTTATGATTTTATCCATTTTTATATTTATCTTATCTGTCTGCATAACATCTTTCTTTTTATTCTTTATTATATTAAATATATCAGCATTGTTACTAGTCCATTTTTGTATTTCAGATCCTACCTTTTGTAACAACTTTGTCATCTCTGTGTATGTAGTAATTCTTACTTCAGTTTTATCACACCCTTATACTTTTGTTTTAAATCTGGATCCTTTTTTAACTTGTTTTCTAATGATTTGATTCTTTTTTCAGCTACTTCCTGACTGTTGTTGTCCAAAAGATCAGGATTTTCCTTAAAAGGTAAGTGCACAACATATTTTCCTGTTTTATCTCTTTTAGTACTTTGTGTATATATTTCTTCACGACGCTTTTCTTCAGTAGTCCAGGTTTGAACATCTGTTAAGTTACTATCTCCCTCTAATTCCTAAAACCTTTTAAATAAATTCTCTTCTTCTTGTATTTGACAATGTAATGCCAATACACCTTCGGATTGCACATCCGACGAACCTACTACTCCAGATACAATCCAACCTAAAGAAGTAGATTGCGCGATAAGAGAACCATTAGGACTACGCACAAGTCCTTCTTTGATAATATGAACATACACATCTGCTCCTAATAAAAGGTCTATTTTATTAGGTTGATGATACTTAGGGTCAGCAAGTTCAATAGCTCCTAGTTCTGGCCATTCCAGTACATCTACTTTTCTTGCAGGAAGTAAAGTAGTAATGGATGAAAGAACATGAGCCTTTACTGTAAATATAACTTGTGGTTTAATTTGTGAAACTAGCTTTATGTTCACAATTGCCTTTGAAAGCAACTCTTGACATCCACCTAAACCACAAATTTTGCGTCTAAGTGGAATCTCTTTTAATTTCAGATCCTGAACCGTGGTCTCTGTCATAAAGTTTGTCTGTGAGCCTTGGTCCAGTAATGCTCGAATAGCACGCTGATAGCCGCTCATCGACACGGCTTTGACTAGCGCGGTTGCTAGCAAAACCTGCTTAAATATTTTACCTGTCGAGAAGCAACTAACAATCGACCCTTTATGTTCGATTTGTTCAGGTGTTTTACTTGATTCCTTCACAAGATTACTCTTTGTTTGATCTTGTGATGTACTACCACCAGCGGTCTCAAGAGCATCTGAGAGCTTAGGGTATAGTAGAGTATGGTGTCTACGATGGCATAATTTGCATTTAATAAAACTTTTACAGATCTTAGCACCGTGGTTGTTCCCCCAAACAGTTAAAGCATATGTTTTTCGATAAGACGAAATCATGACGTTGGTCAGTGGTTTGTTTTGCGAACTTTTTACAAGCACTCAATTTATGCAGTTCATTAGAACAAAAGGAACAAACAGGGTTAGACACATGTAATGACTTAATATTATTAGAATATTTGCTATTATTAAATCTGTGAACTGATGACTTAGTATCAAGATATTCTAGGGCTCGGTATCTATTGGTAAGAAACTCTTGAAACTGATCGTATGTTGGTAATTCATCAGTACCATTATTTTCAGTAATTTTAAACTCCCATTGTTTTCTTGATTCTGAGTCTAGTTTTAAAGTTAGTATATGAATAACAATTATGTTCCAATTCTTAATATCTATATCTATGTTTACCAAACCACTTAAACAATCATTCGTTGTATCTAATAATTCTTTTAAGCTGTTTGCTGTTTCTATAGAAATATTATTTTGACTGAACAATCGTTTTAAAATGTGATGCGATATATAACGCTTATTATCATATCGTGATGTCAATAATGACCAACATCGGTCGTAGTTGGCATCTGCAATAGGAATCTGTTTTCTAAATTGAACACTTTAAATAATGCATTTTTTGAACGTTACACAATTTGTCGTTCTTGTGAACTAATGACTTAAATAGGTCTCTGAAGGTTACTCATTCGGTATATTGCCCTGAAAATTTGGGTATTACTATTTTTGGTAAATCTATTTTAGATTGATAACTTGGTGTTTCTGAATTGTTACTGTTTGAGCGATTACCATTATCATTTTCTTAGTATAATCCTCTTTAATTGTTTTAATTCACATTTATAATCCATGTATGTTTCTTCAGCTTGTTCATACAAGTTATCTTTAAGGTAAGATGAATCTTTAAAGTTTGATCGAAATAGTTCGATTCGTTCTTTGTGAGTGGAGCTAATCCTTAACCATAGACTTTCTAAAGCGTCCAGTCTCACTTGAATATAGACTTCAGTCAGTCTAGTCTTTGGAGATTTCTTGAAATTCTGACAAGCTTTGACAATGTGATTGTATGTATCTGTTTGAAGTAACAATTTAGGCTCCATTTTTTATAACAAAATAAATCAAAGTTTCACAAGATAAATAAGATACAAATATTGAAATTTTACAAGTGTTTTTAAGTAGTAGGTAATTCTAACCAATTTTGGACATAGGTTCCCCGTCTGAACCACTTCTTATTTGCTAAAATTATTCGAAGTCAATAACTATTCAAATATTATTCTAAGTTATAAAGTCTTTAAATTCTACACATTTATAGTTCAAACGTATAAGTCCACGAAATCCTTAGGAAAGGTATTTGATGTTAAACCTTAATATCACTTTATAAGGTTCACTTTACTTCAAATGATTAAAATAACTCACAGTTTATGCTTATCACTCAACTTTGACGTAACGTCGATGTTTGAATTCAACTTCCAAATTCCTCGTGGTCCAGCGTCCTGTCAAGACCGCGGCATTCCCATCTCGGGTGCGCGTCTCGACACGAAGTTCAAAAGCCGGTATCGCCACCAAGCTCAGGCTCCTGATAATGCCGCAGCGACAGACGTCGATGTTTGAATTCAACTTCCAAATTCCGCGTGGTCCAGCATCCTGTCAAGACCGCGGCACTCACAACTCGGGTGCGCGTCTCGACACGAAGTCCAAATGCCGGTATCGCCACCAAGCTCAGGCTCCTGATGATTGAGCAGCAACGACTCTGTTCCCAGAGCTTCCTCTTTCACTGCAACTTGCTGGTCACTGAACACTTCACCACTCTCACCACTAGCTAGGTCCGTAAAAATAGTGCGCACTGCCGTGACGCACAGTTTTTTATCCGGCTCGAAGGACCATTTTGTTCGGCACAGTTAGGGTGAACGCGGGAAGCGTTGTGGTCGACTTCGTGTACTAGGGTGATGTTAATAAAACAAACTGACCATTTCCACAGGTGTATTTTCGACATATTGACATTTTATAATTTTTCTTATATACTACTCTCGGAGAACCTTAACACCGCGATTCAGCGAGGGGCTGAAAAAGGCATAGTTCCATCTAGTGGCAATCACATAACAATTTTTATATTAAATTCTAAATTACATAAACGTCATATTAGTACAAGCTCTGTCCAGTTTGGGCCAGATGGCGTTGCGCGCATTTGGTAAAATATTATTATTATTATTATTGAATGACGTTTATACAACTCGAAAATGCACTAACTCAACTCTGAACTCATTTACTTTTATACCGCAACAAAAATCAAAAACACTATTACACTTTTTAATGAAATTACTTTAAACGGATAAGATCGCGTTTATTACTTTACAATTTGAAAAAAGGCTTATCCGTTCGCGAAAATATCAGTACACACTAATAAACTATTAAATATCAACGTAATGAAATTTTATATATTTTAAATGAGGCCAATGTTTATTTTTCGACGTAAATAGAATGTAAAGAATGTAAATGTAGGCGTACAAGAGTGAATTATTTGCACTTCATTCATTCAGGGATTCCTGGGGAAGAACCCGCTACAAAGACGGGAATTCCCCCAGCGTATTGGACGCGTTCAGCAAAGATAAAAGAATATTAGTACCGCGTAAAAAGTCTAGATGGTTGTAGTGTTTTGATCTTGATGAAATTATGTAGGTACTAAGCACAGTTTTAAAGTCTTGTTTAATCCGGGGAACGCGGAGGCATTTGGAGGCCCCCCAAGACCGGAGGCCCGGGGCGGGCCGCCCCTTCTGCCCCCCTGTTAGTCCGCCACTGCACAGCACTATGGCACCAGAAACAAAAGTGTCGAATACACGTATTATGTCAATTTATTGTCTACTGTCATTTACGTTTCAGCTCACATAGTAGACATTGTAGTTCTTGTATGAACTAACGCCGTCTATCAGCAGCTAGGTTTACAACATTATGGCTATCGTTTAAAGTACCTACCCGATGACGTAGCAGTTTGTATACATATTGAGACTACGTCAGTGTAGGGGAGTACCACGGCTCTGGTCGAGTCTGCAGGTGCAGCGCAGGCAACGTTCATTTTGTATTGAAACGTTTTGAAGCGCCGCACAGTGGGCTGACAATCGGCTTTCATGGATCAAAAGTCATTGATTAATAATTTAGGTCAAAGTATTTATGAACGTCAAAATAAGTAGGTTAGTGAGTTTACTAAGTTGCTGAAGCTACATTTAGGTTAGTTGCTAGGTTCAGGCAAAGGGTTGAGCCTATGTGCAGTGGTCACCTTAGTAGTTGTCAATATGGAAATATTTTAAAACTTTATAGGCTTTATCGAATGAGACCTATTTCTATAGGCAATCAGACAAGTTTTTTCAACCCCTAGTGTGTAAATCCTTGACAGGTAAAAGAAAATTGAGACAAAAGAAAACTAAGACAAACGAAAATTACTGCACAATATGCATAACATTTTTTTTCTACTCTATGCCTAATTTTTCGGATATATACCGGCTTCATGCTGTTATGCTATGCATTGGTACGAGGAAAACATGGGCCAGAATAAGCTTGGATAGGTCTTAATTAGGAAAACATTACTGGGTCTTCGTAAATCAGCCTTCTATCAACGTGATCTTGGAAGTGGCGTCGTTATCAGCGACAAGTGTGTGAGTAACGAGCACTCGAGTGCGGTACATTACTTGCGTCGGCTCGGTACACTCATCACTTGCTGCGCAGCCCTCGAGCCGTCCCAGCTGCACCATGTCCACGTCCCGCGTGCTGCTGGCACTGTGCTGTCTACTCGCCAGTGAATATGTGCGGGCTCTCGATCAAAATTTGCTGTAAGTATCTTATATTACATAATATCAGTGTAAAATAACTGTCCCACTTCTGGACACGGGCTTCTTCTCAGTGTGAGAAGGGTTAGGCCAAAGTCCACCATGCTGACCCAGTGCGAGTTGGCAGACTTCACATATCTTCGAGAATATTACAGAGAACTCTCAGATATGCAGGTTTCCTTACGATGTCTTCTTCAAACTAAACTTCAAAAAGTCAGGTCTCGAAATCGTGTCGAGCTCTGCATGGCACTACACCGGTCTCCCACTAGGCTATCCTTGCTAGGTCCAAATTTCTTATGATGGGCTGCTTTACACATCAGAGGTACCACCTACGGTACACACCTGTACTGAATCTAGTCATCACAAGATATATCTTATTTTAAAAACACTATTGCTTTTCAAAAACTTAGTTGTCATTGTTTTGGAATATAATGCATATTTCATGTTACAATAAATATCACCGATTTAAGCCGTTGCACGCGTTGGAGTCATAATTGGTTATTCATATGCAAAATATGTGTGATATTTCTAGTGATGACTCTTTTCTCCCTAGCCTTTGTTATTCCCAAGTCACTTGAGATCGGCTTTCTAGTCTAGGATTTGACTGGATATCAGTTTTTACACGGAGTGACTGCCATCTGATCTCCGCAACTCAAAGGCTAACGATACCCTAAGCCTAGACCAGTGTCAGGATATTAGAGGGCACTGACTTCTCAATAACGACTGCCATAGATGTTCATGGCAGCCGGGACCGATGGCTTAACGTGCTCTCCAAGGTACGTAGCAGACGATAATTGTCAATCAATACGCACATAATTTCGAAGTCATATAACTTCCGAAAGTCAGAGGTGCGCGACGTGGGTTCGAAACCGAGACCCTCTGAATTGCAGTCTGTTGGTCTCCCCACTGAGCTATCTAGTGATGACTAATAAATGAGTTGTGAAATATACTGTGTGGTTTTGACCATACAATAGGTATATGTATGTGGTCTTTGAGCCTTGCTCTTATCTATGGCCAACTCAGGCTTGTTGTCATTAGCAAACTAGCTACGATAATGTATCAACAATCTTTTTCCAATTTGCCTATAACATTATAAGACAACTACTTATTTTAACATACTTATACAAATAACGAAGGCCTTGTTTGTAGTAGAAATATCCAACATTATAATATGCATACTCTCAACAGATTTAAGTATACTAAGCGACTGTAACATTATTATTATTGTATATTGTACATATTGATAGCATTACCTGTTGTTCAGATTACAGCAAACATGGGACCGCTGCACTCAGAACTCTGTGACAGCAGTTTCATGTGCCGAAGTCAATAGTCCGGATTCGCTGGTGCCGCATCCGGATGACTGCCAGTTGTTCTACTACTGTGTGCAGCCATACTTGGTACCTGTCTGCCGCCAGTGTCCTGCCAACCTGCACTTTAACCCCGTCCTGCACGTATGCGATTGGCCGAATCAAGCAGGTTGCCTCGCGACTACTACAACAAAGGTGCCGATAACGACAGAAGGGATTATTGATAGAGAGACGATCACGTATAGGGTCCCAGACTCAGAGACCAAGACAACCCCACAATTGGTCACGGAAACTGTAACAACAGATTGGGTTTCAAACAATGAGATTACTATAGACTGGACTTCTGAGAACCAAACATCCACGGATTGGCCGTCAGAGAGCAATGGAACTACAGCCTTTGTTCCGGATAATGCAACGACCACGGATAGAGATGTCAACCCAGAGGTCGAAATATCAACGGGTTGGGCCTCAAATAATGACACATCTATAGACTGGAGTGCAGAGAACGAAACATCCACAGATTGGCCTTTAGATACCAACAGAACCGTAGACCTGGGATCGAAGAATGCAACGGAGAACGCTTCAGAGCTAGTGACCGAGACATCAACAGCTTGGATCACAGATAATGGGACTACCATAGATTGGACTTGGCAGAATGAAACATCTACAGACTGGGTCTCAGGCAATGAGACTACAATAGACTGGATTTCAGAGAATCAAACATCCACGGATTGGTCGTCAGAGAGCAATGGAACTACAGGCTTTGTTCCGGATAATTCAACGACTACGGATAGCGTCATCGACCCAGAGGTCGAAACATCAACGGGTTGGGCCTCACGCAATGAGACTACAGTAGACTGGACTTCAGAGAACGAAACATCCACGGTTTGGCCGTCAGAGAGCAATGGAACTACAGGCTTTGTTCCGGATAATGCAACGACTACGGATAGAGTCATCGACCCAGAGGTCGAAACATCTACAGATTCGATCTTAGGCAATGAGACTACCATAGATTGGACTCTAGGGAATGAGACGTCCACGGATTGGCCGTCAGAAACCAATCGAACTACAAACTTTGGAACGAATAATGCAACAAACGAAGAATACCCCACGACTATTGTGAATGATTCAAGTCAGGCCTTTACGTCAACAACAGCATTCAATAATGTTACACAAACGACAACGTCAGTACCTACCAAAGCATCTACCACCTCGTTAAATAATGTCAATAACTCTGGTCGCACTACCAGTACCACCACGACTCCCTTAACACCCTTAGGAAGAAGACCTGCATATTGGAAACACTTAGGCATCTATTAATTGTGGTGATATCTTTTATATATATGTATATTGTAATTGAATATGCAATTTCGAAAAGCGCACATCTCGCATATTTTGACAAATACGTTTTTTCATGTAAATGTAATCTAAATGCTTTCCTGCACCTATAATGCTCGAGAAGGGTACAATTCTGGTATTAATTCTACTGTCCACGTCATGGCGTGCACAGAAATAATTTCAAAAAGGTCACAACTCTTGTACCTATTAACCATCTGAAATTTCAGAAGTTGCAAAGGTGAAACAATACTTACAAGCAGAATTTACAGACTTTTGTGACGAAATATTGCAATGGCCAACTACAAACGAAAAGGAGCCTCTAAAAGATTTTTAAAGAAAGTCTGTTATTTATGTATGATTTAAGTATTATCTTTAATTTAGATAAATAAAATAAAAGATTCGCAAAATGTATATGGATTTTTCTTTAAATTTGATGTGCTCAATACTGTCAATTTCGAAATGTGCACATCTCATAAATATGCAATATCTAAATATATCTGTATATTAAATAACATTTCACATCCAAAATTTCTGTAATTTTCTATTTCCACACTACTTTAGAAAATATTTAGTTTTCTCCTTTTCTGAACATTTTACATTGACATGTGCCCTTTTCAAAATTGCATATTCATTTAAACCTTTTGTAAAAGTGTATTTTAATAAAATTTAAAATGAGATTATTATTGTTTCTCTTATCACAGGTATTTTCTAACATATTATATTACAAAATACCTGGCCCTTTGGGAGGCTTACACGGAGACATGGGTCTAACATGAAGAGGCCCTTCTAGAGTTTTAATCAAAGGTGGGATGGAACACCTACAGCGGCACTAGCCGCTGCAGGCGTAGGACTATTGCTACGTATGAATTTTAATATATGGGCTATGGGTATGAGTGTTTGGTGGACCGGTATATTAGTAACTATGGATGAAAAACTGCGTCTGCCCTTAATACTCTAGCATTAAAGCAATGGGCAGACGGTGACTCGCCAACTCACTAGATGGCCCCCCTGAATAGCCACCATAGGCATACAAGCCAGCAGCAGAAGGCAACACCGGTGCGAGTGGTTAGGGATGTCGAGCGGTGCGGCGCCGGTTTCACCATCACGGGTCTCGTGACAACGGAGACCCGGAGCGGGTTTCCCCGAAGTTATGCCCTTGAAAATGACACTTCCACCCCCAAGCATATAGCCTTCCTCTGACCGGCCGACCAAGGCAAGCCAAAGTTGAGAGTCCTACGGGCGCTCTTGAAGTTCCACCCCAGCCAACCAGTAACGGCAAGCTGGGGACGACTGTCCCGAAGGGGTACATTATTATTATTATTATTATGATTTATAATGTTGATGATATATATAGATTTTGTTTTTTTTATACCATAAGGGTAGAAAATAAGCTTTGCCAGCCTGGTGGAGAGGTATTATGGAAACTATTGAGCGCTTGTGGAATCTGAAGTATGTATAACTTGTGCGTTGCCCACACTCTAGGAAATGAAATTAATGGTGCCAAGAAACGGGTAAGTTATATGCAGGGCCGGTCTTAGCCATCCAGGTGCCCGCGCCCCGGGACAGACATTCCTTTGGCGTCCTTTTACATATACTTATTTCATTACAATTAAAGAAACTTATATTGAATTTGTAACATATCTTTTATGTAATTAATAGAAAACTACAAACATCACATGTATTTATTATTACTAGCAGTCGCCCACTGGTCAAAATTCGACCATAATTGATTTAATTTTTAAGTTTGATCGTTATTAAAGTTTTACTGTCTATAACTTTACCCTTATAATCACATTTCGTTTAGATGATACAGGTTAGTTTACCTATCTTTTTCAAACAAATTATTATTTACTTAACTATACTCTTTCATTGACCATATTCCTAAGCTACTTTGTTTTCTTTTTCTTTATTACATGTAAATAAGGTATAATATAATTATGTAAATATATAATAGTTACGAAGAATTGTACGACGTCAGACGAACAATGCCGAAATACGACGAACGCGATTCGACTGCGTGTGTCAAATGCATGGTTGTGTGCGTGTAGTGTTATAGATTTATTAATATAATGTATTTCTAATGCATATTTTATAAAAATACTAGCTGTCCCGACAGATGTTGTCCTGTACACAAGAAAAAATAGGTCGAGTTCAGTGACACACACGTATAGTAGAATTATATATATAAATATAGGATTCGCCACCCTCAGTCCGAGCAATTTTCGTAAAAAAGGGGGACAAAGTTTTTGCTTCACGTATTAATAATAATATTAATAAAGAGTATTCAGGGCAGACGCCGTTTTATCATCCATAGTTACCAAAATACCAGTCCATCAAACATCCATACCCATAGCCCATATATTAGAATCCATACGTAGCAATAGTCCTACGCCTGCTGCGGCTAATGCCGCTGTAGATGTTCCATCCCACCTTTGATTAAAACTCTCAAAGGGCCTCTTCGCGTTGGACCCATGTCTCCGTGTAAGCCTCCCAAAGGGCCGGGTATTTTCCTAACGTATTAGGAATATACCCGTAAAAGAGACAAATAATAATAATAATATTCTACCACATACAACACCATCTAGCCCAAACTAAGCAGAGCTTGTACTATGGGTACTAGACTAATGGATAAACATACATATACTTCTATATATTTTTTTTGTAAGTACATACATATTATATATAGAAACACCCAGACCATGACAAACATCCATGTTCATGCACACAAATGTTTGACTTGTGCGGGAATCGAACCCGCGACCTCAGGCGTGGCAATCGGTTACACTAACCAATACGCCATCGAGGCCGCCAATTTTTAAGTGGTAACAGTAAGTATATAACACATTCATCCTAACATGACTTTATTTCTTATGACCATACAACAACATACATTACTCCTTTTTTTTATGACATAGGGGACAAACGAGCAGACGGATCGCCTAATGGTAAGCGATTACCGCCGCCCATGGACACCCGCAACACCAGAGGAGTCACAAATGCGTTGCCGGCCTTTTAAAATGGAGTACGCTCTTTTCTTGAAGGTTTGTAGGTCCTAATGGTCCGGAAATGTCGCAGGCGACAGTTCATTCCAGTTTAGTCGTGCGAGGCAAAAAATTTTTGTCGGCACTACTTACAGGCGGTAAGTACTGCCTAGGACAAAACAACTTACTCGTATAGTTATATACTAATTAAATTAAATTACGCGATTAACATTATTATAATAATTTAACTGCTACTATCAGTGATTAAGTATGTATGAGTACGCAGGTGAGTATATTTACAAGTGGTGTCCCATAGACGTGGTCAGTTGCACAGTAGGTACCTAACTAAACAAATATCCCGCATTCAGAAGGCTTCGACATCTTCATAATCCGGTTCTGACTCTTGTTCTAGCTACAAAGTGGGCATACTCTATGTACAGATACAATTAAAACACGGTTTGTTTATTGTATATTTGTATATATATGGACAAAGGAAACAAGAACAGCACTCACGACACGAACGGTAGTACTGTGTTAGCCGTTCGGTTTCACGATCAACATATTTGCGCGATCAGTAGCGCTAGCAGGGCTGCGCGTTGGAGGTGGCGTGCAGAACGTCCAACGCGTTGCACAGCGCGCGGTAGTTCACCTGCAACCAGCCACGCGAATTGAGTGCGCTCACTCAACTCAATATTGAGAAACTGATCAGTAGCATGGTGTAACAGAAGGGTGTAATATTTAATGTGAGTTACTGTGTCTTTACAATTTCAGTGTGAGCGAACGAAAGCCTACTTGAGGGCACACAGTGATAAACAACAAGTTTTGCTTCCATATCAAGTTATTTCAGTAAAAAATATTTTTCTTAATTTTCTTCACGGATGGCTTAGTGGTTTAAGTAGTCGCTGAGGGTTGTGGGTTCGAATCCCACGCGGGATAAACATTGGAGTGATCCACAAATGGTTGGTCCGAGTCTGGGTGTACTTTGTGTCCGTTGTTTGTATGTTTGTGAAGTCCCCGCGACACAGGAACTACTCCTTATGCGGGAGTTGTCTTTTTAAATGAAAAAGAAATTAAACAATAATCGTCTGTTCTAAAATGTAACTTGAGACGGGGCATGTGACAAGTTTACACATATTATTATTATATTATGTTTCGGAGGTGTCGAGTGTAGTAATGCACGTAACATACAAAGCACACTGAACACTTAAAGAGCACTCACAGCACAACAGTGTCCATAGATGATTTGGTAGATATCTAGCGAACGCGCGTCTTCGCAACTGACATACATAATTACCTATATTGACAAAATGCTCCACAGATGTGTAAAAATCTTACAATGTAGGCCATTGTCTAGTTATTATCTGAATCTGGAACAGTATATATACAATTTTCAGATACCTAAGTATCTGAAAATTGTATAATTACTGTCACAATAGTATGTATTACTACAGTAGTATAAATCCAATTTATATTAATTTATACAAATAAATGATATTGAAGTGTTTGTTTATAATGTCAATATAATATAACAGCATTTTACTAAATGCATATGAAAGTATATACGGTATCTACAATCAAATTTCAATTGTCTGTATTTCGGGTATTCTCTGATAAGGCTTGACCGATTTTGACGAGAATTTCACTGGTAGATGATGAAGCTGATGTTATAAGAAGTAACTTAGACTAATTCTATTTATGAAAATTTTGCACTTTTTTTGTTAAATTCCACGCGGACGACGTAACTACTTAAGTGCGCTAACAGTCACATGTCGCTCGTAGATACTAGACGGCTCGTCTATTGGTCGCAGTCGGTCGTGTGACATGTGACGCGCCTACGTGAGTACGTTAGTGTGTGAGCGTGTACCTCCTGTCCGCAGCCGCGGCGGTACGCGAAGCACTTGTAGATGAGGTCGCGCTCGCGCGCCGACACGAGCTGCAGCAGCGAGCGGGTGCAGAGCGCGCGCTCCACGCACACGGGCGGGATCGTGCCGCACCGCTCCTTGTCCATGTCCTGCGCATCACCACACATTGGCAAACCGCACGACGTGCTACCTGTCCCGCTACAGGTTACTGTAATGCCTGCACGGACGGCGCAGTGGTTTAAGTGGTCGCCTCGCTACTGACACTGCCGAGAGTTGTGTCCCAATCCAACACGGGACAACAATTGGTGTGATCCACAAATGGTTGTTTTGTCTGCGTGGTCTTTGTGTCCGTTGTTTGAATGTTTGTAAAGTCCGCCGCGATATAGGATTCATTCATAGAGCGGCAGTTGTTTTTTCAAAACGAAGATGAAACGAATGAACGCTATTTAGTTCCTGAAATCAACATATTTAAGAGTAGTAGAGCCTCGCTGATTTCAGCATGAATGGGCCGGCTCGACCAGGGTAGGACTACCCCCTCACAGAATATCGATGTGAAATAGCAGTATTCCTAGCCTCTGGTGTTGCAGGCGTCCATAGGCTACGGTGATCACTTACCATCAGGTGGGCCGTATGCTTGTTTGCCACCTTAGTCGTAAAACAAAAAAAGAAAAAACTAAATAGCCTTCATTCGTTTCATCTTCGTTTGTGGAATTGTTTCTTATATTATATCTTGATTTGTGGAATGGAGTGACCGTAAATTGTTGTCACGAGTGTTAAAGACAGCTAGGATGAACGGCTTAACGTGTTTGTTCCCATCCCCTATAGGCTCACTTACACTAGCTCAGCAGAATGACTTCAGCTGCTTAACAAAGTTGTCCTGTCAACCTATTATACGATCAAGTGTAAACGCTTAGTTACTCATCTGACGACTCAATTCGCAACCAAAGTTAACCAAGATCAAGGCAAGCCGAAAGCTGCGACCGACCTGACATCGGCAAGCCAAAGTTGACGATTTCTTTTTTTCCGAGGTGGAATAAGGCTTGGGAACACTCAACGAAACTTGGGAACGCCGATCAAGAGTACCCAAGCCATAGCAGAGTAGCTAATCGAGCAGTCATCCAGACAAGTTTTAACAACTTTAGATACTCACTGTTTCCCGACTGAATATTGCGGTTGAATGCAGCAACTGTAGTGTTTGCTTTTTCAATATTTAAATAAATGACTTCGTCAAGCATGACAATGTTCCCTCTTACTCGTCTTATTTAGTCAAAAATATGGCGTACTGGTTACTAGAGGTAATACAAGGGGACCTGTCTATGTGTCTCATTTTTGTCATATCTATCTAGTAGGTAGCGAGCATAGGTATATATCATCTAAAAGCAGTAACTGTATGATTTTATGAGTTGTTCGTTTAACAAATAAGACAAATGCACTATTCATGTCTCATTATTATTATTGACAATATAGATTATTTATTGGTTGTCGGTCTACCAGAAAGGGTTACGTTCAGGGATGGGACTGGCTAACAGCTAATAGTCTCGAGCCAGTCTCACTGGCTCGAGACTATTAGCTGTTGAAATATGTCGTGATCTACTGCATACCTGTCCATATAAGTTATAGCTCATTGTACTAACCTGGAACACCTCTAATATGTTGGACAGCTGGTCGGGATACTTGGAGAGCTTCTTGAGCGCGCCGGAGACGATGTTGCGCTCCTCGAAGTTGAGGAAGTTGAGCGGCGAGTCGATGGTGGGCACGTGCGGCACGGGCTCCAGCAGCGGCGCGCGCTCCAGCCCCGGCTGCGTCAGCGCCTCGCCCACCACCGAGCAGAAGCGCTCGTACTCCACGTAGCGCCGCCGCCCCGGCGCGCTGAACCTGCGCCCACACGACCACACTCCTGTACATACTTATCTATTATGAATAAAGTTCTAAATACATGTTTTTCCTGATTGTCTGTGCTTTTGTGCACGCTGATCGTCAAAACTGTAACTGGAGTTAGTTTTTAAACAAATTGGTTATATCTATTTTCTTTTTTTCACATCTCTATTTATTATAAGTTTATGTCTTTAAATTTACCTACTGTTATTTTGGTAATTCTTGTGATTCATATCTCTTAAATATAATTAACAATTTAAATGTTTGAATTCACATTATCTATAGTACTTTGATAAAACAGGTAACACTTTGATAAAATATAATTAAAATCAATGCACTACATTTTTAAAAAGAGCCGGAAGGTACTTTGAATACCTGTGTATAATATTTGAGCCGGGATGGTGTTGCTTGTGGCAATATTACCCACTTACTAACTAGTACCTTTTTTAAATACAGGGTATACCCTATGTTACTCGGTGACAAAAAGCTTTCAAATGGCGAGAAATTTTAAAATCGGTCAAGTAGTTTTTGAATTATATCCATACAAACAAAGAAAATATCAAATCTTTCCACTTTATAATATTAGTATAGATGATCACGTTCAATATCCTCCACGGGCTGAAAGAGAGACTTATATTTACAGATATTTTAAGGTATAATGGTGGAGCACTAACACTTCCATGACTGTGTCCATCTCGAGCGGCGTGAGCGCGTGGCCGGCGGTGGCGAGGCCGCGGTAGAAGTCTGCGCGCGGGATCACCAGCTCGTTGAGCGGGTCGAACTGACGCAGGAACTCACGCGCATGCACGCCCTCGCGCACCATCTGCACACAGAACGACATCATGGCCAATCATTTTATTATTATTTTATTTATTTTGGACAAAAAACAGTCTTTACAAATAAGTTGGCATTTAAATTTTAAAAACGAATGACTTACACTATTGTCCACGAAATTACAAGTGGACCAGAGAAGATAACGGACATGTATTATGCAAAAAAAGGAAAATTATATTATAACAAGATAATTTAAAAATCATTATTGATTAGCTAGAAATTAAGAAGCAATTTTTAAAAATTTAGAATGAGTGAGACCGAAAATGACTATAGTCATAAAATGTGAGTTGTACGTAATCAATAATCGGCAAAGAGGCGCACGCTCTCCAGCATTAGTTCTTCACTTTTCCGTGTAGAACACTCGAGGTTCGCGCACCTCCCTCCGAGTAACAGTCCTGGGTACTACATAACATAACCTGTTTGATAATTCAGTACAGTTATACTTATTGTTACATATTATGCAGTACAGCATCATAAGTAATAATGCAACGTATTCTTAATCTTCTTACTAATAAGGCGGCAAGCGTGCTGCTCGCTTGTAGGTATGAGATTTACGTTTACAGAAGCAAAGCCTTGCTTCTATCACTTGCATATTATCGAATCTCTAAACCATTAGTTCCCAAAGTGGTCCAGGTGGACCCTCAGGGGTCCACGGGGTCTACGTTGGCGTGACAAAAAAATGAGGGTGCACAATTCGTAAGCGGGGGTATTTGCTTTCGATAGTGAAAAACTAAAATGTTGGCTTGACCTTTTTCGATTTTCCGGTAGAGAATTACTAAAAAAAAAGGTCAGCTCGCCTACCGTTATAGGTTCAGTTCCGAGAATTCTGCCCAAGGTCAGCCCGTAGAGATTTGACCAAATTTTTACTTGCATGAACTTTTTTAGCTGCAGAGGTTCCATCGGAACCAGATAAATTTTGAAAGTGGTCTATGAGAAAAAAGGTCTGGGAACCTCTGCTCTTAACATAGTTGCTGGTTTTTCTGCTGAGCTGCTGAAGTATGGCACGTATATTACGTAGTGTGTCGCTATGACATTAAAGTACTCTTTAAGGAACTCCCCAAATCCCGTTAGTACGACAGGAATGAATACATTGTAGTAGTACCCACACTCCAGGTGCTCAACATTCAATGTAGCAACTAGATATATATCAATACGCTTAGTAATTTCTTTCCCAAATCTAGTTATTTTATATACATAATATATAGGTGATAAATGATAAATATAAGTACATCAAGCTTATTTGCAATCAGGCTTGTTTGTTATATATATATATATATGTATACATATAGACATATTCTGTATCAGATATATCAGATGCTGTAAGCAAATACAGGATTAGTCAGGGTTGTGAACAAATCAATAATAGATGTGTGTACAAGTACCTTTCCTTTGATCTTGGCGAGTATCTGCACGATGTCGGTCTCCGCGGGATCGACGGCGGCGGAGCGCGAGAGTTTCGCGGCGGCAGCGGGGCCTGCGATGGTCGCGCTCTCGGGGGGCCGCTCCTCCATCTGACACACACGCACTGTACCGTACCACGGAAGTACTGTCCGTCGCGTGGGACTGACGCCCTAGGCTCTACTAATGACGTCATTATTTGGTATTACATCATCATCATTATGTCAAATGAGCATGATTATTTTAAAAGAAACAGCAATGTGGAGAAATCTGGTAGCAAGTACGTCCAACACCAAGGAAGGATCGGCCAGGCTGGGTGCTTCGGGCACTTCTAGGTGTATAACTACAGTAACGCGTACTGCTGACTACGGTGGCGTGATGCGGGATCTAGCGTAAGCTACGTGACGCAGTGTGTAACTGAGTGCGGCTCTCTCGTCACTAGCTGTAACTACTTCGCATATTATGTGGAAACCCCTGCCGCCTGTTTAGTTCTCTGGCTGCCAGCATGAGCCGACTATCAGCTTTGAAACGCCCATCCGTAAAAGTTGCGCATCCTTGCTCTGTAGTCTTGGCAATGATTGCTGATAGGCTTGATTCGCTGTACATGAATCATTGCTCCCGGATTCATGTACAGAGAAAGCAGCAAATGTAATGTTTACTGTCTTTAGTTCGAAGTAGGTATACTAACATTAGTCACTAGGAGCCGACTAGGAGTCAAAGCAGTCGCCATGGCCGAAAACGGTCGGATCGATCATCATCATCATCATCATCACTATCATTAGTTTATAAGAATACATGTGACTAACATTTTTGTATGGGTCTACGTTGCCCGAAGAAACAAACAAATTAGTATTATTTTAGTGGAGTGATGAGTGTAGTCACCTCGTCCAGCAGGCGCACGTAACTGAAGCCGCAGTCGTCGAGGTATCGCGCCTCGAGCGCGCGCACCTGCTCGGCCGAGGGCAGCACGCCCAGCCGCGCCAGCACGCGCCGCACCTGCGCGCGCGACACGTGCCCGTTGTTGTGGCTGCGCCGAGCGACACGTCACACTATACGTACAGTATTAGGCCAGTGGCTGCCCCATACGTCTTGTGGGTAGACTACCTACACGACTACAGCCCATGATATATCCTTCTTTTTCTCTTTTTTATTTTTGTTTTAAAATAAATAACTCCCACATTAGGCATAATGGGCGTGTCGCGGAGGACTACAAACATTCAAACATCGAACACAGATAACATTCAGCCTCGGAACTACCGCACGTGCTTCACACTTTTTGCCCCGAGCTGGATTTGAACCCACAACACACGGCGCAGTAGTAGACGACGAGGCGAGCTCTTAAACCAGTTCACCATCCGTGCAGTCGATCATTGGATGACGCCAACGACAAGTTACTGAGAGATTCCTTATGGAATTTGCTATAGGTTAGACGTCTGATCACTGTCTGGTCATGTCGGGTTACCGATCCAACTTTGAGAGTGAGGGTACACTTATGTTTGCGCATTCACTCGTACACAATACTACCTCCTGTACAGAGGGCACAACAGACAGAAAGCGCGCAGACTTCGTTTAGGACATTAGTTAAATTGTATTTTAGAATATTACTGTTTCTGAAGCAAGTCTAGCCGGTTTGCGATTAGGCTATATAAGTTTAAATCATATCGCTTGGCTTACATTAATACATTTCCTTTGTTATTGTTGAGGTGGCATGCTTCTGCTCTGCTTCTTCCTGTGTACCTATGCGTATGTCGAGGTGCCCCTGCGTCGATTAATAAGCGTGATGCTACGTTACGTCACAAGGCGTCACTAACTCGTCGTGCTCGGAGAAGGCGGGGCGCAGGTCGACGGCGCGCTCTGCGCAGGCCGTGCGCACGCGCAGTAGCGCCGCCTGCGCCGCGTCCAGGTCTGCGCAGGACTCGCCCTCGCCGCGCTCCGCCGCAGACCCCAACGGCGGCAGCACCTGCACCGCCTCGCGCGCCGACCCCGCGCTCGCTTCTGGGTGCTTTTCTAACTCCTTGATAGTGAACACTGAACAAACAAGTTAGGCACCAGTTCTAATGTGTTAAACAGACAGACTTGTGACGGAGAGCTCAGAGGTCTCACTGCTTAGAACCGCACTACTTACATGAATCTATTTTAAACATAACCGTTTAATATAGCCAGTAGATTTTACTAGAATAGATGTCATTCACAACCCAAATCTTATCAAAACGCACCATACTTGAACTGCGAGCCAGTCAGTAGTTTAAGCACAGAGATTACAGATTAACTACATTTTTACCTTGACACCTCGGTGACGATACCGCTAAACTATATTAATATTAAGTTGAAAGTATTTTTGTTTGTAATGAATAGGTAAACTCAAAATCTATTAAAGCGATATTATTACTTTATCCAGAAGTAACTATAGGCTGTATAACATCATGCTGCGAGCCACGGGAGGGGAGCAATAATTATAAACGACGGTACAACCGCAAGAGTGAACTAGTACCAAGTAAACATGGCGGACAGATCTAGGTGCCTACCTCTGATTAACCCTCTAGGAGTGAGAATCGAGAAATTAGGTAACAGAACTTCACCCACAGGATTGTACGTAAAATCGTTGTAAGACCTACCATGTATATTTTTCATTCTGTACTACAATCATTATTTCGTAAATAAAAACATTATTATTATTATTTATTTTTTTTGGTTCTCTTTCACGGGTATATTCCTAATACGTTAGGAAAATACCCGGCCCTTTGGGAGGCTTACACGGAGACATGGGTCCAACGTGAAGAGGCCCTTCGAGAGTTTTAATCAAAGGTGGGATGGAACATCTACAGCGGCATTAGCCGCAGCAGGCGTAGGACTATTGCTACGTATGGATTCTAATATATGGGCTATGGGTATGGGTGTTTGATGGGCTGGTATATTGGTAACTATGGATGATAAAACGGCGTCTGCCCTGAATACTCTAATAGCATTAATCGAATGGACAGACGGTGACTCGCCAACTCACTAGATGGGCCTCCTGAATAGCCACTATAGGCATACAAGCCAGCAGCAGAAGGCGACACCGGTGCGAGCGGGTAGGGGTGTCGAGCGGTGCGGCGCCGGTTTCACCATCACGAGTCTCGTGAAAACGGAGACCCGGAGCGGGTTTCCCCGTAGTTATGCTCTTGAAAATGACACTTCCACCCCCAAGCATGTAGCTCTAGCGGCCTCCCTCTGACCGCCTGATCAAGGCAAGCCAGAGTTGAGAGTCCTACGGGCGCTCTTGAAGTTCCACCCCAGCCAACCAGTAACGGCAAGCTGGGAACGAGGCCCTCACCCACTCTCTGAGGCACTCAGGACCGCAGTGTCGCCACTCACATTCAGCTCGCCACAAGCTGCCCTGCGGTTTGTGCGCTTTTATTTAACCTGGTGATACATTTTTTGTTTATATCACAAGGCGAAGGTTGTATTTTAAAAGCTAGTATACTATGCCCTCCGGTATCGCGTTAGTCTCATGAGGAGATAATGACTGTCCCAGAGGGGTTTATTATTATTATTATTATAATATGTTGTAGTTTGCGATGTGCTCGTACCCTGATCACAGTCATCCTCGAAGGTCCGCCAGCACACTCTCTGCGTGTCATTGGGGTCCATGTAGTGCTGCATGATGCAGAGCACCTCCTCCTCCGACAGGATCTGCCCCAGGCCACTGGCGTCCATCGCGCGCCGGAACTGTAGCGGCGAGATACGACCGCTGTTCAGCGTGTCGTAGTCCTAAGCACAACAATAGCACACTAGAGAGAAGTCCCTTCTTAATAATTAGAGTGATACATACTGGGCGGGTCGAGGAGCTAGGGCTTGTTCAGCGTGTCGTAGTCCTAAGCACAACAATAGCACACTAGAGAGAAGTCCCTTCTTAATAATTAGAGTGATACATACTGGGCGGGTCGAGGGGCTGGAGCTTGTATACGATAAAGTGTCATTAATAATAAATGAACAAATTATTTATTTCTGGAGTACTTTAAACGCCTAATCCTTTATACTTTCTCCTACAGATATATTATGTAGGAAGCGAGATAGTAAACGGATTTCGAGTGAGGTGACTAACATAATATAAAGTGTTGGCGGGATGAATTAGGGTGGTATTCATACGAAGCAGCACATCGTGGTGGTTTTGGTAAGCCCGAAGTCTCGGGAGAGCCCATCATAACCCTCTCGCCTCCGCCTTGTAGACGAGGGGTATGCATCAGCAGAATTTCCTCACGATAAAAAAAGAGTAATTCTCACCCTAAAGAACTCGGCAACTCTTATGCGTCGTTGCAGCACAAACTCCTGGACCCGCAGCATGAGGTCGACGAGCTGCCTGGTCGGCGGGCGCGGCGCCAGCGCGGGGTGGAACACCTCCGACGCTCCCAGCGGCGCTGTGGACAGCCCTGCGTCTATCTCCGGACGCACCAGATTGGGTAAAGTTGTGTCGAGAATCGCGTTCGGGTTCTTGTACGCCTGTTCATTCAACACTATTAACATTGATGCCTAGTGCGATATTATATGTGGGTCACACTGAAAGTTTTTAGAATAGGCCAGTAATAAAAGTAGTCCATGAAAAATTTATTTACGTTTCAAATTAGGAACTCTTCGGGAATCTGTAATTGTGTAATGAATTCATATGTCATATGTTTTACAAATTAGCGGCAATTTAAGTGTCTGTAGGGCGTCGAAATGGATTTGACTAGACAACATTGTCACTCACTGCGGTCTTACTCAACAACAATGTTACGATAGACTTCGATTGGCATTTCATCATCTCGTGCTGTACTGTTTAAAACTGGTTTGATGAATTTAAACGTGGTCGAAGCAAACTCACTCATGATTCTCGAGAAGGGCACCCTTCTACAGCGACTGCTGAATTTAACGTGAGTGTTGTGTGGCTAATGATAGAAGCTGATAGAAGGGTGACATATCAAAAGATTTGTGCAGCTTTAGGCATTGGTATGAGTTAAGTACAAAAAGTCTTACATGAACATTTAGGCGTCAGAAAGTTTTGTACTAGATGGATATAAATTATAATTTGACTGAAGAGCAAAAATCCCGTCGTTTGCATTGGTGCTGCTCAATGCTTGAAAAGTATGACAAAGTGACTAGAATGCTGTATATGACATCGTCACAGGTGATGAAAGCTGGATATATTGTTATAAACCCGAAAGCAAAAGACAATCTACGCAATGGATGTTTCCATTCGAAGATTAGCCGACAAAAGTAAAAAAGGGCAGAAGTCAAGAGAAAAATATGATTGCCTCATGCTTTGGATGGACGTGTCATTTCGCAACAATCATCCTAGAAGATAAAAGGACTGTTACTGTAGATTGGTATGTCAACCATTGTTTAGTAGTTGTCTTGGAAAATATACGACAGCAGCGCCTAAGAAGCAGCTCCTCCAGCTCACTCCGCCAAACAGACTATCGATTATTTGTCTATCGAAGGTGTGGAGTTAGTGAGTCATCCTCCTTAGAGTCCCAATCTAAGACTTTATGACTTTATTTCCAAAAATAAAAGATAAACTTAGAGGAATTCGTTTTATGAACCCGGAAGATGCCGTGGCTGTGTTTGAAAAAGGCGTAGTAGAAATCCCTAAAGAAAAGTGGGCTCACTGTTTCAACAATGAGCCCAATCTTCTTTCATGGTTCTATTGCATGCGACGGTGCTTAGAAAGGAACGGAGAATACTTCGAAAAGCATTAAAAATATTAACAGGCATCTATAGCATCTCCATTATTCCGTTTATTATTTAATAAAAACTTCCAATGTGAGTATTAGCTTACAATATTAGTAGAACACGGGGTTGTATTCCGGGTTAAAGTATAAAATTGCTATACAACGGCAACTTCATAATTTAACCCCTATTATGTTCTTTTTTGTTTTTTTTTATTTTTTTTTATAAATAAAATATATAAATTCTTGAATTTAGCAAATTAGGAGTTTTACGAGCAAGTCATGCTTGCCTGTGCTTTATTGTACATTTAGTTAAAGTTCTTGTGTGTATTTACTTTAAGATTATTTTATTATTATTATTGTAACATTTAAATAAATGATTATATAAAATGAAATTAATAAAACACTCACTTGTAACTTACAGTCACTAAAATGGGCAATAGATCTAAGATGACGATCTTTTTTTTTTACGTTTGTTTATTTTTATTATGTAGCTAGATAACAAAAATAAACAAATCTACAAGGCCGTAGACTTCTTATTACGTAACGAAAAAGAGTACAGGTATATAAAAACATCTCTTCAAATGTGTATTACTAAATTGCAAAGAGTGATCTGACTGCTTAGCTATGAAAAGTGTGTTGGTTACCGGTCCAAGTCCCTTAATGCCTTCCTTCTTGACAGCGTCGACAGCCTTGAGGAACTCGACGTAGTCCAGCGTGTACGAGTCCTTGATGAACTTGCGCACGAGCAGGTTGAAGTCCTCCGCCGACACGATCACGCCCACGTAAGTGAGGATGCGCGCGAAGTGCGCGAACGTAATGCGACCGTCGTTCTTAGCCACCTGCGACGTACAACAATAATAATATCATCCAGACCGAAGTTCGGTCAGGGCGGCCAATCTTAACGGATATTGGCCATCTGCGTAGGCCATCTGCGCAGGCCATCTGCGCAGGAGACATCGCAGTGCACGAGCGTTAACGTTAACGTGTTGAGCTGCAGCGGCCCGCCGGCGACCAGCTGCAATTGTTTTACAATTATGTCTGGCTTTTCAACAATTGACATAACAAGAATACTTACAGAAGGCTGGAGCTACAAAATTGCCGCAACTATTAACGGTGCTACGCAAATGGTAAGTAGAAAGTCTAGAATCATGTTTGTCCAGTGTGCAGTGTAGGTTTAAACGACTGACATTTGAAAATATTTTCTAATATCTAGAATATCTTTCTGAATTTTAAACACGATTAAGCTTTTTTACAAATATAACTGCAAAAAGTTACCAGACCGAATAAGAATCGAAGTAACCATCATGATTAATAACGACTTTAGTTATATTTAAAAACCTTCTTAATTTACTGTCCAAAAACTTGCCAATGTTTCATGGAAACTCAATTACATGTTTACATACTTATTTAAATTTACTCAACTAAAATTGCTTTTTATTTTAATTTAAATATTTGCTCTTTTTACTAAACTTGTACTATAGCAGCCCCCGGACATATTTGCAGCTCCCTATTTTTGGGCAAGACAAAGGTGTTTATAGCTTTGTCTAAAATACTGCTGCAAACTAATTGTGATAAATATGAGTGTTAATGGTGTCCAGACCAGTTCGTAGTCCTGGAAGTATGGCTTGAGGGGGAGGTTCCGGTCGGCGATGGTGGCCAGCAGGCAGCACAGACGGCGCGTCTGCCACTGGTCCATGGTGTGGCACTCTGGCTCGGGCGGCGGCGGGCATTCTTCGAGGATGCAGTCCGCAGACGTCTTGGTGCGGTCGCCAGGGTCTAAATTGGAGTAATTTTATTAATTTATTTAATAAAGGTACACCAACAGCTTCTGTATATATAATCAATGTATCTTAATATCAATATTTGAGTTTCCTTCTTCTAGTTATACACATATCAATGGTATTTATCAAGATGAAATACTCAAACCAACTAAAATAATAATGAGGTTATTCCATCATGCAATATTCGCTGATCCGAAAACAAAGATGATCTTGCTTCGAAAAATTATAAGTGATTCTGTTTAATCGAAGTCAATATAACGGATGAGCCATAAGTGGTTATTCTTTTTTAATTTCTTAAGAAATTTTGGATATTCTTATATGACAAAATATTAATTTGAAAAAAGAAATGTCATTTTGTTTTTGTCAATTATAAACTTAGTTTCAGTAAGAGAAGAATAATAGAAAGTAGGTCACGGTTACTCAAATTCAATCGTTACAAATATTTTTTTACCGTTTCTGTTTATTTAAATGTTCTTATTTTTATAGCTTTCTGTATTCATATGGGTTGGTTGTATATTTGTTAAATACCTCATGCAGGACCGTGTCACTTCCCCGCGCATTACCGACCCTGTGGGGTAGGACATACTACCCGATCAAGCGCGAGGGCCTCGGCGTCTAACAAGTACAAACCAGTACATGGTAACTAATTGCAAAAACTGAACAGCAGGCACGTTGTCGTGTCGCTCGTCCGTATTCAGCCGGCGCTCCCTCCAGTCTTTCACCGTGCTGATGAAAAATTACCAAGTTCTCGGCTATGTGGAAAGTCTTTCATATGATTGCCCGTATTCGTGACGGAAGGTTGCTATAAACTATATGCTATATGTATAGTGGTATGAACACTTATGTGGAGCAGACCGACTAAGTACTACTCTCTTCGGGAGATAGCAGCCAAATTATCTTGTTTAGAAGCCTCCAGAGTTTCATTAAAAGGATGCGTTGCTTGCAGCGGTAAATTTTTTTCGCCTGTTAAAACCACACTAGTCCTCCATCCGAGCTGTGTAACTCTTTAAAACTAGTCTTCTATGGGCTCTGTGTTTTCAGCGAGAAGATTTGTGGTTTGTGTCCCTTTAAAGCGTTTATAGGTGTAACGAACATAAACATACTTAATATATCTACTTTTCTTAAAATACATTCGTTTAATCATAGGACTTAAAATTATACTTTGCGATTTTTGTTATATCAATTTCAGTTTTAATGTAATATGTCACAGAAAGAGTTCAATATAAAGAGTTATGTATAGCGAGGTGCAGGCTACCGCGCAGTCGACTGATATCGATTGGCTGACCCGGCTCGCAAGCCTTTCTAAATAAAACCATTTATATTACCACGACATGCATTACATAAGTATTCTCGATACACCCTTAGATATAACTTACTATTACTATTGTTATTAAGAAACTGTGTTATATGCGCTAGGAACATACCAACAGCGCTTATGTTTAGAACAGACTGTGTACTTAGTGATGCCATTTATAAAAATGATGAGTAATTAAGTTTTTAATCAAGCAAACAAACTCATTGTAACGTCATTCAGTTACTGCTTTCACTCTATATTCTTTCTCTAGCGAATAGAGATGCCAAAGAAAAGAAAGACAATAAGTTCATTTCGTTTCAAGTATATATAGGTCTCTATTTATTGTTTCTAACTACAAGGAAGCCATATTTCTTTGTGTAAGAACGCCAATCATGATTTCGATTCATGGGTCGGACAAAGTGTTACTGGGTTTCTCAGTTTGGAAATTATCAACGTCTGGTAATATGCCTGGTACATGGGCTCGAGTTAAACATATAGCTGAGGAAATGTGGGTCTGGTATGTCCCGTTTATTGGAGGTATACAGGTGTGAGCCTATGTCTGTATTAAGCACGGTTGAGTTGTAAGGGACATCAGGCTATATGTCGTATTTATACATGCATTATATATTTAATCATGTTTATTTCATATCAAATCTAATTTAGAATTTAATATGCTCTTTCGTTTTTATTAATTAATCAATATATAACGTTAATTTTAATAAATATATACTATAATACATTTGCATGCCGCTGTGTAAAATTGTATATAAAATCTATGTACCGTGCTTCCAGCAAAGGTGCTGACGATTCGTTGTAAATGTTGTAATATGCTGGCACGCAGATTTACCCGATGCTCTAAAGAAGACACTATTTAGGGCATATTGTCAGTCTTTTCATACTTGCAGTCTGTGGACCAGCTACACGCAGCGAGTCGTCAGTGCCCTGCGGGTCCAATATAACAATGCTTTCAGGTTGCTGATGGGATTGCCTCACTTCTGCAGTACGTCAGCGATGTTCGCTGAAGCAGAAGTGGACGGCTTTCACTTTATTATAAGTAAGAGAGTAGCATCGCTGATGCGAAGGGTGAGGGACAGTCCCAACAGCTACCTGAGAGTTATTGCAGATTACATCCATAGTCCTATTTGGAGGCATTTGACAAGGATGCATATTTTGTAGTACACTTGCTTTTATTGTTTTTTTCTTTTGTATGTGTGTGTAAGTTGCTAACATAGTTTTTAAGTTATCTCGTTGTACTACTAACACTGGACCGAATAGTCTGAAAATAAATGTTGTGATTTTTTTGAAATTAAAGGTGCTAAGTACTCTTTGGTGGGCGTCACATGATACCCTCGTGCATTTTGAACAACCGTTCATTCACTACGTAGTCGATAACAATAATTATATATACTGTATGTTATCTATATGCGTCATCTATTGTTTATATGTCCATTTTATTACAATTATCAACAACACATTTAGTATACATGTACCTGAGCAGTAATTAATGAGAATTGGTATGAATAACTGATAGTAATGTCAAGCAGATGCTTATGATTAGAATAGAAAACTCATTTTAAGTATCACACATTCAGACCTGATTTTCCTCATTTTATATATTATATATATTTTATATATTATATATATTTTATATATTATATATATTATATTTAAATTATTGTACTGTACCTACTGTTGCTTAATTCCTTAAACTATTTCTGCATCCTAACCCTAACATCCTAATCCTAACGATCCTCCTTATAAATGCGTATGTGAGTTTGTTTGTTGCGGCATGGGTGATTCTCAAAAGGAAGGGGGAAGGTGGGATGAGGTCAAGTAACTCTTCGGAGCATTCGCCATGATAGAGGCGGTAGAATCTCTACGAAGTTGTAGCGGTTCGGTGTCCTTCGTAACCTCCTGGCTGTCGATTATACGTTTGAAACACAAAAATAAAAAATACTCTAGCTAGCTCGTTGCCGGCCTTTCATAAAAGGAGTTGCAAACAATGGAAACAATGAATACCTGCCGGTCTCCTGTCAGCAACACAGCGCCAAGTAAAGTAGACTCCTGGCGACTGGCAGGCACACTACTTGAAGTAAAGTAGACTACTGGCGACTGGCAGGCACACTACTCGAAGTAAAGTAGACTACTGGCGACTGGCAGGCACACTACTTGAAGTAAAGTAGACTACTGGCGACTGGCAGGCACACTACTCGAAGCTGTTAGGCCATTTTCTGTACTGTGCTTATTTCTCTGGTCTCGTTTAAGTGACATTTCAGATTTAGGCTCTTTACTTCTTTGAAGTAACATTTATGTGTTTCAAAGTACCTAAATTGTGTTATTTTGTAATATTACTCGCAATTTGGATTGCAAATTAGTAGTGTTCTTGATCCCCTTCAGCTAAAATAGAACTTTTGTGTATTGGGTTTAAAGACGAAGGGGGATCGATTTTTTTTTGCTGGACAGAAATATTATAGTTTTCAGTAAAATAAGAGTTTACGAAAACCCCTGCCAGTATGGAATACGGGACTTCGAAAATTAATCACGTCGCAAATCATAGATAGGTAATATAATATCTATTTAATATAATATTCAAGGTAAACAAGTAAATAGAAAAATAAGAAATAACTATATTCAATTGATTGCTGTTATATTGCTATTATTATTGCTAAAAGTAATAAAATTCAAGTTGATTTGCACGCTCAAGAGGTCGGCCTCACAGAGAGCTGATTGCTGAGATAACACGATTCGTCGCCCTCTGAAATGCAAACATCAGGTTTGAAGCCCTTCCTACACATAATTATATGTAGGCGCCGTGGCGCAGCGGTAGTGAATGCGACTGCTGTGCATCCCGTTCCCGTTCGAACCCCGGGTCGGGCCAACAAAAAGTTATTGGGTTTTTTTGTTAAGAAATCTCAATAGCCGCCCGGAGTTAGGAAGTTAGCGGTGTAAGACACCCCCGTGCCTCGGAAAGCACGTAAAGCCGTTGGCCTGCCTGCGCCTGATTTCTTTCCGGTCGTGTCGGATTACCGTCCCATCGGATCATGAGAGTTAGGGAACAGAGAGTGCACTTGTGTTTGCGTACACACTTGTGCACTATAATATCTCCTGCGCAGATGGCCAGTCTCCGTTGAGACTGGCCGCCGTGGCCGACATTCGGTCTGGAGGACATTATATGTAGCCAAAACAGGTGGTATGGTGATCACAACCAAAACGAACGTCTACATATAGAATTGGATTTACAAAATATTATTATCAACCATTCAATGTTTTCACGTCGCATCAACTGTTAGCACTTCTCAGCACGCGATGTAGGAGTTGTTATGACATGTTTGTTTTTGGAGACGTGAGAACATGATGGCTGCCATGACTATTAACCCTCCACTTGAGAAGTGCAGTCATATTCTCAGGTTCGTAATATACATATTTTAATGTAGTTCTACCGCGGATTGGTCCATTGTGGACTTGCCTCACAAACTGTGACTTTCTACAAGTTTAAAGATGTGTCTATTCAAAATTTTAGTTAAATATTTTCGACTAATTTCAACCCTGATGTGATACATATGGTTTTGCAAGCATCCATAAGCAACGATAATAATCGCTTACACATAGGTAACGCTTGTGAACAGCATATAAACTAAAAGTCTAGTTTAACATCCCCTCTGCATCTTGTATTCAAAAAGAAACCTCACGAACTTTGATGCTATCTATGATTTTATTATAACGTTGAGTGTTCATATTTATTATTCCTATCTTCAATGATTAAAGCCGCTTAATGACGTTATTGACGCTAAGTGGCGCACTCACGCGGCATATTGTCCAACAACATACATTCTTGCGTATTGTTAGCACTTTAAATAATAGTCGTAGATAACAGGAAATTGCTCAATTATGTTAGATTAGTTTTAGAACTCATTCGACATGACACAATAATAATGTCCTCCAGACCAAATTTCGGTGGCCAATCTTAACGAAAGCCAAAACGAAAGCCATCTGCGAAGAAATGTGTGCGCAAACACAGGTACACTTTCCTTTTGTCACTAAGTCCAATAGGATTGCTATGTGACACAACAAGAGAGGGATCCGGCACAAGAACCCACAACTTTACAGTTTTTTTCTTCTATGGTTGATTTTAACGACACATTACCTTCCAAATGGTTTGAATACATTAGAACACAACAAATAGAGTTAAAATATAGAGTGAAACGATCTCACCTTCGCCATGTATGATCTGGCACAGCTGGTGGTAGAGTATGCGGCCATCCTGCGTTCTGAAGTAGTCGGAGAGCTGTGAGATCTCCGCGTCCGACAGCCCCACCACGGTGCGTAGCGGGCCAGCCAGGACCGACACGAACTTGGACTCTGCAGAACACATGTCCTCACACTACATAATCATCATCTCAGCTGAAAGACGTCCACTGCTGGACATAGCCTCTCCTAAGGATGTCCACACGCTCCGGTCCATCCGGTCTTGGGCCAACCGCTTCCAACTGCTTCCCGCTGCACCCTGACTTACTTACAATATTATAAATGCGATGTATGCAGGCACATCGCATTTAGTTACTGCTTCAAAGAAGGTAAGATCAACAAAGGTTATGTAAACTTTTTAAGTTTTGCAATTATGTTTGCGGTCAAAGTTCGAAAACTGTTCGATCCATGATTTGCTTTGCTCAAAACTACTTAACAGTACTCTGTTTTCAGCAGCGGAACGAATACTGGTAATGTGCTCAGTTGGCTAGACGGCGATAGGCTCGCCTCCTATTACGTGAGTGTTATATTAGAAAAACGCGGTTCCTATGGGATAGATATTGTACCACAAAAAAAAAACCGCAGCTAAAAGTTAGTAGGACTGTGATTGCTGTTTTTGTAGTTTGGCAAATCTGTTGGGACCACCAAGTCAAAGATTGAGATCTCTAACATGACAGACAACGTTGGTACTTCTGTACTTACTACATACGTATAAGAATATCACTGTTTGTGCCAAACCTTTTTCCAATTTGTTGTTTAAAACAAGTCGTACGGTATGATAACCGGTAATGGTCGGAGGTAAGATGTTGAACTGGTAGTATTACTAGTAAAGGTTTGGGCAGGTGGGCATAGGAGCCTTTGCATGGGTTGCTTTGGATGGAAGGAGATTATACCAGCGAACAGCAGTAAGTTGTAACAACAACAATGATCCTAGCAGAAGTATACGTAAGGTTAGCGTTCTACAGTGAGTTTTAGATTGATATGATGACGTTCGTCGATCACGTTTGTCGATTGATATGATGACGACGTACGATACTCTTCAACTCTAGCTCATATGTTTTTTGATTCTAAGGGTATTTTAGGGTATGTATGTACCTGAGATGAGAGAGTTGCCCTCAGGGTCGAGAGGCCGATACCAGTCCCATAGATTGAGTCCAACGCGGAACGCCGCCGCGCGGATCTTGTTACACGTCTTCCAGACATTGGCCAGGCGGATTATCTGCGAGGTATAACATAAGATCATTACTTGTATTGTATTATTATAGGTAAACTTTCCATGTAGAATTGAATTATATTAATTATACCTAAGAATGAACACAACAAGTATTTGGATACTGATCAATCTCATCTGACTGATTATCATAATTCAAATCATAACTAGGAATCTCATGGGATAACTACCGCTTTGATCTTTATACACATCACACTACATTAGTTATTAGCATGCCTCGTGATAAGGCTGACAATGTCTCTAACTTAGATAATGTATAATGATTGAAGTTGCCTCACCGTGTCATGCATTTTGATGTCTTAATTACAATCTGCGGGGCTGTAAGGTTATATAATTTATATATTATACGAGTATAACACGCGGTAGCAATTTTGAACAAAAATGTATGAACGCCGATAATTTAGTGTAATTTTGCAATACCTAGCACTAATGTCACGGTGACAGATCGCGAGGAGCCATACTGTCACGTACACTTATTTATTTAAATTTGGAACTGCTCAATTATAAATATACAAACTCTTTGTCGAGTTACGGACTTGAAAATAATTAAAAAGTAAAAAGCTTATTTCACCAGTCCTGGCACACTTTATTAACATGTCATTGTCTACAATAGAATACCTAAACCTCCTTAAGAATGCTATGATACGGCCTACCTTCAAGTCTGGAGTGCATACTGACTACGCTAATTACAGGCCGATTGCCATCCTATCGGTGATTAACAAAATAGTAGAAAAGATAGTGGTCGGAAGTTAGTGCTTTCCTGGAGTAAAACAGCTTACTATCAGATGCGCAGCACGGGTTCAGGCGCGGCCGCAGTACCGCTACAGCACTGTCGCAGTTCTCAGACGACATAAATAGCAGCCTAGATCAGGGCCAGTTCGGGCTCTATTTATTGACTACAAAAAGGCATTTGATGCCTTAGATCATGAGACGCTGCTTCGAGCCATGGATAAGTGCGGGATCCGAGGTTCGACAAACAAATGGTTTCGTAGCTATGTGAGTGGCAGAACCCTGCAGACCTGCATTGCAGCAGTGGCCAGACAAGAAGCTGCAGTGATCCTTGGTGTGCCGACCGGCTCGGTATTCGGACCGCTCGGCGACATAATGCATGTCAACAGTGTAAGTAATGTAATAAATAAATGCCGGGTCTACATGTATGCAGATGATATGTGATTGCTGTACTCGTCAAATAATATACAGGAGGCCAGAGCTGTGCTGCAGACAGAATATGACAACATCACTAGGTGGGCACACGACAATGGCATTATTCTTAACTTATATAAAACTAAAGTTATGCATATATATTCACCATAGAATAGATTAGCAAAAAACATCAATTACCGCCTGGTGGTAAGACACCCATATTTCAACATCTAAGCCTGTCTTGGAGGCGCCGCGGCAGTGAATGCGACTGATTTGCTTGAGGTCTTGGGTTTGAATCCCTAGTCGGGCCAGCCAAAAAGTTATTGCGTTTATCTAACAAGAAATTGTAAACAACACCACTAAAAGTACGTAAAGCTGATGGTTATGCGCCTGATTTCTTCCCGGTTGTGTTGGATTTGAGTACACTTGTGTTTACGCACACATTTGGGCACTAATATCTGCTACAAATAGCTAGTTGCCGTTAACCTAGGCCGCTGTGAACTGAGTCTGTGCTGCTATTGAGAAACCAAACAAAAATCCAATAATATATTGCTCGACCTCACCTTGACCTCGAGGTCACAGGTCCTGAAATCCTGGTGTCGAGGTCGACCTCGATATCAGGACCTCATGACCAGAATTATCGTTTTAATTAAACATCGCTACTTATACCACAGAACGATGCTGGGTATTACTTTGTGGTATTACTAATATAATTTAAGATATATTTCAAGGTTGTAGCATGCTCAGTAACAATGTAAGTTACGAATGAGGACTGACTCGTTTATCATTTACATTTCTGCTTTGCATGCTACAATGTTAAAAATTAAGTGCATAAAATAATGCTTAAATATATAAGTAATGTTTAGAAAAGCTTTCGAAATGTTTGAAGCTTACATTTTCACATGACAGGTAAGTAGCCA
Source organism: Catocala sponsa (assembly GCA_963564715.1). Classification (NCBI taxonomy): domain Eukaryota; kingdom Metazoa; phylum Arthropoda; class Insecta; order Lepidoptera; family Erebidae; genus Catocala; species Catocala sponsa. Next base: position 27,569,511 of record OY751337.1, on the reverse strand, counting down.
ATGTTCAACCACACTTCAACGCCATCTATCCATGTATTTGGAGAACATGTTTCAGCAAATACAGTTACTGGAGTGGTCGAGCCTGATGCCGCGTAGGAGTTACATCTACACCGAGCTGTAGATAAATCGTCTTATCCCCGAGGTACTTTGTCACCCGATATGTTGGAGTAAGTTCTCCACGCGTGGGACACAGTTACAAATGCCACTCATCAATCAATTTGTCAATGGGACGCCAGTCCGTACCGGTCCGTTACGTTCCACCTCCCACCTAGCTTAGACCTTACGCTCTTTTCATACATTGCTGTCTTACATAGGCAGAGCTTTAATAACGCAAAGGAAAACCAGCATTGTACGTCGAAAATAATGATAAGATCAGAGGTGTAGTGTGTGGGAGCTTTGGTCGCGCATGCGCGTTGTGTTCGTCGGGCGACCAATGACGTCAGGGGATCGATCGGCGGCTGGTGTCGGCGCGCCTCGCTCCGCAGCCGCCGAGCTGTCACTCCGACACGTGAGCTGGCTGCGACGATGCGCCCATCTCTTACGTAAGGAGGCCGACACGTGCACGATCCATGTCCGCCACCCATGTGCGGGCTAAGCTTTAGGACCAGGAATAGCCCTTCGCAGAAAACTTCCCTCCGATGGGGCGACAGCTGCCCGACCGCCGACGGGCCTAACATATAACACCGCGGACTAGGCAGTGACTGTGCTGTGTTTATACTTACTTGTGCGTTCTTGCGTGTGACAGACAAATGGTGGCTGACTGAGCGCATCGGACTTCTCGTTCTCATATACGTAAGTATACAAACGTAATGTAATGTGTCCACATACCCACATACCCAAAGATAACATATGAGAGGCTCTCGCATCCATTCCTCTCTACGTTTGACGTTAATTAAGTATTCATGTTTCGGTATATTGTCGACCAAGCGGAGCTTAAAACTGGTCTTTTAGCTTATAACTGAGACATAACTGCAGATAGTCCAAAGGCAAGTAGACCTAAACAATGTAATGGTTAATGTTTAGAGGGCATCCCGAAGTGATTGATATGCCATGTAGAGATATGGTTCATTATATACCAGAACTGGGTACATTCTTCGCGGAGCTTTGAATAGATCGATAAGAGACAGACCTATATATTGATATGTATTTCACGAATCCGTTCTATTTATAACCTGCTGGTCGGCCCATTATATTTTGATTGTACCTATTACTTATAGTAAATGTATGTTTAATGTATTACTACATTTTAACTGGTAATGGGAGTGTTTGTTCTAGGATCATCGCGTAAGTCCTTCTTTGTTGATCATATGGTATAGATTGTGCTGAAATTAATGGGTGATCATGAAGCATCTTCGGATTCCATTCCTGAGTCGGGCAAACTGGTATCCTGATTTTTCTTAGGAATTTTAGTATTAATACGGAGTTTGGTAAGCCGTACGACAAACGTCAATACGCTCGCTTTGATCTGCTACAAGCTATCAGTTTAGCTAAGAATAGGTAATCGTTGTATCGCGGGGGACTGTGCAAACAATACGCTCGCTTTGATCTGCTACAAGCTATAAGTTTAGCTAAGAATAGGTAATCGTTGTATCGCGGGGGACTGCGCACACAATGAAAGCATTGTTCACAAAGAACACCTAGAAAATTATTTGTCATCCACAAATGATTAATTCTGAGTCCTGTGGGGATCGAACCCACAACACGTGGTGCGCTGGCGCCGGAGAGTGGGGATCGAACCCACAACACTTAGTGCGCTGGCGCCGGAGAGTGGCAATCGAACCCACAACACTTGATGCGCTGGCGCCGGAGAGTGAGGATCGAACCCATAACACTTGGTGCGCTGACGCCGGAGAGGCGACCAGTTAAAAGACTCTGCTAATCGTGCATTCAAAGTTCCACCAAAGCGAATTGATGAAGCAGCTCAACTGGACTTCTTAGTTTAACCTATAGCATTCTACTCGCTCCAAGTATCCATTAATAAAGGGCAAGCCTATAGCATTCTACTCGCTTCAAGTATCCATTAATAGAGGGCAAGCCTATAGCATTCTACTCGCTCCAAGTATCCATTAATAAAGGGCAAGCCTATAGCATTCTACTCGCTTCAAGTATCCATTAATAGAGGGCAACCCTGTAGCATTCTACTCGCTTCAAGTATCCATTAATAGAGGGCAAGCCTATAGCATTCTACTCGCTTCAAGTATCCATTAATAGAGGGCAAGCCTATAGCATTCTACTCGCTCCAAGTATCAATTAATAAAGGGCAAGCCTATAGCATTCTACTCGCTCCAAGTATCAATTAATAAAGGGCAAGCCTATAGCATTCTACTCGCTTCAAGTATCCATTAATAGAGGGCAAGCCTATAGCATTCTACTCGCTTCAAGTATCCATTAATAGAGGGCAAGCCTATAGCATTCTACTCGCTCCAAGTATCAATTAATAAAGGGCAAGCCTATAGCATTCTACTCGCTTCAAGTATCCATTAATAGAGGGCAAGCCTATAGCATTCTACTCGCTTCAAGTATCCATTAATAGAGGGCAAGCCTATAGCATTCTACTCGCTTCAAGTATCCATTAATAGAGGGCAAGCCTATAGCATTCTACTCGCTCCAAGTATCCATTAATAGAGGGCAAGCCTATAGCATTCTACTCGCTTCAAGTATCCATTAATAGAGGGCAAGCCTATAGCATTCTACTCGCTTCAAGTATCCATTAATAGAGGGCAAGCCTATAGCATTCTACTCGCTTCAAGTATCCATTAATAGAGGGCAAGCCTATAGCATTCTACTCGCTCCAAGTATCAATTAATAGAGGGCAAGCCTATAGCATTCTACTCGCTCCAAGTATCCATTAATAGAGGGCAAGCCCATAGCATTCTACTCGCTTCAAGTATCCATTAATAGAGGGCAAGCCCATAGCATTCTACTCGCTTCAAGTATCCATTAATAGAGGGCAAGCCCATAGCATTCTACTCGCTCCAAGTATCCATTAATAGAGGGCAAGCCCATAGCATTCTACTCGCTCCAAGTATCCATTAATAGGAGGGCAAGCCTATAGCATTCTACTCGCTTCAAGTATCCATTAATAGAGGGCAAGCCTATAGCATTCTACTCGCTTCAAGTATCCATTAATAGAGGGCAAGCCTATAGCATTCTACTCGCTCCAAGTATCAATTAATAAAGGGCAAGCCTATAGCATTCTACTCGCTTCAAGTATCCATTAATAGAGGGCAAGCCTATAGCATTCTACTCGCTTCAAGTATCCATTAATAGAGGGCAAGCCTATAGCATTCTACTCGCTCCAAGTATCCATTAATAGAGGGCAAGCCTATAGCATTCTACTCGCTTCAAGTATCCATTAATAGAGGGCAAGCCTATACCATTCTACTCGCTTCAAGTATCCATTAATAGAGGGCAAGCCTATATCATTCTACTCGCTCCAAGTATTTATTAATCCGAGACCCACAATTGCGACACAGCGCAGCATCCTTTGTCATGGACGGCGGTGTTGCACTTTACGGCTTATATGTCTACAGCGGCTGTTAAGGAGTCTGTTTAGAGATTCGTCGAGTCACCTTCTACCAATTGGACTTCAATCCGTGATAGTATTACAGACAATGAATTAAACCATCTACGGTCTTTCATAGTTAACACAAATATGAATTTGCTGAACAACAAACGTTTTAACCGGCTGTAGTCCAATTGATGTCGTCAGATCTGTAATCGAGAGGTCGTGGATTCGAATCCCACTCATTGTGCTACCGATGTGAATCCACTGTTAACACAAGCATACTAGCTTAGCTGAAGACATTAACAATAAAAGTAGTCATTTACAACGCCTATTGCTAGTAATTTATAGTTTCCATATCCAACCATGAAAGGACGTCAATCGTGGCCTGACTGCCTATTTTTCTATAACGCAGCTATGGGTCGCCTTGGTGCACGTCTCATTATGATTCATATTTAAATTCTTAAGTGGAATCACCATGTTGGACTCATATCCCCATCTAGCACCGCAAAGGGCTGGGTATATGTATAACGGAAAATGTTCCAGAACTATCTGTTAAAAGGAGACACATAATAACAAATGTTAGTTAACACGAGCTCTCTTGCGCGATTTCACCTATTTATGATTACTCACGGGCTCCCGTGGCTCGTAGCGTAATATTATCAAAACTACTTTACATCTGGATAAAGTAGCTTTATATTTGCGAAAATTTTAAAATAGATTTTGACTTTATTTGTTACAAAAAGTTAGTATTTTTACAAATTTTTTATCTTTATAATCCTAATCCTAACTAATATTATAAAATCCTAATCCTAACCCCCTAACTAATATTATAAAAGCGAAAATGAGTTTGTTTGTTTATTTGTTACCTTTTCACGCTTAAACCACTGTACCGATCGTCCTGAAATTTTGCATATACGTTGTTAGGTGTACAGAAACGGACTTAGGCTACCTTTCATCCCGAAAAAAATACTGTTCCCGAGGAAAACAACAATAACGTTCTTATGATAATAGATGGCGCCACGTGTCTTTCAAATAGTGATTGAATTATATTATTACAAGCAGAGTACATCCCGAATTGATTGTCAAATTCTAAATTAACGCGAGCGAAGCCGCGGGCAAAAGCTAGTATTAGTATAAATCAGCTTCCACACTCAAGGACACATTGAGTGTCAATAATCCTTTAACAAAGGAGCGTCTGTGCTACCAGCGCGTGGGACATAGATTACTGGATCCTTGCTAATAGTGCACCTCTAAGGGGTTGGCAAACTTCACTGAACACAGAAACATACCAAATGTTTTGGATGGGCTTCCCTTTAAAATGGAGGCTGTTTAGTCAGGCTGCTCCCGTTTAAGTGAATGCACATTTCACAAACTCACTCACTCTATTTAATGTGTGTAAGAGTGGTTGTTTCCTTACATTTTGGCGATTCTTGATATAATCTGTATTTTATGAGAATCTTAAGTTCACGGCATGAGTAAGAGGGTGCTTTAAAATTTATGAGTTAAGCGTCAAAAGCTCATTAAATCTGTAAAAGTAGCAAATCTAATTACGTTTCTAAGCACCACAGGTAGGTAAACAATATTGGTGTTGAGAGCCAGAGATATTAATAGAACTCTTATAAATACTTGCTGAAGTAATAAGTTAAGCAATGTAATTAAACACTAATTAAAATTCTTTTAGTAAATTGGCTAAGAAATTAAAAGCACTCACGTATTTAGCAAGAAAGAGTCAGAGATATTGTGGCAATATTACTAATTTACTACTTAATATGTAATTCATTTTTGTTCAGCAGTTTTGTTGAAGATGAGAAAAGCTTGTAGGTATATAATTTTAGTAAATAATTGCTGCAAGGTAAAACGATATAGAACATAGTTAGCTCGGGTGGGTGACCGTTTTCCCAGTTATATCTGTACGTTTTTGTTTTAGTCGTCTCATCCATGTCATCTTCATTCTCATTCTTGACATAAGCTCGATTAGTTTTATCGACCAGACTAAATTTGACGACGGTCATATAAATTACCTTTCAGTTTTCGCATTTCTGTAAAGCTGGGATTATATCTTAATAATAACTCTGGCTGAAATTTATAAATTAATAATAATATTCATGTATGGTTTTATTTGTTACAGAATAATTTAATATTGTGATGTGCGAGGCGTTGTCAGATGTACTACGAATTTCATCTTTTGTCTTTACTTCTGAACGTTACTAATTGCTTCCTCTTAGGCGAAGTTGAATTATTGTTATATGTTTCGTTACTTTTAATTGAATTAACCACTTCATTACCTGTTGTTATTATACATTAACTGTAATGTTGTTTTGTAGAAAACAATAATGGCATTTATGAATTGTATTCAACTCTTGATCCTAGTACATCATACTTCACGATGGTTCTAACTTAATAGTATAAAATCAACGTGTTTGGATTGAAAATACGATTAGATAATGATCGACTTATTGATGACTCGCTCACAGTGCAGCGGTTGAATTAGGAGGTCACTTATGTGTGGCTCTCTCCAAAACGGAGGCTCTAGTTTTTCATGGGCCCCGTCGCAAGCCACCCAGTGGCGCCTCGATAGTGGTGGGCTCGGTTCGTGTCCCAGTCCAGGCCCATATGAGGTACTTGGGCCTGGTACTGGAAGGGCGATGGCGCTTCGACGAGCACTTCAGCCGTCTCGCGCCGAGGCTCGTTGGCGCTGCGTCCGCTCTTGGACGGCTCTTGCCAAACTTGGGCGGGCCCAGCGTTGGTTGTCGGCGGCTCTACACGGGGGTTGTCCGGTCGATGGCGCTTTACGGGGCACCGGTATGGGTGGACTCCTTGACCGCCCAGTGTAGGACTCTCTTGCGGAGACCGCAGAGAGTCATGGCGGTTAGGGTCATACGCGGATACCGCACGGTGTCGGCCGATGCAGCCTGCGCTTTGGCCGGAACTCCCCCGTGGGATTTGGAAGCGGAAGTGCTCGCCGAGGCATATAAAGTGATTTCGGCTGTGCGGGAGGAGACGGGTGTTCGTCCCCTCCCTGAGGTCCTAACTGACACAACGAACCGAGCCCGCCAGGGCGTATTTCATAAATGGAAGGCGCGGCTGGAGGTGCCCTTAGCCGGATTCAGAACCGTTGGGGCCCTCCAGCCGGTGTTGGAGCGGTGGGCAGGGCGGCAGCATGGGACCCTTTCTTTCCGACTAGTGCAGGTGTTGTCAGGGCACGGTTGCTTTGGCAAGTACCTGCACACGGTCGCAAGGAGGGAACCGAGTCCCATCTGCCACCACTGCGGGTGTATTGAAGACACGGCGCAGCACTCGCTCGAGGCTTGTCCTGCCTGGGCGGTGCAGCGCCGTGAACTCATCAACGTTGTGGGTATTGACCTTTCCCTGCCGGCCGTGATTAAAGCCATGGTCGACAGCGAAAGGAACTGGATAGCGGTCGCATCCTTCTGCGAGGATATTATCTCGCAGAAGGAAGCGGCGGAGCGGATCCGTGAGGAAAGTATCCTTGCGGATCCGAGCCGCCGCCGGCGGCCCGGGCATCGCAGGCGCGCCTATGCGCGCCTGATGCCACCGTAGTGAAGGCCGCGGGCGGGAGAACGGGGATCTCCCGTCCGTCAGCCATTAGGTCGAAGTGATGTCCTCTGTTGTGCCGGGGCGTCACCCAGAAGTCTTCGCCCACAGACATTCCTTGCCTGCATTGGGCACTGCTGGGTGGGTCACTGATGTAGTTTCAGTTCCAGCGACCCACCCACCACTCAAGGCAGCGAGCTGGCACACCGTGGTGGGTTTAGTTGGTAGTACCCGGGACATTCCATCTTCTCCCGGGTGAGCCCGACATAACCTCTCCGCTCCCCTTTTCCGCGGAGAGGTATGCGTCAAAGCATTCCCCCACGATAAAAAAAAAAAAAAAAAAAAAAAGGAGGTCACTTATGTGTTATTTTAATATTTAGTGCTAAAGAACCATCTCGAAGTTTCTCGAAGTTTATTGGATAATACTGCTAGTTATTAGATTGTTGCAATATAAGTTTATCGTATAAACTTATAAGTCACACCTGAAAAAAAGAATCATCTAGTGCGAGGTACAAAAAGAATTTCAGTCATATTGTATTTAAATATTTTTTTAAGCTTTTTTTTTAAGCATTTTTATTTCAGTTAAGGTTACACAGATGTTACATTTACTATGACAGCCACACTAGGCGCAGCCCGTGTCGTGGCTATCAATGAATACGATTGACTTACGCCTAGAATTTAACTATTATAAAAATATGGAAATAAATAATAAATAGTAGTACACTGAATATGAGTGTGTGTGTGTGTGTGTGTGTGTGTCTGAGTGTGTGTGTGTGTGTGTGTGTGTGAGTGTTAGAGTGTGAGTGATTGTGTATGTGTATAAATTTGTGTATGTAAGAAGAGCTCAAGTAATGGTATAGACAACTGTAGGATACTCAAAGCGATTCATCAAGCAATAGTTGATCTCATTTGAATCTAGCACTTTTTTAGACTTGATGATGAATGATGAATGTGCCTGCAGTGTATGAAGGCCAACTCGATTCCCGATATTCCTCACTAAAATGAAATGTGTATATGTATGTATTTTATAATTACTTACTTAGACGAAAATCATGCAAATTATAAAGAATAAGACTAAATGACGCTTCCTTTCCTTTGGGTATATAGTCTGAGACCATGTACATATTATGTATCCAGATAATTTGCTTAATTATGATATTCTCAGCAATTTTCAATATGATAAGAAAGGCAATATGTTTAAGAGGACGCCTCGCCACTTCTGGGTTCGATCCCCACCCGGGTCTATACTTTATGTGAGTCACATGATTGAAATTATTGTTCAGAGTCTATGCGGCTTTATGTTTACCGCACTTAGGTTTATTTTAAACCAAAAAATAAGGTAAATTTTATATTGAATTGCTTTATACGGATTTTATCGCAATGTTAATTCACATTTTTAAATAGATAAAATAGTATAATAGATTCAGTAGTAGCGTAATATTTTCAACATTATGTAATAACAGTGTTAGTAAGCATCGCGATAAAATCCGTATAAAGCTGTTTAATTTCAATATATAACATGCGCGTAAACGTCAGACATTTGAGGACATTTTATGTTAGTATTTTTTTGACCCGAAAAGAAAAGTTTCCTGGCTTTAGCTTATTAATTACTAGATTTTGCGCGCGGCTTTGCTCGCGTTGAGGTAGATTTATGTAAGATAGATGTTTTTGTAGCCTATATGTTATTCTGATGTATAAACAATAATACTGTAAAGTTTCATCAAACTCCGTTCAGTAGTTTTTACGTGACAGAGTATCAAACATCATCCATCCTCACAAATGTTCACCTTTTTAATATTAAGTAGTAGGATTATTGTTTAGTTATGATCTTTATTACAATTAATGATATATCCTATAAGTGCAGATGTTGTAAAAAAGCTGAAGATTACACGTAAAAGTACAATTAACAATTCAAAATTACGCCAAAATTTATAAAATTACTAGCTTTTGTCCGCGGCTTCGCTCGCGTTAATTTAGAATTTGACAATCAATTCGGGTTGTACTCTGCTTGTAATAATATTATTCAATCATGATTCGAAAGACACGTGGCGCTATCTATTATCATAAGAACGTTATTTTTGTTTCCCTCGGGAACAGTAATTTTTTTCGGGATGAAAGGTAGCCTATGTCCGTCTCTGTACACCTGACAACGTATATACAAAATTTCAGGATGATCGGTTCAGTGGTTTAGGCGTGAAAAGGTAACAAACAAACAAACTCATTTTCGCTTTTATAATATTAGTTAGGATTAGGATTATGATTCGGATTACAATGTACTCACTGTACTAATGAATAAATTCTAACGTTTTGATACGTTATTATCACTCTTGTTGATGTTGATACAGTGTTGCCATTCTTTTGACCTGGGGATGGTAGGCTTTGTGGGCCTGCCCGCCATCCGTTCAGCACCAGGTCCGAGAGGCGGCGTGCGTGTTCCCACGCGCGCGTCTGTGTTGAGTCCGTCTCCTTTCTAGGGCAGCGACAGTTTTTTTTGAGAAGTGGCCAAAGGTCTTATCGTATAGTGGCCTGCCGTTTCATACGGTGGGCCGAAACCTCGGCGGGGTCGCGACCGCATGTGCAAGTGATTCGCGCGGCCCCGTCGATTGCGGTTTTGTCGAGGAACACCGTGGTAGGTTGCCATTCTTGTATATGTGATGTGAGTGCGATGGACACCCTCGCGTGGTCTGACTCACCTCGGACAATGGACGAGCGCCGCTTGTGTCCCTCTAACCCTGTCGATACGTTGGGATCGATGCGTTAGTGGCAGGACGTAGATCTTGCATACATACTTACATGTACTAAACGTAATACTAATTCAGGACTATTGAAAACAGAAACGATTTCTAATTTGTCATTATGTTAGTTGTGTATACAACACTAGCTTTTGCCCGCGGCTTCGCTCGCGTAAAAGTAGGTTAGGTTATGTTAGTAATACAACCTTTTTTATTTTAAATAATATGTAGCCTATGTTACTCGGTGATAATATAGATTTCTAATGGCGAGAGAATTTTTAAAATTGGTTGAGTAGTTCTTGAGTTAACAAACTCAAACTCTGATATTGCCTTTTTATAATATTAGTATAGATTACTAGGCCAGAGCCTGTGTAGAGACTATAATATTAGTATAGATTACTAGGCCAGAGCCTGTGTAGAGACTATAATATTAGTATAGATTACTAGGCCAGAGCCTGTGTAGAGACTATAATATTAGTATAGATTACTAGGCCAGAGCCTGTGTAGAGACTATAATATTAGTATAGATTACTAGGCCAGAGCCTGTGTAGAGACTATAATAAGTAAATATATATAAAGTACATATATTGAATAAATTCTTGCAAAATGCGTGGCATGTTGACATAGAAGTCAAACTCTGATATTAGTTCAATGTGTTTGCACGGGTGTACACCGCTGTTGTATATAATACCTATGAATATATTATGAGGTACCTTACTAAATATATTAGGTATCGCAAGTATACAATTTTGATTTAACATCAACAAACTTCGCCCAAGTAACAAGTTAAGCGCTACGAGTTTTCTATATCGTCTGACTCGAATTTTTCGATACCAAGACCTTATTTAATCATTTATATAGGTATTTTGCAAATTTTAATTTATTTAGTTGTTAAGTCTAGAAGCCAAAGATAATATTCGTACGCAGATATCATTAATACAAATATTTATGTTTGTTCAAAAAGGATGAACTATTGGAATTGAAGACAATCTTTGATGTAGGTAATTCAAACATCTGGATGAATATATTTAAGTATGGCTAAATTATTGTTTCTATGACTACACAAGTTAATCAGTACACAGCTCTCCCGAGGCAAACATTGTAGCCTATGGATGCTTACAATACCAGAAGTATCACAAGCTTTATTTGTTTCAAAATTATTGTAATGTAATAAATTTCTTAGTAGAAGAAACCGGTTAACTTGCCTAGTAGATTACAATAATTCTAAACATACACATACAATATACTCGTACATAGTCTTACGACTATAGGTATTTCCAAAGTGGTCAAACTTATAACGCTTACGTTTCACCAGCTACTGTTTCAGGTCCCTGGTGACAAGAAGCGACCCCTTTTCCGTTCACCAGAAAGTTTCAGGTTTCCTTCTGCTCTGAGAATTTATTTGCAGAGTGCCTAGTGCGAGTTTTTTTACGTTAACGCGATCGACACGCTTAAGACGTTCGGCGCTCCGATTGGCCCGCTCCAAGCTCTTAACCAATCAGAGAGCCGAATGCAGTAAACGTTTCGATCACGATAACGTAAAAACAACTCGTACTAGGCACTCGGAAAAACTAAAATCGGCCCGAGATCTGAGATGTAGAGCAATCGTGTACACTACCGCTGCGCCACCGAGCAGCGGTAGCTCAGTGGGGACACCAACAGACTGCAATGCAGAGGGTCTCGGGTTCGAACCCACGTCGCGCACCTCTGACTTTCGGAAGTTATATGACTTCGAAATTATGTGCGTATTGATTGACAATTATCGCCTTCCTCGGTGCCTCGAAGAGCATGTTAAGCTGTCGGTCCCAACTGCCATGAACGTTTATGGCAGTAGTTATTGGGAAGTCAGTGCCCTCGCATATCCTAACACTGGTCTAGCCTTAGGGTATCGTTAGCCTTCGGGTTGCGGGCAGTCGCTCCGTGTAAAATCTGATATCCAGTCAAATCCGGTTAGTCTAGAATGCCGACCCCAAGGGACTTGGGAATAATAAAGGCTAGGGAGACCGCTGCACCACCAAAACAGTTAAACATATAACTGAAGGCATACATGTGTTATACTGTTCTGCTTAAATTTTCGAGGATATAATAACTACGTGGTTTTTCTAAATGTGATTTGGTTGTTCCAGACGGCGAAACAAACTCATCAAGATGATCAACATAGCGGGCGTGGTGTCGATAGTGATGTTTTACGTGCTGATCCTGGCAGTAGGCATCTGGGCCGGGCGCAAGAAGCCGGCCGGCAATGACTCCGAGGAAGAGGTCATGCTGGCTGGCCGTTCCATCGGACTCTTCGTTGGAATATTCACTATGACAGGTGAGTTTTCAACATGAAAGCTTTTTTATGTAATCACGGTGACAAGCACATATATAGTTTCATAACAAGCAGTTTTGGTAACCTATGAATACTTTCGACTTCGTGTTGCCGAGTCTCACAGCACAGTGGTCCTGCTATTAGGAATCGATTCCTTGTTAGTGTCTGGATTGGTAACATCGCTTAATTGATGTTGGTGCGGCTCAAGAGGCTACATTGACCACGATGTGTGGATGAGCTTTAAAGTCCTACTGCGTGCAGGTGTAGCAGCATGCAGGACACCATCTAACGCGGGACATAGTTGGTTTACGTCTAAATCCTAAGATTATCCTCTCTCCAATAAGGGAAAAGTTTCTATTTTGAGTTTGGTTGCTAGGTCAATGGATTTAGATGTTTCTTAAGAGTTTTGAGACCGTACTTACAGCAAGAATACAACTCCTGGTTATTTCGGCAAATTGTAAGTACATATTTATAAACAATTTTTGCAGCTATTTGAAAAGTTATACCCATGAATTACATTTACATCATTATGTAAATGTAATTCATGGGTATAACTTTTCAAATAGCTGCAAAAATTGTTGAATAATACCGTAACTGGGTTATTTTGGTTGAACGATAACCATTTACAAACTACTTTCTACCTTATACAAAGTTTAGTTTAAAAAGTGAGTATTTTAAACTTTATTTTTCATAATGTATTCACTTTTTGTGTGAACTTACGGATTTTCTGTTAAGTTAAAAGCTTTTTAATGTTAATTGGCTATCACATCTGTATCTGTAGCCGCTATAGGTTTTCGAAAACATAGCGAGGGAAGTAGAGCAAAGCTGGTGAAATATAGTTTTAACTTATCAAGTTACAAAGACGTCATATTAAGTATATATTTAGGTAGGTTCACCATTTTAGTAACAAACTAGCTGCCAATTTAAACTCAACCCAAGCATTTATTAGCATTAGGTTGTGAGTTTGATTATTGTTCAGATTGTTGAACATTTAAGTAGGTCATCAGTGACACGTGATATCACGCTGACCATGGTCAACGTGTCGTTCAGTTTGATTAATGTCTCGTTCGTTAGCTATAAACGTATTGATTCACTTCAAAGTAATAGCTGTAATTAGAAACAGGCAGTCGACATTCTGATAAAAAGAACAAGGACACTGTCAGGTGATAGAAATGTGTTGATACCATATTACGATGATATAGTAAAATATACCTATATAACATAAAGAAGTAGAAAAATAAATAATATATTGATTTTCTAAAACAACCTTGAAAATATTGTAAACATGGCTAAATCATCTAAATCCGGGCATAGGTTTTCAACTCCTGACTCCCTCAATAGACAGTTTTGCAAACGCCACTTAACCAATGTGGTAGTCAAAATCTCACGGTTTTATATCCTCGAAGGCTAGACAGATTAGTGCTTTACTCGCATTCCCCCAGCTATGTTTTAAGTATGGCAATCTACCAATCACATTTACAGACAAAGTGCTGCTATCGAAAATTTCCTCGCCCGCCCTTGAGTATCTCACGATCGAGTACAAACATAAGCATAAATTATTATGCTACTGGATATACGAGCCAGTATATTCAACATGATCAATATAATATTTCCTTGTAGAAACGTAATTATAAAAAGTAACAAACAACAACGTAATTATAAAAACAGAGAAGGCCGTGGATTAAATATGTGTGTATAATATTAGTAGGAAAGCCCCCGAAGACTGTAAGTACAAATAATCGTGTGTGGGCGGGGACCGGCGGACATTACCGGGAATTGTTTACGTTAAGTCAGGGAACGTAAGTTTAGTTTGTGGTATTCGTGTAATATTCATGTTAAATTGTACTTAAGCTAGTGGAACTAATTTGATGATACAAACATACTTACATAGTCTTACTTCTCCTTCCCTGAAGGCGTAGGCAAGGCTGTATAATACCCCTATTTCGCTGAATTTGATTGAGATGCTGAATTCATGTTATTCAACAAAATCTGCCTCCGTGGCGCTCCGGTAGTAAATGCGACTGCTATGCATGAGATCTCGGTCGGGCTAACAAAAAGGTATTGGGTTTTTCTGTTAAGAAATCTCAATATCAGCCCCTAGCAAGCACGTAAAGCCGTTGGTCCTGCACCTAATCTCTCTCCGGTCATGTCGGATTGCCGTCCCATCGGATCATGAGAGTTAGGCAACAGAGAGTGTACTTGTGTTTGTGCAAATTGAGCGCACTCTTGTGCACTATAATATCTCCTGCGCAGATTGAGATTTTGAGATTTAAGAATTTTATTGAAATAAATAGATATTGTTACAATTATTTTAAACCCACCAAACTGCATAACAGTTTGTCGGTGGGATTAGCGCTCGATTATAACATAAGGCTAATCAATGTTAAAATTGGCCGCCCTGTCCAAAATTCGGTAAACATTATTATTATTTTTAATCAAACTGTGATTTGGAAGAAAAATCGATCAAACGTTTAGGTTTCTGAATAAAAACATTTACCAAAATTATTTTGTAAATAGAAAATATGTTACCTCACCTTAGATAATAAATGATCTACACTATGACTACACGACCTAACCTTGACACTCGTAAAATCTTACAAAAATCTTACAAAATTCCGTATAACCCCTCTGGGTTATACGGAATTTTGTAAGATTTTTAGTCTTCTGTCAGGCTTCGTTATCAAAACCAATTCACGTAACGTGACGTAAAATACAGTTGACAAAATGTGGGGGAAATACACTTCTGCCTAGCTCCTTGGGGATATATTAGCGTCAGTATAAGTTTGTATTGGTAGAAGGTACATAGTTCCGTGCTTATAATAATTGTCCATCGAGGCGTCGTGCCGTGAACTCGCTCACACTCGAGTAAACATTCACACGCGCACCCTCCGCCGGTCAAGTGGACCACCTGCCGTGTGACGTCACACACACCGCCTCACCTCGCTCCCTACTGAGCACACAAAAAACTCTCTATATTGGATCAGTAGGACAGTTGCTGAAAGAAAGCTAAACATTCAATTCGATCGCTACGTTGCTACGTAGCTACGGGCTACGCGGCTACAGCGTAGCTCTACGAGTATCTTTAATAATTATATACAAGTAGCTCTACGAGTACTTATAGTTATGTTGGTTTGCTTGAATAGTTCTAGTAGATGTTAGTTTTAAAATTCAGCATGTTAATAA
The DNA here is from genome assembly GCA_963564715.1 of Catocala sponsa. Classification (NCBI taxonomy): domain Eukaryota; kingdom Metazoa; phylum Arthropoda; class Insecta; order Lepidoptera; family Erebidae; genus Catocala; species Catocala sponsa. The sequence continues at coordinate 27,554,222 of OY751337.1, read as the reverse complement.
TCGAAGTTTTGAATTTAAAGAGGGTGCAATGTTGAAAGTTATAGCTGGGAAGTGCAAATATTATTAAGCGTCCGTGTTTGTATGTAATTAATGTTAATTGTTTGGATATTTGTTAAGACCTTGAGTGTCAGAGTTTATCTTTTTTTGTAGGTGTTATCTTCTTTATAAGAATGTTCTGTAATTTCTTAAAAGTGTAATGGTAGATTCTCCATTACGATAAATTGCTATTGAAATTTACTTGCAGATAATATTTAAAAAGATCAACAGCAGTTTACCTGAAACGACCAGCTGTAGCAGTAGGTGGGAAGGAATTGTAAAATTGTACGTTATAACTTAATTCAATGTTCCTATGTATTAGTTAGATCCTATTGCTATGTTGACCTATGACAATTAATACGAGCATTGGATGGCATTCAAATATCCTGAGGACTAATAAACTACTAAATAAGTACTTAATTTAAAAAAAAGTATTGTAATCGTGGGATTTCAGGAACAATACTTTTTTCTGAATGAAAGGTTTCCTATGTCCTCTTCAGTATCCCTGGAAACGTGAATGCGAAATTTCATGATGATCAATTGAGTGGTAAAGTCGCGAAAGCCTAACAAACTAACAAACAAACTTACATTCGCATTTAAAATAATAGTTAGAATAATCATCATGAAACTATTTACTACACCACTGGGGACGATTTTTTTTAAATATTGCCACATTGGCACAAGGAAGATTCAGACTCAGAGGTACTATTTGATGATGAAACAATATTTTTCATATGTAGGTCATATGTCGAATCACAACTCTTAGCAGTAGCGGCAAGGTATTTATTTAAACCATTGCGCACTCCATGCAGTTTTGACAATTAACGGTCTCAATGAATTAAAATCTTTACTTTTAAGATTCAAATTATTGTTGGAGTACAATTAACTATTTTTGGATAAAATATTCGTAGGTTATCTAAAAGTTTTAGTTAGTTATTCTTCGAAACGAAGTTTTAATCTTCAATCATTATATGGTATGGTAAAACAATTATAAATCTTTTGTGCAATAACTTATGTGCCTGACTATACATGGTTGAGTTAGTTACTGTACGAAGAGAATGTTGTTCTTCTGTGCGAGGGTATTGTAAGAGGTGGTGGTATAATTCTGGTGGTGACACGCGTTTTGGTTGCAGCGACGTGGGTGGGCGGCGGCTACATCAACGGCACGGCGGAGGCCATCTACACGTCCGGCCTCGTCTGGTGCCAGGCGCCCTTCGGGTATGCGCTATCCCTCGTGTTCGGTAAGCTGAGCATAACATAATATAATAAAAGGAAAGATTCGATTTTTTGTTTGTTTGGAAGGTTTTAACTCAAATACTACTCAACCTTTTTCAAAATACTTTCACCATTCCTAAGCTAAATTATAACCGAGTATCATATGCAATATTTTATTTTAAAAAGTACTGTTACACCTAACTTAACAAACACGAGCGAAGGCTCGAGTAAGAGCTAGTATATAATAACTAGCGACCCACTCCGGCTTGTGTAGTACAAAATCTTAACAAATTATACACCTAAACTTTCCTCATGAATCACTCTTGTCTATTTTTGAAAACCGCATGAAAAGCCGTTTAGTAGTTTTTGTGTTTATCGCGAATATTTCGCGACATTGTTTTATAATATGTAGTGATATCAGCCCTGTATTAAGCTGTCCCACTGCTGGGCAGGGGTCTCTCCTCTGTATGAGAAGGGTTAGGCCATAGTCCACGCTGGTCTAACTTCACATAATACTGTAACGTTAATATCCTTAAGGAAATATACCGTTAACATAAATTTTAATTAATATTTTGAATTTCTGTGCATATTAAATAGTTAAATATCGTTCGCTTTGACTGCGAAGGAAAACATGCCTCGTAGGGAAAGTCTGTATGCTTGCGAGTTCTTTGACCCCACCCGTATCATTTTGTAATAAGTGCTTACTAGTGTGACAGACTGATAAACAGTGCTTATATTATTTATAAATAATAAACTGTCTGTTTATTACATTTTCACGACAGTAGTCCATTTTTTCTTACTTGTCTTAAATAAGATGATGACTAGAAACAACACACTCTTCTTTATGTTTTGTCTTTTTTTAATTTGTCATGGCTAATTATTTAGACAAGACAAACAATATATGACAACAGTAATTGAATTACTCTAGGGACAACGGGCGTTACAGACTAAAATACGACACGTGTGACTATGTGCGTATTAAACACTATCGCTATATAATATAAGAGAGCTGAAGTGTTGTAGTATTGTTGTTGTCTGCAGGTGGTATATTCTTCGCGAACCCGATGCGCAAGCAGGGTTACGTGACGATGCTGGACCCGCTGCAAGACTCGTTCGGCAGTCGCATGGGCGGCCTGCTGTTCCTGCCAGCGCTCTGCGGCGAGGTGTTCTGGGCCGCGGGGATACTCGCCGCGCTGGGTAAGTAACACTTAGTTGTTAGTTGCCTACAGTCTACTGTAGGCAATCGACTGGGAAAACGTGCTTGAACTTTTAATTGGTATATAAAACATTATATATGTACATATTCACTTTAGATAACATTAGAATCTCTCTAGCGGTATTTTATAAGAGTACTTTGGTAAGCTACTAGTCAAATTTAATTGTCAGTTTACTATGGTAAGAAATGAATAACAAATATAACAATATCTTTAAGTTAAACCATTTTCAGCATATAAACTTCTATGTTCCACCGTTTACCAGTCGAAAGTCAAGTTAAAAGTCATTTATTCATCCAGATTACTTAAACGACAGGATTAGTTGTTGGTGATTATACCGAAGTTTCATTAAGGCTGCTAGGTTCAGCATTGATGTAAAGAAATGAAAAGGTAACAAAACACGTATCTTGTAGCTCTCTGTATCGATGATAGAGATGGTGTTCTGGTTTAAATGATAATATTGTTACTACCAAAGCATTAAATCATGAAGGATTTAGTGTTTACTTTTTCATTTGATTCAGAAATAAAGTCTCTTCGGCATAGCCCGTTGTTACACGGGTGATTGAACAACAAACGAACCAAATTTTTTGAATTTATTACTTACAGTCCCAACCAAAACCTGCGTATATCGGATTGTTTACGAACAGTTTTATTTACGAGGCTCTCCCAGGAGGCCGTGAGCCGTGATTACATTTTCATACAAAAACGTACTGAAAGTATAAAACGTTTTATCCCACAAAAGAAACACACAATACAAGAAAATGTTAGAACAATATGTGTCAAAGGTGTGCGCGTAGTTCCTTCGCGGTTAAGTTCGACTTGGTATTGTGGTCACGTGTCCACACGTGTGGATAGAACTATAGCCATTGCGAATGTAACGCAACGACGTCTTTCGTAAAATATCATATGTATCGTTTTACTGCTTGTGAGCATGTTGGTAACCTTAGTAGGCACCCGCGGCACAGGCTCGCCTCGTGCGGGGCCACTGGATACGAACAAAACATGTTGTTTTCTTTGGTAATAAATAAATTTTCATTTACATTTTACTTAAGTTTTACTTAAGTATCCAATGCAGTACCCAAATGTATTATTTTTCCGACAATGCATCACTACATATTATAAAACAAAGTCTGTCTGTTTGCGATAAACTCGAAAAATACTGAACGGATTTTCATACGGTTTTCCGCAATAGTCAAAGTGATTCATAAGGAAATTTTAGGTGTATAATTCGTTAAAGTTTTATAGTACCCGTGCGAATCGGAGGCGGTAGTCGCTAATACAATATAAACCGCTAGGTGACTACTTAATGCTCTGAGCTATCCGTGGCGCTTCGTGCATCCATAATTTTGCAGCGAAATATGGCGACAGTAGTTATTAAACTGAAATTGAATTTCATCAAAAATAATTGTTATTTAAACATGTGTGTGTATGCTACGCACATGATTAATTATGTGGTATCGTAAATTATCAGTGCATCTATTTCCATGTATTTGTGAGAATGAGCCTGTTCTCGCACATACAATGACATTAATTTAGGAGATGGTGGACATACTATAATATGTAGTAAGAACGTCATATTAGTACTAACGACAATATTCAGTTCTCGACAATTCGTACACATCCAACACTATTTATGTCTAAAATAAAACAGGAGTAACGTAATAGTCCAAAGCCAAAATAGAAGGCGTCTATTTAACATTCCGAGCGGAGTTTTACGCGAAACGAAATATGTTCCATTGTCTGAACAGACAGCTAGCCTGACATCCGCTGAATATAACCAGGTCTATTTAAAGCCAGTCTGTCCCGAGAATCTACACAATTCGGGACAGTTATATGGAGCACTGAATTTTGAAGTAGTCAGTAATGGTTTTTACGTGTTGAAATAATCAATATGGTGGCCAGACTGACAAGTCATGCGGCGTTTTTTTAGCTAATTGGTATTACCTGATTATATCCTTTTTAATATGTACACCATTCGTTTTTAACTTATTTTTTTGCTTTTTAACTGTGGTGTGTAGTCACTAGTACTTAACTATGTCTTGTAATGGTTGTAATACTTATAAGAAATGTGTAACAATTGTAGATGAACTTATGAATAAATAAATAAATATTGGTAATAAACATGTGATAAATAATTAAGTTACAATTGCAATTGATTGCCTTTTTATACTGAATGTCCTTTTATTTACATTACATCAAACACGCTTAAGTCTTTTGTCTATATTTTATCGGGCATATTTTTAATCTCCGTGCTCGTACTGAGAACTTTCAACAAAACCCTTATAACTGTGTTGCCCTAAGCGCAAGCTGGTCTAATCATGAACAATGTTGACCGTGGGCGCGCGCAAAAACACGATGGGCAGAGATTTTTGTTTAATTAAACAAATCGAATGAAATATTGTAGTATGTAATTATAGTTATTGAAGTACTCTTGGACATATCATATTGAACTCTCTCGTGCTAGTTTTAGAACCGCAAAAATACACAATATTTAATATTTTAGATAGTGTAAGGATGTTGACGAGGTTACTTTTATCTGGCAAACATAAATGCCGTTGCATTTATTTGCGCTGTGGTGGCATCTTTTAAAGACGTTATAGGTAGCCACGACGACTGTTTGTACAAGATTTCATCTGAAAATAAACTGGCAAGTGTGAATGTCAAGAAGACATCGGTACAACTGTAAATAGCGTTATCAGTTATCGCAGCACTATATCAAGAAACGCTCAACGGCCGCGGGACGCGCCTGCGCCTGCGCTGTCTCATATACATGGACCCAACAGATGAAAACTAGAGCAGCAGAAATGTGGCTGGCAAATAGTAGTTCCCAGAGTCTATTAATAATACAATATATACAATCTTATCTTATCTTATCTTATGTGGGGGCCAGTCAGTGCAGACCGGCGACACTTCGACCCAGTGGGATCTTTTGTGTCGACACTCTCCCAATAACGACTGCCATAGATGTTCATGGCAGCCGGTACCAACGGATTAACGGAGCAGGCGATAGTAAAATTGTCAATCAATACGCACATAATTTGAAAAGTCATATAAAAAGTCAGAGGTGCGCGACGTGGGTTCGAACCCGAGACCCTCTGTATTGCAGTCTGTTGGTCTCCCCACTGAGCTATCGCTGCTCTGACTAGAGTATACAATACTCAAGATCTTTAATTTTTAATATTAATAAACCTAACCACTTATAAATAAAACAAAATGAAAAGTAACAAAATATGGGACTGTAAAATTTAATAAAAAGAAATGGCTGGTCAGGCAGCGTCGTAAAATTCCTCAGCACCGCTGTCGGCCGGGAATGTGCCCAGAAGACTGGCAGCATTGTAATACTATATATACAGGGTGTAAGGGACGGTGTACCGAAAACGTTGCACAATCGTTTGTCCATAAGTACACAACTGAATGGAAATGTCAATTCAAAAATGAAACGTACGATTGAAGTTTTATGCTAGTACATTGTAATTTACACTACACAATGTATCGCTACCAATGCAATGTGTCCGTCCGCGCTATCGTATCGCGCTTCCCGCGCACCAACGCTACGCGCGCTCACATTATCTGACGGAGCCCGGATCACCTATTTTAGTGATCTACTACAATAATAATTTAAACGTTGTGACTAATAATCGGATTGTACAATTTTATTATTGTACTTACAAAAAAATTTTAATAAATTGAATAACGTCTTATAAAATTAATCTTATACGCACATTTCGTTAATGTTTGTGTAGGTAAAAACAGAAAGCCAAATGTGTTTATAAAATAAAAAGGTAGGGTGATTTACGATAAATTCTTTGAATTAACAGTAAATTGTAAAAGTAATTAAACCTTACCTTAAGATCTCGCGCGCCTTATAAGACATGGTTCAAAATGGCTGCCTCCAACTTGTTCACAAACTTGCGCACGATTGATTGTTTCGGCGTGAAGGCGAGGCATCATGGAGGGGTCTGCGATAATGTCAGCTTCTAACTTTACAAATGCTGCCGTTATACGATTTCGCATTTCGTCCGCAGTAGTGCACTGACGAACACTTTTTCCTTGATATAGCCCCACAAAAAAAAATCCAGCGGTGTTAAATCCGGTGAGCGGGCTGGCCACGAGTGAGGCCCGAATCGCCCAATCCATCTCCGAGGAAATGTGTCGTCAAGATATTAGCGCACTCTGAGCACGACATGCGGTGGCGCACCGTCGTGTTGAAACCAAATTTGAGGTAATTGAGCAAGCGGCAAATCTTCCATTTGATCCCATTCTGCGGCAAGGTCGGAACGTAACTCATCCAGGACAGTCAGGTCTTGCTGTAGAAAATCCAAGTATCGGGGTCCATTCAAGCGCTCCGGTAAAAAGTAAGGCCCTAAAATTTTGTTGTTATAGTTACCATACAATACGTTTACTGACCAACGCGTTTGGTGACCCGTTTGTTGGGATGCATGTGGACTACTTCGCGCCCAAACGTGCGAGTTACGTCGATTCCACATGCCATTCCGAGTAAACGTGGATTCGTCAGTCCAGATTATGTGGGATACAAAATTTGGATGTTGCCGCTGCTGATTCATCAACCACCTGCAGTATGCAATACGCCGAACTTGATCGCCAGGCACGAGAGCTTGCACTTTATGAATACGGTACGGCCGTTGTCGATCTCTGCGTAAAATTTTATGCACAGTCCAGTGCGATAGGCGAGTTCCGTGGTTACGGCGCAGAAGTTTAGCGGTGGTTCGCGTACCAAGGTGTGGATTACGGTGAACGGCATCGAGAATTCTCCGCTCAGTGGAAACTCTAATCGGCCTGCTGGAACCCTCGTGATGCGGTACTATGGGTAAATTATCCAGTACTCGTTGATACGTACGAGAAATCACACGACTGTCCATAGGGTGACGAGCGTCAGGATACCGCTGGATGTAAATGCGAAGCGCCAACGAAGCATTGCCTCGTGCCTCCCCGTATGCCATGAGCATTTGTCCATATTCACGTGCACTAAATGGCTGACTCATTATTTATTAGGTACAAACACAACTTTGTAGTTACACAAAAAAGTTATAAACAAAACAAAAACGTTAACAAAATGTTATGAACACAGTAAATAAACACAATTTAGTACACAAAATAGTTATAAACAAAATAAAAAACTTAACAAAATGCAACGAAAATAGTAAACACTCGCGAATACGAGAGATTACGTCAAGTACTTCCGATTCCTGACAGTAGCGCGACCGAACTAAAGAATTCAAAAATAAATTTCTTTTGCAGTTGTAGTCATATTAGATAGGGATGAGATACATCTATCTAATTAAATAAATCCATAGTCGATAACTCTCATAAAATATTTTTATGAGAGTTATCGGCTATCGATTAATTTTATACTTATACATAGTAATAAACTGTTTATGGCTAATTCTATTAACAAATTTTTGTTACAGTTTTGTATTTTAACAGTTAAGTAAAGATTTACTAGATTACATTACATTGTATGAATCGCTGTGTACAAAAAGCTTTGTTTTAAAACAATTAGATGGTCTTTTACATTAATTATTATTAAAAGTGATTAAATAAACTCATACATGTACATTTACGATACGAAATATCAAAACAATTAATATTCTTTTACATTTAAAATGCAAATGGGTATTGTAAAGTGATAGTAGTATAACATTTAATTACAGGCTACTTTAATCATTACAATCTTTTCAATCTACGTGACTAATTTAATAATAAATAGTGCTAACACGTTCATGTAACCTTTACTTTTAAAAGGAAAACAACTATTTTATTTATTAACCTATCCCGCTTTGTTTAATACACTTTTTTCGATATCGATCATTGATCATAGATTTTCCCTAGTTCAGTGGTAGTAGGTACGATGCGGGCGGGTTTTTACACAGCACACTATTGCCGGTGCGTAAAAAAACTTTTTTGCGTTGGTCATTGCCTTGTCCGCGCAAGATCAGCTGATTGGTTCAACTGTGTTTATTTTGTATGTTTGGATTACATAGCTGTTTTTCGGTATTATGTAATTTTTATTGATATTATCTAGTATAATGGGTCGTTTACTCATTATGTAATCATAATCAGTTAGAAAAATGTAAAATTTTGAAAGAAAATTCGATAATTTTCCGGTGGAAAATTCCTACGTTTTCCAACTCAGAATGATGGTCCGAAGCTAGTATTTCAGTTTTCGGTGAACCGTCACTTACACCCTGTATACACAAGTTGCATTATAATTAAAATAGCGTTTGTTTCCGCCGCCGCCGGTCTAATAATATAAACTTAAGTAAGTCCTTTAATCAGTCCACGCTCGTGAGCACGACAGAACAGGTCCTCGTATCATTAAAGCAGCTAATGTTCACGTGTACTATTGTACTTACCTGGACTTTATTTATACATCGGAGTACAAAGGGGAATTTGTTAATGTCGCTTATTAACTTAACAATTTAATTTTAAATTATATAAATTAAGGACACACAGAACATCAATCTAGCGGGAACCCTTTGTTTCGACAAATTTTTTTTGTAAAAGTCTAAGTCAATGATCGTTTATTCACTTAGATCACAAAGTAACACTTATGAACGTTAAACGGGTTAGTGAGTTTGTTACATTTACTGAATTTACATTTATGTTAGTTGCAAGGTTCAGGCAAAATGTTGAACCTATGACAAGATACCTGCAAGAAACTCAAGGCCACTCTTTTAAATCACCATCAAAATATTATAATTTCAGTCCTAATTTAATTTGGCATAACGAGTTAATAATTTTTTTATTGTCATAATAATACTTTGACATAATAATTGTTTGACATACTATGACCTACTATTTCAGTAGGCATCAATATCATTTAGTAGTGGTTTAAGTGGGCGCCTCGCCACTGACACTGCGCCGAGTGTTGTGGGTTCGAATCCCACGCGGGACAAAAATTTGCGTGATCCACAAATGGTTGTTTCGAGTCTGGATGTTCTCTGTGCCTATTGCTGGAACGTTGGTGAAGCTCCTCACGATATAGGAATCATTCCTAGTGTGAGAGATGTGTTTTAAAATCTTAGGCGATTAACACACGGCACTGCACACCGCCGCGGTAGGCGGTGAAGCGAATCTCATGTCGCATTGTCAAATCCCTAACGTTGATGCCTAACACATGTACACCGCCCGACCGCGCGGTTGAGCGGCCTCCACGCTGCCATCCGCGCGGAGGGGCAGCGCCTCACACACGGGACGCCGCATAACCGCACGGATCATCGTTGGTGCAGGACGTTTTGCAATTTAAAAATGATCAAACTGGTCAAAACCGCGTTAAATCCATCCGCGCGGACAGGCGCGTAAACCGCCTTACCGCGCGGAACACCACTACGAAATCCACTTTACCGCCACCGGCCTCCGCGGCGGTGCGCGGTGCCGTGTGATAATCACCTTAGATTTATTTAATTTTGTCACTAGTCTATTTAAAATCTCGCAAGTGTGTATCGACTTGCTGACTGTAAAATAACATAAACCAGATTGAAACAACACATGTTTCAATGTTGGTAATAGTTGTTTATACGTCGTCTCGGCTTTATGTAATACCCTGTTGATGTTTATGAGATGTGACATGCACACACTGCGAATTCTCCACCCAATCTTAAAGCAACGTGACTGGGGTACTCACATATATTATATAGGCACGTATATACATCAAGCAAATGGTTCTGGAGAGACCATTTTGTACGAAACACGAGAGGTAGGTGAGTGACGGTCATATAATCATATAAAAGACTAACTTTGCCCGTGTTTTCGTTCGCGAAAAAGTAGGTTAGAATATGTTAGTATCAGTACCGTTTCTAATTTTATTTTTATGAAAGATTTTTTAATATTGGATGTGTAGTTTTCAGTTTAATCGTTACAAAGAAACAAAAAATCTAATCTTTCCTTTTTAGTTTCCTTATTAGTATAGATATAGATGGAAGTCACAGGGAAGACAACCCGATATTCAAGTAACGTGATTTTAATCTCTGTACGCCATATTTTTTGGACTGCACGGATGGCGCAGTGGTTTAAGTGGTCGCCTCTCCAATGCCACTACGCCGAGTGTTATGGGTTCGAATCCCACGCGGGACAAAAATTTGTGTGATCCACAAATGGATGTTCCAAGTCTGGGTGTTCTTTGTGTCCGTTGTTTGAATGTTTGTAAAATCCCCGCGACACAGGAATTATTACTAGTGCGGGAGATGTCTTAAAAAAATAACATTGGCAGCAAAACTGGCATTATATGACATTAGTGGCCAGTAAGGCCTGTGTTTATATTCAGCAATGTATATAAATGGACCCAAGGCAGAACATTAGTTAAGAGTTGAAGTAAACACTTCCAAGTAATTACTTAGGTCAGCTTGTGAGACTGATGTTCGGTAGGACTGTCGCGTGAGGTAGGGACACGCTACATTGTTCATAGCGTTCGCAGAGTTCTTGTCGGTTGCGTGACTTTTGTATTTTCTGTTAGGTATTTATACATGGCTTTGTCATTTACAAACTTCTTTGTTTTAGCTTTGTGCAAAACAAAAAACATCTGTGCTCCCATGTACAGAATTTGATGAGCTAGCCGTAAATAAAATATAATCCCGTGCACTACTTTCTCTTTTCTAAAAATACATTGATAGTTTGAATATTTAGTAGATACATAGTAGTAATATCTGTATTTTACTAGTTTCACCCGCGGCTTCTCTCGCGTGGACGTAGGTTAGGTTAGTAACAGTGCTTTTATCTGTATGAAAGGTTACTTTGTCCTTTTCTGTTCCCCGAATACTGCGTATGAGATATTTTATGATGATCGGTCGAGTACTTAAAGCATAAAAGCGTAACAAACTCACATTCGCATTTTTAATATTAGTTAGGATTTTGTAGCTCCAGTGAATTTTAAAACTAACATTACTAACTTTTGAGCCTAGTTAAGCATGATAAAATAATCTAAATACACTTTACTTAACGATATGCGACGCTTCTCAATATCCTACCACACACAACACCATCTAGCCCAAACTAAGCAGAGCTTGTACTATGGGTACTAGACAATGGATAAACATACATATATATTTTTTGGAACGAAAGTTCCTTATCGCGCGTTGCGAAAGGGGGCTAGACGGAAAAAATTAAGACCAAAAGTTATAACGACACTTTTTATATAATTATATATTGATATATGTAACCATAGTTACGCGCTTCGGCTGCGTGTGTCAAACGCATGGTTGTGTGCGTGTAGTGATTTTTCATTAATTTAATGTATTTCTAATGCTTATTTTATTTATATATTAGGATTCGACCCTCCTTCTCCATATAAACTTTAACTGTGCCAAATTTCATACACCTCCGTCCGCGCAATTTTCGTAAAAAGGGGTCGTACAAAGTTTTTGCTAGATAGATAAAGCGGACTTTGAAAATACATCCATAACGGGTATCACGTACGTTGTGATGAGTATGATAATAAATTGTTGTCCTCATTTACGTCGGATTACGTATCAATTCAATAAAATTGTAAGTTCAACAACATCTTTGTCCCAAGGTTCGGGTAAAATTCCGTCAGTACAAGATAAATGTTACTAGGCTCGCAGATTAAGATAGCGGTCGCTAAGATTTCTAACCTAACTCATAAAAAAAATATAAATCTGGTGACGTAGTATACATTGTCTGCTGAAAGTCTGGTATATCTATATCAAATTACGATCACATAATTCATTTACAAAAAATATTTTCTTGAAATGTAAATTTTTGTAAGTAGGTACTACATAAAGTGACAGTTGACTACGAATAAAAAATGTTAATTTTGCCTGCCTTGATATGTTTAGTAAAAATGTATATTTAAATGTGTAAATAAGTACTTATATACAACGCTAGCTGTAAAGGAAACTATAAAAACCGCATTGAAAATGTAATTACGCACACAAATTGGACGTAAGATTAAGTATTTTCTTTCCTACTGATTAAGTTTATATTACATTATATTTGTTAATAATAAAAAAAATATTATTATAACTTAAAAAAAATAAAATTTTATTGCAATTCCTTCACTAATTAATCGAAAGGAACTTCGTTCCATCCGGGTGTCCCTTGACACCTCTCAAGTTTTTTTTTTCAATACCGGTAATTTACTTTAAACTACGTGATGCTCATCCCAAAAGTTGATTAGTATCAGAGTAATCATATTCTAAAATAATTTTAGTTAAATTACTTTCTTTCTTTTAAAAAGATGTCACCCGCATGAAGAGTAAATCCCATGTCGCGGGGAATGTATAAACATTAAACAACGGACACAAATAACACACAGACGCGGTACAACTACTTGTGGATCACATACATTTGTGGTGCGCGGGTATCGAACCCGCAGCTCCCGGCGCAGGGGCAATGGCAAGGCTACCACTTAAACGAATGCGCCATCGTGTAGTCAGACTGACTACCGCCGCTGGATGGGCGATAACATAACATATTATATGAACGCGCTGATAAGGATTATAAACATCCTATCATTTTGAATAAAATAGTATTAGTTATTTAAGAACGATTTTATATCAGTGATAAATAATGTGGTAAATAGATATACAAGTTGAGCCTGTATACGCTCTTACTTATCTACTTAACATGTATATATATACTACTAGATGTTCCCGCGGTTTCACCCACGTTTATCGTTACTGCGCTGCCCCCGTGGGTCGTAGTGTGATGTTATATAGCCTATAGCCTTCCCCGATAAATAGGCTATCCAACATTAAAATAATTTTTCAAATCAAACCAATAGTTCCTGAGATTAGCGCGTTCAAACAAACAAACAAACAAACTCTTCAGCTTTATAATATTAGTATAGATTTTCATGACGTCTATCAACTGTACATAAGTAACGTGTCGTTAGTGGTTAGTTTCCAACTCTTCATTCATCGTCGCCTACGTCGAGTGAGTTTCTAGTTTACACAAGTTATATAGTGACAAGTTACGAGCGGCTTTTGTCCGACGGTTTGCTTCGGTAACTTGGTGATGTTAGAACATGAAAGCTCTCTTCACGGGTCCATTTACTAATGTGATTACTCTGTCTAATTCTCTTATGTAAGGCTGATGAAATAAATGTGTTATTACTGTAGCCGGAATAATTTCTCTTTTGAACATGTTGTTCACACTATAACTTTTTTGTATAGAACTTTACAAGCATGTATATAATCGCACATTTTAGTGCCTTCACGTCATCATAAGGTACTGACATGTGCAATTACTGTAGCATACCTATTAGCAGATAGAAGTAAGAGTTTTAATTACTAAAAATAATTTAGTTAAATGATAACTAAATTATTTTTAGTAATCATCGTATGGGCAACCATTGCGCATACCTAGGCACAGAACTACTGCTTGCAGAGGTGGATGCCGGTATAGCGCTACCAAGTGCTGGAACAATTAGCCTCCTCCACTGCGCCAACTAGATAAACTAAGTAGTTTCAGGTTTAAGTTAAAGAAATTATATTTATCTCAATAGAAATCCAGCAATTAATTTGTTTATATTGTGTTTCTAGATATATTTATGTTTATTATATATCAATACATATTTTTTATCCATTTATATTTTATTTTATTTAATATGATCTTCTATTCTACACATATATGTAATTGCCTGTCTATTGTACATTATATTATATTTACTCTATCTATTAAGTATGTTTATAAACTGTATGCCGAATAATCGTCCGTGCTAGGCCTTGGGTTAGGCTAAAAAACAGCGCTGCGGTCATCCGCAGCAAAGGCACACTGCACAACATTTTGTTTTTTTTTTTTTTTGAATTTTTATTCTTGTTTGTATGATAATATGTTGTGTTTTTAGTGTGTTTAATAAATTATTTTTCTTTCTTTCTTTCTTATAAATAATGTTTCGATAAGGTCATTGCCGATTAACTGTATAAAGGAATTATACGAAATCTTCTTCTGATCTTGAAAGGCATAAGTAATGCCGTTAAGAAAGCTAACCCGCTAAATCAGTATTCATATCGCTTGTATAATTGACATTATTTGAATTCTAAAATAATCATCAATAAATCTCAGAGCCAAATCTATATAGATAACAATACTGACTTAGTATTGGTTGTCATATGAGCAGTCCTACGTCTTCCATCAGTGCCAGACAGTACAGCTACCAGTGCTGGTGCACAAAGAAGTAATTCAATGAATTCTTATTTCCCGTCGCTCTGCTTTTCTACATGGAAAATACGTCATGTTTCATCGCTCGTCTTGTCAATTATTGGAATACCAGACATTATCGAAGATCTATCATGTCTGGCCGACGCGCGGCGGTGTGCTGCTGCGACTCCATAGCCATAGACATACAAAGCCTTCGCTAGTCCTACTATTATTATAAATGTAAAAGTGTTTAAAGATGTGTCTATGTTAGTGAATAGGTACCGCGTAAACCCTTGAATAGATTAACCAATACACCATTACCTGGAAAAACAATATTTGACCTTTTAAATTAATTTGTGTTTATTCTCCAACCACTATATTTCGACGTTCAAAAATGTTTCTTTTGAATCAAATCAAAAATAATTTATTCATATAGATCACCCTAATGAAAAATAATGTGTGCCAAGAAAATATGTGGCTGACAGACAGCAATAGCGCGTCTACTTATTATATGTGGCTGTCAGACAGCAATGGCGCGCCTACTATTATATGTGGCTGACAGACAGCAATGGCTCGCCTATTATTATATGTGGCTGTCAGACAGCAATGGCTCGCCTATTATTATATGTGGCTGTTAGACAGCAATGGCTCGCCTACTATTATATGTGGCTGTCAGACAGCAATGGCGCGCCTACTTATTATATGTGGCTGACGGACAGCAATGGCGCGCCTACTTATAATATGTGGCTGACAGACAGCAATGGCGCGCCTATTATTATATGTGGCTGTCAGACAGCAATGGCGCGCCTACTTATTATATGTGGCTGACGGACAGCAATGGCGCGTCTATTATTATATGTGGCTGACAGACAGCAATGGCGCGCCTATTATTATATGTGACTGTCAGACAGCAATGGCGCGCCTACTATTATATGTGGCTGACAGACAGCAATGGCGCGCCTACTTATTATATGTGGCTGTCAGACAGCAATGGCGCGCCTACTATTATATGTGGCTGACAGACAGCAATGGCGCGCCTACTTATTATATGTGGCTGTCAGACAGCAATGGCGCGCCTACTATTATATGTGGCTGACAGACAGCAATGGCGCGCCTACTTATTATATGTGGCTGTCAGACAGCAATGGCGCGCCTACTATTATATGTGGCTGACAGACAGCAATGGCGCGCCTACTTATTATATGTGGCTGTCAGACAGCAATGGCGCGCCTAGTATTATAATATGTGGCTGACAGACAGCAATGGCTCGCCTACTATTATATGTGGCTGACAGACAGCAATGGCGCGCCTACTATTATATGTGGCTGACAGACAGCAATGGCGCGCCTACTTATTATATGTGGCTGTCAGACAGCAATGGCGCGCCTAGTATTATAATATGTGGCTGACAGGCAGCAATGGCTCGCCTACTATTATATGTGGCTGTCAGACAGCAATGGCGCGCCTACTTATTATATGTGGCTGACGGACAGCAATGGCGCGCCTACTTATAATATGTGGCTGTCAGACAGCAATGGCGCGCCTACTATTATATGTGGCTGTCAGACAGCAATGGCGCGCCTACTATTATATGTGGCTGTCAGACAGCAATGGCGCGCCTACTATTATATGTGGCTGACAGACAGCAATGGCGCGCCTACTTATTATATGTGGCTGACAGACAGCAATGGCGCGCCTACTTATTATATGTGGCTGACGGACAGCAATGGCGCGCCTACTATTATATGTGGCTGTCAGACAGCAATGGCCCGCCTAGTATTATATGTGGCTGTCAGACAGCAATGGCGCGCCTACTATTATATGTGGCTGACAGACAGCAATGGCGCGCCTACTTATTATATGTGGCTGTCAGACAGCAATGGCGCGCCTACTATTATATGTGGCTGACAGACAGCAATGGCGCGCCTACTTATTATATGTGGCTGTCAGACAGCAATGGCGCGCCTACTATTATATGTGGCTGACAGACAGCAATGGCGCGCCTACTTATTATATGTGGCTGTCAGACAGCAATGGCGCGCCTACTATTATATGTGGCTGACAGACAGCAATGGCGCGCCTACTTATTATATGTGGCTGTCAGACAGCAATGGCGCGCCTAGTATTATAATATGTGGCTGACAGACAGCAATGGCTCGCCTACTATTATATGTGGCTGACAGACAGCAATGGCGCGCCTACTATTATATGTGGCTGACAGACAGCAATGGCGCGCCTACTTATTATATGTGGCTGTCAGACAGCAATGGCGCGCCTAGTATTATAATATGTGGCTGACAGGCAGCAATGGCTCGCCTACTATTATATGTGGCTGTCAGACAGCAATGGCGCGCCTACTTATTATATGTGGCTGACGGACAGCAATGGCGCGCCTACTTATAATATGTGGCTGTCAGACAGCAATGGCGCGCCTACTATTATATGTGGCTGTCAGACAGCAATGGCGCGCCTACTATTATATGTGGCTGTCAGACAGCAATGGCGCGCCTACTATTATATGTGGCTGACAGACAGCAATGGCGCGCCTACTTATTATATGTGGCTGACAGACAGCAATGGCGCGCCTACTATTATATGTGGCTGTCAGACAGCAATGGCGCGCCTACTATTATATGTGGCTGTCAGACAGCAATGGCCCGCCTAGTATTATATGTGGCTGTCAGACAGCAATGGCGCGCCTAGTATTATAATATATGGCTGACAGACAGCAATGGCTTGCCTACTATTATATGTGGCTGTCAGACAGCAATGGCGCGCCTACTATTATATGTGGCTGACAGACAGCAATGGCGCGCCTACATATTATATGTGGCTGTCAGACAGCAATGGCGCGCCTACTATTATATGTGGCTGTCAGACAGCAATGGCGCGCCTAGTATTATAATATGTGGCTGACAGACAGCAATGGCTCACCTACTATTATATGTGGCTGTCAGACAGCAATGGCGCGCCTGCATATTATATGTGGCTGTCAGACAGCAATGGCGCGCCTAGTATTATAATATGTGGCTGACAGACAGCAATGGCTCGCCTACTATTATATGTGGTTGTCAGACAGCAATGGCGCGCCTACTATTATATGTGGCTGACAGATAGCAATGGCGCGCCTACATATTATATGTGGCTGTCAGACAGCAATGGGCGCGCCTACTATTATATGTGGCTGTCAGACAGCAATGGCGCGCCTAGTATTATAATATGTGGCTGACAGACAGCAATGGCTCACCTACTATTATATGTGGCTGTCAGACAGCAATGGCGCGCCTGCATATTATATGTGGCTGTCAGACAGCAATGGCGCGCCTAGTATTATAATAAGTGGCTGACAGACAGCAATGGCTCGCCTACTATTATATGTGGCTGTCAGACAGCAATGGCGCGCCTACTATTATATGTGGCTGTCAGACAGCAATGGCGCGCCTACATATTATATGTGGCTGACAGACAGCAATGGCGCGCCTACTATTATACAGGACATAATTACATAGCTGGGGAATTGTTTGTGTAATACAGCTCTGCCCATCAAACCGTATATAGGCGTTAGATATAATATGATTGATGGAGAAAAAGTGGAGCAAGTGAAAGAGTTTGTATATTTGGGTACTTTGTTTACAAGGGATGGTAAACATGACGGAGATATTGAAAGGAGAACGATTGCTGGCAACAAAGTGAATGGAGCTCTACGCGCTTTTATGAACAGTCGAAATGTATCCGAAAAGGCACGTTTGGCTGTTCCTAGAGGATTATTAGTGCCCACACTTATGTATGGAAGTGAAAGTTGGGTATGGCAAAAGAAGCATGAGAGCAGAATAAATGATGTAGAAATGAGAGCGTTGAGAAGCATATGTGGTGTGACTCTGAAAGATAGAATAAGAAATAGTGTGATTAGAGAGAGATGCGGCATGAAAGTGGATATAGTTACAAGAATAGAAAAGGGTATGTTAAGCTGGTTTGGACATGTAGAAAGAATGGACGAGGAAAGACTGACTAAGAAAGTTTATAAGGCTAGTGTGAATGGAACAGTCGCAAGAGGAATACCTAGGCGAACGTTTCTCGATCAGATCGGAGGCGTTCTGGACAAAGGCCAGGTTAAGAGCTCCTTGAACCGACGGGCGTGTATGAGGAATGTGATGAAAGTGAATGAAGCCAGAGAAGTGTGTCAGGATCGTAGCAAATGGAAATCCGTAGTCTCTGCCTACCCCTCTGGGAAACAGGCGTGAATCTATGTATGTATGTATGTATATAATTATATACATATGTATCCTAGAATGCGGGATTCATGCAAGCGAAATCGCAGGTGACATTGTTAGTTTCAATTTGATAGGAAGCCTTAAAACAAAGTCATATCCGCAATCATAATAATGTAAAAGTGCCTGCCCTCACAGACTCACAGAGAAGTCGTGGCTGTGATCAAATTCAATTTCTCTTGTCTCTCCCGGATATTAAACTCAAGATTTAAATCAAGTATTCTTGTTGGTTCCGAGACCTATTTCTTTGTTTGTTCAAGGTAGACACGATATTCTATGCTGAAATGGTTTGTCTATGATTTGTATTTGCCTTTGTTCAGTCTTTGTCTTGCTCTGTAATGAGCTTATTGCGTGCCTCGGCATAACGGGTGAAATACCTATACCTACCTACTTGATATAAAATGTTAGCTTTTAACACAATTTGTATATTATAACAATATGAACATTGCATAACGAAAATATATTCTTTATTACATAATATTCTCTTCTGTTTGCGCGAATGTTTAAATAATGAAGTGTCAAATAAACAGCGCGATAAAATCCGTATATAGTAGTTTAATTTCAATTATATTCTAATTTTATAAGAATAATTTATTTCCTTCTCCCTAGCCTTTATTATTCCCAAGTCACTTGGGGTCGGCTTTCTAGTCTAACCGAATTTAACTGGATATCAGTTTTTACACGGAGCGATTGCTATCTGACCTCCGCAGCCCGAAGGCTAACGATACCCTAAGGCTAGACCAGTGTCAGGATATTAGAGGGCACTGACTTCCCAATAACGACTGCTATAGATATTCATGGCAGCCGGGACCGACGGCTTAACGTGCTCTCCGAGGCACGGAGCAGGCGATAATTGTCAATAATTCCTTTATTTATAAAAAAATATTTTGCGTAAATGAAAAGGATTGTCACATATAATTGTCTGTTTTATTGTCAACTTATTGCGAAACACGCAAGGCAATGCTTTGATAACGACCAAGTTTTTTTAAAAAGATTATATAGAACTAACTGGGTTTTGCCCGCGACTTCGCCTCGCGTTAATGTAGATTTACGTTAAGATAGATTTTTTAGTAGCTACATATTATTCTGATATATAAACAACTATACAGAAAAGTTTCATCAAAATCCATTCAGTAGTTTGTGCGTGAAAGAGTAACAAATATCCGTCCATCCGTCGATCCTCACAAACATTTACATTTATAATATTAGAAGGATTACTTAAAATAACAGCACATCTTAAATTCTCTTGATGCAAACATAAGCGATTTTAAACATTTTTTTTGTTTATTTAAGAATGTTTTATCCGAGTTTTGCTAATTAATACTCACTAGCTGTGTAATGTCGGGTCTGTACCAATTGATAAAATCATAGCAGCCCTTAAGAATAATATCCCGCCAGAATATGATTAAATTCTAAGACACATTTTGATAATTATGCTGCAAAGTCAAAGTCAATACAAAAATCATTTATTCATTTTGGTCACAAAATAGCACTTATGAACGTCAAAGTATATAGCTTACTGAGTTTACTAAGTTACTGAAAAAGATAATACCTTTAATTTTGTACCATTTATATAATTTATGACATACATATATCTACACCAATATTATAAAGCTGAAGAGTTAGTTTGTTTATTTGTTTGTTTGAATGCGCTAATCTTAGAAACTACTGGTTCGATTTGAAAAATTATTTTAGTGTTGGATAGCCTATTTATCGAGGAAGGCTGTAGGCTATATAAATTCACGCTACGACCCACGGGGGCGGCGCAGTAACGATAAACGCGGGTGAAACCGCGGGAACATCTAATAAATTATATAAATGGTACAAAATATTATCTAAATGATTGGTGCGACGTGACAGAGTCCATAATAATTAATTAGAGTACACGTAGCATACACTGTTAGTATGGCATGTCGGTGAGGTGGCGGTGGGCGGTTTTATTTATAGTTAGCATTTACAAAACGAAGCTTACACGTAGGATGGAATATTAATAAACAGACCGCACTACATTGACAGGCTTTCTATATAACAAGCATAACATTAGTACTACGGCTGTATAATTTTAAAGGTGATTCAATAATTATAAACTCATGCAAAACAAACATCTTTTCTTATTTATCGCCGGTCCGATGAGTGGACAAACAAGCACATCTGCAAAATTCAATGTAGGTACTATTATTTTTGGTTTGAAAATAACTTTTTAAATTACCGCCTAGCACCCATTTATCGAACACTAGCTATAAAATCATATCGATAAAGTGTTCAAAAAGTAAGTATTTTTTTATTAACATTTACCTAATTTGTATGGATTTTAACGCCATTTTTTTTTTTTAGTTACCGATCATAGTGATAAATAAGTTTGTTCTTCCTGGTCTGCCAATTTGATATATCTAATAGTAACTGACCACCATAATCAACGTGTATTACATAAAGACTCCCTGTGTTACCTAACCAAGCCTAGCAGGTCCATAGTCCTATGCTGATAGCACAGGTATACACAGAAAACCTTACTGACCATATAATGCCGCGGCCACACATTGGATTTAACTTTGCGTCCAAGCTTGGCTCTAATTTGGAATGGCCAATATTGAATCAAACTACTGCACCACACATTGGTTTCAATACCAACTTTGTACCAAACACTGGAAATAGACAAGCGCGGACCTTGTTGTTTGTTCAGTTGACGCAGAGCGGACTATGGACGATAACTTATTTGCACCAGCGGCTTTCGCATATAGTTTAGGTACATATTATGCTTATTATTTGCATCGTACAAGAAAACAACGAAAGAAGCCTTTTCTTTCGTTGTTTTGGTGGTGGATGATTTAAATGACCAACGTGGGGCGCGAAATTTTGTCCAAGATGCTCGCGCGCACTCCCCTTCCATTCCCCTCGCCTTTGAACTTGTTGAAAAAACCGACCTTTTGCGTGTCGATTTTGATGTCGATTGGACACAGGACGGTGATTGGACGCAATGTTCACATTGTGTCAAAGACTGATCCACACATTGGAGTATTAGCCGCAATAAGCTACATTGGTGCAAATATAACCAATGTGTGGCCGCGTCATAAACACAACACAGGAGAAACAAATAAAACTGCTTATACGAAAATTGAACACGAGCTTTCACAAAAGGCTGTAAGTGCCTATCTACTGCTTATTGCGACTTACACACTGAGCAAAAGAGGCAATATGCATATATACCTATGTAAATAAAACTGTTAGCGAATAGAACTGTGAAATTACTTCCTAAGTTAAAAGCTTTAAGCTTATTGAAAATTCACTTTTGAACGATGTGTGCAGTACTTGGCACTCAAATATTCAACGTGAAGGGGAGGAGAGGCGCGGAGGGGTGTGGGAGGGTGGGGTGAATTATTTACCGCTCGTTGTGAGTACAGTACCATTACATAACGACGAGTTGTGATTAGCATGTGTACCACTATGTATAGGTTTGTTGTACTCGAGGGAGACTGGCTTCAATATTTTTATTTCATTGAATAAATGCTGCCGCTGTGATAGTCATAGGGCTTGAGGTCAATTATTTCGGTCTAGACTTTTGTCTATTTATTTATTATAGTTTATTTAAAAAATACATCTCCCGCACTAGGAATAATTCCTGTGTCGCGGGGGACTTTACAAACATTCAAACAACGGACACAAAGAACACGCAGACTCGGAACAACCATTTGTGGATCACACAAATGTTTGTCCCGCGTGGGATTTGAACCCACAACACTTGGCGCAGTGGCAGTGCCATGGCGAACACTTAAACCACTACGCCATTCGTGCAGTCAAATTATATAATTAATGGGTTCTATTCTTCTACAATAGCATAGGTTTATTCGCCACGAACGTAGGTAATAAATACAATAAGAGGTTAGAACTACAACCTATATATGTATAGATGCTGCCTGTGAAGCATGCAAATTGTTACGAATATTAAATTTACACATTAATATAATCTTAAATTAGATAAACAGAGTTATATAATAGTATGGTAAACAGTTCCGTTATGAATTACTGAGGTATGAGTATATTTATTACTAGCTTTAGCCCGCCGCTTCGCTCGCTAAAAAGTAGGGTAGTTTAAGTTATGTTAGTAACCGACTTTTTTTAAACATATATAGCCTATGTTACTCGTGAATAACAAAATTTTCTAATGGTAAAAGAATTTAAAAAATCGGTTCATTCGTTTCTGAGTCAAATCCTTACAAAAAATTACACAAAATCAAATCTTTCATCTTTATAATATTAGTATAGTATGGCCTCGTCCCTTATTAAATGGGTTCTAAAACATCACTGGCTATACTTGCTTTATTTAGGCTAAACTAAATTAGAAAACTACAGGCAATTAAAATGTCAACTTTGTAAACTAGTGCTGTGATCACAAGCCAACGAACCTGTACCAGTTTATTAGTCCTAGAGGAAATATACACAGAAACTTGTCAGACGGATTACTACTCGGGTAGGTCTCTACACACTCTCGGTGCTCTACAAAGCAATAGTAAGCACTTAGGGTACCTTGTCCACGGAGGGTCCGAGTCCCTTTATGTATCCGGGATACTCGGGGCGAGTCTCCATTGTCATTTGACTTGGGTTGACTGCTCGGATGGCGTAGTGGTCTAGCTGGCGCCGCGCCGCCGAGTGTTGTGAGTCTGAAGCTCACACGGGACCAACAATTGTGTGACCCACAAATAGTTGTTTCGCGTCTTGATGTTCTTAGTATCCATCGTTTGAAAGTTCCTCGCGACACGGGAACTATGCCTAGTGCAGGAATTGTCTCTTTTACCTTACGATTTGTGTCAGTTTTATAATAATAGTTTTAGAATAGTTAGAGCCTCGCTGATTTCAGCATGAGTGGGCCGGCTCGACCGGGGAAGGACTACCCTCTCACAGAATATCGACGTAAAATAGCAGTATTCCTACTGTTGTGTTCCGTTCGGTGCCGGAGGCCTAATCACCCGCTTTGCCCCTTCCCGCTCCTTCTCCTTCCCAATTCCTCCTTTCCTAAAGGGTCGGCAAAGCGCAAGTGATACCTCTGGTGTTGCAGGCGTCCATAGGCTACGGTCACCACTTACCATCAGATATGCTTGTTTGCCACCTTAAAAGAACAAAAAAGAAAAAAAAATGCCTTTTTCTTTTCTATTACTTTATGTTTGCGACTTCGATCTGAGGACTACTGTTCACCCACAGCGACATATATGGTACTATTTATTTATGTAATAGAACTTACATTGTAACGTCAGTTGTATTGCACATAATTAACAGATACTTAGTTTATATTTTAAGTTTAAGTCTTAGCTACCAAACTGTGAAATCGCATTGCAATAAGTATTTACAAACTTATGACACGTAAGCAATGAGGTGAGACTATCTTATTGGCTACTTGTCATCCTAACTTAATTAGACGATTAGGATAGAATATATCACACTGATTTATGTGTTGCATTGTGTATATGTGTCCGAGACATTATCGTCTTTTTACGGTCCATGTTCATGACAATGGCTTGTTGCAGATGTGAAGCCAGCTCAGGGCACGTTGAATAATGTTTAAAACAAAAGTTTCGTATTTGTTACTTAGTAACGAAATTTCGGCGGCACTCGCTCTCGTCTAGCCATTCCATACAAATTATTTCGACACAAACGAGACAAAACGTTATTTGTTATATATACATATAACATGTCCCCTGTCCACTACGCCTAGTCTCGTCCGCTGTATGGGACGTTAGCACTCAGCCTGTCCATTACCATTTGCGACAATTTATTATGTCTCGTTTGTGTGTCTGCCTCACTCGCCCCTCTTATGTGCCGGGTATTTTTAGATCCACGTTCTCTACATCGTGTTTGTGATATTGAGTGTAGACGCATGTTTCTAAGGCTTATGTTAGCCTAGTGATGTTTATGTAAATAGCAATGTTAGGTATGAAACACAAATAAGAACTTTTTATAAGACTGCGATTGAAAAAGAATTAAATGGGAATGCATAGAAACATAGAGTCACGCGTGTTTGCAGAGGGGTAGGCAGAGACTATAGACGTCCACTAGCTGCGATCCTGGAATTTTTGCATCATTTACTCGTAATAAATTAATCTTCTACACTTGTCGGTTTACGGTACCTTCCCATTCTCATTCAATTTTACCCGTCCTTTCTTAAAAATTTCTCCAATCTGGTCAGAGAACGTTCACCAAAGTCTTACACAGCTGACCGATTTACATTTGTCCTATATGTCAATATTTACGGTCCATTATTTTTGTATTCCCAAACCATCTTAGGACAGCTTTATTAATTATGGTCATCATATTTTCTTGCACAGGCAAGCGGTCTTTGTCATACTATTCCTTATTATACCCTCGAACAAACTGCACCAGCCATGCTTCTCATTGCTCTAACTTCCATAGTGCATGGTACTCTGCGTAGTTGCTGTGGTCGGCTCAAGATAGACGCTATTCTGTTACTATACGAGGCTTCGTTTCTGTCAGTCACCCGCTACTGGGTATCTGGGTCATGGCGAATTGACGAAGGGATAGATAATGGTTATCCGTTATCGAGTTATACCGTTTATCTTCTTCGCCGCAAGCTACAATTTGTTGAACGGGGTGCCATCTTTGATTGGACAGGCTTTCTGATATGCGCACGCTACGCTCGCTAACAGTATTCTTAAGAATGTGCATTATTTTCGATCTAAGATCACAGACAATAATTTGTAATCTGTCGATCTTAAGGTAATATAAGATTCGTTTCACTTTTGTTAGCGACTGATCGTGAACTTCTAGACTGCAACGTGGTAATAGGTACTAATTTTTGTAGTCAGTAGCAGCATAAAGCCTAGTAAAGTGCCTAATAGATAGTAGTAAGAGCGCTCTTGATACATAGGATAAAAGAGGGTCAAACTCGGGTTATGTACGCGTAAGTAATAAAAGGAAGATAATAGAACAGGCGGTAATTTCTTCCTCGTTACAATAGCTGTCTGTTGTTCATTAGTGAGGGTGTATAGCTCGGAGCGCGCTACCTAACGAGCTAAGAGCTGGCCGCGGGCTGCTGTCGCACCCAGCCCGTGCCGTGCGGTGTGGCGGTGCAGCGCCTGCTTTGTGAGCACCTGTATTGTTTCCACACCAAGAACTGTTTGCGAACACAGGACCAATTAAACGTTGTACGTTTTATCGTACAAAGACGACTATTGTGCAGTATAATGTTTGTCAAACTTCTGTTTGTAAGAAACTCGCTTCTTATTTAATGATTTACTGCGAGTCTGATTTAGCAATTTAAAATGTTTGGTACAGGTATGCTCATAATGAATTACTTACATTTGCCTGCGGCTTTGCTCGCGTAAAAGAAGGTTAGGTTATGTTAGCCTAGTAAAAAAACAGTACTGTTACTAACAAGTAACAGTACTGTTTTTTAATAAAATATAGCATATGTTACTCGGTGATAATATAGCTTACTAATAGTGAAAGAATTTTTAACATCGGTTAAGTAGTTTTTGCTTTAAATCCTTACAAACAAACAAAAATCAAAACTTTCCTCTTTATTTATAGTAGTATAGATTTACTGTGAGAATTAACAAATGGCAATATTTGATACAGGTATGCTCATTATGAATTATAATTCGGAACACGAGACTTTTTTTTGAATTTACAAATTACAGAAATTAAATTACAGAAAAATTCCATAACTCTGGATCGTACTAGCTGTGGTGACGTGACCACTTAATTTATTGCGAGGAAATTTCGTGCACGTTAGATGCTGTGGGATTCGAATCTATTTCGATTAATCTCTGGATTGTGAATACTGTGATTGGATTTTTCTGTTAGGGAAATTACAGTAGCAGAAAGATTGCAAAAGATTCGCATTCTATTATGCGGCACCTAAAACCGTAGCTGACGTACCGCAGGTTCAAATTACTAATACAATAGGTACTGTTCTGTTTAGCCTTTCAAAAATATAAGCGCGTCTGTTACACGTTAAATTAGATACCTATAGTTTGTAAACTGTCAATAAACCTACTAATATTATTCATGTCAATGTTTGTAGTAGTACCAAACCCTCTGGAGTAGTTTACCAGATTCTTAATTCACCAGATTCGCAACTCACCAGATTCTCAACTCAGCAGATTCGCAATTAACCAGAAGTATAATCAAAAACAAATTGAATTTAAATAGTATATTTTTCAGCACCAAACAACCTAACATCATGGATGTTTGTTACTCAATTACATGTAGGTAAACCCGTTCAACCGTTTTTGAATGAAATTTGAGAAAAAGATGAAAGACGAGCTCCTTAAACTTTTAGGCTTTGTTTTTCCTGTTTGATTTTTTTTTGTGCCCGACTAATACTTGAAATTGATGGAAATAAAATTGTTTTCTCTTATTTTCTCATGCAGGACATATAGCGCATAAGACACTTTGTATCTCGGTATGGTTTCCCGAGAGATTTACGCAGGTAAAGTCGTGGGCAGAAACTAGCATTTCTATATGTAAAACTAAAAAACACACGTTATGTTTGTGTTGTCTATCTGTTGACGTGTAGTAATGCTCGGCGCCTGCTGCTAACGTGTTAGCAAATTGTTGTGTCCCAGCCAAACTGTAATAAACATCGATTTGTCATGCAAACAAGTTTTGCTGCCACCTGTCTTGGAACACGTTGATAAAGTTGCTGATATGAATGGCGTCTTGGATTTACCAATATACGGAGTAGTATAGTGTCGCTTCTAAAATAGGAAAAGCAATAATACGTAAGTTTAGGTAAATTATGAATATTTTGTCCCACTTTGGGATCGATATAACTCTGTATGTACGTAATCATTATTGATTACTATTTAACAACATATAACTTTGTAGTTAGAAAGCTATATCTAAAGATTAAGCAAACATGTGTTACACCCAGACTTCGCCAGCTATAATTATAGACCCACGTATTAAAGGGCGCCTAGCAGGCACAGTTCCAAATACCGTGATGCTACCGGGACTTCCAGACAATAACGTTTTATCCTACCCGGGTTTGAACTCGAAACCTGATGCAAAGTAGTCGGTTTTAATACCGCTGTGCCATCGAGGCAATATAAATGAATAAATACCGGAAAATCTTTGTCTCCAAGCTAGTACCGGAAATCGTCAATACTCTAACAGTTTGCCCAACCTGAAAACTGAAACCGGATCGTTACAATTTTTAGGTGGGTCTTGATGTAGGTACATATGTATACATACACATGTGTACATATTTATTTATATATATATGTACATATATATCTTCGTCCCAACAAGTGTTGGACACTTACTGCCATCGCGGGGTACCTCTCTGGCATAATTCTGTCGCATCACATTATTCATACACGCTCGACAGTTTAGAATAGTCTTAACTCTTTCTCCAGATTAATTCCAATTTATTGCATGTGCTTCAACAAATTAGAATAATTAACATAGAAAATCACTAGTCTAATAGTAGAGTCTCTAATGATATCATAGAAAACAATCTGATTATTATTTAATGTCGCGTCTTTACCGAGTTATAACGATAACGAGGTAGCCAAGGGCTTACGAGTGAGTAGGCGCCATTACCGTTTAGTTTAATCACCTTGGTAACAAGCCGAGGTTACAGGTCAACTCGCAAAATTACCCGTTTTAGGCAAAAGCTTGAATCAATATGATAGACTAGCTGTCCGCGATTTTATCCACGTTGCTCGAAGCGTTTATAGCTTATACCTTCAAAAAAGCTATTTTTAATTCCAACTGGTAGTTCTAGAGGTTAGCGCGTTCAAACAAAAAGCAAACACTCTCTATATTTAATATTTACTATACTACCTAGCTTAGATTATGATGATAAAAAGTAGATATTAGTATTTAAAGTAGAGGTTACAGTATAATTATAGCAGTGTATCACAGAAAGTGATCACTGTGATGTAAGCGATGTTAGCCCAAAGGATGAAGTATCTGACTCACGACTGAAAGGTCGTTTGTACAAATTCAATACTATTGACGTAGGCCAACTCCTAACACAAACATATAAGCTACTAGCTTTTGCGCGCGGCTCTACTCGCGTGGTACCTACATCAATAAAAAGTAGCCTATGTCCTTCCGAAAGTTTTAAACTATATCTGTACCAAATTTCATCTAAATTGGTTGAGTGGTTTAGACAGACAGATAGACAGACAGAGTTACTTTCGAATTTATAATATTAACTAAGGAAGTAAGGATTAGTTTACCCGGTAGGGTTAGCAAGAAAACTAGTACCTAATTTGCAACACAAATAGCTAGCTAACTTTAAAAAAACTATAAAGCTTGCTTTGCTCACGCTAGGTTAACTCTGTGCATGCATGTTAAGTATCGAGTTTATTCTGTAGTCATTTGGAAATTAGTACTTTCATGTCGAGTTAAACAAATTCCTAGTAAGATAACCGGGTAGTATTATTAATAACTAGATGTTCCCGCGTTTATCGTTACTGCGCCGCCC
Source organism: Catocala sponsa (assembly GCA_963564715.1). Taxonomy (NCBI): domain Eukaryota; kingdom Metazoa; phylum Arthropoda; class Insecta; order Lepidoptera; family Erebidae; genus Catocala; species Catocala sponsa. The sequence goes on along the minus strand of OY751337.1, from coordinate 27,524,925 downwards.
CCGAGGGTCGTAGCGTGACGTTATATAGCCTATAGCCTTCCTCGATAAATAGGCTATCCAACACTAAAATATTTTTTTAAAGCGAACTCGTAGGTCCTGGGATTAGTGCGTTCAAACAAACAAACTCTTCAGCTTTATAATATTAGTATAGATATGCATTTTTGTCAGTACATATGATAATATACAATTTGATTTTGTACAAAAAGAGCTCTGATGTTTCTGTGGTTACTAGAGATTACTTTCAACTATTATCTATGACAGCTTTTCTAATGTTACACGGTATAAGCGTATTAATCTATTAGGAGATAAATATCTAATGTCTTTTTCTATGATTCTTATTACAAAGAGACACAGTTAAGTATATTTTGTTCCGTAAGTAACATCAAAGTGGTACTCAGAGCAGCAGCAGCTTGCCTAAACAAACAACTTGAAGCAACAGTGCACTTGTCGTCCGTCCTTTACTCCTTGACCTTTTAATCTTTTACCTTTAGAGAAATCACGTCCGATAGTCCTTATATAAACAGTTAGATAACTAAACAAACTATGTGAAGTGTGGGCGCCCGCTAAATAGAACATCAGTATCGTGAAGGAGCCACGGACAAAAGTTGTTTGTACAACTTGCAGACTTGGGATGATGTTTTTACTTGAACTTTGTGTTCATAGCTTAAGCAAACAACGTTAGCTTTTTAATTAATGAACTGTCTGTAGTTAACTAAACGTGGTGTTTAGTATTCGTTAGCGAGAGAGCGCCATCTGGCTATTATTGCAATTACTGAAGCGAGATCGCATTTACTAACGTATGAAAATATTTTATGTTCATTTGTGTATGCATTTGGCATCTTAGGTACATAGAATATTTAGTAGTATCGCCTTTGTATAATATCTCGTGAAGATCAGATGTTGTGAAAAATTGGAGTTTGTGATACCAGCTACTGCTGAACACTCCTAAAGCCAATAAGCGACAAAGGACGTAACTTGTTATTAATTAACCACTGAACTCTATAATTATAAAGATCCATAAGCACTTGCCTGAGTATCTTAATCATTGATTCATATAATACAGTCATGTTCTTCAAATGTCTTCTTATAAATTATTATTATTATAACAATTATGCTATTAGAATTTTATATTATCTGCGGCAGCACTCCTATGGTTCTAAGAAGCAATATCTATCCCACAAACCTTGTATATTTTGGGATAATATAAAATTGGCCGAAACCGAAGGCTTTTTATCATCCCGAAACAAACACGAAATTAATGTATATTTTTATTTTTGTATTTGAATTTGGTTCCTTTTTTATATATTAAGCTACACAAAGTTCTCTACAGCGCCAAAAACAAACGCAAGCGTTGAGTTATCGGCGAGTCGGTCACCTTACAGTGCAACCACGACACATCATAATAAGGAAAACGACTTTTAAGAGGCCACAACCTATCTAGTAAATAAAAACACACTAGAGTTCCACTGAAAAGATGTGACCTTTATATCTCTTGGACCAATTTCACCATTCGCTGGTCTTTCCACCAGAGTTGAAACTTACGTGCCCTTGAAGCTTAACGCCCCAGTTATCGTGCGGGCGCTTTGGCTGCAGCGGTGCTGCAGACTCAGCACGTGTAACATCGCGAGGAGCAGGCCAAGGCCGGCAGGTCACCCGGCAGTAAGGTTACCATAGACATTATTTAAAAGTGCTTACAAAAGCTCGGCCAATTGGCAAGAAACTGAGCATTTTAGTTAACGCAATTTATAATCTCAAGCGCTGTACGAATGTGCTGTGAAGATGTGCGAGAGATTAAAAAGCACTTTCAAATAATATATGTCTACAATTGGCTAATCTGGACAAGTATAATAATAATAAAATTTATAAATTGCTTCATTTTCGATCTCTCGATATGGTTAGGTTCCAAAAAAATTAGTCTGCTCCTTTCCTTTTTTTTATACCGCGGGAGACTTAACAATCATTCTAACATTAGACACCCAGCCCAACCATATTTTGTTTCTTTCTTTTCTGACTGCCTCGATCGGAGGGACTGACCTTTTGCACAACTTTGGGGGATCCTGGATTAAATTACTGGGTTGAATAAAGTGGTAACAGGTTTTTCTTTTACGGATTTCGGAGTCCTGAATCCTTTCAGTGAGATCCTATGATATGAGACCTAAATCATAGCTGGTGTACTAGGTGCCTACTTCTTTAAGGATATACAAGAAGGTCTGCAAAATTCGAGTGTATGGTCGCCCTAGCTAGTAGGAACTGTGCAGGGTATTGATCTGACGAACGACGCGAGGTCGTGTCTTATGTACTAGTTATTATATACAAACATAAAAGAGCGACGAATTGCCGCTGTATACTTGTTAGTTCTGTATTGCGATGGTTTTAGTCAGGGACGAAGGCAAGTTTGAGCTTGTAACCAAACAAGCCCTGAACACGATGGATATTTTGGATATATTTGCGATCGCCATTGCTAGTTAAGAGTCGACACATGAGACAAGAGAGACATGGCAACGAAAGCATATTTTTTTAAATTTTCTTTTTGTCATATTTATATTTAACTAGCTACTGCTCGCAATTTTCTCCACCTGAGAAATAGGTGATGTTGTCTGGAAATCTATTTAACGCGTTACGGATTATGGAATAACAATTTCCCAAACATCTTCACATTCTTTCCACATTTTTAATATAAGTTAAACTTCAGCAAGCGTTAGAAATGCCTACGAAAGGTTTGTGCCTGGTGCATTTGTAACTCAATCACGTAATGCATTTAATTCTTTGCAAATGCGTGTCGTAGATAGATAATACCAAAAGTTCGGTTGCGGTAGGCGGCGGGCGTTCCGAGCGTGGGTCGCAAGTATAGAGCCGGTTGTTTTCGGCGTGCCGAGGTCGGCAGGTGAGGAGATTCGTGGCGCGTATTGATCTGCCCGACGATGCGGCGACGACTACGGGACGTGACCGGAGTTATAACACACACTTTTTCAAACACATTCGACCTTTTTTTACTAGATGTGCCCGCGGCTTCACCCGCGTTTATGATTACTGCGCCTCCCCCGTGGGTCGTAACGTGATGTTATATAGCCTATAGCCTTCCTCGATAAATGAGCTATCCAACACTAAAAGAATTTTTTAATTCGGACCAGTAGTTCCTGAGATTAGCGCGTTCAAACAAACAAACAAACTCTTCAGCTTTATAATATTAGTATAGATTGTGGTGTGATATATCGTGAAACAACGTAACTAACAGCTCTAAATGCTTTAAATATTTAAATATTTTAATAAAGTAACCTTAAATTGTGTAAGCTGCTACTGTCTGATAGATAAGTATTATAGATGAGTGGACGGAGATAATGGAAAATTAACCGCCCGCCGCGTTCTAAAGCTTCTTAGATAGTATTGATGGATGGTTTAAGTGCACCGTAGTGTCTAGTTACAGTCAGGTGCTACGATCCTCTCACGGAACAATCCAAAGTGATCCTCAATAGTTGAAAGGCCGTCTATAATAACAATCGTTCTATCTCGTTAGTTTGGGGGTATGTCACGCGGCCAGGAAGATGAGTAAGATAATATTCATAGACTTGAACTTGTGACCTTGATGTCATCATTTATTTATTTATTGTACGGTTTGTCGAAATCGCAGGTTCATGTTCTGCTACATGGATATTTTTTTCCTTTTTCATAGTTTACATTCTATTTTAGTATGCGAAATGCTTCAAAATATCTTAATATACTTCATCGGCTTTAAACATAGCTACCTATAAGAATATTGTTCTTGTAAAATCCCCGTATTGACTTGTTGGGTAGAATAACATTGCATAGAAATTATCTCCAATTATTTATATACGTACATTACAATGAAGTTATTTATTTACCAAGATGGCTGTGCTTAGGGGAGGTTCACCCTCGTGATTGGGCGCGTAATGAACTGACAAATTTACATTTATAGCTCCAAGATATACCTCGTTAACATGTATTATCTCTTCATTATTATCTCGGTTTGTGCAATGTGGTCACACAAATATGTGGTTATATATTATAACGAACTAGCTTTTGCTCGCGACTTCACTCGTGTAAAAGTGCGTTAGATTTAGGAGAATTTTAAAAATCGGTGGTGTGGTTTTTGAGATAAGCCCTTACAAACAAACAAACAAAATATCAAATCTTTCCTCCTTATAATATTAGTATAGATGAGCTTCAGTAAATTTTATGGATATTAAACATACGTATTTCGAATCACTATGGTAATAGATTAGTGTTTATGTTAAAAGTTGATTGATTGAATTATATTGAAATTAAACACACATAATATATCGAATTATGTCTGTAATTACCAAATGGATAGGTAGATGTATAGTTCATTTACATTTCACTGCCTTTGTGCTATATTATGTGGTAGAATATTACTTGTTTTTATTCTTTATTTAAAAAGATAACAAAGTACTAGGAATAATGGCTGCGTCGCCGGGACTTAACAAACATACAAACAACGGACACATAGTACACCCAGACTCGGCATACCGAACTATTTGAAGATCACACAAATTCTTGTCCCGCGTGGCGATCGAACCCAAAGAAACATGGAAGCGAGCTTATTGTCGTCTATTGGGCAACGTTACAGACTCCGTGTTTCTACTGAGAATTTCCTAGCAGAAAACCTCGTGCATTTTTTCCGTTGTTCTTAGATAAATCTATAAGTTTAGGTTACAACTCGATCCACGGCAGTCTTTGGAGACTGCCGATAGAAGTGAAAACTTTAAACCTTGATCATAAACACTTCTTTATAAACAAAAACAAAAAATAATTCAAATGGAAAGCGTGGAAGCGTGACGATGACGCGAGTTCTATGATTTTTGTTCACCCAAAAAGTGCTCAACGCGCCTAACTTCTTTTTCACTTCAAAAACGTTAGTCAAATTTTCTGTGTTATTTCGTCCGTCCGTTCAATGATTGGTTTGTCAGTCAGACGTCAGCCGCATGTAATCGTTTCTGAAGTTTGTGTTTACTCCACTGAGTACATAGACAGAGAGCAGGTGGCTGTCGGTCATGACAGCCTTTTATGTTATTTTTAGAGTGTCTCTTTTGCCCGTTTCCATAAGTTTATCGTTATGTTTGCATGCGATGTTAGGTTCTTATGTTAGTGTGCAGTAGCAGCCAGGAGTCTGGCAAAGTGCTCGGCAGAGAGCAATAGGTTTACTCCTTATTACGAAGGACTTAAAACATACCTGGAGAATTGTGGGTGTAATACTTAATGTTTACCTCTTTGATTATCTACAGGCATAAAAGCCTATGTACCTAGGTACGTTTTATTGTTCGCCTATTTGCGTAAAGTTTGAAGAAAATTATATACTTTATTTATTTATTTTGGCTTATCAACAACTACACTTATACTAATCCACTTTTCTTTTACATAATTAATAACTACATAATAATATAGTAGCCTTTTACAGGCAAGCACAGCATGCACAAGTTTTGTAAAGTAAATAAAGCGAAATTTAGAAAATTTATTTAAAAAAATTAATACCAATTACTAATAGAATTATAAGTTAGGACAAATCTCTTGTAAACAAATGCTAATGATTAATTAGAAGTGCACACCAGTTACACAGCCAATGAGTACCACGCATTGAGATACTGCTGCCACTAAAAACTCTTCTTATAGAGAAACCAAATAACGTACTTACTTGATAGATGTCGGATACGGAGCTTCATTCTCGACTCTCATTCTCGATATGAAATTCTACACGCAATTGACGACGCTGTTCCAGAAATATTATATTTCTTATATTAATGTCTACACTTAGGAGTCAGATTTATAAGGTACTAGCCATTCCTCGAGCACAGTACTTTTATTCGGGAAGAAATATCCTCCTATGTCCTTATCTTATCTGTACCCCTGACCACGCGTATGCGAAATTTCATGATGATCGGTTGAGTAGTTCAGGCGTGGAAACGTGACAAACAAACTCACATTCGAAATTATATTAGTTAGGATTTAGTTACGTAGTTATGGTATTGGATTTGTGGCCCCTCTACGTGCACTCTTGTGCGATAAACGGGACTCGCGGGACGAGATGCGCTCTAGCTATTTATTTGTGCGGTAATACTTTACACAAAGGAGTTTCGCTGCAGCCTAGTTATTTATAACTAAGTGACCGTCCCCCGCGGTTGCCACGTTTATGATTATTGCTCTGCTCTCATAGCTTGTTTATACTGACAATGTTACTTCTAGATAAGTAGGTTTCTAAGAAAGATTTTTTATATACGTATAATCGGTTCAGAAATTTCGAAATTTTGAAATTGAATTTATTACGGTCTTATTTTTTAAAACACAAGTATAACATAATTTTAAAATGTAATCTACTATTGTCAAACACTGTTAGTAGTTATTGTTAACTTGTATGGCTATTAAAATTATAAAAACTATTTAATTTTAATGTTACACTTTCCCCAACGCTTCGGTTGCTTTTCGGCAGCCATGTTCACGGGGAGACTAAGATTATCGAATACAAATAGATCTTTCCTCTATAAATATCACTACATATTATAAAACAAAGTTCCTCACCGCGTCTGTCTGTCTGTTCACAATAAATTCAAAAACTACTGAACCGATTTTTATGCGATTTTACATCAATAGACAGAGTAATTCATGAGAAAGTTTTAGGTGTATAATTTGTTAAGGTTTTGTACTATTCGTACAAAGCCGGAGCAGATCGCTAATAGACATTGAATGCATGTGTAATGTGTGTTGTTCTGTGGCGCAGGCGCGACTCTGGCGGTGATCATCGACATGGACCAGGGCACGTCGGTGATCTTCAGCGCATGCGTGGCGGTGTTCTACACGCTCTTCGGAGGTCTCTACTCCGTCGCCTACACCGACGTCATACAACTCTTCTGCATATTCATAGGCATGTACAATCATTGAATACCTATCTAGTACCTTTTCTGGAAACTTTATTGAGTACAACGCTCAGTAGAAGCAAATGTTTTTGCAGCCATTTTAAAATTGAAATAGCAGCGATAGCCTAGTGGGAGATCGTTGGACTGCGACGCAGAGGTCTTGAGTTCCCTCCTCCTTAAGATCCTATCCTCCTTGAGATCCGAAGGCGCGAATCTCTGACTTTCCGGAATGGTGTGCGTAATAAATTGTTAATTGTCGCTCGCTTTAAAGGTGAAAGAAAAATTGTGAGGAAACCTGCATGTTCTCCATAATGTTCTCGAAGATATGTAAAGTCTGCCAACCCGTACTAGGCCATCGTGGTGGATTATGGCTTAACCCTTCTTGCACTGCGGAGAGGCCCAGCAATAGGAAAGATCTCATATTATTATATGTATAGAATGGCAGGTTAACGCCAGACCTATATGCTACAAAGTGGCCCGCCACGATATTTGAATAAGGAACTGGCGATATCCACAACAGTAGCCAGATATCCATATTGCAAAAGTTCAGCTCTCCAATATGTTACTTTTATGTACTATTTGGCAACGACTATTGTAGCAAAACTCAACATGAAGTACCGTAACTTCGTATGACTTTAGCCCTGAGGGGTGACATTGGCACTGAATTGGAAAAACTTTGAAGTGCCCACCAGACCACGTTCATACTTTTTGGCGAAAAATACACGTGGAAATCAATAGATCACTATAAACTGTCAGTAAAACAGCTTCTTCTAATTAAACAGTTTTTCCAATCAAGGGTCAATGTCAGCCCTCAGGGCTAAAGTCATACGAAGTTACCTCTACCCTTATAGTTCAGTTAAACAAATTGACATGGTCCACACTCAAAATAAATTGGATAGTAAGCATGCACAATAATCAGCAATCATAAATAATATCAAAGTAGTCTATTTGAAAATTATGTACTTTCCAATATCTTGTCATGCTATTGCGTAAAATAATTACTTCGACTAATTATACTGCAAGTTGTTTTACGTTAACGCGATCGTTTCGATCGCGTTAACGTAAAAACAACTTGCACTAGGCACTCAGAACCCTGGCTGGTCCAGCTGAACAGGTTTTGCTTTATTTTGCGTTGTGCTACACAAGATATTGATCTATGTAATTTGTGACCTAAGTATCTTTTGTTATTTATATAACTTGGAAGTTTAAAATATAGTAGGATAGCGATCGGTATCAAACTGCACTGGTTTGTTGGCTTATACCGTCATACTATGACAGCTACCAAACTTCGGCAGCATGTTTCCTGAGTCGCTAAAGTAGTACAAAGTAGTCTCATTTACCAGCAGTCCTTCTTTGTTGCGACAGAAAGCACAAAAATCTAGCTTGTAACCTATTATTCGTAGTGTATGGTCTATAATTATGCTTAATGTGGATTGAATGGTCTCTTAGGTTTATGGATGTGCATACCATTCGCGTGGGCCAACGAACATGTGAAGCCGCTGAGCTCGATGGAGGTGGACTGGATCGGGAAGGTGGACCCAGAGTACTACTGGTTCTATGTCGACTACGGACTACTGCTCGTCTTCGGTGGCATACCCTGGCAGGTCAGTCAAGTACCGGCAAAGTCTACATGAATAAAGTTTGACGTCTGAGTTTAATTTGCCAACTGTTTAATTATGTAATATCAAACTCAACACTAATTAAATTCTGTACAGAAAGTTTAAGTTAAGTGTTTTCGTATTTGGTTAACTTTAAATTGGTTGCTTGATGTTTAACTTGCATATATCCGCACCGAGTTGTACCTATTTACAATGTATTATATAAACAGCATCAGTGGGCACAGCTACTTTTGCATGTACCTATATTACATATATAAGTGGGTATATTGTCGAAGATCTCTAAGACTAAATTGTCTACCTTTTGTTACTTTTTGACTGTGGAGATATTTTTGTATAATATAATACATTTTTTGTTCAATAAATAAAAGTCTTTACAAAACACATTACAGGCTACTTATTGTATTAAATTCACATTAAAACTATATTTAATCAAAAGGAAAACATTTACAATATAAATATTAGACACAAAAAGACTTGTTTATGGAGTCTGTTTTTACATTGTATTACCTAGGTCAGAGACCTGTGTTTCAGACTGTTTCTAATATAAAATTTTTATCCTTCTTTTAATAAAGTAAGGGTCTACAAAATCATTTATACATGTACTGCATAATAATTACAAGTAGTCCTTATGTTAGCACTGCCGGCTTATAAACTGAACAGTTGTATGTTCTCAGTACTAACAAAGCTCTGGTATCGTTTAGGTATATTTCCAACGCGTGCTGAGCAGCAAAACGGCAGGTCGTGCTCAGATCCTGTCGTACGTGGCCGCTATTGGCTGCATATTCATGGCCATCCCGCCTGTGCTCATTGGAGCCATCGCTAAGGGAACAGGTTAGTATACCGAACTCTTTCAATAAACTCTTATACCAGAAATTTGTGCCAAAAAGGAGTTGACGAGAGACCAGGCATCTTTAAATTGTAAGCTTTACCAAGTGGACCAGTGATCGTGGTTTACTAAGCTATCTTTGATTGCCATAGAAGATAGATTCATTCTGATTCTTAAGGTGTACGATATTTAAAACGCAATGCACAATGAAATCATTGAACAGAGAACAGCTTGACTTGGTACAGAATATTGCAACTAAACAACCTTGTGTTGTATTGCTGTGGGATATCATTGTGCATTTCGAAGGATTTCGAAGCTCGCAGGGAAAGCAATGAACTGTCAACAGGGGAGATTAGTGATCATTGTCTGGTGCGCTGGCAAAGCAGCATTTGTGCACTGTTACTGACGTTCATTATCTACTGTAATTAGTTGTATGCTACATTAACGAAAATTAAACAGAAGTCTGCAAGTGAACTATTTAATAATAGGGGTTTAAGTATGGAGTTGTCGTTTTATATGAAGAAAATCGCTAACGTTGTATGTTGTACTAACTATTTCATTGCTTGTATTTAGGCAACTGTGGTTTCTCTTAAATTAGCAAATACATCAAACATCATGCAATTATGGCGAATTGAAAAACGAATACGGGCAGACACTAAGCGATATCGCGATAACAAATATAAATTGTATAAAAGATAATTGACATTTATTATTAACAAGAGATAGTGCATTTTCCAAATATAAATGAATTTAAAATAACCATTGCATTTTGTACAGCAACCGCGAAATTAGATGTAAGACAAGCGGCAATTTCATAATTAGAGACCTGGTATGTAATCTGAAGTTTAAACTCGTTATTGCAACAAATCATGACCCTAAACCAGTGTCGTTTCTGTAGCATGGAACGAGACGGACTTCCGCGGTGACTTGACTCCTGACGGCCAGCTGACATCAGACCAGACGTCCATGATCCTGCCGCTAGTGCTGCAGCACCTGACGCCTGACTTCGTGTCGTTCTTCGGTCTGGGCGCCGTGTCAGCCGCCGTCATGTCCTCAGCAGACTCCAGCGTACTTAGCGCCAGCTCTATGTTTGCCAGGTGAGTTATGTGGAATGGAAGATTTAGGGTGAAGATAAGTCTGTAAAATAGTGATTGCAAAGAAGACCTCATCAAAACCTCTTTCCCTCTAATCACAAGGGTTAACCACATGGTAGGAGCGGTATTGGTGGCGGATATTTTTGTATTGTTTGATTTACATCTACAGGCTTGTCTGGTGTGGGACCAATGGATTCTATGTGTAATAATGAACTCTATTAGTAATAAATAATTTTGATTTATTTAATTTAGTGTGTATCAGCTCGGGTGGCGTGTGTAATATTTCATACTAATTCAAATATACCATAAAAACGCCGCCGATACCGGTGCGCCTCCGCCGTCTCTGTGCGGTGGACTTGGATAGATAAAGTAGCGTTGTGACATTACCGAGCAAATTAGTATAGTCAGCCTTTTTTTGTTTTCGTACGGCCATGTTCTTTTTATTTGTTCTGTTAATATGTAGCAAAAGCCGACTATAAAAGTTGTTTTTTTTTTACACCCGCTCTTACAATGGTAATAGTTTTATAATGATAAAATGTTGGCCGTATTGCCTGTAATGTATTTTTTTAATACTTATTACGTACGTTTAACTAGAATAAATATTTCTTAGCGATAGCCTAGTGGAAAACCGTTGGACTGCCACGCAGAGGTCTCGAGTTCGAACCCAAGGCATCTCTGACTTTTCGAAGCTATATGCGTATTAAATAGTTGATTATCGCTTGCTTTAACGGTGAAGGAAAACATCGTAAGGAAACCTGCATGTCTGAGAGTTCTCCATAATGTTCTCGAAGATATGTGAAGTCTGCCAACCCGTACTAGGCCAGCGTGGTGGACTATGGCCTAACCCTTCTCATAGTGAGAAGAGGCCCGTGTCCCCGTGCCCGTGCCCATTTAATAAAATACTGTTGACAACACAAGGATATAAAGCTGAAATCCATAATCTTGCGATGGTTTGGTCTTTGTAAAATGTTGTTTGTTGTAAATTTATAATAATGACTTTTAAATTATGAATCCGAAGCTGTTCCGTGTTAATATAACTTGGTCGCTGAGCTGACTAAACTACGTTATCTCTTAACAGGAACGTGTACAAGCTGATCTTCAGACAGAACGCGTCGGAGATGGAAATCATTTGGGTGATGAGGGTCTCTATCCTGGTGGTGGGCTTCCTTGCGACGCTCATGGCGCTCACCATACCCTCCATCTACGGACTCTGGTGAGTCACTGTTTGGTGTGGTCCAAACATATTTTGAGTTGATAATATAGAATAGTATATCGTTGACCTTGTTTGTCTAAATGCAGGACTTAAGGTATGATACCTAAATTTCGCTGCCTTTATTAATGAAGGTCTAATGTGTTAGGGTTCGGTTGCCGTCTACTGAGCAATTGCAGCTGCCGAGCTGTGATTGAAAAAGCTCAAATGACTCTTTGCCTAAAATGTTGTTTAATATTATAGTCTTTCACTTCGGTCACTGGGTTCTTTACTGCTTAGTACTTATTTTATTGACAAATTAAAGAGTAAGTCGATAAAATAAAGGAAGCTATGGTCCGGTCCTACATTTTACTTTTAGGAAATAAATAATAATAAAATAATCTAATAAAATATATTTAATAAGGTATTGTCTTCTACGCGAATGTTATTCATTGAAATTAAACTACTATATACGGATTTTATCGCGTTGTTTATTTGACACTTTATTACAAAATTTTGAAAACTATTACACTACTACTACTATTAAACTTTACTAATGTTTAAGCTAATTAAATTATTGAAACTATTAAAACTATTTATACTATTACTATACTATAATACTATTTATATTTGTGTTTACACTTTCCCCGACGATTCGGTTGCTTTTCAGCAGCCATGGTCACGGGGAGGTGACAATAATTTAATTAGCTTAAACATTAGTAAAGTTTAATAGTAATAGTAGTGTAACAGTTTTTAAAATTTTGTAATAAAGTGTCAAATAAACAACGCGATAAAATCCGTATATAGTAGTTTAATTTCAATTTAATAAGGTAATTAAAACTATGATAAGAGAGTAAGTAATAAAAAATTTCTGAACTGCGTACAAAAAGTATTAATTTAAAACTAGTATTATAAAACTAGACCGAATTGTCGAGCTAGAGTTCTACTGCAGGAGTCAGATTGAAATATATTTTTACTAACAGCTTCAGCGGTTCCGTGGCATAAGATGCTGATCGTAAAGTACCGAAGCAAGGCTTATCAAAATAATTTACATTTGAGTACTGCGCTAACTTTAGTGCACTGTTTAGTGACTTTCTTTACGTGATCAGCTACGATGGCAATCGAATATTCGATCATTTTATTCGAATGTTAGACATTGATGACAATGGATACGACTTTGTAATGCGCGCTTGTGCTGTGGTACAATTAAAGAAGTTTAATTTCAATGTTTAACATAAACAAAAGACAATATTATCATAAAATACATAGGTATACAAATATGTTCAATGTTCAGCTACTAATGTTCATAACTGTGCCAAAGTGGCATGCATACGGTCCGCCTCATTGGCGATGTCAGGTGTACCGCGTAACGCGGGGTGACCCAAATAGCAGGCTCCAAGGACACACCTTGATTTACCCTTGACCAAGTTAAAAGTGAAATTTTAATAAATCTTTAATACTGCCTCGGTTGCGCGGTAATGTTTTGTTTTTTGTTATGCTTCTTTTTTTTAAACTCCTGCACTAGGTATAATTCCTGTATCACGGGGGCCTTAACAAACATTTAAACAAAATACACACAGAACATCTAGGTATTCAGTTATGATTTGTAAACAAAATTTTATTGTAAACTTGGCGATTAAAAAGAGTGGCCATGAGTTTCTTGCCCGTTCTTCTCATGAGCCCTACACCCTTGCTTTGCTGAACGTGGCAGTAAATGTAAATTCACAGAAAAATTTAGTGTAACTTTGACATTCATAAGTGTTACCTTGTAACCTAACTTGAATAAATTTATTTTTGATTTTGTGTCTGAGTCTGGACTCAGAACAAATATTTGTGGATCACACAATTTTTTGTTCCGTGTGAGGATCGAACCCACGAAACTCGGTGCAATGGTAGCGGTGAGGCGACCACTAACCATGACCACTATGCCATGAGTGTAGTCATGGTGACATGGGTGACATGGGCATTCGATTCCTGTGTCGGGCAAAGCGTTATTAAATTTTTCTGTCTAGAACTTATTTAGTAGCAGCACTAAGTGTGGAACTTAATTATTTAATTAAGTTCCAATAAAATTAGTTATTTAATTATTTATTGTTGCAATATATTAAAAATTATACCAGTGGCTTCCTCCTTTCTTCTCTTCTATCTATGTTGCCGTGCCGACAGGGTCCATATTTGGTCTTTTATGTTATTATTTGTAACAACATGTAATTACATATGGAGAGCAATAAAGCATCGAAATTGAAATTGAAACTGTACCTATCTGTAAAAAGACAGGCTCGCCCCTATTACATTGGATCTAAAAACTATAATTATTTGAATATTTAATAAATTTTTATAAATTTTTCACTAAATTGTATCATATATATGCTGTGAGTTAACCAAATAAATAAATAAATAAGATGTGAGTTCTGAGTGTAATACATCTCTGCATACCCTTTCGAGGATATACAGGGTGTCCGGTAATTAATGGATAAACTTGAAATGTCTTATAGTAGAACTGATGGTCGTTCAGAACAAAATATGAAAAAAGTCTATCTTAACTACTACCTGAGATATAATTTTTTTAATTACCATATAATTTAACTTTCTTGTACACTACGACCATAAATTAATGAATTCCATCGGATTGTTGTTGTTTTATAATCAAACACTAATTATGCTAATAAATAGACAGTCAAAAGTATGACTAGCTATTGCATTTTTTTTTTTTTTTCTGAACGGCCCTCAGTCCTACTATAAGAAATTTCAAGGTTGTCCATTAATTACCCGACACTGTATAAGCGCGACGATACGTACGAGTATGTCTCTATGTATGTTTTTGTAGTTATAAAAGTAGGTCACACAAACACAGTCGCAAAACTTCACTAGTTATTCACAGACTCTATTATACAACCACACAGCCGGTAGATAGCAAAATTAATTTTAATATATTATTTAAATTTCTTTGCTTCCATATTCATAAATCATAAACGTTCGGCGAAATATTTTTTACTAGCTTTTGCCCGCGGCTTCGCTCGCGTTAATTTAGAATTTGACAATCAATTCGGGTCGTACTCTGCTTGTAATAATATAATTCGATCATGATTCGAAAGACACGTGGCGCCATCTATTATCATAAGAACGTTATTGTTGTTTTCCTCGGGAACAGTATTTTTTTGGGATGAAAAGTAGCCTATGTCTGTTTCTGTACACCTGACAAAATATGTAAAATTTCAGGATGATCGGTTCAGTGGTTTAGGCGTGAAAAGGTAACAAACAAACAACCAAACAAACTCATTTTCGCTTCTATAATATTAGTTAGGATTAGGATTTGCATTTGGCACGAATATTGATTATACAAGAAGATGTTTAGTGTTTAAAACGTAAATAAACTTTATATTATAGCTAAACCATTTAATTGAGTCCTCGCCTGCGGGGTGCAGCGACGCAAGGGGAAGGACGAGAGCGGGAATGCAGAAGGGTGCGGGCGGCGGGCGAATTTTTGTCAAAACTCAGTTCGGTCGCTGCACGATTAGCGATCGCACGTGACGTTTGTTGCCGACGCTTTGTTCGAGATATACAAGAGATTACATTCTAAAGATGAGTCGAAATATCTTCGGACATAAAATTAGTAGTCAGTGCAAGCAAATGGCTTTTAATGTATATGAATATTTTAGAAAAAAGAAACTAGATCCTAATTCTGCTGAATATTAAGAAGATACGTCCTTAAACAAAACCGTAGCAAAAGTTACTGGACTATCGGAAAAGTCTGTATCTAGAACTGTACACCAAGCAAAATTATTAAAAGACAACGATCGATTTAAATCACCGAAAAAAGTAAAACAGATTCGCAGAAAAAAATCCGTTTGATTATCGTACATTGTGGGGGCCAAACTGGGTTTATAGACGGAGCACTTTTGATGTTTAAATCCAAAAGTAAAACAGGTGATTATCACGATTCTATGAATTTTACGAATTTCAGTAAATGGATTAATGAAATATTAATACCTAATATACCACCAAATTCAGTTATAGTAATGGATAACGCAGCTTATCATTCGGTCAGAGAAGAAAAAAGTCGACTATGACGTCTACCAAGCCAGCCATGCAAGATTGGCTACGACGGCATAACATAACTTTTGATAGTAGGCATAGAAAATATGACTTATTTAAATTAATCAAAACCCACTTCACGGAAAATATTTTCAAAATTGACCAGTTGTTGAAAAGAAACGGACATGAAGTGTTGCGGTTGCCTCCATATTACCCAGACCTGAACCATTGAACAATTGAGTTGGTCTGGGGTGATATTAAAGGACAGTTAGCACAACAAAGTATCGGCAGTAATTTAGAACAAAAGAAACATATATTAAGAGAAGTGGAAGCACTGTATTAACCACGTAATGAAAGTCGAGGACGAGAACTGCAATCATGACGGAGTTTTAGATGATGTTGTAGATTTTATTGAAGTGAAACTTCTTTATCGACGTATGGGAGAAATTTTGTAGCAGTGTAAAAAAAAATCGTCACGTTTTTCGGTTACGCGCCATGTTGCTTTTTTTATCAAAGTTTAGTATAGTGACGTAAAGAATATAATGTAATATATTTATAATAATAACAACAATATATTAGTTTTGAAGTTTGGTTTGAAATAAGAATAACAATATATTAATTTGAAAGTGATAAAATAAAAAGACTTATTCAAATTTAAGTGAATTTACAAGAAAAGTGAGAGTGATTATATATTTCGTTTTATAAATTCAACACGTATGAGCATGATTTTAATATTTATTTGAGGTTAACCTCACTTTTTGATTGTAAGTATCAGTGAATGTATATAAATCTGTTAAAATTAGCAAGTATTAATAAATATGACTGTAAATCTAGTGAACATTATTAATTCTAAAAACAATAAAAAATATAAATTAAATAATAATTTAAAAATAAAACAAAACACGATTAGAAAATAAAAATATGTATACGTACATCTTTTTTAATTATTCGTTTTTAATTATTTATTTATTCAATTTTAATTTTATAAAATCGTTGCATTTCTACAAGATTAACTGTCATCATATAATTGTATTACTTTCAAAAGATAATTCCAATTATTTATTCATAACTTGTGTAATTGATTAAGTCATTAAATATCTGCTTTGAATTATTTTTATTAAGTTATGAAATAAATATTAATATTAAAGTTAGTTAAATAATTTTTGTTAACTAATTAACTAATTAATGTCGTAAAGAAGTTTCACTTCTTACCTGTGTACTCTGGTACACACACACATTTTTTTATTAATGTTCAGGATAATTCGGATAATTCTGATGAGGACTGGTTCGAAAGTGAAGGATCAAGTTTCAGTGATATCGATATGGACATAAGTGATTGATTTATAATTTGTTTTTTTTTTCTTATAATAAATAGTATATTCGTTTATTTTATTTATTACCTACATATTTTGTTTCGCATAATTTAGCAGTCAGTAATTAATATTTTATTTATTACCTATATATTTTGTTTCGCATAATTTGGCAGTCATTAATTAAGTTTTAAATGAATAAACCATCACCTGTTCACCGTTACCCACTGTGACGTCACATATCTTAAGATCTATATAATGCACATTTTATCTCATGTATGTCATACTACGAGCGCCCCCCGCCCGCACCCTTCTGTATCCCCGCTCTCGTCCAATCCCCGCACCCCTGTACCCCGCAGGCGTGGTCTCAGTTAAGCGGTCAGCCTTTAGTTCAATGTATCGGTGTTGCAGTACATCTAATATTGTTATACAAAGATGGTAATTAATTTGCATTTGTCACGTGTGGTCTCGTTTTAACGGGAAAGGAAAACATCGTGAGGAAACCTGCATGTCTGAGAGTTCTCCATAACGCATATACTGCTGAGAAAGTTTATTAATAAAAACCGCTCGTGAATTCTATTTCATTCTAGCGCATTGCTTTCTTTTCAATATCAGTTCGCGATACCATCCTGTATAATGTCACGCAGCATGTTTGAAAGTGAGTTATGATCAAGGTTTTCAGCCAAGGATAAACTTTGAAATAAGGTTTCCTTGAAAAATTCTGGCACGTGATTAAATACATATAAATTAAAATCAGGTGGGTAAGTCTCGTCTAAATAATTGATGAATCGTCGAAGTTATTGAGTGATCACCGGGTTTCAGCAAAGGTAAACTGAAAATGAGCAGTGTGGGGAATGTATAAATATATAGGGTCAAGCCTGATTCCGGTAGGGGTAGGCAGAGATCGCTCGATCAATTTCCACTTGCTGATCCAAATCAAATCAAATCAAATCAATTTTATTTGCATAATACAAGTACTTAAGGTTGGTACAATAGAATTATGGGTACGCTTAATTATAACCTGCAGCACGTGTACAAATTTCTAAAACTTATTAAAATAAGGATGAATCATATATATTTTTTTTAGAGTAGTTATAGAGCCTCGTTGATTTCAGCATGAATAGGCTGGTTTGACCGGGGAAGGACCCTTTCACAGAATATGTTGTGTTTCGTTTGGTAAGTGAGAGTGCCGGAGGCCCAATCACCCCCTTGCCCCCTTCCCGCTTCTTCTCCTTCCCACTTCCTTTCCTAAGGGATGGGAAACGCGCAAGTGATGCTTCTGGTGTTGCAGGCGTACATAGACTACGGTGACCACTTACCATCAGGTGGGCCGTATGCTTGTTTGCCACCTTAGTTGTATAAAAGTTATGTCAATCTCCTCCTGGTCTATCTTTCTTGCAGTATTTCATGCTCATGTCCAATTAGGGTATTCTTAGCCTCTAGAGAGTGTATCTGATCTGAGAACGCAGGCCTGGGCCTGCCCCTACAATATTAATATTCTAGGTATGTAAAAGTTTAGGAAAAGTTTTATTGCACCCACATTTCGAAAACTGTAAGGTCCAACTTTATAGGGGACGAGTCTATTGTCGTCGACCGGCCACACACACGGGCGACTAAGAATACCGAATTAACAATTCAATTAACCCTCGAACCAGTGACCTCATGCAAGCATTCACTATTGCTGTGCCCCTAAGGCAGGTACCTACTTTTTAAAATTACGCTATACTTTACATGCTCGGAACCCAAAACTATTTTGGTCAAGATTTGAATGGGCTATTTCACAAGTGATTATGGCTTGTGTCGTCCATGGTGCTATGGTGTGTCGTCATAACTGATATGGCACATTACATGACAAATGACACATAAGCATCGGATCGTCATTAGCCACATTTATTGTAGATGTCGCAACGTATAACCGCGCGTGTGCCCGCGATCGTTGGCTCCTTAACGTTCGTAGAACTATGAGTTGTTGAACATGGCTTATACTGTGGTTCTGTCTGATGTCTTATTAGTTATTTTTTTATTCTTCGATGTGATTGTCTAAACCAGACATTTTTACATAAATGTTATTAAGTATAACAAACCATTAAAGGTTAATAAAGAAAATTTACAAATGAAGTACTGCTATCATATCACACATATTTAGCAGCCTCTAAAGACGGTTCAGCCAATATGGATTGAAGAAACCCAATTTCTGTTGGTTTATTAAGCTTTACAATATATTTGTAGCCGTTATATGACTCAGAACGATATCTGTCTAAATTATAAACTCCAACAAAGTTATTGATATACTCAACAGGCTGAATATATAACTAAATAAATATAATTAAAACTAATCTAGATCAACTAATTAAGTGTTTCTAAATCCGAAGCCATATTTCTCGTTGTGTCTGTTTGTTTTTCAAGCTTTCCGCAATAACCCCTGTACGTAGGTACCTACGTAAAATGATGAGTAGGTAGGTACGATAAGATCGTCGTACTCATAATTTTGTAGCTTGGGATTTAATATAACAACTTAGCCGGAGTATTCTCTAGTTACGTTCAGTAAAATGTCTATTTTATTCTGTACGCATATATCGACATATTTCATGCATAAGAAGTCGGAGTTTAAGGCTAGTATGAATAAGTTAGTCATTAATCACCGTTATTTTGTAAACACGTAGGCTGAAACATTTATATGTATTACAACAAAATACTACTTTATAATCATCGTTGCCGTACGTAATAGGTAAGTACCTATCAAAACATCAGGTGACAGTGTGAGAATATGCAACAATATTTTCTATTTCAAGCTTTTCTTAGAAAGGCGGCATCAATTGTAAAATTCTACAAACAAATTAAACTGATAGACATGCTATACTTACAGTAAACGTTTATGCTTCTTTAAATATGAAATCAATAAACAGTCCAAGGTTTAACATAGCAAGTATAAATGCTTCAGAAGAATCATATCAACGATTTTTTAATCCAGGACTTGACCTATCTGTCCGCTAAATTTCATCTTCATCTTCGTTTTATTGTGTATCAAACATCTTAACAAAATTTCACATTTTTTATAAGATGTTAGTAAAAGTACTTTTTCCTGGATGAAAGCCCTATGTCCTTTTCTGTCCTCCTGATAAGGTGTATGCGAAATTTAATGATTATCGGTCAAGTAGTTACCGCGTGAAAGCGTAACAAACAAACTCACATTCGCATTTATAATATTAGTTAGGAAGATGGTCAGACAGTCCAATTCGGCGTCCATAAAGCTATGGTATTAGCACACAGCGATTATAACCGTCGGCCATTGACCTACATACATGTGTGTCCACCTTCCTCCGTCCAGGGCTAATGGAGCTGGACGAACACCGGCGATCATCAACGTCATTATACTACGTTTATGATTGGATCGTATTCGTGAGCACTATCGCGGCGCGCTCTTCATGTTCTAAGTGATGTAAGGAACCTTGGTTAACCTATCGTTGATATATGACAGGCGCTATGGAAATCTATTAGATACTATTTTAATATTTTTTTTATTAAATTTGCAAAACTCGGAAGAGTAAAGCAGAGTTGCTAGACTGCACGACTATATTTTCTGATGAAGTCTAAGATGATTTCGAGAGATCTTAGAAATATTGATGAATTGTGAAACTTAGTAGCCTAGACCGCGCTCACTATATAGAGTCTTTTATATAATTGTGTACATATAATGTTTCCATTATGATCAGTTTAGCTATTTTGATGAAAGACAGGCACAAATTAAAGAGTGTCTCTTCTTGTTTATGCAGCATGCAAACAGCCTAACAAAATCTATCTATCACTATACAGATTTTGGATTTTATTTGTATAGATATTTTATGTAGTGTATTTAATTTTATCATATACGGGACAGCCTCCGGGCCTCCGGGCCTTAAGGTATCGTTAGCCTTCTGGTTGCGGAGGTCAGGTGGCAGCCGCCCCGTGTAAAAACTGATATCCAGTCAAATCCGGTTAGACTAGAAAGCCGACGCAAGTGACTTGGGAATAATAAAGGCTAGGGAGAAGATATACGGGAGACCGTTGAACTGCCACACAAAGGTCTCAAGTTTGATCCCAAGGCGCGTATGTCTGATTTTTCGCAGTTATGTGCGTAATCCTAACTATCTTAATCCTAACTAATATTATAAAAGCGAAAATGAGTTTATTTGTTTGTTTGTTTGTTACCTTTTCACACCTAAACCACTGAATCGATCATCCTGAAATTTTGTATATACGTTGTCAGGTGTACAGAAACGGACATAGGCTACCGTTCATCCCGAAAAAAATTACTGTTCCCGAGGAAAACAACAATAACGTTCTTATGATAATAGATGGCGCCACGTGTCTTTCGAATCATGATTGAATTATATTATTACAAGCAGAGTACAACCCGAATTGATTGTCAAATTCTAAATTAACTCGAGCAAAGCTGCGGGCAAAAGCTAGTAGTTAATAAATATCGCTCGCTTCATCGATGAAGGTAAACATCGTGAGGAAACCTGTATATATGAGAGTTCTTCATAATGTTCTTTGATATGTGAAGTCTGCCAACCTGCACTGGGCCAGCATTGTGGACTGTAGCCCAACCCTTCTAACACAAAGAAGTGGCCCGTACCCAGCAGTGGGACAGTTTAATACTGATATTATTTAGTTATAAGGAACAAATACAAGTACCAATTACTAATATGCCAAGCCAGATAAGCTTAGTTCTTGTGGTAGGAGTGAACTCACTCGATATTGATGTTATACAATACCGTAGTGCTCTCCTGATTACATAGGTACATAAAGTTGGTTGAATATGTCTCTACCTAATACATACATAAAGATGGCCGCATATACAAACACAGGGCTTCATAGAACTAAGTTATTACACCTAAGTCTGACAATGCTTGCACAGGGCAGCCCAGTAAACGGTGCTAGTCTGTGTAAGCCCACAAAGCAGTGGCACAGTATAAGCTGCTAATTGAAATTTAATCCTCAGTGCAGCGCCTCGGATCACACTCCGCCTTATATATCTCCCGAAAGGAGGCAGGGGGTGGAATGTGCCACTACTTCTAATATAAAGCTTCAATAGAATTTCATAAGTTGTAGATGCTTCAATGGAGTGAATGCAAGTACCTATTTAGATTATGTAAGTGCTTTAATGGTTATCTGCGTACTCCATGTGCAGAGTAAGAAAATGATCATTTTTATTTTATTTATTTGCTCGCGGCTTCACTCGCATAAAAGTAGGTAAATATAATATAGCCTATGTTACTCGGTGATAATATTGCTTTTTAGTGGATAAAGAATTTTTATAATCTGTTTAGTAGTTTTTGAGTTAAATCATTACAAACAAGCAAACAAAAAATCAAATCATTACTCTTTATAATATTAGTATAGATTTGTAAACTAGCTGCTGTTTTTGGTTTTGCTTGCGTGAATCCGACAGGATAACATGTATCCTGTGTGTTAAACCCAGGATATGGTCTACTCGTGTGCCAAGCTTTATTCAAATCCATTCATCGGTTTGCGCATGATTAAGTAAAATACGCTTAAACACTTTCACATTTAAAATATTGTAGACGTAATAGTATGTGATGTTTTCAAATGTTATGAAAGTGGGCCGGTTCGTAAGTCTCTGGGACTACTCGCCAAATGTAAATCGTTTTTGAGTTTTACATCCCATTTCTCACGCTTCGGCGCTCAGGAGCAGAGCGGGTCAAATAGCACAGCTAGTAAATAATATTATTTTAATTACTTATTAAAATAATTATTGTTTAGTATAATTTGAGTAATATCTCATCTCACACACTAGGAGTAAGTCCTGCGTCACTGTAGTCGGCACAGACATAGAGACAACAAAGACAAAGAGCCCGCACTCAGATCAAGTATGTACTCGTTGATCACACGAATGTTTGTCTCGTGAGTTCGAACCGACAACAAAAGACAAAGGTATTCAGATCTCTCAGTAATCTACCTAGAGATTGTGTATTATCTTCCAGACGACTTGAATATGCGATGTTCGCTCGCCTCCACATTTCAGCGCTACTATAGATGGCGCCACCCTCCCCCTATTGAACTAGCGAGCTCAGCTTACACCTGCGCTGGAATTGAAATTTTAAACCGATGTTACCTCGTCAGACTTTAATAAAACTGCTTTGCTTATTTCGTTTGTATTCTAGACGGAGAAACTGTTAGAAAATGTACACCTATTTAATCTTTAAGGTTTATTGTAGATGTATTTTAAACTGTATTTAGAAATCTATACTAATATTATAAAGCTGAAGAGTTTGTTTGTTTGTTTGTTTGAACGCGCTAATCTCAAGAACTAGTGGTTCGATTTGAAAAATTATTTTAGTGTTGGATAGCCTATTTATCGAGGAAGGCTATAAGCTATATAACATTACACTACGACCCACGGGGGCGGCGCAGTAACGATAATCGCGGGTGAAACCGAGGGAACATCTAGTATCATATAAGTACGTTGATAAACTAATAGTACGAATGATACTGTAAGCTAAAACGTCTCCTTACGCATAGATACTCACATAGACTTACGCTTTTATAATCGAAAGGGTAGGCACAGAAAGGCTACGATGTTAGTACCTATCATTTAAGACTTCACTAAGGTCTATCTGATATATCGTCAGATTCCTTATCGTATACTTAGAATTACCTAACAAAGAATCTAACAAAGGCTGTCCAACTCAGGTTCACCGAGAGGCCTCGCGAGACCGTAAACGAAATCAGAATAGCCTTAGGATTCGAGACAATAAGTAATATTATTTTACTTTGTAGTGTGAATAATAAAGCTAGCTGTGCAAGATTGTGGACTAATAGACCATGCTCCAAATCTGCGTAATAACGATTGATGGTGCGATAAATATATGATGCGCAATCCATCGAAGCGATCGTGCGCCACGGCCGCGCCTCTAATTAGGTACTTACTGCCTCTTCACACGAACACTGCATAAACATCGATACATACGTCAGATGATGTCTGACGTACACTGTATCGTCCCGTAGGTTAGATCAAACATGTTTGCAGCTCACCGTGAGTTTTAATGTTTGGGTAGGACTGAATTATTGAATTTTTCTATTAAGTAATTTTTAGTGGAGTGTAGAAATGTGCCCGTTGTCGGCCTATGGCTGAGAAACGGGTATAGTTTGACATAAAATTGTTGAAGGACTTGCTGACAATGTTTGTTTTGGTATTAGTATTACTAATTATAATGGCAATAGACGTTTTCTAATAATAGTATTTGCATTAGGTTTACGGTTCACTTAGTTGAGCGAGTGCAGCCATACATTATAGTGATTTGTCGCACATTCAACTATTATCCCTATAAAACAAGATCATTTACCCGCCGGCCGCTCTAGAAGAACATAGCAATGTTTTATGACAGACATAGATATATATTTATTGCATAAAACTGTATGTACAATGGTGTTACATAATATTAGAATCAACAGTTACCCATTCGGGTATTGCAACTTTACAGTAAACAGTAACTCTAGTAACATATTATTTATTATCAAAAACTTCCCTTAGACTATAGAAGGCATTAATAATAAGACACTTCTTTAAGGTATTTTTAAACATATTGCCATTTAATTGTTTTATGTATACAGGGATATGATTAAACACGTTAGACATCACTGTCTAACGTAAAAGGCATAGGTTGCGAACAAGCACACGTCATAAAGTGATTACCATGGTCTACATAAAGTGATGGGGATAAGAGAAAGAAAGCAGATAAAGGATCATGGGGATTTTTGGGCCTCCAGCACTCTCACTCACAGAACGAAATGCAATAATACGTATAATTGTACATCACGTGGACATTCTGTGAGAGGGTAATACATTCTCGGTCGCGCCAGCCTATTCATATTGAAACCAGCAAGTCTTTACTTCTCAAAAACCTTTGTCTGTGGATGTCTTTCCTCCTGGGATGTGCGGAGCTAAGCGGTGGCCAAAAATAATGGGTTTTTAATTATGTCTGGCATTCTAAGACTTAACAAGATAGTGTTGAGTAGCGGATGGTCAGTTTGTCAGTATAAGTGCCATATGTTTATCGCGTGTGCAGTTGAATTGTACAGAATGTTAAAAGTAGGGTGATACTAATATTAGGCTGTATGTGCTCTGAGGAGATCAGTATGTCATTATGTTAGACACCTACACGTAATTACAATTAAATATTTTATTAGTAGGCTTTACTGCGTATTATTAGAATGTAATATGGTAAATGTATTATGATTTAGGTTGACAAGGCGTTAGGCCATTGTCAGTTTACAATTGGCAGTATTCAAGTGATGTGAACTTATTGCGAAATTATTTTAATGGTCACCTCGCTACTTCATTACATTGTGACGAGTATTATAAGTTCGAATCTGACACGACAGTAGAGTACAAAAATTAGGGTTACTTGGCTATTGCAGCGAAAATATATTGCTCGCGGGGTGGTCTACCTCTCTCTTTTTTTTAATAGTTGACAACGAGTGGTTTTAGACCTGGTGTGCCAAGTTGCTATAGGCCACAGTTACCACATACCAGACAGATCGAATGCTTGCCATGTTGGTAGTAACGGTAAAGTAACAAACACCATAGAACCAACGGTAAGCCGTTGGACCCTTAAATCACACAATCAAAATAATTACATATTCTTCTAAACAATGTATTAATTGACCCATTTACCTAATAAATATCTTCGTCAGACAATCATTTGATAATAATTGTTGATAACCGAACATTGGATTGCCTCCTGTTACGTGGGTCTCGAATAGCTCCGGAAAGGTAAATTACACACTTTGTACATATATGTGAAGAAATATAGGGGTTGCTGTATAATATACAGGCAATAATATCTTAAGCTTTTGTTCAGGCAGTAGAAAAACAACAATAAAACTGAAATGGGAATGTGTCTCTTTTAATGTCACTCTTTATAGGAAAGGGCTGAGGGCTATCACATTATGTTTTAATAGTACCATTTCAGTTGTAATGGTTGTGTGATAGGCCCTTACACGCACCGAACTCGGGCGACACCCAAGTTGTGCTCGGCTTGAAAGGAGATTGATGCAATGCACGGTTTGTGACGAGCATACTCGCACATTGCACGATCTGCCGTCGTAATGTGCTCTGCATAAATAGTGTGGGATGCGTACTATATTGTAAATTTTGTGCTGCATTAGGTATTTAGAACGTTGCATATTATGCTGTATTGTATTACTAAAAAATATTTATATGGATAAGAGCACCAGTTTAAAGTATAGGTTACTGAAATGTTTCAGTACAAAAAATGCAATAATGTGCCGCAATTTGACTTCACGACGAGCTCTCGGACACTTGTCGTCTGTGCTGCGTTCGTATTAATTTATTTGCTTAATTAAACTCTTGTCGAGATATTCTCACCTATTCGCCGCATTGGCTTTACGAGCACGATATAGGTAACCTTGTTCTATGATTCTGTCGTAGGTAAGGTATCCCGATGCCTTAAGGTAAATCTGTACTATTGGCCTTGTACTTCTGTTGGTAATTAAGTTAGGGTACCAGTGCGATATACCATAGTAAAATGTACATTTTGTCAATCAATATAATACATTACTTTTGAATGTATGTATCTATTTGAACTTGTTTATAAATCGGAAGAAAAATAAGGTCATATTCCTTATGCATACTTATGTTTTTTGATTTTTTATGAAAGACATCGTCTGTACTAGGAATAGATCCTGTGTTGCGAAGGACTTTATAAATATTTGACAAGGTACACAAAGACCACCTAGACACGGAAGAACCATTCGTGGACCTCACAAAATTGTGGACCGTGTGAAGATTGAATTCACAACACCCGGCGTAGTGGCCGTGATGAGGAGATCATTTAAACCATTACTCCAACCGTCCTCAAACAGTCACCTGTTACCATATCTCAATTACCGATTCTACTAGAAGTCTGTTAACACAATAGAAAGAAATGTATGATATCTTTTGCCAACAGGTCCATGTGCTCGGACCTGGTATACGTGATCCTGTTTCCACAATTGCTGATGGTGGTGCACTTCAAGAAGCACTGCAACACGTACGGCTCGCTGGCGGCGTACATCGTGGCAATGCTGGTGCGCCTGTCCGGCGGCGAGAAGCTCCTGGGTCTGCCGGCGCTGATCCACTACCCAGGCTGGGACCCCGAGCGGGAGCTCCAGCTGTTCCCCTTCAGGACCATGGCGATGGTGATGTCACTGTTCACGCTCGCGTTCATCTCGTGGCTGTCTGTGTGAGTATTGAATTTTTAAATATTAGTTCTTTCAAATTGCCGTTTATGCTCTACATCTAATTTCGTGGGTCCTGTACAAAATGCAATGGATAAATGATTAGTAATATGTATTGGTAATAATAAACAGCAATATATATCCTTTTATACAATTCGTATTTAAACTTACTAGCGGTCGCCTAGTGGTCAAAATTCGACCAAAACTCCTAAGCTTGCTAGTTTGTTTTCTTTTTTCTTTATTACATATAAATAAGATACTATTTATTGTAATAAAGAAAACTTGTTACTATGGTTACCTATAGGTAACCATAGTTACAAAGAATTGTACGACGTCAGACGAACAATGCCGAAATACTACGAACGCTATTCGACTGCGTGTGTCAAGTGCATGGTTGTGTGCGTGTACTGATTTTTCATTAATTTAATGTATTTCTAATGCATATTTTATAAGTTTCGCCCCTCCTTCTCCATATAAACTTTAACTGCCAAATTTCATACTCCTCCGTCCGCGCAATTTTCTTAAAAAGGAGTACAAAGTTTTTGCTTCACGTATTAATATAGATATCGTTTTGTGTCTACCCGTATTCGATGTTTAAATTTGCCATCATTACGTGATCGTTGACGTTCTTGTTGATTAACCACAGACCATATTCATCTAAATATGTAAGTACCAATACATGAAAAAATAAACAGAATTCAAACTGACCATTAAAAAAATATGTATGAAATAGTTAGTATGAAAAGCACAACATTAGCGATTTTCTTCATACAAAGTTGCAACTTCGTATTTAAAGCTCTATTACATAGGATATATGTGGCGCTCAATTTGCCTACCGTTACTAGCAATGCTGCTAGTGCAGAAAGTCAGTCTATAGATGGGTGACCGCTTAGTGGTATTTCATCTGAGCGTCTCCGTGCTTCGGAGGGCACGTAAAAGTCGGATAGCTATAGGCTATATAACATCACGCTACGACCCACGGGGGCGGCGCAGTAACGGTAAACGCGGGTGAAACCGCGGAAACATTTAGTAATATAAAAAGGGCGCCAATATACAACTAAAACAAAATAAAAAGAATGGCACAAAGTATATGGTCAATAAATAAAAGGGTCGATTTAGGCAGCGTCGTAAAATTCCTCATTGCTGTCGACTGGACAGGTGTCCAGAAGACTTCATTGCCAGGTTGCCTATACATTAGATATACTTTTAAAAATGTAAGTCGGAACGAACATACAAATGTTTGCGTATTTTCTTCACGAGATAAAGATATACACGTCAGGTTTAACGTCAATAAAGTGATTGATTCAATTTAGATCTGACAGTGACATGACTTTACGAAATGGATGTAATGTATTCGAATTCGTAACACGATGCTAGCTATCGGTTACCTTTAGTCTATCAACCAGCCTATGTGAGTAATGTGAGGCTCTTGTTTTTCGGAACATAATATATGGATAGGTTCACATGCCTTTCTTTTCGTCTAATTTATTTATTTAGAAAAGTAGAGTAATCAGTATAAAGCCAGATTGTAGTTCTAACCGTGGTTCTAACCATGTGTGTACAGAATGTTTCAAATAAGAGAGTTTGCACGGATGGCGCAGTGGTTTAATCGTCGCCTCGCCGCTGCCACTGCGCAAAGTGGGGTTCGAATCCCACACTGAACAAAAATTTAACATAGGCTATATATTATTATTTTTAAATCCTATTACTAATATGACCTAACTTAACTTAACCTACTTTTATGCGAAGAAAGCCGCGGGCAAAAGCTGGTGCTACATAAAATAACGATGGTCAAAAACTCTACCAACAACGTAACTTTGAAAAGTAGCTTGCAAGATAATAGGAGAAATGTGAACTCTGTAAATGGAGCTGACTGCTTCAGAACTATTAAGCTAGCAAGTTTGCGAGCTGACTTTACTTGTGAGATAACTGATACGGACATGTAGTGCGGGTTTGTCGAAAATTTTGATACGTGCCACACAAGCTTATCTCGAAATTGTATTATACAGCTTCTGTACCTTGTCTTCAAAGTCAGCACGTTCTGGCATCTGCAGCTGTGCTCGTTATAATAATAACTAGATTTATCCCGCAGCTTTACTCGCGTAAATGTATGTAAGGTTAGTTTAGATTAGTAACAGTATTATTTCTGGATAAGAGGTACCCTATGGCCTTTTCTGTTTCGTCGACAACGTGCGAAATTTCATGATGATTGATTTAGTAGTTAAGACGTGAAAATGTAACAAACTTACATTCGCATTTATAATATTAGCTAGGATAGTTTCTACTCGCGGCTTCGCTCGCGTGAATTTTCTGGGAAAGCATATACTATCCGAATATTATAAATGGAAATGTAAGTTTGTTACGCTTTCACGCCTATCTACTCGACCGATCATCATGAATTTTCATATATACGCTGTCAGGGGAACAGAAAAGGACATAGAGCACATTTCATCCAGAAAAAACTAACCTAACCTATGCTAACGGGAGCGAAGCCACGAGCAAAATGTAGTGGAAATATATCTTTCTGTGCGCCAAGTTTTGTCCAAAATCGTTCAACAGTTTTCACGTGATTGAGTTAAAATCGACATCTTAACTATTTTCCACATTTATATTATAAGTTATTAGTAGAACGATTGTCGAAATGACTTACGAATTGATCAATGGCTTAAGTGATCGTCTAGCCATTATCTATGTATGGTGTATAAATGGATTTGATACAAGGTGGCTGCTCAGACTAAGCGTTCTCTGTATTCAGTATAAACTTGTTATATATTTAAGCACTCTTAAAGAAGCGACAACGCATTATGTCAAGGTCACAAATTCAATTCCAACTTCATGGACGTATTTACTCTGAATGTGTATGTTCTTTCAGCAAACGAAATGTTTATAAATAATTCTTAACAATTATTTTAAACAAAATATCCAAACGTGAAAACTTTCTTTCACCCATTACAACTGTGATTAAGTGGACAAGTTAACATCTTATTTACAACATAAGTGGTACATATTTAATCTCGCAGCCCCTACACGTTAGAGCCGAAGCAAAACAGCCGCAGGTACATTCAATTCGTCTTCAAATGAAGGTTATGAAGAGGTCAGACGCCAGAATTAAGTATTCAGGGACTAAAAGGGTCCAGGCGCACCTTCGTTCATTATTCAGGAGAGGGCCGATGGGCGAGCACTATTATACTTCGTTGATAAAGCTTACGTGCTAATAAAGCTACATTCACTTTGGGAATATGTTTGAGACACAATCTGTTTACTTGGGAACTTTGCTTGTATTAGTTCACAGCATTGAAATTAAACTATTTTGTTTGGATATAACGGAATAATCGAAAAAAATCGAGACCTTAAAGAACCGTTATTCGAGATTACATAACAAAAAAAATATTCAGAAAGTAAATTCTTCTCCCTAACAATACACTTTGTTATTAAATAAATTATAGCATAATGTTACTAGTTCATAATATAGCTTTCCAATGGTGAAAGAATTTTAAAATCGGATGAGTATGTCGTATTACGTTTCTGAGTTTAACTCTTACAAATAAACAAAAAATCAAATCTTGCCTCTTTATCATATAAGTATAGATAAAAGTTGACGTCATCTTAAACTTTCTTACGATGCCATACCCTTTCTTCGACAAACAAACATAATATTACACAACTGTGGCCGTGGTTCAGTAAACACCACTCCATTAGCGGTTACGTCGAACAATTATCACGTGTGATGGAGGAAGCTGCGTGTAATGATGATGTTGTTTAGACAACTAAATGTTTGTCGGTCATTGGAGTCTATGGGTTAAACCTATGTAATTATTGCTAATGTGATTGTTCAGTGCTGTTTTATGACTTAATGACATAATATATTAATTAACTAAATGGTAAAGTGCGGGGTCTACGGAAGCTTAAGCACCAATGAAACAATTTATTATTAGCCAATAGTCTTCTTCTTCTCCTTAGTCTTTATTATTCCTAAGTCACTTGGGATCGGCTTTTTAGTCTAACCAGATTTGACTGGATATCAGTTTTTACACGGAGTGAGTGCCACCTGACCACCGCAACCCGAAGGTTAACGATATCCTAAGGCTAGACCAGTGTCAGGATATTAGAGGGCACTGACTTCCCAATAACGGCTGCCATAGATGTTCATGGCAGCTGGGACCGACGGCTTAACGTGCTCTCCGAGGCACGGAGCAGGCGATAATTGTCAATCAATACGCACATAATTTCGGAAAGTCATATAACTTCCGAAAGTCAGAGGTGCGCGACGTGGGTTCATACCCGAGACCCTCTGCATTGCAGTCTGTTGGTGTCCCCACTGAGCTATCGCTATTATTAGCCAACAGTATTAGTAGTATTATAGTTGATTACAGTAGGTAGTGGCGCAGCGACAGTGATTGCGACTGCTGTGCATGAAGACAGGTTTGATTGCCGGGTCGATCAACAAAAGTATTCTGTCTAAAAATCATCAATTGTAATCCGCAGATAGAAAGTTGTCGATGTTGCACACCCCTATGCATCGGGTAAGACGTAAAGCTGTTGGTCCAGTGCCTGATGGCCCTCCCGCGGGATTGCCATCCCATCGGAATATGGGAGAAAGGAAATGTGGAGTGCACTCGTGTAGTACAAAAAATTTGTTCTGAAGAATATCATAATACATCTATAAATATATTGTTATTATAATATGCTTTAGAACGAACAAACTTACGCCTTTTATAATAATAATAATAATATAATATTCTATCACATACACACAACACCATCTAGCCCAAACTAAGCAGAGCTTGTACTATGGGTACTAGACAATGGATAAACATACATATATCTAATAAAATAAGGTAAGTAGGATACCACATTTTTTTAAGAACGACTTTTCTCCCGATTTATATGGAACGACCCTATAGATGTACACTGCATATATTACTTCCTACCTGGTACTACCATTGAACATTTCTGTATTAAAAATCTCAATTACAGTTTGTTCAACTTGAGAACCGAATTCAAGACCTTACGATTGGCCGCAAAAGTAAGCTACGGCTTGACTAATATAATTAATAATCTTGTTTCTTATACATACATTCTATGTTCTCTATGTAATGTCTTTATAACCGCACCGTTATACAATACGATCAAAGGCACAAAGAACAAACAACTTCACAAAAAATAAGAATGATGTTGCAACTTGAATACGAACTTCCGACGCTTTACAACGGTGGGGGTCTTAAAAGTCTTTTGATATTTGCCACCGGAGCCTTTGAGATTGAACAAAGCCTCTGCAAGCCGATAGAAGTGGATCTATCTACGTACCGTACAAATGTGCACGAGCACATAATACTAAATGTATATACGTTGTAAAAAGGTTATACAACAAAGTAGGCAAAAAATCACTAACACTACTTAATATTAAAAAAAACAAAGTCCCCCGCCGCGTCTACCTGTCTGTTCGCGGTAAACGCAAAAACTACTAAAAGGATTTTCAAGCGGTTTTCACTAATAATAATAAATTTTTATTCAATAAATAAAAGTATTTACAAAAACACATTAGTCTTGAAGTCTGTTTTTACATTTTATTACCTGAAGTAGGTCAGAGACCTGTGTTTCAGGCTGTTTCTAATATTACATTGTTATTCTATTGTTAATAAAGTAAGGATGTACAAAAACATTTATACATGTAGTGCAAACATATATAGTTAAGTATACCTACAATTAAAATAGTTTTAAACAATAAGAAATTATTTTACAACTACTAGCAATTTCTCTGTATCTGAATACGTAAGCGTGTTTAGGTACTTTGTTACAACTATGTGACATTGATTATGATTAATGCTATATATATCTAATAACTTATTTAGTTTATTGTACAAAAATGTGTGACAACGATGTGAGAGTGATTCGCGAGGAAGGTTTAGGTGTATAATTTGTTAGTGTTTTGTGCTACCCGTGCGAAGCCGGGGCGCGACGCTAGTTATATCTAATTAGTTCATCATGTCAATTGAATGTGTCAATGTGTTTAGAGACATTTCTTAAAACTTGTAATAATAATATCATACTATACATATGGTAGTAGTTTCTGTAGTGAAAACTACAATTGCGTATTCAAAATGCTTTTTCTTCGATCATTACGAGAGTATTTATATTATAATTAGCTGTTACCTGTGATTTCGTCTGCGCAGATTTTAACTAAAAAGTGTTTGTCTCCGCGGAACACAATTTTTTTTTCTAAAATCAAAGTAGCCTAAGTTACTCCTTATAACATCAGCTATCTGCCAGTGACAGTCCCGTCAAAATCGGTTCAGCCGTTTCGGAGATTAGCCGGAATAAACAGACAGACAGACAGACAAAAATTTGAAAGTAGATGTTTTCGTGTAGGTACCTTATATACTTTCATATGCATTAGATAAAAAGCTGTTATTTTGACATTACAAACAGACACTTCAATTTTATTTATTTGTATAGATATAGATGTATAGACTAGCTGTCCCAACAGAAGTTGTCCTGTACACACGAAAAAAAAACAAAAAGAAATATCCAAATCTAAACCATTCTCGAATCCATTTAAACACACACAAAAAATTTCATCGACATCGGTCCAGTCATTTAGGAGGAGTTTAATTACAAACACACACACAGAAGATTTATATATAAAAGATTATAAGGTATGTGTGAGCAAACACATGAGTGTACTCATGTAAACAGAAATATATGACTAAGTAAAAGTATTAAATAATATTCAGCACAATTAAGTTATTGAGGTCGTACGTACGTCTGAAATATTGAGATGACATAGTTGCTGTGTGCCTACAGCTTATAACGGCGACTTCGCTTCGGTTGAAATTATTGAAAACAGATATTATTGATTGAAATTATTCAGAACTCGGTCTATCTGTATGCTAAGGGTTATCTAAATATTTATTTGAGTTGCCAGTGGGTTTTTGCGTAATCTATTCAACCTCCAAACATTTCCATAAACATTCATATTTACAATACAAATAGCATTTTGTAATACGAAACATTAATAATTCGAACGTATTTATTGATGATATTCGTTATTATATTACGTAAGCACAATCTTCAACTCGGATATTCGCCAATCACTACCAGACACAACATAAAGCTGACAGGATAAAAAGCAAGCGAAGCCACGGTTAAAGCAAGTACATAAAGGCTAGGAGGACCATTATTCAGTTTCTTTCCGATCATTATAAACGACCACACCTTTAAGTTACTCGTTACATAATACTAATTATGTACTTCCAATAAAGAAGCTCACGTTACGTAAGGAGGATCAAATTGATTTTAAGACAAACTGCATTATCGAAGGGCTTGGCAATCAATTTAATGATCCCGCAGTTGATGAGATCGTGGCGCGCAGACGAGCACACGCCGCTCGCTCGTAATCGCTGGAAAGTGGCAGAGCATCACGAGAACACGAGACAAACCATCAATTTAATATTTACATTCGGTTTACATATGAATTGTAATGTGTTGCAACAAGTATACAGTATGGTCATTTCTTACGTTTACTGCACAGACTGCTTTGTTAGCACCGTGCAGCCGTGGCGCAAGTTTGAGGTCCTGGTTTTGATTTTCGAGGCGGGCAAAGTATTGTTGGGTTCTCACAAACTCAACACAGGTATAAAAATGAAATCTAAATTTACTATACGAGTATTTTGCGACAAGGTCTATTTATTAGATATTCTATTAAGCATAAATTTAGAGATTCATGATTATCATCGACAAAGTAGCGGGTAATTCCAATATCCTGTTTATAGCGTTATTTTAATAGCTTTGAACTTTCTACAGTAAACGGATTATCTGTAGCAAACATATTTGTTAATCAAATGAGTAATAGCTGAGATATAGTGCGTTCAAACACACAACATCACCAGCCGTACAGTATTACTAAACTTTATATTGAGATTTATAATCAACAGTAAATAATTATATCGACAAATTATTCATTACAGATATTGATATTCGTATTACATATTCGTGATTGATGATTTATGTTAATGTTGATGTTTAATTAATATTTTGATTAATGTATGTTATGAATAGTATATTCATAATGTACATTTATCAAAATATTATTTTATAATAAAGCCCTTTTATAATAATTACGATTTAAATGTTTAGTTATGTTTTTAATATTAAATTTGGCAAAACAATGACATTACTTTTAAACATAATTATTATTGTGTTTTTGTAGTGCAATTATTTCTCTCTTAAAGTCCCAATATCCTATAGTTTACGAATTATATTTGCTTGTACACGGATATGGATTTGCTAACGAGTAAGAACAATACAAAGATTTCAGATTATTAGGTATTTTGTAAAGGGATTAAATATAATGACCATCAAAAATAGTAATTTGCTTACTAAAATATATCATAACGAGCACACATACGCCTCAAATCATTGCATTCCGTCTCGGAAGGCTTAACCCTTCGAGTCAGAATAAAGAAAATACGCTTTTAAATTTTTAAGTATAAGCATAATTTGGTGAATTCTAATTTGGTAATATAAATTTCCTACGTCTTGTATTTCTTAAATTTAAACTAGCGTCCTAGCTTAATAATCTTACAAGTTGTGTTTGTATAATAAAGACTGATAAAAGTCATATTAACATTAACTAATTAACGGACCCTACTTTTTATGTAACGCTTGTGTGCTGTATCAAAAAACCACCGGATGGATTTTGATGTGGTTATCACATTTCGGTACTTTGGTATTTTATTTAAAATGTTTTAATTAATTCCGTATGAAAGCGAAAATATGGTGCATTATCTGCATACTGTCTGTATTAGTGTTAGTGACGAGTTCCGTTTGCTCGCAGGTTCCTCTTCAACAACGGCTACCTGAGCCCAGAGTCAGACTACTTCAACTGCGTCGTCAACATCCCAGAGGACATCCGCCGCGTGGACGAACCGTCCGAAGCTGGAGAGCAAATGTCAGTGCTCGGCGGAGTACCGGGCAGGCTGTATGGAGCCGCCCAAACACTCGTGGGCCCGGATGAGTCCTCCGGCAGGATCAACCCTGCTCTCGAACCTGATGATGATGACTTGGACGACCCCAACGATGGACCAACCCCGCTGTTTGGTAACAGCAATGCCCCTCCCCCAGTCCAGCCCTTCGGCAAACAAACGGCTTTCTGAGACGATAAGTACTCTTATTAGTTTACTTAGACGACACCAGCGTTCTCCTCAGCCCATCACAAGACCACGGAGGGTTAGAAAACGGATTATATTTTCCGAAAATTTTACTATTTCTTGTTTTTCATTGGAATGTGTTGGTATGATCGTACATCGAAGTATCGGACAGTAAACTTCAGTATTTTTCGAATCGATTACTAGAATGTTGTGCTCAAGACGATCGAAACGAAACATATCATTATAATCATCAGTATCTTCCTACAAACAATTTTGTATGTAACGTACTTACTTATATATAATTATATATGTCAGTAGGACCGTTCATTGAGCAATGGCCACGTACATGCAAACTGATATAAAGTATATTTAAATAAATAATATCATGTAGACATAATGCATTAAAGCAATAGATGTATATTTAATAGTTGATGTATAAATGAATTAAGCTGTATTATTTTGTAGTGGAACACATTATTATAACTAACGACTACGAAGTGTAACTCATACATATCAAAATGTGAATTAATTCGTTGTTAGAGATATATTATTATATATTATTTATATCGATGACGATTCCTTATTTAAGTCAATTATCGTAGAGAGAAGGGCACGCACTCGAGGTGCTTGTTAGATCACACGGTGTACTTGTGCGCGTGCGCGTGTTGGAGCCCACAGTCGTGCGTCAGCAGCCGCGGCGAGTGGACGTCCCCTGTTGAACCTTTACCAAGTTTATATGAACACGTAGCGCTTAAAAAGCATCTCACACATGTTATACCACACGACAAATATATTATATATACATTTAGTTTATTCAGATGAGTTATTATATAAAATATAATAGAAAATATATTTCTGAGAATATGAAACATATTCAAATCGCTTGTTGTTTTAGCATTATAAATATTATAGTGGGATACCCGCACAATTAATAATTTATGAATGTTAAAAAACAAATGTCTATTTTAGTCCAGTTAGTACAATTTAGTAGACATAATGATTTTTACGAGCTTTTTTTAAAATTTAGTGGGAATTGTTACTTTTAGATGTTTTTGTATTGTTTAGAGTTGTGATTTGTGCGCTTGGAGTTGAGGAAACCATAAAATATTGGCAATATTACTCAAACGCATTGTCCCACGTGAGCGACATCATAATATGCAACACACGTGCCGTTAATAAAATCTAAAGTTTATTAAAAAGCAGCCATTATGCGATTATAGTGCTGAATAGGACAAGTATAATTCGCGATGCAAACTAACCTACGCGAAAAAATAGTCCAGTTGCGAGCAGCTCTAATTCTTTAAAGATACCTACGTAGCGCATCGCGTATTTTGTATTATTCGCTCGTTCAAGATAATGCGCCAGACAGGCATATTCTATCAATGCGATGTTTTAACCAACTAAAACTGGCCTAAAATCAATCCATGTCTAAAAAGTTAAAGCAATAAATGTTTTCTAAAGTTCACATGCGTGTACTATGAATGTGTAAAGAGCTTTCTGGTGTGGCCATTGAGGGCAGACATCGCTAATAGTAATAATAGTTGGATTTTTTGAAATTATAAGTGTATTGGTGTTCACATTCGTCGTGTATCCTGCCCCTCCCGCGCCGGAGTCTCCGGCGTCTCGTGTATCATGGTACGTGTTTATGTGCATATTTGACGCTTATCGACGTAATATAGTCTAAATATATCAAAGTGTATCTTGCGAGTAAATTAACTGTCGTTTTGGTAACTATACATTCTTCTTCGATGGAAATAGTACCCACCTGCCGCACGAATATAGATATATCCTTAGATATTTTGAGAGTAAATTACTGTAGGTTCAAATGTTGCTGTATTTGACATGTATATTATCAGCTTACGAATTGTTTTTTTGATAATAAAGTTTATATCTAAATCTAAAATATATAAAATTGGTAATATTTACTATATATGTTGCAAGTATAAAATTATATGATGTGATAACCACCTGCCTATCCTTGCTAAGACTACGAACTCGAAACATATCATCTCTGTGACTTAAATATATACTTACATAGTGTTTAGTGTGAAAAGGTACATATCATATTTGTAAGAGTAGATATAGGTATCGTTGTTGTTCTTCGGCGCCGCTTCCTGAGCTGTATGCTGAATGCGTTATACATAACCATCATTGTATTATATTATAATATACATATATGTTTAAACATTTTTGAAACTGTTTTAGTCCGTAGCATAATATTTCAGATGCATTTACAGTATTTATTAGTTTAAATTGTTATTTTAAGATAAATATAAGATATATATTGCCTCATTTATTTATTATATATTATATTAATGTATGTTGCTGTTACCGTCGCGTTGGCTATGATCACTGATGACCTGGGAAGTACTTAGAGTCAAACTAAACGAAATCACTTAAAGATTATTTGGTATATAAATGTATATTTTTCGAAATAAGTTATTCCGTCTAATTCAAATATTTGTTGTGACATAGTTCACAGTATCCAATTCGACTAAGTGCTCGATTATATATGTATAAGTATATGTATAGTTGTATAATGTACCTAGAGTGGCAGCGGGCGTCAGGGGGCGGCCCCACTGTTAGCTAGTAGATATACCTACTATTGACTTATTCCTAGTTCTTGTTGAATATTTTGAAAAAGAAAATGTGTAAAAAAATGTGTAACGTTGTGAATTCCGCGGTCGCTCCGGTGACGTCAAAATAAAACATATAGTATGTTGATTTGTTTGTTTTATGAACCTAGCACTACAAACCCTTATTTTCAGACATATCTCTCTGTCTCAGTGTATCTTATTATCGCGTTAGCGCTGAGAGAGAGATTGCTTAAACAATATAACGCCAGCTCTCTTGGGTCGGGGTAAGAGGAATATTGGAATTAGCTTTTTCGCAAAGATATCAATAGTATCATGGAGTCTCATGACAATAGGCCGGTATTGACCGGGGTTTATTTGTCAAGTGTTATTAGGTTTATTGTAAAGATATTCTCAATAGCAGCAAAGTCCCAAATTCTGGGATGGAAATATGGGACTTTGGCCAGTGAAAGGTAATTGGGTCACCTCTATTACGTCGGCCTAAAACCATAAATGGCGAAATATGGGTATAATACATCTCTCCCTACCCCATTCAAAGTATGCATGCCATTATACATGAATTACTTGTTATTTTTAGAGTACCAGATTAGAGTTAGGTATACGGTTAGAATTGATGCCATACAACTTTGAGCTATGAATTGATACTATGACCAGTCTGTCAAACTGCACTTAGCAAATATCGTATGAAACTATGCCCAACCTCCTTCTTTATTAGACGACGTCGGTAGATATGTGTTTAAGGTAAGTAAAACAGATACACAATCATAATATTTACAAAAATATTTATTAATTTATACAAAAAAGTATAATTATTCAGTACTTAAACTAATTTTTGTACAATTTTATTAATTACAAATTAAATTAGGGCTAATACTTTCAAGCGTCGCTTACTCGGTAAGCACAGCGCACACCTCTTCTTCACGATAGACAGAACACGTCAAGCTGCTAATAATATTTTGGTAACTTCACACATTGGTA
The DNA here is from genome assembly GCA_963564715.1 of Catocala sponsa. Classification (NCBI taxonomy): domain Eukaryota; kingdom Metazoa; phylum Arthropoda; class Insecta; order Lepidoptera; family Erebidae; genus Catocala; species Catocala sponsa. Next base: position 27,485,002 of record OY751337.1, on the reverse strand, counting down.
ACATTCATGTTCTAAGATTACCATCGAGCTCCTCGAATTTCCAACACTCTTTAATTTAATCGTAAAACAAGATAGCTTGAAGCATTCTATGTATCCTTCAATTTCAAGAACTTTATTGGTGTTGCCAGTATATCAGCTGTGAAAAATGTACCTACAGAATTACAAACAACAATTTGTGGTATTCACATCATCAATACTGAGGCTGGTGTGACTACTTAATTACTGACTATTGTATACTTAGCACTAGGACACGAGGAGTCTGGACCTAGTAAACATAGCCACCGCTGGAGTCGTAGCTCTGGCTGATGGTTTCGGGCACGCCGCCACCGTGACCTCCTGAGGAGCCACCTCCGGAGTAACCACCGCTACCACCAGAAGAGTAGCCACCGCCGCCGCCGCCACCGCCGCCGCCACCACCGCCGGACGAATGACCGCCGCCAAAGCTAGATGAGCCACCTCCAGAGTAACCACCGGATCCACCAGATGAGTAACCGCCGGATCCACCAGATGAGTAGCCACCTGACCCGCCAGACGAGCCTCCACCGAAGCTGGAACCACCTGATGAGTGTCCACCTCCGAAACTAGATCCACCCGAAGAGTGGCCACCACCACCGCTACTAGGAGCACCATAAGAGCTTGATGGAGCGGCAGCCGGCGCGCCGTAGGAGCTGGATGGAGGAGAGGGAGGAGCGCCGTAAGAACTGGATGGTGGGCTGGCAGGGGGACCGTAGCTCGACGAAGGCCCACTGGAGCCAAAACCGCTACCTCCAAAACCACTACTGCTGAAACCACCGCCGCTGCTACTGAAGCCACTACTGCTGCTGCCACTGCTGCTGAAGCCGCCACTGCTACCCCCAGCTGAAGGAGCTCCGTATGATGAGGATGGAGGGGAAGCAGGGGCGCCGTATGAGCTTGAAGGAGGAGAAGGAGCACCGTACGAACTGGATGGGGGAGACGATGGGGCTCCATATGAGCTAGATGGGGGAGAAGGAGGGGCTCCGTAAGAGCTGGAAGGAGGAGAGGCGGGAGGTCCATAGGAGCTGGCGGGTGGGGAAGGAGCGCCGTAGGAGCTTGAAGGAGGGGAAGGAGCACCATATGAGCTGGACGGGCCAGATGACGAGCCGCCACCGAAACTGGATCCACCCGATGAGTGACCACCTCCGAAACTGGATCCACCCGAAGAGTGTCCGCCTCCAAATCCTGAACCACCGCCAAATCCTGAGCCACCAGATGAACCATGGCCGCCACTAGGAGCACCATAAGAGCTTGATGGAGCAGGAGCAGGGGCACCGTAGGAACTAGATGGAGGAGAGGCAGGGGCACCGTAGGAACTAGATGGAGGAGAGGCAGGCGGTCCGTAAGAGCTAGCGGGAGGGGAAGGAGCACCGTAGGAGCTTGAAGGAGGAGATGGAGCTCCGTAAGAGCTGGACGGCTTCGAGGGTTTCGGTGCGCCATACGTAGTCGAAGGTCCGGTTGGTACACCATAGCTAGTCGCTGGGGGTCTTGCAGGGGCACCGTAAGAGCTTGATGGTTTTGGCGCAGGTGCTCCGTAAGAGCTAGAAGGCTTGGGTGCTGGAGCTCCATAGCTTTGTGACGGAGGAGGTCCGTAGCTGCTAGATGGCTTAGACGGTGGGGGGCCATAGCTTTGTTTGGGAGGTCCGTAACTGGGCTTAGGGGGACCATAGCTGGACTTGGGAGGCCCGTAGGATGAGGAGGGTCTTCCGCCGCCGCCGCCGCCGCCGTGACCACCACCGTGACCACCGCCGCCGCCACCGCCACCGTGACCGCCACCGTGACCACCTCCGCCGCCACCGCGGGAAGGTGGCAAGTATGATGAGCTCAGGGGCGCTGTAAACATAGGAATTAGTGCGTTTATTTCACTTTAAAGTTCAATCTATTAATGCAAGGAATATCATATATGAACTAATGAATGATTCGACTTTTCTGTATAAATATTTCGATAAGTAGAGGTAAACTCACAGTCTGATATTTAAATTCTATAAACTAATATCGAGTATTATCATGCTATTGCCGGCGACTGTTGACATTTGCTAACGCTTTGAGAGTTTGATGTCCTCCTCGAAAGGCTTTAACTTTTTTAAATCGTGTAAAGATTTTAAAAAGTTTAATTATAAGTATAATAAAGGTAAAGTTTTAATATTTGCAAAATATGCAATGTTAACCGTAGCCGGCAATAGTTTGACCAAAGTATCTAAAATTCAATTGAGAGAACGTCTAAGTATAATTAACTTTTTAATACGCATATAACTTCGAAAAGTCATGGATGCGCGCTTTGGGGTCGTAGTCTTGACCGCTGCGTGCAGTCCAACCGTATCCTACCAGGCTAAATCTGCTGCCCAGCAGTGGGACAGTTTAATACAGGGCTGATATTATTATATTATTTAAGTGAGTCAAAGACTACATGGGCACACACTTGTGCACTCATTTTCTGTTCGAAGAGATGGTCATTGTTAAGATTAGAGAAGATAAAAAGTAATGAATATCGTGTGAATATCGTCAGAAGACTCTTACCATCTCGTTTATAGTGTTTCCTGGGCGCGGCCGCGGCGAGCGACAGCAGCACCAGAGCTGGTACTACCTGCAACAAACAAAATAGAAGTGTTATAGTATAATCCTAATCCTTACTTCCTAATCCTAACTATCCTAACTTCCTAACTAATATTATAAAAGCGAAAATGAGTTTGTTTGTTTGTTTGTTTGTTACTTATTCACGCCTAAACCACTGAACCGATCATCTTGTAATTTTGCATATACGTTGACAGGTGTACAGAAACGGACATAGGCTACCCTTCATCCCGAAAAAAATTAATGTTTCCGAGAAAAACAATAATAATGTTTTTATGATAATAGATGGCGCCACGTGCCTTTCGAATCATGATTGAATTATATTATTACAAGCAGAGTACAACCCGAATTGATTGTCAAATTCTAAATTAACGCGAGCGAAGCCGCGGGCAAAAGCTAGTAATTAATATTTATTAATGTTTGCTCAGATATCGTAACATGCATGCGGACACAATACCTCTCTATAGGCACCAGCGGCACATGGCTTGCTATCCAGTTTGGGAGATGTCTTATTAACATAAATTAAAACAAGTGCCACGTCTCAAGTCTATTAGAGCCGATATTGTAGTTTAGTATGATACAGAACTATTTCGATAAACAATTCATGCCTGCTGCTTACACACCGGTATAGAAACTCCTATGTGTCAGTGTGCCAAGTTCATTGAAAACGTGATTGAATATCGAACTTTTTAATAACATTTTAGATCTATCATATTAGTAAGGTTTTAGAATAAACATATTTGCATTTTATTTAAAGTCATCTAGCCATTAGACTTTAGTAACCATAAGGGATGTAAACATCATAAATTGTTACGACAGCCTAAGGTATCATTAAGGGTAAGCCTCGAAGGAACTCATTAAAGCTCAAAGCTTCTTGGCCCGCGCTACATATATATGTAGAATCCATTTTTAATAGAGAAGTGACATCTTCTCAACGCTATAAGACTCGAGATATCATTTTAACCCTTGCACTCCTAATTAGCTATTGTATAGTAATAGAATAGCTATTTAGGGAAGGTGGAAGGTTCTATAAGCAGGACCTTATAGAACCTCCAGGTTATGCACCAATGACGGCTATCTTCGCGTCATATCATTTACTTGGTTGTTGCCCCACGTTGCGCCACAACGCAAGGTCTGTGCGGTTTGCAACACGTCTAATTTGGGTAGTCACCCAGCGTACTTGGGTCTGCTTAATGCGCTGGTTAGAGGCCATTGATTTAAACCGTGCGGTTACTTGTGTAACTGATGCTGAGATTAAAGATTTCACTGATCGTTATCTCTAAACGAGTGTTTAGTGCCACATTAGTATTGTTCTTCGTAATTGGAGGTTACTTAGCGCTGGTAATTGCTTTTTGTTTGTTCTCAGTTAGGGGATAGATATCATCTGTTAAAATGAATTATGTTACTAGGTATGGTAAGTTGAGGAAGACGTATCATTTTGCAAAAATGGTAACGTCTGTAAACTGCGTAAATGATACTTCTCTGCATGGGGGTTCGGATTTGATTAAGGCTATTAAAATACTTAATTAGCAAAAAAGAGAAAAATGAATGTAATAAAGAATATGATAAATTGTTTCCTATGTGTAAAATTTTGCAAGTAAAAAAAAAATTATATTTAATAGGATTACAATACTACTACGAAGATGATTACAAATATGCTATAGATAATATATACAACACTAGAAGGGTTAGAGAACAAAAGCTAATTCAACCAAAAGTAAAGAACTACTACGGTCAAAGAACAAATAGGTATGTAGTTCCCAAGATTTTTAATGATATAGATGAATTAAGAAAAACACCTAAAATAAGTATTAATACTCTCAAGAAAAGACTGATGGATGTATTGCTGGATGGTGTATGTGTCGTCTAGCAGTGCAACTTTCAGTCAGTATATATAAAAATATATAAATTGTATGTAAAGTATGTCATATGTTATTTTGTTTTTAACTTTAAATATTGTTTCCTTTTTTTTTAAACTATTGTGAGCTGAGCAATTTTTTAATGTATGGTGATAATTTGTACTAGAATTTAAGAGCGTGTCTCGCCGTTAAACTTACGTTTGGCGAGTATTATGTATAATGTTACTGAATTACCACTATATTGTATCTAAATAAAAAAATAACAAAATAAAAAAAATATTCCAGAGACGGGACAATGTTATTGGGATTTCTTATTAAGAAAATCTCTGTGTTAGCAGGAAGTGTGGAACTGTGCCAAGTAGGCGGTAACGCACGTATTATGTAGGAGCACGCGTGGCTGGTAGTGGATTCGTTTCGGTAGTTCAACGTATGGAGACCACAACTGATCTTTGCTTACTTAAAGTTATTCCTACCGCCGGCCGTTTGATATTCTTAAAACAAATCGTATTGCGAAAATCTCCCTTTGAATCCCTCAGAATGGTCTATAAAACTCAAAATTAGGTATTGAAGGTAACGATGACACATTTGGCACGTGCCAAGACTGCAAAGAACGATCGGCAAAACAATAAAGGCTTCATCAACATTAAACATGAAGCTAAGGAAGCAAACAAGGTATTTAAATACATTCAGAAGCGGCGCTCTGTCCGATCACGTATCGTCGAGTACAAACAGTTCGCGTGTAACCCTTCCTTTCGGTCTATGTTTGAGTAAAGAGGCGTTAGGCGCCGCACGTATCCCTCGTAAATACTTGGACTTTCACGGACATCTGATATAATCTCATTGTTTGTTGAGAATAATATATTGCTAAAAGGCAAGTACTACACAAAACATATGTTGTCAAGAATGTCTTTTACCTAATAATGAATCGAAGACAGTCTGCCCCTGTCGTGATATGCGCAATTGTGTTTATGTAGACAAAGAAAATCAGCAGTTTATGTAGACAAAGTTTAAGGAAGATGCTTACTAATAAAGATTAGATTACTAATAAAGGCTAGGTGCACTAACTCATTATCAGCTCAGTAATGTGAGTTGGCAATCGATATAATTGGAAATGGAATAGAATCGATTGGAACAGCACGTGATACAGGTGATTTATTACTAATCAATATGTACGCTGTGTTCGATACGGTTCGGTTAAGTTCAAGGTAAGTATTCAATGTTTATGTAATGGCTCTACAAAACTGCACATTTCTTAACAGTTAGAAGGCACGATATTTATTAAATCCTAATCGTAACTAATATTATAAACTAAATATGCCCACGGTTTCACTCGCATTCATAGTTACTGCGCGGCCGCCGTGGGTCGTAGCGTGATGTTTTATAGCCTATAGCTTCCCTCGATAAATAGGCTATTCAACACTAAAATAATTTTTCATATCGAACCAGTAGTTCCTGAGATTAGCGCGTTCAAACAAACAAATAAACTCTTCAGCTTTATAATATTAGTATAGATGAGAATGTGAATATATTGTACAGAAAAGGACATACGGTTAACCTAACATCCAGAAAAAAGTACTGTTCCCTTGGGATTTAAAAATATTGACCAAATCTACATTATCGCGAGCGAAGCCACGGGCAAAAACTAGTAAATAATTTAGAAAGAAAATACTTTTCTAGTAGTTTCATAACATCTGCAGCGGTCTACATAATACCCTTTGGACTCATGGTTGGCCCAAATCGGACCCATGTCTTTCAGCCTAAGCCTGCAACGACCCTTAGAGAATTTTAATCTAAAGTAGAATAGGACAATTATTGATCACTTATTATTATGAATATTCTTACAACTGTGTCATACTTGATATCTTTCTTATCTTTCTTTTTCAATAAAAGACAACTCCCGCACTATGAATACTCCTGTGTCGCGGGGGGGGGGGGGGGGGGCGGACGACTTTACAAACATTCAAACAACGGACACAAAAAACACCCAGACCAGGAATAACCATTTTTGGATCACACAATTTTTTGTCCCATATGGGGATCGAACCCACAACCCTCGGCGCGGCGGCAATGGCAAGGCGACCATTTAAACCACTACGCCATCCATGCAGTCAAAATGTCAATCATCTTGTAACTAAGTTGATACGTCATTACTTTTTACATCCTTCAATTCTTGTGCTCTAATGTAATGAATCATGTATCTTATGCAATTTTTAAAGAAAGAAAACAGCCTCCTATATTCTAATATACCATAAACAATTACTCTATGGCCCATCATCTGCCATCATCCATAGTCACGTCGTAGCGCCGGAAGCGTCAACACATCCGCATAATTACACATGTAGTAATGACATAATATTAGTGTGATACCTATTGACCTCGGAGAGAAAGTCTTAATGACACCAAGAGGTTTTGCTCAACATGTCATTTGTATGAGCACCGCGGAGGCTCCTACTAAAATTAAGGTCAGTTTGAGCATACTTTTTTAGGTAAATTAGGCGCTGCGCATACAAATTCATAGAAACAGAACGTGGATCTGTTTTGTATGCGTCGGTTGCGTGGTCACGGCGAGTAACACAAAGTAGCGATCATGTCTAATGGTCGGGACGTGCATCTGATACATTTGTTTGTCCGCCTGATCTTTGTAAAGATGTATTTCTTTATTCTCGAATTCTTGTGTGGTTATAAAAGTGTATTGTGGTATCTTCTTTGTGATGGTCTATATCATGGCGATGGCGTAGTGGTGAGTGTAACCGACTGCCACGCCTGAGGTCGCGGGTTCGATTCCCGCACAAGTCAAACATTTGTGCGCATGAACATGGATGTTTGTCTTGGTCTGGGTGTTTCTATGTATAATATGTATGCATTTACAAAAAAAAAAAAAGGTATATATGTATGTTTATCCATTGTCTAGTACCCATAGTACAAGCTCTGCTTAGTTTGGACTAGATGGTGTTGTGTGTATGTGGTAGAATATTATTATTATTATTATAATGCGGAAGTTACTTATAATACGTCTCGTAACCTTCTGCGATACGTCTCAAATCCATCATCATCTCAGTCAAAGGAAGTGCACTTCTGGACATAGGCCTTCCTCCCCGAAGTAGTGGTAAATTGTCTTTAATATATATATATATCATTATCAATATTATAAATAACTAGTTTTCATCCGCGGCTTCACTCGCGTAAATGTAGGTTAGGTTAGGTTAGGTTTGCAACAGTATTTTTTTCTGGATGAAAGGTACCCTATGTCCTAATCTGTACCCCTGACAACGTGTATGTAAAATTTCATGTTGATCAGTTGAGTAGTTAAGGCGTGAAAGCGTAACAAACTAACAAACTCATTTTCGCATTTATAATATTAGTTAGGATTATAAAAGTATGATTGTTCGTAGAAACGAAGCTCAGATTCAATTTTTTTAAGTAGAACATCACTACATTTTATAAAACAAGTCCCCCACCGCGTCTGTTTGTTTGTCTGTCTGTCTATTCGCGATAAGCTCAAAACTACTGAACGGCTTTTCATGCGGTTTTCACCAACAGACAGAGTGATTCATGAGGAAGGTTTATCAATTGCTTAGGTTTTATGCTACCCGTGCGAAGCCGGGGTGGATCGCTAGTAATTTATAAGCTATTTATAGACATTTAACCAAGAACCAGCGCAGGATTGCTGAGGAATAGTTCTTTAGACTGCTTGATTGAGTCTAGTATTTCATAAAAGTCTTACAAAACTTTAAAACCTAAACTACGCACGTACCTAACTCATTTTGTAAATGCATACAGCATCTTCTACTTCAGCATCTTCTACTTCAGCCAGCAATTAAGACATTCTTTGTATTGTAATAGATATGCACGTGGTTCGTTACGAGTCGGTCTAGATGCGGCGCAGAACTGTGTCAGGGTGACGAGATGTCTACATGGTGTTTAGTATGGGTCTGGTGGCCCGGTTGATACATTTTGTGATTAGCTTGCCGGGCAAGTTGTATAGTCATAGTAAATTGTGTAAATAGCTTGAGATTGACAAAGAATTATTAGATAATTGATTTATTTAATGGCGATGGCGTAGTGGTTAGTGTAACCGACTGCCATGCCTGAGGTCGCGGGTTCGATTCCCGCACAAGTCAAATATTTGTGTGCGTGAACATGGATGTTTGTCTTGGTCTGGGTGTTTCTATGTATAATATGTATGTATTTACAAAAAATAAGTATATATGTATGTTTATCCATTGTCTAGTGCATATAGTACAAACTCTGCTTAGTTTGGGCTAGATGGTGTTGTGTGTATGTGGTAGAATATATTATTATTATTATTCAATGGACAGCTCCCGCCGGGTTGATCTAGATATTATGTTGTTTATGCAAATTTAGTGATATTTAATATTGCATTGGTGACGCAGCGGTCGTAATTACGACTGCTGTGCATGTGGTCTTGGGTTCGCGTCCCGAGCTGACCAACGTATTTTTGTATTTTTCAGTCATGAAATTCTTGATCTGATAGATGGAATAAGCTTGCCCTATTACTTGTGCCCCAAAACTATAGCCCTTACGAAATCTGGGTGTAATTCAACTTAATCTACCCAGGCGTGGGCCTACGTATGAATAATTTAAAATAACTTATTTATTTACTAAAGCTTAGAACGTATGGTTCTAAATATGTATAATGCGATTCAAAACTCTAATATTATTAAACAGAACTAGTTTCTATTACAACAAATATATAAAATTATATATAATATTTCAAATATCAATCAATGAATCAATTGTATTTTCATTCTTTACTTAATCTTCTTTTTAGCGATTTAAAGTAAAATTTATAACCGTAAAAAGCCGTAAAGCGGCATCTAAAATTAATATTTTATAAAATCTCGTCTTAATTCATATCTTTTATTATGTTAATGATTTGTACTAGTAAGTGTGCGCGAGAGCAGTAATCCTTTAAACAAATTAGACCAATTAGTTAAGATGCCACTTTCACTAACATGCTTATGATCTAACAAGTTAATTAAAATGTTAAATATAAAGTTTGACGGTACAGAGAGCATTGGCAGGAAGATGTTGATGCTATTAGCATAAATATCTGCGTATCTTGTGATGTATCAGTGAGATATCGAGGTGTTGGAGATAGACGTATTACTCACAGCTCATTGTTTTGCTTTAACCATTTCAAGTCAGTTTTCTATAACATAACTTGAAATTCCGCCCGCGTATTACTGGGAGGGTAGGCAGGGCGGCAGGCGTAGTGGTTCCAGTGGTCGCCTCGTCACTGCTGCTGCACCGAGGATTGTGGGTTCGATCCCCACACGGAATAAAAATTTGTGTGATCCATAAATGGTTGTTCTAAGTCTGGGTGCACCTTGAGTTAGTTTTTTTAATGTTTGTAGAGTCCCCCGCGACAACTAATACGGGAGAGGACTTAAAAAAAATTACGCCCGTTTATTAGCGGCAGGGTACACAAACATGTATGTAGTATTAAAATCAAGAGCTTAAAGCCATATTAACCTATCGACTAAAACAAAATGAATAATTCAATTGTTGAAATGCCAAACTTAATTGAAAAACCAAATAACACTTTGCATGAGCCGGGAATAGAAACCAGTATCTCATGGTTAGCATACTGTTACGTCGATGTGCAGCATAAGCTGTAGTTGCTGCTAGGTGAGCCGTGCGCGGAACACAAGCGCGCGCGCACTAATTAGAGCTGGGCTATAAAACAGCGGTGGATTAGTACAAGGTGTTATAGTGAGAAAGTTCAAACTAGGCGAAGTCGTCACACGGAAGTGATACTAAATAATAAACCTCGTTATCTTAGTCTTATATTTCCAAGTAAGTATGTTAATAGCGCCTAGCGCCATAGCGCCCTGTCTTCAGCTTGCCACATCCAGCATCTGCCTGCAGTCTTTCGCAGATCGTCATCCCACCTGGTCGGAGGGCGTCCTACACTACGTTTGCCGAGTCGCGGTCTCCACTCAAGAACACGCTTACCCCAGCGGTTGGGAGCTATGTCCAGCAGTGGACTATTATAGCCTGATGATGATGATGATGATGATGATGTTAATCTATTGAGCGGCAGCGGTCCACTGGCAATCACACACAATACGTGTTCGATGATGTCTGATTTACAATTGACATTCCATAAATTGGATTTCTATTCAGCCTTAATCTGTCTTTCTTAATAGTGAACCGATTCAGAATCTTTCAAGTAACTAATTGAACGTTACGATTAAAAGTCGTATTCAGAGTTCATAAATAGTTGATCCCAGTTAGTTTTAATATTAATGTATTCAATGTACGGTCACAGCCTGCTTACAGTGTTATACTAAGCATGTCAAAAATAAGTGATCCTAGTTAGTCCGTGTTTAAACAAAACAATACAAATTGACTAAGATATATCGCATTAAACTTTGGGAGTGGGAGTTTCTTTCTTTAAATTTTTTTTGTTGCCATTGGTGGCAGACGCGCAAGTAGCCCACCTGACGGAAAGTGGTAACCGCTGCTAATGGACTTCAGCAATGTCAGGACACAGCAAAGCCGCTGCCTACCGTGAAAGAAAAACTCTCTTTAAAGCTCGTTTGAAGAAGGACATATCATAGCGCTCGGAAAACACCGAAGCAGGCAGCCCTTCAGCCAGTCCAGACGTCATTGTCCTATAAAATTTGTACCGACATGCAACGTAACACGAAATTTAAATGCGTTGTATCTCCGTTGTTATTAGTTTGTAGGACAAAAGAAAAATACATGTCCATTATTTTGGGCTAATCTAAAAGACGAACTAAATAATTTTTTTTATTTGTCATTGCTTTTGTATAAACCTTTGGTATATAGAGACATGTGTAAGCGTTGGATATGCGTGTTACACCGCGGTTCTCTTAGCCGCACTTATCGGCTCGTTGAACAAGTTCAACATCCTTCTCACAATTGTTTTATAAACGCTCTAAACAATTAATTAACGCAACTTTTTCTTACAACTCATATTGTTATAAACACTCGTTTATCTAGACATCGGCGCGTTGCACAATCTGTGATGTAAGGACAATAGACACGTGTGTTATGTATTATCTGTGGACTGACATTAATGACAGTTTGTGAAAGGATTTAGCGTAAGTGATAATTAGTTTTGGTAAATATGCATTTAATAAATAAATTATATAAAAATTTTTGCTTGCGTAAAAGTAGGTTGGGTTATGTTAGTAGCATTACTAAATATTGCATATGTTATTTGCTGATAACACGTTTAGATTTAATTTTTTGTTTGTTTGTATGTTTGTAAGGATTTAACTCAAAAACTACTCAACTGGTTTAAAAAATTCTTGATAGGCTATATTTTATTAAAAAGTACTGTTACTAACATAACCTAACTTACTTTTCTGCGGGCGAAGCCGCGAGCAAAAGCTCTAGTTGCAAAATAAGTTAATAAATATTTATCACAAATAGAAAGAAAAGAAAATACATTTCTTTGCAGCAGATTATGCATTACATACGTCAGACACAGTTAATTACAAAAAAAAGAAAAAACAAATCTTACTGCAAATTGGTCGCAACTCAGCAAAATGCTAGTTTTGAAAAAACTAGCGCTGGTCTTCCGTTGCGACCATGTTTGTAGATAATAGTACCTATCCTAATAAACCTAACACAACTAATACAACAGACGACATAAAATAATAATAATAATAGCGTTTCAAATCAATCAACTTTATTAATTAATAGCTATGCAGTATCACAGAATACATAAAATGTCCAATAAAACATGGTTGGAAATCGTATGATACGATCTCAAGTCCCCTTACTCTCAAAAACTAATCTGCGTTAGACACCGTCGCAAAAATGCTATCTACAATCCACTTTCTGCGTCACAAAGTAACGGAAATGAGTTGATCGTCTCTCTCACTCACACCCGCCCACCGGGCTATAACTCTTGTATCGAACTTATAAGATATCAAATCGTATGACATTTATTGCTTGTCAATTTACGAGACAGTGACTTTAGGGATGGCAAAACTTTGTTTTACACGCGGAATATTAACTAGTGTAGTTCGAAAGATTAATATTGACACAAATAGTTTAAATTTTATCAATTATCATGTTTCATTAAGTGTATTTTTTATATTGTTAGTGAGGTAAACGAATAACCCGCCTGATTGTAAGTAGTTGCCATATTCTATAGATGCTCGCAACACTAGCCTAGGCTGTTGCTGGTGTTCGAAATATAGTAGCTGTGTTGCCAGCTCATGGGGCAAAGATCACACTGGTCCATGACCATTTAGCGTTAATTAGAGAGCCTGTAAGTCTCTCACCTCTGACTTTCGGAAGTTATATGACTTTTCGAAATTATGTGCGTATTGATTGACAATTATCACCTGCTCCGTGCCTCGGAGAGCACGTTAAGCCGTCGCGTCGGTCCCGGCTGCCATGAACATCTATGGCAGTCGTTATTGGGAAGTCAGTGCCCTCTAATATCCTGACACCGGTCTAGCCTTAGGCTATCGTTAGCCTTCGGGTTGTGGAGGTCAGATGGCAGTCGCTCCATGTAAAAACTGATATCCAGTCAAATCCGGTTAGAATAGAAAGCCGACCCAAGTGACTTGGGAATAATAAAGGCTAGGGAGAAGAAGAGAGCTTGTAAGTCTTACTTAATGCAGGCACATGTAATTATGGCTGCGATATTTTGTAGGATGGTAATATATTTCGAGATGGGTTGCTTCAGTTTCTGAAATCCCAGTTGACTAATGATCCCGCTGGGTACCTTTCAAAAGGTATAGTAACCAAATGCTTCCTTTTATGGTACCTACATATATATGTATAATAGTACAATAGTACATACACATGTGTGCATTCGTCACGCCTTAGTATCTCGGCTAAAATGAATTATCATAATTAATTTCCTCATTATTTAACGTGTAAATATTATTTTATATAACACTAGTTTTCACCCGCGGCTTCGCTCGCGTAAATGTAGGTTAGGTTAGGTTTGCAACAGTTATTTTTTTTGGATGAAAGGTACCCTATGTTCTATTCTGTACCCCTGACAACGTGTATGCAAAATTTCATGTTGATCGGTTGAGTAGTTAAGGCGTGAAAGCGTAACAAACAAACAAAACAAACTCATTTTCGCATTTATAATATTAGTTAGGATTATACTACGCTTGTTCTTTTGTTTTATTTACTGTTATATTTAAAAGTAAAAATACATCAAAATTGTAATTAATTATGTAATATTTTTAAGATGTTGGTAGCCTACACTATTTTAATTAATCAAGTGAGTGGATCTTGTAAATCGTTTTTCGTTGAAATGTCTATTTATAGAAGGGAAATTAAAACCAAAAAAGTTGTAGCCTTATTTATTGAGTTCCTATTCGAATATTTTAGATTATTTTTATACTATCTTGTCATTGGGTTTAAGTCCAGTATCTTTAGAATTATTGAAATAAGAAGAACGAAGAACACCTAATAATTTGTGCACCAGCCAAATCTTTGTTCATTGCGAGGACGAATCCATAACACTTGCTGCTCTGGCAGCGACAAGGTGACTAGTGAAACCACTGCGTCATCCACACATTTAAGTCAGGTTATTATGTGAAAAGTTGTCATGTTTTCAGAAAGACAATCAGTACTACATTTAAATTCTAAATAGCACATGATTACGTGTTTAAGTTTGTAAATATCACAATTATTGTTCCTTAATGTACATTGTGGCAGAAATATGCATGTATGTATAATCCTTAATAATATTATAAACGCGAAAGTTTGTAATGGATGTATGGATGTTTGTTACTCTTTCACGCAAAAACTACTGGACCGATTGCGATAAATTGGTAAGTAGCTAGCTGGAGACCTGGATTCACACACAGGCTACTTTTTATCCCGATATTCCCACGGGAATGGGACTTACGCGAGTGAAACCGCGGGGAAAAACTAGTATGTATATAACGATAGTATATCGAACTCTAGTTTATTTAAAATTAGTATCTGTAATACCGAATAATATAATATTAAACTATAAAAGTAGCTGTATAGTTTAAACAAATATAAATATTAACATAAGTACATGTAAAGATATGTAGGTGTATTTAGTTGCTATGTAGCCCTCATCCTCTCTCCTAATTTGCTGTGCCTGACAGGATCCATAATGACCTTATTTGTTTTATGCTTCCATCTTTATATAAATCAATAAAATATTGAGTATTGACTATGAAGAAACTAACTGGGCTGGTGAAATGCGTGTGAGCAGATTTTACACATTTCAATCTCAGGTAGTGAACCAATTACTGTCTGTCCGTGATACATCCTACTAATTGCTACTAATTGTTACAAGAGTACCCAATGATGCTTTGCCATATTTGGGTATTGAACCTTAGACACAACAGTCACATTCACTACCAATATACCGAGCAATAATGGAGAACTGTAATACAAAAACATGAATAACATTTTCTCAATTCAGGTATCAAAACATTAGGCCACTAAACTTGACTTTTAAATTCTGGTTATCTCTTGAATAAATAAGTAAATACATTTAACTACAAAAAGGCGCCATTAAATGCCAATCTAATACTACACCTAGTTTATGCAAATTTAGTAACCCTACGTTTGATAGCCGCATATATCACGCGTATGGTCGTCTTTGCGCGTCTCACGGGAACGCGTATGCGCTGGGAACCACCACAATGCGCCTGCGCAATGTATGTGCGCATTGTTCTGCTCCAAAATTGTGCGAATGCATCGTAAACTGTCTCAATACTATTTGTAAGTGGTATGCGGTGATCGTCGCTGTTACAACAGGCACTAGGTAGGACCGAGATGCGTAGATAACACTGGCTTAACAAATGAATCGTTACAAAATTCCTTAAGTGATTTCTCGCCAATGTTTTTTATCTGCTAGCTAGCTTCTGCCCGCGCGTTTTTTCATATGAGTTCTACGAGAACGTTTATAAACGTTCTACCAGTTTTTTTTTTTAGATCTACTCGTGTTTCCGTTACGCACATCAAACTCAAAGTACTTTAATATACTTTGTACTGTGTAAATACTTTCATATGTATTCTAACCCTAGAAAGATAATCTGCGCCTCAGAGGCGCAAGCAAAACACATTTATCGCTGTCTCTTTTAAACGGGCGCGCTCTCGAACCTGTCACGACAGGTAATCTCAGTCGGCGTCGAGTACAACAGCGAGGCGGACGCGTGCCATCGGTAAGTACTTTGGATTAGCTGCTTTAGCTAAATGTTGCGCATGATTATCTTTTGTGCAACTTTCGTCGGAACGCATCAAGTTTGATTAGGAGTTATTTATA
The DNA here is from genome assembly GCA_963564715.1 of Catocala sponsa. Taxonomy (NCBI): domain Eukaryota; kingdom Metazoa; phylum Arthropoda; class Insecta; order Lepidoptera; family Erebidae; genus Catocala; species Catocala sponsa. Next base: position 27,469,276 of record OY751337.1, on the reverse strand, counting down.
TTGAATTTTATAGTTTTATTATGTGTTTTAGGGTTTGAAAATCATGGCACGGAGTAGATCCTTAGCTGAAGATTAAATAGTAAATGAGCTCTAGACAATTCATGAAAAAGTTGAACACTCAACTCACGGCACCCTGGATGAACAGCAGATTGTTCATACTGACTCTGAAATGATCTGCCCGGATCGCTATAGAAGCTGCATTACTAAAATCTGCTGGAAATGAAGCTGTAGATGTGCAAGGTGAACCGGAGCCAAAAAAACGGCGATATTGTGACCTATGTACATCCAAAAAAAGGCGGATGTCAAAAATTACTTGCGCTAAATGCAAAAATTGCATCTGTGGCGAACACAAAAAAGATGTGTGTGTCGACTACAGTTAGTGTGCCATTCCTGGACCCAAAGATATCTTTTTTAATTTTCCATGTTAATGTTAAGTTATCTCTCAAAGAGAAGTTATGTCCTATTAAAAGAAGACTGATATTTTTTGTTACTTTTTATAAGAGGTTTAGAACATTGTGTTAGATTTTTCGTAAAATAAATAATTTAAAAAATGTTTTGACTTTAATTTCTTCTACTAGGTATTAACTTTATACTAAAGTAGGCTGGTCCTGATTAAAAAAGTTTACAGGCCACAGGCAGACCTTACTATTTTGTGCGCTCGAGAGGCGCATGATTATCTTCTCCCAACATGATTATCTTTCTAGGGTTAATTTACTGTCCGATTTTACTCTCTAACACTCTTTTGAAACATATACCAACGTTTTTGCTAAATAATCATTTTATAGTGTACAAATTACACAAACAGTATTCATGTTCGTGAATGAACATAAATTCCCCGTAATGTTACTACGATTACGTCACACAAATAAATTGTATATAGTTGTTTGCTAATTTGACGTTTTAATAATAACAACTTCCGGACCTTTGAAGTATTATCTTAATTGAAATTCATGGAAGGCTGTACTTTAATCGCTTTCGTCATACAATAACAAGTAGCTTTCATTCTAATTTGCAAGACAACATCAACATTGATACGGTGTGAACTAATTTGAGCATTATAAAATTCTAATACAAACTTCCTGGATTTAATCTTATAAAAACGAGTCTATTAATCTAAAATGCAATTTTAAGTTTCTCACGAACTCATTGTTTACATTATTAGTTGTTTTTCTGACTCATGCGAGGAAGCCATGACACTTTCGAATACAACATGGCTGATGTTTTTCCCGCCCATTTTCACCGAGTGATGTTATTCTATAATAATTAGATATTTCCACAATATTATGTTGCATGTTTGAAATAATAAGTTGTTCGTATTTTCGTGCAAGTTTGTATGTTTATTGTAATATTTACACATTATTGATGATTCACGACACATATTTCGGATAATTCAACTTTCGGTAGGAAATATATTACTAAATGATTTTATATGACGTGTACCTACAGCATACAATGCACATCAATGGATTTACGTAATTTGAGTACTACAGTATACAGTTCTTTTTATTTCATATTATTCTGTGTCATCGCTATAGATAGCTTGTTACATAAATCTAATTATGTGTACAGATTTGCTGGTAAGCATTGCCACAAAAATAAAAATAGTTTTTTTAGCAGATTTTATATTATAATTCTGGAAAAGTGTTTTATTTAAATGTCAAATACCAAATGGAAATACATTCTGTACAAAATACTCTACAAGTATCTCCAACTCATAGTTAAGAACATTAAAATATTGTGCCTAAACACCACCGAAAGATAAATATATTATTGAACTTGCAATTTACGAACGTAATCGATTTCAATCACCTGTCAAGTGTAAGGCGCGTGGGAGCTGTCAAACTGAACACGAAAAACAAATAGTATTACATCGATAGGTATTTCTATATTTTTTATGTAACAGATATTGTATCTGGATTGGCGATGCAAGAATCCATTACGGGAGCATTTATTTCAATTTATTATGTAATATTTTTGCATTAAAATGACATGTACCTACTTATATTATTTTAAACCGGCTTCATATTAAAATTTATCGTAAAGTTCATGCCGAATGTGTAAGGTTATGTATTTGTTTCATTTATCAGGTTATTTTTACATTTGTTGCGTAAAGGAGAGCAATTGGGTGTAGGCTTAAGACTTAAAGAGCGTAACGTAGTAGATTGTATTTACATAAAATATTACATGGTTACGTAAATGTCGCCGTGAAGCTTTGTCACAGAAAATAAGTAATAAGTATTGTGTAAGAGTATTTGTTAGAGTTTTTAATAAGTTTGGTTTTTGTCCTAACATGATAACTTGTGACATGGTTAATTATTTTAATGGTTAAATAGCTGTTTACTCTAGTAGTCGGTGTTCTGTTAGTAAGTTACAATAACTTTGGAAATAGAGATTATCTCTAATGTAAGATTTGTCGTATAAGTATATTTTACCGGGTACGAATGATCGCTGAACTGAAGAATCTAGTTCATCTATTTATCAAAACACATTCGATGACGCAAATAAATGATTAATTGATTTAAAAGCACTTTAAACGTTATACAAATCTAGTACACCAAAATACTACTGATTAAATGATCCTAATTCTGTCATTAGTTTAAGTATTTAGAATTGAAATTAATTACTCACATTAGCATACTTCAAGCGAATCTCAAGTGGGGCACATTACACTACAGACTACATAATCTAAATGAATAATTCACTAAAATACAACACCAATTAAATTTGAGTGTAAAACTTTTTTACACTCTGACATTCTCACGATGAAAGTAAAAGTTGCTATTAAAATTTCAACACATCGTCCATTGACGAGTTATGATGAGTATTGCTTAATATCGACAGTACTATATGAGTAATATACAATACTGTTGCCGATAGAGTCGGGTATTATATAATGCTGTGTGACCCGAGTTTTTACGATGTCATGAGCTGAGCAGTTCGCTTTGTTAGGATGCAGATTTATTGCTGAATTGTAAGGAAATGTTCGGCCTCTTTTGTTGTGTGACTTAAACATGATTATGCACGTATATATAGTAAGGGCCACTTGCACGACAACTCACTAAATACGTTTAGCACTAAATAGATTTAAAACATCGTGCTGTCGTCAGTCATTCGTGTGAAGGTGACTGAGATGCCACGATGTTTTAAATACATTTAGTGCTAAACGTATTTTGTGAGTTGTCGTGCAAGTGGCCCTTAATGTCATAAGGGTTACCCTGGCCTACGGATCATGTTGGATATTTGATCACCGTATGAAAATTTTACGGTACCTATTTATAGAAATGGGTATATAATATAAAAAAAGAATAATTTAACTAAGTCGTCTGGTAAGCAACACTACCCGTTTACAATGATCTACATACGTGTATCTGACAATTTAAATAACATTCGGCGCTCGACATTCGTGTTGTGGACTCCATCCACTTTTTTCATAATTTCCTCCGATGGTAAGATAGATTAGAAGCCTTGAAACAGACTACACCTATTCATCACATATTATATAACACTGCAGTTTTATATGGCAGTAGACAAACGAAAATAATCTCATTTATGTAAATGTTATAGCGTGTTTAGTTATTGATCCGATTTATAGTACGGCGAAATCTCGTGGAACATCTAGACTGTTACATAAAGCATTTTTATAAACTTTAGAAGTTTTGTTAATTAATGTTTAAGTTAATAAAACTTATGGTAAGAAAAGGTATAGGACCGAAATACGTTAGTAATCTATACTAATATTATAAAGCTGAAGAGTTTGTTTGTATGTTTGAACGCGCTAATCTGAGGAACTACCGGTTCGATTTGAAAAATTATTTTAGTGTTAGATAGCTTTTTTATCGAGGAAGGCTATAGGCTATATAACATCATGTTACGACCCACGGGGGCGGCGCAGTAACGAAAAACGCGGGTGAAGCCGCGGGAACATCTAGAATAAATATAAACTTTAACTTCTAATAGCTTTTTAAAGACTGACTATCGGTTTTCAGACGAATTTTATATATGTTAGTAATTATAAAGCAGCCTGTGATTAAAATTTCTATTCAAATTGAACATGCTTGAAGTCAGAAAAAAGCTGTGCCCCATTTATTTAAATATCAACGAAAGATCAAACATTTTTAGAAGCTTACCGCTACACTCTGATCTAGCAAAGGCTAAAATTACTTGGACGTGTTGGCTATAGTATTAATAATTAACTAAACAAAGAATTACTTGTATATAATTAGAAAATTGCAAGCACTAACAACATGCTATAAATAAAGCGTGTTACTACAAGCAAATACGCATGCTTTCGTTACGATACTGATAGATGGGCTGGATACGCGTTAGCTTACTTAAATAATACCAAATGTTAGAAAAGTGTTTAAACGGTAATTATAATGTGTTATAGCATTAAAAGATAGTATATGAAAGTTGTAAGATCTGACCTGAAAAGAATCTGACCAATAATTTACACAAAAACTGTGAATATGCCAAATTTACTACGTAGTTAAGATTTTCTGGTGATTGAATAACATTGAGATAATAAAATGATTAGGTAGAATGTGGCGCTCCGCCGGCTCCGTACAGTCTAGTGAGTTAGCATGAATGAAAGCGAGAGAAACCGGGTGTCATTAGTGACATGAATGGCGGTAGGTTTTGTACGCACAAAGCTAGTGAGAACATTCTGACGAGCAGACGCGTCATAATTATATATATGAAAAGTGAGGTTAAAAGGAAAATTATTTTATAACTGTACTGTTTATACAAACATAAATATATGCTCAAACCTCACCCACCGCCATACGCTACAGAAAAAGTGTTACCCGCTTGACACCGACTGTTTTCATCCTAGATATAAGGTGGCGAGCCTACTGTCTACCACCAGACTGCGTTAAATGTATGCCACGGGACCAACAAAGCAGACTATAGTTCGAAGTTAATATATATTCAAGTTCTATTTAAAATGCTCCTAGCATCGCAGAGAACCTTACCGATATAATAAGCAACGTAAAGAAGTATTAATACGGTATGTATTATGTACTAGCTTTTGTCTACGGCTTCGCTCGCGTTAATTTAGAATTTGACAATCAATTCGGGTTGTACTTGTAATAATGTAATTCAATCATGATTCGAAAGACACGTGGCGCCATCTATTATCATAAGAACGTTATTGTTGTTTTCCTCGGGGAAAAGTAATTTTTTTGGGATGAAAGGTAGCCTATATCCGTTTCTGTACACCTGACAATATATATGCAAAATTTCAGAATGATCGGTTCAATGGTTTAGCCGTGAAAAGGTAACAAACAAACAAACTCATTTTTGCTTTTATAATATTAGTTAGGATTAGGATTAGGAAGTTAGTATGTACGCATATGTATAAGCTTCGCGCAGAGACCGAATCTAAAACACTCGTCGCATTGGTCTGTGATGAGAACTACTTATACTAACGATTCCATTTATCCAATTTAATGTTGATCTGCAATGGTTTAATGGCAGGCGCGTGAAAAAGATATTGTATGTGAACTGTATACGAAATATGGATATTATGTGAGGCGTGACGCTATTCATATTATACGAAGAAAGTTGCTTTCAACATTTTATATGTAGGTATGAGGAAACAGCCACGCACAGCACGTGCCTTATCAACGTAAAGCTTTGCAACCGGCCCCGGTCGCTTCCTACAGACAAACGCAAAGCAGATGCGTAAACATTTATTTTGCCACGCTATTCTGATGTTCTCTTTGTAAGTGCTGTGAGAACAAAAAGTGTGATAGAATTGAACACAAATCAGATAAACCATTATCTTTAAAAGCAGATACTTATAGTCACGACTTAGATATTTTGGTATTATTTCGTAACACCGCGTGAGGTATTTGTTGTATTTGTCAAAAAAGTACTTCTGCCATAACTTCGTGTCGTTAGGAGAAACGGGATATCAATATATATATATATAACCTTGCTCTCTAATTATACTAAAACTTTGGCAGTATGGCTGCTAGAAATCTGTCGAGCCGGCCCTGTTGTTGTTAGCTAGAAAGCCTCTTCAGCGGTTTGGTTCCTAGAAATATAATATCTACAGATTGTGCATTTATTGTATTACATGTGATAGGTCTGTGTCGTGTGTCAGAGAAAGTGTGTATATTTGAACAAAGCAGGTCTATTAAATTTGTCCTCTGCTGTAGTGACAACACGGAATCGTCTCCTGAGCCCAATTATGTTTAATTTTGTTTGTTTTGTAGCACAGTACTGACACATTTCGTAATGTTTGTGTAGATGTATTATTGTTTTGTTTTGATCATTGTTTGTTATTGTTTTTAGGTAAAATAGGCATTAAATATAGACATACGGGAGAGCCGGACGTAACCCTCTCACCTCCCTTTGTGTGGCGAGAGGGTTAGACGCATTTACTCACGTAAAAAAAGATTAAAAAAAAGAAAAAAGAAGACATCAAAATGACTATAATGTTAGATAAACAATTTGATTTTTGAAGCAGATTATAAATTTTCGAATATTATTATGTCCTGTAGTACGTAGATACATATATAGAGAGGCAGAGGTGTAAGATACCCTTATTTCGCCAGCTACGTCATAGGAAACGAGCCTATTAACGTCTCAGACGGCACATTTCCATGTTCTGTACTGCTACTGGGAATATCTTGACAGAAAATCACTGCACAGCGATCATCAGAGCTCAATTCAATTCTTGAATCGTCGTAGTTGTTATTGATTAGGATGTTCTTAGAGTCTGAATGATGCTTAGTGCAATAAGGTTGACCTACGCTCGCCTTCTTTTATGTTGGACCTAAATAATTCTAGCGAAATGTGAGTCGTCGTTTCAGTTACATTCGAGATAATATTATAGCATTATATAATTCATCAAATATTACAACTAAATATTTTCCTTTAGAATATTTTTTGTGTACTTGTAATGCCTTAATTGCCTTGGCTTTGACGTTCATAAGTGTTACTTTGTGAACTAAGTGAATATATTATTTTTGACTTTGACTTTGACAACTGTCACGTTCTTTGCTCAGATCTAACCTTCCATAATGACTTTAACTTTCACTTAAAAACTTTTTAGTTTCGGTAATATAACATAGGAATTATGACTAGAGTGAGGCTTGTCTCTTTTTAGTAAAAAACGAAGATGGTGCAACCGCTATTGAGGCCTATCTTTAAAAGCTCTAATGACCTCGTGAAATGGCTCACGTACCTCGTAATAGTTCCACGTCATTATCTCGGCAATCTCAATGACTTCTAAAGATCATTATCGGAAGGAATGATGATCACGTAATCGGTACAGTTTGATCCGCCGATCACTTCCCATCACGCGGCTCGGTGAACAATGTGGCGGTGTGTTCGCACGGTGCGCGCGCGCCGAACTGCGCAGGCGCACAGCGGAACTAACGTTACGTATGATTTGTGTTGATCCGGAGTGCTGACAAGCTTTTTATTACAACTAATTGATGATAAGACTTTTGTAGTTTTTACTAATCTCAACTTATTTAAGCTTTTAATTTTAGTTGAATGATTTTCTTAGTGTAAATCAGATTTAGAGCTATTAAAATTGTCCGGTGCCTTACAATCATTTTTTGAGTGAAGTTCAGTTTATAAAAGCTGTATAAGATGGTAAGTTTTATTAGTCATCCTAGTTATCCGCGGGAATCGCACGGCAATCGCATACCGGGTTAAAAATAATCTTAATTGTTAATCCAGGATATGGTCTATCTATCTGTCAAGTTTCTCTCAATTCCGTTCAAGGTTTTGCGCTTGATTGAACAATATTCAACTAATCTTTACATATGTACTTTTACATTTTTACAGTTAGTAGAAAAATAAGCAAGATATTTTTCTTTTTGGCCGCATACAAGTGCGATGCCAAGGGTAAGTTAAAAAAAACACATCTATCCAAGTTCTATAGTTCTATAAATCCTTACCTTATTCGACAATCGATAATTAGCTATTCTTTGTTCGTCTCTCTTTGCAACATGTGATCAATCATACTTAGAGCTTTTGTTTAACATGATTATGATTTATATTATACTTTTTGTTACAGTTATTGTATTTAGCAAGCGAGGAAAGAGCGATGAACGCGTCTTATTTTTTTTATTTTACGTGCTCCTTTTGGATGTATTAGTAATGCAAAGGGATTTTATAAGTAGTAATTGTTTTTAATATTACTTTAGTGGCACATAATTATGGTTACCTTATGCTTGAAGATATCTTTCGTTTTTGAATGCTTGTAGCAGCCTGGTGACTTTGCTGATAGCAATTCTTGCATTGTTAGTCTAAAATAATCCAGTGGTTCCACTTTTGAAAGCACCACGCCTTCAGAATCTCTAAGATTCTGGCTTTCGCCAAACAGAACAAATGGTTGATATAGATTTTCTACAGGCTTAAACGCTGACTTCGTCTCATTTGACCTCTTGTTATTTGACATACTGTTGACCTAAAAACGAATAAGCTTTTCCCATAGGTCAACAATTTTGTGGCTTCAATTGACACAACCGCAGGTTACCACACACATATTGCACGTATACATACATAGTACTGATGTCATGTTATATAATACTAATCGTACTAAAGTAAAAGGTTATGGGGACTCAAACAAAGGCGGAGTCGTTGATGCGTGTACGCATCATTTGAGGCAGGGCTGACAACGATCGGGTAATTGATTTTTGTTTTCTCGTTAAGACTGCGCCGAGCGTACCTACTCGTAAGTCAGATAATGACAGAGCTTGTGCGGCGCATATTCAAATCGGCGCGCGGCCGCCATAGTAAAATTGTATGGAGGATTTGAAGTGCTTCTTTGATAAATATGTATCTTTATTGTCAACCAATAGCTTAAATATTTGGGACGGACAAATTGTAATATAACTATTTATTTTTCATTTAAGCTGTAAAATAGGATAGATAGATTTCTACTGTTATAATCTAAAATCACGTAGCACGATCTTACGTTTCTGCATTTTTCGTGCATATTTACGTAATTTTGTAGGCGAAAATATTAATTATTTTAAGTTTTTTACACGGAGTAATTGTAAATACATTCATTGTTATGGTAAATGTATATTTTATATTTGTATTAAACAAAAAGTGTTGATTTTATTCACTTAACTGTGACCGCCTATTTTGGCACATTTCGCTCGGCGCAGTCTTATAAGTAAAAAGTGGTTTATTACTGCAAAAATATACAGAGAGAACGTTACAAAAGGAAAACATAAATACTTATAATAGTGGTTGTGCCACTGCATACATATTAGTACTATAGTATAACATCAGCACCTATATATATCTTATATTACTGCATACATTTTGCGGAGCTTAGCTTTCAACCTAAGTCTCCTTTGGTTTCCACACTAGGCAAGCCTGTATCGAGGAAACCTTGCATTGCATGAGAATAACTTTATTAATATGGTAATGTATTACTTTGTTAAGGAAAACATAACTCTGTGCTAGGGACTGTTTTGTGTTACCAGGAAATCTTATATTTTGCAATCATTATGTTTTGTAGTCACATAATGTTTCATAAAATTCGCCATCATTATAATGTACAAACATCACATATGATGTTTATATGAGAAATCATAATTTCTCACGTTACCATAAGAACTGTATCTACATATATTAATGATAATAAAAAGCTATATGATATCTAGAGAACACATAATCTTATGATATCAAGAAGAGTCCGCTTAGGTGCTGCCTATGCGTATATGTAATGCCGCTCAAACTAGTAAGTTCGATTAAGAAAGTATATCCAGATGATAGCAGGCTCTTTAAGGATACGCTGTAGTGCTAGCAGGGAATCAGCACACAATGTTCCTTGCGTTGGCAGCACTACAAAACCTTTTATTTAAATGATGATGATAGATAAGATGATATGATCCGATAACGCGTCGATGAATCTCCTAGTAGGCGATCATACGCTGCGATAACAGCTTACCATCAGATGTGCCGTATGCTTGTTTTCTACCGTAGATAAATAAAAATTAAGAATTTCATTGTCGGCTCACGTTGCTAAGATACTATTCACGTGCTATAGCGAGATAAAGAGAAAACAAGATAAATATTTTCAAATCCTAAGACGTGGGTAATAATGTACGCTTTTAACTATTCTATCTTCTTGTAATATATATTAAGCGTATCTTCTTGTAATATATATGTTAATAGATATTAAGCGTTTAATTTATACCGTCAATATTGTGTTTGACATAATTTTTGACAATAAAAATGCAAAATATATAAAGTCACGGTTTTATGCATATTAGCATAATATTATTATGTTTTATAGATATATGTTTTATGAAAACAGTCTAGAATTAGCGCCATATATATTTATATATTTTACTAAAGAAAGCAGTCTCAATAATTCGTTAGCACAAGTTTGCGCGTATTGTAGTCACCATTCTAAGTTCGGTTTCGTTCAGGTAAAGAGTTATTGAGATTTACTAATAGGGAACTCTCTCTCTAGCAATGTTCATATTAGGCTCAAGTCTCGTTGTTCTCTTATCGCGCATATGTCCAGGAATGATATAGGATCACGCCTCTTTATTCACCAAGGTTGAGGCAGAACACACACATTGCATACACTATACTCAAGTATTACGCAACAAAGGACGGGCCGAGTAAATTTCTAAGCAGCGTTAAATTTAATTATACTGATCGTTTCGGAATACACAGGGTCTTAATGCGCGCATATGCTTACGTTTACGACGCTAAACCAAAAAGAGCAGTCTACAGCGTCAAATAATAATATAATGCGTATACAACTAGTCAAGCTCATACGCTAACATTACATAGCTCGCAAATATTCCACTAACCTACTGCCAACCCTAGTTTCACAAGTGACGTAACGCGCGGAAGAGTGGCGACCTTGACCTTATTGACACTTTCTACGGCGCGCGCGCCGGACCGCGAACATCGCCGACGCGCGCCGGAAACACCCGAACACCACACACCATACACTATGCATGCAGTAATACACCCACATTTGCATATTAATACTGTTTATTACTACGGAATTTTTGTTTATATGGTAACACTAAAATCACAAGTTACGAAGCTTGATTAATTAACGATGTCAGTGTATTCTTTTGTTCTCATATATTAATATATCTGATATAATATTCATATCATAACGTTACATAAAGTTATGATTCGAATATTCTTACAGATACATAAATTATACAATGTATTTTTATACAACTTTTTATAGAAAGGAGTAGATCGTACGCATAGATTAGTGTAATGGAAACGTTTGGTGAATTTTATATGTATATATTTTAACCCTTCCGTAAAAAGAAAATCTATTGTTATGTATCAATTATGTGCTTTATCGGACAGGAAGCCTGTTAAAACAAAACTCCGTCTACAGCACTTATCTTCGAGCCAGGACGCTGTGCTCATGAATGAGTCATGACTAATATTAAGCTTCGGTTGGGTTGGTCGAACAAGTCGGACAAACTTGCATAATACATGCAAGTTCACTGTTTGATATTATCAAGCTCCTGAATAATACTATAAGTCCTGTTCGAGAACTGGCTACTGCTGCGCACGGACATGACATTGATATCAGGAGGGTTAGGCCGTAGTAGACCACCTTGGGTCATTGCAGGTTGGTAGATTTCATTTATCTTCGATAACACTATGGAAATTCTTGACATGTTTTTTATAGGATTTTATAGGACTTTAAAAAGTTAGAGGTGCCTGTGTGGTACTGAAGCCGAGATCTCTGAATGACAGACTAGCAGGCCCACATTTTATTTTTGAAAATGATTCATTGTTTAGAAAAAAATACAGTTAATATTTTAAAGTTGACAAATCGTAAATATATTAAAACAATAGCCAGACAAAATATCACTTTCAAAACACGACATCGTCTAGAGAAATGATCGTTTAGTCACAAAACTGAGTATTGTGTGTTAGAAAGATGAATGACTGGAGACAGTGTCGCCTGCGCCGCTAACAGACGTGATGCAACGCGGCTTGCGGTTACTGTAGGGCTGCCTACATTATATACAATATAATTGTATCGCTAAGATAGCAGGCAAGTATGTGCGCAGCGCGAGTAAACAGTTGTCGTGGCGTATAGATGATAAGAACTCCAGCGGTATAACTTGAAGTGGTTAATAAGCATATTATGGTCTGCCTACGGTAAGACATTACCGTAATTTGTAGGCAATTGTAATACGCTTAGCTCCTATATGGCTGATAATGTAATAATGGAACCATTGCACTTAGAAGCACCATCGACGCCCGTAGTAACACAGTGTATCCCAAGGAGCTTTGAAAACATCGCTCAACGCAGCGACACAGCACTAGACATGTGGAAGGTAAGTAGTCTAATAAAGGTGGTGAGAGAGCATTAGCTATATCTAGTTTCTGGTTTCATGTAAAATTGCGCGAGTGTATAGTCATTTTAGACGCCATACTGTTGGTCAACCTATTAAAGACCCGACCCGGTAACGAAACGTGGAACCGCACTATTGACATTTGCGCCTGCGCTTACCTACACCTCAAAAATTGGGTCAATGCGGCAAATAACAATATATTTTATAAGTCAAAATATTTCTATGAATATAACTTTTAGATTAGCGTATAGGTTTTTGACAGCCCTGTGGGTGACGCGATGCAGTGCGATGTGGTCTGCGCACACGACGCTGACGCCGACGCAACGCGTGCAGGTGTCGCGCCGTGCGCTGTCGCCCTTACCGAATACGATAAATAATCTCATTATTGGATTCAAATCGCATCAAACTTACATTCGCGAAGATTTAGGTAGCATCTCTACTTGTTTGCTTTCGTTTAAATAATCACATCTACAATTCGATTTATGTATATACAGAGTGAGGTTGCTGCATTCTAGATGATTTTACTTGGGAAAAGATGGAAAAAGATGGATACCGACTGAATCTACCGCGGTGTGCCTACTTCTGCCTTAAATGGTGGGTGGGCGTTGGAGTTGAAACCAACAATACTACTTGATCTAGGCTTTGGTGTCGAGACGAGGTAGTTAGTTTCGTTTTTTAACACGCTTTTATTAGTTTCACTTGTATGTTTGTCTGTATGTAACCGACTCCTTTGAGCTCGATTTTGACCCACTTCAAACGGTCAGATTTCATTTAAACGTTGTAGACTTATCAAGGACCGACGACAATACAATAATTAAAAAAAAAACATTTAATGTAAAAAGCGTGGGGTGCTTTCTAAGATATTTTGATAACCTCCACCCCACGCTTTTTTACATTAAAATTATTAAATTATTTTCTACTTTTAGGTTTTTTTTTTTAATAATGCGTGTTTTTTTAGTTTTTTGTAACTATTATTAAAAGATAAATGCCGCACTATGGTATAGCCTGGGTCGCGATGAAGTTTACAAACAAAGAACAGAAAAAGCACATAGAATCATAGAAACTATTTGTGGATGATACTTTAGTTAAGTTTTGGTCTGTGATTGAATATTTAATTCTTTATTGCTCTTAGTAACTGTTCACTATAATATATTATCTAAGATTTATGTAAACGTAAGACTTAGCAGACAAAGGAGAAGCGTTTAGCTTGTAATGCTATACTCTGACCTCCCATGCCTTTGTAGCTGCGTATTTGAGCAATGTTCGTACTTGTGGATATTTCTGTTTATATCAGTAAACTAAGAATGAAATACTAATATCTATACTGTGTTAATACACAGTATAGATATTGACGCGATCGTCCTTTACAAAGCTGTTTTAACTTTGATTACATGATGTTTTACTGACTGTTACTGTCATTAATTATTTTTAATTTTAATTATTATTATTAATTTTATTATATAAATTGACATGATGTGAATTTATACGACTATTATAATGATTTAAATTATTGTAATTATTTGAAAATTATCTTACCTAATTTCTTTTTTTTTTGTGTATTGTGTATAAATATTGTTCCTATAAGAATTATGTTATGTTATTTTATGTATAAACATTCAAACACAATTGTATATTGTTAATGAAAAAATATGACTGACTGAATTCTAAAAATGCCATATATTACGTTAAGGTACATGTTTTTTTATAAACAATTAAAAATATATTTATAATTACGAGCCACCCCGGCTCCACGCACGCATCGCACCTTTCTCATGAATCACTCTGTCAATTGGTGAAAACTGCTTGAAAATCCGTACAGTAGATTTTGAGTTAATCGCGAACAGACAGACAGACAGACGAGGCGGGGTACTTTATTTTATAATATGTAGTAATAGTGATTGTATTACGTCTGTAAAACCGATTGAGTACAATCAGATAATTGACAGAATCGACACCACAAACCATCTTTTTGGGTTATTAAGACGATTAAATTGATTGATTTTCATTATGTTGAGTGTAATCTTGATACAACATTTCGGAATATAAGAAATACTAGTTCTTCATGATATCAATTTGATTGAATGATAATCGAGCTAAAACGTAGCTCCGAAAGGCTATGTTTTCTTATAATAATGTGGATATACAATAAGAATGGAATACACTGTCGAATTTGCTCGCTACTAATCTATTTCCAAAACAATGAACACGATGATGATCTCTTTTGTATATTGCTACAACTAAATATTTACATAATAAAAAGTAAGTTAATGATACAATAATATGACCAGTTTCCGTGTTTACAAACGTTGAATTAAAACAGAAAGTGCATGAGTCATGCCCGCATCATTTCACATTGTTGATAACTATTTCAAAACTCACGTCAGTCATTGCAGTTAGAGATTTAGGCAATTCTTGTGGTTCCGACTAGTTCCGAAAACAGGTATTCTAATGAGTCCGTTTTTCTCTTACTGTCCCACGTAGGAAAGCTATAAATGTAACAGAGTAATTTGTTGCGTAAAAATGAAATATAGTTGTTACCGGCATATTCGTTAGCGCTTATTAACAGGTTCCCTGTCCGATGAATCACATATGATACCTAACAATAGATTTTCTATTGTGTCTATCACGGGACAGCGAATGGGTTAAAATATATCGGTTATGTCTTGCCTATTGACAATGGCTTTACTTTTTTATCTTTAAGTAATGTTTCAAACAATTCAATTTTGAGTTTATTCATCCTTCATTAATCGTTTGTAGCGTATGATAAAAATACATCACGTCGTTCAACTAGAACTACGGATGCCGAAATGATATCTTAAGACTTAGGGAATACCAAATAGACTGAATGCATTGGTGCCAGAAATGCACTTTAGTAACTTTGACAAATACGCTGAGTTCTTCCTTTGGCTTTTAAATTATACATTTTCTTTACTAAGTTGGTAAAGTATTCCAAGAAGAGTCACAGCTTAACTGTGCAAATAGACGAGAAAGATACATTTAATATAATTTAAAGGAATCTATCTCGATGTTTGCTTTTAGATTTATTCTCAATGTTTTCAATGCATAGCAAGCTTTCCGAGTTTTATCTTATGATTTGATTTAGTAAATCCGCGTTTATTTATTATAAACTAGCTGTAATTGGAGGGATTGTTCGCCTGTTTAAGTACTTTGCCGCTATTTATGTGTCGTTTAAAATCTAAATGTTCTTTTTATCCATTATTTGATTAAATTTATTACATTATTCTTAAAACAGAAGATTTTAAAAATGTAAAGCAGCCTAAATAGTTGTTAAAGTAGCGAATCCAAATTATAAAAATTTCTACGTGTAACGTTAAAATTTTTTGCCATAATTGTATGCTTAGATTATATGACACTTCACACTTCCATCAATTTGCTAGAGGGATAGACAGAGACTGTGTGAAAGATAATACATTTGTTATGTGATTATAGAAAGCAATAATTGTAATCAGGATATCTATGATAATCTTAGGATGTCAAACTATGAAGTAATCACGGCATTTTATTAATGATGTTTGGAAAGAACTATGCAAGCAGTCAGACATTTCTCGTGATAATTACATTGTTGTAAGGCAATAAACAGAGATGAGATCCATTAAGTGTATCATCAACACAGTAACACACTTCTCGTGGTCTCGCCTCGATTCCAACAACTCGCTCGCTTAGATACCGACACACTCAGTTTTTGGTTCAGTCATTGCACTATCGCAGTTCGATAATTAGAGATATGGAATGCGATTTTAATGAGACCTAACATATGCCAGGGTATAAAAATCATATTAGTTTTATTATTTGTACGATAGACTATTATAATTATTAAGTTCTCGAATAATTCTGAGCAATTTCAATCTCTAAATTTAATTGTGCGTTGATAAGTTAAATAAAATGATGACAGGTTTTACATCAAACTCAAACATCTTTGACTGGGCACAGTAACAAAGTCAATTTTACAATTTACTTCGTAAGTCCAGTTACAAACTTACGAAGTTTTCCTGTTGAACTCATCGTACCTGGGATGTATGTATCTATGCCAGAAATAATAGTTCTTTAACCCATTCGCTGTCCCGTGATAGACACAATAGAAAATCTATTGTTATGTATCATATGTGATTCATCGGACAGAGAACCTGTTAAGAGTGTTTAATACGCTGGCAGCAAGAGGTAAATAAGGATATAGTAGACAAATTAGCAGTACCTAATATATTTGAGCAGACGAAAATTGAAAAGTAGGCCATTCGAGATGTACAATTAAATAAACGGTAATGAACTGAATACATGATATAACACTTTATTTGCAAATTATTGCTCCACCCGGGTGATGTAACACACATTGTTTATCTCACATTATTAACATTTATTATTATTATATACATTAAATTTATAAAATTACGATTTTTATATTTATTACGTTTGTAATGAGGAAATGTTTACGGCAAGTTTATTATTTATGCCATTTAAAGTGATGAAAAATGTTTTGATTTTGTGCTAAATGAAAATATAAAGATTATATCGGTTGCGATATTTTATTGAGAGTGTTGTGATTTAGTCTACGTTTTTTTTATGTTTGTTTGTAATTGGTCGTAATGCTTAATAATATAAAAGTAATTATTAATGCCAAGTTTTAAGCTGAAAATAATGATAAATGAATACGAAGAATTTGATATCTATTATGAAAATGAGGTGAATGTTTTAAATTATCTTACTTCTGGCAATAGTAAGATTTTTGAAACTGTTACTTCTGATAACGTTTCCTTCTATAAGTAAATATAATTGTAGCTTCAAGTAACATTTCCTTTACTTTGCTGGAGATATTGGGCATTTTAATTATGTTGAACGTAGGTACTTACCACCAACTTGAAGTGAACCATCTTGGGGAAGTACGCTCTGTAGCTGAAACAATAAAATAACCTCGTGAGTTTTACTTTTACATTTATATAGTTGTTTATAAAAATGTAAATTAAGTATTATTATAATTTGACATATTATAATCACTATATAATTATACTCCACAAAGCTGGTATTACTCTTTACGAGTCAACATTTATGTTCTACATACATATATACTAATAAAAAATAAGCAAAAAAAAAATAGAAAAGAAATATAAAGGGACACGTAAGGCGTTGTAGTTAAAGTGATACACGAATGTATCCTAAATGATTCAAGCCCTTACAAGTATAACAATTCATAACAATAATGTGTAACCTTATAATTTTTATTGTATTTTTAATTCTTAATATTTTTATTGAATTTTCTAACATACTACTACACCGGCCCCGACTGTGAACTACGGCCCCAACTATTAAATTAATTAGTAACAGTATTTTATGAATAAAATCCTAATTATTATTTTATAGTTTAACTTTTAATTATTGCTGCTGTTAATAGAGAATAATTATGCTTTTGCATAATAGATTAATTAAAAATCTCGCAACGTTAACGACTTATATAGTAAACTGTGCATTAAACATCGCCTGCAACCATGTATCTATCTATAGACGGATCTATTATATCAAATCCAAAAACAAAATGTTCCATCTACTATATTCCGGGCAGAATCGCTGTAATCCCAAAATAATAATACAATAAGTTAGCGCGATATACGGTTCTGACCCTGACTGTTCCCGCACTTCACAATAGGTTATAATCCACTTACCTAAAGGTCAGACGCATGAAAATAAGTGAAACTCTCCTAATATCATAACGTTAACCTTACTTTGTTACACCCACCAAGAAAATCTGATTTGCTATTTGTTGAATACATTTAAAGTATTACCAGCTATAGTAAAATATAACAAAATTTATTGTCTATCCATTGTCTAGTACCCATAGTACAAGCTCTGCTTAGTTTGGGCTAGATGGTGTTGTGTGTATGTGGCAGAATATTATTAAAATAAAATATTATATATATTAACATAGATTGTTAATGTTTGTATTTCTGTTTCAGTTTAATTATAAAAAGGATTTCAGTTGTTTCTTAATAAAACAAATGTGTTTTGATAACAAATACCTATTTCATTAAAAGGGAAGTATATTAAATTCTTCGGTTTATCTCAAGTTTACAATTTCTCTAAACATCTGCATGGTAAACATATATCGAAAACGGAGCATGCAGTATAATAAATGATCAAACGAACTTACCTGTGATGTTCGATCATTATTATACGAAGTGCTTCGTTCATAATAAAATATAATAAACCTTCAGAAAATGTATTAAAATCTTTTATTAACTTATCATGTAATTAAAGATAAATAAAACCTAATATCAACCTCATTACATCCCCAAGATTACAGCGGCCATGACAGATAATTACGCGCGAAATACTACAGACACAACTTAATTTTGGAAGCCGTCTTAAATTTTCTTTAAATATTAAAACACAGTCTTGTAAATAAGTTAATTTGCTACAAGTTTATAAACATTTTGTTCTATTAATATAATGAGAAGATAGAAAAATAAATTATTTCAAAGTAATTTGCGGTCGAGCTTAAACATCACTTGTTGCCCAACGATCACGACTTTTAAAGTATTAAGTTGCGACTTGTAATTACACAATACTTCGTTACATTGTAATTAGTTCTGATAATTATATTATCACTGGAAAATTGTAGACTTTATCTTTTTGAACCCTCTTCGGGTATAGGATCGGATTTCATTATAATAGATTTAAATTTGAAAACCATTTAATATCATTAGTTAATCAAGTTATAAAGTCATTTAAATTAAAATGACTTGTTTGAAATTATACGAAGATTTAAGAATATGTCATTTTAAATTTATTTTTCTGACCTAGGGTACACACCTAGTCTCTTTACAATTATCTGCAGATTTTGTCTCGCGTGGGAATTGAACCCGCAACACTCAACGGACAGAAAGTAGCGAAGTGACCTCTCAAACCACTACGCCAACGGTACAGCTATTTTCGAAAATATAATTACGCTGTATGCAGCCTTACCAAAAGTGATTTTGAATTGAAAACACAAGCACACGTACTTACCAGTTAAATCACAGAATCCAAACACAAAAATACGGAACTTCAAATAAAGAACTTCACAAACTTCGTCAAACTGGTGAGCGGCTCGGTCGGACACGTGAGGTGCTCACGCGCCGCTGCGGTGTTGCGCCTGCGCGGGCGCATCTCCGCTTTATACCGCGCCCCCCTCTACCCCCACTTCCGTCACCCTGGGAGGCAGCACGAGGATATGTAACAACACTAAATATGCTCTAATAATTGGTGTAATGATGGGGTTCTATCACCGATCGGGAGTCTCGTGGTCGGAAAGGGAAAGGGATCATCTTATTTCAAGGTTCAAGCCCCATGAGGTAGGAAATGTTTGGTAGAACGTAGGCACTCTCTTTTTGGTTGTATCAAATAGCTTATAATATAACGCGATACATTCTAACTAGTATTAATACATACGATTGTGAATTTGTTTGTAACGCTTTTACGCCTAAACTACTCGAACGATCATCATGAAATTTGGCATACACGTTGTCAGGGGTACAGAAAAGTACATACGGTAACACTCATAAAAAAAAAAGAGTTCTGTTTTGTATTGTACTTTTATTAAGAAAAAGTACATTAGCACGAGCGAAGCCGCGGGCAAAATCTACTATAAACTAATAGTTTCATGTTTATATCACTGAGAGGTTAGGCAGAGGTGTAATTCACTAACATTTCGCTAGTTAAGGCCTTAGGTCCTACGTAATAGGGAGCGTATTGCCGTCAACCGGATATAGTTTTAGACTCCGTGCTGCTACTTTATCCGGCCCGGCAATTGAACCCGAGACCTCACAGCAGTCGCGCTCACTACCATCGGCCTTAACTAGTGATGTTTATAATAATAATAATATTCTATTACATACACACAACACCATCTAGCCCAAACTAAGCAGAGCTTGTACTATGAGTTCTAGACAATGGATAAACATACATATGTATATACTTTTTTTTTGTAAATACGTACATATAATATGTAACATAGAAATATCCAGACCATGACAAACATCCATGTTCATGCACACAAATGTTTGACTTGTGCGGGAACCGAACACGCGAACTCAGGCGTGGCAGTAGGTTACACTAACCACTACACCATCGAGGCCGACAGTTATAGTTCCGGTTTCTGTTTTCTGGTTACGGCAGAGCAAACTCAGCAACACTTTGATTGACACGGCAATCGAACCCGAGACATGCATGACAGTCGTGTTCATCACCACTGCGCTACCGGGACTGCGGAACTATGTTACTTATATAAGGACTAACCTTAATCCTTTTGACGTGCCCTAGGTATTTATAGATATTATAAAATATAATAATCCCACTAATATTATAAATGTGAAAGTTTATGTTTGGATGTTTGTTACTTTAACGCGTAAACCGTTACACAGATTTATATTAAACTAGCTTTCGCGCTCGGCCCGCGTGGTACCTATATCAATAAAAAGTAGTCTATGTCCTTCCCCAGGTTTTAAACTATATCTGTACTAAATTTCATCTAAATCGATTGAGTGGTTTAGCCGTGAAAAGGTAACAGACAGACAGACAGATCGACAGACAGAGTTACTTTCGAATTTATAATATTAGTAAGGAAGTAAGGATTAGTAAGGATTTGGCATATAGATAGACCATGTCCTGGGCACACAGGGCACTTCGTATCTCAGTATATGTACGCGTGGAGTTTACCGAGGTGAAGCCGCGGCAAGAGCTAGTATATAGATAGACCATGTACTGGGCACACAGGGCACTTCGTATCTCAGTATATGTACGCGTGGAGTTTACCGAGGTGAAGCCGCGGCAAGAGCTAATATATAGTAGCATAGCAGGATTTAATTTTTCATTCAATAAATTCTAGTCATAAATCAAACATAATCAACAACTTATTTATTTAGGTCACAAAGTAACACCAGTGAATGTCAATATTTACTAAGTTAGATAGAGTTTTCTAAGTTGCTGAAGTTACATTTAGGTTAGCTGCTAGGTTCAGGCAAAGGGTTGAGCATATGAGAAAAAACTGCATGAAACTCACGTCAGCAAACTTTAATATGAGTCCAGAAATCGTTTCAGTTCGCAGTGGTAGCAGAGCAATGTCAATAAAGGACATTAAAACGTGGAAGTTTCTTTTTACCGACTTCAAAAAAAGGAGGAGGTATTCAATTCGTCTGTATTTTTTTTTTTTTATGTTTGTTACCTCGTTTCTTTCGACTGGGTGAACCGATTTTGAAGATTCTTTTTTTATTTGAAAGCTGGTGCTTCCCGTGCGGTCCCATTTAATTTTGATCAAGATTTGACCATTCGTTTTCGAGTTATACTTAATAATGCGTATTTGGCTACATTGATGATGTTCTCATATTTGGCAAGGTTCACTAAAAGACGAGAAATAAACAAAATTTTAACAAAAAAGAAAACCGACTTCAAATAAGAATATTCTAAAACTTAAAATGCACTAAAAGTTATTAAATAATTGCATATTCTTGTGAATAGTTAAATTATTGTTATTATTGGAGTCGGTGTCAGCCAAGGTAGGTTTGTAACTAATTAAACATGAGATGTCTTACTTTAATCATAACATAACATTGGACAATTACACACATAGACGCAGCACGCGGCGCGGGCGGCTGACACCGACTCCAAAAATAACAATAATTTAATTTTCACAAGAATATGCAATTATTTATTAACTTTTTAGTGCATTTTAAGTTTTAGAATATTCTTATTTGAAGTCGGTTTTCTTTTTTGTTAAAATTTTGTTTATTGAGTATTTTTTTGTGTTTGTTTATTTTTTAATCGCTCACCATCAAAGTCAAAGTCAAAAATCTTTATTTCCATAAAAATGTATAAACAATTCTTGGACACGTCAATGCTCAGTGCATATATTAATTAAAATATAATAATAGAAATAAATAACAGGAAACAATTAAGCATTGAAACAAGCCTGTTCGAGGAGTAGGGCTTACGTGAGAAGAAGCAGGCAAGAAACTCATGGCCACTCTTTCCAATCGCCAAATGTTTATTAACAATTTAATTCAATTTTATATTATTTGTCTTATATGAGCTGCTGTGTGTAATTAGTACTATAGTTTATTTAAATACGATTAAAAAAATAAAGGTTTAGTAATCTAAGATCCATATAAGTATGTAAAAAATGAAGTATATCTGACAGCAACTCAATCCCAAGCACTTTTATCTTCTACTAGATGTTTCACCGCGGTTTCACCCGCGTTTATCGTTACTGCGCCGCCCCCGTGGTTTGTAGCGTGATGTTATGTAGCCTATAGCCTTCCTCGATAAATTGGCTATCCAACACTAAAAGAATTTTTCAAATCGAACCAGTTGTTCCTAAGATTAGCGCGTTCAAACAAACAAACAAACTCTTCAGCTTTATAATGTTAATATACCTGTATTATGTTCAGTGACTGAGTAATAACCTTTTGAACATAATTTGCGTTTTACTACTGTTTTAAATTTATTTAAAAAAATTTCTCTGTACATCATATAAACCATTAGTTTCTTTATTGCCCTAGACGTAGGACGTTGTTCTAAAATACGTACACTGACTTTTGAACCTACTTAAATCACTGACTCGGGTAACGAACTCGGGACTTTATGGTTGATAATGCGACCATGTCGCACTTATATTGAAACAGTCATTGTCAAAACGCCTGTGATTTTGACCAAGAGTTGAATCTGAGACTGAAATAACTCCTGCAACATAGTTTTTACTAGTGCAGGGGTCAAAGAATTCTAAATTATTGTAGCTTAATTTGTGTTAATAAATAATTATTATTATTAACTAAGAATGCTATTTTGACAGGTTTGGTTATAGAAATCTGTCAAATTTACTTCTTGAATTAATAATCTTAGTCAGGCCAGTGTTCTGTTACAAACAAATCTCGTTAATTTATGTTTTAGGTCACAGAGTAACACTTATTACAAACGCCAAAGTTAAATGTATAGAATTACATTTGCAAGCAAAGCATGAAATTCATTTTGGTAAGAACTCAAAACTCACGGCCACTCTTTTCAAAACACCTTTACGCTAGAATCGTGATATTTTACAATAATTTCTGCAAGCCACTTAGTAGGTACGCAAGATTAATTATAATTAGTTTTAGTGCCTCTTTGGTTTTCGTGTTTGTCCTTAGGTTCGATTTTTGGGGTAGGATAAAGTGTTATTAAGCCGTTATTTAATTATGCTGCTACTTTATTTGCAAGAATATGGTCAAGTATACTTATAGCTCTAGAAAATACGGTGGTATTTCCTGCGGTGGCTTTTCTGCAAGGCGGTGGCCTTATAGAAACGTCCCCAAAGGAAATACAGCTGCATCAGTTTAGTAAAACTTACTGCGTACCTATCGACCCGTTAGTAAGAATTCCTGAATCACGCACGTTACAACGAATTTGTTACTAAACAATAATGGCTAATTTCTGAATTATTATATTATTCATAGAATATTTTTTATCCCGGTATCCGTGGGATTTTAGCGGATGGAGCCGTGTTCAAAAACTAGTCTACATTAATTTCTATTCTCTTGTAATAAATAAAAATTGAAACAACACGACCTATTTAAAAAAATATATTACCATTAGAAAGCAGGATGGATTTAACTGCAGAGATGGCGTAGTGGTGGAAGTGGACACCTCGCCACTGCCGCTGCGCCGAATGTTGTGGGTTCGATCCCTACACACAAAAAATTGTGTGATCCACAAATAGTTGTTCCGAGGCTGGCTGTACTTTGTGTCTGGTGTTTGAATGTTGTACAGTCCCCTGTGACACACGAATTATTTCTAGTTGTCTTTTTGAGATAAAAAGACAAAACCAATCAACGGATTTAAAAAAATATATCACCATTCTAGGTGCGTAGGTGCTCTTTAAGGGAGGGCTATGTCCAGCAGTGGACTATTATAGCCTGATGATGATGATGATGATGATGAGATAGGTGCTTTATCCAGTAGTAACATAGACTTTGAGTATTGAGTAACGGTTAAGCTATTATTAGCTTACCCGTTACTCAATCTCCAGGAGATACATAACAATAGATTTTTTATTGTGTCTATAACATGACAGACGATGGGATAACATCACGCTACGAGATACGGGAGCGGAGCAGTAATCATAAACGTGGGTGCAACCGCGCGGGACAGCTGGTTAATCATACAAACAGTACTTACAATCCCAATCACAGTAATTGTCGTAACAGTGTTAGTTAACAATTCGATAAACAGTTATCTTTTGTATCTCCACTCATTAAACTTAACATTAGGAGAATCATGACGTAAGCGCTATATTCCCTTGTATGTTTGTTTGAACATGCAGGTACATGCGCACTTTTATGAGAGGTGCTCACTTGGGTAAGACTAGGCTTTCGGAGTACTATTACTGTGAAAGTGTCTACATCCTACAGAAGATCAAGATGATGATGATGATGATGAAGATCAAGGCTCCTTAAAAGGGCGCTGCTCCGTCACTATGGGACCTTATTTGAAGAGCTGGCAAGGGAAGGGTATGTACGGTTGTTGTATAAAATACAGAAGATGGCTGCGAAATAGAGCAGTTTACGCAAGAGCGGTTAATTTAAACTTTCTCCAAGATAACCTTTATCTAAAAGTCTTTTTAGAGCGGTAGAACTCATTATGTTAATTCAGGTATATAACGGAGATGTGCTTTTATTTTTTTATATAAAACAATCCCAGATTATAAGCAGTGCTATAAACTATGTGTGTTTGTCTCATAAGGTACCTCCCGCCCACGCTGCTCTCAGTCCCAGAGTTACATGTTTCCGGTGACAAAATATTGTTGTTCACATGAATCCTCTCCAAGAAAAATGGTGTAAGAGTATTAACTGCTTTCGTCCGATGAGTAAGAATTCCGGCGGTACACATATATCTATGAACTCAATTCTTCCTCTTCTTCCTTTCTTCTCATATCATCTTTAATTCCTTTGCCTAAGATCGAGAACGCGCATGTCAGACATCTAGCTATTTAAAGTTGTATTTAAAAAACAATTACAGCCTGGTAGCATGGCGACCTGTCAGTGTGAAAGAGCACTGAGACAGCCTCGGTCCAAAATATACGACATAGTAAGCAATTTCCTAACACACGTACAGTTTGTAAGCTTCCCTGAAACACATGATGTAAACGTACCAGTCAATTATTATAACTTTGTTGCCATCTCGCTGTTATGTCCCAGTGTCGTTACGTATTCCGCAAATTCTAAACTTTCATATTATGTATAAGTACCCATTGTAATTGTTTTGTCGCCAATTCGCACACATTTTCCTTTACGTAGTAGTTTAGGCTTGAGAAATCAACTCAAAAACTGCCAATGGCACAAGAAGAAAACTTCCGCGAGGAATAATGCAAAATGTGATCATGTAGACATCCCGTTGTTTTTATTAATTTATATATATTATTAAGTAGTATAATATATTTGTATAGCATTCATATAATAACTGTTTCTATCTGATGCAATTACTGTAAGAATATCAGTTGAAAGAGACTAGCTCCCGCAACATAGGGTATCCTAGTGCGGGATTCAGGTCACATCTACTTTTGTGTAACTTGTACCTATCTTTTTTATTAAATTAATAAACGTATTATATTATTATTTTAGCTAAATCTATTGGGGGATTTAAAATAGACAGATAATGTGTAGAACAGACACTAATATCATATTCAGATCAAAAATAGACAGATAATGTGTAGAACAGACACTAATATCATATTCAGATCAAAAATAGACAGATAATGTGTAGAACAGACACTAATATCATATTCAGATCAAAAATAGACAGATAATGTGTAGAACAGACATTAATATCATATTCAGATCAAAAATAGACAGATAATGTGTAGAACAGACATTAATATCATATTCAGATCAAAAATAGACAGATAATGTGTAGAACAGACATTAATATCATATTCAGATCAAAAATAGACAGATAATGTGTAGAACAGACACTAATATCATATTCAGATCAAAAATAGACAGATAATGTGTAGAACAGACATTAATATCATATTCAGATCAAAAATAGACAGATAATGTGTAGAACAGACATTAATATCATATTCAGATCAAAAATAGACAGATAATGTGTAGAACAGACATTAATATCATATTCAGATCAAAAATAGACAGATAATGTGTAGAACAGACATTAATATCATATTCAGATCAAAAATAGACAGATAATGTGTAGAACAGACATTAATATCATATTCAGATCAAAAATAGACAGATAATGTGTAGAACAGACATTAATATCATATTCAGATCAAAAATAGACAGATAATGTGTAGAACAGACATTAATATCATATTCAGATCAAAAATAGACAGATAATGTGTAGAACAGACATTAATATCATATTCAGATCAAAAATAGACAGATAATGTGTAGAACAGACATTAATATCATATTCAGATCAAAAATAGACAGATAATGTGTAGAACAGACATTAATATCATATTCAGATCAAAAATAGACAGATAATGTGTAGAACAGACATTAATATCATATTCAGATCAAAAATAGACAGATAATGTGTAGAACAGACATTAATATCATATTCAGATCAAAAATAGACAGATAATGTGTAGAACAGACATTAATATCATATTCAGATCAAAAAAATATCGTTTGTTATCGTTTCAAGTATTTCCGCCTATTAAATGTTAAAAGATTGATTTCAATAATGATGATTGCCAATACCACTTTGTAAATTAAATTAGTACTAGCTTTTGCCCGCGGCCTCGCTCGCATTAATTTAGAATTTGACAATCAATTCGGGTCGTACTCTGCTTGTAATAATATAATTTAATCATGATTCAAAAGACACGTGGCGCCATCTATTATCATAAGAACGTTATTGTTGTTTTCCTCGGGAACAGTAATTTTTTCGGGATGAAAGGTAGCCTATGTCCGTTTCTGTACACCTGACAACGTATATGCAAAATTTCAGGATGATCGGTTCAGTGGTTTAGGCGTGAAAAGGTAACAAACAAACAAACAAACTCATTTTCTATTTTATAATATTAGTTAGGATTAGGATTAGGATATCAGTAACGCAGTGCTAGTCAATGCGACTACTGTGTGTATACCTCTCTTTTTCTGTGCGGTTTCGGGTTTTATACCCAGGTCGTGCAAAGTACTACTGGTTTTTTCTATAAAGAAATTTTCAGTAGCAGCTTAGTGTATTATGTCCTCTATTATGTGCGATCTAAAATCACCGTCTCTTTTAGGTGATAAAGGCGAGATTCTATGTAAATGTAAGCAGCGATAGTCCAATGGATAAGGCATTGGACTTGCGATCGAGAGGTCAGCGGTTAGAATCCCATACATTGCACTACCGACGTGAACTCACTTCTAAAATAAGCGTTAGGACGCTTAGCTGCAGGGGTCAACAAGAATACTAGTAATTTTGAAACCAAATTGTTAGTAGTCTGTTTAAAAAAGAAAGGTCCCTGTATGTGGCAATAGGCGTGACGGAATCACACATACTTGTAGGGATCTGTTTTAATTAACCTTCGCGGATATGTAGGTGTATGCTATTATGGTACTGCTATCTTGCTAACTAACGTGAAAGGTCGACAGTAGGTTTTGTTTTCGACTAGTACTGCCTCCGTGGTGCAGCGGTAGTGGAGGCGACTGCTGTGCATGGATCTCGGGCTCGAATCCCGGGTCGGGCCAACAAAATGTTATTAGATTTTCTGTTAAGAAATGTTAATAGCTGCCCGGAGCTAGGAACTTGGCGGTGTAAGTCACCCCCGTGCCTGGGAAAGCACGTAAAGCCGTTGGTCCTTCGCCTGATCTCTCTCTGGTCGTGTCGGATTACCGTCCCATCGGATCTTGAGAGTTAGGGAACAGATAGTGCTCTTATGTTTGCGCACACACTTGTGCACTATAATATCTCCTGCGCAGATGGCCAGTCTCCGCTAAGATTGGCCGCCATGACCGAAATTCGGTCTGGAGGACATTATACAACCTACAATGGAGCTTCTCCAAAAAGTCAGTAACTACATTACCTACAATGGCTCTGTAAAAAGTAAATTCATATAATTTAATTAATATTATGGGTTAATGAGAAACTGACGATATAATCATCCATACTTGCAATATTATTCCACGCAGATCCGGCCGCCAAGTACCTCTGTATAATTGTGCAGGTAAACGACATTTTTTAATAAACGCTGAATCAATTTAATTGTTCAGTGATCCTTGGCGGAGTCAATTAAGTGTAGTGTTTATTATAATATTGCACGATTAAATACATACTGAAGATAAAAAGGAAGTAACATGTGTTTATAATTGGAATTTCTTTCAGATTAATGTGAGATAATATTTTCTTACATTTATATGAATGGCATTATTATTTTATTAAAGTTGATGTATTTTTATCGTGGTTTTTGATTTTGGTTACAATATTTCCTTTATCTCATTATAATATAATAATATTCTACCACATACACACAACACCATCTAGCCCAAACTAAGCAGAGCTTGTACTATGGGTACTAGACAATGGATAAACATACATATATATAAATTTTTTTTTATTGTAAATACATATATATCGTACAAAGAAACACCCAGACCAAGACAAACATCCATGTTCATGCACACAAATGTTTGACTTGTGCGGGAATTGAACCCGCGATCTCAGATGTGGCAGTCGGTTACACTAACCACTACATCGAGGCCGACATATACTATAATCAGAACAAGAAGAAAATATGAATAAATTATTGTAGAATTTTATAGGAAGGTACATATTTCCCGTCCTAAGTAAATGCCATTATTGCATGCTGGACTACCCAGTGTTAAAATAAAATGTTCAATGTCGAGATGGCTAAGAGCCGACTTTTCAATCGTCAGATAATGTTTATCTGAGGAATAAACTTGGCGGGTTGACATATCTTCTATACAAAAGCTGTCAAAATGTCAAACATATTCCCCAGATAAAAGTTATCTAGCGATTGAAAAATCAGCCATTACTAGTTTACTGATGGGTTTAAAAATAAATATACTAATTGTTTCATACAGATATGTTGTTACATTTGACTGCACGGATGGCGTAGTGGTGAAGTGTTCGCCTCACTACTGCCAATGCGCCGCGTGTGTTGGCTTCGAATCCCGCACGGGACAAAAACTTTGTGTGATCCACAAATTGTTATTTCGAGTCTGAGTGTTCGTTGTGTCTGTTGTTTGTATGCTTGTAAAGTCCCCTGTGTCGCGACACAGGAGTTATTCCTAGTGTGAGAGTTGTCTTTGAAAAAACAAAAACGTTAAACATGTTAGTGGATCATAAAGTGTTTTGTTGTATGTGGGTCAAAGTTGGCCGTGATTCTTTCTCCTTTGTGCGACTAGTTTTCAGTTGTCAATTACAGCGACGAAACTTACTTAATTTGTTAAAAGTATCAAGCTGTATATTTTATTATTACATCTTAAGGGTGGAAGATAGGCTTACCTGAAATCAAACTTATAACTGCCTTAGTGGTTACTGATTATGCGTATAAAAAAGGAAGTTTTACGAGTCATCTAATACGAGCACTCTTATGTTCACCCTTTCACTTCTCGGAAGAATCATGATTGCTCATGTCAACGCAGAGGGATCAATACCCTTTTAGTACATAGTAATAGGTTTTATTATTTGCTTTTAGTTTTCCTTGATACCTTTTTGTAGTTTCCTTTGTAGAATAAATGAATTGCCGAGATTCGGTGACCCATTACATTATTAAGCAGTATTCCATTGCAATGATTTTGTAGATAGCAACGCCCTTCTCACGACATTCACTTTTTAAGCCTCTAAATTGAACGGTCCTCTATTTTGCGTATATTTTTGTATTATGTGTAAACAAACATGTCGACACACAGAAATGATGAGCATGCCGGGAATCTTCCGCGAGTCTCTCTCAGCCGAGGCCATGACACGAGTACCTACTTGGCTAAAAAAATTTATATTTCATAATTGTTCGTTTAGTATGAAATATTAACAATTTCTTAAGTTATTTCGAGAAATTATGCAAGTGCAATGTGTGTGGCTTTTATGTTAATTCTTTGTTTAATTGATGGTCTCAATACGCCATAGCTTAAATGCGTTTTTTGTAAAAGTGTGGTTAATTTTCTGTTCCTCGTTGTTTATATTCATTGTTGAAAGTTTTATAGTGACTAGAGAGTAATTTATTGTTTTTTTTGGGCTCATTTTAACAGTGCGGCGAAAACATAAAGAAGTTGTAAAGGTCAGTCTTCTGGACCTCCATAACCAAAATCGCAGTCAAATAAGCTTGTAATCTATAAACATCGGTAAGTATCAAGAGGTTCCCTATGGAGGCACTATGCTGTCAGTATGGATAGAAGTGGTCCGTAAGAGTAATAAGTTTGATGTTGCATACATCTTAATATTAAAGTTTTATACAACCCTTCATTTATAAAAGAAGTCCTTAAAATAATCCTTGTATCTCGTGGGGAACTTTTCAAATACTGAAGTAATCGGCATCCGGTTTCTGATCAGTGACCCATGTATCACAAATAAATTATTTGATTTGATTTGTATTTTTATTGAGTTTGTGCCCTTTGAGTTTGTTTGGCTGACTCATACTTTACCACGGAACAATATGACATTGTAAATATATGAGATTAGATTTAAAGATACAATTTTGTTTTATGCTGGTTCTCACTTCTCAGAATGCCACAATAAAAATTGCAAATATTATTAACCTCTGACGTTTCGCTTTGAGTGCTCGTAAAGTTGTTAAGTAAAATAAAAAGTAGGACCTCAAGTTGCTAGCAAGTTTTATAGCAAGACATTTGCGATGTAAATATTCTTTGTGAAGTGCTCCAAGTGGCCGCAAATTGGTTTACGGTGCAATTTGTGAGATGGCGCTGGAGCTCGGACTTTGTCGCTACGGAACATCCTTGTACGACTTCATTTGAAACTTAGTTACTTTAAGTGTGGCATTGTGTCACAATTTTAAAATATATGATTTTAGTGAATTGTTCTAACTATCCCAACTAATATTATAGGTAAATGCGTGTGAATTTGTACGTTTGTTAAGCTTTCACGTCTTAACTACTCAATTGATCATTATGAAATTTTGTATACACTTTGCCAGGGGTACAGAATAGGGTACCTTTTATCCAGAAAAAGTACTATTTCTGCAGGATAGAAAACTGATATGACCTACATTTACACAAGCGGAGCCGCGGGCAAAATGAGTTGGTTTTATTGATGTGTTCTCTTTGCTGTACATTGCTGTATTGGCTTTACAATCATTTAAATATTAATGACAAACGACGTCGAAAAATATCGTGTACGTTGAACTATGAATTTTATTTTTATTATATTTTTTTATTTTAGATGCCTTGATGGCGCAGGCATAGAAACAAAGGGAAGTGAAGAAACATGATTGATCACTTACTCAGACATGAAAAACTCTTATTTACTGTAAGAATATTATCAATTAACACAATTCTAACTTTGCCTAAAATAGTATAAAACAGATAAATTTATTACCAATGTTATGGCAGATAATTAAATGATTTCGCAATGGATGCAACCATCAATCCCGTCAAGTACAAAGCACATTTTGGTGTGTAGTATTCGTAAATGCGGTTAATATGCAAGGGATCTCGGGTTCAATTTGGGGGTTGAGCACCTGAGTGTTTTGAGGTTTTTGAAAAGAAATGCTCTGTAGTAGCACGGAGTTTGGTGCTGTGGCTGGTAAACGTTAATAAGCTCGTCTCCTATTACGCGAGTCCTCAATCTAGTTAGTGAAATGACAGTGAGACCATGTATGTATAAATTATTTGCATAAAAGGTATACAACGTCAAAATATATTTCCTGGCCGCCTTGCATAGTGTATATACAGTAAAACATTTCTGGTATTGCGAGTTCGTACGTACGAAAATATTCAAGATTATGAAATATATTTTAAATTTTTGTTCCTGGTTTATATGAAAAGGTTTTGTGGCCGAGTTAATAATAAAAAGATTTATATTATATTTTTATGATCGTCGTAACATTTTCGTATTTTCTACCAACGTGTATATTTTAGAGAGCATTAAAAGTCAAACTGTGTTCCTGATAAAACTAACAACTACATTGTATTTTCCTTATACTAGATATGTTCAAGCCGTCAGAGCCGTTCTTAAACCATCTAGAAATTGACTAATCCCATAGTTGCTTAATCACACTTCTGCTGGGTAATAGATGCTAGCCGTGATTAGGATTACATCTTTAAAACGTCTTGTGTATTATTCTGCAGGGTTCAAGCTCCATATTTTATCAAATTAGAACCGTATTAATTTGTAAAAACAATCAGTCAAACACAATTAATATTAGTATAGATAAAAGTCATTTTTGCTCGAGAACGTTGTATTCCTTAACTGAGAGGAACTTCACTCATACTGAAACAGTAAACAGAGCAAGAATGCAGAATAGACTAATTTATTATCACGCACGCACGCACGCACGCACGCACATTTGAGTAGTACAGCCTCGCTGATTTTCAGCATGAATGGGCCGGCTCGACCAGGGAAGAACTACCCTCTCACAGAATATCGACGTGAAATATCAGTGTTCCTACTGTCGTGTTTCGTTCGGTGAGTGAGAGTGCCGTAGGCCTAATCACCCCCTTTCCTACATAGTAGGTCGGCAAGGCGCAAGTGATGCCTCTGGTGTTGCAGGCGTCCATAGGCTACGGTGACCACTTACTATCAGGTGGGCCGTATGCTTAAAATAAACCACCTTAGTTTAAAATAAATAAAAAACTTTTTAACAAAAAAGAAACCAACTTCCAGAAACTCCCTATTAGCCCTAAAAAGTATAAAATAATACTAAATCGAATCTACTTAATCTTGAAAATCTAACCTATATAACCTAACCTACCTAACCTATAGCAAAATTTAACAATTTTTGGAGTCGGTACCAAGCCAAGGCCAACTTGGCACAAATATTATGCGAACGCAGCGATTGCGTTTGATTTGCTGTCATTTTTTAAAGAGTTCCGTTGTCTGTCTCCGAAACCAATCATCAGATCTATATGAAATTTGAATGGGACCATTTCGGAATAAACGCCTTTCATATAAAAAAATAATTTTGCAAAACCGTCTATATTTGACGGAGTTATGCCTGAACATACATAAAAAAAAATACAAACATCCGAATTGAGAACCTCCTCCTTTTTTGGAAGTCGGTTAAAAAGCTATCGTCCTGGGCTGGGGTCGTACCCAAATAACTAAGCACGGGTGGCGTCGCAGTTTAAGTGGCCGCCTCGCCGCTGCCGCCGCGCCGAGTCTTGTACCCACAGCATCCACTCCCACGCAGGCAAAACCTTGGTGTGCTCCACAAATGGCTGTTCCGAGTCTGGGTGTTCTTTGCGTCCGCTGTTTGAATGTTTGTGAAGCACCTCATGACACAGGAATTAATCCTAGTGGGGGAGATGTCTTGTTAAACAAATAAAAATTTGAGGCAGTCTTTGGGGACTGGCGATAGAAGTGAAAACTGTAATCCTTGATCGTAAACACTTCGTTATAAAACAAAAAAAAAAACTAGTTACTATTGTTGATACTCTCTTATTTAGGGGGTTAAAATTTCGTTATATTTTGCGTAGGACGCATCATTTCTGAGATATCGTTAATATTCTAAAAACAATAATAAAGCGTGTAAGCGTGACGATGACGCGAATTCCATGATTTTTGTTCACCCAAGAAGTGCTCAACGCGCCTTAAGATTTCACTTAAAAAATAATATAATATATACTTAATTATCTGCATAATAATTTAATTATCCTCAAACCAAAAAGTAAGCAGTATGTCACTTTGGTAATTAAAATGCATTTATTTTGTATTTAGATGAGGCTGTTAGTCAAGCCTGATCTGCTCTCATTATGTCTCGTGACCCTCGCTTCAGATAATGATTACAAATTATCCTGATTTTGAACGTCGGCGCGGGGAGCCATGAAATAATTGGAGAGTCTTGCATAGCTTTATTTTTATTATACTACGAAGATATGTTTCTTGAAATGAAAATATACGAAATGTATCAGACTGACTCTCAAGCTAACGACAGACAGGGCAAATTTAATTAAATGAGACGTCATTAAGTTAAGTTTGTTTTTACACTCACAGTCGATCTGTAGTTCGAAGTTTGATGTTCGAGGTTCGGCCAAACTGTAGTTGAGTTTTTTGTCAATAGTGTTATAAAGTTTGCTACTGCCCCGGGACTAATATTATACAAGTTCGTGCATAGGTTTGGATGTTTATTACACAATTATGGGTAAACTACCAAATGGATTTGGACGAATCTTGGCATAAAGATAGATTATTTTTCGATAGTATTAACCTAGGTAATGTTTTGTTGGGTTTCACGCGGCCGAAGCTGCATTAAGAAACAAGTGATTTATAAATTAAGAAAGAGTATCCATCTTTTATCTATACTAATATTATAAAGCTGAAGAGTTTGTTTGTTTGTTTGATCATGCTAATATCAGGAACTACTGGTTCGATTTGAAAAGTTTTTGTAGTGTTGGATATCCTATTTATCAAGGAAGGCTTTAGGCTATATAACATCACGCTACGATCCACGAGGGCGGTGCAGTAACGATAAACGCGGGTGAAACCGCGGGAATGTCTAGTAATTTATAAATTACTAGTTTCCCTTTCCTTCGTTTCTTTTCATAATTAATAAACGTCGGAGAGGAATTAATTTTAAAACACCCAAGAAGTCGGTTTATTATTGTTCAAATTCAGGTTCACTAGACACTGGGGTTACAAGATAGTTTAATTTCCTCTGGGACTTCACAAGTGTCGAAACTCGGTGACGACTACTGCCGAACTTAGCTACACGGGTGTTAAAGTGATAGAACTGCGATAAGGTACACACACTCACGTAGCTAACCACATTTAAAATATCTGGTACGTTATTAATTTACAGAACAACAAACAATATCAGGCCTGTATTATACTGTCCCACTGCTGGGCAAAGGCCTCTTCTCTGCGCGAGAAGGGTAAGGCTATCGTCTACTACGCTGGCCCAGTGCTGATTGGCAGACTTCACATATCTTCGAGAACATTATGGAGAACTGTCAGAGATGCTGGTTTCCATGTTTTCGACCGTTTAACCGAGCGATAATTAATTTTTTAATACATATAACTTCGAAACGTCAGAGATGTTTCACCTTGAGATCGAACTTGAGACCTCTGCTTGGTAGTCCAACGGTTTCCCACTAGGCTATCGCTGCTTACTACAATTATTAATTTACAGAAATTGAATTTATTATTATTAGATTAAAAAGTAAGCATCCTTGAATGTGCTAGATTTCTTACATCTCCGCTTGTAACGTCGGTAAAGTTCATTATATTTTTAAAGCGAGCAGTTGCGTGTCGCACTCAAATGTTTTATCTCAAGTTCTAGTTTAATTCGTCTCTTTGTATTCACAGTTAGTGCCATTTATCACGCAACACCCACGTACTAATGAATCG
Organism: Catocala sponsa; assembly: GCA_963564715.1. Taxonomy (NCBI): domain Eukaryota; kingdom Metazoa; phylum Arthropoda; class Insecta; order Lepidoptera; family Erebidae; genus Catocala; species Catocala sponsa. The sequence goes on along the minus strand of OY751337.1, from coordinate 27,433,439 downwards.
TAAGGAACTGCAGAAATGTTCCGAAATATTTTTGGAGTGCTACATTTAAAGTATATAATATAATCTTGGCTATTAAGTATAAACGTAAATTCTTGTTGTGCAGATTACTTATATACTATCTATCTATCCCAACTATCTCACTACTAATCCTAACTAATATTATAAATGCGAAAGTGAGTTTGTTTGTTACACTTTCACAACTACTCGACCGATCATCATGAAATTTATGTGAGCGAAGCCGCGGGCAAATTCTAGTAATTTTATGAAAGTGGACGTTATTTATTCGTTCTAGGCACTGAGTAACGTGGCTTTTTATAAATACAGTTTAAAAAAAGGCGGCTATTGATATAGGTTCTACTTTTTATCCTTGCAAAATGTTTGGCTTATGTGGGATGGAACTTTAGAACCGAGAGTGAAGTCACGAGTACAAGCTAATACTATTACAAACTGTAAAGAGCAGCGATAGCTCATTGGGAGACCAACAGACTACAATGCAGAGGGTCTCGGGTTCGAACCCACGTCGCGCACCTCTGACTTTCGGAAGTTATATGACTTTTCGAAATTATGTGCGTATTGATCGACAATTATCGCCTGCTCCGTGCCTCGGAAAGCACGCTAAGCCGTTGGTCCCGGCTGCCATGAGCATATATGGCAGTCGTTATGGGAGAGTGTCGAGACAAAAGATCCCACTGGGTCGAAGTGTCGCCGGTCTGCACTGACTGGCCCCCACATAAGATAAGATAAGATTACAAACTGTAACGAAGCTGTGACTATGACAGTGCGTTAAAGTTATTTCTTTTAAAATAAGATTTATAATAATTAATTTTCTGATTTGAATATTTAGATCAATCAAAACAATGTATTTTAATATTTTCTGTGTATTTATATGCCCGTCAGGCATCTGTCTAACTGGTTCAGCATTACAAACCATTCTGATGCAGTTCTCATTGTTAAGAAACTCGAGTTTAACTTAAAATTTAAGCCACATTCAATAAAATCACGAGTAATTTGTGGTCTATGTGGACAAAGTTGCAGCCAGACTTTGTTGTTAGAATAACTTAACTGGAAACCAACATTTGTAATTATACGTAAACGCAATTAATCACGTAGGTAGTATGTATGCAGTTTGTGGAGTTAGCTATACAAAACACTTGCGTTACATTCACATAATCTTTCTAATGAGTCTTAATGACGTACATTATATAATAAAATAATTAAAATACTAATAAAATTATTTACCACAACGTAAAAGATTTAGCAAAATTTAAAAATTAAACGGCAAATTCATAAACGTAATTTTTTATACATCTTCTCTCGAGCCTTTATTATTCCCAAATCACTTGGGGTCGGCTTTCTAGTCTAACCGGATTTGACTGGATATCAGTTTTTACACGGAGCGACTGCCATCTGACCTCCGTAACCCGAAGGCTAACGATACTCTAAGGCTAGACCAGTGTCAGGATATTAGAAGGCACTGACTTCCCAATAACGACTGCCATAGATGTTCATGGCAGCCGGGACCGATGGCTTAACGTGCTCTCCGAGGCACGGAGCATGCGATAATTATTTTTAATCAATACGCACATAATTTCGAAAAGTCATATAACTGCCGAAAGTCAGAGGTGCGCGACGTGGGTTCGAACCCGAGACCCTCTGCATTGCAGTCTGTTGGTCTCCCCACTGAGCTGTCGCTAACTTTTTATACATTAAGTCTATAATTGTTAATCATTATTTTGTCCTTAGAAAAGTACTCTTTCTGTCTTAAGGAAGGCACCACACGGTAAATAGGTTAGCTGAGGCAAACAATAGCGTCTATTGAACAATAATGATTTAGGAAATGACTTGTTAAAAATGACCCACGACTATAGTCTATAGACTATAGTCTTCCTCGATAAATAGGCTATCCAACATTAAAAGAATTTTTCAATTCAAACCAGTAGTTCCTGAGATTAGCGCATTCAACCAAACAAACAAAATCTTCAGCTTTATAATAAGTATAGTCTCGGGAATGTTTAATCCGATGTGGGGATCAAACCACCCAAGTGCAACATTCGATGCACTTTCCTTGGCAAGGTGATCGCTTAAACCAGTACGCCATCCGTCTAGTCAAAACAACACCATTTTATATATGACAGTTATGATTTTATATATGACAGTTATGATTTTATATATGACAGTTATGATTTTCCTTTTGATTTTGTGTGTTTCCCAGAAAGTTTTGGCAAGGATGGCGGGCATATCTCCACGTCGAACAGACAGCGAGGTCGATGACACCCACGCGAGTAGCTGTCACGACTCCCCTTATCTGATGATGGGAAGGCTCCATCAAGGTTTACGACGCTATTTGGCACGTGTCAACACTGTCTTGATGTGGCCCGACATGTCTAACTTACTCATGATTTAACACGTCATGTCTTCGCCTAATGGGGTTTTATGTGTTTGATAGTTTTGACATAGCGTGCAACTTTATAGATCTCTTAATGGTTCTGTCATGACAATACCTATAAATAAAAGACAGTGGATTTATAAATGTAAGTATATATTCTGATGCTTTTCTGTGATTAAAACTAGGTATTCTCGCACTATGGATGCACCTGTAAAATACAGGCAATTAGCTAGAATTTATACCTTCATCCAAATTTAAGTGCTATGCTCTTGAAGACGCAGCAATTTCCATCTTTCGCGAACCACTACTAAATCTTTCCATTCCATCTATATGTCTCTACATTTACTTTTTCATTCAGTTGATCTGTGAACTTTCTTCTTGGTTTTCCTCTCTTTCTCTTTGTTTCTATTTTCCTGTAGATTATATATGTAAAGTCAAAAGGCGCAAATACAAAAACCTAATAGGGGATTATGTTTATGAGCCGTTTGGGGTCGAAACGGGTCATGGGTCCCAATGCTCGTGCTCTCTATAGAGAAATAGCAAAAAGGTTAATCCACGCTTCCTGTGACCAGAGCGCTGGCCTTTATTTTGCGGAAAGAATAAGCATTGCCATTCAACGTGGCAATGCTGCTAGTCTTTTGGGCACACTACCGGTCGATTGTGATGCGGAGGAATTCTATGACGACTATTAGAGGGTTTTAGTTTTCTTTTTTATTTATTTTTTATAATATTTTAGGTATAGGTTAGTTTTAAAAAAATGTGTTTATATATGTTATTTATCATTTCTGAGTAACTGATCAATATATAAAAAACAATAGGCAAGTTGTAGGAGATAATGGAATCTTCATACAAACACAGAACTACATTGCTAACGATGAGTACGCAGGTTGAGCAATCTTTCTGCCCTACAGTATACGCAGACAAACAATTTTAGGTTGGATTCCTTGAGTCACTGTCTCCCAGGTTCTTCCCTATGTAGACAATGTGTTGTCAGTAATGCATTCATCGATCTGTTAGTAAGTCTGTTGTGCTGGTGATGCGTTTATGTCCATAATATGGTAACCGCACATACATACACTCATAGGGAGCATCTACTTGACTAACTTTATGAATTACCAGCTTTTGCCCGCGGCGTTGCCCGGGAATTTCCCCCACGTACGTGCAAGCTCTGGAATGAACTGCTAGCTTCGGTGTTTCCCGAGCGCTATGATATGTCCATCTTTAAACGAGGTTTAAAGAGAGTTCTTCTTTCACGGTAGGCAGCGGCTTTGCTGTGTCCTGACATTGCTGAAGTCCATGAGCAGCGGTTACCACTTTCCATCAGGTGGGCCACTTGCTCGTCTGCCAACAATGGCAATAAAAAAAAGAAAAAAAAGAACAGTACTTCCTCCGGATGCATGGTACCCTTTGTTCTTTTCTGTACCCCTGACAAAGTGTATGCAAAATTTCATAATGATCGGTCGGGTAATTAAGAGGTGGCAGCGTAAGAAACAGACAAACTGACATTTGCATTTATAATACTAGTTAGTATAAAAAAAGAAATTGGGGCAGTCTTTGGGGACTGCCGATAGAAGAGAAAACTTTAATCCTTGATCATAAACACTTATATAAACAAAAAAAGAAAAATACTATAAAAAATATTAAAAACATTATTTTTTGCGTAGGACGCACCATTTCTGAGATATTGTTAATATTCTAAAATAATTTAGAAATGGAAAGCGTAGAAGCGTGACGATGACGCGAGTTCTATGATTTTTGTTCACCCAAGAAGTGCTCAGAGCGCCTAAATAAGTTTCCACTTCAAAAAAAGAAATAATACATTTAGTACTAGTATATTCTATCAAATAGAGAAAAAATAATAATAAAATTAATCTTTGTACGATATGATGGTGCTAACAAAATTTAAGTTTTTATGTTTATATATGCCATAGTATATTATCCTTTATTGCAAAATCGTAAGCTATAACATGCAATAAACCATAACATTGATAACACTTTATTCAAATATCACGATCTCGTGAGAACTATAGCAAAATAATGATATTATATATTTTATGACCGCATATAAATTTCCCAACAGCAAGAATCAAATTACTGACATATTAGTACGTCAGTAATGTTATTCTTGCTAAACATAATATAATCTTGACTGGTCCATAATGTGATTATTTTATAGCACTATGTTATTGATAGCAGTTAATATAAATAGCACTAATGTATCATTAATGGTCACTACTGTTACGAAACTCGTTGTTAAAGATCACAGGCCCAAATAGCGAAGCGGTTAGCACAGTTAAATGTCCTTGGTAGCGGGTTCAATTCCCGCACGTATTAAATTTATTCTAGTATGGTTTAAAAGTGTTGCAAGCCTGTAATGACGTCTCCAGATAGATACCTAACTGTCAAGTGAATTAAAACAGTATTATCTTTTTTAAGTGCGTTACCTTAAATAATAATAATAAATAAATTCTATTGTTTCAAAAGGAAAAAAATAAAAACCACGATACAATGAAATAAATACAATAAAAACAATTTCTATATATTACTGTTTCATTGAACTCTGGTACCCAAGATAAGATTAAACTTGTGTTATGGGTACCAGCGCCCTCACAAAGAACTTCCCATTTTTGTTCAACGAACGTGGCAGACATGCAATTGGGAGTACTTGCCATAGCTATGCGCGAGTACGCGCGCGTACGTGTTTGTGTTCACATGTGTTGTGGGTGTGTGTGTCTGCGCGTGCATGTGTGTGTGTGTGTGTGTGTGTGTGTGTGTGTGCTCGCGTGTGTGTGTGTGTGTGTGTGTGCGTATGTATGTGTGTGCGACTATGTACATTAGATGGTGACTCTTTCCCTAGAAGATACGTAAGGTTTACAGAATAAAGGTAACATTGAACAGGAAAAATGGGCGTGCACAAAACACAAATAAGTCAGATATGCAAGGGCATAGTTTCATCCGAACGTCAGAATATTCTATTAGATGTATGAATGTATATCTCGTTCCTTGGCGCTCACTGTAGCTTAAACGCCTTGATGAGTTTTAATAAATGAAGTGTTGTAAGATTTATATGTTAATAGCGGAATAAGGTATATTTTGTTTCGGAAAAGGCGATATAGCTGTTGTCACCGGCATATTTTTGTCGTAGCGGTCATATCTACAAATGTTTTTACTCCTCTCTTTAGTTTGCTCATTTTAATAATTCATAAATCGTTATTGTGTGTAAAGTCTTGAGCAGCGGTAGCTCAGTGGGGAGACCAACAGACTGCAATGCAGAGGGTCTCGGGTACGAACCCACGTCGCGCACCTCTGACTTTCGGAAGTTATATGACTTTTCGAACTGATGTGCGTATTGATTGACAAATTATCGCCTGCTCCGTGCCTCGGAAAGCACGTTAAGCCGGCGGTCCCGGCTGCCATGAGCATCTATGGTAGTCGTTATTGGGAAGTCAGTGCCCTCTAATATCCTGACACTGGTCTAGCCTTAGGGTATCGTTAGCCTTCGGGTTGCGGAAGTCAGGTGGCAACCGCTCCGTGTAAAACTGATATCTGGTCAAATCCAGTTAGACTAGAAAGCCGACCCCAAGTGACTTGGGAATAATAAAGGCTGAGGAGAAGAAGTTATTGTGTGTAAAAAAAGGACATTGGCTTTGTTGTTCAAAAAAATAAGATACTGCGTCGTCAACGTAAGGGACACGGCCCATAATTACTCTTTCCACCAGCACAACACCTTTAGAAGCATTTGTTACCCGAATCGCTCCAGCTCTGACATTTGAAGGATGAGGATTCTTTATTCCGATCGCTCGAGTTTGGAGCGGAGCAAATTTTACCCTAACTTATCCTCGCTCTGTTATTCTTTAATCTTAGTGTTTAAATTTACCCTACTTACATTTTAAAGTTTTCATATTAGTGTTCGTTACGGAATTGCAATGCTCTCAACCTAAACTTAATTAACTTTATTAGTAAATTATGCTTAATTATAGCGTTAAGTGCTGCATTAGGTGATAGCGTGGCAAATTGCGTTCTGTGTTGTTGCACTAAAGGAGATAGTCGTCTGTTGAGAAATATAGTGTTATCAGCTGTTTCATAAATGGTTATTTACACATGAATAATTTTTTTATAGTTACAGTAATGGTAAAACATCTCGAGCTGACAGGTTGGCGCTGACAAGCTACGCGCCGACGCGACGGTCAGCGCCGCCGATCGGCGTGAGAGTAACAGCCTAACGTTAAAACATTTTTATACTGGCAGGGCATAGCGAAGATCTGAGATTTCGATCAAATTGAAGAATCCGGGATGAAGAACTAGTTCTGCTATACATTAACCAAAATACATTTTGTATTCCTGCAGTGACTAGAATCGTTAGGCTCCTGAAGGAAGCGCTGTGCTCCCATTCGTTAGCCAGCTATCTTTGTGTTGGTTGCAGAACTATTTTAAAGGGATATCGTTTATTTAAAAATACATCAATATCGTTCATCAGAGCGCTTATCATTTTTATCGGGAGCTTCAAGTCAACGACGGACGAGAAACGACAAAGGATCAAAAGAAGTGTTCCTCTTTTGGTAATCGTATTGTAGGTTGAGACACACTTATGTACTAAGCCAAAGGAGCAAGAAAGAGTACCTATAAGTTAACTTGAACTTATCATATTAAGTTGTAAATGTTAGCAATCACATCGCACGGTCTATTGCTGGTAATGAATATTAAATGCGATCGTTTAGAACATTTTATAGCATCATTTACGAACTGGAGGTGAACAGCATAAGTGGTGCGAAACTGGTTGAACTCACCGTGTAACAGTTAAGTGTGGTCAGATTTGAGTCATGTACATGTCATGTATATGGTATCAAACGGCAGAAGTTACTTCTGATAATCACATTACAATTTTATTATAATAAGCAATTGTTTCACTAAAAGTGTTCATTAATATCTGGACTTGAAATGTTGTCAAAATTGCGAATATAATGTTGTGGTATGACAAATTTTCGCAACGTTTCGATGGCTTTTCAGTTGTCATCGTAATTCTCTAGTGATAATAAGACTTAACTGTGCAGCTGTGGCAATAAGATAACAAGCTTGCTATCTATTGTTCCAAACCTAAACAAAGTCATCGAAATACGATGAGTTGATCTGCATTTTCCCTTTTGGGTACATAATATATGTATCTAATACAACAAATTTAATTTTACAAATGTACATCTTTTTAATACATTTAATTTCAGTTAGTGTTTCTAGATATTAAATAAAATATTACGTAAATGTTTGAGCTATAGTTACTTATATTGTTTATATTTTAATAAAGAAACGATTCTAATTCCATAACTGTCGGGTGTAAATCAGAATAATAATACAAAAATGGGCACCATTAAAAATATATTAAATATAGTTAATGGCTACAGAGAAATGGTATGAGAGCACGCGACGACAATGGTGATCGAATCTTGGACAAAAATATAAAAAAAAGTAATAATGGTCCTTCTTATATTATAAATGTAAAAGTTCGTAAAGACACCGTAAAGAAAAACATCGTGAGCAAACCTGCATGTTTCAGAATTTTCTGTAATATTCTTGAAGATATGTGAAGTCTGGCAACCCGCACTGGGCCAGCGTGGTGGATTATAGCGTAACCCTTCTCACACTGAGATGAGGCCCGTGCCCAGCAGTTGGACAGTCTCATACAGGGCTGATTTTATTATATATAAGTTTGTTAATATATTTGGATGTTACACGCGTAAACCGTTGAACAGATTGGCATGAACCTTGACATAAAGATAGACCACGTACTAGGTTACCACACAGGACAATTTACTTGGAATTCAAGCGGTCAAAGTCAAAGGAAAAACCAGTAAGGTTATAATTAAATGACGACTAGACGTTCTGCGTGGTACGTATACCCTACAGCTGTTCTTGAAGATCATAGCAAACAATCAGTTATGATGCGAGATAACGCGGGCGTCAATTCCATCCTTGTTAGCGCATCATACGAGTTAAATCGATAAATGGCGTCTACTCGGTAACGCGAATGCGTGACAGATACACCGCTGCGAAACTAAGTACATCAATTGATTTTCTGTGTACAGCACATAGGTTTTAGTCATCGTACGTGTCGAAAGATACACGCTAATTCATGAACAAGCACGATTACACACTACGCCATATTACGGCCGTATTTAGAATATTTCAATACACAAATATATGTAAAATGCGCAGTGTAATATTTTAAAGATTAATTAAAATCTAAATTACTATGGCCTTGGTTGAAATACCTCTTGTCGGAGTGTACGTTGGCAGAGAGTTGCTGGTGTGTGATTGTAAGAAAACGTGTGTCGTAAGTCTTTCGGATTAGGCATTTACATAACATGAAGCCTTTCTATACGCGGTTAGGCAGAAATGTATTTTACATAATACATGGATTCTAGAAATCTATACTAATATTATAAAGATGAAGAGTTTGTATGTTTGAATGCGCTAATCTCAGAAACTACTGGTCCGAATTGAAAAATTATTTTAGTGTTGGATAGCTCATTTATCGAGGAAGGCTTTAGGCTATATATAACATCACGCTACGACCCACGGACTAGATAGGAATGCGTAAAATCTCCGGTCAGCTCCAGTATGCAATCCTATTGGTTAATATTTCTCCGTTTGCAGCCATTTTAGAAGCATTTAGCTAGCTAGCGGTCGACAAGAGTAAATACTAGCAATGTGGCTTACAAATTAATATTTAAATCACAACAAACAGACGTCATCTAAAGTCCAATAGTTAAATATTAGTCACTGTAATATTTTAAAATATTTTATTTTTGCCTAATACCTGTTGGTGATTAGGTATCTGTTATCTGACCAGTAAACTTTTGACAAAGTAAACAATTTACTTAGATAGATAACAGAATGATTCATTGCAAATATTTGAGTACGCTGCAACACAATTCTTTCGCACGGTGATGTGTTAGTGACATTGTTTTGGTAACTGGGACTATTACTTTGTGTGTACTATTAGTATTTATTAATATATTATTTAACAATACACAACTAAACCCGTGATATCTATACTACACTCTATGTTATAATGGGGAGCGCACATATTTTCCATAGTAAAAATCAGTTTGGCCTCGATGGCGTAGTGGTTAGTGTAAACGACTGCCACGCCTGAGGTCGCGGGTTCGATTCCCGCACAAGTCAAACATTTGTATGCATGAACATGGATGTTTGTCTTGTTCTGGGTGTTTCTATGTATAATATGTAAATATTTACAAAAAAATAAGTATATATGTATGTTTATCCATTGTCTAGTACCCATAGTACAAGCTCTGCTTAGTTTGGGCTAGATGGTGTTGTGTGTATGTGATAGAATATTATTATATTATGACATTGGGAATGGTCGCGTGGTATCTGACGCTCATATTGTTCATAGAGCGAGACAACATTATTTCAGTTACTGCTTGGCGTTATGACATAGTTATAACATGTTATTATATTATTAACTTCTTTTTCTCCCTAGCCTTTATTATTCCCAAGTCACTTGGGGTCGGCTTTTTCTAGTCCAACCGGATTTGACTGGATATCAGTTTTTACACGGAGCGACTGCCATCTGACCTCCGCAACCTTAAGGCTAACGATACCCTAAGGCTAGACCAGTGTCAGGATATTAGAGGGTACTGACTTTCCTAATAACAACTGCCATAGATGTTCATGGCAGCCGAGACCGACGGCTTAACGTGCTCTCTGAGGAACGGACCAGGCGATAATTCTTCCGAAAGTCAGAGGTGCGCGACGTGGGTTCGTACCCGAGACCCTCTGCATTGCAGTCTGTTGGTCTCTCCACTGAGCTATCGCTATAATTATATTATATTACTAACTACGGCAACGTAAATTAAAAGTATTTAATATCAAAAATACGCCTGGCCATGCTATGACCATACTTTTCGTATAGCCGTACTTTTGATTTTTAATGTACCCCCGTGGCTAGTTTGCGATTATTTCCCGTGCAATAAAAAAAATTGGCTCGCACCCTATGACGCGAGATCTAAAAGCAAAGTTTGCGAAATGTAGGTTCCAAACATTTCTGCCAAACCCTTTCTAAAAACTTATGTATAGACGTTTATTTAAATGGAAAATTCCATTACGTAATTACAAATATCACAGGACAACAAAATTGAAGCTTAGCGTTTTTGTTCTTGTTACATTTACAAATATAATTAACTTTGCTTATCTTATTATTTATTGTTTGTTAACAATTAATTATATAGTGCCACTGTATGATTAAAGCAGTTAGGTACTTCTTTTTCATAAGTTTTTGTGTCAAGGATTGTTATGCTAACTCTGATTGTGTATGGTGGTTTTCCCTTCATTCCGTTAATGTGGCGCGGGGACTATGGTTACCTATGTATCAGACGTATTTACGGCCTGGGTGCACTTCTGGTTACTGGTTTCGAATATAGTCGCGTTTATTTTCATTTATCTGTAACATAATTATGAAAGCTGATGCTGTAAGTATCATCATACATACAGGTTAGAATCCTAACATTTTTGTTTGTAACTTGTGACAGTTATGACTTCATTCGTGTTTCAAAAAGTAGCCGATTCTCTTTTCCAGATTTGAAGCTTTTTTCTTTACTCTTCTCCCTAGCCTTTATTATTCCCAAGTCATTTAGGGTCGGTTTTCTAGTCTAACCGCATTTGACTGGATATCAGTTTTTACACGGAGCGACTGCCATCTGACCTCCACAACCCGAAGGCTAACGATAGCCTAAGTCAGTGTCCTCTAATATCCTGACACTAGTCTTGTGTCAGGATATTAGAGGACACTGACTTCCCAATAATGACTGCCATAGATGTTCATGGCAGCCGGGACCGACGGCTTATCGTGCTCTCCGAGGCACGTGAAGCTATTTTCTTTACTAATTTAATTAAAATAGGTTCAACAGTTTATGTAATGACTTCAGTGTGTCTTGCAACAGTGGAAGATGTAGACTGATTATAATATTGAACGTGTGTCGGTCGGTTTTATTATTTATCACACAACCTCTATTTAACTTACAATTCAAATAGTACATATTGAAGACTTAAGAACTAGGTTCGATAGTATATATTGAAGACTTAAGAACTAGGTTAGATAGTATATATTGAAGACTTAAGAACTAGGTTAGATAGTATATATTGAAGACTTAAACACTAGGTTAGATAGTATATATTGAAGACTTAAGAACTAGGTTAGATAGTATATATTGAAGACTTAAACACTAGGTTAGATAGTATATATTGAAGACTTAAGAACTAGGTTAGATAGTATATATTGAAGACTTAAACACTAGGTTAGATAGTATATATTGAAGACTTAAGAACTAGGTTAGATAGTATATATTGAAGACTTAAGAACTAGGTTAGATAGGTTGACTAAAATATTCCATAGAAGTTGGCAACGAAAATTATACAATACTATTATTTCAGGAATTATTTTAACCAGTTTCAGTTTTCCAGTTTGTCGAACAAGTATGAAATCATCAAATCGTTTCGTGGAATCCCTCGTATACATTGACTCGGTTCGGCTTTTTATTGGTAAATATACATACATAGTCTCACATCCATTTTACCGAAGGAGCCTAGTGACTGTGTGTTATACGTATAGCCAGCTATGGTTTTTGATACCCTGTAATAGAGGGCGAGCCTAACAGTAGTATCGAGCATCGTTCCAAACGCCGGCGCCGGCGCCGTGCTTCTATTGATATTCAAACCGCAGGCTTCGTGCACAGCTGGCAGCAGTCGCATTTACTAACGCAGTTATAAGGATACCTATATTTGATTTTTATTTTCTTAAATTGGCAACTCTCGCTTTAGTAATACATTCTTTTTACCACTGAGCTGGCAATCAAGCATACGGCCTACATGATGGTAAGTGGTCACCGTAGCCTATGGACACCTGCAACACCAGAGGCATCACTTGCACATTGCCGCCGCTTTAGGAAAAAAAGGAAGTGGGAAGGAGAAGGAGCGGGAAGGGGGAAAGTGGGTGATTGGGCCTCCGGCACTGTCACTCACCGAAGGAAACACAACAGTAGGAATACTGCTATTTCACGTCGATATTCTGCGTCGCGTGGATCTTTTCATAAAATTATGTCCCGTTTGGGGATCGAACCCACAACACTCGGCGTAGTGTCAGTGGCGAGGCGACCACTTAAACCACTACGCCATCCGTGCAGTCAGAGAGTGGTAAATTATTTGCAAAAAGATATCTGACGTAAGGTCCACATCTCAGTGTCAAGTTACTGATTGTGGCCTCAGGCCGGTCGCCTATCTTACAACAGAACATACATTTTGCTCTATCGTAGATGTGTCGCATGACATGCGCGATCCGTGTGTGCAATCATTTATCACATGAGTTGTACTGTCAGAACTGGATATCACAGTCTTATGTGGGATCTGCCGAGAGTACTGACCGGAGTATTGTGTGTCACCGATTTAGTTCAGCTATCGCAACTGCATCTTAAAGCTTGTTTGCCACTTACTAGCATAAGCAAATAAAAAAATATCTTAAGTTTTTTATCACTTAGGTGTCAATAAAGGTATACACACGGACATTCCGATGGTACCAATTACCATTCTCTTTCTATGGAACTATAGACGCTGCACTAGCGGTATCGGTCGCGCATTGCACAAGATAATCATAAATCTAATTCTTCTTCTTAGCGTATCATTGGAAACACTTTTGAATTATATATTCAAAAGTGTATAAATTTAATTGCAGAGACTACTATAAACATTCTTTTTCATCTGCGTTGGAGATGTTATAGGGCACAAGTGTGTGCGCTCTCTGTTCCATAACTCTCATAGCCCGATGGGATTGCAATCCGGTATGACTAGAGAGTGATCCGGTATGAACAGCTTTATATATTTTTCGAGGCACGGAGGTTTTCAACAGCGCCAAATTCCCTAACTCCGGGCTGTTATTAAGCATTTCTTGACAGAAAATCCAATAACTTTTTGTTGGACCGATCCGGGATTCGAATCTGAATACAAATACACAGCAGTCGCATTCACTGCTACCGCCGCGCCATGCCAGCGAGACAGTCACACAAACAGCAATAATTAAACTCCAAACTAAATTCGGAATAACGACTACCTGTAGACTACATTGTAATTTTGTGACCTCGTTTTAACATAGTACTCGCAACACATCTATGCAGCCGTACAATAACACAAAAGCCTCATCTACAATCTGCTAATGAACGTCTCTTTTACTTATCACCGTGGTAACAATTGACCCGGCACGTTATTAAATAACAAAACATACAAACACGCTTCCCACAAGCAAGACAACACGAATTACTCGCCGGTAATGACCGTTGCACCACGTGCCGTGACGTAACGCGCCACGGTAAACTTTACACGGTAAAGATGCTTCGGTAATCAATTTTACACACGCTGTGCAGAAGCACTGCCCAATGACGTAAGCGTTTGTGCGAATGCAATTTACACATATGAGCTCCAAGGCTTGTAAGGAAATTAACGGTAATAGTTGTTGAATTTGGAAATGAGCCCGGTGATTAGAAGGTGTAACAGTGTCGCTTCTGTGACGTGCCAAAAGATGGGAATGATATTCGTATTTTTACTTCAAATGTAAATACGAAATTGTGTTAAATTCTTTGCGCTTCTTCCATTTATAAACGGAGTAAAATGGGTCGATATGATTTTTAGAGACACGTTATGGGTTGGAAAGTGATGTAAGCATTTATCTTGTCATAATGTAAAAATTGGATGCGGGTAGCCCAAGACCGGTCTGTGTGGAAAACCTTGGGGGAGGCCTATGTCCAGCAGTGGACGTCTTTTGGCTGACATGATGATGATGATGATGAATGTAAAAAGCCTGTGTGATTGTTTTATTTTAAACTAGGTGTTCCCGCGGTTTCACTCGCGTTTGTCGTTACTGTGCCGCCCCCGTGGGTCGTACCGTGATGTTATATAGCCTATAGCCTTCCTCGATAAATAGGCTATCCAACACTAAAATAATTTTTCAAATCGAACCAGTAGTTCCTGAGATTAGCGCGTTCAAACAAACAAATAAACAAACTCTTCAGCTTTATAATATTAGTATAGATACTAGTATAGTATTATATTATCTGTGGTATAGATATGAAACCATAGTTGCAGTGAATATAACTCCTCTTTATATTGGATGGATTGGATTGGATAACTGGTTTCTCGTCTAAAGTCAGCTGGTGAAATGAGAGTCAATGTCAAGTTTCCAACAGTCATGTTAAATTACCGTAGGGTGTGATATAGCTCTGCATTTTTTTATACAACTAAGGTGGCAAACAAGCATACGGCCACCTGATGGTAAGTGGTCACCGTAGCCTATGGACTCCTGCAACACCAGAGGCATCACTTGCGCGTTGCCGATTCATTAGGAAAGGAACAAGAGAAAAAGGAAGTGGGAAGGAGAAAGAGGATGTTTAGGCCACTATCACTCACTGAACGAAACACAACAGTAGGAATACTGCTATTTCACGTCGATATTCGGTGCAGGGTAGTCCTTCCTCGGTCGAGCCGTTCATGCTGAAATCAGCGAAGCTCTACTACTCATCAAAAATTACCTTCAAGGCAAGCCATGCGTGATGTTATGTAATTTGCAAAAGTAAAGAATTCTTATGTGTGAAGTACTGAGGTGTTAGGTCCTATATAATCACTTACGACTCATAACTCATAACTTAGTTGTTCAGATTTCTTTAGCCGTTTGTCTGGAAAAGATAGCAAAATTCTTTTAGTACAATAGGCGAGAAAAGAGTACCTAATGGACGTAGAAATACGTGGCTAAATTGTATTTTCGTTGGTATTCTTTTTTGTAAGGCATATTTATCACTGAGATAAAATCTAATCTGTTACTGTACAGAGATTTTTATTTCAGCCCCAGTTTTTCTAGTCTCCTAAATGCCTCGTTGGTTTAGTGAGACATGAAAGTTTACATGTGGTGATATGCCGGGTCCAGTAATGTTGTTGCGCTTTTCTGTATGGATAGAAATGTAGCTGCCGAAATGTTTGTATCTACGTATTCTTTATATTAATTATTATTAATGTTAGTGTTGACTGATTGTCAGCTCCGGCAGCCTGTTATTATTTCGTTGCTCTACAGGCTCATGAGCGCTTGTGCAATTATTGATAATGAGGTTCTAGGTTGGAGTCATGCAAAATATTAAAGCGTATGGGATATTACAAATAATAACCAGAAACTTAGAATTATTATACATCTGCTAATCTTTTAGGAATATACGGGCATAATACTATGTTACGTCATGCAATTTTTAGTATCCATTAAAGAAGTTGGAAATCATAAGCCATTTGCCGTTAATATAATACAAAAATAACTGCTTTAAAGAGTGAATAATACTTTCTAAACTCTTGAATAAATAAGAATACTATATAGGCTTTACTTCCTAAACCTATACAGCGTCGCACAAAGCCTCCTCTAAATCTGTTCTCACCATTATGACGCGTTACGTCAACCAATTCTTAATATCCTTTCTAAACGTGCAATACTTTCAATTCGTCCGATTACGCGCAACTTGCCGGAATTGTCCGAACTCTAATGTGAGCACAAGTTAGAAGTATTACAGCACATTTGGAAGGTCCCGTTTGAAAAGATTTCAACACACATACGAATTTAATAAAATTGTAATTTGACTGCATGGCGCAATGGTGCTCCTCACACGGCACGAAAATTGTGTGATACACATAATATATTGTTCTGAGTTCTGGAAGTTCTTTGTGATCGTTATTTAAATGTAACAAATCTTCCCTGTGTCAATGGGATTATGTCTAGCGCAGAAGTTGTTTCTAAATAAGACAGCAAAATACGTATAAGTCATGCAATAAGTACTGTTTTGCAATGGCACTATATCAACTTTGGTACTCAACGCCTGCACTAGAAATAAATTTTATGTCGTGGGTTATTTGACTTACATTTAAACAATAGAATAATTTATAAATCATACCTCATATTAGGTTATTAATGACTGCAAAACGTTGCAAGTATGAGCGTAAAATTGTGATATAAAGGTGATTAAAATAGATGGGCAGTGAGTTTATTTCAGATATTCTCAGAGGACGTTTATCACCTTAAAGAGATGAAACATGTTAACAATTCGCAAATCACCTTTTTTATTGGTGTCGTCTTTATTTAAGTAACAGTTATTTAAGTTTAAGTGTCACATAAGCGTTGTACGCCTTATTCTTAACAAATCGTGCAAAATCAATAGCATGGATATATTTAGATTTGAATGTTTGTCATGTCTTAAGATTTGAGTGGCGCAGCGGGAGTGAATGCGACTGTCGTGGGACGGTTTAGGTACGTTACGTTTCATTTAATTGTAACCAAGATTGAATGATGACGACTCAATTCCAATTCCCGGGGCATCAAAATGTTAGTGGGATTTGTCAAGAAAACATCAATTGCTGGACAGAGGCTGGAACTGTGTGGTAGACAATGGGTTATTATGTGGTATCATAAATCATATCTGGCAAGATGTGGATGTAATTTACCTCCACTGCCTAGCCTTTCATGGATATGGGCGTGAGACTATGAATGTGTGTAATTTTTAACGAATAACTAAACATGCGTTAATCAACTACATCTTAATATTTCACAAACGCAGAATACGTTTGTGTTGCAAAATGCAAGTGTTTATGCCTCTTTCAAAAGTATTTAAGTATTTCACTTGGACATAAAGAGGTGCTTGAGTTTACGCCGAGGCCTAATAAATTGAGTTCTAAATGTATGCGAGGTCAGGTGGCATAATATGGTCATCATCGTTATATGTGTCGTAGGATGTTCATTGCACAATATTTTGGGCTTCCTTAGATGATACAGGCTATTATGTAGCCTATTTAAGGGGATAGTACTTTAACCGCTAAGTGTAGTTATTTTTTAGGTGTTTGTTACTTATAAGTTACTGTATTGTAATATAGCTCCTTTTATGAAATATAAGTTATTATAATAAGATTGCCTCAGCAATTAATAGTTGCTTTTACTTTTGTCACAAAGTGCGAATGTCTTCCTGACCAAATTTATGATTTTTTAGGATTCGTGTCTTACTTCTTATAAATGCTTATCGACTATTTAAAACATGATTGAAACAAGACAAAATTTTGTTAGAGCTAAAAATAATAAGGTATCCGTTGCATGCGCCCGTAGACGAAGGTAATGGCTTCTTACTTTAATTTATTAAAAAAGATACCTGCACTAAAGTGCTGCCCTGTGTCACGGGTTCTCTACAAACATACAATTATCGGACACAAATAATTGTCACGTGAGGCATTTGAACCGATAACACTCACAACAGGGGCGCTGGTGAAGCAACCACTTACCCGATGCACCGTCTATCGAACCGCGTACTTGTAAACAAAAGTGATCAACAGTTACCAAAGTTAACACAAAGTAAACAATGTCTCATCTCCGAGTTACATCGTGACACTATTCTTTCAGTTGCCACTACAAAATAAAAGTTACTCGTAATCAAGAAGTTAAACATCCGGGTATGTACCGCCGAAAGCTACTACATGCGCTGATGTCAGATGCCACTGGGCCATACGTGAATGTAACGTGACATTTCGTTCGAAAGTCTATATAAAAGTTATTGCTCTCCGGTAGAAGTTACTTATCGTCTAATTAAGTTGTGTACATAAGTGATGAAAGGCATCGTTTTATTTATCTGTAATGCGATCTTACTTATTTATGGCAGTAAAGGAACTTTATATTTATAAATAATACTAGCTTTGTCCGCGGCTTCACTCGCATTAATTTAGAATTTGACAATCAATTCGGGTTGTACTCTGCTTGTAATAATATAATTCAATCATGATTCGAAAGACACACGTACAACAATAACGTTCTTATGATAATAGATGGCGCCACGGCGCCATCTATTATCATAAGAACGTTATTGTTCTCTTCCTCGGGAACAGTAATTTTTTCGGGATGAAAGGTAGCCTATGTTCATTTCTGTACACTTGACAACGTATATGCAGGATGATCGGTTCAGTGGTTTAGGCGTGAAAAGGTAACAAACAAACAAACTCATTTTCGCTTTTATAATATTAGTTAGGAAGTTAGGATTAGGATTAGGATAGGATTAGGATTTTATTTTATAAATATAAAAGTTTATGAAGATGTTTACTGAATCACGCGTCAACCATTGAAAGGATTTGGATAAAACTTGGGATAAAAATAGACCATGGTCTTTCCAGGATATGTCCGTGTCCATCAGGATTAACACATTTAATGCCTTTATACGTGCCCAGAGCATCTACACGGGCGAAGCCTGTGAAGAAATATGTGGTTTGTGTGCGATTTGTAGACACACCTGCCTTTAAAAGTCAAAGTCGTCTTTGTAGTGTGATTATATAGATATGCACAAGGAATTACATACTGCTCAAGATTTGACGTGATCTACAAATTAATTAACAATAACATGTAAAACGAAAGAGAAAGAAAGAAGATTAAATTTAAACCCTATAGAAATTAGGTATGTGTATTATTGAGATATTCGTCAAGAATATAAAAACACTTTTCAAAACGCTATTTAAATAATTTTGACTTGAACTTACTGACAGAAAATCTCGAGCATCTTGGAGCAAATGATAAAAGATCCGTAATGACAGAAGCTGCAACGGTTTTCAAATGCCTTTGTTATTTAGTCAAAGGTATTTTGTCACGGCGCGGCGTGATCTTCTTATCTTACTCAGTTATGTGCGAATCATCTTCGATCGAATATAATTAAGCTATGAAATATAACCAATATAGTTACATACTCTTTTTAATTGAACGCGAGTATGCTTGAGTCGCTTCAAACTTAATTTAAAAGTACGTTAAAAAAGCTCAATATGAATGTAAAGGCCATTCCAATTTCTATTGGTTACACGAACCGCTCGAATTTAATGATTCGTCGTCAAATCTCACGGTGTAGCAGTGCGGGTCATTACCAGGTCGACGCAGTGACCCAGACCGACTTGTGGGCAAGGACGGACGCAGACCATGCGTCCACATTTAGAGGATACGATGTTTTTAGAAGTATTACCTTATTGGTTAGTGGCGTACGTGTGAGTATGTTCGACGAGCATATGTCTGTTCATGGGTATAGCTCTTGACAGCTGCCTCAGGGTCGCAGCAATAGTGAATGAGACTGCTATGCTTGAAATGTTTTGTTTTGTTGCTCGTCAATACGACGACACTCCGCCTGATGGTAAGCAGTCATGTGGTCTAAAAGCAATGGCTTCCACACCATCCTCATAGCAGCCGAGGCGATGTTGAGGTCTCTACTTTGACGGCCTAAAAAGGTTCTTTTTCACGCCCCGCTTAAAGTATCCAGGATTGAAGGAAGAAGAAAGCCTTGGCAAGGAATTCCATGCCTTGATCGTTCGGCAGAGGTATGAAGACCCAAACTTGTTGGTGCGCGCTCTAATGTCCGGTACCATGTCTGGATCAGGCAATTGTGGTTTCCTGTTAAGTAATTTTCAGTTGCAGTATGGCGCCGCGAGCGAGCTTATTGTCATCTATGTACACAGTTTCATAACCGTAACGTGGGACCAAGACTATAGGTAGAACGAAGAAGAATGTAAGAACGAAATGTGGGTTGAATGCACTTCAACCTACATGTCGTTCTGCTTACCCCTCGATGGTTATTATAACCATATAGGCTGTTCCTATGCTTTAAGAAGTAGGTTAGATTAGGTTAGGTTAGTATCTTATGGATCGCATATTTTTAAAAATCCAAAAATATGAATTGATTCAAATTTTATCTAGATATCAGTCTGTAAGTTTATTTAGGCATCATGTAAAACCCGTGGCATGAATTTTGATACGGTTTTATAACTGGATAACTTAAGGTTTAATATAAAAATTAAGCTATGTGTTAACTAATTTCGTTCAGCAGACCCAGAGATGAGAGGCATGTAGCAATCAAGTAAATTAAATTACGCAGGAACTGCTAACACACGGGCTAAGCTTCGGATAACTGCTAATAACTTTAATATGTCAAGTGTTATACAATATTATTGTATAACTTATAGTTATATGTTTTATTGTGATTACGTGCACAAATGATGATTGATAGTTACCTATGTGAAAATGTTTATTTAAGATCAATATGTAACACAATATATAAATATTGTTTAATTATTTATTTTATTATTATTTTTGTTTTTTTATTATTTTTTATTTTCTTTGCATATTATTGAAAAATTATCATAAGTGTATAGTTATAGTGATAATTTAGGCTGGTTTTAAAAAGATACAACTAGCTTCGTTGGCTTCGTAGGATCAGTGGACGCTGAGGCTGGAGGTTCAACTCGCAGGTCAAACTATTTCCTGTGATAGATAT
Organism: Catocala sponsa; assembly: GCA_963564715.1. NCBI lineage: Eukaryota > Metazoa > Arthropoda > Insecta > Lepidoptera > Erebidae > Catocala > Catocala sponsa. Next base: position 27,412,688 of record OY751337.1, on the reverse strand, counting down.
TTGTTTTGTCTGTGTAAAATATTTTCAGCAGTAGCAGTAGGGATAGACAAGGAGGGGTGGATATGAAACGCAATAACAACGTTCCTTCCCGTACGATGGTTCCCCGTCACGCAATATTTGAATCTTTTTAAATAAAAGCAAAATAATTTCTGTATTTTTCAATCAATATTAATGTATTGATTGAAACTCTGTAGCTTAACCCAGCTACGGTCCTCTGCGGCTCATTCTTATATAGTTTTATCTGTTTCCCATAATATAAAATATGTACAAAAACACTTTTAAATAAAAAAAAAGTCTGTGTAAAAATTATTTCAAGTCAATCTATCGACTACCTTTTGAGTTTTGCGGACACAAACATACGGAAGCAGATTTTTTATGTATAAGTACATCGCAGTTATTGATAGGCATAATAGTTTAACTGTTTATTGATTTAGATAACATTAGAATGATCATAAGAAAATAATGAACCATTACATGACTTTAGACCGTTTTAAAACAACCGTTACGTAATGCTATAGTTAAGTTTAACCTTTAATAGTTAACCATCAGCTACTATTGCGTAAAGATTTGTGGTGAATTCAATACTACTTTTGTGACTTGCAAGATTTTTCATTTCTTGTCTTTGCAATAGGATCAAGGCTCGGGATCGAAAGGTTAAGCAACATTACCACCATCCTTTTTGTTCTTCTCCCTAGCCTTTATCATTCCCAAGTCACTTGGGGTCGGCTTTCTAGTCTAACAGGATTTGACTGGATATAAATAAAAATTTATATCCAGTCAAATCCTGTTAGACTAGAAAGCCGACCCCAAGCCAACACGGAGCGACTGCCATCTGACCTCCGCAACCCAAAGGCTAACGATAGCCTAAGGCTAGACCAGTGTCAGGATATTAGAGGGCACTGACTTCCTAATAACGACTGCCATAGATGTTTATGGCAGCCGGGACTGACGGCTTAACGTGCTCTCCGAGGCACGCAGCAGGCGATAATTGTCACACATCACATAATTTCGAAAAGTCATATAACTTTCGAAAGTCAGACGTGCGCGACGTGGGTTCGAACCCGAGACCCTCTGCATTGTAGTCTGTTGGTCTCCCCACTGAGCTATCGCTGCACCTTCCTTATTATAGATTAGATTTAGATTAAGCAAAACATTGTTTGCACCGGAGAGCACAATAAACCGATGATTTTTCGCTGCCATGACAGTCGCTATGGCAAGTGTTGCGCGGGTGGCATAGCGGTTTATGTACTTACAACTATGTTGTGTGTAGGTTCGATTATCACATAGGAGAAAAATTGTGTGGGTCATAAATATTTAGTCTAAGAATGAGTGTTTTTTGTGTCTGTTGTTTCAATGATTGCATAGTCCCCTGCAAATTGACCCACTACTGGGTACCTGGGTACCATCCCCTGCATACTGACTACACATAATGAACTAATTGCGAGCGTATTAAAGAAAGAAAGAAATCATGTTTATTTCGTTTAACTAAATAAAATGACTAGAAGTCTGTCTCTTTAAATATTCTGACGTCTGGTCTCGTCTATACTTAAAATATCGAGCCGACTTCCCGAAGGCTATATCGAGAATATACCCTTTGAGAACCGAGTGACGGATAGCAATCGTTCCATGTCAGAACTAAAATACAACTACATCTATTTAAACTGGAAAGTCGAGCCTAATAAAATAAGAGATGATAAAAGGTTGCCTAGTGTTCTTCTCTCTAAGTAAATTAGGCAAATTAAAGACAAGATGAATACATATATCCTTATAAGTTATGACTGCCACGTTAGCACCGGGCATGTATTAAACTGCTGTTTTTGGGGTTTGATTCCCAAGTCAAGCTAAGTGTTATTAGGTTTTCAAGAATTTCTCAGTCTGAAACTGTGCTCGATAAACAGCATTATGTTCGCTCCATATTCCGTGGGATTAAGGGTAATAAGTCCATGTCTGTTTTAATAACTTTTAAACTTTCGCGTTGCATGATATATATATCTATAAAGAATTGGGCGGACGGAGGAGTATGAAATTTCGCACACTTATAGTTTATACAGAGAAGAAGTGACGAATCCTAATATTTATATAAAATATGCATTAGAAATACAATAAATTAATGAAAAAACACTACACGCACACAACCATGCATTTGACACACGCAGTCAGAGCGCGTAACTATGGTTACATATATCAATAATATCTTACAGGCAAACTTTGGTGGAATTTCGAGCACTAGGCGACCGTTAGTAAAAATAAACAACCTATATATATATATATATATATATATATATATATATATATAAAAGTAGTAGATATAGGTGTATACTTGCATTACACCAGTTATGTTTACGTTATACTCTGTTCTATAGAAGGCAAGCCTATTGAAATCATTACAATATAGCGCCATTACTATATAGTGCCATTACAATATAGTGCCATTACAATATAGTGCCATTACAATATAGTGCCATTACAATATAGTGTCATTACTATATAGTGCCATTACAATATAGTGCCATTACAATATAGTGCCATTACTATAGGTTGCTATTGTGCATTACCTAACAGAAAAACTTGACAAGACTACTCAATACAATAATCAAACTTAGAATCTTGAGATCATCCGCAAATATAAGCGCTGTCTTGCATTCCATTTGCATCCAATGACAGTCAGCTAAATGGAAACTGTACGATAAATCGTATCGTAAACTATAAACTGGTCTTACGTCCTAAGTGTCCGTCAGTAAGTGTTCGGTTGCACAGACGCACAAATAATAAGATCGCGAAGGTCAACGTGTATTACTGTTATTTTGGACCAAATTAAGAGCGTAATATTTACGTTAGCGTGGGTTCCCTACAGAATATTGCAGCATTGCTATTTAAAGAGCGGACAGTCAGTTCTCATGGTATGAGACCACCCATGACCAACAGTGGGAAGTTTTACAAATAATTAAAAAAGAAAATGACGGTCTTCTTTGTTGGTCCCATTGCATAAGTTTACTCTTATGTTTGTGAGCGATTGTGAGGTTTCAAATTCGATTTTCGGGCAGTGCAAAATATTATAAAGATATTTTGTTCAGAAATACTTTATAAAAATACGTTGTCGGTAGATTACAGATAGCTATTCTTTATTATCCTGTTCCTTTTATCTTTTTTTATAAGACAACTCCCGCACTAGCAATAATTCCTGTGTCGCGGGGACTTTACAAACATTCAAACAACGGACACAAAGAACACCAAGACTCGGCACAAACGTTTGTGGATCACACACATTATTGTCCCGCGTGGGATTCGAACCCACAACACTCGGCGCGGTAGCAGTAGCGAGGCGACCACTTAAACCATTACCGTGTATTATTTGGGACCTAAACCATAACTGGTGAAATGTTGGTGCCATTCACCTCTTCCTGCTTCTTTGGGTAAGCGGTAGTAGTATAATAAAATGGAATTAAAAATCGGATGAAAGGAAAATGAATGGGATAGTTAGGCAATTCAGGTGTTATAAGGATTCGTCATCTCAGCCGAAATACGTCCACTGCTGGATATAGACCTCTCCCAAGGTCTTTCACACAGACCGGTCTTGGACCACCCGCATCCAACCGCTTGCCGCAACCTTTACCAGGTCATCGGTCTACCTTGTAGTAGGCCTACCTCTGCTGCGACTTCCGGTGCATGGCCACTCCAGAACCTTTCTGAAGCCATAGTTCTGCGAGCTGTGTGCCCTACACACTGCCATTTCAGCTTGGCTCTCCGGAGAGCTATTTCAGCAACTTCAGCTTTCCTGCGGATCTCCTCATTTCTGATTCGATCCGCAGAGAAACCCCGAGCATAGCTATCTCTATCGCCCTTTGAGTGACTTTGAGCCTTCTGATAAGGCCCATAGGCATTACTGACAAGATATTTTGAGTATCCTGAAAGCATGGAACTATGCTTAGTAGACCAGAATAGGGTCGCTGCTATCATACCTATACTTCTACCTTTTCCCTTTGGACAGATATATTATGTCCGACTTTTATTTCAATATCCAACAGACCCGCAAATAACATCGGCACATTGCGTGCAGCTCTCATAGTGTCATATTGACCTTTATATAGACCTCAATAGTAGATATTTCGACATACAAACATACAGTACACTGACAAATTTTCGGTGATGTTACAGTAATAAGTAAACGCAAGACATCTTAATACACAAACAAGTCTGTTTAATAACATTGCTATATACGTACGAACAATCTTTTCAGCTAATTTTGTCGTATTAGTGTTATTTTTAACATCATGCTGTGTTTAATTTGATGCCATGGTTTAAGTGGTCGCTTGAGCGTTGTCTATGCAACAAGTGATGTGGGTTCGATTACCATACAGTGCAATATAAATACCCACAAGTTTAGAAGTACTCGCTGTTTTTCTGCTAATTATATTTATAAAGTTTATCGTGACAAAGTGATAACCTCTTTGTTGGAATAATCTTCGTGTGATATTAAATTTTATAAAAAAATACAAAGCTTCTCGTCTGTATATCTCTGAATCTGTATATCTCAAGAGGTGGTCTCACTTAAAATTTTTAGTTTGCTTTATGTTGTTGATTATTGTGGACGAGATATTGCTGCCTATCCGACACAAATCTAGATTTCGAAGTTCTAGAATTCTGTGCTCTCCACAAGAGAAAATCTGTTAGAATCAAAACAAGCTAATCATACCAAGCAGAATTATAGCATCCACTGCACCCATGGAAATAATTTCGGGTTAAACAGTATGTAAGTAAAACCGTAAACCATAATTATTATGGACACCTCCAAAGTGTGACCGCATCGACGTTGCTTAACGCGCATGGTTTCATCTGCACAGTAGCTCGTAATTACAGTGTATGGTACATTTAACAGTGTAAACCTATGGTCCACCACCAGCTCACGTTACAACACGCAATGTACTGCGTGAGGCACAAAGACTCATTAGGTTATATAATACACTAACTGTACGTTATGGTACCTCGAGGTTAGGAGGTCAATGTGACCTTAGTTTTCTTTGTAATTATTAACATTCCATTCACGATTTCTTCATTAACAATTTGCGAGAATCTACTGGAAAGGTCTTGTCTTCATATATGTTTTTACGCCTGTATGTAACGGGATAGGCATCATATATCGCCCGCTACATTTTTAGTTCCTATCTAAAAACGAGCCAGCGTACAATAACTACTGGACACGACACTCCATGCTGACTTAAGAATCTAAAAGAAAACCCAATAAAGTTTAGCCTTTCCTGGATATTGAACTTGGGAATTCGAGAATCTTGACGATAACCATCTGCGCAGAAGATATTAAATAGTACACAAGTGGGAGCGTAAACACTAGAGCACGCTGTAATCTCTCACTCCCATAGTCCGATGGACCGGCAATCTGACACGACTAGAGAGATCAGGTGCAGGATCAAAGAGTTTACGTACTTCTGGCGGCGCGGGAGTGTCCAATAGCACCAAATTCTTAACTCCGTGTTGCTACTAAGAGTTTCTCGACAGAAAAGTCCAATACCAACTCATTATGCCAAACTCCGGAGATCGACTCCGATCTATCGACTTCGAACCTAAGATCTCATGGAAAGCAATGGGCCTCACAAATAATGCGCCAATGAGGCAGACAACGAGGAAATGAAAAGTGCAGAAAACCGTAATGCATAAGACTCATTTATGATGTTACAAACCTGCATAAATAAGGATTAGATATAATCAAGATACGTTATTTTACTTTAACTCTTTGTCGACAGTCAAATTTAATCTCTCGAATCGTAAGACATCAGACATCACTGATTAATTTTAAAGTTTTATTAATTTATGCTAATAAATTCGAGACAGTCAATCAATGATTTACAGTATACAATATCGCTACCGCCTCAGGTAGATCGGTAACGGTTATCAATCGTAAATTATTTAGGAACCGGTTTTATGCGGGACTCTCTGATGTTGTAGAACGGAATTGGATCGTTTTGTTTTGGCTAAATACTCGTGTTTACGACGTCTAGTCAGTGTTGCATCATTGCGGCAACTCATTAGCCGTTGGAATATATTTTGTGGTGATGTCGTATGACCTGGATTTGTATGTGAAGCACAAATGGGCTAATAATGCAGAATGAAATCTTCACCAGAAATGTCAATTTGCTCTTGAACGTAATCGGTAGCAAACAGTTTTAACAGTTCCACCATGTTTTTGGAAATATAACATTGAAGTGAAGTATTAATAAAATTGTTACATACGAAAGTGAGTCTGTTTGTTTGTTTGTTACGCTTTCACGCCTTAACTACTCAACCGATCATCACGATATTTCGCATACATGGTGTCAGGGGTACAGCATAGAACATAGGCTACCTTTCATCCAGAAAAAGTACTGTTACTAATCAAGCCTAACCTAACCTACATTTATGCGAGCGAAGCCAAAAGCAAAACGTAGTGCAAAATAAAATTCTCTCAAAAATGCCATTTTGCTCTTTAACGCAATCGTCAGCAAAGATATTGCAGTCGTACCACGTCATTAGTAATATAACATGGAGGTGATGTATTCATTCAATACATAATTAAACGATTGTTCTGCGGTTAAGATTTTTGGTACAGTTGTCAGCCTGTGCCGGCTGGATCTGAAACTAGTCATAGTATTTTCTTAAATAATAATAATATTTTATCACATACACACAACACCATCTAGCCCAAACTAAGCAGAGCTTGTACTATGGATACTAGACAATGGATAAACATACATATATATATTTTTTTGTAAATACATGCATATTATACATAGAAACACCCAGACCAAGACAAACATCCATGTTCATGCACGCAAATGTTTAACTTGTGCGGGAATCGAACCCGCGACCTCAGGCGTGGCAGTCGCTTACACTAACCACTACGCCATCTAGACCGCCAAATAGTTAGAAGTATTAGACCTATATGAAGCATTCAGTCATGAGTGGATTAACCTGCAGTCACGCGCATACCTACTCGTTATACTTAGCACATGCCTTATTACTACCTCGTTCATCCCGTAATGAGATAGGGTAAGGCATTATTGTGTCCTTGGTAAGGTAAAAGTAGCAGCGTTCGTTCTATGTACTCGGCCAAAATTATACTGTCATAATATGTAAATCAAATACCAGAGCAAAGAATTATATGAGCAACTCTAGTTTGTGCTAAGTATAGGTTCACGCAGATATCTTGCTGTGGTCCCGTCTCTTTTTAGTACTCTTATTTGTTACTAGACGTTCCCGCGGTTTCACCCGCGTTTATTGTTACTGCGCCGCCTCTGTGGGTCGTAGCGTGATTTTATATAGCCTAAAGCCTTCCTCAATAAATAGGCTATCCAACACTTAAAGAATTTTTCAAATCGAACCGGTAGTTCCTGAGATTAGCGCGTTCAAACAAACAAACAAACAAACTCTTCAGCATTATAATATTAGTTGGTTAAAGTATCCGACTGGATCGAGAGGTCGTGAGCTCGACACATATCTATAACCCTAACGACGTGAACCCATTCTTAACTAACAGTTAGCTTAATAGTTGGAGGGGTAAACAACAATCTTAACTAATATTATAAATGTGAATGAGAATTTGTATGTTTTTACCTTTTTATGTCTAAACGACTCAGCCGATCAACATGAAATTTTGCATACACGTAGGTACAGAAAATGACATAAGGTATCCTCCATACAGAAAAAAGTACTGTTCCCAAAGGAAACAAATTTATTGAAAATTCTTCATCTTATCGTGTCGATGGCAACACTTTTTAAATGATTTTAACCCAGTGCTCGGCAACGCATTAGACATTACTTGGTATGTCTCATCAAGCGTGCACCATTCTGGCTCGTGGGGCACTTCAGCAAATGACCCATTGTCTGTGGGGATACACCGCAGTCGCACTCGGCTCGATATAACCCCACCTTGACATTATCTTTAGACCTGTCAACCTGGGTACGTAACCTATTTAGTGCCTTCCAGGTTGGTCATGGAAGTTTATATCCCGGAGGTAACTTTTCTGCACTTATTGACATCAAAGCGAGCGAAGCCGCGGCAAAATCTCGTACTAGATATTTGTTACCCATATTGTTAGTAATTAAAACAAACGATATGTGCACTGCAATAAGTTAGAACCCAGCTGCCCAAATTTACATGAAGATTACTCAATAACCAAGATGAAATCATGAGATAACTGACACTGGCTATTGTACCTCAACCTTTAGTGACCTCTGGGCGGACACCAGACCCCAACTATGATTGATGGCAATACCACATATGGAAATGAGCTGTTAAATAATTTATACTGCTAAGAAGTAGCAATAGCAGATTATTCAATATAGAAAGTCATATACTTTTGTAATGATCTCTTTTGTTGCTAAATGTTGCGTGATCCTGCTGCATAACTGTTTGGTATTACTATTTTTATTGCCTTTAGTGGCAGTCGAACTAGCGACCTACTTGATGGTAAGTGGTAACTGCCGTACATCAACTACGGGTTTTTTTTAAGTAGATGCCTAATAAAGACTGACTGCTTAGATGACGTTGTGGTTTAAGTGGTCGTGCCCTGCGCCGAGTGTTCGATCTCCACACGAGACAAAAATTTGTGTGATTCACAAATAGTTGCTTTGAGATTATTATTATTATTGCGTCTGCTGTTTTTAGGACCCACGTAGTGGAGATACGAAACTATTGCCGTCTACTGGGTATAATTTCAGGCTCCGTGATGCTACTGAGAATTTAATTTTTAACTGCATGCATTTGACTCCACGGATGGCGTACTGGTTTAAGTATCGCGTCGTGACTGTCACTGTGCCTACTGGTGTGGGTTCGAATCCCACGCGGGACAAAAATGTTGTGTGATCCACAAATGGTTGTTCCGAGTCAGGATGTACTTTGTATCTGTTGTTTGAATGTTTGTAAAGTCCCCGCGACCGACAATAATTCCTACTGCGGGAGATTTTTTAACAAAGAAAAAAATTGATAAAGCCTATGTACAGGCAGAGGTTTATTGCTCCCACATTTCGCCAGTTATGTTATTAAGTCTTACGTAATTGAGGGCGAGCCTATTGTCGTATGTTAGATACATATTCAGAATGCGTGCTGCTACAGAAAATTTCCTAATAGATCCGGGAATCTAATGTTGAGTCGTCACTAAAGTCTCAGTGTAGTAAAGAGCAGTTGATGTAAGCTTTAATAAATAATATTAAAGGCAGCGAGTTTAGTTGGCACGCTGTGGGGTTTTACTTGGTAGGCCTGAAGTCTTGGGAGATATTTTTAATGTATTAAACATTACTTGATGAAAAAGCTATTCGATGACCCTATAATCGTACGATCCTTCTAATTTTAAGAAGTTATGAAAATTTTAATTAGATAATTATCCCTTGCTTTCACGATGAAAGAAAGCATCGTGAGGAAACCTGCAAGTCTGAAAGTTATTTAAAATATTCTCGAAGATATGTGAAGTCTGCCATTGCCGCAGTGTGCCTGCGTGGTGGACTATGACCTAACTCTTTTTCGCACTGAGAAGAAGCCCGTGCCCAGCAGTGGGCAGCTTAGACACATGGCTGATAATATTATTATTTATACATTACTAACACAACATGCCACGAGTGTTAGACGATGTTCCTCACACAAGTTATTAAGTTAAAAGTAAATAGTTCCTGAATAAAATTTAGCAGTAGGTATTATTTCTCTGCTAACATTTAATAGAAAATACATAAACTAATTTTTAGTTAGTTTTGTTGTTTTAATATGAAGTCTTTTATTAAAACTAGGTACATCACTATATGACACTGTTACACAAATCCGCTGCGCTATTGGTTTAAGGGGTCACCTCAACACCACGACTGCGCCAAGTGTACTGGGTTCAATCTCTGGATAAGGCAAAAATTGTGCATTTTACAAATATTTGTGCCGGGTCTGGGTTGATCCTCACAATAGTTATCTTTAGTGTGGCGATTATCATTAGAAAAGAAAGAAAAAGGAGGTCCTCGGAATTCTCACGCTGAACGAAGCGCTCAACATATCCCTGTAGCGAGTTCTCATAATTAAATCAAGTACAGACAAGGGGAGTAGTTCAGTCTACGTATGTACCTATAGTTTTTAAACAAATACGTTTTGCATATAAAAACACCCGCGTCCGCAATCCGCGCGTTCAGTAGAACAACGGTACACAAACACCTCGTGTGTCTGACCCGTGCCATTGTGACGTAAGCGTGACGTAATCAATGTTTAGCTTTAATATTCTACGTGCGTCACATCAAGGTAAACAAACTGATTTAACGCAAACGCATAAGTTTAAGTTTCTTTTACCATAACATAGACAGGTAGAGTACAGAGACATTGACGAAATTGCTGTTGCCAATTATTTGATAACAGTACGAATGAGCCGGCTCGCTGGGACGACAGTGGTGGTACCCTCATACAAGCTCAAAAAGCGATGCCTAGGTGGTATATAGCTGTAACAGTAGCATAGCTTATCCATAACTGGGTTTTACCTACCTTGTAAACCAGGCTCTCATTATCTTGTTATGACAACATTGTACAATTGCTTTAATTCTTTTTTTTTTATTCAATTAAGGTGGCAAACAAGCGTTCGGCTCACCTTATGGTAAGTGGTCACCGTAGCCTATGGACGCCTGCAACACCAGAGGCATCACTTCCGCGTTACCAACCCTTTAGGAAAGGAAGTGGGAAGGAGAAGGAGCGGGAATGGAGGAAAGGGGGTGATTGGGCCTCCGGCATTTTCACTCACCGAATGAAAGACAACAGCAGGAATAATGGTATTTCACGTCGATATTCTGTGACAGGGTAGTTCTTCCCCGGTCGAGCCAGCCCATTCATGCTGAAATCAGCGAGGCATTACTACTCATGAACTATGATGATGCGTGGTGGACTATGGCGTAACCCTTCTCACACTGAGAAGAGACCCGTGCCCAGCAGTGGGACAGTTACAGGAACACAGGGACAGTTTCTTACAAGGCTGATAGTATATAAGCTTGTAATTGTTGATACACGATTGCTGTTGTTGAGCAGATGAGCTAGCAATCCACCGGATGGTAAGCGGTAACCGCTGCTTATGTACGTGGCTGTGTTTACTTAACCTAACAGAAGCGACTCTAAGTAAACACAAACAGGTCGCTACCTACCGTAAACCACATTGGTGGCAAACACACGCTTTGTTTAATGATAAGCAGTCATTGTAGCTTATGTCAAGGGGATTGATAGAAAGGAGTAACAGAAGGAAGGGAAAGAGGTCACGGAGGGGATGATTGAAATGAATAAACATGTCTTTGAAACAACAATGACTACCTACCTCAAGACATGTAATTACCTCATAACACAGGCATTAAATGCTTAAAAGGAGACTCCACGAACTAACTTAAGCATAAGTATGGTTAAAACGAAATAAATAATTTGAATTTGAATAATCCTAAATAGTAACCGCTGTGATTGCTTGCCTTATACTTGAAGTGTCACTTGTATGTTGCGGGTATTAATAAAAATAATAATTAAAGATTGGTTAACAGCAAAGGTATCTGTGAGATTGGTATGTGAGGCTCTGAAATTTTAGTTATCAGGCGAAACGCAGTAACTACTTTACACTTACGACTCCGTACCCTGTTATTGTACATGAATGTACATATAAAAAAAAATTGTTTCAGCAGCGTAAGTATGAGCTCTCTCATATAATCATATTATAATTAATACATGCCATCGTCTAGCTTATATGTATATTTCCGAAAGGATAGGCAGCGGCATATTTCTACCACATTTCAACAGCTATGATTTTAGATTCTACAAGACAGGAGGCTAGCTTATGCCGTCTATCGGGCACAGCTGTTCCAGGCTCCATGCTCCTGGGTACTTTTTAACATAAGAACCAAATACCCTTCGCCTGATTCGGAATCTTATGTATAGGAGTTATATCAACTGTATTCACGCGATATAGACTATTGCGAAGCGGTAGCTGCCGCTTCGCTACGAACCCAGTCGTTTAACAAATAGCAATCAAATTTGTTTATTGCAATTTACTTTGCCTTCTAGAAATGTCTGAATGAAAGCAATACAATGTATTTAGCTATTAGGTACAATACAGATAATTACTATGAGTTATAGCCATAATATGTAATAAGTAGCATGGGTCTCTTCACTATATGTGTACACCTACCTAAGCGCCACCGTGGCGCAGCGGTAGTGCATGCCACTGCTGTGCATGAGGTCTCGAGTTCGAATCCCGGGTCAGGCCAACAAAAAGTTATTGGGTTTTTCTGTTAAGAAATCTCAATACGAGCCCGGAGTTAGGAAGTTGGCGGTGTTAGACACCCCCGTGCCTCGGAAAGCACGTAAAGCCGTTGGTCCTGCGCCTGATCTCTCTCCGGTCGTGTCGGATTATCTGTCCCATCGGATCATGAGAGTTAGGGAACAGAGAGTGCACTTGTGTTTGTGAACACACTTGTGCACTATAATATCTCCTACGCTGATGGCCAGTCTCCGTTAAGATTGGCCGCCGTGACCGAAATTCGGTCAGGAGGACATTATTATTTATTTATACCTACCTAAATACAAATGTTTTTATAGAAAACCACCGTAAAATTAATGGTGTATAACTTCCACGCGTTTCTCATGTCACGTAGGGCCGTAATACGTGGCGATATTGACACTCACATAACTTATTATAAAACAATAATCGGTCGAAGGGTCATGAGTTACCATGGTGTCAATAAAGTGATGTGGTCATGGTGTCTTGCGTCATTGAGTTAATTATGATGTTACGACATCGATCGATGATTGTGGAGGTGTCACAGTGGTAGTAAGTACGTCTATGAGGTCTCGGGCTCGATAACCAGCTGTAAATAAACGAAATAAATAAATAAAAGTTCTCTTTAATTACGACTACTTAATGCCTACTAAACATATTTACAATAAAACTAAACTACTAAACTTATGTATGTATACATTTCCAAGGCTGCTATTGTGAGTTTACTAATAGAAAGGTCAAAAAAATTTGCTCTATTTGGGATTGAAACTCGAGGCCTGACGATCGATGGAAAACATAAGCTTTTGCAGTGGTCCGACCGCCAGCGAGAAAACGACTAACTATCGGCGATTTTCTCTCTCAAGAAACGCACAAATAATATACATTCCGTGTAAACGAAAGAGATGCATATATTAAAAGTTGCTCGCTGACTGTTCACACTACCGGCGACGACTCGCTTTACTAGTTTTGTCGCTGAGCGACAAGAGCTTTCAAAAATAAACTCGCTCAGCGATGCTCGCTCGTCGCCGCGCGCAGGTTTGCACAAGACTGAGCGACCGCGGGCGAGTGGCGCGAGTAATCGCTCGTCGCACTTGCACACTCGCTTATAGCCCGGCGACAAAACTATCGAAACTACACACTCGCTTCCCGCTGATCGTCAACTCGTTTATAGTTTCTAGTTTTACTCGTTTCTCGTTCATCGTTGGCGGTCGGACCACTGCCTTTAGCGGAGGCCTTCGAGACAATCTGTTTTGTTATTACCATGTATTTATTGTGTTAATATATATTCTAGAATAATTATTGTCATATTGGTTAAGTGGTGTAGGCGCAGGTGGTAAGGCCGTACGTTTAGTTTCACGTTCGATTGTTGAGTGACAGCTAAGTGGTATTAGGTATGGCGAGTAGTACTTGAGAGAATTTAGATATATTTGTTACTAAAATAGAGGCCGGAACGGTATACTCATCAAAGCATAAAATTAAACTAAAACATGCATGGCTACGTAAATAGCGCAGTGGTCACCTCGCAACTGCAAACAACAAGTTTGGGTTAATTTATCCGCGATTAAGTGTGACAATTAATTAACTTGGTTTACACTATGTACCATATCTCTGATGCTACTGAACGGACTCTGATTGAACTTAATTTAGATTTTAAGTTGAGCTTTCAAGCTACCACATTATGCATATCGCATCTAAATCGATTCAGTCATTTATGGGCGACAGCGGCCACAGACAGATGTATAAACTCATTGTTTTAGGGTTCTACTTATAATTTAATTTAGATTTTTATAGATATTTTGTAGTTACATAATATTAAAAAGTATATCAATTTATGATCCGGTTCTTGAAAGGCTATTCAACGACGTATCAAAATCAAACTTATATCAAGTGACTCCCTCTTTGATCTTTTTGAATGAGGTATGCCATGTTGCGCACCAGTTTGAAATGACCTTGATGCGCAAGCATTAAATAATAAATTCATTAATGTTTTATTCCATTTTGCGTACCAGCGGTCATGGGCCATATAATGAGGGGTATCAGCTAATAAAAACATCGATAGATTTGTGTCTGTATACGTGACATTGTTGCAATCTATGAGCGGTTCACACTTACTATCTGGTGAGTCGTTGCCTCGATTGTCCCTAGAGGCAATCTTTACTATCCTAACTAATATTATAAATGCGAATATGAGTTTGTTTGTCACGCATTTACGCCTGAATTACTCGATCGATCATCATGAACTTTGGCATTCACGTTATTAGAGGTACCTACAGCAAAGGACATGGCGTACCCTTCATCTAGAAAAAGGTACTGTTTGTAGCATCTTGAAAACATAGTATTGTTACAGATAATACACACGGTATTACGCCTATGTCTCTGAGGCAGTAAGCAGAAATGTAATGCGGATACTTGTTGCATTATATGTTAAAAAATCTTAGCGAATTTTAAACTGATTTTATAGCCTCTTACTCTTATATGAAATGACATAAAGACATAAATGCAGCCTTTATTGATTTCGTATGGTAATTTAATTGAAATTCATTAAAGTATACGATACAAAATTATGTGCATAATTATTTTGTACAGGAAGCGTTTAATTATTTCTCCATTTCATTAATTGTGTCAGGTTTATGATAGACGGCCAGCTGATTTCATAATTATATTTTGAGGTTTCACAAACATATTTTTTTGTCTGCATGGTTGGCGTGATTTAAGTGGTCGTCACACTATCGGTACTACACCGAGTTTTGTGGATCACACAATTTCTTTGGGTATACACAATCTTCTCCCTAGCCTTTATTATTCCTAAGTCACTTGGGGTCGGCTTTCTATTCTAACCGGGTTTGACTGGATATCAGTTTTTACACGGAGCAACTGCCATCTGACCTCCGCAACCCGAAGGCTAACGATACCCTAAGGCTAGACCAGTGTCAGGATATTAGAGGGCACTGACTTCCCAATAACGACTGCCATAGATATTCATGGCAGCCGGGACCGAGCGACGGCTTAACGTGCTCTCCGAGGCACTGAGCAGGCGATAATTGTCAATCAATATAAGTGTCATATTAGTATCGCATGAGTAGCAGTGAGACATGCGAAGTGTATAAAATAAGAAGCAAGCTTTAGTAAGAGGTTATCGTATCCCGTGCTCTATGTCCCAGTGTTGCCACAGAATACACATGAAGTGTTGCTAACAAATAATTGATTTATTTTTTTCTCTTGACAAAAAAGGTACATACAAATTTCATAAAACAAGGATTTTTCACAATGTTTTGTGACAAATAATTTTGCAAGGGCAATTACCATTTGCATTTCTCCACATAAGCTTAAAAAAATTGTTAGAAGTCTGATAGCACGGGTAGCGTGTTGCTTTAAGTGGGAGACACTGCTAGCGATAAGTGTTGTCGGTTCGATCCCCACACGGGATACAGATTGTGTGATCAACAAATAGTGCCGAGTTTGGATGTTCTTTATATCTGTTGTTTAAATGCTTGTGTAAGCCTACGTGGCATAGAATTCAGGGCGAGTGCAGAAGGTGTCTCAAAAAAAAGATAATTATGAATTTTACATTTCTATATACTATTCGCCAATTAATTGTAGTTTTAGGTACCACGTAATAGACAAAAACCTAATGCCGTTTAAATTTATCGACAGTAAAATCTAATAACACTTTGCCTGATTCTTTTCCCTAGTACATTTCCTGACTCCGTGCTGCTACTGAGAAAGTAGGAATATCCTGTCAAACAATTCTAATTGTATTTTGCCCGACTTTAGATTTCACCTGGCTCCTCAAGGTTGGCCGCAAATAAGTTGAAAATCATTAATAAAAGTAACACTTACGAACGTCAAAATCTATCGGTTAGTGAGTTTAGCTACATTTTTCTTTTAAAGGACAACTCCCGCACTAAAAATAATTCTTGTGTCGCGAGGACTTTACATACATTCAAACAACGGACACAAAGTACACTCAGAATCGGTACAACCATTGGAAGTAGATCTCACAAATGTTGTCCCGTATGAGATTCGAACCCACAACACTCGGCGTAGTCGTAGCGGCGAGGCGACCACTTAAACCAATACGCCATCCGTGCAGTCAAGCTTAGGTTAGTTGCTAGGCACTGAACGAGCTCAACAATTTGCCTGAACCTGCAAGAAACTCACACAAAATACCATAACACAACCAAGTCAGGTAAATTACTGTAATAGTAATGATATACAAACTAATTTATTTAACTGTCGTATTGACACACAGTATGCCGTGTGACGTAACGCATCACAACCATGCGCCATGTTTAGAATCCATCATTCACTGTGGTTTCATCAGCACGCATGCCTTTCTCCGGTCAATGGCAAATGGTACCTATGGTTTCATTTAGATAATGACGGTATTATTCTGTTCGGCGAGTGAGAGCGCCGGCGCCGGCGGCCCAACTCTCCCTTGCCTTGGTGTCTGCCTTCCATTCTTTTTTCCACCCCTTCACATTGGCTACGCTAGCTTCTTTTTTTTCTTTTTTTACTAGTAAGGTGGCAAACAAGTATACGACCCACCTGATGGTAAGTGGTCACCCTAGTCTATGGACGCTTGCAACACTAGAGGCATCACTAGCGCGTTGCCGACCCTTTGGGAAAAAAAGGAAGTGGGAAGGAGAAGGAGCGGTAAGGCGGAAAAAGGGTAATTGGGCCTCCGGTACTCTCACTCACCGAACGAAACACAACAGTAGGAATACTGCTATTTCACGTCGATATTCTGTGAGAGGGTAGTCCTTCTCCGGTCGAGCCGGCCCATTCATGCTGAAATCAGCGAGGCTCTACTAGCCACTTACCTTAACTGCTAACCTTCAAGCAAACCCTGTCTTTTACCTCTGTGGTTTACCGTCTAAAGTTAACTACGCCACAGCCTACAGAGTCATGGCCGTGTTTCATTAAAAATAGTTGAGTGATACAAAAAAGAACACAGTCTAGATAGATCTATATCTCCAAAGAAGTAACGCGGCTAAAAAACTACATTTCACCAGCTAATGTTTTAGGTCCCATATAAACCTTTTGCCATTTACCGGACATGGTTCCAGACTTCGTGCTGCCGCTAAGGATTTTTAGTAGAAAATCACAAAAACACTAAACCCGGAAATGGAACTTTAGACACAAACTCCTGCTGCGCCACCGATGTTATCAAAACAAGACCCATTGCTGAGTTGTCTACTCTCCATTTGTTAGTTTGCTCCGCTTTCACGCCTTGATTACTCGACCGATCATCATCAAATTTCGCATACACTTTGTCAGGGGAACAGAAAAAGACATAGCGTATCTTTAATGTTGTTTGTTCCCGAGCGAAACCACGGGCAGAAACTACTTTCAAATAACGTGTCCAAAATCAAACACATATTGTGTAAAGTAATTCTGACCTATATGGTTATCGAATTCACAACACTTATCGCAGTACCAGCGGCAGGCTAGAGCTTAAACCACTGCGCTGTCCATGCATTAGACTTCTAACAAATTCATTGAGCTTCTGGAGAAACGCTATTTGTTATTGCCCTTGCAAAATTATTTATTAGCGACACCTCATGTGTATTCTGTGGCAACACTGGGACATAGAGCACGGTGCTTCTCTAATTGTATACCATCCACATGTGTCAATATGCACATACGATACTAATATGACGCGCCTGTATTCCTGAAGGGGTAGGGCAGAACTGTGCTTCACTAATAGATCATTACTTATAGTTTTACGTACTCAATAGGGGAAGAGCGTATTGCTGTACAACGGGTAAAGTAGGCAGTTACTTACCTAATACAACACACACATTACTTAAGCTGATTTTCGGAGATTCAGATACTTAACTATCCTATTCTTTCCAAATACTCGAACAAATAACCCCAGGAGAAAGATGCAAAGCCGACGGCTTAGTGGTCGTTCGCATGAATTGTACAAATAGGCCCATGTCAAAATGATATTTATTTAGGTGCCGATTCATGCACCTTCTTTTTCAAGCCGCGTTGATTCGCAATCAAATTATATTTATGTGTGGGAATCGACACTTCAAAAAATGTATTTCGTAAAGTTTCGCAAACAATTGAAAATTGCAGCAAATAAATTCGTGCGAAACGACCACTATGCCCAGTAGTCGTATTCGCTACCGCTGCACCACCGGCTTATAGCATTAAATAATTTTCCATTTCTCCAAAAAATTACTTAATTCTTTTAATTTACTGAATAATAGTTACAACATCAGCTAATTGCTTGATATATGTGAACACATCATGCAATACAGTGCAATCATACTGTGTGTATGAATTACCATAAATGTACTAAATAGCTTCAAGCTTGTAGAGTGCCATGGTGAAGGCAGAGGTAATTTCTGGTAAGTTATATATTCTGTCTGCAGCGTGGGGGTTTATATTCTGGTTCTGGTTCAATTGCTGTAATTTGCGATTGACAGGTCTTGGCTTCGAATGCCACTCATTGCACAACCGGCGAGATCCTTCTTCTAAGACTTCTAGTATTAGGAAAGGGATCTCGCCTTTTAGTTGAAAGAGTTCACAGGAGTAATAATTATTTGCAAACTAAAATGCTAGTAATTTTTGAAGTGAAAACTTCTTTAGCGGCGTTGTGCACTTTTTTTGTGATGGGTAAAAAATGTTAAACTCGCGTCAGAACACGTGACCTGAACGAAAATTCGTAAGACGGACGTAGAATTGTCATGTTTTTGTACGGTAGCGCAATAAATGAATATTGTATTTTACCACATAAATGATATTACTTTTATACTGATAACTAAAGCAATTCGTGCAAAATTATTCCCTAACCATTCCAAAATATCAAAAATGCACAACGTTAATATTCAAGTTTTCACTTCTGCCGACATTACCGGAGTGCAACCCGTTGTTTGTTAAAAATAGAGTGTGCTCGTGGTTGGAAGTTTGAATTACAGCACGGAAACTGTAAATGTGCTCGATCAAGAGTACTAATCTTGCTCAAATTGCGTGGTATCTAGAACATGGATGTAAGACGCACAGAAACACAGACATACAGAGACAAACAAGTCGCACATACAGTTTCACATAGGCACCACTACAGTCACACAAAGAGCTGCTAATTAGATTATAAGTCATTGTATCTATTCCTATCTTTAATTTTAACTTAATTTATTGTAAACATTAGTCTCAATATTGTTAATAATGAAGGGAAAGAGCGAGATACCACCAACACAAGTATTATCAATTACTCACTGGGGATGTCTCATTTATAATTAATGTAACTGTTTTGAGACAAATAAACATTTTTCATTTTCAAAATTTGGTTTTGTTTGCCTGCCTACCTTTCTATCTGTAGAGGAGCACAACTGTGAGTATATATATTTTAGATTACAGGTTAATAGCGCATAAAATAATGCTTTTATCCACTTACAAGTTTTCTCCATTTTTGTTTACGGCTCAGAGTCGTAAGGACTAAAAGTAGTTTATATGGCTAGAATTAAATCATGTGGTACGGTTAAACTACCCTCATGCCATCTACCGGGTGCTATTACAAACTTTAGAGCTTGGTCATATAATACTTAATACCGAATAACGCTTTCATACGTGATAAAATACAAATAGTTTTTTTTTATACAACTAAGGTGGCAAACAAGCATACTGCCCACCTGATGGTAAGTGGTCACCGTAGCCTATGGACGCCTGCAACACCAGAGGCATCACTTGCGCGTTGCCGACCCTTTAGGAAAGGAAGTGGGAAGGAGAAGGAGCGGGGTGGCGAAAGAGGGTGATTACTCAAGTCTTGCTAGTCTCAAGCCTTTTATCTTCAAAGGAAAAGGCAAAAGTGTATTTACCAATTTTTCTTTAGTTATGCTTTCTAGTCGGAAGACGCGGCAGGGGTAGACCAAGTAGTAGACGAGGTGGACCGACGATCTGGTAATGGTCGCGGTAAGCGGTTGGATGCGGGTGGCCCAAGACCGGTCTGTGTGGAAAACCTTGGGGGAGGCCTATGTCCAGCAGTGGACGTCTGTCGGCTGAGATGATGATGTATATGCGATGCTTGGATAAATACATCCATGTGTTAACCTATTTATGAGTGCCAGAGCCTACTGTTGCCATATGTATGAGTCGGGTGACCTAGGAAGGTCCATGGAAAGTTATGAGGAAATTGGAGTAGAAACAGAAAAACTGATGCAGCATTCCGCTCGGTAAGTAAACGTTTCGGAGACTGACATACCAAGATTTCTCATCCCCATAGTTTTATCTTATCTTTAATCCTTTTCAGTTGATAACTCTCTGTTTTAATTTGATAACTATGTCGGCCTCGATGACGTAGTGGTTAGTGTAACCGACTGCCATTCATGAGGTCGCGGGTTCGATTTCCGCACAAGTCAAACATTTGTATGCATGAACATGGATGTTTGTCTTGATCTGGGTGTTTCTATGTATAATAATATACGTATTAACAAAAAAAAAGTATATATGTATGTTTATCCATCGTCTAGTACCCATAGTACAAGCTCTGCTTAGTTTGGGCTAGATGGTGTTGTGTGTATGTGATAGAATATTATTATTATAATTTTATTATTATATAACTCATGAGTAATACCTCTAGTATTGCAAGCGATTAATGGTTACGGTAGCCGCTTAGCTTCATCAGGTCACTGAGCCATGTGTTGTGGGTTCGATTCCCACTCGGGACAAAAGATATCACAATATAGTTGTTCTGACTCTGAGTGTATTTTGCGTCCGTTGTTTAAATGTTTGTTAAGTCGCCACGACACGGGAATTAATTATAGTGCGGGAATTGTCTTTTATAAGAAAATAAATAATAAATAAAATATAGAGTATGGATTTTGAAGCGTCTTATAATATGTACCTATAGGACCATTGAATCTATAATCACTACAATCACATTAAAAATAGTAATTCAATTCAACTTCGGTTATTTAAAGATTTACTATTTAAAGCCGGCGAGAATACACTTGGAACACATCGAGAACCTTCGAGAGTGAAGGCTTGGCTTCCGCCCAGAACTACTTCAATTTCCAGCAATATTTAAACGTCCTCCAGATAACCTAGAAAGAAAACTGGCTAACTAGGTTATTATTTTAATATTCTATATAACCTATATACAGGGTTATTGGTAATTTGACGTATTCCCGGCAATAATAGATAGAGGAGCTAAAATGAAATAAATTTATCCCCTCATATGACGGCCTCGGTGACGTTGTGGTTAGTGTAACCGACTGCCACGCCTGAGGTCGCGGGTTCGATTTCCGCACAAGCCAAACATTTGTGTGCATGAACTTGGATGTTTGTCTTGGTCTGGGTGTTTCTATGTATGATATGTATGTATTTACAAAAAAAAAAGTATATATGTATGTTTATCCATTGTCTAGTACCCATAGTACAAGCTCTGCTTAGTTTGGGCTAGATGGTGTTGTTTGTATGTGGTAGAATATTATTATTATTATTATTATATGTATGACGGAAAGTTAACCGTTTTCGAGATATAGTTGGGTCTGGGTGTATGTCTTATGTGCGGGTTGATATTTTGTGTTTTAATTTTATGTACGTTACCTCTCTCGGACACAGGATTTTATATATAGTGCTAGAGAAGTCTTTTTAAAAATAAATAGTATTAAGCCTGTGTTTTATAGGGTCTTTTTCTTATTTTTATTGCCATTGGCGATAGACCGCAAGCGGCCCACCTGATGAGAAGTGGTAACCGCTACTCATAGACTTCAGCAATGTCAGGATACAGCAAAGCCGCTGGCTACCGTGGCTTTGCAAGGCCATGGAATGCCCAAATAGGCAAAACCGTGGACACTACCTAATTATCAGTATGGATTAAGAATACATTTAAAGTTTTGTACTAAAAGGGAAGAAACATTTGATAACATATGCTGTTGAAATACAAGCGTCAAGTGATAACCATCTGGCAGTTTGTTTAATTCTTAATTACGGAAACAAATGCATGGAAATTATATGTTAATTGTGCGAAGTTATGCCGCGGAACGGCCGGCGAAATTACTCTACATACGTTGTGGAAGAATGAAGTACAACCCTCGATGTATAGACGAAAAATAACTAATTATAATCTACCAATTTTTGGCCGCAGCTTCGCTCGCTTGGAAACAGTACTGCTTTCTGGATGAAAGGTACGCGATGTCCTTTTTTGTACCCCTGATAACGTGTATGCGAAGTTTCATGATGTTCGGTCGAGAAGTTCAGGCGTGGAAGGTAAACAAACAAACACACACTCACAGTTGCATTTATAATAGGTACCTTACTTTTTCGTTTTTCGTAAAGGAAATGTTCTAAAGGAAAACAGGAGAAACCTGCAGGTCTGAGTCAGTCTGAGAGTTTTCCAAAATTTTCTTGAAGATATGAGAAGTGCTATATTGCATACACTATCTAATTCTTGGACTAATTTGTTAAATTAATAATATAAAATATATCGAAATTAATTCTTTAAAATAATAGCGCTCACAGAAATTAGGAATGTATCAGATAAAATTACCTGACTCCAAAAACATTTGTACGCCAGATAATGGCAGAATATGGATAGAACTACCTACCATGTATTTTTATCATCATTTTTGTACTCATATTCTGACAAATAAATGATTTATTATTATATTATTACCTTTTTTTTTACGTGGATTAATGCTTTGACGCATACCCCTCCGCGGGGACGTGCGGACTGGTTATGTCGGACTCGCCGGGGTAAAAGACAAAGATGGAATAAGAATAATGTACCGCCCGGAATACCGACTAAACCTACCACGTTTTGTCGAGGAACACCCTCGACAAACCATTATCGGCGGGGCCGCGCGAATCACTTGCACATGCGGTCGTGACCCCGCCGATTATATTATTATCTGCCAACCTGCACTGGGCCGGCGTGGCGGGCTATGGCCTAACTCTTCCCACACTAAGGAGAGGCCCGTGCCCAGCAGTGAGACAGTTTCTATACAGGCTGATATTATTATATTGCCATTTTCAGTTTTGCATCTATATATAGTGTTCTAGGTTCGTGTCCTGGCCGGGCGTGTCTGGTTGCGAAAAATATGCTAGTATAAAAACCAGCATATTTTCTGTCTGTCTGTCAGTCTGAAGTCTATCACTAAACTTTCTGACAAACGTTTTACGGATAAGAGGCTTAATGTTATCTTGTTTTAATATAACAAAATGTTTAAACATAAGTGCCTCATTAATGATGTTTTCTTTTATTTAGATGATTTACAGTATATTTTAGTATGGCAGGCTGATGCTGGTATAACATTATACGTTGTGGGTATTGACCTTTCGCTGCCGGCCGTGATTAAAGCCATGGTCGATAGGGAAAGGAACTGGATAGCGGTCGCATCCTTCTGCGAGAACATTATCTCGCAGAAGGAAGCAGCGGAGCGGATCCGTGAGGAAAGTATCCTTGCGGATCCGAGCCGCCGCCGGCGGCGCGAGCGGCGCAGGCGCGCCTATGCGCGCCTGATGCCGCCATAATGAAGGCCGCGGGTGGGAGAACGGGGATCTCCCGTCCATCAGCCATTAGGTCGAAGTGATGTCCTCTGTTGTGCCGGGGCGTCACCCAGAAGTCGTCGCCCACAGGCATTCCTTGCCTGCGTTGGGCACTGCTGGGTGGGTCGCTGATGTAGTTTCAGTTCCAGCGACCCACCCACCACTCAAGGCAGCGAGCTGGCACACCGTGGTGGGTTTAGTCGGTAGTACCCGGGACATTCTATCTTCTCCCGGGTGAGTCCGACATAACCTCTCCGCTCCCCTTTTCCGCGGAGAGGTATGCGTCAAAGCATTCCGCCACGATAAAAAAAATAAAAAATTGTATAACATTATACATACGTATGTAATAACATTGTATCAAAGCTACCGCACCTGTAATACAATGTCAATCTTTTTTTTTTATTCTACTAAAGTGGCAAATACTTTATGGTAAGTGGTCACCGTAGCCCATGGACGCCTGCGACACCAGAGGCATCAGAGACTATACAAACATTCAAACACCGGACACAAAGAACATCCAGACTTGGAAAGACCATTTCTGGATCACACAATTTTTTGTCTCGAGTGGGATTCGAACCCACAACACTCGGTTTGGTGGCAGTGGCGAGGCTACTATTTACGCCATCCGTGCAGTTTGAGATAATCTAGCACAGTAGATCCCAAATTGGTCCAGCTGGACCCCCAGGGGTCCACGGGAGACTCGATGGGTATCTACGTTGGCGTGACAAAGAATGGGGTCCACAATTCGTAAGCGGGGGTCCACGAAAATTTATTTGCTTTCGATAGTGTAGTTTTTAAGTTCTGGGAAGCCTTATGCTCCCAACTATCGTTTGTATTTTGCTTTCCGTGGCAACCTGTAATTAAGGCAGCACCAATACTTGTAAACCACTAACTTTGAAACTTAGCTTTTAAGGTGTACCTATGTTCTTGTTGGTTGTCCAAATAAATAAATAGTGAAGAACTAAAATGTTGGCTTGACTTCACCTATCAATGTAGGCAGATAATATATTAAGAACCTAAGCGACTGTTACTTGTAAAAACTTGCATATTCAGTCTCGAACGTATCAATTTTTGGTAGAGAATGCCTAAAAGAAAAAAAAGGAGTATTGTAGAAATGTAGCTGCAGAGGGTCCACCGGCACCAGCTAAATTTTGAAAGTGGTCTATGAGTAAAAAGTTTGGGAACCGCTGATCTAGCGTGGCTCTATTTAATGATAGATGACATTAAGGAATGCTAATAAGCAAATCATAGCTGTTTCTAAAAGCAGAACATTATAATAAATGTTGATATTACACACTTTCTGTACACAGTGTGTCCGTACGTAATGACCCGACTGCGAGAGTTAGGTAATGTGTTTGACATGGCCGCGCACACACTGTGACATCATTATTACTGTTATGACTGCTGTTTGATTCGATTCGTTGATTATGTTTGACGTCGTTACAAAGAAAATAAACATTCTGTGTAATTGTGTGGGCGACATTTTATTTATATTACTTATATTTTTTATTTTGCTCGTCTAAATGACCACACTCCGCCTGATGATAAGCGATCATGTGGTTCAAGAGCAATGGTCTCCATACCTTCCTAATAGCAGCTGAGGCGATTTTGAGGTCACTACCTTGACGGCCTAAGAAGGTGCTTTTTCACGCCCCGCTTAAAGGATCCAGGATTGAAGGAAGAAGGAAACACGTGCACTAATGACTAGCCATTTCCAAAGGAGATATTCAGATAGTTCACAAATACAAGTACAAACAAACACTGACTGCACGAATGGTGTAGTGGTTTTAATGGTCACCTCGCCACTGTCGCTGTTCCAAGTGTTGTGGGTTCGATCCCCACGCGGGACATAACTTTGTGTGATCCACAAATGGTTGTTCCGAGTCTGCGTGTTCTTTGTGTCCGTTGTTTGTATGTTTGTAAAGTCCGCCGCACTAGGAATAACACCTAGGACTTTACAAACACAGAAATAGGCTAGTGGTTTAAATTCTTAATCCTAACTAATATTATAAATGCGAAAATGAGTTTGTTTGTTTGCTACGCTTTCACGCCTTAACTGCTCAACCGATCAACATGAAATTTTGCATACACGTTGTCAGGGGTACAGAATAGGACATAGGGTACCTTTCATCCAAAAAAAATAATTGTTGTATACCTAACCTAACATAACCTACATTTACGCGAGCGAAGCCGCGGGTGAAAACTAGTAAAGAATAATGCCGAAACCACACAAGCCAACCTCTCCTCTTCTGTTCATTCAATTAAAGAGAGTTTTACCCCCGGTATTGCAAACAATCAAAGACTAGATAACCGCTTGACATTGAGCGAGCCGTAAACTTGTCAACCATTTTTTGTTGTATAAAAATATATATCTCAGTTTCCAGGTCAATAAACATATTAAAAGTCAGTAGTATCACCTAACACACCCACATAATACAAACAGATGCATTTTACTACCGAGTTTATAAAATTAACTACCGGTTTTCGAGTCGTGAGAATTAACCCAAGTTCAAGTTCTTGACAAACTTGTTTATTTTCGCTGCAGTTAAAATATACTTGGAAACTTACTGACGATATGTTACTTTATAGTTTTATATGACTCTTGTTCATTACCTTGGTAGCTCAGTGATAAAATTGTGATCTTTCTATCTTGTAGTCCGGGGATTGATGTTCTCCCCTATCTCTGTTAACAGATATTTTGGTTAAAAAGATAACTAACGCATTAGATGTTTACCTCTGCGTCACAGGGAATTTATAAACATAAAATAAACGGAAAAAGTTAAAAAGATCTTTGATAGAAAATTGGCGTATTGGAAACAAAAACTGCTTTCGTTGTTATTTTGTGCTGCTATGATGGCCATGGGCTGATGGTATGGTAAGCAGTTACCCTAACCTACGCATGTGTGTTCACTGTTATTCCACCTATGACACCTACACTTCGCAATGCTATTATTCCACCAATGACATGTAAACACCTATAATATAATTGTCCAGTAGTTTATTGATAATACCATAGTTCTTATAAATACTAAAATAAACTTAGATGCAATTGGTTTTTTTGATTTTGCTTAAATCAAACAAAAACATAAAATAAAAATTATACAATCATAGACTCTGTAAAATTGGTCTACTCCTCTATGATCACCTGGGTCATTATAGGCGACTCTTTAGTGTTCTTTGATCACCCGCGGATATAATCACCTGGCTGTTCATAGGCAAGCCCGATAAAATTATTATTGTGGTATTATAAAATTACCTTCAAATAAATATCACTAAAGCAAACTTTAAAAAAATTTAAAAATACCCAATATTGCTAGCATCATTATGGTTAACACCATTTTTTTATAACCATCCTGTTACTTAAGTATGTATTGAAGTATTTTCAAATTTTTAAAGTTGCGTTATTGACATTTATTTGAAGGAGTTTTTAAGATACTAAAATAATAATTTTGTATTCTCTCATGCTCGATAGAACGGAAAGACGCTTCGCATACCTTATTTTTAAAAATGTATTACGTTTATCGGTATTGAGTTTAAATCATTAATAATCCTAACTAATATTATAAATGCGAAAATGAGTTTGTTTGTTTGTTACGCTTTCACGCCTTAACTACTCAACCGATCAACATGAAATTTTGCATACACGTTGTCAGGGGTACAGAATAGGACATAGGGTACCTTTCATCCAGAAAAAATAACTGTTGCAAACCTAACCTAACCTAACCTACATTTACGCGAGCGAAGCAGCGGGTAAAAACTAGTCACTGATAAATGTGATTTATTTCATACTTTTACCTCGCCTTTCGGTTATTATTAATAATGATAGACAATTATTAATAATTTTCAATTAATCACACTTAACGTAACATATATAACGATATATATATCAGCAATAGCTCAGTGGGGAGACCAACAGACTGCAATGCAGAGGGTCTCGGGTTCGAACCCACGTCGCGCACCTCTGACTTTCGGAAGTTATATGACTTTTCGAAATTATGTCGGTATTGATTGACAATTATCGCGTGCTCCGTGCCTCAGAGAGCACGTTGAGTCGTTGGTCCCGGCTGCCATGAACATCTATAGCAGTCGTTATTGGGAGAGTGTCGACACAAAAGATCCCACTGGGTCGAAGTGTCGCCGGTTTGCACTGACTGGCCCCCACATAAGATAAGATACATATAATTATATTAAAACTACAAAATTGTGGTAGCTTGTTTGTCCTTGTTTCAGGTGGCAACATGACATAAGCTGCTCTTCACGTAAAAGTCACATGTAAAAACTTGTCTAAGAGCATAATGACCAGTTCCATTTTAGCACAGCTTTCCTTTTAAATATTATAATGTGCCATGAAGACCCAGACACGTCAGTAAATACCCATCGGTATTAAGAACAAGGGTATTATTGGAAAGGATCCTGTATACCTAAGGTCACCCACCACATAACGTGCTTAATGCAAAAACACTTTATTACTTATAATTACTTAAAGTATCAGTCTTAATATTCTTAATCGATTAAAAGTACAGCGAGCCAAGTCCTCTCTCGATTCAGTTGCAACCTTTCACAATTAATATTATGTCATGTATTAAAAAGAATATAAATTACCTTAATTTTAATCAGATTATAAGATTTACAAGCCTTATAATTCGTCTGATTGATAAATATTTTGATTAGTGTTTATTATTTATAGCTCGATAATATTGTTAGTAGTTTTACATAATACATACCTAATAATATATAATTTAAGTAAAATTAACTTATTTATCATTTTATTAACACAATTATATATATGCTTTTAAATACTATATTATAATTTTGTAGGCCTCGATGGCGTAGTGGTTAATGTATCCGACTGTCACGCCTGAGGTCGCGGGTTCAATACCCGCACAAGTCAAACATTTGTGTGCATGGACATGTATGTTTGTCTTGGTCTGGGTGTTTCTATGTATTATATGTATGTATTTACAAAAAAAAAGTATATATGTATGTTTATCCATTGTCTAGTACCCATAGTACAAGCTCTGCTTAGTTTGGGCTAGACGGTGTTGTGTGTATGTGATAGAATAGAATATTTGGATCTAGCACATTACATTTGAGTAAAGATATTTTGTTTATATTAGTTGTGTTAACATACCTCTCAAGATAATTTAAGATCGGAGATTCCTACTTAGTTTAATCTTAATACCAGAAGTCTTTAATGATTTATAAAATGAGGAAAGGACTGACGTATCAACGCAGTCTTTAAACCTTATGATCCAGAAACTTAACATGTTGCATATTGCACATGCTTCTCATATATTATAACGTAAGCCAAAGGAAGCAAGCAAGAAACTAGGCATACAAGGCTGGGAAGTTAAAAGCAAAAAGCAAACAAACAAATCGAATACTTTTTAATAAGAAATAATGCGAAAGGGCTTGGGCAAATATTTATATTATTTTTATAATATAAATATTTACCCAAGCCCTTTCGCATGTGCAAGCAATCCAAGACTACTTTTTTAATTTATTTTTTTATACAACTAAGGTGGCAAACGAGCATACGGCCACCTAATGGTAAGTAGTCACCGTACCCTATGGACGCCTGCAACACTAAAGACATCACTTGCGCGTTGCCGACCCTTTAGGAAAGGAAGTGGGAAGGAGAAGGAGCTGGATGGGGGAAAGGGGGTGATTGGTACTTTAACGAGTAAAACTTGGTCCTACTTTACGTGCACGCCGTAGTAATTTATACACCTCTTTCATTATAGGGAGAACTCGTTGAACAATATCTATAATAATGAGCTGTAATTTCGATTAAACTTAACGATTACTGATCACAATGGGCATGAGCAGAATGTATCCTTGGAAGTTTAATAAGCATGTGTAAAATACTGTTTAATATATGTATGGTAAAATTATGGACGTGAATGTCTTGTGTGTGTCTGTACAGTATTCGATAGCGCAGTGGTTTGAGCGGTCACCTTGTCATTGCCATTGCGGTGAGTGCCTTAGGTTCGATCCCCATACGGATCAAAGAATTGATATAAAGAACGGAAGAGCTACTTGTTAATCACTTAAATTATGTTGGTATGTTTTTTTTTATACAAAGTGGCAAACAAGCATACAGTCCACCTGATGGTAAGTGGTCACCGTAGCCTATGGACGCATGCGACACCAGAGGCATCACTTACGCGTTGCCGACCCTTTAGGAAAGGACATGGGAAGGAAAGGGAGCGGGATGGGGGAAAGGGGGTGATTGGGCCTCCGGTACTCTCACTCACCGAACGAAACACAACAGTAGGACTACTGCTATTCCACGTCGATATTCTGTGAGAGGGTAGTCGTTCCCCGATCGAGCCGGCCCATTCATGCTGAAATCAGCGTGGCTCTACTACTCAAATGTGTCGATTTAACGACTACTTAAATCATTGCGCTATCTCAGGTTAGTAGGTAACAAAATAAATAAATAAATGAACCGAAGCCATGTCAAGCAGCTAGCATACTGCTGATATAGTTATAATAATAAATCAGCCGCCGTAATCTATACTAATATTATAAAGTTGAAGAGTTTGTTTGTTTGTTTGAACGCGCTAATCTCAGGAACTACTGGTTCGATTTGAAAAATCTCTTAGTGTTGGATAGCCTATTTATCGAGGAAGGCTAATTATAACATCACGCTACGACCCACGGGGGCCGCGCAGTAACTATAAACGCGGGTGAAGCCGCGGGAACATCTTTATATAATATTTGGTGAGTAATCAAGAGGCAAACGATCACCATTTCTATCCGGTGACCGTGCATTTTTATATGATGTATCTTGTAAGGAAGTCGTTATTAATGCACATATTGATTTTTAAAATTACCCCGAGACATTTATATTGATGAGGCAGTTTTTTGGACGTAATAAAATTATGTTTTAAGTGTGTCATGGTTTGAAACGCTGTAGGTTAAAATAAGGTCAGCACACGGCTCACAATTTTGCTTTCACTAAAGCAACTTGCACTTTGAAAGGAATCCCTTTCTTATATAACATTAATTTTTTTTCTATTATTTACATGTATAAAAGTAACAATTATCATTTAAAACTTAAATAATTTTAACAAACCTAACTACTTTTAAGTAAAACAAAATAAAAAGGCACAAAACATAGGACTGTAAAATTTTAACCAAAAGAAAGGCCTTGATTAGCCAGTGTCGTAAAATACCTCAGCATCGCTCTCAACCAGGAAAGTGCTCAGAAGACTGGCAGCATTGCCACGTTCAATGACAATGCTGGTTCTTTGAGCCAAGTAAAGTCCACTCTTTTGGTCATGAGAAGCGTCGATTAGCCGCTTAGATAGATCTCTGAAAAGCACACGAGCGCCCAAAACTCTTTCTTATTAATTAAATAGTGGTCGACCAGTCGTCAAAATTAAAAGTACTTAAATGTCAATTTTTAAGGCCTGGTTTCTATATTAAGAAACGAATCGTTTTAACGACGGAAAGTGAACACGTATTTCTAAAAAAAATGTCATAATATAACTTGCCGTAGGTAAAACTATTCTTTTCTGAACCGGACCTAACGCATTATTCTGTTTGCGTAGTTCGTACCGTGGTATAAAGTCACGCTTATGTTTGCGAGAGATTACGGTAACTAGTTAGATTCCGAGTCGGGCAAAGTGTTATTAGGTTTATTTGTTAGAACATTCTCAGTCGCGGCAGATATCCTAGAAATGTTCCACGTTAATAGTTCACGTTAGGTACCACGTAATAAGGGGCTTAGCTAGCGAAATATTACGAAATATATTATTGCTATATGATATGATATGTGTTAAGGTCAATGACACACTTGCTAGGTCAACCGATGGAGTACGATGCTTGTTCGGTACTAAATTGATTTTATATAGTTATGTCTAAAATAAACAAATAGCAGATGTCGGCATAATGCTGACACCGCGATGTACGGGTGATTTGCCCATACACGTGTGATGCATGTTTATTACATTTAAAACCTTTTCTTATCGTAGGTATATGAGTATATTTGGGTATGTATCTATACAAATAAATTAATTGAAGTGTCGTTTTGGAATGAACAGCTTTTTACTAAATCTATATGAAAATACATACGTTACTTATATCCAATCTGTGTTTGTTTAATCCGGCTAATCTCTGAAATGACTGGACCGATTTTGACGAGTCTTCCACTGGCAGATAGCTGATATTATAAGGAGTAAGCCAGGCTAATTTTATTTTTAAAAAATCTCTGCGAACTGATCAAACACTTTTTAGGGTTCCGTACCCAAAGGGTAAACGGGACCCTATTACTAAGACTGCGCTGTCCGTCTGTCTGTCCGTCTGTCACCAGGCTGTATCTCATGAACCGTGATAATTAGACAGTTGAAATTTTCACAGATGATGTATTTCTGTTGCCGCTATAACAACAAATACTAAAATACAGAATAAAATAAATATTTAAGAGGGCCCCATACAACAAACGTGATTATTTTGCTCGTTTTTGCTCGATATTGATAATGGCAACGGGTAGACGCTTGAAATATTCACAGAATATTTAGTTATTTATTCACTTTAAAAATAAATAATGAAATTAAAATAAAACAAATATTTAAGGGGGCTCACATACAACAGATATGACTTTTTTGCCGTTTTTATAGATAATGGTACGGAACCCTTCGTGCGCGAGTCCGACTCGCACTTGGCCGGTTTTTGTTAAATTCCACGCGGTTGAAGTCGCGGGTAACAGTTAGTTTGGGTATATATATTTTAAACTCAGCAAGTTGTTATTCTTCCGCGTAGTAACACAGATGTATTCTTATAAAAATAATTGGGTTTCTTGTAACGGAAAGAAAGCCTCAGGCAACAACGGATTGTGAATTCGCCGAACATAAAGAATTACTCTTTGTTTTACTTTATAAGCCTGTTCATCTACTGTTAATAGGTATAAATAATAAAATATACGGTGATTAAATTAAACAATGAAAATCAAACCGAAAAGAAAATTATTTTCTTTTCATAGGAAATAAAGATAATATTTTCATCATACGATAAAACGTATTTAGTACTTTTAGTGTACTGCATAAACAATATTTATATGCCACTATGTATAGCAAGTATGTAAGAACATTTATTTATTTATTTCAAAAACTATTAATCTATCATTACAGGTTCTTAACCTAATGCGATATAGTAACATAACTAAAATCTAACATTTAAAACAGTAATATATCTATATATATCTTAAATCTATTAACAAAAAAAAACTTGAGAGGTGTCAAGGGAATCCGGATGAAACGAAGTTCCTTTCGATTAATTAGTGAAGGAATTGTAATAAATATTTTTTTTAAGTTATAGTAATATTTTTTTTTATTATTAACAAATATAATGTAATATAAACTTAATCAGTAGGAAAGAAAATACTTAATCTTACGTCCAATTTGTGTGCGTAATTACATTTTCAATGGGGTTTTTATAGTTTCCTTTACAGCTAGCGTTGTATATAAGTACTTATTTACACATTTAAATATACATTTTTACTAAACATATCAAGGCAGGCAAAATTAACATTTTTTATTCGTAGTGTCGACTACGAATAAAAAATGTTAATTTTGCCTTCCTTTATGTAACCTACTTACAAAAATTTACATTTCAAGAAAATATTTTTTGTAAATGAATTATGTGATCGTAATTTGATATAGATATACCAGACTTTCAGCAGACAATGTATACTACGTCACCAGATTTATATTTTTTTTTTATGAGTTAGGTTAGAAATCTTAGCGACCGCTATCTTAATCTGCGAGCCTAGTAACATTTATCTTGTACTGACGAAATTTTACCCGAACCTTGGGACAAAGATGTTGTTGAACTTACAATTTTAATGAATTGATACGTAATCCGACGTAAATGAGGACAACAATTAATTATCATGCTCATCACAATGTACGTGATACCCGTTATGGATGTATTTTCAAAGTCCCGCTTTATCTATCTAGCAAAAACTTTGTACGACCCCTTTTTACGAAAATTGCGCGGACGGAGGTGTATGAAATTTGGCACAGTTAAAGTTTATATGGAGAAGGAGGGTCGAATCCTAAGATATAAATAAAATAAGCATTAGAAATACATTAAATTAATGAAAAAACACTACACGCACACAACCATGCGTTACACACACGCAGTCGAAGCGCGTAACTATGGTTACATATATCAATATATAATGACATAAAAAGTGTCGTTACAACTTTTGGTCTTAATTTTTTCTGTCTAGCCCCCTTTCGCAACGCGCGATAAGGAACTTCGTTCCAATAACTTAATATCCAGTACGTAGCCTTTGTGAATTCGCTCAATGAACATGAAAATAGATCGATACGATCGGATACTGTATTGAGCGCACACAGCGCCCGCGTCTACGGCGCGTGCTGTAAGAGATTAGTGCAACAACGCCGGCCACCGCCGTCGCCCCTATATTCATCTGGGACAAAAGATTTAACCTCCTGCAGGATGGCTGGGTTATGTATTTTACCTCTTATAAGTTTAAATAAATAGCAGACCAGGGCTGCTTCTCTACGTACTTCTAGTTTATGATAGCCTACCGTTCCGAGGGTAAATAGAGAAAGATACAGTAATGGATATCCCGGGCTACCTATTATTACATAGCGCATTTCGATTTTTGATAGGTATAGTCAGCAGCATGAGTAGTTAAACATTGAACAGCACATTACACGACAATACAACATAACAATGCATTTGAAAATGTTTTTAGTTAAACTCTTAATTTACGAGTAGGTTCTGTATTTCAAAAACACACACGGGACATAAAGTCCTCCGCGACACAGGATGTGTAGTCACACATATCCTATGTCGCGGGGACTTTACAAACATTCACACTCTGCTCTTAGACCACACGACTGCTTACCATTAGGTGGAGTGTGGTCATAACACCCAGACTCGGCACAACCATTTGTGGATATTGTCAATTGTTGGAATGCCAGATATAATTGAAAACCTATTCTGTCTAGTAGCCAGTGTGCCGCTGCGACTCAATTGGTTAATATTCTTTTATTTGCTTTTATTTTTTTTTAAAAGGTATCTCACGCAATAGGCGTAATTCTTGCATCGCGGGAGACTTTACAAACATTCAAACAAACTCGGAACAACCATTTGTGGATCACACAAATTTCTGTCCCGTGTGGGATTCGAACCCATAACACTCGGCGCAGTGGCAGCGGCGAGGCGATCACTTAACCCACTACGCCAGCCGTGTATCCGTGTAGTCAATAAATATCTAGGAAAATATACATAATATTGGCTTGCTTGTAACCTTGCTCCATGTGGCCGTTTTCGTAATTTGATTTTAATATTTTGAGGTCAAAAAGTTAAAAGCGATGTAAAAGTCAAAAAATAATTATTGGCGACGTTTTTCACTACAGGGGTTTTGGTAATAATATATTTTATTGTTTTCATATTTGCATAGATATCTAGCGACACTAAGTGTATGCAAATACGGTTGCAAAAATTACAATTAACGCATTTAAAAATATAGCAATAAAATACAACGTGTATTTTTAATGCTATATTTTTAAATGCGACGATGTCAAGAAATCGTCCCGTTCCGTCCGCCACGAGAAAAAACACGTCACGTATGCTAAGACCTGTCAAATTGTTCGAATGCCAGATATAATTGAAAACCTATTCTGTCTAATAGCCGGTGTGCCGCTGCGACTCAATAGGTTAATATTCTGTATTTTTTTTAATAATCTCACGCACTAGGTGTAATTCTTGCATCGCGGGAGACTTTACAAACATACAAACAACGGACACAAAGTACATCCAGATTAGGAACAACCATTTGTGGATCACACAAATTTCTGTCCCGCGTGGGATTCGAACCCATAACACTCAGCGCAGTGGCAGTGGCGAGGCGATCACTTAAACCTCTACACCATCCGTGCAGTCTATACTATTATTAGTTAAATGCTTAAAGCGCTTTTTATACGACAAGAAGACATACTATTTATTATTTTGACGCACATTTTTAGTAAAAATGTGCTTTACAAACATTGAACAATGTACACTAAGCAGACCTGGACATGGTACAATAATCTATGGTCTCCATCGTTTCGTGTGGTGATTCCCAGCTAGCGCCATTTCTGCAATCAAACCACAGTTAAAGTTTGCCACATGAAATATCACAATATCAAGTCATACATATGCTTTCATGTCCATATCATCCCAGTCTCCTCTTCTGAAACGTGTTAACAATGTCTCGAATACCAAGACTCACACAAACTCGTAGCGGATTTCACGCTTAGTGCACAAGGTACTACTAATATTAATATTATATACTAATACTAGCTGTCCCGACATACGTTGTCCTGTCCAAAAGAGAAAAAAAAAGCATATCTAAACCATCCTCGGATCCACTTGAACACACACAAAAAGTTTCATTCAAATCGGTCCAGCCGTTTGGGAGGAGTTCACTGTCAACACACATACAGAAGAATTATATATATAAAAATTATAAAGCTGAAGAGTTTGTTCGTTTGTTTGGTTGAACTCGCTAATATAAGGAACTACTGGTTCTAATTGAAAAATTCTTATAATGTTGGAAAGCTCGAGGAAGGCATAGACTATATAACATCGCACTATGACCAATAAGAGCGAAACAGACGCGAAATTAACGCGAGCGAAGCCGCGGGCAAAATCTAGTTATAATATAAAATAATAGCTATTCCCCGCGGCTTCAACTATGTTTATGATTACTACTCTGTCCCCATGACTCGTAGCGTTATGTTTTATAGGCTATCATACTTTTGAATAAATTAGTTTTGTGAAATAATTGTTTAAATTTGTCCGGTAGTTATTGAGTTCATTGAATACAAACAAAATACAAATCTTCTTTGTATGTTATAGTACATACATACATACATAGATTCACGCCTGTT
Source organism: Catocala sponsa (assembly GCA_963564715.1). Classification (NCBI taxonomy): domain Eukaryota; kingdom Metazoa; phylum Arthropoda; class Insecta; order Lepidoptera; family Erebidae; genus Catocala; species Catocala sponsa. The sequence goes on along the minus strand of OY751337.1, from coordinate 27,376,018 downwards.
TCCCAGAGGGGTAGGCAGAGACTACGGATTTCCATTTGCTACGATCCTGACACACTTCTCTGGCTTCATTCACTTTCATCACATTCCTCATACACGCCCGTCGGTTCAAGGAGCTCTTAACCTGGCCTTTGTCCAGGACGCCTCCGATCTGGTCGAGTATGTTATAGTAGTATAAACAAATTCAATTCTTGTTATAATAATTATATAACTTAATAAGTGTGTATTTAATTAGCACGTGACCACACAGAGTCATAAATTACGGCGGCCTTACAAACTTAAAAATTATTTTTGAGATAATATTTTTGCAACACAATATCCTACTAGATAATGCATGCAAATGTGATAATTAAAAGTTATTCTAGCAGTTAAATGGTGAATAATTCGCACATTATGACATTGCGACATCAAATGTGTTTTTTACAAGTTGTAAAACCACATGATATTTTTAATATTAAATTTCATCATTTAATGGAATGATTAGCAAGCATTCTCCTCGTGACCATGGCTGCTGAAAAGCAACCGAAATGTCGGGGAAAGTGTAAAATTAAATATATTATAATTTCTTTTTTCTCTTTTTTGAAAATTGGAGGCTTAAAATCTAAACATAGATTATGCTAGCCCCATCATAACCGAAATAAAATACAAGCTGCAAAGAAAGAGGAATATTAATTTCAGAGTTGAATTATGTTCAAATTACTAATAAATTTATAAATTTTGACAGCTAATTGTATAATTTAAATAGCTTAAATTTAAGTAAACAGTAACTAGTAAAAGTGTTTAACTATAGTAGTTTGAAGTTTCAACATTATGTAATAATAGTGTTTTATAAAAAAGAAACAACGCGATAAAATCCGTATAAAGTTTGTTTAATTTCAATACATTATAATAATTAAATTTCCACATGCAACATACATGGTGCACACAACTTTGAAAAGTCAGACGTGCGGTGGGATCCAACTGGAGACCGCTGTGTCGCAGTCCAACGTCTTCTCATTAGGTTATCGTTATGATTTTATCGTACCCAAGTTTTAATTTCTGCTGTTGTAGCTTGTAAAGTTAGAGTATTTAACATACAGACAATGAAGCGACAATGAAGCTTGGACAGCTTAGCGGACGGGTCACATTGTAAATAGTTTAATATCTTGTTATTTCTACACAATCAATTTGTTACCATTTTCGTCAAGAGTCCAAAGATATACAGGATTTTAGATGTAATGTGTATAAAAATGGTTATCATTATCATTCCATTCCACAGGTTCAAGGTAGAAATACCTGCTCACGCTCGTTTCTATAGTCCGTGAAGTGTGTGGGGTCCTCTAAATCTATCCTCTAAGGCACACATAATATTATTTTTTTGGTTAAGTTGTTGGCCAAAAGGTCTTGAACAGTCTCTAGCGGCCTAAACTCCTTTGTCTCAGCTAACTTTGAGTTTTCCTAACGCCCTATAGTTAGATTACAAGTAACTTTTTGGCAGCATTGATGGCTTTGCGTTCTTGAGACGGGCGGAATATAAGTATGATATAGGTATATAATCTTTTTTAGGTACGGTTGATAGGAAAGGTAATTTTTGTGTAATTTTCATAAACGTTTGACTTTAAACTTATTAGAATGGTAGGAACCTATTAATCGGTTTATATTCGATATATGAACATGCATTTTTGTGCGTAGTTTGCTTGGATGAAGGCTTTTGAAACTTTTTTCATAATTATTGTAATTATTACAGGTGCGCTGCAGATTGTCTCCTCAAGCGAAGCATGTATTGGGGAAGTACCTCTACCTCACAGAAGAGGTAACAAAAAAAATAATCCATACCAGCGTCAGCGTCACATACAACTGGTTCTCTTAATGCGCAGCGGCTGCCTAAAGATTTTGAAGAATCTACTAAGACGAGGACCATCTTCGTGTGGCTGCGATATTTCCTTGGCTGGAAGGTCTCTCCACTCAAAAATACGGTAACGAATCTTAACCTTTCAATTATCATTTAAATATCATCATATAATTAGTATGAACTCACAGTTATTTAAACTAAGTAAATATTAAAATATATATGGCTCGTAGTCGTAGGAAGCTGGCATTGATCGGTGTGGAAATATTTGGGAAGTGCAATATTGATGACGCAACATTTAATTATTAATATTGTAGAGTTAATGAAGGTAACTATATATATATATATATATATATATATATATATATATATATATATATATATATATATATATATATATATATATATATATATATATATATATATATATATTTTTTTTTTTTTTATACTATACTTAGATGGCAGACATACATATAGCTGCCTGATGGACAGAGGTTATCATGGTCTACGGGACACTCACTCGCTCGCGCGTTGCAGTCTCTTTATAAAATTACTCACAGTGATGTCTAAGTATGAAGGTTCTTCTGTAAGATTCGCCTACTAGCTTTTGCCAACAACTACCGGAAATAAAAGTATCCTATAAGTATGTTAGTCTAGGACGTGGTTAATCTGTATGACAGCCTCAAATTTGTTCAACGTGTCACACGTGACTGAGTTCCATCATCCGAATATAATAAATAAATAAATTCTTTATTGTAACAAAAAGTTGGTAACAATTAATGTGTAAGCCCTGATTCCCAAACTAGCGTGAGCTGTGTGTTGGGAATCAGTTCCTTCCCAAAAATAATCATACAAAATGGTTACAATGCAGTTTGAATTTAAGTACAAAAAATATTTAAAATGATTATTTATGAACTATGCTGTACATATTACAATAATAATTATGAGTGTGTCAATGGAACGCGCATTTATTACTGTGTGTGTGTGTGTGTGTGTGTGTGTGTGTGAGAGGGTGTGTGAGTGTGTGTGTGTGTTTGTTTGTGTGTGAGAGGGTGTATATGTGTGTGTGTGAGGGTATGATATCTTCACAAACCTTCACATTTATTGAATATAGCAGGGTTTGTTGCATTAATAGTATCCCATTAAATTGCGATGATCGCTCGAAAGTGATTCGGCGATTACCTTTAGTATTTACTCATTACTTGTGAAACAACATGTTTATCAGTTAGCCGCTATTCAGAGCCCAGTGCTTTGTAAATCAAAAGATAGCAGCTTCATTTAGTAAAACATGTCAAGATAGTAATCACATATCGCATTGATTGCCTTCATACATTCACTAATAACGATGATCACTGTTCGATCTATAGACGAGAGCGGGGTGAGGTCCCAGCCCCGTGTACGAGGGGGAGGCGTGGTAAAGGGGGGTGAGGATCGGTCCAGGGAGGGAGGAGGGGGCAGTAGGCGTGGCTGGTCGATACCGGAGCTAGGGACACGCAGAAAAAGTTTGTTGGTATGTAAAGAATGATTAATGTATTTTAACAATGTTAAACAGTTAGGATTTGGATGTGGGTTTTTACAGCGCTGAAGGTGAAAAATCTTACTAAGAAATGGGAACTTTTAACATTAGCGAGTTTAGCATCATATCTGAATTTATTTTTAGAGTATAGCAGAGGGTTATAACAGGCAACTCACTAGTCTTTACTAATTATGTTTGCTATTAATAGTTAAAAGGAAGTTAGAAGGAATGACACGAAAGGACGGAATGGAAGGTAACTCAACGTTATTGTTGAATTTAGTCGCTTCAAGAAATCTTGTGACTAATAATTCTATTTCAGATAGACTTTGGAGTTAATGTTGCTTTGACCTGTACATATATTATGGTCATCAATTCAAATATCAGGTTAACAATTGGTCAAACACAATTTTTCAAATTGATTGCCAAGGAACTTTTGTGACATTACAATTGATTTTATTTCAAAAATTTCTGAAGGCTCTTTAGCTTCGTTCTATTATTTTCGTTACGATATTCTCTTACTTAGGGTCATGATATGACCAAGAGCACAATTTGCGCTCAAGCTTTATATCTTAATTGATAAACACACAGCAATAGCACAATGTAAAAAAAGTAATTTATTTAATAAAAATAACTCTAAGGATATTAAAATTATAGTGCAAAAGTAGATATGTCACACAAACTTAATTAGTTACGTCATCCAGCATCTCGCTACCGCTGCTGAGAATTTCGTGACTGAAATAGCCAAGTTGGCCGTCGCGTTTGTGCTTATGATAGCGTACTAGCCATTAGACCAAATTTAGGTAATATAATCGATACCAAAAAATCAAGAAAGGTGAGTAGTACCTAAAATAATTTGATATGACGTGCTTAAACAAATCTTGAGTAAAACCTTCTTAAGATATTGTGTTTAGAAGCGCTCAAGTCCATACACGGTATCACGAATTGGCTTGCTATACAATTTAGCAATAAATGGAATATTTTAAGAACAAAAGCGTCTCCTGCGTTCAGTTAATACTGAATAGATATAGATTATACCAAAGATGCCAAGAGAATTAGTCATTTAAACCAAGCTACGTTTTCTTAGTAAGTGTAAACCTACCTAGCTATATACGTATAACATACTAACACAATATAATGTTTGCATACTCGCTAGTTTAAAAATACAGCCATATTCTTTATTTCGTTATCCATATATTAATACGTGTATGAATACAGGTATGAAATTTGGCACAGTTAAAGTTTATATGGAGAAGAAGGGGCGAATCCTAATATTTATATAAAATATGCGTTAGAAATACATTAAATTAATAAAAAATAAAACACTACACACACAACCATGCACTTGACACACGCAGTCGAATCGCGTTCGTAGTATTTCGGCATTGTTCGTCTGACGTCGTACAATTCTTTGTAACTATGGTTACCTATAGGTATTCGTTATTACAATAAATAGTATCTTATTTATATGTAATAAAGAAAAAAAGAAAACAAACTAGCAAGCTTAGGAGTTTTGGTCGAATTTTGACCACTAGGCGACCGCTAGTTTCTTAAAACTAAAAGCATATTTTCTGTTTTTCTTATGAAGACAACTCCCGCATAAGGAATAAATCCTGTGTCGCGGGGACTTCACAAACATTCAAACAACGGACACAAAGCACACCCAGACTTGGAACAAATATTTGTGGATCACACAAATTATTGTCCCGTAAGGGGAACGAACCCACAACACTAGGCGTAGTGCGGCGAGCCGACCACTTAACCACTATGCCATCAGTCAATATGCAAGCAGACAGATCAAATAACTCCGTTATGGTGACTCTGGCATTTTGTAGTATAATGTATTTTCTTAAGCCATTGAAAACCGATTTAGCAAATTGTTTCGTAATCCCGAGAGTATAAATAATTTAAATAGCTTTTACGGTGATGAGGTGTAAAGTCTGTTAATGCGCGTTTGAGGACCCAGGCTTACCAGTGGGCTTGTAAATAAAATTATTTACACACGGAAACCAAGATATAAAATACTTTCATAGTCGCTTAAAACGGTTTTCGTTACGTTTTTCATATAACTGTGAACTTCCATTTTGTATACCAAGCACGACACTACGATACTTTTTTACATCACTAATGAAGGAAGCGCTCAAAAGATCAGCTTAATGCCAAGTTGGGGTAAATTTATCATTATTTTTAATAAAACGACTACAAATGGAAGACATTTTAAAATTAATATGGCGCGAAGTCAGTTACGTTTTTAATAAATGTCCCTTTTGTTTCGTCTTTATTTTAGTAAATGGTGGCTTCTGAGGAATGATCATTGCCGTGAAATTATATTTGACTAAAAGAGCCTTCCTTAGTTTACCTTTATTTACAAAAGTGTTCTTAGTCAGTCAGATTTGAACGTGAATGCTGGTCATGCAATATTATTTAGTTTTCTATTAATAAATATGTAGTAGTAGTAAAGTCTGGAACGGTGCCCAGTAGACACTGACTTAAAGCTGTATTTGGCAAATATGGGTCTAATACACTTCTGCCTACCCTATCGGCCATACCGGCGTGAGACTATGTATTGATCTATGGTTAAATGGTATCGCGCCGGACATTATTTGACGCATGCCAAAGAAACCGTAGAAAGCAACAACTATATGCCGAATGGTGTCTACTGTGGCGCCAAGTGGTATCAAGCTGAACTAAAGTAAAACATGGCTTAAATTTTAAGGCAAACCATAAGCTATCCAAACTCTGAGAACCGCATCAAATCCGTTAAGTGGTTTTTACTTGACGGTGAAACAAACACATAGATATATATATATATTATAAATGCCATGGTTTTCTGTTTAGACCTCAAGGAATAGTCGAAGCCAATTATATTTACGAAAATGTCTTTAAGGCACAGACAAAGCCTCGCACAGTATTAATTGAACAAATAAAGTTTTTATATAAGTCTGTAATAACGTTTTATAGTTTCAGCTCCTTAAGGGCACATAATTTTCAGCTCGTTCTAAATGTAATACACTAGATGTGCCCGCGGTTTCACCCGCGTTTATACTTACTACGCCGCCCTCGTGAGTCATAGCGTGATGTTATATAGCCTATAACCTTTCTCGATAAATAGGCTATGCAATAACTTCTTCTTCTTTTCTTTTCGTGTGGTTAGTGGCCAACCTGTTGTCAAGAGTTGTTCAAGCCGCCCGTAGGCCTCTGACATGGCTTAACGACTGCTGTCAATTTGACAACAACCGGGACCGACTTTTTAAGTACCCTCCGAAGCACGGAGACGTTCAGATTAAATACCACTAAGCGGTCACCCATCTATAGACTGACCGCACCCAACGTTGCTTAATCTCGCTAATCGTTTACCGATCAGTGAGTGCAACTGACTATGAGCTATATCCAACACTAAAAGAATTTTTCAATTCGAACCAGTAGTTCCTGAGATTAGCGCGTTCAACCTAACAAACAAACCAACTCTTCAGCTTTGTAATATTAGTATAGATATAGTGACATTGTGTAGGTGACTTTTATTTGACTTGTAGTTTACGTGAGTCGTTCATTTGACCGATTGTGGGCTCACAGAATACGCACGTTCAGAAGAACGCAGCCACAAATGCATGCATCCAACCAATTATTGAAGTTGTTTAAATACTGAATAGATTTTGGATAGAAGTCATCGAAATCCTTTGAAGCCGGTTTTACAATCGCCGATTAACTTACTAATGGAATATTTACAATAGATGTATGTTTAAAAAGACCAAGGGACTTTTAAAACATTACAAACATTTATAATTTATGAATGAAAGAGTGTTAACTTAATCTTTAATAAAATTTCATCCCTGCTATCGACTGGTTTTCGCGTGGCACTAAAGGACCAAGATGAAAACGATCGGCTCTTATTTCTTCTTATTATGCTCCATTAAGCCTTATTTTTACCATTCCGGGGTGCATTCCTCTTTTTAGAGTTCGAAAAACTCTTATACAACAGCTTTGTCTGTCCGTCTGTCTGTTATACAACTTTCAACTCAAGAACCGTAAGAGCTAGAAACTCGCGGTCAACGCCATTCGACTCAGCATAGTCGATATACCCTGAAAAGACTATGACCTTTGGCCTCTGACCTCAAGGTCACGTGATACCATTTTTTCGCACTCTAAGATTGCCGTTTCTCACTTGTTATTGTCTATTTTTTGCATGTTTTGTTCAAATAATTATATTCACCATGCATGCGTGTAATAAACTCTTTCTCTTTCTAGAAGGTATCTGCTTTTACACGTCATATTGAACCGGCCATCTCTACCAATATATTTTGTGGCGGGGTTAAACTGTATCGTTTTGTTACTTTTACAAAGTCGTCTCAATGAAACGATATATTATTTTTATTACATTGTTAATAATTTCAAACTTTAACGTTTCTGACGTCAAAGATAAGATTAAGTTTAAAGCTGATTTAACGATAGATACAATAATAATAATATTTTATTGGAGACGTTTCTATGCCTTATTTGTTTTTGTTGCCTGTCAGTTAAAATTTAAATGTTTCAGCTTAATAGCTGAAACATTTAAATTTTAACTAGTAACTCATAATCAGTTGACAATAAAAGGTATAGGCTTCGGACTACCTGAGTCATGTGTAAGGTTTATCAAATACAGTATGTTGCGTGAGCTTCAGCGATACGTTGCCTAAAAAATTATGTAACATGTAAAAGTAATTTCACTGCACGGACAACGAAGCGGGCAGATTGTCGCCGAGAGGAGTGTTGTGGGTGCAAATGCCACACAGTTTAATCATTTGTGTGATTTAAAAGTAATTAAGTAATTGAAAATTGAAATGGCGTTGGACAGGACATAGTCGTATGTTGAGAGAAAAGAAAGAAAAATGGACCAGAATAATAACGGAAAGGTACCTTAGAGAAAGCAGAAGAAGTAGAGGTAGACAGCCAAAGCGATGGGAAGACGATTTGAAGCAAGTAGCTGGGCCAGAATGGTTACGTACAGCACAGGACAGAAACAAGTGGAAATCCTTAGAGGAGGCCTGTGTCGAAAGACAAGCTGTTAAGAGGGGAGATAAGCCGAATGCCGAGAATATGTATTAGTTTGAGTTAATTTATAGTTTCTTACCTCTGTTGTTATACTGTTAAGTAACGTTTTGTCAAATAAGTTAAAATCTAACAGTAATAAAGGCTTATTTTATTTTTATTATAAGTAATTGTTCTAATTTTTTGGCTTTGAGTCCTTTGATATAAAGTTAAAGTTCTCCATAAAGTAAAATTTGAACGTCATGGAGGACTTTGACTGCGAGAGTTGTCTTTTGAAAATGTAAAAAATAGGGTCAAGGTTTCCTAAATACATGGAGCATAATGTTATGTAGGTAATCTAAAAAATATATTTATTTATACATTTAATTCACAAAGTAACACATTAACACCAAAATATAGTAATTGGTAAGTTTACTAAAACTAAAAAGTAACTTGATAAAATCAATTATATATAAGCAACCTATACTATACTAATATTATAAAGAGGAAAGTATTGATTTTTGTTTGTAACACTTTAATTTAAAAATGATTCAATCGATAACAAAAATTTATTCACCATTAGAAAGCTATATTATCACTGAGTATAGGCTATATTTTATTTATAAAAGTACTAACATAACCTAGCCTACTACGCGAGCAGAGCCGCGGGCAAAAACTCGTCTTTTATAAACAGTTTGATCACATAGTTAACTAACAGCGTTCATATTAGATTAATGTCCAATATCCAAACAGCTATCAGTCGATATGATGCCACAGATGGGTACGTGTCAAGAATACGAAGTGAGTCTGCGTAATGAGCCGTGATGCCTGACCTGCATCCCGAGCAGGACGTAGATTACACGGAAAACATTGAGCCTTTACTTAAATGTAAAATATCTTGTACTTTATAGAATAAATATTTCTGTTAGATAGGTTTTTATACTTAAATAGAAAGGGAATAATCTAGCGTCCACACTAAAAAGTAGGTACCTTCCATATCCTAATCCTAACTAATATTATAAATGCGAATGTGAATTTGTTTGTAACGCTTTTAAGCTATAGGCCCGGTATCCACCAAAGCAGAGAGGAGAGGAGACGAGAGGAGATGTGTTTTGAATAAACCAATCCGATTTCGTTATTTCCTCTCTGCTTTGGTGGATACCGGGCCTTAACACCAAAGTCTAGTATTCAATAAAAGAATAATAAATGGATACGTAAAAGCAATATTACGTGCTCTAATAACTTTCAATAGCGTAAATACGTTAAGTACTATATCGCGCTCACGAATCGATTTGTTACATTTAAGTTATTACTTACTAGTTGCTAAACTCGGCCACGCTTTGCTCAGATTCACTCATATATTTAATGTCGTTCCCCTCTCATTGATGGATACAAAATTAGGGAAGCTGTATTTTTGTATAAAAATATTCGTGTTTGGATGTTTTTATGTTACTTCCTTTCTTAGTATGCCTTTTGCTACCTAAAACCTGTTTAATAATTAAACAATTGAATAATTGTTTACCAAAATTTGATTGCACGGATGTCGAGGCGGGCTAGCGGTCGCCTTGCTGCTGCCATCGTGTTTAGTGTTATGGGTTTGAATCCCACGAGAAATTATCTTTCCGAGTCGCGGTGTATTTTGTCTCTATTAATTGCATGTCTGTAAAATAGGTACCCCGTGACAAACGGTTTGATTATAATGCGAGAGAAGTCTTTTTGAAAACCACTAAAATATAGGTACTATAATACTATACGTAAATTCAGACAAAAGTAAAAACCGTCATTTAAAAATGAAAATGCTTATTAAATTTCAATAAAAAATGAGTACAGATGGAATAAAATAGCAAGCAACCTAGTTTAAAATGAACTTTGCTGCATAGTGACGACTCTAATATTTTATGACAGCGCAGCATCTCAGCTGATTTATAATCGTACTTTACAACCCCGTGGCGTTCAATAGGGTTGCTCTGCGGGCTCTAAATCACGGGACTCCCTGGTGACACGGGGATTATCCCGCGTAATCCCAACACCTAGTGACATGTAGTTAAATTACCATTATTTCGATTCGGAAACTGTCCGATACAGTTACATTTGTATTTTTACAATTTTCTGTCGACGTGTTAAAAATACAAATGTACAGTTACATTTGTATTTTTAACACGTTGACAGAAAATTGTGAATATTATAATATGTAAACTGTTTTAGTGGCGCAATGTAGTGAATGCGACCGCATGAGATTTGGGTTCGATTTCCGAGTTGGGCAAAATGTTAATGCGTTATTATTTCGAGACATTCTCAGAAACAGAATAGAGGCTGAGACTGTGCTTTGTAGGTTATAGGCTTGCGTGGGACTTCCATACTGTGTGAGATGGGGTAGCAATACAATAAAAGGTGTGGACTTACAGTTCAGCTTCTTGGCTTTGAAACGGAGGATTAAGTTTAGCTTTTTTTTCTATGGTATGGTAAACGAGCAGATGGATCGACTGATGGTAAGCAATTACCGCCGCCCATGGACACCCGCAACACCAAAGGACCAAAGGAGTCACAAGTGCGTTGAGTTCCATTTAAATTTGCTCCCACCAGAAGGGAGAGAGGCGAGAGAGGTTGGGTCTCCGGTACCAACACTCACTCGACGAAACACAACGCAAGTGCTATTTCACGCCAGTTGTCTGTGAGGCCGTGGTATCACTCCGGTCGAGCCGGCCCATTCGTGCTGAAACGTGGCTCTCCCACGGTTAAAGAGTTAAAGAGTTCAGAGTGTTAGTTAATATAACGTTAACTATACAATATAACATTGCGTTACCTTTATTATTTTAAGGAATTTTATGTGGTGGCAAAGAGGTTTAAACATTTTCCAAAATGTTTGCCAGATGCCATAATTTAAGTGGTGATCTTATCGCTGGCAGTACAGTATTGCAAGTTTAATCACCAATTAACCACTACACAGTGCACAAATTGTGTGGAAATCATTGTTCCGGGTCTTTCGTTTTTTTTTTAATAAAGTTTGTAAGTTCTGGCTCTTTTATTAAGAATATTGTGCTCGGTAGACAGCAGCCAAGTCGCTATTACTTATAAACTGCACGGGACCCTATATAGTCCCCGTGCTTCACCCAGGTGGAGAACTAAGGTGAAGCACGGGTCCGGACTCCATTTATCATTAAATTCTTTTTGTGTAAAAACTATGACGAACTTTCACATTAAGTAGTACTGAAATAAAAAAGAAATGTATAATGTAAGTGATCTCACCAATGCTTTGAGATAAGATGGGTTATTAGTTGCCTTTCACAGTCAACTACGCCAATATCATCGAATTCGGCCAATACGTAATAGACATAGATCTTGCTACGGTTACTGGTAGTGGCCATCACTATTTGATAGCTAGGTAGCACAGGTCGGTAGTTTATTCTAAGGTGCTGATAGACTTGAGCATTCACCTGTGACAGAACATCGAACATTCGCCGTTTTTAAATTGTCGAACTGAACAACGAACAGATACAAGCATAGAGCCAAACATCGCTACGAACATTTTCACGATCATTCCAGTAAACGCTCTAGTCAATGCTCGCCAAAAAAATATTCTTCACGATAATGTCAGACAGATGCCTCGGCTCGACAAAAGCTCGAAGCAAATTTACTGTCCTGTCGCTAGAATGCTCGCTAAAACGCTCCTGTTTATTTTTCTGACAAATAACATTCTTCATTACTTCAATGCGTCATCATCTGCCAACTTCAATGGTCACCAAACCAATATCTAATGTGAAATCTATCTGTAAGAGCGCTGGTACCCATAACACATGTTCGATCTTACCTTGGCACTTTAGCACTGCATCTGAAAATCTACTCTAATACTTTAACTTTACTTAACTTTAATCTATTCCACTTTAGACTGTATCCTATCTAAGTGTGAGTGATGAACTAGTTTGGAAAATAAATCAATTTCATTTTATTTTATTCGCTAGAATGCTCATTACAAGTGAAGTCTATCAGCACCTTTATGATCGCAAGTTATACGAGCACCGCTACACAAGCTACGGTGCTTCGGTGGTAAATTAAAAGTGCAGCAACTATAAAATAACAATATTGCAGCAATCACCTGCAACTCCTGCAAGTACTGAAGTAAAACATGACTAATACATAAGTTCTCGGCGCATCCCGTCTGGTGATGTGCCAGATTTATACTTATTCTGTTTCGTAATATTTGATAGCAGAACATTTATGATGACAACGAGAAGTAATTTCTTTTGAATTTTAGTTTGAATAAATGGCGGACAGGTTTACGTAGTGGCCTCATCATTGCCCGTGCGCTAAGTGCTGTGGGCTCTATCAACACGGGATAAATAATTATAGTGACTCATGTCTATATCCCGGCTTGAGTAGAGGTATATTACATCTACATTTTGGTAATAGATCCCACGTGAGCGGCGAGTCTATTGTCAAATACCGGGCCCTGTTTAAGGCTTCGTACTGCTTCTGAGAGTTCCTTATCAAAACATCCAATAAAATGTTGGCAGCTACCACTGCGCCTCCAAGGTATGTATGTATATGTTTTCTTATAAGTATACTAGCTGTCCCGAAAGACGTTGTCCTGTACACAAGAAAAAAAAAGACAAATCTAAACCATTCTCGAATCCACTTGAACACACATAAAAAATTTCATCAAAATCCGTCCAGCCGTTTAGGAGGAGTTTAATTACAAACACACGCACAGAAGATTTAAATACATAACTAGCTGTCCCGACAGACGTTGTCCTGAACACACGAAAAAAAAAACAAAAAAACCAAATTTAAACCATTCTCGAATCCACTTGAATACACACAAAAAATTTCATCATAATCGGTCCAGCCGTTTAGGAGAAGTTTAATTACAAATACAAACACAAAAGAATTATACATACAAAGATTTTAAAATGGGAAAATTATTGCAAGTAATGAAAATAATTAAAATTCTAGTAACATTGATAGCGTTAATGATAAAACATGAATATCGTAAGGTGTAACTACCGTTGTAAGTCCCAGAGCAGTCATTCCGACATTGTTACGTGTGCCCATGTTGCACATTTTGAAGGCGTACACCGCTCTTCAATGTCCCACGCGAGTAATCCACCAATCACGTCATATAGTCATGTCAGTTATACTATATGTTTTTTATTTTTATACATCTAAGATGGCAGACAATCATACGGCCCATCTGATGGTAAGTGGTTACCGTAGCCTATGGACTCCTGCAACACCAGAGGCATCACTTGCGCGTTGCCGACCTTTTAGGAAAGGAAGTGGGAAGGAGAAGGAACGGGAAGAGGGAAAGGGGGTGATTGGGCCTCCGGTACTCTCACTGGTATTTCACGTCGATATTCTGTTACAGGGTAGTCCTCCCTCGGTCCAGCCGACCCATTCATGCTGAAATCAGCGAGGCTCTACTACTCAAGTCAATATATATGTAACTTACAGAATAATTATATCATTGATACATATAGATGTAGGTACATAGCATATCACTATAGAATGGACTACTTAGAGTAAAAGAGACAAGTAGCAACTTGTTTAATGTTGTTAATTATACAGTAGTGTATAAATTGATAACTTATTTTATTATTAATTGCCTCGGCCGCGTAGCAGTAGTGAATACGACTGCTGTACGTGAGGTTTCGGGTTCGAATCACGGGTCACATCAACAAAAGTTATCGGAGTTTTCTGCCATGCCGCTGCGGCAAGACAACTTTTACGTTATAGGTAGGTACTCTTATAATAAAATCGTCAAACACAAAATCTAACAATTATGTTATTTCAAAATATACAATTATAACATCTATTTAATAATAGTCGTCACAGTGACGCCGGTGAATTTTGCTGTCAAAAATTCTCACTAGTAGCACGGAGTTTGAAACTGACTCGCCTTATTACGTAATACAAAATTTTGAATTTTGTATGGTTTTTATAGAAGATTGCATTGGTTTACAGATTGTGATCACATGAAAATCCGGCGATGATATTAACATATCTAGGTCGTGTTTATTGTCGTTCAAATTCTTTTCAACAAAGCTACTGACTGACTATCTCATAAGCTATTGAATTTAGAAAATTGTGAGAATATCCTCTTATAAAGATATAAACCAAGTGCTTCTGGAACATTAAGCCTTCAAAGTGAAAACAGTCTTCAATAAGAGCTTCATACAATATTCTATTCGTGCAAAAAACTGTAACGTTCTGACAAAGAGCTGGGAAACTCAGGCTTGGAAAAACCAACTCCTTATAATCTTTTGGGAATATGCTGTCAAGCAATTTACAACTTTATGCTTCAATGATAGGATGTATTTTATTTCAGTGCTAGAGGAAATGAGACATTGCTGTGTTTTTCTGAAGGAGCTAGAAGCGTTTCCTTGAGTTTGAATTCTGTAGAGAATAAAATAGAGTAGAAAATTGTTTGGCTTGATTTTAAAGGAAATTCCAACGTCTTGAGCGCATGAAAAAAAGGATTACAAGTTCAATTTTCTACATAAAGCTTGAAGAAATGAGACACTTTCTTGGGCATTAATAATTTAATCTGTCTGAGAAAATGTGGTGCAGTAAAGTGGTGATTATTAGTTATTTTCGGTAAAATGCACACAGAACATTTATTTTTCAAATACTAACCCATACATAAGATTAGAAGAATATGTAATGGTATCTAGGCAAGGTGAAAAGATGCAGTGCTGAGAGACTTGAAAGAGTGTAAGCTTTCCGACGATGATGTTGATGATAGAGCAAAGTGAAAAGATCAAATAAAGAAGGCTGACCGGCACGTGGAATACCTAGCCAGGTAGAGAAAGAGAGAGAGAGATTCATACTCCCTTTAAGATAAGTAGCAATGAGAAAAAAGATTCGGTTAATATAATCCTCGGATTTTTTTGGCTTATTATTATTTGCATTTATTAGTTTTATTGTATAATATTGGCCTTAAATTACATGAATGCTTACTGCTTTACTCCTTTGAGTCGTAGCGAGATGTACAACTATTGACAATGACGAGACGCTACACAGCGTATGATGATATGCTACATATTTTGGTGTAAGAATGCTGTTTTGAAAGCAATTAAGCATCTCTGCCTTCAGAAATATACTCCCTTTACGGTTTATAATACGTGAAGCGCCTAAATTAATTATAATATATTTATTTTTCGCCTCTAGAAGGGCACTCTCATGAATAATACAAAAATAACGCAGGTTTTATATAAACCTTTTTATTTTTGTGTAAAACAAAGCCGTTTTCTCCGACACAACCCACATCTTCGTTACCGTAATCATGGTGGAGTACTCTCTAAAGACGCAGAAAAGATAAGATCTCACTTTCCACATTTTTGTTTACTATCAGGAGCGTCTGAAAATAATATTCTCGAAAGATATATGTCAATATAGATACCTTTTATACTTATAGTAAAACTGTAGCTTGGAATCGTTTTTTTGTTTGTGTATTAACTTCGAGGATAACAAACTTGTGTCTCGCCTTATGATTTACCCAGATCCAATAAACATAAAACAGTCGGAGTGAAAAGCTTGCTATTGCCAATTAATTGGTGATAGTTCGAATGAGCTGACACGGAAGTACCACCATCTTACAACAAAGCATCGTAGGGGTACTGTTAGGTACTGCATTTTGCGCGGTAAGTACTTCTGGTAAATATTTCCCATTCATTTCCTTTCATTTCTTTCCCCTAGACGTAAGGATTCAAGCGTTATACCAAAGTATAAGCGTATAGAGTACTACAGTCGCTCACTGTCAGGTGTACTTACCTATATTACGCATGCTTGCCACATTTGTTGTAAAAAAAGACTGATTTGTTAAGTAATTATTCTTATCGTTTATGACCACTCTCGTACAAGATATCAAACACTGTCTAATGAGGGACTTCACTAAATAAAAATAACACTCGGACTAAGAACAATCATTTATGGATCGCACATATAAGTGTTACGTGTGCGATTCAAACTGATTGTAGCAGCATTCTTAACCCATTCTCTGTCACATGATAGACACAATAGAAACTCTATTGTTATGTACCATATGTGGTTCATCGGACAGAAAACGTGTTATTATTATTTAGAATACAAGTCTGTATAATTGACCCTTCTTAAATGCAGAATTTCGAGTCGAATTCTACTGTCTGTCCCTTTAGGTTCATTGGTTGCTTACGGCAGCTTCCATTGATCCAACAAATCAACCATCCAGCAACCAACCGGCATAATTTTAAAAAGTGAGTGCTGTAGATTCCCCCTGGGTCCCATGTGAGCGTGAGAACGTAAACACGTGACGGCAGGTCAATATCAAATGACTCCTCCGGGAGTCATTCATTGACATTAAGATCCATACTCGCTGTAAAATTGAGTACAGAATATATAGCGTGCAATATACAGAGCAGTGTGACTACAGGGAGTTTGATAAGAGAGACCTATGTTCTTCAGACGTAAAAACGTTTAAGAGGGCTCTTCTAAACAGGTTTCATTTTACTACAATGTTTGTGCAATAAACTTTCCTTTGTATTCAACTCCTGCACCAAGATTAAATTCTTTAACGCGGGCGACTTTATAAATAATTGACACAAAGAACACATAGACTCTACACAAATATGAATGAACCACATGAATTTACGACCCGTCTGGGAATCGAAGCCCCAATATCACACGCAGTAACAATAGCAAAGCCATTATATATAGAATACAATTATGTTTGGAATGGCCAGTGCATTCAATTGTTTCAGGAGCTGCCGGGACTTTGGTTAAAATCTTAGCAGCCGCATATTGCAGTAGAGATATTATCCATTTAGAAGCTCTTTAAAAATAACGGTATTAGACTTTCATAGACTACTAGCTGTCCCGACAGACATTGGCTTGTACACACGAAAAAAACAATTAAAATAAAACTATCCTATCATTTAAGTTGGACCAAATAATAATTACAGATAATTACGAGGTTTGATCAGAATCGGTTCAGTAGTTTCAGAGTTTATCCCGAACATACATCGTGACACGAGATTTTTATATATTAAGATCATCAGGTAACTTAACTCTGTGCTCCTTAGTCATAAAAATGAATTGTTTAACCTAATGCTGGTGTAAGTAGACTTAAGGTGTCATTTTAGTGAAAATGTGAAGTTGATTTTGGTGATAACAATAATTGGTACACCAGTCTAATTAGTTAAATTCAGAGAATCATGACTTTTACTTCGCTGTATACATTTTCTGCATAATAAGTCATGTTGCCATTGAAGCGCAGCAGTACTGAATGCAACTACGGTGCGTGAGGTTTCGAGATCAATTCCTGAATGAAGAGAAGTTTTACGAGAGTTTTATGTCAAGGAGATGGGTGTAAAAACCCAGGATTCAACCTCTTCGTCATTTAAGTAATGAAAAGAAATGACCCCTATATCTCGGAGGTCTTTTGCCCTATAGGACCCTATAGGACCCGAGGTATGACCCCAAGGTGTCTGCACAACAAGTTACAAGTCAGTGGTTCCGGAGTTATGCCTGTCACTAACAGACAGACACACAGAGCGTCACATAGTGTTTTCATTAACCTCTTCGAAGAAGACTCGGAGGTTAAATAAACTCTCAGGAACAACACGGAACCTGGAACTATGTTTGTGACCAAAACCATAAAATATCGAAACGTGGGTGTAATACAGTTCCGCTTATTTATTCGGGGATTTGGGCGAGATACTAAAATGTATGTAGGTAATAAGTATTGTAATTATATTGTTTTCTTTTTAAGGAATTTTCCCGCACTAGGAATTCGTATTGCGGAGCTATTTACAAACATTCTAACAACGGACACAAATAACATCCAGACTCGGTACAACCATTTGTGGATCACACAATTTTTTGTCCCGTGAGGGATTCGAACCCACAACACTTGACGCAGTGTCAGTGGCGAGGTGACCACATAAACCACTACGCCATCATGCAGTTACATCCTTATACACATCAATATTTTGCGATCAAATGTTTCGAATACCTGATGCATTCACTTGTTTTATGAGTTGCCTACAGTCCGTGTAATTAAAATGGGATTAAATATAACGATCACCAAAAATAGTAATTGCGCAGCAAAATATGCTTACTAAAATATATTATAACGACCACCTATACGCCTCAAATCACTGCATTCCGTCTCGGAAAGGTTAGGTTATGTTAGGTTCCTTCTTAAACTCACCTAAAAATAGGAGCCTCGCAAAGCGAGACTCCGTCTACTTATTTTGATCTCTTTAAATATATTTTGCTGTGCAATTTGGTGACCATTTACTATTTTTGACTGTTATATTTTACTATATCTGGTGATAAGTTAAACATAAGCCAATTAAAATCATTGCAGCCACATATTGCCGTAGAAATATTGTCCGCCTAGAAGTTCCTTAATATAACGAATAATGTATGTAGGCTATAAATGCATTTTGGATGCATCTTTGTGCCTTACTTATCTTATATGGGGGCCAGTCAGTGTAGACCGGCGACACTTCGACCCAGTGGGATCTTTTGTGTCGACACTCTCCCAATAACGACTGCCATAGATGTTCATGGCAGCCGGGACCAACGGCTTAACGTGCTCTCCGAGGCACGGAGCAGGCGATAAAATTTAATTGTTAATCAATACGCACATAATTTCGAAAAGTCATATAACTTCCGAAAGTCAGAGGTGCGCGACGTGGGTTCGAACCCGAGACCCTCTGCATTGCAGTCTGTCGGTCTCCCCACTGAGCTATCGCTGCTCTCATCTTTGTGCCTTACTAATCTCCATTAAGTAGGGGAAAATAAATGACGTCGGCACGGGACGGCAATAATCACAATAGCGCCGTCTCTGTCTGTTTGCGAAATAGTTCTCGAGGGGATGCGCTGGAGTGTTTAAATGGTAATGCGATATTCGATCCAGTGCTTGTAATGTATACCATTGTAATTCCTCTTTTAAAGTAACCTTGTGATAAGATTGCCTCTTGAGTCTAACGATTTCAAGGTCTCGGGTTCGCTTCTAAGAACAGGCAAAGTATTATGTGGTTATTCTGTTATTAAATTCTCAGTAGCTATACGGAATCTGGGAAGTGTCCGTTAGACGTAAATTGGGATTTTTTCTCTAACGGGAGACTTGAAAATAAACCTGGGAAAATGTGTGTTTTATATAGCCCTGCCTACCCCCTTGCGAAGATACAAACATTAGTCTACGTAAGTATAAAATGAAAATAAATAACAATATAAAGTAATATATCATAAACAATTTTTAACCATGCTGTATAGTATCCAACATTCTATGTCAAAGTTATACTTAACATTTCCTTAGTACGATAATTAAGGTAACATGCAACAACTCCATAATTATAAACATAGTTAATAAAACTAACAAGACTATTAAACTAATAATACTAAACCCATTATATATCTGTATGTTCGTTGTATTTATACCTACGGCTAAACGATAATAACCAACATTTTGTTGGACAAATCATGACATACTATATTTATATTTAAACACTTATATTTAAACTATATCTATATTTTAAACACTTCAAAACGAACCTACTCATTCCACGCAAGCGAATTCATAGTAATAGTTTACTTTAATTTTATAATATACTAGCTGACCCGCGCTACTTCGTCTGCTTCATATAAGATAAGATAATTTTCCCCGTTTTTGAAACATTTTGATTGCTGCTCCGCTCCTATTGGTCATAGCGTGATGTTATATAGCCTACAGCTTTCCTCAATAAATGAGCTTTCCAACACTAAAAGAATATTTCAATTTGAACCAGCAGCTGATTAGCGCATTCAACCAAACAAAAAAACTCTTCAGCTTTATAATATTAGTATAGATAATATAAAATAGTATTCTTTATAGTATTATATAAATAAAGTTTCTATACATGCGAGTTCTAGAGTGGAGACCACGACTATTGTATACTTGGTAAACGTAAGGTAGGACGCTCCCCGGCCAGGTGGACCGATGACCTGAGAAAGGTAGCTGGGTCAGACTGGATACGGAAGGCGGAAGACCGGATGTTATGGCGAAAAATGGGAGAGGTCTATGTCCAGCAGTGGACTGCGGTGGGCTGATTGATTGATTGATTGATACATATTGCAGGTGGCAACAAACATTCAAATGCCGGACACGGAGAACACCCAGATTCGATCCAAGCATGAAGACCACACACAAGTTGTCCCGCGTGGGGCGCGAACTCACGACACTCGGCGCAGTGGCAGTGTCGAGGCTCAACTTACACTACTACGCCATCCATCAGTAAGTACTTCTGTATAACTACATAACAAAAGCACTGACGGTGACCGATCCGAAAACCGGACGCCCGCAGCGATGCTTATCCGCTAGCCAAGCATTAAGTGCATGACAAATAACTATTTACATTTACATAAAGCCTTCATCTCTTTGTGTCATCTCAGTTTCCTACTGAATATGTAAAGGACATTTCCAGCCAGCTGAAATTAAGGCTTTTGCATAAAGATACAATAGAACGGACCATATAATATAGCATTGCTCTTGTAATCATGAAGGGTAAGCACAAGGGCCTATATTTAGCTAGTAAAAGACCTTTGCTTTGCCTGCCTACTTGGTTTTGCAGCTATTGTATACGGGCGCGAAACATGACGACCTGGGTTCGGGTATTTGGTTGGAAGCCTTCGAGATGTATCTGAGTGTCCCGGTAGCGGCAGTGGATATGACTGCTGTGCAAGAGAAATTTGGTACGAATCCTGGGTCGTGCAAAGTGTGATAGCAAGAAAATCCAATATATCCATATACATATACCAATGTCCAGGACACCAAAAGTTGTTGGGTTTGTCTGTCAAGAAAATTTCCGTAACGGTCATATTTAAGGAGGTAAACACAGAGTCACGGTTCAAAGCTAGTTTTATTTATACCGGCGTCGTGTTTCTATGTCTGGTTTGTACACTGTAAACATTAATACCGTGACTGTGTGTGAGTGTCTTAATGTTCTAGTGAGAAAAGCCGTACTGTTTCAATGAAAACCTTCTGGAGACGGTTGTAAAGGAAAAAAATTGCATTTAATATAACAGCGAGAATTTTTATGCGAGTGTACACAATGAAACTGTGCTATGAATAATTTTGCAGCTTTTTATAAGTTGTTTTGTTTTTAAATAAAAGCTGCCATCATTGTTCTCTCTTTATATTAAATAGTGTCTGCTTGTTTTGCATATTACATCAATCAGAGCCTTAGAATATTTTCGCTACGACATAAATGACAAATGTACTTTGACATGCTTTGGTATACATATATTATATAAGGAAAGAGAGATAGAGGCAGATCCAGAAGGTCATTCAGTGACCAAATAAAGACAAAGGCGAAGGATTTTTTTTGATACTTCTTCTTTTCGTGTGGTTAGTGGCCAATCTGTTGTCAAGAGTTGTTCAAGCCGCCCCTAGGCTGCAGACATGGCTTAACGACTGCTGTCAATTTGAAAGCAACCGGGACCGACTTTTTACGTGCCCTCCGAAGCACGGAGACGCTCAGATGAAATACCACTAAGCGGTCACGCATCTATAGACTGACCGCACCCAACGTTGCTTAACCTCGCTAATCGTTTACCGATCAGTGAGTGCAACTGGCTATGAGCTTTTCTGATACTGTAAGTGTACTTAAGATATTTGCATGCCTAGAAGGTAGAGCAAAGAGAATCAATATTGTTAATTTGGCATCTGTGTACACCTTTGTTCCGCAAATAAATAAATTTGAATTTGAATTTGAAAGGTTATGTACTATAAAGAGGTCAAGGTACTGGCCGAAAATCGAGAAAGATGGCGTATTCTACCGACAAGGGCAAAGCTCTTAAGTATAAAGAAGAAGAAAGAAGATATACATAGGTTTACCCGGTTACCTAAGGGAAAGTTGCATTGCTGAAAAATCGAATTTAAAATCTTATGATTGGCGTAAATTTTTGCTGCGGAACCAACTATGTAGCTATCTATATATTACTCAAACAATTTAAATATAATCATCGCTCATCCTAGGGAACCCTATATAGTGGGCATTTAAAAAAATTCAAACAAGAAATACAAAGAATATCCAGAATCAAACTTTCTAAAGTGAAAACTTCTTCAGGCGCGTTGAGCACTTCTTGGATGAACAAAAATCATAGAACTCGCGTCATCGTCACGCTGCGTCAAATAATGAAATTTTGACCCACTTACTAACCCCTAAGAGAGTATCAAGAATCCGACCCGCCCCTTTTTTTGTTTTTTTTTGGTTATAAAGAAGTGTAAGAAGTGTTTATGATCAAGGATTAAAGGTTTCACTTCTATCGGCAGTCCCCAGAGACTGTCCCAATTTTTGTTTTTTATGGGCGTCTTTAACTTGTTGTTTCATGTGGGATGCATACCCACAGCACTTGATGCAATCATCACTTAAATTAGGGCACCATCTGAACAGAAAAATAATGTTAAACAGAAAAAAATTCACTGAATGAATAACATACACAGCATTTCCTGAAATATGCTTACGTGAGGTGGCGGCGTGATTAAATATTTTATCTGTGTATCTCTACAGAATTCTTCCTTATTTCCCAAAAGCGCGAATATTTTTCAACATTATGGGAGCCACAATCTGTAAGATTTATCTTAATAAATAGTCATGGAATCGTAAAAAGATTTTTTTATTTTTATTGCTCATGGACTTGTAGATGTTAAACGGAGCATATAAACCATTTAAAACCAATCAAATTCTAATTAAAATATTTATTAACTCACAATACATGCGTAGACATCCTTACTAATATTACAAATGCGTATGTAAGTTTGTTTGTTTGTTACACTTTCATGCCTTAACTACTCGACTGATTATCATGTAATTTCACATTCATGTTGCTAGGGGTACAAAAAAGGACATAGGATACCTTTAATTTAGAAAAAGGACTGTTACTAACCTAACATAACCCACATTTACGCGAGCAAAGCCGAGGGCAAAAACTAGTAGGATATAAATGTGAATGTAATTCACCTCTGCATTCCCTTTCGGGAATATACCGGTGGGACTAGATAATATAGTGACGTAAGAATGATATAATAGAAATTTTATAATGCAATGTAAGAATGCCACATCCAGCGTCTTATTATTCCATGGTCACACATAACACATACATTACTATGAAAGATTATCACAGCCGTGTGTATCTTGCATGAGTGATGGATGAGCGAAGATGGGCCAATAGCGCAAGCGCGCTGCCATCGACCCTCCAGTATTTATAGCGCTTAGGTATATGCACTGCCGATGACCATTCCAAATCACTACTAGATTTAATTAAAGTAGATTTATCACCCTCTTTTCCTCTTTCCGCTCCTTCTCCTTCCCACTTCCTTTTTCTCTTCTTCCATTCCTAAAGAGTCAGCAACGCGCAAGTGATGCCTCTGGTGTTGCAGGCGTCCATTAGTCTACGGTGACCACTTACCATCGGGTGGGCCGTGTGCTTGTTTGCCACATTAGTTGTATTAACAAAAATCTATGTTTAATATTATTAATACAGTAATTTCTTTGTGTTACAAATATAATTGTTTGTTATGCAAAACAAGAACGCTATAATATAAAACATATGAGGTCGTACCTGCATTTAGAACAAACTCCCGCTAGCGGTTAGGGCGCCAGAGACGGGAACTTTCTTACTATGCGCGCCCAAACAATACGACCGAAGATTAAGGACTTGTTGGTATCGATAAGTGGTGGTCGAGGCTCTTGGTAATTATTCCATTGAATGAAATGACGATTATACATTACATATTAATATATATATAACTAGCTGATACGTTGTTATGCCATGTAAA
Source organism: Catocala sponsa (assembly GCA_963564715.1). NCBI lineage: Eukaryota > Metazoa > Arthropoda > Insecta > Lepidoptera > Erebidae > Catocala > Catocala sponsa. The sequence goes on along the minus strand of OY751337.1, from coordinate 27,351,874 downwards.
TTATTTTTTAGCGGTATGAAATATACTTTACGACCTATTCTCATACCTACCAAATATACATAAAAATGTTAATAAACTTAACATTTTTGTGTGCAGTACGTAGCATTTATAATTTAGGACCACGAGTTTCCCTGAAAGATCGATTTAAAGAAATAGTCATACTTACTGTTGCGTCGCAATATACATATATTTGCTAACATTATGTTTATTAAACATAACATTTACTTATATAATAAGAATAGTGATATCCATAACGTAAACACTAGAAATAAGCATAAGTTAGTAGGCCCATATCATCGTTTAGATAAAGTTCACAATACATTTGCGGGACTCGGTATAGGTTTTTTTAATAAATTACCTATTAATATAATTAATTTACCATTGTTTAAATTTCAAATCGCCGTTAAAAAACAACTTATTCGGAAGGGTTATTATTCAGTCAACGACTACTTAAATGACAAAAACTCATGGAGCTAGTTGCTTGTTGCATACAGGATTTAAAGATCTGTATTACTTATAAGTCAATTTAAGCCTTTGCATAGTCACAAAGTGTAAGTGTATGCGCCATCATGCCATCCTACTGTCTATTATAGATTTATATTAAATAATATATTATCTTAGCTCAAATTATTTCCTTTCTATAATATTATTAAGTTATTATTGTTATTATCTTTAGTTTTTTATAGTCAGTAGTATATGGCATAATGGCTGTAACACCTTGTTAATCTGAGTTGTAAAATACTAAAATTATATTTAACTGGCGATTTAAAAGAGTGGCCGTGAGTTTCTTGCAGGTTTCTTCTTCTTGCCTGAACCTAGCAACTAACCAAAATGTAGCTTAAGTAACTTAGTAAACTCACTAACCTATATACTTTGACGTTCAAAGTGTTACTTTGTGACCTAAATGAATAAATGATTTTTGACTTTGACTTTGACTTTATAAAAATCGGTCAAGCCATTTCGGAGGAGTTCTACCACAAATACCGTGATACGAGACTTTTATATATATTGATATAAATAGGTGAATGCTATAATGGTTAGGAGCTGTTCCTTAGAGATAGAATTAGTAAAATAAGCAGGATTGAGCAATTGGCTTTTAAAAAGTGTGAGTTGGAGTTTCTTGCCCATTCTTCTTATTTGTTATACGCCTTTGCTTTGCTGAAAGTGAAGTAAATGTAAATGATTTATAGTAACTATAACTACTATAGGGGGCTATAGGGTCACTAGTGCACGCCTGACAACGTGGACTCGAAACTTCATGATGGTCGGTCGAGTAGTCAGGGCTGCGCCGAGCGACACACGCGGTTGGATTGAATGACAGAGCTCGATATTCAAATCGACGCGCGGCCACCATAGTAAAATTGTATGGAGGATCTGAAATACTTTTTTGATAAATATGTATCTTTATTGTCACCCAATAACTTAAATATTTGGGACGGACAAATTGTAAAATAACTTTTTATGTTTCGTTTAAGCTGTAAAATAGGATAGATTTCTACTGTTATAATCTAAAATCACGTAACATGATTTTAAGTTTTTGCATTTTTCGTGCAAATTTACGTAATTTTGTAGGCGAAAATATTATAAGTTTTTTACACAGAGTAATTGTAAACTCATTCATTGTTATGGTAAATGTATATTTTATATTTGTATTAAACAAAAAGTGTTGATTTTATCAACTTAACTGTGACCGCCTGTTTTGGCACATTTCGCTCGGCGCAGTCTTAAGGCGTGAAAGCGTAATTAACAAACAAACAAAGTCACATTCGCATTCATAATATTAGTTAGGATTATTATTGAGGTCTTCCACACTAGAAATAAATCCTGTGTCGCAGTGGACTAATTAATTATTTAAAGAACGGACCAAGGACTTGCACTCGGAACAATTCTTTAGTGACCACATTTCTTCGCCCTATTTGAATCTTAAACCCATTCGATACATTATCATTGGCTAAGTGATCAGTTGAACCGTATAGACATCTGTGTGTTAAATTATTAAAACTATTTATATTTAAGTTTACACTTAAAATAAACAACGCGATAAAATCCGTATAAATGAGTTTAATATCAATGAATAACATTCGCGTAAAAAGACAATTATACATTATACTTTTTTTTGTAAATACCTACATAAATTATACATAATTTTTTTAAATAACATTTTTGTACTTTATATTTCGGAAGAGCGGAGTTTCCTACCACAAGCATAATTTAGCTTAAAAGGAAACTCCGAATGTAATCTGTTATTTATTGTAGAAAATGAAATAAACATTTTCATTGACCAAGACAAACATTCATGTCCATGTACACAAAAGTTTGACTTGTGCGGGAATCGAACCCGCGACCTCAGGCGTGGCAGTCAGTTACGCTAACCACTACGTCATCGAGGCTGCCGTGCTTTAAAACTTAATAACATTAATCACGACCCGAGAATCGAAGTCTAGACCTCATGCACAGTATTTCATGCATTCACTACGCCGCTGAGGCAGCAGTACGTATAGTCAGATTCTATTTACGATACAAAATATATCACACAAGTTTGGAAGCGTGTCGGAGTTAGTGTAAGACGTGCTCCTACAAACATGTTATTGCCATATGAATCAGTTTTGGTCGCTCGTAAATATTCTGTATGCCTAGATTTACGGATTCTACAAAATTTATTGGTTTAGTACTCGTAGTAGAGTTGAAGCAGCGATAGCTCAGTGGGGAGACCAACAGACTGCAATGCAGAGGTTCTCGGGTTCGAACCCATGTCACGCACCTCTGACTTCCGAAAGTTATATGACTTTTCGAAATTATGTGCGTATTGATTGACAATTATCGCCTGCTCCGTGCCTCGGAGAGCACGTTAAGCCGTCGGTCCCGGCTGCCATGAACATCTATAGCAGTCATTATTAGGAAGTCAGTGCCCTCTAACATCCTGACACTGGTCTAGCCTTAAGGTATCGTTAGCCTTCGGGTTGCGGAGGTCAGATGGCAGTCGCTTCGTGTAAAAACTGATATCCAGTGAAATCCGGTTAGACTAGAAAGTCGACCTAAAGTAACTTGGGAATAATAAAAGGCTAGGGAGAAGACTCGTAGTAGAGTTGAATAAGTTTTCACTCAAATTGCATAAACTGTCGAGTTATTTTTAATAGAAGTGGTAGCTAGTTAGGTTAAATAGATAAAACTCTTAATTTATTTATTTGAACCCATATCGAAAGGACGGACACTATTTAATAGCTACTAAAAAAACGTTTAGAATAAATACATACCTACATTTATAATTTCGCCTTCATATTATATACTCGAAAAACTGCCTCCGTAACGCAGCGGTAGTGAATGCGACTGCTGTGCATGAGGTCTCGGGTTCGAATCCCGGGTCGGGCCAACAAAAACTTATTAGGTTTTTCTGTTAAGAAATCTCAATAGCTGCCCGGAGTTAGGAAGTTGGCGGTGTTAGACACCTCCGTGCCTCGGAAAGCATGTAAAGCCGTTGGTCCTGTCCCCGATCTCTCTCCGGTCGTATCGGAATACCGTCCCACCGGATCATAAGAGTTAGGGAACAGAGAGTGCACTTGTGTTTGCACACACACTTGTGCACTATAATATCTCCTGCGCAGATGGCCATTCTCCGTTAAGACTGGCCGCCGTGACCGAAATTCGTTCTGAAGGATATTATTATTATATACTCGTAGGGAGGTAGAGGTATATAACACCCAGCTTTCGTTAAGTATTATTTTAATTCCTACGTAATAAGAGCAATGCTTATCAGCATATATCAGTAGCAGCATAGCTTCTAAGTAGAAGTACTAAAGATAAAAATCCAATAGCACTTTGCATGGCCAGAGAATCAAACCTATGACCACATTAACAACAGTCGTATTTACTACTGCTGCCTTGCCGCATGTATCACGCGGGACGAAATCACGGGTAGAAACTATATCTGAAGGGGTATTTAAACATTATTTTATTGAAGTGAAAACTTCTTTAGGCGCGTTGAGCACTTCTTGGGTGAACAACAATCATAGAACTCGCGTCATCGTCACGCTTCCACGCTTTCCATTTTTAATTATTTTAGAATATTAACAATATCTCAGAAATGGTACGTCTTACGCAAAAAATAACGAAATTTTGACCTCCTTAATAACCCCTAAGAGAGTATCAGGAACTAGCATTCGATTCGCCACTTTTTTTTTAGAATATTAACAATATCTCAGAAATGGTGCGTCCTACGCAAAAAATAACGAAATTTTGACCTCCTTAATAACTCCTAAGAGAGTATCAGGAAATAGCATCCGACCCGCCACCTTTTTTTTTGCCTTATAATGAATTGCTTATGATCAAGGATTAAAGTTTTCACTTCTATCGGCAGTCCCATAGACTGCCCCAATTTTTTTTGCCTTATAATGAATTGCTTATGATCAAGGATTAAAGTTTTCACTTCTATCAGCAGTCCCATAGACTGCCCCAATTTTTTTTATGTGTCGCTCTAATATACAGGACGATAATATCAGCAACATTATAGACGTCAATGTTTTGCATTATAGCCATAATGCAAAATATTGATGTGTATCCAAAGAATTATGTTTAAAATGGCCAATGCATCTTAATGATTTTAAATTGCCTGGGCCAGGCAGTATTTATAACAAAAATCATTGCAGCCACATATGGCACAATACCATAATGTGTTGAACACAGATTATGTTATTGTGCCATATATGCAATATTGCCATCACGATATAATCAGGCGTATATGTACTACATATTATACTAATATTATAAAGACGAAAGATTTGTATGTTCGTAACGAATAAGCTCAAAACCTACTAGATCAAATTTTATAGTTCTTTCAACATTAAAAAGCTACTGTGTGAGATGTGTTTTAAAAAATAAGTTGTTATTATTAGGTTTGCTTCACTATTGCATCGAGTTGTACCTGTAATAGTTGTAAAAAGTTGTAAGTGGAGATTATATAAATAAATCTTCTTCTCCCTACCCTTTATTATTTCTAAATCACTTGGGGTCGGCTTTCTAGTCTAACCGGATTTCACTAGATATCAGTTTTTACACGAAGCGACTGCCATCTGACCTCCGCAACCCGAAGGCTAACGATACCCTAAGACTAGACCAGTGTCAGGATATTAGAGGGCACTGACTTCCCAATAACGACTGCCATAGATATTCATGGCAGCCGGGACCGAATTCTGATATTGTTTATTTATTTTGTTACATACTTTCCCAATTAGTTGTAAGTTTATTTTAAAATTTCTATTATAAGCTTCGTTGTTATAGTGCATGCTGCGGTTTTTTATAGCTGAAGGAGTACACTATACAAATGTTTGTGCAATTTTGTGAATATTAAATAAAATAAATAAAAACCATTATAAAAATGGTCTTTAATAATTATCTTAAAGCAGGGTCTTTAAGTAATTTTTCCGATGCATTGACTTTTTAGGTTAAAGTTGTTACGGCTCTCATATTTCTCCACGCCTTTTATTATACCTACGCAAAATAAACCACTAAACGACTGTTAGCATAAAATGCGTTGAATTGTAAAGGTGTCCAACACAGATATATTAAATACTTACGGACAAATAAAAGCGCTGAGGTCGTAAAACAATCCAGATTTACATCTTTGTGTGATAACTGATAAGCCTGTGATACATGGCCGGTACAGACACGCTTATCCTAATCCCTCAGAGACAACTTTTATTTATGGCATTTAAAAACGAACAGTTTTGTTATCTTCTTTTTCGCGATATATTTTCAAACAAAATATTGACATAATTAACTTGTTGTACTGTAACGTATGTCAATACGATCACGTCCGATCAAGATAATTAAATTCTTGCGTTTGGGTTTTGAAGTGAAAAGTTATTTAGGCGCGTTGAGCACTTCTTGGGTGAACAAAAATCATGGAACTCGCGTCATCGTCACGCTTCCACGCTTACCATTTTGGAATTATTTTAGAATATTAACAATATCTCAGAAATGGTGCGTCCTACGCAAAAAATAACGAAACTTTGACACACTTAATAACGTCTAAGAGAGTATCAGGAACTAGCACCCGACCCACCCTTTTTTCTTTTTTGTTTTTATAGAAGTGTTTATGATTAGGATTAAAGTTTTCACTTCTATCGGCAGTCCCCAAAGACTGACCTAATTTTTTTAAGTTTGTTGTTTCCTATATAAATGATTCATTTTAATTTACGCATGTTAAGTCATATACCTGTACTCATATTATGTCTGAAAGTAGGCAAAAATATATTACAACCAACTATAGTAAAAATATTAATTACTTGCAATTTAAGTTTCAAATGACCAGTATCCATGTTAACATTCCAGTTAAATCAAATACTTTTGTTATGAGTGGGCTTAGTAAGGCATTAGGTGCGAATTAAACCCACAATTCGTCAATTACCATTGCGTTGCCTTCATTAGTTTATAAGAGAGATTTTAATTAATTTTAACTACCGGTCGCCTAGTGCTCGAAATTTGACCAAAGTTTGCCTGTAAGATATTGCTGACATATTATGTGTTATATATTGATATATGTAAGTCACGCGCTTTGACTGCGTGTGTCAAATGCATGGTTGTGTGCATATAGAGATTTTTCATTAATTCGATGTATTTCTAATGCATTTTTTATAAAAATATTAGGATTCGCCCCTCCTTCTCCATATAAACTTTAACTGTGCCAAATTTCATACACCTCCGCCCGCGCAATTTTTGTAAAAAGGGGTACAAAGTTTTTGCTTCACGTATTAATATATAGATAATATTTGTTACTAAGCCATGGTCGCATGGTTACGCACAGTATTGAACGAAATAGGCATGAATTAGGCAAAATGTAACTACGTTTTAAATCCACAACATCTTCAAGGGCCGAGAACAAAGCCTGATAGCCTGCAATTGGTTCGTTTAGTATTTATGTGGGACTCTAACTTACCTAGTGAAAAGGATGTATCAGGTCTCGTTGAAGCTATGCTGCATACCTGTGTCATTTATTTATTTATAAGTGTGAACTTTTAAACCTAATATTATGCTACTTGGTTGGTCCCCTGTTGCACATGTTCACACTACCTGAAATTTGACAAAGCACAGATGCTCGCTAAAGAACACCGATTCCTACCAAGGATGCTTCGAGAGGCTATTGAAATCAAGAAACATTCTAATTTCAATAGAGAAGATGGTTGGAATGTACCACCAGCTTGGGATCCGGTAATTCAAATAGTCAAACCCAAGAAAAAACAAACCACAGCTAGACTTCATGATACTTCGAGCTCATTCTGCGTAAATAGAAACACCCATGATTAAATTATGTTCGGGTACTTTGAAATAACTACACTGGAACATTGAGACAACTACTATCTTAGTCTCCCCGTGACCATGGCTGCTGGAAAGCAACCGAAACGTCGGGTAAAGTGTAAACATAAATATAAATAGTATAATAGTATAGTAATAGTATAAATAGTTTTAATAGTTTCAATAATTTAATTAGCTTAAAAATTTGTAAAGTTTAATAGTAATAGTAGTGTAACAGTTTTCAAAATTTTGTAATAAAGTGTCAAATAAACAATGCGATAAAATCCGTATATAGTAGTTTAATTTCAATGAATAACATTCGCGTAAACAGAAGACAATATTATGTAATAACTTTCTCCAAAATGTCTCTGACTCAGTTAGAAAATGTTCTCTTTCAAATGCACATATATATTTCAGGACATTTTTCTTTGGCCCATTATTGCTAAATGCTTAAAACTTTAGCATATATCTATTCTTATTACTTTTCTTTGACCACATATACTTTTCCATGCTCTTTATTTCACTGCCTTTATTTTTCATTAATTTATGTTTTGCAATCCCATACAAATACTATGATCTATAAATAAATAGACGTTATTGCACAGCCAAGGGAACATGTTTACCTGTATGTGTTTATTTAATTCTATTTAACTTTGTATACATGAACTCAGTTGCAAGCGTAGTTTAATAACGCAAATTGTTCAATGACTTTAAACATACATTGAAATAAACTATTTATTATTATTATTGTGCGACAGCGTACACATAGGAGATAACAGATTGGTATGCAGTATGTAAGCTTACGATAAATTTTTCATATAATATATAAAAGCTGACTGATAACATGAAAAGATGAAAAAGTGTCACCCTTATCAATACAAATATATAAAATGAAAGCTCTCATCTAAACAAATGTCGTAAATACTACCAGATAATTGGCGACCGTTTACATAGCCATTCGTACATGAGACAACCGTCTCAAATAATCAGCTGAATGTTTGATACGAGAGCTCGCCCCATCGACCCTTGCAGCCTATTTTTAGTCATCGACCGGTCTATACCTACATGAAATTTTCAGACGCACCCCATTGGTCGGTGCGCTGTGACGTCACGAACTACCCCCAGCCAATAGGAGGGCAGTTTTCTGCGCATGCCTCGAGAGCCTTTTCAGCTCACTGACGAAGTTCAGCAGTCCGGGCGAGGTGTTCCCAGGTGTGCGAAGTACCCGCCATCACAAACAAAAGGTCAATATATATTTTTTATTTTAACAACATATTGATTTTCTAGAAATCTTGTCCTAATATTTCGTGTATAGTGATTTGCGTATTTATTAGATTTAGTGCTAAATTGCGTGTATACATTTAAAAATTGATTCATATATTTCTGAAAATAACGGCCATATTGAATTTTCGAATTTTGAAAATCTCGAGTGTATTTATTGAAAATAGTGCGGTAGTGTGCATTTAGGTGTATATGTGTGTGTTACTACAGCACGTAATTATTATATACCTAGTCAATGTGTGTGTTATATAATTGTTACATAATGATTGGCGTGTTGTGTCTGTGTGTGTATGTGTGACGCATGTATGTGTGACTGTGTTTTAGTGATGAGGGTTAAATATCAATGTAACATTGGTGAATAGAAAAGTCAGGCATAAGCATTTTATTTATTTTTATATTTGGAATTTACAACTTATCTATTTAAACAGATAATTTCCTCGTTAGTTTGTTTTAAGTGGGTAGGTATGTATGTGCTAAAACTGTTATATTATGTTTCTAGATTTTCTTTTTGGGTATGTGTGTGTTGAAGCTATTTTAGTTTATTAGGGAATATTATTGTGTTTAATAATTATCTATCTTTATCTCGTCTATCTATTTAGATTTATTTATTGAATAATATCAGGAGAATAATAATTATTTAGTTTGGAATGAGTGTTTGTAATTAAAATATTTTATTATATTTTTATATCTATATTTATTACTTCGCTCATAATTATAAGCATGAGCAATAATATCACATTTTACAAAACCGCATTCTTATTTCTAAATTGTATATAAAAATTATTTTACCTGTGTATTTTAATTTAATATTTAAATAATCTTAATATCTAATAATATGTCTGTTATGTAATTTTCAAATAATATTTTTCTGTATATAAGAATTGTCAAAAATCACCACATAACAGGTAACATCTAATGCTTGCTTCAGTATAAATAGACTTTAACTTTAGTTTTGTGTGGTAATCGAACCAAGAACACGTGGTGCATTTGACGGGGCAAGGACATAATTTTGCTTATGTATGTTCGCGCCATTTGTGATCTAATTATATGAGACAGTGTGGATTGATTCATGACCTGTTACATAATCTCTAAGTGGCGTTCACTTATAATATAAATGTCACGCCGTCGCTGTAATTTAACGTTACAAGGAACTGACAGCAATACAAGCGTTTAAAATTTCAAATAAGTTTCAAATAATCTTTGTAATACAGACCATTACAGTAAAAATATATCACAATTATAAGTTACTGTATAAAACGCCTTGTTGATCATTTGACATAATCATTGCAATTTTATATATTGGGGCTAAGGTGAGGTCTGATCGAAATGTTCAGTCTAATCAAGAACCTTACTTTTTTATATAACAATTTCCCGCACTTGGAATATTTTTGTATCGCAGGCAACTTTACAAACATTTAAACAACAAAAAATATCCATAATAAGAACGGCCATTTATAGGCTGCACAAATTTTTGCCCCGTGTGGGATTCGAATCCACAATACTCAGCGTAATGGGAATACCGAGGCGACCACTTAAACCACTTGGCCATCCGTGCAGTCAATACTAGCTTTAGATATTTGTGTCACTGTGTCACTCATCAGATAGGATAAAGTTTTTATCTAAGCACTATGTTACTAAGCTTGTATTAAAGCTATGTCATTAGAATATGCGTTTTATCCTATTTGGTGCATTGGTGACACTTTAGTTGAATTTTATTTTTATTCTACCGTAGTACTATCCAGGGCCGGCGAGCAGTGATAATTAGAATTGTAGATGTCGTAGTGGTGCTACGGGTCGTAGAGCGTGTGCTACGAAGCGTAGCATTTGAATCGTAGCTGTTTGCGTTCGCTTGTAATTACCGACGGAAATGCGCAAGGTGGCGTATAATTGGATAGACATGTTTATAATGAACTATTATTATTATCTATTATTTTTATTCCATATTTTTTTATTTCTTTAGGATAACAAATAATTGTGTAATAAAGCTTAATACTATTACATAGATCTTATAACAATTTAAGTAATTACACAACCAGCACATTATCCACAAAATAATGCTAAGTACAAGTAAAAACAAAACTTGTATTGTTTAATACAATAAAAAAAAATATTTTTATAAAATTTACAATACAGATTTTGAATTTATTAAAAAATAATGTTATGCGTGTTTGATATCAAACTAAAGTTATCCATAAATATTATCGTAGTTTTAGTAGTAAAGTTACCACAACTTACATCGTTTCGTTCACACTTTTTGCAACAATTAAATAATTTTTTTCTGTTATACCAATGTTATAAGCCAATTTACTACTGTACTGTGCTATAAGTACTAGACAATGAATAAACATACATATATACTTTTTGTTCGCAAATACATACATATTATACATAGAAACACCCAGACCAAGACAAACATACATGTTCATGCACACAAATGTTTGACTTGTGCGGGAATCGAACCCGCGACCTCAGGCGTGGCATTCGGTTACACTAACCACTACGCCATTATTAGGTAATTATATAAAGGTAGCTTTTTGTTTAAAGTAAGTTGCGATAAAACTCGTATATAAGTCGTTTATTTTATGATCCTCATTTCTGTTTGTCACCTCGTACTTACGTGACCTTGCTGAATTTCAAGTAATTAAATTTTGAAGTTTTATAATAAGCTAAGAAGATAATTGCCAAGTTATTAGAAAGCTTCTATATAAGAACCGGATGGTGACCACAATTCACTCTTTGAAAACTAAACAAAAGAAGAAAATATCAATAAATCACAAAAGTTATATTTTCGCCTGACAAAGAGAACGGAAGTCGTAAACCGCGTCTGGTCCCGGCCGCAAGATGGCGGCCGGATGTGGCTCGAGTGGCGGTTTCCGGTGGTACACATCGCAGAGGTTTGCGAGAGAATTGAGATGAGGGAATGTGATTTTTTGTTCACGACCTCTGTGACATTGCTCAGCGTGTAACACATACGTAGACACTAATAGTACGTTTGTTCACATTCAAGCGAAAGTGTTAAAGTTTGAAATCAAATATTATTTAACACTGCCGCAAAGTAACCTTTTTGGTTAAACTTGCCACTACTAGCTTTAATAAGAATTTTGAGTTTGATTGCCTCATGAGATAAAAATATTAGTGTGATTTTTGCGGTTGGTAATTTTATGTATATAATGTCTTGTGCAAGATTTTCTTTTAAGGAGAAACGTCTAGTATTTTATTATATATTAGGATCCTCCCGTGATTTTGCTGGCATCATATTCATTTATTTACCGATTCGTTTTCTATTAATGATACAAGTTTTAGATTCGGTTCAGTATTTTAAGATTAAGACACCAAACAAGCAAATAAACAAATTTTACCTCGAAATTATGTAGTAGTGTAATATTTTCAAAATTATGTAATGGAAGTATTAATAAACATCGCGATAAAAGCCATATAAACCAGTTTAATTTCAATGTATAATATTCGCGTAAACGTAACACAGTATTATGTAAATTTGACCTCTTTGTTATATTCGTATAGATATGTTTTAACAACAACAAATGTATTTTATATTAATGAGTCATTTATTATAAATTATTGTACCTATTAGTATTTAAATAAATATTATTATATTATTATGTCTTATATCCATAAGTCCCTTAGTTTGACGGATGGCGCACTGGTTTAAATGGTTACCACATCATTACTTACAAATAGTTAATATCAACTGTTGAGTTTGTAAATTTTACCGCGACACAGATATTATTCCTTGTACGAGAATTCTTTTATAATAAAATCCATAAATATACTAGTAATTGTCATGTCAAGTTTAACGCGAAATGTAACACTGCAATTTGTTAACTACAATCTTAACTAAAGGGGATTGATTAACGGTTAAATGAGGTATTATTCAAGTCGGACGTAATAAGATATGAATCTATTACTTAGAATTTTACAGAAACTTCTTCCAACATTCGAAATCATAGAATTTGCAATACACGTAAACGCAAACTAATTATAATTAATGTAACTCATAACTAAGAACTCCTAACTAAGTAAGAATTCGTAGTTTCTGGCAATCCCGCCGGAAAACGGTCGTAAATATACCTAAACACATGTATGCATGTAGTAATGAAGGATTATTCTTGTTCCAGGCATCAGCACACCATGGTGAACTAGCCCATACCGATACATATCAAATAACGCACTGACTAACATATAATATACTATAATTAATCAACACATTCGTGCACGCGATTTATACATAAATATTACATAATTAGAAAATAACAATATCAAAAATTCTAGAATTAGCAAGAAGCTGTTCTAGAAACAGTATATTTTGGGCTCGAGTGTTTCTAGAAAGAGGAAATTTGGGTAGTAGGTTGTTGTTGCGGGGGGTGGGGCAAGTGTCGACCGTGGAGGCGGAAGGGGGTGCGTTGTTAGGGCGGCTGGGTGGCGCGCTGCGCGGGAGCGCCGCCGCCGCCTCGCCCGCGCGCGTCGCCAACTCCATCAGGGGCTACCTCTCCAACAAGGTCGGCTCGCTGCAGCTCCGGGACACAGGTCAGTCTAACAACACACTACTTTAGCTTTAATCTTGTTTTGGACGGTATTTTTATACGCGGTACGCTGGTATGCGGTAAGTTTTGCTTGCCGGGAAAAGAGCTACTTTAACCAGGAGTACATACTCAATTTACATATGTATTAAGACGTGAAGAAAAAACTTAGTATTCCTTTTTAAGAGGAAGTGTTGAGTTTATTTAGACAAGGAAAGATAACATTTATAAAAAAAAGAATATAATACCGTACAGTAGCTTAAATAATTATATAATATTTAGTCATCTGGACAAACTCAATATATTTAATATCGCATACATTATACTAAAACACCATTCACGACCGAAATTTCTGTAATTACGAATCTCAAATAATGTAATTAAATGTAATCTCGCAAAATGTTAAGGCTGCTACTAATTATATTAAATGTTTTACAGGGTAAGTACGCCTGTAAATTTATATTACTTTGTAATCTCTGTAATACGCAACATCAAATAAATTTGATAGCAAACCATCTCAATATCTCAGTATGTATAATACCTATTGAAATCTTGATGACAACCTATCTATGTAATTTTAATTTCAAATACAACACTTAAATAATGTTTCAAAATAAAATCGGTTAACGACCAATTTTAATTTCTAATAATCAAAACTCGAACAGTAAATGATCTAACATTAAACATTGAAAAATTCTAAATGGGATCATAAAAGTTTAACGCGAATTCATGAACTGTAAAATCTATAACCAGATATCATCTACAGCAATTTGAACTTTGCTTTGTACGTAGCTTCCGTTTTATCATTCAAGATACGGACCCCTTAACAAACACTCTAAACAAAAGGACAAGCAAAAAACAATGGCATTATTATTTACAATATTAAGACTTCACGAAGGGTGCTTTATCAAACGTTGGCTCGCCAACAACCAACATATCACCTCAAACAAATATAAACCTTATGCAGTTGACATATAGTTTATAGTTGTAGTAAATGTTGGTGCTAACGATAAGCAAATATTTGCTGAACAACGTTATAAAGTAAATTGGGGGAGTGTGACGCAATATAAATAAAGGAGCAGCCGTGTTGTGATAGCGATCGTGAGTAATTTTGTCTGTTAGACGAATTTAAGATATTGGGAGGTGAGTGCTTGCCAACTTTACCAAAACTTGCCCTTTCCTTCTTCCTTCAATCCTGGGTCCTTGAAGCGGGGCGTGAAAAAGCACCTTCTCAGGCCGTCAAAGTAGAGACCTCAACATCGCCTCGGCTGCTATGAGGGCGGTGTGGATGCCACTGCTGTTAGACCACACGACTGCTTACCATCAGGTGGAGTGTGGTCAATTTGACGAGCAAAAAAAAAAATACCAGTTGTGACCGGTATGGGCAAGTTTGGGTAAAATTTGGGTTACTAATACCACAAGATGCTGATTAGTGGCGATAGATCTCCATAGATGGCAACTCACAATTCTTACAATTACTTTTTATTCAAGAAATATGTCAGTCGGTACGGCCGGTCTGATGGAAAGCTGTGAGCGTTTCCTATACTCGATTGCAAAAACCAAAGATTTAAAATATAGTTGTGTCCTCGTAATTAGATCGTACAAAAATTGTGCTCGCTTAAAAAGTCAAGCTCACATGTTAGATAAGAGCGACAATGTAAAATTTTCAATATGGGTAAGATTTTAAAATAATGATGGAATAAAAAGTATAGAAGGTGAGATGTAGATTGTGAGCTTCGAGCACTCATTTGGCGAAACGCAGTAATTGTGTTAATAATTAAGCCATTTTCTTGTAGAAATATGGTACTTCTATGGAAGAGCTGACTTATTCGTGTGGACAACGTATAATTAGCGTCGCCGGTCTCTGCGTCTCGTAAAGTGTGTGGACAGAAGAAAGCGGGTCGAGGCGATTGGCATGGTGAGGCGGGGATTTACCATACCTAACCCTAACCTGTACAATCTACTCCTTCGGGAGAAATACAGTCACGGGGCTACATATTTTCTGATATTCAACATATTAGTATTAGCGCTAGTAATGACTATTATTTTGGTACCATTGCTAAACACACAAGACACGTATTAGGTCTGTTGTCATTCCCGATAGGATTTTTTTGAAGCCGCATCCTGCATCTGTAGGTATTTCTGTGTCATGGTAGACTTTGCAAATATTCAGGTGGTATACAAAGAACCCTCAGACTCAGACCCAGGCAGAAACAACTATTTGTGAATCACACAATGTTTTTGGATGACATTACCGTTTTTCGAACATAGTGCTAGATTCAGTGTTGCTATTGAGAATTTCTGGACAATTATTTATCTGACCAGAAATACACAGTTGCAGCTCATAACGATTACCGCCAATACAAATAACTACGAATAAAATAGGATAACAAAATTAATTAATTAAAACTCCAACAAAACTTAATCGCTTACCAAGCAATCCAATTAGTCCGTCGATCGCAATCACTGCGCACCGCTGAATGTAGACGAACCCTAAATAATTACGCCTTTAAACCAGTTTTGATTAAACGTTAGGGACTAATTGCATTTATCCGCTATGCATCGCTGTATTTCGTTTGCATTTCGTATTACCTATGAATCACATAATTTTTCATCTAGAGTTATTGCTGCCATCGGCGCCGGTGGTAGCAAATTTAAATGTAGTGAAGGTCTTGGGTTCGATATCCGGTTCAAAGTATACTTTGAACCGTTGTATGTATTTACAAAAAAAAGTATATGTGTATGTGTAAAAGTATATGTTGTATTAGAATATATATTATAATATATTCTAATATAAAATATATATTTTTTTTGTAAATACTTACATAATACCTATACTTACATAGAAATACCCAGACCAAGACAAACATCCATGTTCATGCACACAAATGTTTGACTTGCGCGGGAATCGAACCCGCGACCTCAGGCATGACAGTCAGTTACACTAACCACTACGCCATCGAGGCTCAGACTCATTATTAAAAAAATCGCATTATTTTTATTTATTTAAATTTTTTGCGTCTCGGGATAGTTCCACCATTAGCGCAGCAGCCGAGAATGCGACTATTGTTGTTGTTCTATTCCCCGGTTAGGTAAAGTAATCATGGTCAAGACAATTTCTTTGGTCTAGTACTATGTCCGGTAAAACATAGCGGGCAAAAAGTGAGTCTGATACACCTCCGCTTGCCCATCAAAAATATACAGCTATGATAATATTGTATAGTAAAACAGAAACGTTTCTAAAATCAAGACTCCAATATTTGTAGTCCCGCCACAAAACCGCTCCTCGTTTCCCAATTTCTACGCACCCTCAGGCACTAATTGTATCAATTACTGCGACGTGGTGGCAGCTTCGACGTCGGGTTAGGGTGCTTTGTAGTCAGGGAGAAGGGATGGAAACAAGGTATTGCGGTAAAATGGAATGTTTTATTTTCGTGACAAACAGAATTTTAACACAATAATTATTGTCGTACAGTAGTTTAATAGATTGAGACATGTTCTTCACCTCGATAGGGCTAATTAATGTGACTGATAGCTGTAATTAATGTGACTGTTGTGCATAAAGGTTTGCTTCCCGGGTCATGGAAAATATTATTATTTTTAAACTCACAGTAGCAGCACAGATAGAATTAAGACATTGTGTACGTCATTTTATTTAGTCTTTCGTAATATTTATGTGTTGTGTAAAATTAAGAAACCTCTTGCGGACTAGCTACGTAATTGATTGAGCTCGTGGTGGAATTTTGCAATATTCCACAACGTAAATGTTAGTCAAACACGGTAGCTCAACATGCCATCGGTAAAGAAAATACATACCTACGCATAACTATAGACAAGTAACTAAAGTAACATACCTACGCATAACTATAGACAAGTAACTAAAGTAACATACCTACGCATAACTATAGACAAGTAACTAAAGTAACATAAAATGTTAATAAGCTGCCTATATTTGATTTTAGTTCTATATTATTATCTTTGTAGATAGGACGAGCACCATATCCTAGGTAGAACAATTTCTCTTTGTGTGACTCTATTATGTTGTAAAAATATTGATAGTTTACAGAAGTATACATAATATTAAAATATCTTTAGATTTAAAATCTATGATATCAACTAATTAAAATATTTGAAAAATTGCCAACGTACAACGCAAAAATATATGGAAAGAATTACGATTATCATTTCAATAGAAAGATAACTTTCGGCAAGAATATAATAATAATATTCAACCACATACACACAACGCCATCTAGCCCAAACTAAGCAGAGCTTCTACTATGGGTACTAGACAATGGATAAACATACATATATAATTTTTTTTGTAAATGCATACGTATTATACATAGAAACACTCAGATCAAGACAAACATCCATATTCATGCACACAAATGTTTGACTTGTGTGAGAATCGAACCCGCAACCTCAGGCATGGCAGTCGGTTACACCAACCACTACGCCATCGAGGTTGCCCTGTGTGGTTGATGTCTACTATGTGTGTTATAATTTTTAGATAGAGTTTTAGTCTCGACTTTTAATTATTATCCTTAAATATGAAGCTGTCTGTAACAATATAACCCTGGCTCTACTAGGATGCCTAAGTACCTACCTCTCTGCCAGCCCTCTTGCTACCCCACACCCGTGCAACCTTACACGCCAGTAATACCTCTCCTATAGTCACCGATAACCATGCTGCTAGGGTTGCCACGTAATTGCCCTAAGTAATAACAATTTTCATAACAACCTTCAGTAAAAGTCTGCCCAAATTATAGGCAAATTATACGTTATTATGGGAATTATATGAAAATTATAGGGAGTTTTCTTTCAGCTTTTTACGAGGCACGTGGATAAACGGTGCTTGTTAAATGTGGTCTTGAAAGTTGCAATAATTATGTTAAACGGCAACATTGTGGATTCCACGGACGACGTGACGGTTTAAGTGGTTGTCTCGCCACTGTGCCGAGTTGTGGATTGGATCTCCACACGGGTAAAAAATTGTATGCTCTACAAATAGTTCACAGTTCACTATTTTGCCGAATTTTGCATATACATACTTTTTCAGAAAAGGATACAAGACCTTAAATCCAGAAAAAAGTACTGTTCCCGAGTTATAGGAATTTACATCCTTCATATTATAGAAAGTATGATATGAAATAGAAATTTAGTTGATACCATAGATATATTTTTACAAGCAGCATAAGACATGACTATGGCATTAGCATGTATATCTATCTCCAAGGGTGGGCAAACGTGTAAGACTGCAGCATATTAACAAGTTAACATTATTTTCTAAATAATATTTGAAAACCGCGCATTCACGTACCATGCTCTCATATCCGTGTAAAATATACATAAGATTTCTCTCATGTCGCTATACATTGCAGTCTATATTCGTGTTCGTTAAACATAACTTACGTGTCTTCTAAACAGAACGAACGATGTATACTGACGTTTAATGTTTATATGCAGGGATTGCGCGAAATTGGATTTGGCTGTTTCGAATTTATGAATGTTGATGGCGACTGAAAATTCTTTTGTAGATGTGTTTGAGATCTTGGAGAGGGAATTGAGAGTTTCAAGTATGTTTTTAATGGAATTGAGTATTGGGAAAAGCTTTTTATGCATCAAGGGTTTGTACAAAATACAATGATTTGCGATAATCTTTGTCAGAAAGCTGAATGCTTTTTATTGTGCTGTACCGATACAATTTAAATGAAAATGAAATTTCAACGTGTCTGGTGATACTCTGTCTTTACAAAGTTTCTGATTAGATTATATTCTGTAGTAGGTATAATTCAAAATGTCTCTTATTTATTTTCTATATTACCTAGAATTATTACTATTAATAATGATGTGTATCCCCAGAGGTGTATATACCTACCCTGTGCCAGCTACATATTCAGTTCCTACGTAACATAGGGCTCGTAAACTTGACACAGACCTTGTTTAGTATTAGCGCACCACACTGGGCTAATGCGGATAGGTATATTTCACATAATATCTTTGAATGAAAAATGGAGAAGTTTTAGACGTACAGGATTCCTCACAACCTTTTTTTGTCACTGTTAAAGCGAATCATAATTAACTATTTAATTTGCTAATATTTCAAAAAGTCAAGTAGTGAACCGTGTGTGGCAGTTCAATAGTATCTAAATGGTTCTATTATTTGTAAATTACTATAGAACAATAAATCGTGTGCTAGACTATATAGTAAGGTTACATTCCGCAGGGTGGCGCCTGTGGCTCGGTGGGGCTCACTCCCTATTTATGAATATTTGATATGTAGCCGCGGGCTTGACTCGAAGCGTGTACCGCACCCGTGTTGTGGCCACCGAGTTGTACCAAATATATTGATCCATTGTAGATGTTCAAAAGTTATTTCTCGTTTATACACAGCGTAGTGTTGTTTAGCTTAGAAAGAACATAACATATGCTCTCCAAAATTGAAAGTTTATGACCTTGTATCATTTAGGTAAAATTATTATATCGTTTACTATCCCTACTTATCGTGAAAGTTGAGTTAGATTCCAGACAAAATATCATTAGGTTCTCCTGTTGGCGAATTTAAAAAATAGTAACAGCACTGCTCACTGTAGACGGCAGACGTCGCCCCTTATTACATGGGAAAGCGGCAAGTGAATTACTACCCCTTCGGATTCACACAAATATGTATAAGTATATTTACGTATACAGTCTTACATAATAATGATTTATATTCGAAGAAATAAATGTCAATGATAATATTTTATTGCTCTAGGTTATCTTTATTAATTTACTTCAAAGGTAAAGACTTCAACATAAAACAAGCTTTCAACAAATTATTCATACGTAAACATAAGTAGCATCGTCTTTGCCGTTTAAGCGAACACGTATCAAGAAAAGCAATTTCGATTCTAAGCTATAGGTTGGAATACATTGAAGTGTTATTTATTATTTATATTCAGCGAAACACGGCGCTTGCCAGCAGTCAGTGTAATGGAAAATATCGATCAAACAATTTTCAGAAAAGGATATTTCATTCGATACACGGCGCGGATTCGAAGAAGCAATTTTAGTTTTCTTTGTAATCTATTTGAGTGTTTCACGTAGTATTGGGAATATAATAGTTTCTAATAAAAGTAATGTTTTAGTGTTATGTTCAATGTGTAACAAAATACTTGATCCATTGTAGTAGTTATCGTTGTATTACTGGCAGACGAGACAGTGGTTTATTTGATGGTAAGCGGTAACCGCTGCTCTTTAACATAGTGGTGTTTACTTGGCGTCACATATACTATTCCTAGAAAACACAACGAACCTGCTGGCTACTGTAAACCACATATTATGCGGCACACAAATGCACAGTCTGCCTAATGTTACCATTAGGCTTTTACGAAAGCTTATGTAATAGGTACAGAAGCAAGGGATAGAAAAAGGAAGGAAAGGGACCGAGAGGGTGATTGGGATACCGGTGCTCGTATACTGCTCCCTTAAGTCAGCATTCTGTGAGATGGTAGTACTTTCCCGGCCGAGTGCTCCATTTATGTTGAAACCAGCAAGGTTCTAATATTACAGAGTACCTTTTTAACTACCTAACCGTCAGATTGATCGGTAGACGGTATCCGCTTATCACATCAGAAGCAATACCAAATAAAACAGTTAAGCGGCGGATAGTATTCTAATAATTTTGAAGTTGATTACTATCAACAAACAACTAACATCGCTGTTAATTGGCAACGTGCCCATAAGACTAGCAAGATTTAAGGTTATATCGCTTAACTTACATTTACTTGCAAGTAAAGAATACTGAATACAGTTTGTTCTGGTCATAATTACAAGCAGTATCCCCCAATTATGCACTAACAACCAAATCTAAAATCTCAATAATCATAAAACATTAGCGAGCCCTTAACTCGAGGGGTACCGACCCTGTCCTACCCACTTGCTGTGACAACCCGTGACAAATGTGACACGATAACCGAACTGCAACACCGCCGGTCGTGTGCCGGCTGTAATTCGACACACCGCCAGCTCGGTTCATGGGGGATAATATGAGATGTAAAGTGGTAGCACCGTTTTGAGTGGCTTGATTGTGAAAACATTAAAATATAGGAGACAAGTAAATATGATGTTTATGCTGACATTAGTTGTTACGGCTCTGTAGTTTTAGAGCTAGTTGCCAATACTTCTTTTGGGTAAAAGATACCGTTGTTACGAATGATTTGAGTTAAAGAACCCTCTCTCGCCAATTATTAATATGGAAGACTGGTCTTTGTCAATTATTTGGGTAGAAGGGTCACCGTTGTGAATTATTTATTTGACTAAAGGAGCCTATCGTTGTAAATTATTTGATCAGAACTCGAATAAGCAGTCAGGTTAAAAAGAATAGCCGTAAGTGTGGTGATGGTTACTGCATTGCGTCAGGAAGACTCACATCACCTACGTTTACTTTCATGCCAGCCGGCAACCAATCACATGTAAGTGACCATCAGTCGGATGATATGCAACTTTACAGCGCAGTATTGCAAATAAAATATTATATGTCCGATTGTTGTGACTGGCTCTCCGCCCGGCATTTAATGTTGTATAACCCTTTATATAAATAGTTGTATAATTTTGTATAGTTATGTCAAATTTGGGTAAAAGTAGTAAAGCTTTCGGTTCTAGAAGTAGTTACCCTGACTTAAACACTCACACTATAACAGGGGTCATAGTGAATAACTCTGAATCCATCAAAAAAGAGTCGACTTACTTCCAGACAATCCTATTACGTGTGACCTGATACATATATGTATGTGACACTTCTGTTCAAGATTTCGCGGTTACACAAGCGAGATACCAATATAATGAAAATTAATTGCCCCAGTGTAGGGTACACTGGGGCAATTAATTTACACAATTCTAACACCAGTCCACGATATAACAATAATTCTGTCGGCCCCGTTTCGTATTCGTGTTCCCTCGTCACGTAATCTCGTTCGCTATTTATCTCGTCACAGCTACGAACGTACTATGGTCCGTGCGGCCCCACTCTCCCCTCGAATACATATCTCAGCGGTCCCGACGTGACAGGAATTTATTGAGACGTTTTTCTACTGGTATTTCGTGTCGAATCTCAATTATGTTTCAGCTTAAGATTATCTGGGGATTGGTGTAGATTCGAGATTGTGGTATTCATAAAATAATAAGTTATGTGGCAACATTTTTTAAACATGTCTGTAGCAGAATCAAATAGTACAGCATTTTTCTTTAAATACATTATCAGTAAAAACATTTTCTGGCACCGTGCAAGGTAGACAATAACCGCTTCGCATCCAGTTACGTAAGACCAAAACCATGGGTAACGAAATAAAGGTGTAATTCACCTCTACACTTTCGGGTATATAAGTGTGCGATTATGCATGTGTGTAAATTACAAATACTTGTGAATCACCGAATGCAATCAATATTGCTACAACTCGTGACTTCATAAACCCACAGTTTCTAAACTTTTACTACAATAAATATTATAACACCCATGAATCAGAATATAATATCATCCCCAAATATCCATTACTTATATCTCGATAAAATCTATACTAATATTATAAAGCTGAAGAGTTTGTTTGTTTGTTTGCTTGAACGCGCTAATCTCAGGAACTACTGGTCCGATTTGCAAAATTCTTTCAGTGTTAGATAGCCCATTTATCGAGGAAGGCTATAGGCTATATATCATCACGCTAAGATCAATAGGAGCTGAGCACCAATGAAGAATGTTTCAAAATCGGAGGGTATTTTTTCCTTTTGAGAGCTTCCGCTGCGTGCGCTGCGTAAACAGTTAAAGTTTCGCAAAAATCATGTATGACAGAATTGTTTCCCTTGAAAAGTTCTAAAAAAAGTCCGCGACAGCATATGTCTATCTTTTAAGGTTGGCTCACTATAACCATTTTTATGCTAACCAAATTTGTTCTAAAATAATGCATTACTTGCGAAGGTATTATTATAAACATGATATTAATCTTTATCCAAATAAATACGTTATTCATCACAAGTATTTAATTTAAAACAAAATTGTCCTTTACATCATTCGATTTCAATGAATATCTCGCAGTTTTAAAATAACATTGCAGCAAAATAATTACCCATTACAGACATAGTACAAACGATGTTTCTCCTGGTTTATTTTGCGACATTACTACTGGTTCGACTTGAAAAATTCTTTTAGTGTTGGATAGCCTATTTATCGAGGAAGGCTATAGGCTATATAAAATCACGCTACGACCCACGGGGGCGGCGCAGTAACGATAAACGCGGGTGAAACCGCGGGAACATCTAGTAACATATAAAAATAAATGTTTTTAACTACTACGGTACGGTTGTATCTAATTGTATGCATTTCACATAATTAAATATTTGTAACTAAAAATAATTTAGCTGAATTAAACAAAAAATAAATAGCCGTGGCTTAAGATTTAATTAATGTGAAGATATATTTAAGAAATAAGCTACAAATCAATATCGCACACATTGTTAATATTTTACTGAAACGCGAATAATCGCAACATATTCCATACAATTAATTATCAGCACAAAATTACAACATAATCGGAAGCGAAAAGAATCACACTTGCAATTTAACACCCTTTCCTTATCGCCCCATCTTCCCCTAATATCCGCATATCCGAGTATCCGCGTATCCGCATTGTTGCGGGTACAACGCCAATAAATGTAAGCTAAGGGTGAGTTGGGCAATATTTATCCACAGGAGGGGACCCGTTCATTAAAACCGGGATTAGGTTTGTTGGTGACGTCATTGTTTGTGTTTTACATGCTTATGTGTTAAGTGAGCATCGAACTGGAACTGTTCCTTTGAAAGTCTCGTTTTGTTAAACAAATGGGCCTGAAGTGAGTTTGTGCTGTTCATTTAAATTAATAGTAATAATTGTGATTGTATTATACGTTATCGGTTTAAAAGTATTCATGCATTTCCTGGATATTGATTAGATGTGAATATTGCCTTTTAAACGAGATGGGTGTAAAAACCCAGGATTCAACCTCTTCGTCTTAAATGTAAAAGTAATGAAAAGAAATGACCCCTATATCTCGGAGGTCTTTTGACTCACAGGGCCCATGTTCAAACTCAACCGAGGTATGACCCCAAGGTGTCTGTCTGCATACCAAGTTACAAGTCAATATTTTGCCATTTAAAATACATGTGACCTTGTGACTCCTATATCTCGGGGGTCTTTTAACCTGCAGGGCCCATATTCATACTCAACTGAGGTATGAGCCCAAGGTGTCTGCACACCAAGTTACGAGTTAATCGTAATAGTGGTTCCGGTGCTATGCTTGTCACTAACAAACTGTCACAACAGATAGACACACAGTCCCACATAGTGTTTTCATTAACCTCTTCGAAGAAGACTCGGAGGTTAATAACACACAAAATATTTTCATTCAGCTTCGAAACAACAAAAGCATGTTGAAATACACATGAATTTATATCCATATTTCCATGCGTCATGTTCCACGAGCAACCCGACGCCGGTTGTAACAACCCTCATGGGAACAGCCAGGTGAGTCAATATGGAAATTGTAATAATAATATTATATAAGTAAAACGTTGAATTACAAAAGCAGGCTATTAAGGAATTAACTGGACCGCAAAGAAAAAGGGTTCAATATCTTTAACAGTACCTGAAGTACTTTTAAAGATACTGAAGATTTTTAAATCAAACGGCAAACAATTATCTAATTTGAACTATTTTACATTTTCAGTTTTTATACAATTATCAAAAATAAATAAAAAGGTTTTATATATTATTTTATGTGGCATTAAATATTCTTTAATTTAGTTTTTATTTCATAAAGCTAGGTCAGGTACTTTTCAAGATATTGAAGATTTTCTAACCGACCCTTTTTCTTTGCGGTCCAGTGTATTATAATATATCGTAAACGATGATACGGGTTTGTATTAGTTTGCCCACCTTAAATCATTTATTTAATCAATGATCTACATAAACCGCATCAGACATTATATTTTGTCCACTGCCATCATACTAGCGATCTGCATATCAGATAAACTCACGCCATTATATCTCCAAAGAGGACAACAGAGGTGTATTAACACCTAGATTTAGGTAGTTATATGGCAGTCGTTATTGCGAGAGTGTCGACACAAAAGATCCCACTGGGTCGAAGTGTCGCCGGTCTGCACTGACTGGCCCCCACACATAAAATAAGATAAGATAGGTTCTAGGTAATAGGGTCTACTTTTTCCCTCAACCAGGCTTATTTCAAGACACCGTAAGTCTATTGAGGTATTTTAATTAAAAACCCTAATATATCTTTCGCTTGTATAAGAATTGAACCACGCTATCCGCAAGGCATTAAGTTACACGGCTCTTTTAGTAATAATTAAACAAGCGATACATAAACTAATCAAACATAAAAATCCAAAGACTTCCACCTCACACAAAGCGTATAATGTACAATATTGTCAAAACATTCACAAACACATTGAAAGAAATGATCCGGAAAACATTACGGTGTGTGTCGTGTCGAATTACTATGATTATTATAGACCCACAGTGGGTCCCGGCAAGGCGGGGACCGTGAAATATCTATGAGATGTCGAACCATTATGACACAATAATATTTGCAAGATAGCCGCTCCCCCTTGCGACGTTTATCATAACACAAGGACGGGTGGAATATTGTGAGTATTTTCTCACGCGATTTGTTGCCTTCGCATGTTTTTATAACGAATGTATGTTTGTGATTTGTGTGATCAGAATAATGGATTGATGGTTGACAAGGACAACATAATATTTTGGTTATGTCTTGAAAAGTTACTTATGTGATACATTTTGATGTTTTAATTTCATATAATTAGGGCCGAGTTGATTATCGTTTGTCGAACATCACATTTGTCGAAGACATTGTTAAGTTATGATATGAAAATTTACTAAAATAATATGTTTTGATACCTTATGGTGGATATTTACGTTTATATTTACGCTTTGGTCGTTAGTAAAGTGAATGAACAAGTAGCATATAGGAACCTATGGAGTGGAGTTGTAGATGTAGTTTAATTTTTGAGGGGAAAAGGTTATGTGTCATGTACGTACATAAATGTTTTTCAATTAGTGCTAACAATTTTTGCGTCTCCTTTACAATTTTTTATTAATTCGTCTAATTTTATAATTTGAAATTAGGGTAAATATTGTAAAAATTTTGATTTCGAGAATAAGTTCGATAGGTATGAGAGAACTCGTAAGTAGAGACGACAGATCGATACGAATTAAACATTACGATGGAAAATATTTTAGCAAATACTGGGCATTGAAATTTTTTAAACTCGAGGTACTATGGCTACAAAAAAATAATGGTCAGAAAACAATTACAACAGACCACATAAAGTAACAGTGGTCCAGACATCCCTCCTCTCCCCTTGTTAAATTAGCCGTCAGTAATATGTCGGTGCTGGAATGATTTGTGGCGTTCGCTTCCGATAACGACGCTGCTAATAGTTCCTTGTAGGGAACCAGATAGGGGCCGACTTAAACGAAAAGGAAAATTGCTCAAGAAATTGGCACTTTAAAAGGTCTGAGTGCGGCTCGTATGTAAAGGGAATGGTCTGCACTATCAAACAATTTGTTATCCTTGAAATAAATAAGCATTTTTAAAGAATCTTGTCGACCTTGTCGATAGTGAATATATATAGGTTATATATAGGAATATATATAGGATTGACTTTCTAGAGACTTCCTTAGGCTTTTTTAAAACCTACCTGTGAAAGTTTATGCATGTAGATATGAACTGCTATCTACACACTTATATTATAATTTTTATTTCTTATTGTAATATATTTTTACAAAAATAATATATTTTATGCTGAAATCATAATATTTTATGTGTGGTGTAATGCGACTTTGCCAGAGTTATTTTTATTCAACAATAAAAATGTTTAGTCCTAAAATGAATCTAAAGCATTCAAATGAAAATTCACTAATGCGTGTATCAATTTCTTCACTTGATCATTTTCCCTCCTTCACACTTCAGAACGTTAATATTTGGAAAATGTATTTTATTACCCAGTACTATCATTTTATAGTAACACTAATGTATAGAAAATCTTAACATCATCTTATCTAAACAAATATCTATACACGACTATACCGCGACATAACATAAACTTTAACGATCAAAATTGTAATAAACCTAACTGATCCAATCATGCCCGTTTTCCCTACTTGACATTTCAATTCAAATTACAAAATGGCAGACGTTCAGCGGAAACTCCCGATCGCATTCGGGTGTGTTCGGGACGTAACGGCTTTATTGCCTGCGGGTACCTCGTTATGGGTACAGAAGGGTAGACCCACTCGAGATTTACGAGATCCAAACCCGTTTTTCGGCTATAAACCTTGTCTGCTTTAGATTCAGCGAGATAGTAGGCCATAGGATCTACGATAACATTTTATATTTATTTTAGTTCTTGAAGAATAGATACGAGTAAATTACTTTTTTGTTCTTATCTTGAGGTTTCATAAATAATATTTCTTTAGTATCAAATCTTCAGCGTGTATAAAAAGTATAATATACATAGATGTTATTGTTCGTATTACGGAAATAAGTAAATATTATAATATGTTACAAACAGAATGAGAATATTTTTATCATCCAAAATATTGTTTATAGTTTTAGTGTAGATATGTGTAAATAAGTACACGTTTTCGTTTGTTTGTGTATCGTGAGGTCCTTGGTTGCACACCTGCTCTAGCTGAAAGGCTGTTAGGCTTTCTATAAAGAAAATCACAACAGTAGCACATTTAGACAGCAATATTTGACTACATTGTCGCTACTGCAAACATTCAATCAATAGCTAGGATATGTAGTGTGCTTTTATATCTATAGAAGTGCTACAATACCGTAGTACAGAAATTGCTTCGCACGACAATCCTCTTCAATTAAAAAACGAAAATAATAAATATCATAAACGCAGATACAAACATGTCTTACATGCGGTCATTAAATTTGCACGATGCTGTAATAAGACACCGCAGTAATTGCTTCGCGTTGTAAAACAGAGGGAGAGACGGGGCAAATGAAGCCATTTCTCTCAGAGAAAAACTTTACAAACTTATTTTCACAGTCAGCCAAGAGAAAAACGATCTTAATAAAAAAGAACACGATCGAAAAGGAACGCAAAAGTGAGGTTGTACTGCGTTTTTTAATTTGCTGTTGGTTACAAGGAAATGGATTCTGTATGGTTGGAATAAGGTTGGGTGTGGGTGCCTGTGTATGTTGGTAGACACAAATGGGCCGGAGCATCCCGTTTCAAGTGATGTGTAGTTTGGTGTAAATAATGATTGTGAGGTAAGCTGAAGCTCTGTAAATTATACTGCTGGTGGAAAAACGTCTGTGAAAATATACGAGACTTTTTGCTAAAGTATTAAAAATGAGTATAGAATTTGGGAGATTATGTGTTCTATGATTACCGCGATAGATGGCGCTTAGCGTTGTCTGTAATGGTTAAAGAGTAAAAGTTTTGTGAGGCAGGGTTATGAGTAGCTAAGTTGGCATTAAACTGAATTTTATAGCTATTTGAAACATTATCAAATGGTTTTTCGTCTAATGGGATTGGTTGAGGTCAGATTATTAATTTCATCCGTTACAGTCATAGAGCATGGAACCATATCATACCAGCTTCAGCTCTACTACATGTGCACCGCTGTCATCAATTCGCACATGTCAGAGACAACTATACACGGGATACAAATAATACACTTATGTTGTAGAACTGACGGCTGGCTGCGCCCGGCGCCATTCCTCACTCTCACCAATATTATTATTTCTTTCGTCTCTAGCAGAAGCATGCTACGCAGTATTTTGTACTCTATGGACTTCCGTGACGTCATACATTGCACTATAGCATGTTAAAATGAGCACCTCTAGTAGGTAAATGAGTAAGTAAAAAGTCGTTTCTTCGATACAGAACTTCAAATAGAATTACCTCGAAACGTAACATATGCCGTTGTAAGTAAGTGCTTGCTTTAGGAGTACTTATGACCTAGTAGCCTTGTGACCGTTAAAGATTGCTTGTGGTTTAATATTTTTCTATTTCAATAGTCTTGTGGTATAAGTTTGAGTATGGGTGTAAGGTTTCAAGTTTCCGGGTTGGGATAAATGTTATTTTTCTGTTACAAAATTCGCAGTAAACACGGAGTCTGGAAACTTGTCCAATAGCCAGCTATAGCTCGCTTTCTATTACGTGGGCGTGGAACCTATAGATTTAGTTTGCGAAATGTGGGTATAATACCTACACCTCAGCTACACGTCGAGAATTTCAGGCGTAAGTCCATTTATCATAAAAAGAATCCAGCACTGATTGTGGTTTACTTATAGCATAAAGTATAAGGTAACAGAAATTATAAAAAAATCACATAGGCAAAGTGAATTTCTGGTGTGACTTAAATCTTATTTGACTTTGTTTATATACATAGTAGATTTTGCCCGCGGCTTTGCTCGAGTTAATATAGATTTTATCTATAAATTTCTATACCTTGAAAACAGTACTTTTTTTGGATGAAAGGTACCCTATCTCCTTTTTTGTAATCCTGACAACGTGTATGTAAAATTTCATGATGATCGGTCCAGGGGTTAAGGCGTGAAAGCGTAACAAATAAACAAACTTACATTTGCATTTATAAAGAATAGTTGGGATTCGGATATATATTTCCAGGACCGGTAGTGTATGACATTGGAATCCCATAATTTCACCCGTTACATTTGTGAACATCTCTGCTTAACCCATCGCAGATATCCACGCGTGAAGTTAACAACAAATGTACGAGATGTTATGTAGATTAAAACAAGATTAAAATAGGTTAAAGTCTCTGGTATTTGTATTTATCTACTGAGATTGAAATACGTTGAAGGGATAACTTACGCGGCTCTGATGTATTATGTATTGAGTGTGTTTGTAGGGAAGGTCGGAGGTCGGCACCCCGGGGGTGGGAGGTGAGCTCGCAAAGTGGATACAGCGATCAAGTGTACCGAGGTAACGTTTCTAAAATAGTTTCTGGGTCGCTTTACGGTAAAATTGCTGAGGACAATTATGATTATCTTCGGTCTGATTTTGACAAAAATGTACTATAACAAAACGTATGAATTTTTCCTTTAAAGATAGAGATACTGAATGCCATAGACTGCTCCGCAAAAGTCTTGAATTCGATGGTACGCACTTTTAGTAATCAGAAGTTGTGTATGTTAAATTTTACCATCACTAGCTAGTAAGGAGTAAGTAAAACTGTTTCAGGACATACTGGTTGTATGTCTGAGAGTTCTACATACATACATAAATCTATATGTTCTAGATGGCATGCTTAGTCCTCACTGAGCTAACAGAGTAAACCCCGATCTCAGACTGAGATGAGGTCCGTAACCAGCAGTGTGACAGTTTATAAGTAGGTCTGATATTATTATAATTTGTTTTCATTTGCCCTAACATTTTACGGGAGAAAATTACGCTATCCTTTAGGTTGACTCGTAATCATGGGTGCAACATGCAAAGGCCTTTCAAGATTATTAATCGATAATTCGACGGCCTTGATGGCGTAGTGTTTAGTGTAACGGACTGCCACGCCTGAGGTCGTGGGTTCGATTCCCACACAAGTCAAACATTTGTGTGCATGGACATTGATGTTTGTCCTGGTCTGGGTGTTTCTATATATATTTAGTTTCTGTATGTATTTACAAAAATAAGTATATTATGTATGTTTATCCATTGTCTAGTACCCATAGTACAAGCTCTGCTTAGTTTGGGCTAGATAGTGTTGTGTGTATGTGGTAGAATATTATATTATATTAATTATAATTTGAAATATTTATGATGATATTATGTTCATATTACATAGACTGAATATAATATACATTTTACATATCCATAGCTGACGAACATAAGTATGGCCTGCTGTTAAGGTGCTACAGGAAACAATTTATAGGCATTCTCAAAACTTTAGGCAATTTCACCTAGTTTGTCCCTAATTACGTAAGGTAGAAATTCAGGTGTAACTACATTGATCGAAGCTCATGTTCCCTTGGGAGATTACGCAATACACCGGTTTTGATAGGCAGCGCTTTGGCAGTTCTCCAAGCCACTTACACGTAAGTGGAGGGGTCGAGAGTACTACACAAGTGACAGTTGTTGTGTGCACAGATAGAACACGTTCCGAACTCCCACGTACGTAGCGGATGACAAAAAACTGGCCAAGTGGCTATACTAATTTTAGATGTTTAAAATTAAGTATTTAGCATTTTTCTGTCCAGAAGTATAAGTAACAGCACGAATTATCAGGCCGTATTTCATTAAAAATAGTATCACTCAACTATTTTTAATGAAATACGGCCATGACTCTGTAGGCTGTGGCGTAGTTAACTTTAGGCAGTAAACCACAGAGGTAATAGACAGGGTTTGCTTGAAGGTTAGCAGTTAAGGTAAGTGGCTAGTAGAGCCTCGCTGATTTCAGCATGAATGGGCCGGCTCGACCGGGGAAGATTCTCTCACAAAATATCGACGTGAAATACCAGTATTCCTACTGTTGTGTTTCGTTCGGTGAGTGAGAGTGCCGCAGGCCCAATCACCCCCTTTCCCCCATCTCGCTCGTTCTCCTTCCCACTTCCTTTCCTAAAGGGTCGGCAACGCGCTAGTGATGCCTCTGGTGTCGCAGGCGTCCATAGGCTACGGTGACCACTTACCATCAGGTAGGCCGTATGCTTGTTTGCCACTTTAGGTGTATAAAAAAAAAACGAAGTCTGACTCTGTGTTTGGTAGATAAAAATAGGCTCACTATAACCAAACTTTGGCGAAATATGGACGTGATAAACCTCAGTCTACCCTTTCGGGGATATAGGAAATTTTACGTGATAGATGTAGTTTCTTGTTTGTTTCGTTAAAAAAAAAACTCCTGCACTAGGAATACTTCCATGTCTCGCGGGCAACCTCACAACGGCAATGGACACAAAGAACATCCAGACTCGGGACAAACATTTGTGGAACACACAATTTTTTGTC
The DNA here is from genome assembly GCA_963564715.1 of Catocala sponsa. Lineage (NCBI taxonomy): Eukaryota > Metazoa > Arthropoda > Insecta > Lepidoptera > Erebidae > Catocala > Catocala sponsa. Next base: position 27,319,732 of record OY751337.1, on the reverse strand, counting down.
CCGCGTGGGATTCGAACCCACAACACTCAGCGCAGTGGCAGTGGCGAGGCGAACACTTAAGGCATTGCACCATCCGTGTATGCCGTGCATGCCGTGCACACCTTCACACACACACATACACCCTCGCACGCACACACACACACTAACATACGCACACGCACATATACTCATCGTAAACGCAGCTGGTAGAGTGTACTATTGATATATACTTCTGTATTTGTTTCTAAATTGTTTATTTTGTTTCCATTTTTTATTTTTAACTTAATTACTTTTCTTTTATAAATGTTAAAGCTCTAATTTGTTAATTATACGTACCCGTCGTCGGTTCTGCTGAGGAGCGGAGCCACCTATCACAAGCATATTGTTTGCTTAACAGGTGACTCCAACTACCTAAATTGTAAAAATGTACTTTTTTGTTACTGAAAATAAACATTTTTATATATTATTTATCGGCAGTCCCCAAAGACTGCCCCAATATTTTTTTATTTTATCTTGTTAGTAGTGCACCTAGAAATAGTTGTAGAACACTAATTAGGTCAAGAATTATTTTTGAAGCTCGTTAACTAAGCGTGGGCTGTATTTTTTCGTTTTTTAAAGAAAAGCAGCTACTTTGGACCAATCTGACTTTCGATATTCACAAGTGTGACTTTCATGAATAATGTATTTGAATGTTTCAAAGTCTGGAGACCCTAGAGACGTCGCTCTCAAAGATGGATCCAAATCTGTTTACATCGTTTGATTTTCCATCTGATTATTTGAAGACTTGAGATAAGATGTTTAGATTTGTTAGTACAATAATACTTTACCATTGAAATAAATTATATTGAATATTTTATTTAAATTGTAATATAATGTTATTTGTGTTTGAGATCTGGAATTTGATTGTCAGATTGCGACAAACTTTACACATATCATTATATCTGCAACATGGTCATAGGAGATATAGATTTAGCCAACTTTTAGTTTCTTTCTTTCTTTCTAGTGGTTGTTCTGCACAATATCCCTTTAGGAGTACTTTTAACTTAAAATGTTTAATGGTATTCTAATTAATATAAATAGAAAATGAATTAAATCATTTTGTTTCTCGCGTGTGTATAGTTATCATACACACCCAGATTCATGTATATTGAAATACTGCGGTATTTAAGATACGTATTAATTATTTTAATATTTATTTGTTCAATAATTTAAATACATATTGACCATACATTTTTGGCAACAGTAGGACAGTTTCGTAACGTTATATTAAATAACATGATTCATATCCAAAGAAATACAACCCAAAACACAATAAGTAAGTGTAATTAAATACATTTATTCAGCCGTCTAGCGCCTCTGCAGAAATAAACTCAAGCAAAATTTGAACCAAACCCCTTCATCGGATGACCTTATCACTAAAAATAAACAACACATAGTAGAGTTATCAAGTATTCTGAGTGAGGCGACCCTCGAAGCACAAAGGGGAGCGGGTGGATCGCAATCCATGCCCACAGCTTCCACGATCGAGAGCTTTGAGCTAGTCTTGTGTAAATGTGAGCCGTAACTATTACAAGTACTGTGTTATACAGTTTAATTCTATAAAAGTCTTTCTGATGTTTATTAGATGTTGAGCTTTTCAAACTTGCTATTTAATTAAGTTATAGTGAATTTATTTAAGCGAAGATTCAACTGCATGATTGGCGCAAGGGTTTCGTTGTCACCTCTCCAATATTCGGCATTAAGTGTTGTGGGGAAAATGTATGTGATTAATTAATCGTAATTTCGAATCTGGGTATTTGTAAGCCGCCTGCAACACGGAAATAAATCAAAATGCTGCTGATGATAAAACAGATCGACTTTGTATGGTATAAATATATATTACACAGAAGCGCGCGTCATAGCCCTCTTTTTGCCGACGGTACAAAGAAGTTGACTTATTTGGTGACGTTCACAGAAAACTAGCGTAGAACATTATGCGTTTCACCCATTGATTTCCAGAAGCTTACATACTTCCTATTCATTGACTTTTATCCAATCTTCATATCCTTTTTTCTGGATTCAGATACACAGAAGTGATATCTCTACTTTTGCAAGTAATAATAGGCTGTAATAAGATACAGCGACCACTTTACCCAGGCAGGTGGTATTCTTGTTTTACACTTTGTGCCATAAATAAACATCACACATCGAAACAAAATACCTTTACGTTGCTAAATTTAGGGATCTCCACGAGGCATCCTTAGGTTAATATTTCCAATTAAGAGATCTGGGCGTTCTAACCACAGGAAATTAATTCTTGGTGTCGACAAAGGCAATAGCCCAAATACAAGAGCTACTCGTTGATCAACCATGTCTAGTACTTACATAAACAGTTATTTCAAGGGTTCTCGGATAGCATCACAAATGCGTGGCCTTAGGCTTAAATAAATACGACTGGAACCCTTCTACCCCAAACAAGATTACAGCTGACTTACGTAAACTTTTCTCGCTGCGATCCTACCCCCGCCTCGTCACACCCCTCCCCTGGGACTCCCGACATAATCCAGTTTGCCCCATTCTCCTCTCAGAATGGAACGCTACGAAAAATACAAAATTGTTAACTGCTCTTCAAATATTTTCGTATCGCTCTTATTTTGTTTACGTTTCGAGTGAGATTGGATTACCTCAGCCGCAGTTCGAGGTGGGTTTTATTTTTTTAACGTGTCAATTGACTGAAAGTTGGTGTTCGCGGAAATAATGAATTCTTTTGTGTATTGCGAGTTAGAAGTGTTCGTCGTACGAGCTGCGTGTTAGCGTGTTCTGTGAAGATGGATCGTCAGCATGGTAACTGTCGATCGAAGTTTATCTCTTTATTGACAATCTGATATGATTATTCTTTGCTTCAAAAGAAGATTGTCACTCAGAATTTATTTCTATAAAACGTTTATCTTTTATTATCAAATCAATGTACATAAACATTTCACGATGACATAACTCTTTGTGTGATGAAGGCATAAAATACGTTTAGTAAACTTTTACAAAATGGTTGCCTATTACCATGAAAGATAAATACCACTTTACTCAATTGTAAAATTGTTATAATTGAGTGAACAAGAAGGAACTAGTATTTCTAAACAACGTAACGATTAAGCAAAAAGTCATGAATAATTTATTCATTTAGGTTACAAAGTACTGCTAATGATCGTCAAACTTTAATGTTTAGTGGATCTACTAATAACATTTATGCTAGTTGCTAGGTATAGGCAAAAAGTACTAGATACGTAAGGAAAACTAACTTTTGTAGACTATTATCACTTGCAATAAAAGATGGCCGAATGAATGGAAGGACTAGGTATGTGAAGCTCCAGAACCCACCGAAAAGTAGAAACAACTATACTACTCGTAGATGTTATACAATAGGATGGTAATCCATTGATCAAATCAGCTCATCTTTATTAATATTATAAATTAAAATATGAGTTTGTTTCTTAGTTTGTTTATTACGCTTTCACGCCTTAACTTGTCGACTGCTCATCATGAAATTTCGCATACCTACACGTTGTTAGGGGTACAGAAAAGGACATAGTGTATCTTTCATCCAGAAAAAGTATTGTTTCCAAGCAAAATCTATTTCGTAAGAATTAGCAATGACGTGCTCCACTACTCATAATCTCCTCTTTTTAAAGTCAAATAACAAAAGTTTAAGTGTCGAGACCAATCAAGCATTTTTCACCCACCCAACCCACATACATTGTACCCAGTGCTTGCATGTGTGAATGCCGTGACTGTGCCGTGGCGGGTTCAAGTGCGGCGGGGGGCCGGCAGCGATACGGCACGAACGAGTACACCCGACCTTTTGTACCCTCACCGTACATCATACAGACATGGTTTTTAATTGATTTCGTGCACATTCGACGTGGAGTAGACCGATATTGTAGCCGTGTGCTGGTGAAGTAAAAATGGATTGATTAGATAGGGTTCAATTCGTGATGTTAGCTCGTTTCTGAATGGCGCAGATTAATTTTGCTTTTTTGTTAGTACTTTTTTTCGGGATAGCTAATGTTTGTTTTAAGTGCGACGCTAGGTCGGTAGGTAGTTACAAACATTAAGTAATGCACATAATGTCCGTCACTACATTTCTATACTAATATTACAAAGCTGAAGAGTTTGTTGTTTGGTTGAACGCGCTAATCTCAGGAACTACAGTTTCGAATTGAAAAATTATTTTAGTATCGGATAGCTTATTTATCGAGGAATGCTATAGGTTATATAAAATCACGCTAGGACTCACGGGGGCGGTATAGTAGTAGTTATAAAATAAAGTTCCCCGCCGCGTCTGACTGTTCGCGATAAACTCAAATACTACTGAACGGATTTTCATGCGGTTTTCACCAATAGACAGAGTGATTCATGAGGCAGGTTTAAGTGTATAATTTGTTACGGTTGCCTGCGCGAAGCCGGGGCGGGTCGTAGCTTCTGTATAAAGAATACTCAGATATGGAAATGCTTCTTGTGAATCACAAAAATGTATGTTCTATCTGTATGTTCACTTTTATCCTTCTGTATTTTCACTGTGCCATTCGTTTAGTCCAATCCAAAGATGCTCATTTATAAAAATCTGATACAACACTTATATTACTGGCATACAATGAATTATGTCACAAATACCCGCACATCTTTACCGACTCACATTTATAATAATAAAATAATTAAATCATTGTTAAACATAACTACATGATAAAGCTAGAATACTTACGACAAAATCAACCTACCATCCAATATAATTTTGTTAAGCGGTAAATAAATTGAACAAGTTCCAAAAAGTACCAATCAAATAGTATTTATTCAATAAATCTCTACTGTATTCACAAAGGAACTTCAGAAACATAAGGTAGGTAGTTTGACGCACAGCTGGAAGCATATTTGGTTGCTCGGGAGCTGATCAAAGCGCTCAGTGGGGGCTCACAGCCTTTGTGACCTCACAGCGGTACTAGTGATGTGGCTGACAGCTTGTTCTATCAACCTGCTACATTTTGCATACAAAGGTAATAGCTATGTGTATTAGGGGACAGCAATTGTAATTCTTCTTCTTCATCTGCCAGACACAATAGATTTTTAATTATGTCCAGTATTCTTAGACTTAAGCGCAATGGGGAGACCAACAGACTGCAATGCAGAGGGTCTCGGGTTCGAACATACGTCGCGCACCTCTGACTTTCGGAAGTTATATGACTTTTCGAAATTATGTGCGTATTGATTGACAACTATTGCCTGCTCCGTGCCTCGGAGAGCACGTTAAGCCGTCGGTCCCGGCTGCCATGAACATCTATAGCAGTCGTTATTGGGAAGTTAGTGCCCTCTAATATCCTGACACTAGTCTAGCCTTAGGATATCGTTAGCCTTCGGGTTATGGAGGTCAGATGGCAGTCGCTCCGTGTAAAAACTGATATCCAGTCAAATCCGGTTAGACTAGAAAGCCGACCTCAAGTGACTTGGGAATAATAAAGGCTAGGGAGAAGAATATTCTTAGACATAACAGATCAATTTCCCTGTTAGGAAAATGATAACGGCACAGGACCTGTAAAAAATAGAAGACATCTTGATTGTACTACCAATAGTATGGCTGCAAGTTCAATTGCTGATCTGAGCAAGTTATATTGATCGTCGGTTCTTTTAAAAGATGTTAAATAGCGCGGCGTCTGAAACTGCAGAGTAGACAGATACGTCCGTCGCCTTTGTGACGTGTGTTCTATACTTGGCTAACTGCCGGAAATACTATTTTTTTAAAGGTATTAATAATATAGTGTAGTCATGCTACATCTGAGATTCGAAATCATAACTTTAACGAAAAGCTTCTTACTTTATTTGTCGGAAATAGTGGTGAAATTATAACTTCCGTTAGGTACAGATTTCCTGAAGTAGGTACCGTAACTCGGGGTCAATTTGCACCTAATTTAATTATGTTACTCGTAAATGTCAAATACAACACCATCGAGCCCAAACTAAGCAGAGCTGTATGGGTACTAGATAATGGATAAACATACATATGTACTTTTGTTTTGTAAATACATATATGTATATTATACATAGAAACACCCAAACCAAGACCAACATCCATGTTCACTTACGCAAATGTTTGACTTGTGCGGGAATCGAACCCGCGACCTCAGGCGTAGCAGTCGGTTACATTAACCACTACGCCATCGCGTAGAGTGTTAATAAGAGTCCTTGAATCCATATATATATGTTATACATATATATATGGATTCAAGGACTCTTATAATTAAAAGACTAGATATTTTAGACTGCTTTTAATAACTAATTAACAAAGGCACATAATCAGGTACATTAATTTTTTTAAATTATATTTAGCGTAAAATATTCCCTTTGGACGGGATATTTTGCGCCACTTTATAAAATCAACCTTAACTCTTATACAATTAATACCGGGGCGATTATACCCCACATAGTAAACACTAAAACTTTTTTTTAATTTCTCTTTAAAAGTACTTTGCTCCGAATATGAATAGTATTCGGAGCAAAGTATTCCTGGCAGGCGCAAAATCATCCCAAGTTACCGGTAACTTACTTGTCTACAAATTCTGACAGAGTGATTGAGGAAAAGTACGTAAAACCGGTAAAACCATGTCATATTGATTCATTTAGCTCGATCAGTAAGCTCGAAGTCAATCTTTGCAAAATTTGTTTTTTTTTGTAATATGACTCCATATATTACAACAAGGTATACGTTAAGCTCTTTAATCTTTTACCTTGTTGTTTTTAATTAAACCTGTTTCCCAATTCTGTATTTCATCCGTGGAAACATACCACATAACAAACAATAAACAGAACATGTAACTCCATTATTCATTCATATAACTAGAACCAACAATAACATTCGGGAAACGTTCATTAATAAATGAATTTCACCCCACATCGGTATTACTCATGACGTATAGTCCTGCAGGGGCTCGCTTAATTACTATACAAGGTACACACGACGTATCGACCACTATATCCAGCTATAGTCTACACGAGGATTTGACTGAAAGCTGTCCACCAGCAAAAATGATTATATTATTCCATCCAACTTCTAAAACAAAAAAATATTACACAGAAATAAATTCGCAAAGTGCTCCCAAAAAAGCGTATAAAAAATTCAAAAACTCTCCCCTAGACTGGGACAGGTCACTCCCCCCTGCTCCCCCGTGTGCCTCCGGCGCACTCCCGCTCCTCGTCCCGCGGGAGAGGGCACCACCCTTGCGAAATTAACTCGCCCTCACTCACCTGCCCTTTGAAGAAGCCGACTGCACACCTCAATGGTATTTTGGACGCTAATAGTTTTATGGTTATTTTATGAGACGTTTGATAATGGTGGAATCAGGTTGTGACGGTGTTGGCGCTATAGCTATGAGCGACTGAATTTTTCGGCCAATTTATTATCAAATTTGGTAGATCGTTTCTGCTATCGTCTTCGATTGAGTGACAGATGTACAAAATGGTGGTGGCATGTGTCATGTGGTTCCTATTTAGGATAGTGGCTACCTTGGTAAAGAGGAGTATATTGTGCAAATTATAACAATATGATTTCTAAGTTATTCAATGTCTATTATAGCGGCTGACAAAATGGATAAAAGAAAATCTTCTGAGACACACAAAATACAATCCGTTACACAATTGATTATAAAATTTTGAGTGACTGCCTCGCCCTACCAGCATTTCTTATTAGAGACATATACCAGTAGCAAATTATATATACAGGGTATCCCTGAAGTCGACGTCAAGCCGGAATCAGGTAACAGGCTAAGTTACAATAGCTATCAGAAAAATATAAAAAAAATAATCTAAGTTACGTATTTTAAAAACTATAGGCATTTAAAAAAAAAACTAAAAATCTGGATGCTTCTTTAAGCTTTCGATTTTTTCCAATTTATTCGAGATTACATAATAAAAAATAATAATTAAAAAAGTAAATATCTGTAGTAACAGGAGTGAAAAGGCCATCAAGGCGAGTTTTCTGTGATGTATAAGATTTCAATTATGATCATATGTGCTTACAAAACCAGTGAATGCTTCCTGGCACACATATTATACTTTATAATAAATGCAACTTATTAATAACGAAATCCAACCACTGACAAAGCAGGATGACCAGAACTAGAATAAAACTTCAATCGTAACTACTAACCCAAAAATGTTCACCCAGCTTTATCCGCCCAAAGCTAATATTATTTTATGTTCTTGTGGAACAAAACCCATTTAATAGGAACGTTGGAACAAAGGCCGAACGCCCGAAGCGAAGCGCTGACGTACACAGAACGACTCTCAAATTGCTTCTCAAGAATTTGGAACAAATGTCATACAAAAGGCTTAACAGGGAAAGTTTTCCAGTACTCTTTTTATAGGCATCGTGACCAGATTTTTGTGACGTTTTATTGTTGAAAGAGAATTTGTGACAGCTTTCCTTTTGTAGGACATTTTGTTTGAACCGTTTACGGAGCGTTCATTTTCTTTTTCTTGGTAAAAGATACGCTACTGGAGTGGAACTAAAGATATGCTACTAGAGTGGAACTAAAGATACGCTACTGGAGTGGAACTAAAGATACGCTACTGGAGTGTAACTAAAGACACACTGGTTCATGTGGTCAGTGTTTTATTTAGTGTTAGAGATTTTCAAACTAACTGGAGGTCTCCTATTTATGTAATGCCAAACTAGTTGCATAAATATTTTAGTATGAACATAATTACTTTTAACGGTTCTCATAGACGTAACAAGTGTTAGGTGCTCTTTAATGTAACGTGTGACATTAACACTGGCCTACGTGCTGTATATAAACTCACGCATTTCTATCCTTAAGGGTAGCACGTAATAGAGGTCTAGAGAATTAGTTCCTATAGTGGTCCAGATGGACCCCAGGGATCCACGGGAGGCTCGACGGGGTCTACGTTGGCGTGAAAAAAAAATGGGGGTTCACAATTCGTAAGCGGGGGTCCACTACTGTTCGACAAGCTCAGCGACTGTTACTTGTAAAATCTTGCATATTACAAATTCTAAATTACTAAAAAAAATAGGTCCTCCTGTAGAGATTTCATCAATTTTTTTAATTGTATAAACTTGTTTATCTGCAGGGGGTCCACCGGAACCAGCTAAATTTTGAAAGTGGTCCATGACGAAAAAATGTCTGGGAACCTCTGGTCTAGAGCATTGTCGTTTATTGGACGCATAACTAAACTTCTTGGTACTGAGAATTTTAAACCTTATTACAATTTCGCCTGGGGATCAAATCAGGTCCTACGATTAGAACTCAAACTGTACTAACAAGGCAGCAGTGTAAATGACCTGATAGAAAAATCCAATAACATATTACTTAAACATAGAACAGACGACCAACTGCCACGCCTGAGGTCGCGGGTTCCATTCCCGCACAAGTCAAACATTTGTGGGCATGAACATGGATGTTTGTCTTGGTCTGGGTGTTGCTATGTATAATATGTATGTATTTACAAAAAAAGTATATAAGTATGTTTATCCATTGTCTAGTACCCATAGTACAAGCTCTGCTTAGTTTGGGCTAGATGGTGCTGTGTGTATGTGATAGAATATTATTATTATTATTATAATGGCAATAACGCATGTTAACACTTACACTAAACAGCAGTTTTATACAATATTCAAAACTGTTATAACACCATACAATACACAGCACTTTTACTAACGATAAAAGCCAGACATATAAAAATAGAAAGCACTTTCATTACGTAATAATTCCATTATTTTCTTTCACTTTATTTTCCTCACGACATATTGCCATCAATCAACTGACTTTATACAAAGTTTATTTTTTTAAACAGTGCATCTACAATGTCGTGTGGGTGTGCACGCCGCGGGGAGTCCCCCGCCATAGAAATTGCAATTTCATTTCATTTTAATGCGAGTGTTTACCTTCAATATAATCCGGTTAGGGTGGAACACCGGCGAACTACGTTACGTATTAGAAGCACGACTTTTATTTTTACTGGCTAAGCTGATATAATGTTTTGATAAAAACAAGGGACTGACAAGAATTTTAAATAGAAACTGCAACTGCTTTGTTATGCCAATGGTGAAAGTAGGGGCTCCTATAGTTGGCGGTCGTGAGGTCTTTGACTTGATTTTCGGATCGCTTACATGCTTTATCTTCGCTCAGAATTAAGACAATCATAAAAATTATATGATTTCATATAAAAAATGGTTTTTCTGTATCTACACGTAGTCTGCAACTGTGGTAACAGTAGGTAGACTCGTTGCTTATTATGTGAACCAAAACATAACTGCTAAAATGTTACTCTGTTGCCAAAAATAATCCAAAACAACTCGTACGATCCAGGACTCAAAGCCGATCGCCAGAAAGAAAGACATCCAGAGCTCTATAAAACATTGTTTTGAGCTACATACCGGTTTAATAAGAGTGACCGTGAGTTTCTTGCAGGTCCTAACCTTCTCAAAGGCTCAACCTTTTGGCTGTGCATAACAACTAACCAAAATGTAACTTAGGTAAAATCTCTGTGTGACCTATATACTTAAATAAATAATTTTCGACTTTGACTTGACTTTACTTGGTGAACAGGGCTGCTGAAAAGCAACCGAAATGTATAACATCGAGCCTTTCCCGCCATTTTAGCGCAACCGACAAACACCAAATTTTACAGGAGAAGGTTTTTTTAAATATTTTTATACAGAAATGTGTTAATAAAGTAAAATTTGATGTACATTAATGATTATAAATGTCTAAAAATCATTAATGTACATCAAATTTTACTTTATTAGCACATTTCTGTATAAAAATATTTAAAAAAAACCTTCTCCTGTAAAATTTGGTCTTTGTCGGTTGCGCTAAAATGGCGGGAAAGGCTCGACATTCTCGTGAGCGTAATGTTGGCCACATTAGGTACCTATAGTTTTGTTAGTCCATTTGCATTTTGAAAACATATGCAAACAGTACTGCCAACACCGCACCCACAGCGTGGGGTGGTCGTTACTTATTCATTATTCTATATTATTCACGTGAGAGGAGGGTGCCCAGCGCCAACAAATCGATATACATTTGCACACTAACTCCTGGCTAGAAGGTCACATGCCACGCAAATTATGATAAATGGCCATAACACCTCCCTTCGGACTGCCTTATAAACTTAGAGGGCTTTCGTACATGTGTCTTGTTTATCATCTATACTAATACTAGCTATTGCCCGCGGCTTCGCTCGCGTTAATTTAAAATTTGACAATCAATTCGGGTTGTACTCTGCTTGTAATAATAATATAATTTAATCATGACTCAAAAGACACGTGGCGCCATCTATTATCATAAGAACGTTATTATTGTTTTCCTCGGGAACAGTAATTTTTTTCGGGATGAAAGGTAGCCTATGTCCGTTTCTGTATACTTGACAACGGACCTATATGCAAAATTTCAGGATGATCGGTTCAGTAGTTTGGGCGTGAAAAGGTAACAAACAAACAAACAAACCCATTTCCGCTTTTATTTATAATATTAGTTAGGATTAGGATAGTTAGGATTATAAAGCTGAAGAGTTTGTTTGTACGCGCTAATCTCAGGAACTACTGGTTCGATTTGAAAAATTATTTTAGTGTTGGATAGCCTATTTATCGAGGAAGGCTATATAACATCACGCTACGACCCACGGGGGCGGCGCAGTAACGATAAACGCGGGTAAAACCGCTGGAACATCTAGTATAATATATAAAGATTGTTTTCAAGTGTTAAATATACTGCTAAGTGCGCAGTGTTGCAGCGTTCGTCTTGCTACTGTTATTGCATCGGATTCGATTTCACATAAGACATTAATTTGTGGGATCCGAGTTTGGCTGTTATTCGTGTCCGTTGTTTTAATTATTTTACGGTTACGGCATTAATGATAGCGCGAGATTTAATAAATAAAGGAATAAAAAATTTCCATACGGACAAAACTTATTTATTCTATACTAACTTTTGCGCGCGAATCCGCTCGCGTGGTACCTACATAGATAAAAAGTAGCCTATGTTCTTTCCCAGGTTTCAAACTATCTTTGTATCAAATTTCATACCAATCGGTTAAGTGGTTTAGCCGTGAATAGGTTACAGACAGACGGACAAACCGACAGAGTTACTTTCAAATTTATAATATTAAGCAAGGATAATTTGGCAGTTCGAGAGCTAAGCATTAGTCTTGAAACCAAACGTTTGATCCCGCATAAAGTATATTATAGGCAAATAGACAAACAAAAATGTTTTATATAAGTTATCTTTTATATCCCAAAAGTTCTTAAAATTATTTTTTTTACTCAATGTCACATGTTTGCACCCGATCGTTAAGATGGAGCGAGGTTGGATGCGCGCTTCATGGATTTCTCTGTTGAGGAATTCTCTCAGTCTGGCAAAGTGCTCGGTGCCTCCACAATGTGGAACTTAAAACTTAACTGGCTCAATGTGTCACTGCGGACTCCAACAGGATTACATAGACGTGAGTTTAGCTACATTTATTATGTATTATATTTTTTATTTTAAACTAGATGTTATGCGCGACTTCATCTGCGTGTAATTTAACAAATAAGTACTTTTTCTAAAACAAAAGGCGCCTATGTTCTCCTTATAACAACAGCTATCTGCTAGTGTAAGTCCCAATAAAATCGGTTCAGCCGTTTCAGAGATTAGCCGTAACAAACAGACAGACAGATAACAATTTTACATATTGAGTTTTTCATATAAGTACCTTATATACTTTCATATGCATTTAGTAAAAAAGCTGTTATTTTTACATTACAAACAGACACTTCAATTTTATTTATTTGTATAGATTGTATAGGTAAATAGATAACGGGTCTTAATCAAACCGCGAGTCTGAAAACATTTATTCCTTTATGTAAGTGTATCTTTTACATATAATGCATGGATTGGCTCGTAATTCGGGCTATTTTAGAGCCAAGTTTAAAATGGTTGACTCATGAATAGCCAAGTAAAGCACCGAATCTGCTGCATTGCGCTAAAGTTATTTCCGTCCGAATAGCGAGTGCCATAACCTTGGCTCATAGTTTATTTGTTTGAATATTCAGTTATGTTTAGAGCTACTGAATAACTATTAAATAATAAGGACTACAACGATACAATAGCGTTTGAATGATAGCTTTTTCAAGACTCTCATATTGATTTCTTTGCGTTTAAAACGTATTCGAACCACATAACTGGTCTTTTTACACAATTTGAGAAAAGAAAGCAATATTATTTATGCTTGTTCCAATTGAGAAACACAATATTCATAAAAATAATCAATAAACACAAATAATCATTAACAACACACAATAACAAAAATAAAATATAAGTGAAACTAAAACTAAAATCGAATGTCTTCCGACGTGATCAATATCGGAGCCAGTTCTGCATGTCACACGATTTCATAATGTGGGTTTTCAACTACGTTTTCTATTTGTACTCGTATATCCAAAGTACAAAGAAGATATAAACTATTATGCCAACACGGCTTTCAGAAATGGAATCGTATTATTGTCTTTACAATTGCAGATACATAACTAATAAAGTATATTTAAATTAAATGCAAGATATAAAAAAAATACGTTTAAATGCACTACTTTCATTAAAAGCTTTATGTACGGTTTCGTTACCGTACATGTCATGTCGTGCCCCACTTTGGGCGCCACGCACTCCTGAATGAGTTTTACGTTGATAACGTAATCAGCGGACACCGTACGCTAGAGGCATAAAATGTAGTACACAGATTGAACCACAAGTTACGTTTAAAAGTTATATTGTTAAAAGTTAAACTAAAATGTTACAAGTTAATTAATAAGTGTGATCTTTCTCACGGCAAGTGTAAAGTTTTATAGTTATAAATGTACTCTAATGTTATTATGAATTACATCATTATATATCACAGCAATATGAGGTAAATTGCAACGCTCTTGTGTGCCCATTTTAGTATTGCTGCGGCGACAGAATAAGTATGTACGGTAACGAAACCGTACACTTTATCTTTAGTTGTTATAGAAATAAACTTAAGTACTCTGACATAAAATCAATAAAATATATTTTAGCCTTTGTCATAATGGTTTTTACCATATTTTCTGTAAATAGTCTTAAGTGATAAATACAGCTGCTGAGTATATCCATACCTTTGATATACAAAAATATTGTATAATATTTATTTGGCGTAAATTCAGATAGCCAATTAATACCAGAAAAAGTCGGCACGCCGAATTCTATGAATTTATAATTCCAAATACTTTCGTCTTCTGTTTACGCGAATGTTATTCATTGAAATTAAATTACTATGTATATACGGACTTTATCGCGTTGTTTATTTGACACTTTATTACATAATTTAGAAACTTTTATACTACTACTATTAAACTTTATTAATTTTAAGCTTGCTTTTTAGCAAGCTTAAAATTAATAAAGTAATGACCCATGGTCACGGGGAGACCCCATGACCATGGGTCATGGGGTCTCCCCGTGACCATGGCTGCTGAAAAGCAACCGAAACGTCAGGGAAAGTGAACTTAAATACACATAAATAGTTTTAATAATTTAATTAGCTTAAAAATTAGTAAAATTTAATAGTAGTAGTGTAACAGTTTCTAAATTATGTAATAAAGTGTCAAATAAACAACGCGATAAACTCCGTATATAGTAGTTTAATTCCAAATATTTTAATTATTTCAACCCCATATTCAAACCTTCAACCAAACAATACTTAATACGCTTTCTTCTATAGCTTTGTGTAGCGAGCGGTGAGTGTGCAACTTTGACACAAAGTACCACTTTTTTTATAGTATATTAGAATTTATAGCTTCACGTCCGGTGTGCGGGGTTTCTAATTAAATAATGGCTATGGTTATGATTATATTGTCACGGGTTCGGTATGGTACTTAGTGACATTTATTAGTTCTGGTTTGGGCTATGGTTATATAATGTTTGTTAGTGTGCTGTATAAAACGTTGGGGTTTACATCTAAACTGGAGAGACTTGACTGAACGGCTGGCATTGTAGTAGGTTACCTCGCCTGCTTACTCTGCCTGCGTCGGGTGTCGTGGGTTCAATTTCCAAAAGGAAAAATTGTGTGATCTAAGGATAGTTGTTCTGAGTCTTTGTGTGCAGTATATCCGTTGTTTGAATGTTTGTAAAGTATAGAGATACAATACAAAATACGTGTGTACTTATTGTGTATGTATGTGTAAAGTTATGATAAAAATTGTTTAAGCGTGAATAAATTTGGCTTATGTTTAACTTATCACCAGATATAGTAAAATATAACAGTCAAAAATAGTAAATTATCACCAAATTGCACAGCAAAATATATTTAAAGAGATCAAAATAAGTCAGCGGAGTCCTATTTTTGGGTGGGTTTAAGAAGGAACCTAACATAACCTAACCCTTCCGAGACGGAATGCAGTGATTTGAGGCGTATAGGTGCTCGTTATGATATATTTTAGTAAGCATATTTTGCTTCGCAATTACTATTTTTGGTGGTCACTATACATATTTAATCCCAATAAATTTTAAGTAACTTTAATTTATTGTTATGCAGTGCGTGTGCAAATTTGAATCAAAGTACCGCTTCTTTTATAGTACGTGCTTTTAGAATTGATAGCTTCACGACCGGTATTGTTATGATTGGTGTTTTTGTTATATATTATGTGTGTGTATGTATGTGTGTCTGCATGTTACAGCCATACATTTCTCGGTTACTTACGCCCAATTAACGAAATGCCACGTTAAGTTTATAGAACACACGTTCAATTTGTATTGACAATTACTTTTTAAAGGTATGAGACTAATTGTTCAAGACGCGTAAATTAAGGTACTTACGCGGGTAGTTTCGTATATATGATAGTTGATGAAATTGTTCGAGTCCAGTAACTAATGCATGAACTAAAATAAGCCACTCGTGCAGATAGCCTGTATGATTAATTAACACGCGTATGTCGCCCGCGCGAGTTGATAGCTCATATTTACCACATACACTATAGAATCCTAATCCGCAGCGATAGCTCAGTGAGGAGACCAACAGACTGCAATGCAGAGAGTCTTGGGTTCGAACCCACGTCGCGCACCTCTGATTTTCGGAAGTTATATGACTTTTCGAAATTATGTGCGTATTGATTGACAATTATCGCCTGCTTCGTGCCTCGGAAAGCACGTTGGTCCCAGCTGCCATGAACATCTATGGCAGTCGTCATTGGGAGTGTCGACACAAAAGATCCTACTGGGCCGAAGTGTTGCCGGTCTGCACTGACTGGCCCCCACATAAGATAAGATACCCTTGGTTGTGTCATCGGCCCCTCGGAATATATTTTCGTTTTGTCAAGAACATACAAGCGGAATTTGTATATATTTTTTATATGATAAACATAACCGTCTCTTACATTTCTTTAGCCACCATATTGAGTTAACGATCGATGCTAGCGTGACTGAGCACAGTTACAGTTACACGCGACGTCCTGAACAGTTGCTTGAATAAACAGTTAGTAAACAGGATTTCAAATAACATGAATGTTATGTAAACTTGAAACATAAGATCTTTTATTTTCTGATATTCTGGTTCTAATTGGTTCACATACTATTATGTTATGTACAAGCTAACTTACACTAATCTGCCAAGTCCAAAGTCGGACGACTTCGGTTCGGCCCAAAACGTCCAGCGACGCAGTGTAAACGCGTACAACTTAGTTGACCGTGTCGCTCAATGCCGATTTCGACTGCGAACGACACGGCCGCTAGCCAAAGGCGGCAGCCGCTTTACAGCCTTTGCCGAAGCCGGCATACGACTTCGGTGTGCCGAATGTGACTTATGTAACATGGTTCTCATTTTTATGTTCTGATATATTTAATCGGTCGCACTTTATCCAAAACTAGATTTTTTAGGCGGCTTTGCTTGTTTTCTATACCTCGGGAACAGGACTTTTTTCTGGATGTAAGGAACCAGTACAGGTATGCGAAATTGCATGATGAAAAGCGTAACAAAGCATACGCAAACCTAGATTCGCATTCTATAGTTAAGATTATGATAACCAGTTTTTTGAAAGTATATCTACTTATATACTTAACGATACAATGTTCCATTAAAATGAACTGAAAACCTTCTTTTACATGATAGTCTGTATAAAGCACCCTAAGTTATCGACCAGCTAGCGTGTCTTATGAGCCAAGATCAGCACGCGACTACTCCTCGTAGAACCCGCCTTTATACAAATGCAATAAAAACCATTACGTGGCGTGTAACTTTATAATATTAGACTGTCGTTGCAGGAAAAAGGCTGGACTTTTTATTTCGATAAAAAGTAGCCTTAATGAAATATTAATGTCTCGTGTGACAATAAGGTGTTTCATATATCGTAAAGTATTGGTAGTAAATAGCAGAGTGGGATAAAAAACAAGGTTTTAAGAATAGGACGTTCATATAATATAATAACTTCCAAATTTGCTTTTTATACATATAACGATTCTAGACATATGTAGGTGATTATGTTTTGTGTCAATGTCAGACGATTATCACACGGCCGCGGCCGCGCACCGCCGCGGAGGGCGGTGGCGGTAAAGCGGATTTCGTAGCGGTGCTCCGCGCGGTAAGGTGGTTTACGCGCCTGTCCTGGATTTAACGTGGTTTTGACCAGTTTGATCATTTTTAAATTGCAACACGTCTTGCACCAACGATGATCCGCGTGCTTATGCGGCGTCCCGTGTGTGAGGCGCCGCCCCTCCGCGCGGACGGCAGCGCGGAGAGGCGGTGGCGGTGAGACCACCGCTCAACCGCGCGGTCGAGCGGTACGTGTGTTAGGCATCAACGGATTTATTAGAGGCCAATGCGACATGAGATCCGTTTCACCGCCTACCGCAGCGCTGCGCAGTACCGTGTGTTAATCGCTTCAGTGATGTACTTCTTGGACATTATCGGGCAAATTCAAAAACGCTATCAACGCTCTGAAGAGCCTTTAACTAAAGTTAAATCAAATCAGCTTATCTATCTGATAAAAAGTCGCTGTATCAGAATCGTACTATTATGGCCAGTCCCACAACTAACAAGTAAAAATTAACCGAAAGATAAGTCGCATGCCGTCTCACTCTTGTTAGGTTAAAGAAGAGATGTACGAGCTACGCTGCACATTCATCTGTACATACGTCATACCTACATTCTAATGTAGGTCAACATGAATTAACTTTATAACAATAATTACATATTATTTTTAGTGACAATAAACATATTAACAGAAACAGTTGTTACTCATTTAACATTCTTTACTGTTGGGAAACAAACCCCAAACATTGGTCCTTCGAGCCATTAAGTGTTGTGTGATTTACATCTTTTACGGTCGCGAATCGGTTGGTCTGGCCTCTCACAAGCGAGTCTCACCAGTCACCAATTGAGAAGGCGCATATCGTGGAAGGAAAAGGTTACACAATACCGAGAACCAAGAGTGTGGAACAACAGCCTACGCTCACAACAGGTAAATTAACTATAAATTTTACAACAATATCTATTACTGTAGCAATATGTCTTCAGCTAATATCTATCAAAACCAGAGCGAACTCTGCGAGAACATACAAAAGGTCGGTATAAACATTAAGAAAGATGGCTGGGAAAGAAAGAACGCCGACTATTTTAAACGACGTATGCAGATGCTGGAAACCTTATGGACTGACTTCCAGTTAAATCACGATCATCTGTCTGCGGAAGAAAGTGTAAGTCATCCTTACTTTATAAGTGACTTATACAACAAAACGCTGCAATACTATAGAGATGTGAAAGAACTTATCTTGCAACAACATCAACAACTCTCGACGCGCGCTCGATCTTTAGAAGGGCGGTCGGAACAACCAACAACGTTAGTAGATACCGCACAACATGGTGGAGAAAGTTTCTCAAACACGTCAAGACAAAAACAAGAATTGCAGAGAAATGAGGTGGTAGAAGAGACGAGTAACCCTGATCATGGTAACAACAACAGAGAGCAAACACTTTCTCATCAAGATCAAAAGAACACCATGAAGAAGGATACGGGATCCAATAGCAAGCTGGACGATATGTGGCGCAGACAATCAGCGAACTTCAAAGCTTTTATGAGAGCAGTAGCTAACATACAAGTGGAATTTCTATCTGAGAAGTGGGAATTTCAAGACGCTCTTCAAACACTACAAACGCGTTGGTCCGCTATTGACAATCTTCATTGGGAATTAGAGTGTGAAGTGAGTGGAGAGAAGAACATAGTATATGAAGAACGATATACTAGATTTGAAAACCAGTTCATGGAGCTTGAAAAAGCTTTGAACATGAAGATGTGGTCCGGTGCTCATCGCGAGAAAACTACACCAAAATTAGAGATACCAGTTTTCCATGGCAACTATAATCAATGGGTGCCCTTTAAAGATCTTTTCACGGAAGCGATACACAATAATCCTTCCCTATCGCCCGCTCAAAAGATGCAGTTCTTGAAGAGTAAAGTTCATGGAGAAGCTGAAAAATTAATACAGCACTTACAGATAAGCTCTGATAACTATTTGGTGTGTTGGGATATACTTAACCACCGGTATAACAACAAAAAACTTATCTTTACATCGCATATCAATATGCTCTTTAATTTACCTAATATGCAGCAACAATCACTCTCACAAATAAAAAAGATCCATGACATCGCTATGGAATGCTTACATGCAGTAAAAAATTTAGGAGTGAATATTGACACTTGGGATCCCATTCTTGTACATATTCTATCACAGAAATTAGATGCAGAGACATATTCAGATTATATTGACTCGCTGAAGAACTCCCGAGAGTTACCTATCTTAAAGGATTTCCTGGACTACCTGGAAGCAAAGTTTACCTCAATGGAGGCTTCGCGCCGCAAACAAGATAACAATCAAAAATGGAATTTGTCTCCAAACCAAGTCCAAGAGTCCTCGCATCCCAAGAAACATTTTAACAACAATTATAACAACAATCAAGCGGTTAGCAATAAGAAAGTTACGAAATCTTTCCATGCGTCAACATTTATCTGCCCTCTTTGCGATGAAGGTCACGGCCTATACAACTGTGCAAAATTCCTCGAAATGCCGAATCACACAAAACTGCACACTGTAAACAAACTATTGCTATGCGTAAATTGCTTATTTACTCATAACGGCAAAAAATGCATGTCAACTCACCGATGTCGGAAATGCTCTGCCCCACATAATACATTACTACACGAGGCATGTATTAAGAACAAACCTGAAAAACAAACAAGTTCTTCCCATGTATCAAAAAATGATGAAGCTTCGGAGATCCTATTATCAACCGCCGTAGTGAAAATAAGAACAGCTGATGGGACCCAAATCAACATGCGAGCACTAATCGACCAGGGGTCTCAGATATCGTTAATTACAGAACATGCAGCTCAACTTATCGGCACCAAACGCCAAAAGTGCAAAGGAGTAATTTTCGGTGTTGGTCAAAAGGAGAATAATTGTAAAGGGATGACAACAATATCGTGCAGTTCTGTCTACAGTGACTGAGTTCGAAACATCTGTTCTCATCATGAACAATTTAATTAAGAACTTACCAAACAAAACGTTTACGGAACCATCTTGGCCTCATATTCAGAACATTAACTTAGCCGATCCGGACTTTTACAAGAGTCGTCCCGTGGATCTACTATTTGGAGCGGACATTTACTCGCAAATTATGCTAGGAGGATTGATAAAGGGTAATGACGTCACTCAACCTATCGCACAACAAACCTACCTAGGACGGCTTTTATGCGGTAATGTGAAGACATTACAATGCAATGTGGTTGTCAATAATTTAGAGGATATCAAACAGTTTTGGGAAGCCGAAGATATCAGTGATCAGCCGAATTTATCATTGGAAGATCAAACATGTGTGGAATACTACACCAACACCACACAGCGCTTGAAAAATGGGAGATATGAGGTCCGGTTGCCGATGAAAAAAGACATGGAATACAAACTGGGTGCTTCCAAACCAATAGCTGTCGCCCAATTCAAGAGTTTAGAAAGAAAACTAGTAAAACAAAAACATTTAGCGAAGGCGTATAAAGAGTTTATGACTGAATATATTGACCTAGGTCATATGCAAACATCAACAAATAACATGACACCCGAGTGCTACCTACCGCACCACGGCGTACAACGCGCTGAATCAACAACGACAAAGTATAGAGTGGTATTTAATGCGTTGGCTAAAACATCTACCGGATATAGTTTAAACGACCTTATGTACAAAGGCCCCAATCTTCAACATGATTTACAAACACTGCTGATCAAATGGAGACAATACAGATATGCGTACACAGCAGACATAGAAAAAATGTTCCGCGAGATGTTGGTGGCTCCTGCTGATCAACATTTACAGAAAATTGTATGGCGGGACTCCGAACAACAACCCATCCAATCATATCAATTAACAACAGTAACCTACGGTACAAAGGCAGCGCCGTTCCTAGCCATGATGACATTGAGAAGATTGGCGGCGGACGAGCGTAAACAGTTTCCAGAGGCTTCAAAAATATTAGAGAATTCATTTTACATGGATGACCTTGTAAATGGGTCACATACACTAGAACAAGGTAGAAAGTTCATCTCAGATCTAAAACAATTACTTAGAAAAGGCGGATTCAACCTTAGAAAGTGGTCGTCAAACAATCAAGCCCTTCTAAATAACATAACAGGCGAACAGAATAATGAAAATACTATCTTCAACTTCAAAACTGAGAATACATCAAAAACACTGGGCCTGTGCTGGAACCCAAGAGAGGATAAATTCACTTTCCAATGCTCTATTTCAGACGTGAACACGAACCAAACAAAACGCAGCTTATTAGCCGAAATATCAAAGCTATTTGACCCACTCGGCTGGCTGGCACCCATATCAACTAAACTGAAATTACTATTTCAAAAACTATGGCAAGAAAACTTACAATGGGACGAAGAAGTATCCGATAATATACACAAGGAGTGGTGTAAAATACAAACTGATAGAAAGGCTATAAACTCATGTGAGATACCTTGATGGCTCAATTGTGAGGAAAACCAAATTATTGAGCTACACGGGTTCAGTGATAGCTCTCTGGATGCTTATGCGTGTGTCATCTACGCACGAATACATCCTTCAACAAAAATAACACTTGTCGCTGCGAAGTCGAAAATTGTACCACATCGAAAGGTTACGACATTGCCCAGATTGGAATTGAACGGAGCCCTCCATCTCTCTCAATTGATGCGCAAAGTAGTGGCATCTTTGAATCAACATGAAATTCGAGTTTATGGCTGGACAGATTCCATGGTGGTGTTGGGGTGGCTACAGGGTGACCCCACACGCTGGAAACAATACGTTGAAAACAGAGTACAGAAGATAATTGACGTCATACCGTGTTCGTGTTGGGACTATGTCAATACGAAAGAAAATCCCGCTGACGCTGCTAGCAGAGGCCAGTATCCCAGTCAACTGAAGGAAAATCTATTATGGTGGCAAGGTCCTACATGGTTACCATTTTTTGAAAGAACTAACATAGAAAAACACACCTATACAACAAATCTAGAACAAAAAACAACAGTTTCAAAACAAGTCAATACGTCTCAACATAGCATCGAACCCGAGAGCATTGTGGAAAAATTACTGCAAAATCACAGCTCTATGAATCATATTATACGAATCTTTGCTTGGATACTTAGAGCGTTGAACACGAAACGGCGCAAGCTACCGAGACATCTTACGTTGCAAGAATTGAATAATGCAATCACCTTGATTGTTAAACATACTCAACAAAAGGTATTTGACACAGATATTATTCAATTACGTAAACACGGAAAGGTTTTATCTAACAGTAAATTATTAGCGCTCAGTCCGTTTATTGATCATCACGACATATTACGAGTGGGAGGTCGATTAAAGAACGCTTTGTTAAGTAAAGATATGAAACATCCGATGATCATTCCCTACAACAGTCGTTTGACACAACTACTCATCGATCAAGCTCATCAAATGACGTTCCATGGTGGCCCGAGACTCACTCTTTCACATCTTCGACAAAAATATTGGGTTATTGGCGGTAACCGAGCGACGAAGATGCAAATACGAAAATGTGTAACATGCCGTAAGGTCAATCCTACGAAACTACAACAATATATGGGTGAACTACCGAGCGCAAGAACAAATCCCGCGCCACCTTTTTACCATACTGGCGTGGACTATACAGGATTTGTAGACGTCAAAATGAGCAAGGGACGAGGAGGAAAAACAACAAAGGGCTATATAGCTATCTTTATATGCATGGTGACAAAAGCAGTGCATATAGAACTGGTGTCCGATCTCACCAGCGCAGCATTTTTGGCAGCTCTAAACAGGATGGCAGCGAGGAGAGGCGCCCCTCGCCATTTGTACAGTGATAATGGGACGAACTTTATCGGCGCAAATCGGCAACTTATGGAACACTACTGGGAAATCGAACAAACGTACAAAAATGAACAGTTACAGAAAGAAATTGCGGAGATGACCATCGACTGGCATTTTAATGCCCCCGCCTGGCCTTCGGCAGGAGGACTGTGGGAGAGAGCTGTTCGAAGTCTTAAGCACCATTTAAGGCGCGTTGTGGGAGATCAAAAACTCACGTTTGAGGAATTCACCACAATCCTAACAAAACTGGAAGCATGTTTGAACTCCAGGCCTCTGTGCCCGCTGAGTGAAAATGTGGAGGACTTGGACTGTCTTACGCCGGCTCACTTTTTAACGGGAAGATCAGGATTGACGGTTATAAAACAAATGAAGATGCTAGAACAAGATGGGAACTGACAAGAAAGATTTTCGTAGAAATTTGGAAGAGATGGAAATCGGAATATCTGTGTCAGCTGTTAGTCAGGTCAAAGTGGCTGAATCCCCAGAAAAATCTGCAATTAGGAGACTTGGTAATTATTCATGACGACCAATTGCCTGCAGGAAAGTGGTTAATGGGCAGAATAAGTGACCTTCACCCAGGTGACGACGGATATGTTCGTGTCGTTAGTCTTAAAACAAAAAACGGCTATATTAAGAGACCCGTTACAAAACTATCTGTCTTACCTATAAACAGCAATGAAACTGTTGAACAACAAAACGTCACAAAGGCGAATGGAAATGAGTCATACAAGCTATATAATGTAAACAACGGTCAGACTACTCAAAAACGATCTTCAACACCGAGTAAGAAAATCAACTTCTTTGGATTGGTTATGGCCTTACTATACATGCAAAATTTTGTCACGGCAGCTAACATAACAAACATTACAGAGATTCAACAAGGCTTGTATTTTGACAAATTAACCAACATGCAACTGATTCGCGATGAGTGGAAGCTTATTGTCTATTACGATGTCAAGCCCTACTGGCATGGTATTGGATTAATTAGTAAATTCTCCAATCATTTAGAAAACATCTGCGATAAAATAAAAAGGACAACACAATGTAACGTAATTTTAGCACAATTACAACATTCGTTTGCTGAACTTGTGAACTACAATCGCATATTGCTGAATCCGCAAGGCCGAGTAAATATGAGAAACAAGCGCGGGCTAATTAACGGTGTCGGTTCCATCGCTCGGTCATTGTTTGGAGTATTAGATGACGATTTTGCTGTGCAATACCAACAAGACATTGACCTAGTCAAAGAAAATGAGAAACATTTGGCTTTGTTGCTGAAAAACCAAACATCCGTGATAGAAGCTGAATATTATTTACTTCGAAGATCGGAAGGAACAGTTGAAAAACAATACGAACTATTTAACCAACACCTGTTGAATTTAGACAATTTTGCGAATGGTCTCCAGAAAGAAATTTATTCCCAAACACTGTCAACCGAATTTACGATGTCTGCCATTTCTGCCAACAGCCTGATAGAACAACTGAGAAATGTTCAGGAGACTCTTCTAGACACCGTAACAAACATTTATAATGGCAAGATGAACTTACATCTTATTACACCAGAACAGTTACGGAATGAATTGAACATAATCTCGGGACAATTATCAAAAGATTTGATTCTACCTATCAACAGCATTCCAACAGATTTATTTCGGCTATATCATCTTCTACAAATAAAGGCAAAAATGACAGAACGATACTTGATTATAGAGATAAAGGTACCCTTACTTAGCAGAGATAACTACGAGGTGTACCGAGTATTGCCTGTACCGAAAAGGAGCAATACGGATATGATCACTATAAAAACTATTGCGGATATACTCGCAATAAACATTCAAAAGGATTCGTATCTACCGATTACGCAATCTGAAATACATGAATGTATACAACAAGACACTACGACTCTACTGTGTCCGCTTCAGAAACCAGTATACCACATGAAGTTGGATGAAAGTCTCTGTATGAAAAACAAAAACTCGCTTGAATGCGAAACAAAACACGAGACCTGTCCAGACATATGGTTAGAATTAAACCATAATATAAATACGTATCTATATTTTTGCTGTCAACAATGCAAGCTACGTATTATTTGCGGGCATCAAGTTTCAACGCGCATACTTGACAAGGCCGGGGTCATAACACTCGACAGTAATTGCATAATCAACAGTAACACGTTCGTAGTCTATCCACAAAAACAACGGACGTATGTAATTCACGCCCAGGTCGAAGTACTTCCCATAGAAATTCCATGGATCAACAACATGATCAACTTGTCTATACCAATTTCGAAGCAGGAACACACACACGTGAATGATACGGAGCAGAAGATTTTATTGCGAGATCTCGGCAGACAAGTAGAACAGATGAAGGCCGCGACCGCAGAAGGCATTCTACCAAATCGGATTACATATCACGATATCCATCAATATATTATTATATACATACTAGCAGCAATAATACTAATAGCAGGCGCGGCATATTTCTACTATCGACTTCGCAAATATCGTAGGAATCGGCCAATACCTGAAGCATCCATCGTTCCTGACCCAGCACCCCGCAGGAGGTCGACAACCAGCATCACAGACAACACAGTATCTGACGTCACAGAAGGCCGCAGTACAGCACATGTCATATTAAGTGCACGCACACTGAACAAAGCGACGTCACCTATTGCGCGTTCTGATTTAATTTAAATTTTTATTTTATTTTTTATACATTTACATTTATAATTATTTTTAATAATTAATTAATATTATATAATTTTTACTTTTTGAGTGGGCAATATGTACGAGCTACGCTGCACATTCATCTGTACATACGTCATACCTACACTCTAATGTAGGTCAACATAAATTAACTTTATAACAATAATTACATATTATTTTTAGTGACAATAAACATATTAACAGAAACAGTTGTTACTCATTTAACATTCTTTACTGTTGGGAAACAAACCCCAAACAAGAGAGATGGCGAGACTTTTATATTATAGATAAATGCTATTTGGCGGTGGTGGGACAAGCCCTTAATCATATTGATAACAAGCTTTGGAGCAGTGGTAGTGATTGTGACCAGTGTGTATGGCGGCCAAAGTGTTATAGGGATGTTCTGTCAAGAAATTCTCATTAACACCATGAACTCTAGGAATGTGTCTGGTGAATGGTAATAAAGGCTAAAACTATAAGTAATCATATCGCACCTATTGTGTGAATGTGACGCGTTGGCTGGACTTAGGATGGGTCTGATGGGATTGGCATATCCAAGCCCTGAAGACTTCAGGCTTCTCCCTCTGAATTGTACACTGCGGTTAATGCAGTACATTCATAAGGAGATAGCTAAGGGATGAATCTTGGGGTCGACACAAAAGATTCCACTGGATCGAAGTGTCGCCGGTCTGTACTGACTGGCCCCCACACACAAGATAAGATAAGGTAAGATAGGTAATCGAATATGGATGTAATCAAACTGGAGCGACCTCTTCGGAGATATAAATAAGATAGCGTATTGAAAAACCGTTGGACTGCCACGCAGAGATCTCGAGTTCGAACCCAAGGCGCGCATCTCTGACTTTTCGAAGTTATATGCATATTAAATAGTTAATTATCGCTTGCTTTAACGGTGAAGGAAAACATCGTGAGGAAACCTGCATGTCTGACAGTTCTCCATAATGTTCTCGAAGGTATGTGAAGTCTGTCAACCCGCACTGAGCCAGCGTGGTGGACTATGGCCTAACCCTTCTCACAGTGAGAAGAAGCCCGTGCCCAGCAGTGGGACAGTTTAATACAGGGCTGATATTATATTATATGTATGTTCTAGCTTCCTAAGACTTTATTCTGTTATAATAATACTAGATGTACCCGCGGTTTCACCCGTGTTTATCGTTACTGCGCCTCTCCCGTGGGCCGTAGCGTGATGTTATATAGCCTATAGCCTTACTCGATAAATAGGCTATCCAACACTAAAATATTTTTTTAAGTCGAACCAGTAGTTCCTGAGATTAGCGCGTTCAAACAAACAAATAAACAAACTTCAGCTTTATAATATTAAGTATAGAAGTATAGATAACAATTTGGGTCGTTTACGTTACTTACTACTGCCATTGATGAAACACTCTTAAAACATGATATACTCGTAGTATAACATACTTGAATCACACGACAATCTATATCAAAATATCATGAATTACAGTAATACAATTCCATAGCCCGAAAATCTATTGAAAATTACACGAACCTTCAATCAATGATTCTAATAACTGTAATTTGAGTGTCAATCCCTCTCTTATCCACTAATCACGATCGAAAGGTGAGCACGTGTGACCTTTGAAGCACTAACATTAGTGGCACTAAACAAAACACAGGTATAGAGTACTCAACACGGCACCGGCTAGTGTCACGCGACACTTCCTGACACTAATAGTGTCGTGATTACTTATACTGAAAGCCTGTACCACAAGTCACAAGAGTTCTAAATCATTTCGATTCCCGCACAAGTCAAACCTTTGTGTGCATGAACATGGATGTTTGTCTTGGTCTGGATGATACATACATATTATACATAGAAACACCTAGACCAAGACAAACATCCATGTTCATGCACACAAATGTTTGACTTGTGCGGGAATCGAACCCGCGACCTCAGGCGTGGCAGTTGGTTACACTAACCACTACTCAAAAACAGAACGAACAGGTCATTATATAATATGTACTAAGGCAAATATGTACCAGTAAGATATATTAATCAGCGCCGTCAACATCTACGTAAGAAAACTCAGCTATTCATCACTAAACGGTATTCACTAAAGTGACGAAATAAGTACAAATTACAACGTTGTGACGTAACGCGGTAATCCGCTTATCCTATTCTCTTTGCACCAAACGTCCACCGTGCAAAACCACCATACACCCCCTAGCATCGCCATGACCCGTTGCGACTCAGCCTTGGCCGAACCGACCCAACTAATGGCTTACATTTATTCCGACTCTTATATTTGTAATGATTCTATTGTCGCAACTTGCCGAGGTTGAAAGGTGTATTATGAGAGCTTTTCAAACTAAACTCTAACAATTATGTGATAAGTGTAAGCTTTCTTTATAAACGACTAGCTTTTGCCCGCCGCTTCGCTCGCGTTAATTTAGAATTTGACAATCACTTTGGGTCGTACTCTGCTTGTAATAATATAATTCAATCATGATTCCAAAGACACGTGGCGCCATCTATTATCATAAGAACGTTATTGTTGTTTTCCTCGGGAACAGGATTTTTTTCGGGATGAAAGGTAGCCTATGTCCGTTTCTGTACATCTGACAACGTATATGCGAAGTTTCAGGATGATCGGTTTAGTGGTTTAGGCGTGAAAAAGTAACAAACAAACTCATTTTCGCTTTTATAATATTAGTTAGGATTAGGATTAGGATAGTTAGGATTAGGATTAGGATTTTCAGTTAGGGTATACTATTTTACGGCAACTGTTTTATGTTTATACTTTTTAAAGACAACTCGCGCTCTAGGAATGATTCCTGTGTCGCGGGAACTTTACAAACATTCAAACAACGGACACAAAGAATACCCAAACTCAGGACAACCATTTGTGGATCACACAAAGTTTTGTCCCGTGTGGGATTCGAACCCACAACACTCGGCGCAGTGGCAGTGGCGACCATTTAAACCAGTTCGCCAGCCGTGCAGACATTTATACATTTATGTTTACTAGCGGTCGCCTAGTGCTCGAAATTCGACCAAAGTTTGTCTGTAAGATATTGCTGATGTAATGTCATTATATATTGATATATGTAACCATAATTACGCACTTTGACTGCGTGTGTCAAATGCATGGTTGTGTGCGTGTAGTGTTTTTTCATTAATTTAATGTATTTCTAAAGCATATTTTATATAAATATTAGGATTTGCCCCTCCTTCTCGATATAAACTTTACCTGTGCCAAATTTCATACTCCTCCGTCTGCGCAATTTTCGTAAAAGGGGTAAAATGATTTTGCTTCACGTATTAATATATAGATACTCAACCTTACCTATTGACTGTGGTATTAATATAAAATAGTTTCACGCCTATCTCTGAAGGGGTAATCGGCCAGCCATTTTTTTTTCTTTTTTTTTTAAGTTTCCACGTATTAGAGTGCAAGCTTATAGGCGGCGACGGGCGCATTTTTAGACGCCGTGCTCTACATTATTTAGCAAATAGATTTCGCACGCCGCTTCACTCGCGTAAATATAGGTTAGGTCAGGTCAGCAACAGTCTTTTTTTCTGGATGATAAGTACTCTACGTCCTTTTCTGTATTCCTGACAACGTGTATGCGAAATTTCATGATGATCGATTGAGTAGTTTAGGCGTGAAAACGTAACAAACAAACTCACATTCACATTTATAATATTCGTTAGGATACATCTCTGTTCACGCTTCGAGCTTTGAGTGGCGTGCGTCTTATCACATTACAGTCCTTTAAACAGAATTTCGGTTATGGCGATCAATCTCACGGAGATAGCCATCTGCGCAGATGATAAAGTTAGCAAATGTAGCCGATGGTCCGATACCATCTGAGACAAATCAAGCGCAGACCCAAGGGTCATTGGGTCAAGGGTAATTGTGCTACGTACATAATGTATGTATACCAACAAATCAGTTACTTTGTTAAACCAACAACGTAATAATTCATGAGTTCAATTCCCAAGACTAGCCAAACTTGTTTGCCTTTCATTAAAAGGTAGTCTGGATCTATTCCCAGAAGACATTAATAGGCCCTATAACCTGGATCATGTGTAGTGTAATGTGTAGCTTAGACCTCTGCCTCGCCCCGTTGGGGATCCACAGATGTATTAAGGTCGTATTTTAGTAGAACTAGCTGGCTCCCTCCCACCTTAGCTAATATATTATGGATCCAAGTGGGACCTCTATGTTTCTTCTCGTTCGTATTCGCCGGTCGTTTGTGGTCTGGTATACATTATAAATGTGTTTTCTTTATGTGTTAGTGAAGCAATTTGTTAAAGGATAGTGGCAGGCTTTACTTGTTTCAATGTGTATTTTATTGTACACATAACAATTATATATATTGACTTAGGCCTGCATATCTCCAAAGCGGAATCACTATACCATTATGCACCATATTTTACCAGACATTTTAATCGGACGTAATAACCACGATCTGTTGATTGCAAGTCTAATTAGCTTTATAAACTACTAGATGTTCCAGCGGTTTCACCCGCGTTTATTGTTACTGCCCCGCCCCCGTGGGTCGTAGCGTGATAATATATAGCCTTCCTCGATAAATAGGCTATCCAACACTAAAAGAATTTTTCAAATCGACCCGTTAGTTCCTGAGATTAGCGCGTTCAAACAAACAAACAAACTCTTCAGCTTTATAATATTAGATATTGTGATCTTGGATAAAATTGCCGAGATGGGCACAATTCTTCGACTTTTTTGTTAGTGTTGTTAAGTGATATTGAGTTATTCTGTTACCCACACGAATGTGAAAACTATTAAAATCTGAAAGCTAATGAGATAGTTTCCACATTCGTGTGGGTAACAGAATAACCCATAACACTCAGCTCGACCTGCGAATCAAACTCAGGAACTCATTATCGTTACTAACAGTCTGCACAAATTGATGCCACGGGTCCCGAGGTAGTTACTATTTGCCATCGCCTTTTTTATCTCATTTAAATTCTGAACAGCAGTAGATGAGTTACCGGAGAGATTTTCCGCCCTTTGCCTCCCTAACGAGCTTGTTACAAAAGCACCGAAGTATTGGTAGGCTTCTAAAGATTACTTTCTGAATAAGCAGGTGGATTAGATTGTAGGGTGCGTGCTCTGTACGTTCAAAGGAAAAGAAACCTTTTAAGTTCATTAATATCTATCTGTCTGAGATGGTCTTTGAGAGTATTTTTAGATAATATATATTTTATAATCCTACTGATGCTACAAACATGATACTGAACAAATATGGATGTTTGTTAGTCAATATATACTAATATTATAAAGCTGAAGAGTTTGTTGAACCATTGGTTCGAATTGAAAAAATCTTTTAGTGTTGAATAGCCTATTTATTGAGGAAGGCTATAGGCTATATAACATCACGCTACCACCCACGGGGGCGGTGCAGTAACCAAAACGCGGGTGAAACTGCGGACAAAGCTAGTCATCTATAAACCGTTGGAGATCAAACAGCGTACAATGACAGACAGCGTACCGCGCTTGGACCAGGGCTCGCACTCTCCACGACCCCAACGTGGATCACCTGAAGGCAGCGTTCAACCAAGCCACAAAGGCCTGCAAAAGGCCTACTTAAGAGCGGATGCCCAGTGCGTCGCACGGTTCGGCCAGGAACTAATGGCGCATCCTACGGGCAGTGGTAGCTATTGGCGCTTGGCCAAAGCCGTGCAGTCCAACTTCTGCCAGACCTTGCTGCCCCCTCTGAGGTATCCAAATGGATCACTGGCTCATCGGCCGCAGGAGAAAGCAGATCTGCTTGCAAATCTCTTTGCGGCCAACTCCCGAATCGATGACTGCGGTTCGCAGCCGCCTAACATTGCCAACTGCGGCTACACCATGCCTGATATTTGTATCAGGCAACGAACCGTTCGTGCGATACTGCAGTCTCTCGATGTTCGGAAAGCCAGTGGACCTGACGGCATCCCAGCTGTGGTCCTTAAAAAATGTGCAGCGGAGTTGTCTCCCACACTTACGCGCCTATACCGGACGTCTTACGCCGCAGGCATTGTGCCTGAGGCTTGGAAGGTGGCGAACGTTCAACCTATTCCCAAAAAGGGGAACCGTTCCGAGCCAAGCAACTATCGACCCATAGCTATCACCTCGGTGCTTTCCAAGGTGTTCGAGCGGATTATAAACACCCAAATTGTCCGCTACCTGGAGGATCAATCGTTGATCAATGATCGCCAATACGGCTTTCGGTCTAAACGATCAACGGGTGATCTTCTAGCGTTCGTCACGCACCTCTGGGGTGAGGCTATGGACAAGCACGGCGAGTCTTTGGCTATCAGCCTTGACATAGCCAAAGCTTTCGACAGAGTCTGGCACCGGTCTCTTCTTTCCAAGCTGCCGGCCTATGGCTTGCCCCCTCAACTGTGCACCTGGATTGCAAGTTTCCTGCAGAAGCGTCGTATTCGGGTCCTTTGCGACGGTCGCGCTTCCAAATTTATACAGGTCAATGCAGGAGTGCCTCAGGGGTCTGTCTTATCCCCTACGCTCTTTCTTCTGCATATCAATGATATGTTGAATCTCGGCAACATACATTGTTATGCGAACGACAGTACCATGCATGGGCGATATCTCGGACATCCTGGGGCCAAAAAGGCTAAGGTTGAGGGGAAAATGCAGAATCTTGTCGTTGAACTTAACCAGACCTTGGACCGCATCTATGAATGGGGTGCCAAGAACTTGGTGGAGTTCAACGCCAAGAAGATCCATGCATGCGCGTTCTCAACAAAAAAGTCTCCGTTCCTTCCCCTCCCTTCTCTGAAGAACACTCCACTGGTAATACGTGACAGCCTCTCCATCTTAGGTATGGATCTTTGCCGCTCCCTTAATCCCAAAACCTACATCGAGAGCGACATTAAACAAGCTTCTCGAAAACTCGGAGTTCTGAACAGGGTGAGGCGGTTCTTCACGCCTGAACAACTGTGCCTATTGTATAAGGCACAAGTGCGCCCTTGCGTGGAGTACTGTTCTCATCTTTGGGATGGCTCCGCGCAGTACTTGCTGGACGCTCTCAACCGTTTACAGCGGCGGGCTGTCCGTATTATCGGAGATCCAGAGGTCACGAGTTCACTGGAACCTCTGCAACTCCGTAGGGACATTGCCTCATTGGCATGTTTCTACAGAATATACCACGGGGAGTGCTCTGAAGAATTATTCCACCTTATCCCACCCTCCCCTTTCCTATCCAGAACAACGCGTGCTGGGCTCAGATGCCATCCTTACACGGTAGAGTCGATTAGAGCGCGTACCAACAAGTTTGGGTCATCATACCTCTGCCGAACGACCAAGGCATGGAATTCTCTGCCAAGGCACGTGTTTCCTTCTTCCTTCAATACTGGGTCCTTTAAGCGGGGCGTGAAAAAGCACCTTCTCAGGCCGTCAAAGTAGAGACCTCAACATCGCCTCAGCTACTATGAGGGCGGTGTGGAGGCCACTGCTCTTAGACCACACGACTGCTTACCATCAGGTGGAGTGTGGTCATTTTGACGAGCACAATAAAAAAAAAAGAAAAAAAAAGTAAATTATTTCTTTTTCTAAATATTAGATTTTGATGAAACCTTGCTTACATGGTCTATGTTTTGTATTACCACATTTCTATAAAATGTTAATTACCATTAACATTTTATACATGTGCGAAACCACAGACTGATGCTAGTTTAGAATATATTTTTGTGTAATTTATTGCTATGTAATTTATTGTTATTTATCAAATGTACTCTTACAAACAGATTGAAAGGTTGTAGATTTCTTCACACTTTGATCTATTTCTTTTGCTCGTTCGTTATTAGGTCAATTCAGCTGAATACAGTAATCGATATGCGATTAACTTAATATTAGATTGCCATACGAATGCGGCGCCAATGTATATATCACGTCGGGATCACCACTTCTGATTACCCTACGTAATCAGAAGTTTTCTTGTAGGTGTACCAATGAAATAACTTGATAGTATATTGTACGGATATATATTTACTGATGAGTACCAGTTACAAATAAAATAAATACATATTGTACTACGACCTAGGTGAGTGGTTGCGCAGAGACTTGTGCCGCGCGGCGCTACTGCATACTTGCGCCTGACCAGTTAAAACTAAAGCGTCTGCGGTACTGCTACCATATTTATAATGCAATTTTAATATTGTCGAAGAAGTAGGCAAGCGTGTATTATTATTAAATTTTAGATCCCAAGTAATAGTGGGCAAGCTTACTACCGTCTACTAGGTACAGTCCTACATGATTGAGAATGGAAATTACCTAACACAAAAAATCTAATAAACTTTATGCAGTGGTCCGACCGCCGGCGAGAAAACGACTAACTATCGGCGATTTTCTCTCTCAAGAAACGCACAAATAATATACATTCCGTGTAAACGAAAGAGATGCATATATTAAAAGTTGCTCGCTGACTGTTCAAACTGCCGGCGACGACTCGATTGACTAGTTTAGTCGCTGAGCGACAAGAGCTTTCAAAAATAAACTCGCTCAGCGATACTCGTTCAGCGATGCTCGCTCGTCGCCGCGCGCAGGTTTGCACAGGACTGAGCGACCGCGGGCGAGGGGCGCGAGTAATCGCTCGTCGCACTTGCACACTCGCTTATAGCCCGGCGACAAAACTATCGAAACTACACACTCGCTTCCCGCTGATCGTCAACTCGTTTATAGTTTCTAGTTTTACTCGTTTCTCGTTCATCGTTGGCGGTCGGACCACTGCCTTACCCAACCATATGGCATAATGACTACAACACTTGGTACATAAACGACTGGTAAAATACTGAAATTATAATTTGATGGTGATTTAAAAGAGTGGCTCATAGGCTCAACCTTTTGCCTGAACCTTGCAACTAACATAAATGTAAATTCAGTAAATGTAACAAACTCACTAACCCGTTTGACGTTCATAAGTGTTACTTTGTGACCTAAGTGAATAAACGATTTTTGATTTTGACTTTGACAACCAGGACATAAAATGCTGGATCTTATGATCGCATGCTTATGCTAGGGGACCAATGAAATTTCGAAAGTTAATATGTTTTTTCTTTAAACACGAGAGCAGAGGCCGTTTTTAAAAACGACCATTACTTTAATTAAATTATTTACATGAACACAAAAATGTACGAGGCAAATCTCCCGAAAACGTGTCAATCTTGATAGGATAGCATTACTTATAGACGTTGGTGGGTGGAAGAAGCGCGTCGTAAGTCCCCTCGGTAATGACGTTGGAACCGAGGGACCCCAACAAATTGGATTTGGGCTAAACAAGTCGTTACAATTACTCCTCGCGAACTAAGGCGAAATGAAAGCGTCAATCATTCGGTTTAGCAATGGTCTGTTTAGAATATGGATTAAATTATATTGAGGAATATTAGGGAAATGAATGAGATGATTTTAAACAATAAAATGTGTTCGATAAGTATACGGCTTGCCTGATAGTTCTCATAGCCTTTAATCGCTTGCAATGACAGGGATATTACTCACTTGTTGAAAGACTAAGAAAACGGATTTAAAGGAAAGAAATGGGTCATGTAGGTGAGCCTACAGAACTCAGGCTTATTGGGTGAAATACAGGAGCAGTGATGATACGAAATATGATAATAAGTTTGTACTTATTATCATATTTCGTATTGTATTGCCACATAATCTGAGTAACCATTATAATAATTATGTTAATTTTGAGAAATGTGCTATATTGTTTAAATACCGCTGCATATAATACACCGCATTGATATTCAATTTTCTACATTTAAAACAACGCATTAATAAACAACCATTGTATCAAAATAGAATATTTCGAAATCGGTAGTAAAGTCATTATAGGCTTATATAGTAAATTAAGTATAAGGAAAATGATTACGCTTAATGTATGTGTGTGATGTATGACGATTTTACTAATTTACTAGTAATTTCTTTATGTTCAAAAGGACTCTGATTCGTCTTTGGAAATCGCCGTGATTAATGTTAAACCGCTCGGGACAGAGGAACGACAACTAACAGAAACAAAGATCGACTCAAAATCCTTTTGAAACATACCGCGCCCCCCTCACTGCGCTGGGACACCCGCGCACCCCCTTCTCTATCACGAAATGATAATACAATGATCATTTCTGTTTGTTGTCAGGTTCCGAACTCCCATAAGAGTCGCGCCGACGGCCTACGCGTAAATGTGTGACCCGCAAGTGAACGCTACAAGGAGGAACGCCTAACCCTCCTCTGAAGATGACCTCAGGATCCCACTATAGATAAAATCCTACGTAACCTTGACAAAAAGAATTCAAGATGGCGGAGGGACCACAAACGATATGGCAGAGGATCGACAACTCGGTCATCCCGATGGTGAACCTCGAGGTGCGCGAGGTCCGGGAGATATTATGGGAGAAGATAAAGGAGCCCACGTCGCAAAGGAAGATCATTCTGGTTATAGTGTCAATAGCGCTGCTGCTAGACAACATGTTGTACATGGTGATAGTGCCCATCATCCCCGACTATTTAAGATACATCGGTGCGTGGGGCGAGGACAGCTACGACCGCGTAGTAACTCTTGCGCCCTATAAAGAAGGAAACAAGACCATAACACCTACGAAGATCATCCCGGCGTCGCATCAGGGCCAGGACTCGGCAACTGGCGTACTATTTGCTTCGAAAGCTATCGTTCAACTCATGATTAATCCATTTTCTGGTGCCTTAATCGACCGCATCGGGTACGACATCCCTATGATGATCGGACTCGTTATAATGTTCCTCTCCACGTCGGTGTTCGCATGCGGCCGAAGCTATAGCATGCTGTTCTTTGCACGAAGTCTGCAAGGAGTCGGGTCAGCTTTCGCTGACACATCAGGACTGGCGATGATTGCGGACAGATTTACAGAGGAAAATGAGCGATCGAAAGCCTTAGGTATTGCACTGGCGTTCATCAGTTTCGGGTGCCTAGTGGCGCCGCCTTTTGGCGGCGCCTTGTACCAGTTTGCTGGCAAAGAAGTTCCATTCTTAATTCTTGCATTGATATCGTTAATAGACGGATTTATGTTGCTGCTGGTAATGAAACCTCTAAAGACGCAGCTCAAGGAAGCACAGCAGCCTAAACCAGCTGGCACACCGATCTGGAAATTACTGATGGACCCTTACATCGCTGTTTGTGCAGGTGCCCTAATGATGTCAAACGTCGCATTGGCGTTTTTAGAACCAACCATATCGCTGTGGATGGAGGATAATCTGACAAAAGACAATTGGAAGATTGGTATGATATGGTTACCAGCCTTCTTCCCCCACGTTCTCGGAGTTATAATAACTGTGAAAATGGCGAGGAAATATCCCCAGCATCAGTGGCTGATGGCAGCCGGAGGACTTGCTCTGGAAGGCTTGTGCTGCTTCATTATACCTTTTGCCAACTCCTACAAAATGCTGATGATACCTATTTGTGGCATCTGCTTTGGTATCGCTCTCATCGACACAGCCTTGCTGCCGACGTTAGGATATCTGGTAGATGTTCGATACGTCTCAGTATACGGTAGTATTTACGCCATCGCCGATATATCATATTCATTTGCGTATGCTGTGGGTCCCATCATCGCTGGAGAAATCGTTGAAGTCATAGGTTTTACAGCCTTGAATCTGATGATCGCCTTCAGCAATCTTCTGTATGCTCCAGTACTGATGTATCTCCGGCATATTTACGACTTCAAGCCCTTTGAGAATGAAGCCAATATCCTCATGGCTGACCCACCAGATAAAGAGTACCAAACTTACAGTCTCCAGGATCAGAGGCCAGTTAACGGGGAATACAAAAATCATCTAGAGTATTCTAATGTATCGGGGCAAGTAGCCTCTGACACCCAGGAGTCAAATGTAGATTCGAGTGCTGGTAGCTACTCGTATGACCAATCTTACCAAGGCGGGTATCAGAACTACAGTCAGCAGGGCTATGATCAGCAGCAACCGCAGCAACAGCAGGGTTACCAGCAGCAACCGCAGCAACAGCAGGGTTACCAGCAGCAAGGGTATCAGGAGCAGTACAGTCAGCCGCGACAGCTGCCGGCGCAGCCCCAGCCGACAGCCAGTAACCCCTTCAGAGCAGGTGGTGCCGCCGCCCCCGCCCCCGCGCCCGTACCAGTCCCCGCGCCACAGCCCACTATAAAGAATCCCTTCCGGCAAGGCTTCTAATTCGCTCCAAAATCAGTGTTGTTGTCGATATTTTTGAATTTACTTGTTGTGTAATTATAAATGTCCTATTTGGGTAGACGTGCAGACTGTTACATTACATTTGCTTGCATTGTTACATTTTGAATAAATTATTATGTTACAATTTTGATTAATTTATTCAAATTTGTAACTTTTTGGTAAGTGAAGTGTTGACAAACGTTGAGGAAAAGTTATTTGTAATTTTCTATAACATTGGAACTGAAAGTCTGTGATTTGAATAGTAACATTGCAAGTGAATGTATCGTGTCAGTTTGTATTAGAACTTCGATCACTGAGCCGTGTTGTATAGGCGGCGCGTTATTTAATGTCTGATAGATGTCTATTAATTAGCTGTGCTTGTAATGTAGAATAATTATCGCCTGAAATGATAGCGCTTTTGTAGTGATCTAAATTGATTGCGGATGAAATTAAAGTGCGAAATGTATTAAAGTGAGAAAGCAATTTTACAAGTACGCATACAAAATCAATATTCTCGCTAAAACATAATTGTATACTAATAAAATGAATACCATGGAAGTACCGAGGTATACTGAGAGAATACGATGGTAATGACATCATGAATGAAAACTAACAAGGCACGAATCTTCCGTTTGTGTACAAAAAGCGCTATCGTGTTCAGACGTTGTTTTCTTGTTGATCTTGTATTGTTCTTATATAATACAACTGTTATGCCTTCTAATAGTATATAGAAATATATCTGAGACGTGAGAAATGTATGAACAAAATATAATATGTAAGTAAATATTACATTATAGAAACACAGCAAATGCGAGCGAAGGGAAAGAACATATTTTGTACTATGTGTACAGACAATTCGATTTCAACCTTATACAAAAGATTTAAGGCGCAAAATTAATTACGATATTGGTCGTATTTAGTCCTTTTCTCTTAAACTTTGTTGTGTTTTTATAATAAAAAGATGTCTAAGTGCGTGAGAAATCATAATAATATATAATCAAAACAAATTTTAATATATTAACAATGACATTTTCCCACGTGTATCGCTAAGTAGTCGATAGATACGTATTAATGTAAGGTAGATATTTTGCAGATTCCGCACAAGTACGATTCACTGCACAACGTGTAAGGCCTACAATATTGTTTTATATAACTTTTGGCACTTACTATCATTATAGTACATTATCCAACGGTACACTTTGGTGAAGAAGACGAGATACTTTTAATAATTTACTAAAATGAATAACATTATAATAGTGTTACGAGTCAAATAATTTGTACATAAACATATCTTACCTATGTATATCGCTGGAAACTCGTATGTATAAACATTGCGATGTTAATCTAAATATATTTTTAGAAACTATAAAATATAATTCTGTCAGCTAAATCAGCAATATTAGCAAATATAAGTGTCATATTTCGCTTATCGTATAAAATATCTATTAATTACAAAAATATCAATTATAATATCAATTAGTGTAAGGTAGAAACCAACTTGTGATAAGTTGCAACCAAGTTAACGAAACATATCAGAATCTTTTGATTCACTTAGTGTGTAAGCTATTATAATTATTATATACTACATATTAATATGTATAATTTTGTGTATTTTTTGTGTAAGTGTATATACATAACTGTTGTAGTTAGTATGTGTTTCTGTCGTTGTCTTCTGAGTAAGTATGTACCAACAGACACACAGCACGGTTGTGTCGACTGACCGGGAGTGAGCCCAGCTAGCAGATCACCTACTATGGTAATTATATTAATAAATATATTATCATGAGTGAAATATCCCATTGATCAAATCAAAGATAAATAACACTAATATTATGCTTATAATTAATATTAACATCTACGGAAACCTTTAGTTATTCGAGAATGTTATAAAGAAGTAACGAAAATGGGATTGAGATAAGGAACTCAAATCGATTGTATTTATTCAAAATTATAAGCGCAGCATACTTGCTGGCTCATTCCCGGCCATCCGACACGATTAATATTTCGCAGACGACTGATCAACAAAAGTCAAAATTAAAGGATAACTAAAATAATTGTACAAGAAAAACGTGACGCGCCCGTATGTCAATTGAAAGTGTGTATAAAGTAAAAAAAGTGATTATTGTGAATAATATTTGTTAAAAACTATTATTGTCGTAAAATTGCTAGGGTTAATTATTTGCCATTCGCACAAAAAAATGTCCGGAATGATTTCAATTATTCAAAAAATGGTACATTCATTGAATAATTATTTGAGAATTAGTACCTCGCCTGCAAAGTACAATAGTGTTTGTAGTGAGACTCCAAGGCACAACACTTAATTATTTCGCACACAATGATTCTAATATACTTTCAACTGTTAGATATAGAGAGAGGAACTATTTGTTGGTTGTAAAGTACACATTCAAATTATTCAATAATATTCAATGATTTTAGTGTGTACTGTGTGTCGTTAATTATTTCTGAATATAATATTTATGCTAATATCTCGTCTGTAATAGAGTGGAGATCAAAGGACCTCTCTCGTACACGTATTTGTAAGTTTAGAGTCAATTTTCGTGTCAAATTCTCCCGAAATTCAATTAATTAGTAGATTGTGAGCACAAAGAGGTAATATTTATTGTATACTTAAGTACGTGTTAAACTTGCTACGTGTGTTTTGATAAGACTTTTTATTGATTAACCAATGAGTTGAGTATAACAAAGAAGAGATGATTAAAATATAAATCGGATGCCGTCTACATTAAAGATTCTTATATCTGAAAAAGATTTGAAACAAAGTAGAACAAAAAAATATGGCGTGAACTTTAAAATTTAATTACACATTTCTTTCATTTTGAATACCTATACCTACCATTCGAATTTTGCTTTATGATGATATTAAGACACAATTTATAAAAAATAATCTAAGATTTGGCTTCTCAATTTGTTATTGTAAAGTAATTTTATTCAATTATTCAAATGTAGGTACTATCAGAACACACGATTGAATGTCGCAATGTGTTGCGTTGTGTATTATGTGTACTAATTGTGTGCAATTATTCATAGATCTGTACTATACTTATGTACTGTTACTATATCAGCAATAACCGCCAGTATCGCAGACATATCACTAGTATAAGGATATACAATGTAGTCGTAGTTTTATATAAGTATATTTTTTGATATATAAGACTCGTTTACTCATGTCCCACGCATGATATTCGTTCTTGAATATTATTGAATATTCAGGTTTTAATTTATGTATTATACAAATTATATATAGATGTATAATGTCCTATCTTGAATATTTTACATCGTGAAGCCTTAAAGCATTAACATTATATCCATTATTTTAAATAGCACCATCAATATAAATTACTTTTAATATACTCGACGTTTTAGATTGTTCAAAATGAGATGGTGCTTCACTATTTAAAAACGAGCTAAAATCTTTTAATATCTGATTGTTGTCTTTCTTAGATCTTCTTTCTGGCTCTAGATCTTGATGAGATGTAAATTCTATTTGATCTTCTGTAAGAATCTCATGAACGCTTTTTAATTCGGACAGAACTTCTGACAGAACAGTATGTACCTCTGTATATTCCTTCTCTTGTACTTTTAGAATGGTAGACTATTTAAGTGTAACTCTTGCCTCTTCTCTTTGCAAGTTTAGAGTTTGTCTACTGGGGAATAAGAACTATATCAAAATCATATCATATGACATTTTTTTGATTATTATATTATAAAAATATCACACGTATTATAACAGTCTTTGCTATTATCCTCAGTAGACAAGGTTAGAGACTTCCGTTATTTTCTAAGAATATGCCTAAAAGCCACTGTCGTTTGGCTTTGGCTTGAGAACTCTCCTAAAATATTTAAATGAATTGTCATTATCAGTCTTACTCTATAGTCGATGTTTCATATGGAATGCTACTGCAAACTAGTTACATGACTTAATATCGTACCGGAAGCACTGCTGGCATTGCAGTAAGTTAAAGATCGACGATTGCTATTCAAATATCTATAAGTGGGATCGTTTGATACCAAATTCTGATTATAAATACAATCTTATACATAATCATGGTAAATATATTTACTTAATGGAATATTTAAAATTTAAATTTAAAATATAATCACTTTTTGAAATTAATACAAATATTTGAAAAATATTTCAGTAAAGCATGCCCCGCAAAAATTCGTTTAAATTTTACTACCTTGAAACCGAGTTTATGCCCATTTTTGTGTTTTGTATTCGGAGTATGAAGAATGCAAAAGTAGACACTAGACATGCACAGCTACCTGCTAGACCCCTGAAGGTACACAGAGAAAACATTGGCGCGATGAGTTAACTGCATTTACGAAAGATTGGCATAATAAATCAGGAAATAGAGGTCAGTGGAAAAGTTCGGGGAGATCTTTTACAGCAGTCAAGATTGAATGATCAGATGTTTTATTGTATATTTTGTCTGTTATATCGAATAACTAGTTTGCTGTAACTGTTCCTGTTTAGATCAGTACCCGTCCGTTAGTTCTACACTATCTATAACGTACTGTTAGGATCTCGCTTCGCTTCACATAATAGTACTATATGCCCTATTAAGTGCCCTAGCTTCATTCTCATCGGACATTTCGTACAAATCATTCAACGATTTTCTATATCATTAGTAAGTTATTCAAAATTACTTGTCGTCGTTATGTATATTATTATTATAATGAAATGAATGAAATTTTGGAAAATTTAACCATTCTGTGTACAGAATGGCTTATTAAGGTTAAATTTTCTAAAAAATATGAATGAATATTTGGCAAAGCTACTAAAGGAAATAAAACTAATATAATGAAATAATTCTCCTTTTAATTACATTTAATATAATATGTAGCTGTATCTACAGCATGTAACAATATGGTCAAATAGAAAAACTGAAGCAAAACACTCAGTATTTTATTAACAATAATGGTTTTTAATTTAATAGTCGGATAAATTTCTATAAAAATCAGAGAACGGAATTGAAAAACGCTGATACAGCGAATTTTTCATCAGATGAATAAGCTGATTAAATTATCTGTTCTATGGTATGACTTTTGAGGGTGTTGGCATATGCAAATTTGTCTAATTAAAAGAAAAAGCTAAATCCCTGAGTTTGACATGTAAACATTGTGTATCTTCATAGTACAACAAATTTGGAAAAGTTTGAATAAACAACCAAAAGTTGTTTTATTTCACAAGTAATTCCAATATATCACCAATATCTTAGGACTCCAAAATATAAATAGACCTTATTGTTACACGCTATATAATTTGAATTTTCATCGTAATAGGTATTGTATATTATTATTACTTCGTACTTTATAATAATAATAATAATAATAGCT
Organism: Catocala sponsa; assembly: GCA_963564715.1. NCBI lineage: Eukaryota > Metazoa > Arthropoda > Insecta > Lepidoptera > Erebidae > Catocala > Catocala sponsa. The sequence continues at coordinate 27,276,090 of OY751337.1, read as the reverse complement.
AGTTAAATAATAAACTGTACATATAGCAGTTTGACACCCACAGAAGTACGAGTGATAAGTACCGCTAAATATATTTAATAATAGATTATTAGCAATATCAATTATTATTATCACTATTATACTCGTTACATTTTAAATATAAATAATAAAATTTCATCTCTTTTAACGTGTGTAAAGATACGCCAAATATTAAAATCATAATATTATTTTTACTAACTTATTTTCGTTACGAAATATATTATTGTAACTAATAACACCATCCGAAATAAATACATATCATAAAACACATTATTATGTGTAACATCTATAATAGTATTATAATAATAGTACGTACTGACGTGATATTTTTGTAGATACATGCACACTCATACATATCTTAAGCCATTTACGAGCTCTTTGCGGGTTGTAAACGATTATGGAACACAATAACCATTCAACACCAGAATTTATACGGTAGTAAAACATACTTACATTGTATCTACCTTGAACTGCGAATCATCTGAGAGTATTTTTTGGACTATTTACCTGGTTTCACTAACATTTATGAGCTCGCGTTTACTCGACTAGTATCTGAGATTAAAGGAGTATGTTTAAATGTCACTTGACCACAATAGTTTCAAAGTAATTTTTATGACTTCAAGTAGTCGAGATGACCTTACATAAACGATTATGTTATTCTTAAATTTACTTTTTCTTCTCTTCCGTATTTCTTTACTCTCTTTCATATTTTTGTACCATGACGTATCTTTATACATTGCCTTTGTGAATATTAAGAATTTCATTTGTAAGGTAGATTATTATCATTATATCATAGTTAATAAGGCTTTTAGTGTAAATTAAATATGTCTAAATAAATAATCGAAGTACCTCAAACTTGGCGTTTTTAATGTAATTAATAATAATCATATTGTAGTTTAAAATTACCAGAATGGAAAATGCACTTTCGCTTTAGTTTAATCGTAGCTCAACATACACTTACGTTACGTGAGTCTGTATTTAATATCAAATAAAAAAATAATTTTATTGTTTGTGAATCTTAAAATATAATTACGTGCTTCAAAAGCACTTACATTAAAATTTTACATTTGGTCACTTATTAAAATAATAAATTTTTTCTTCTGGTAACATTAGTTTTGTATTATATGACGCTTTTATTAGATTCAAGTAATTAATTGTTGGTAACTTTAGCTGATATTTTAATGTATAAAACTATAAACATTCTAATCAGTGTTACTCTTCACTTAATAAAGAGGTAGTTACTTATATATCGTATGAAATATATTCACATCATAATTAATTTCTGTTAATTATATTTTTTCATTTAACCATTAGAATAATTATGATATTGTATAAGAATTAAATTTAAATAAATTATATCATCTCTATATTAATTAGTAGACGTATCTATCACTATACATACTCATGCATTCATTTAGGATCAATAATTATTAGATTTTAGAAAATTAATAGTTGAACATTTTGAAATGTAAAATAATTAACGTAGATTAATATGAATTGTTAATTTAATGTTAACTTTTCTGTTGTTCAAAATTGTAAGTTATGGCTTTTTGAATAGCTATGTAATATATTGGGTTCGTTGTTTAGAAAACGAAATACAATGAAAAATATGATACTATTTTACAAAATTAATAATATTTCAAGCATTTTAAGATTTTTAATAAACAAACTAAATAATCTTTTGACGTACTATCGTATATGCCCGTTATGTGTTTTGCAAACTGTATCACATTTGTCAGTGTATTGTATAAGATATCATGTATCGCGTATCTCCTAGTGAATGACGAAATTATAAAATTATTAGTAAATATAAAATAACTTATAACCGTGCATATTCTATTCTAGTTGTATGTAAAGTGGTCAAACAAAAATCAGTGATCGAATAAAATTGTTACGACAAATTAATTATTGTTGTTATTTATTCAAAATATTACCCCTACCATTGTTATGTAAGTTAAACTTCATACTATAGTTGATAAATTTAATACTAATAAATTTACGCACTTAATAATATTATACCTGAGAAATAACCTAATGAACAATTATTCAAAGCACTCGAAGAAAGATACTCTGTTTGAATGCCTAGATCCAGTTGTGTGGCTGGTGTTCTTTGGCTGGGCTTGTGTGCGTTTAAATTAAACTATTTTGTTGCAATTGACTGTTATATTAAAATATAAAAATACAAAAAAAATATGGACGTTGCGCACGCGTGGCGTGTATGAGGATAGGCGAGCGAGTCAGTGGCGAGCGTGCCGGCCGGCCGAGGTTCGGCCGCTGTGACGTAGTAGCCCGTGGAACCGCTTCCCGGCCGCCGGCGCGCGCGCCCGATGAGACGTAGGAACATACTCACAACAGCTAAAGTAGAAAATGTGTAATTTTGTGTATAGTTTTAGGAGTACAGCAAATGGCATCACCGTTTTACAGAAGATATCATTGTGTAAAAGTTGATCGGTACTGTTCTCACACAGTTTTGCTTGTTCCAACAAACGACAGAGCTAATGTACCTCTAAGGTCTTGCTGACCTACCCATAGCGTTGTGGACTTTTGTGGCAGGAATGAACCTTATTTGAGCAAAGATAATACACTAACTAACATTAAATTTTCGTAGATAGGATTTCGGAAGACAGTCTAATATAAGTTTACTACATAGATACAATTACACATCCATGCCTATCGAGTATTATTCTAAAAGAAAATGCTTTACATAATAAAACTGCTGATATATTTTAATATTCAAAGAATCGAAAAATGCGATGAAATTTCTATATCTAATGACAATCTACGATTACGTCAAGATCTATACAAATGGGCCTTTACCACGAACCGCGAGTAATAACCTGCAACCAAACAGAACACGAGGCGATACATTACACCTATTTGATTGTTGCTACGAACGAAACTTCGGCTACTCGGAAATCTAAGTAATCACTTTCGTGAAACCATGGTAACTACCTATATACGCTGTTCGGTATTCAAATCAAGCAATTAGTGGGGCCCATTGATCGGGGTTAGCGTCATACTAAAACAGACCATATCTCTTTTAATTACAACGAAATTTTGAGTAACAGAAATCACTCTCTTTATGCAAAAAGTTCACCATATTATTCCGTTCGATTTCCAATTTAAATTCTTGAAAATTAAGGTTCACATTTGGTGCGAGTCCATTTAAAACTAGATAGAAAAGCTCATAAAGCAATTTGAATCTTATTAATGCAATAATTAGGCTTAAATTCGTTTGATGAATGGAAATTGGGGTTATAGGAGCTGCAGGGCGCGGTGAGATTGTTATCAGCAGTAATTAGTCAAATTAGTCGGGGCTACGTGTTTTGTATAAATGTGGGGATAGACGGAGAAATGCAAGGGATAAGCACAGAGATGCTTCAACATCTTGATTACAAAGGCGAGACACCAAATACTGATAAGATGGATTAATTATTTTAATATATCGTCTACTATAGCTTCAGTTTCTACAATACTATCTATAAATTTTATTATTCATAGCTTTGTCTGCTAAGAGATGTTGATTGTTTTAATCCTTTACATGTCTCCTCTGAGGTAAAGTCATCCACAGTTAAGTAAAGAGTTAACAACATTTCAAAACATAGTTTAGCTATCTACATACAATTTAGAGTATATAGTTTGGTTGGTGTGGTTACGTGACGTCTCACATATTTCTCTGGAAATAATACTACTTAGTGACTAAAACTATTAATTTTTTATACGACTGCTGGTTTTCACAGCGTGTTCCTTCTATTTGAGATTTTGGTCTACTTAAATGCCAGTAAATAGTCAATTTTTTTTAAGTGTGGACTTTTGGTAGATGGTCTTAAACCCACCACCACATTATATGAATTTGTGCAAGTGGTCTGTTGACCGCTACGTAGTTGAGTATTATACAAATCATTTATATATTCAAAACAATGCAGGGCTAAGCACATTCCTTGGGGTACTCCACGTAGTATATGCTGTCCATCATTATCAAAGTCATTAATCTTAATTCGCACACTGTTTCTGATCAAGTAATCCTTAAACAATTGGCATGACACACAACGATTGCCTATGTTTACAAGTTTTAAAAAAAATTGATAACAGAGACAGTAGCGAAAGCTTTAGAAAGGCCCAAACGGTTATCTCATTCTCTACCAGTTAAGCTTTAAGTAATGCATGACATTGTTGTGCTACTACATAGACCGTAGCCTATGGACGCATGCAACACCAGAGGCATCACTTGCGCGTTGCCGACCCTTTAGGAAAGGAAGTGGGAAGGAGAAGGAGCGGGAAGGGGCAAGGGGGTGCTTGAGCCTCCGGCACTCTCACTCGCCGGACGAAACACAACAGTAGGAATACTGGTATTTCACGACGATATTCTATGAGAGGGTAGTCCTTCCCCGGTCGAGCCGGCCCATTCATGCTGAAATAAGCGAGGCTCTACTACTGTTATGCTATAGGTAAGTACCTCATTTCTAGCGATTATACGTGTCTAAAATCAACGTTGCTATTGCTGGATACTACATACACTTTGACTGGACAGTTTACACTTTTAGCTTTTCACTCTAACCCCTTTATCCCAACGAAGGGGGTTCTCTATATTGAAAAGTAAAACACTTGTGATGAACAAACAGGGATCGATGGTGCTCGACTCGCTGAGTACAGTTCGTTAATTCGAGTGGATCCGAGGGATGAAGCGTGTATATGTAATATAATAATAAACAGTATTGAGTAATTTGTAATATTTATGTTTTCTTTTTTAATTTCGGTTTACGCACGGCTAATTAATGTTGTGATACAATTATAAAACAAGAATTGAAAAACATGTAGTCCGCGAGACTCTAGCTCTTACGGTTCATGAATTGAAAGTTGTATAACAGACAGACGGACGGACAAAGCTGTTGTATAAGAGTCTTTCGAACTTAAAAATCAGTCACATATTTAGATTTAAAATAAACATATGCCACAGGTCCAACAAAATAGTAAGGTTTAAGGTTTAAGACATTTATTTTCTCAAAAGATTTACAAATCACTTACAGAGAAAATACTTATAAAAAAATATACATTAAGTATATTTTTTTATAAGTATGGCGTAGCGAGTAGGTGCCTAATTATAACAGTTCACTAAAACTTATTTGCTAATTACATGTTAATAATATAATAAGTAATAATTATTAGAAACAGGATAGTACAAAAATCTTCGTACCAAAGCTAAGCAGTGCATCGTCGCTTCGTTCGAATGTGAGTGAGTGTTGCGAGTTGTTTGTTAAGGCCTATGACACATTAACTGTTTCATTGCGTTAACAATAATTTATTGTGTTGGTTGTTATTTTCTGTATGTTAATCTTTTTAAACTAGTATTTATTTATTTAGTATATTATATACTTAGGCGTTAATTCGTTCGTAATATTTTGCAATAATTAATTTAATTTATCTTTGATAATACAAAGCATGCCTAAAACTACAAATGATTCAAGTGGTTAATAAATAATAGGCACTTCAAATTCTACTTAGCCCCATTCAAAACACAATTGTCATTCCACTCAAATCAATGTAAGTTTCCTATCAATAAATCATTCCGTCATTACGTTATTATTTGGACAAAAAACCGGTAGTAATTGAACCGAGGGGTGACGGCGGAAGGGTCGCCCAGACACCCGTGAAAATTTAACAAGCTACCCTCACCCGACTATTAAATTCACAAGTTCAAGTGTTTTATTCAAGCTCGACTGTCTAATAACTACATGGGGTCGTACACTAATATTGCATATATATAGCATTAGTTTTACTCTAATATTGAATACTAGCTTTTGCTTGCGGCTTCGCTTACGTAAAAGTAGGTTATGTTAGCAATAGTACTTTTTAAAAATGAAATATAGCCTATGTTACTCGGTGATTCTAAATGTGAAATAATTTTTTAAATCGGTTGAGTAGTTTTTGAGTTAAACCGTTACAAACAAGCAAAGAAAAATCAAATATTTCCTTTTTATAATATTTGTATAGATAATGTAAATAAATAAAGTTGCTTTTACACATCAATTTTATTGGGATTTACATAATTAATTTAATAAGTTAGTAAATTAGTTTATTTATTACTAAATAAAATGTAAAATGCAGTTTACACTGACCCCAGCAGGCAAGACTGGAAAAGAAATCTTGGGATAGAAGGAGGAAAGAAGAAATTAAATAAATTAATTATTCTAAAATTAAAAATAATTCAACAAAAAGTTTAACACTAAGTAAAGTTCCAAGCTAAGCTAAAAATATAGAGATAAAATAATATGGATGAGTTGAGGTGTAGGTATATTTATTATATGTTTGTAATTTATGATAGGAATTACCACGATCAAGCATATTTGCCTTTGGTGCTTGATGTTGACATTGTCGAATCTGTTAACTTGTGTGTTATTTAAGTTATATAACTATACTATAATATAATAGTTATATAAACTTTTGATCTTTTCTTTTTGCCATGACGCAAATTGCAGTCAGAAAAATCAACAACTACCACATAAAGTGTTGTTACAAGGTTTTTGTAGCTTATGGTTACGGCCAACCATCAGACAATGTACCTGCTTGTCATCTTGATTGCATAAAAAGAAATAGTGCGTTATATTGATCTAGGAAAATACTTACATACATAGATTCACGCCTGTTTCCTAGAGGGGTAGGTAGAGGCTACGGATTTCCATTTGCTACGATCCTGACACACTTCACCTATGAAAATGCCATTATGTATAGAGGCAATCGGAAATTTTATATTTTTATGAATAATGCTTTATCAATTTTTGTACAGACATTTCCAACTTCGAGGTTATTCGATATACCTATAATATATCATTGCGTGACTTTAAGCTAAGTATAGTTTATACCAAAATTATCGAAAACATAACAGCATGTAATTATGGTGAATTGCAGCAACAAATCCAGGGAAACACTAAAAAACTCTACCGTGAACATAAGTTGTATAAAATAAATTAATGTGTATTATTTTTAACACATTCAAGTGTTTCGCTGTTAATCGAATCTAGTCTTTTCTTCGAATAAAAATGAACTTTAAATAATCATTGTATTTTGTAATGGAATTACGAAAATAGACATCATAGAAAATACGACGATTTCATACGTATAAAATAAACACTATATAAAATATCTTCAGCTCTGCAAGCTTGTAAAGAGCCCCATTAACTCTAATCCAACAAATGCTTACGTAAAGAGTATTCAAGTACGTTACAAAGTACACCAAACCTGTCGAACTCACGTACACGTATAACTTAAGGAAAAGAACCGCCGAGGCTTACGGCAGCTGCGACAGAACTCCGCCCTTAAGTCGACTTTACAACTTATACAAACTTACAAAATAAAGTTTTACGTTCAGCCTTAACCTACTTTTATTACGAATAAAATCATTTTAGGAGCCGTATTAAAACACCAGCATGACTTAAGGCATTTAATTAGTCAGAGTGTAGTGTTATCTCAAAAGTTATAGCCTAGTGAGGACCGCAGGGTTGCCATGTAAGATACATCTGACTTTTCATATATACCTACATAGTTTTATAGTCTCACGCCTATGTCTTCAGATAGGTAGGTAGAGCAGTATAACACATTTTATGAGCTATGATTATAAGTCCGACGTGACAGCCTATTGCCTTCCAGTGTACCTAGATGGACTATAAAGACGGAATAATAAAGTCAAAGTCAAAGTCAAAAATCATTTATTCATTTAGGTCACAAAGTAACACTTATGAACGTCAAAGTATATAGGTTAGTGAGTTTACTAAGTTACTGAAGCTACATTTAGGTTAGTTGCTAGGTTCAGGCAAAGGGTAGAGCCTATGAGAAGAAACCTGCAAGAAACTCACGGCCACTCTTTTAAATCGCCAGTTAAATATAATTTCAGTATTTTACAACTCAGATTAACAAGGTGTTACAGCCATTATGCCATATACTACTGACTATAAAAAACTAAAGATAATAACAATAATAACTTAATAATATTATAGAGAGGAAATAATAATATATACCAATACCATAAGTAAAAGCAATGTCGATATTTTAAGGATACTGCTGTCATTCTAATTCTTCTTCTAATTTATTCAGGATGCTAACTCTCCATACATATCGGCTTACTAGCTGATCCGCGCAACTTCGTCTGCATCACATAAAAGAACTTTCCCCGTTTTGCAACACTTTTCATTGATTCACCGATCCTATAGGTCATAGCGTGATGTTAAACAGCTTATAGTAATATAAAAAAATTATTTGTGAATTCGAACTAGTAGTTCCTGAGATTAGCGCGTTCAACCAAACATACATACACTTTAGCTTTATAATTTACATGGATAGTATGGATAATATGACTAGTTTAACGCCGAGATATTTTCATGACAGAATAAAATACCATAAAATCTACTTTATTCTACCATGAAAATATCTCGGTTCCTTTACATAATATAATTCATACTTTTGTATACAACCAAGGTTCAAACATCAACTTTGGATATCACCCTAAGCCATATTACAAAATAAAACAGCCACGAAATTTACCTTCATTAAAACCTCATTCAAACTTTCGAAGCTTCTTCGTAGCAAAGTGCTACGTCATCTACGTAGCATTGTAGCAGATTGCGTGACGTAGACAATTTGCTACGACAGGGCGAAAAAATATTTTCCATTAGGTTTTTCCTTAACATTTTAGCCTGTGACCTTTGCGAACAAGGGTTTCTATTTTATGTGGAGTACATGCAGAAAGGTCAAACGTAAAATATTATGTGGTATACACATTTGTGGCATTCGATAATAAAATGTGAAATCTTGAATATATTTTTTCTAGAGTGCCTCGTTGGCGTTTTGGTAGGGTTTGTATCGCGGATCAGAAATAGTGGTATCGGGCTTTTCTTCCAATATAGTCTCAGTGGCAGCTCGGAGCATGAAACAGTGTCAGGTAGTCGGTAAAAGGCTTGCTCTCAGTTAAGTCGGACCAAAAAATATTTCTTTGTCTTTTGTGAGGATTGAAGGCACTACGTCATCCGTACATTTCTCGTCTCGTGTTAATAGATTTCCATACCAACAAGGTGCCACTGAACCCTATAACTAAGCCTCTGCCTTTCTGTCTGACCTTTCATTGACTCTATCTTTTGAATCGTAATAACTACCCAGCTGATTTATTGCTGCTGGTGGCAGACGTATCAGCTGCCCGCCTGATAACAACCGATAATCACCACTTGTGGATAGGAAAAATTTTTGGCATTAACTTATTGCGAAGAAAGGATCCCACCACGTGACCTCGGATTGCTCACGATAAAAATGTTGACAATACCGAATTGCTCTGACGGTGGACAGCCACGTCGTGAAATCGGTACTTATTCTTATTAGCATATTGTAGCGATTTCAATCCACTGCTTATCGTAAACCACCATAGATGGCAAACACAGTCTTCTATCTGATAGTGTACAGTTACTGAAGCCTATTAAAAAGCCGGAAGAAAGGTAGTAGGGGGGTAATTTGGTCACCGGCGCTCTCACTCTTCAAAGAAAATGGGTTTGTCGTATCTGTCCCCCTTATCTGTCTCCTCGGCAGTACAAACAAGACAAGACAAGTACCTTACGTTGACACACTGTGAGAGATTAATACTTGCACGATTGAGCTGAAGTAAGCTAGAAAATGTCAGTAAAATTAAATAGGCTTACTTCCACAAGCGAGTTACCTCTAAAACTTACCAAATATAATTAAATTATGACTAAGTTAGTTATCTCATAACTTAATATACATGAGCCTAAACGTAGAGCCTTTAACTTTGCTTATTAATCCTTTTAATAGCTGAGCCTCATTGTTATTCTCACTTAGGTTAATGAGTTTACCGAATACCCATATATTTACAATACAAGTTACATTAACTTGGTGAAATACACAATGGAGATAGTCCTGTTATCACATTTAGTAAATTAAGTGTAGTCTTAGTTATAAAGTAGATAGTTTAATTAGATAACGAGCGGTGGGATGGAAGACCCATTGGTGAAGACATCATGATATTGTGGGTTTGAATCGCTATCATAGTACTAGCGACATGGACTATTTCTTTTCACATATTTACATAGTCTATAACCCCTCAGGGATAGGCATAGATGTATTATACAAATATTTTGTCAGATATTTCAGGTTCCACATTATAATGCGCGAGTCTAATACCGTTTACCGCGACAGTCGCAGACGTCGTACTGCTACTGAAAGTATTAAGACAAAAAAATGCTTTGATCGACTTGGTAATCGAACTTGGAACCACATACATAGCAGTTGCCTACTATGTATGACTGCTGCATCACCGAGGTAGTTAGAATATCGTTTATAGTTTGATTTTATTTAAAAAATAATTTATTTACAAAAACATTAGACTTCACCATTCATGTCACCTTTATGAGGCCATTATGCCGTGTCGAGTATTGTGGGTTCAAATCAAAACAAATATAATTAATTAATTTAGATTTAAACCTAAATAAATAAATTATTTATTTTTTATTGTAGCATTGTGATGCAACCCTTATGTACATCAAAGTTTAGAGATTATTTATTGTTCTTTAAATGACAACGCCCGCTCTAAGAATAATGATTCGTGTCCCGCGGGGGATCTTACAAACCTTCGAATAACGGACACAAAGAACACCCAGACTTGAAACAACTGTTCATGGAACATATACATGTTTGTCCCGCGTGGGGATCAAACCCACAACAGTCAGCACGGTGGCAGTGGCGACGCGACCACTTAAACCACTACGCCATCGGTGCGTATTCTGACTGATATTATAAATGCTAATATCAGTTTGTTTGTTACGGTTTCATGCCTTAACTACTGGACCGATGATCATAAAATTTCGAATACCTATAGGGTATAGCAACGAACATACTTTTATTCCAAAAACGACTGCTTTCAGATAGAAATTTATTAATAAAATCTACATTAAAACGAGCAAAGTCGCGAGCAAAATCTAGTAGATATATGTATGTATATGATAGTATAATACTAAACCAACGATGACACAACGTCGTGCCGTTGTTCAATGCACAAATTGTATAGACCTCGTTAGTGAGACCGCATCGTTAGACGCGAACCTAGTTTATCATAACTGTGGGGAATTATATTTTCATTTTAGTTGCGGCTATAGAATATTCATTTTATTTTAAAATATAAAGTTGCGGAATAAATATAATGTGCGTATGCATCATATCATGCTGTGGACATACTTCAAGTAGACGTTATAATAAAAAAGACTATCGCCACTGCACCAGGTGTTGTGGGTACGATTCCTTTTTGCGTCATACGCAAATTGATGTGCTGAGTTTGAGTCTTATTTGTGGCCGTTCTTTGATTGTTTGTAAAATCTCCCGCGACACTGATTTTATTTATCCTATTGCAAGAGTTATCTTTAAAAGTCGCATTGCAAATCTTTCAAAACAGTAACCAGTCACCATCAAGTCAATTTTCTTTGCCTCCTTGATCCTCGCTGATTTCAGCATGAATGGCCCGGCTCGACCGGGGAAGGACTACCCTCTCACAGAATATCGACGTAAAATAGCGGTATTCCTACTGTTATGTTTCGTTCGGTGAGTGAGAGTGCCGGAGGCCCAATCAGCCCCTTTCTCCCTTCCCACTTCCATTCCTTAAGGGTCGGCAACGCGCAAGTGATGCCTCTGGTGTCGCAGGCGTCCATAGGCTACGGTAACCGCTTACCATCAGGTGGGCCGATGCTTGTTTGCCACCTTAGTTGTATAAAAATAAAAAAAATGTTAATTACCCGGCTTCCAATGTATTTTTAAGTGCTTGGTTTATGCGGCATACGGGACGTTTGCGTTGTCTGCCTCGCTCTAAATGACGTACGTTCCCGCTGCGTTTGACTCTGCGTTGAAAGCAAAAACCAAAGCATAGTAATTGCGTTATATGTAATAAATTACTAATAATATATTATGTGACAATCGCAATGCGTTCAACGCACCGTATGACGCATAAATGAAATGAGTGTTTTATTTTTACATAAAATTTGTTACAAAATGTCATCAGGGTTAACTTTCAATGAACAATTAAAAATGTGCGCCACACCAGACTCGCCAGATGTCAAGCTTGTAATTCTTCACAGACGAGCGTCGACGAAAATAGAAGACGTATTTTTTCTTAACAATGCTATTTAAGTCTTGAGACATCGGCAAATAAGGTTTAATTAAGATTAAAGTATCTTTGTGCTACGGTTCCGTGAAATCTCTTTTGGGAATTTAAATTGTGTAGCCTTTTTATTTTTAAGTTTAATTTTAGGCTCCAGTAAAACTGCGCTTTCCTAAAATTGACTTTAACTGCACAGATGGTGTAGTAGTGTAAGTGGTCGTTTCGCCGCAGCCACTGCGTGTTGTGGGTTCGAATCCCACACGAGACAATAATTTGTGTGGTCCACAAATAGTTGTTGCGTGTTTGGGTTTTCTGTGTCGGTTGTTTGAATGTCTGTAAAGTCCCCCGCGATACAGGCATTACATCTAGGGCGGAAATAGATCCTTTGAAAAAGAAAAAAAAATACCAGACACAAAGTATTCTAGGCTCAAATCATTCGTGTATGGATCGCACAGATCTATAATAAAACTAGATGTGCCCGCGAGCAGCGATAGCTCAGTGGGGAGACCAACAGACTGCAATGCAGAGGGTCTCGGGTTCCAACCCACGTCGCGCACCTCTGACTTTCGGAAGTTATATGACTTTTCGAAATTATGTGCGTATTGATTGACAAATTATCGCCTGCTCCATGCCTCGGAAAGCACGTTAAGCCGTTGGTCCCGGCTGCCATGAACATCTATGGCAGTCGTTATTGCGAGAGTGTCGACACAAAAGTTCCCACTAGGTCGAAGTGTCGCCGGTCTGCACTGATTGGCCCTCGCATAAGATAAGATAAGATGTGCCCGCGGTTTAACCCGCGTTTATAGTTACTGCAATGCCCCCGTGGGTTGTAGCGTGATGTTATATAGTTAAGTTTTTCTTTGTTAAGTTAAGTTTATTACTTCATAATAAAAACACTTAATCTAATTATAGCTATATAGACTATAGCCATCCTCGATAAATAAGCTATCCCACACTAAAATAATTTTTCAATTCGAACCAGTAGTTCCTGACATTAGCGCGTTCAAACAAACACACAAACTCTTCAGCTTTATAATATTAGTATAGACTAGCAGTTACCTGCGACTTCGTCCGTGTAGATTTTAACTAAAAAGTTTTTGTCTCCGCGGGACCCTATTTTTTGTCTAAAATCAATGTAGCCTAAGTTACTCCTTATAACATCAGCTATCTGCCAGTGAAAGTCCCGTCAAAATCGGTTCAGCCGTTTCGGAGATTAGCCGGAACAAACAGACAGACAGACAGACAAAAATTTTAAAAATAGATGTTCACGTATACTTTCATATGCATTAGATAAAAAGCTGTTATTTTGACATTACAAACAGACACTTCAATTTTATTTATTTGTATAGATGTATAGATGAATCACATATCTAACGCTAAAATTAGTTTCTTATTTTACAAACACACAAACATCATTACGTTTGTTACGGAGTTACGGTAAAGGCTGTAGATTATCCATTTCATACAGCTATTTTGTATTCGGTCTGAATTCATTGAGAACATACAATACATTCGAAGTGCCTGAAATTTCTCTCTCATACACGAATACACGTACAACCTTACTCACACAGATATAGCTACAGAGAGGTGTGGCGTGGCGCGGCGCACCTGCGATCGATCGCACCTGGCGTTGCCATGGCAACCTCGCTATGATGCGCCGGGGTGCCACTGCAGGCGAAGAGCGGGAGATAAAGCGATTTATATTAATATTTAATAATGTATGACGTATCGAATCGTTAGCAAATACATAACAATACATATTATTCTTAAATGCATGATCTGTATTCTTCTGAGATATGAATGCGAACTCAGGATCCGCAGTCGTCAGCCTGCCGCAGTTTCTTGTAGAGAGCCTCTAGAAGCGTCTTTAACTATGCTAAGCGCCATCTAAGTGCTGCTTCAAATTTTCAATATGTGCCATTTATAATTTAAACTAGTTTTTACCCGCGGCTTCGCTCGCATAAATGTAGGTTAGGTTAGGTTAGGTTTGCAACAGTTCCTTTTTCTGGATGAAAGGTCCTATGTCCTATTCTGTACCCCCGACAACGTGTTTGCAAAATGTCATGTTGATCGGTTGAGTAATTAAGGCGTGAAAGCGAAACAAACAAACAAACTCATTTTCGCATTTATAATATTAGTAAGGATTCTTGCTAGTCATGAAAATTGCTCAAGACAATCCTTAATATGTTGTTACGTGCTGGGTTCGACGGATAAGAATGTAAACAATATAACCGACTAAAAACAACTATACTACACTTTTCCACTGTAACTGCTTCAAACTCCGTAGTACTTCCGTTGGCTTCGATGAATACTTGACTGCTTACGATTGTAAACTGACTCGGCGAGCGCTGGCCTTGCTCTTTTATACGGGGTTAAATCGTTTCTGGAGTTTTCTAGAAACGCCATACCCGGTATGTAAACAGTACGAAGATTCGAGAATGTTCCAGTATTATCTCTACTATCCGCGTACCTACTACGTAGTTCCGTAAGACCGAAGATTCGAGAATGTTCAAGTGTTATCTCTACTATTCACGTACCTACTACGTAGTTCCATAGGATGTTAATAGATGGTGCTGTAATCAATTATTTGACGGAACTGCCCCACAATGCCGAGAATCTTATGTCATGTGTTTTATTCAAACCAACATACCAACATACCCAGCTGCATCGAACTGGTTGGTTGGTTTTACGCATTTATCTGGCTTGTTGATCAATAGGGTCAAGTTATTTTTACTGAGGTATAATTACGAACCGCTTATTAAAAATTTAGTTCTAACTTGTATTAATATTATTTACAGCTGAGCTAAGTCAGAAATGTTTAGGTATTTTCATGGTTTTTTCACAAATGACTGTCATGGAAAAAAACAGATTCTCAGAGTAAATATAATAATAATATTCTATCACATACACACAACACCATCTAGCCCAAACTAAGCAGAGCTTGTACTATGGGACTATGGGTACTAGACAATGGATAAACATACATATATACTTTTTTTTTGTAAATACATACATATTATAAATAGAAACACCCAGACCAAGACAAACATCCATGTTCATGCACACAAATGTTTGACTTATGCGGGAATCGAACCCGCGACCTCAGGCCTGGCAGTCGGTTACACTAACTACTACGCCATCGAGGCCGTTAATGGTCTAGCATTCAATTTATTCAGGACATTTTCCTTCAGCGCGAAAGCAAGTGCTAATTAATTTCTAATAAGATGGCATAAAGAGAATCCTGAACTAATTATACCCCAACATCATACAGCGTTTTGATTAATAAAACAAAAAACCGGTTCACGTAATTGAGAACAAGAGTAGGTATAAACTAGGTTAAACCTCCAATGTTTTATTTCGCTTTTGGTTTATATTCGTAGTATAAAATAGAGAAGCTGTTCTTAGTTAGGAATATTTAGCAATTAGTTTTCTTTTAGGATTTATTTTAAGCCTGCTTGTAAATCTACAAACATATCCATGATTCACGGCTGCATATTTCCGACGTAGTATACTAATAACTTATTAGTATTCTGATATTGTTACATTGCCTTAGCTGTATCAATTGTTGGCATGCTAAATATAATTAAAAACTTATTGTATCTGGCCCTCAGTGTGCCGATGCGACTCGATAGGTCAATCATATAAACAACAGGCTATTTACACATTTTCAAGTTCACATTTTCTTAGGAACGTTGGGTTCATAGGAAAATGTATGAAAATATAATTATTTTTATTACCCTATTACAGTTAGATATGAAACACAGTACCTACGCTGCCCACTAGCAGCATCACCTCGCTTTATTCCCCGGGGGTAGACAGAACGCATCACATACATAATTAAGTTGCGAGTGCCGGACGGACGGACAGACGCTTTTTATTATATTACCACGAGTCACCCCTGTGGCCGAGTTAAGTGAAAAGAGGTCTAAAATGTTAGATTTAAAAGCTTTTTACACATTATTTTGTCATTTTGTAGTAAGACAGCTTAATTATATTGTTAAGCTAATCAGTGTTATAATATGACTGCCTAAGTCTTGTGGATGATAAGGTCTTGGTTACTGTCGATTGCAAGGTGTCAGGTTTGATTGTCAAGTCTAAGAAATATTTCGGTAAATGTGAGTTTTTTTTATACTACTATGGTGGCATACAAGCATACGGCCTACCTGATGTTAAGTGGTCACCGTAGCCTATGGACGCCTGCAACACCAGAGGCATCACTTGCGCGTTGCCGACCCTTTAGGAAAGGAAGTGGGAAGGAGAAGGAGCGGGAAGGGAGAAAGCGAGTGAGCTCCGGCACTCTCAGTCACCGAACGAAACACAATAGTAGGAATACGGCTATTTCACGTCGATATTCTGTGAGAGGGTAGTTCTTCCTTGGTCGAGCCGACTCATTCAACGAGCAACAATTAGGTAAACTATCGAAATATGGATGTAAGATGCCTACCATACAATGAGACCGTGTTATTGTACTGCTTGTGCCTCTACTTAAGCCTTCGAGAATATGCAACATTGTTTTAATTAAAACCAGTAATTAATGTGCACCGAAGAGCCATTTGCAGCTAAACTGAGCATAAAACCCAGCGACGGGAAGTAGGTCGAGTACGTACTGACAACTTGTCAACCTCGTAACCGTTCATATACCTACATTATATTATGTACAAACAGCTAGCTTTTACTTTATTGGACTAGATTCACTTTAACTTTTTTTTTTTGCTCGTCAAAATGACCACACTCCACCTGATGGTAAGCAGTCGTGTGGTCTAAGAGCAGTGGCCTCCACACCGCCCTCATAACAGCCGAGGCGATGTTGAGGTCTCTACTTTATAACTATATCGTTTCCCTTGTGACTGCACGGAGGGTGTAGCGGTTGTAGTTGCGCCTTGCAACTGCGACTGCGCCGGGTGCTGTGGGTTCGACCCCACGCGGGATGATTTGTGTGATCCACAAATAGTTGTTTGAGGTCTGAGTATATCCGTAGTTCAAATGTTTATACGTTTATAAATCCCTCATAGTACAGGAATATCTTCTAAAATGTAATTGCTAGTGCGGGCGCTGCTTTTTTATCAGTTATATATGTAGCTCAGTGGGGAGACCAACAGACTGCAATGCAGAGGGTCTCGGGTTCCCACGTCGCGCACCTCTGACTTTCGGAAGTTATATGACTTTTCAAAGTCAATTATCGCCTGCTCCGTGCCTCGGAGAGCACGTTAAGCCGTCGGTCCCGGCTGCCATGAACATCTATGGCACTCGTTATTGGGAACTCAGTGCCCTCTAATATCCTGACACTGGTCTAGCCTTAGGGTATCGTTAGCCTTCGGGTTGTGGAGGTCAGATGGCAGTCGCTCCGTGTAAAAACTGATATCCAGCTAAATCCGGTTAAACTAGAAAGCCGACCACAAGTGACTTGGGAATAATAAAGGCTACGGAGAAGATATATTATATGTAGCTTGTTAATCAATGATAACTCGGTATTAACCACTAGTATTTTATTATTTTAATGTCACATCTAAAATGACCGTCCTATTATTTACATAGTCATAGGATGGCAAATATTATTATCTGTTATCTATGATTACCTACCTTACCTTTACTTTTTTACTTTAGTATTTAGAATTTAAAAAACATTTCAAATAGAATTTTAATCAATTAATTAGGTACATTTAAAGGGGTAGTATTTAACTGTTCCTTAATTTTTTTGCCTTTGTTCCACCAAAAATACTAATTGCACACCAAAATATGCTTACTAAAATATTTTAAAGAGATCAAATTAAGTCGATGGAGCTCCTATTTTTCGGTGGGTTTAAGGAGGAACCTAACATAACCTAACCCTTCCGAGACGGAATGCAGTGATTTGAGACGTATAGTTGCTCGTTATGATATATTTTAGTAAGCATATTTAGCTGTGCAATTACTATTTTTGGTGGTCATTATATTTAATCCTCATTTAAAGATTGTAAAGGGACGACATTGCCACTCGAAACAAGCGACATAGGAAAAATAATCTTAATGATATTTTATTCATAGTTGTCAACTCATCGTTAGTGTATATAATATAAACTTACCCACTTTGCACGAACGCATCGAACCCAAGACCACCTGTACAGCAGTCGCATACTATCGCTGCGCCACCGAGATAATCTGTTGTAATTTTTACTTCACACCAAGACTCGAAAGACTTATATTCTGTGAAACGTTTGCCAACACATGCTCGTACTTGACCATAACAACATTGCTCAACCTTGGCAGGCTATATACACTTGGACCCGTCCGATACTTGTTCACAAAACATTAATAAGTAATAACATTAGTTCTGATAACATCTAATGTCGGTACAAATGATCGTTAAGACTTGATACTTCAACACGAAATACTACAATTATTGAACATATTGATTGATTTTTAATATCGAAATATAATGGTTAGCGGAAACCAAATATCGTGAGGAAACCTGCATGTATGAGAGTTTTACGCAATGTTCGCGAAGATGTGTGCAGGCTGCCATCCCGCACTGCGCGAGCGTGGTGGACTATGACCTAAACCTTCTCACACTTAGAAGTGGCCCGTGCCTAGCAGTGCTACAGTTTATTTACAGGGCTGATATTATATCATAATGGTTTAAAGAGGTCAATACAGACTCGCTCTAACCGAATGAAAACGATTCAGTCTAGTTTGCCTGAGATTGGCATTATACATAGGTACTACGTTTAAATATGGACGTTGTATTCAGACAAACAATTAACAACACAAGTTTTGGATATGACATAAATATAGTATTAACGAGGAATACCACAAACACCCGTTTTAAAAAAATATACGCAAATGCAATGTGTGAGCTCATTTTTAGCAAGGATAATTTCTCGTGCGATTTAGTTACGGTGACGTCACATTTATGGTCTCAGTCTGGTTATTTGAGAATTATTTGGTGATGATAATAGAGACCCAACTCATTAGTATAAGTACCACTTTACAACCCAAAGACGCCTTTGTGTTATTACATCGTTATTTTGCCCAGTAAGTAAGAATTGGGAGTCGTACATACTATCAAATATATGTATCTGTTATGGTATCTACATAATATGTAGATATCATAACAGACGAGAGTCTGTTATGGTAAGGAAAATGTATGGTAAGGTTTCCTTATTCCAATTCCATTCCTTACCCTCACCAAATAAAAGGCATTGTGTCTAAATCAAGTCTTGATACTGCATTTTTAATTGGATAAATAGTTACCTGATATAACGCCTTGCAGAATTAAAAAGCAAATGTGTGCTAAATCTCGTTGCTTAGAAAGATTATTACGAGGTAGTCATTCATTACAACTTACAACTATAGTCTTACTAGAAATAAGAAACATTATGTTGTCTCAGAATAAACACTGACATGGTTTTGATAAAATTATGTGAAAGTAGTTTAAAAACTGGGAAACCGAAACTTTAGTTTTAAATCCGTAAATAAAAGAAATTGATTGAAAAATTATTTTATCCGCATTTATTATTATTATTATTCATTTTCTGAAGACAATGACTTGTTCAAGTGATTTGACTGTAATCTAAAGTTTATTTAGTCAGCCATTCAATATTTGTGTCAATCTGTCTTTTCAAAACCGGATTCATAGGGTAATATTTAGGTACATCCTAATCCTAACTAATATTATAAATGTGAATGTGACTTTGTTTGTTTGTTTGTTACGCTTGCCCGCCTTAACTACTCAACCGATCATCATGAAACTTCACACACACGTTGCTAGGGGTATAGAATAGAACTTAGGGTACCTTTCATTCAAAAATAGTACCTACTGTTAAAAATATAAACTAATGTACATTTAAACGAGCGAAGCCGCGGCCAAAATCTAGTAATATTAAAATGCTGAAGTGAGTTTCTTTGTTTGTTTGTTACGCTTTCACGCCTAACTACTTGTCCGGTCGTCATCAAATATTGCATACACATTGTCACGGTACAGAACAGGACATGGGGTACCGTGTCCAATGGATAAAAAAATACTTTTAATTACGAGCGAAGCCGCGGGCGAAGTCTAGACAAAGATAAAGAAGACATGATTAACTTTAACAATAAAATTGGAGGTTACAACCAACTCTCACCTAATATTGTATACCTTATTTCACACACTATTTTAGGATACCTAATACCGATGGGACCAAACTACCAAACTAACAGATATATCTATTGCAATTTACCGTATAAACTAGAACTGCTTTTAATTACTCGTTGTTTAGTTTCTGCTTAATTAAACACACTATATTTGGTCTCACGGGCATTCTTTGAAAAGCCATTAGTTATCTAATATAGCGAGTATCTAATATAGCGAGAAAGGTAAACTTTAGTATTTGTAACAGTTTATGTTCTTACATAGTCTGACTCCTCCGAGAGAGATATAAAGATGTGTATTACGCCCACATTTTATTTATTTATTTATATAACATGTCAGCGATATTTACACAATATAATATACATACTCTACTCCTTAGCCCTAGCTAAGCGGCTGATCGACGCTTCGTGTGACCATTGTGCTGGTATTTTCTTTGCACAAAGAAGAAGTATTGCCATTCAACGTGGCAATGCTGCTAGTCTTCTGGGTACTTTGCCAAACTGCCTCCATGGCGCAGTGGTAGTGAATGTGACTGCTGTGTATGAGGTCTCGGGTTCGAATCCCAGGTCGGGCCAAACAAAAAGTTATTGAGTTTATATATTAAAAAATCTCAATAGCAGCCCGGAGTTAGGAAGTTGGCGGTATTAGACACCCCCGTGCCTCGGAAAGCACGTAAAGCCGTTGGTCCTGTGCCTGATCTCTCTCTGGTCATGTCGGAACACCGTCCCATCGCATCTTGAGGGTTAGGGAACAGAGAGGGCACTTGTGTTTGCGCACACGCTTGTGCACTATATGCCAGTCTCCGTTCAGATCGGCCGCCGTGACCGAAATTCGGTCTGGAGGACATTATTATTATTATTACTTTGCCAATTGACGACAATGCGGAGAAACATTATGACGCTTTTTAATTTTGTTGTTTTGTTTTCTCTTCAGTTTATATTTCTTGTAAATAATTTCGCCTATCTATACTTTAGAAGTTTGCAATTTGTGTGGAATAATGACATGCATGTCGGCTGCCAACCATAACAAAGCGTAGCACAAACTCCGAGTGTTATATCGATCTCCTTGCACCCTTGTGCGCGGGTAACAAGGTGTCAAGCTCTGTGGGAACCTGCACCTGGTAACGAATATTAATTATGACTCCCTGCGAGGGCTGGCGGTGTTTGTTCATCATACCTATACGCTGACTTAGACAGAAAAGAATAAGATATAACAATAAATATGGTATAAATATTTTCTTCTTTAGTTTCGAACTTAATATAGTATAGTCACATTTGTATGCTCAAGCAACCGCATAGGCCTTATTTATTTATTTATTAATAGGAAACTCAACAGCTTATTTACAATGTACATGGAATTATAGCAATGACATTAAAATCTTAAGCCAATTACAGAGTTTCACGACATTTGTACAACTATATAAAACTAGAAAAACAGAGTTAAATATACATATACATTACAACATGAAATTAAATAATAAAATAGAAATAACAAAAATAAAAAGAAACATCTCATTTATCCACTGCTGAGCACATTCACGACTTGTTTTTGATATGACTCCTTAGATAATTGAAATATATCAACACTTTCAAAGCGTAGTCGTGTCATAACAGCATTGGTGTGATAATAAGGCACAGTAAATAAATGGGTGTGTCTGGTGCGATACTTTTGAGTGCAGAATTGTACACACGATAGGAGATCACTACTATCAAGCCCACCACGCAAAATATCAAAGAGTAGAAGTATATCTAGCAATTTGTGCCAATCGTAAAGTTCTGTATTCGATTTCCATGTTAGGTAAAGTGTTACTACGATCTTCTGCAAGGAATTTCTTGATAGCAGCTGACACGGAGTTGGCCCAACAGAATACAGTACGCTTGTACTATTACGTGAGGCCTAAGATGTCGCACGTTAAATACCTCTCTGCCAACTGTTATGCAGGTAGTAATTCGTTCTTCTCAATTTTCAATATAGCATCCCATTGCACATATATTCAAGATGTTAGGCAGATAAATATTACAATAATATTTCGCCAGTTATAAGCCGAACTGCTACTGAGGATATCCTGGCAAAAAAAAGAGAACAATGCCTCTCAAGTATAGGATGCTGTTCATACCTTTAACCTGGAGGCATATCTTTAACTTACAGACGATCGTAACTATATCCTTGTGTGGTGTTCCTACTGAGGAATGGCTGAAGAAAACCCATAAAGGATTTCTCTCGCAAAATTTCGGTAGATCCGATACAAAGTCAAAATCATTTATTCATTTAGATCGCAAAGTAACACTTATGAACGTCAAAATATATAGGTTAGTGAGTTTGCTAAGTTACTGAAGCTACATTTAGGTTAGTTGCTAGGTTCAGGCAAAGGGTCGAGCCTATGAGAAGAAACCTGCAAGAAACTCACGGCCACTCTTTTAAATCGCCAATTAAATATAATTTCAGTATTTTACAACTCGTATCAAAAAGATATTGCAGTCATTATGTCATATATTACTGCCTATATAAATCTAAAGTTTATAACAATAATTTTAAATAAATAAATAAATAATACACGACTGATATTCGACTATAGCATGCCATCAACTATCCCGTATGACAGCTACACAGATCATCACAGTAAAAAAAACCTTACAGTGACCTGCTTTACGAACTCGGGACATCACGATCCCGAATGACAAGTATACCTGATCCCTATTCCTTAAGCCATAGAGCCGGCAACGCAGTTTACAACCTTATTTCTACTATTAACTAGCTACTACACGCCGCTTCACCCGCGTCACAATTAGTGACACATGGCCGTGGGTAGTGTAGCATTCTATTACTTAGGTAGTTTCACACCCATATTCCCGAATTACCTACGTGGGGTTTTAAAATATAGCTAGCGAAATGTTGGTATAATACATCTCTGCCTACCCCTTCGCGGATATCTTATCTTATCTTATATGGGAGCCAGTCAGTGCAGACCGGCGACACTTCGACCCAGTGGGATCTTTTGTGTCGACACTCTCCCAATAACGACTGCCATAGATGTTCAAGGCAGCCGGGACCAACGGCTTAACGTGCTCTTCGAGGCACGGAGCAGGCGATAATTGTCAATCAATACGCACATAATTTCGAAAAGTCATATAACTTCCGAAAGTCAGGTGTGCGCGACGTGGGTTCGAACCCGAGACCCACTGCATTGCAGTGTGTTGGTCTCCCTACTGAGCTATGGCTGCTCTTCACGGATATAGCAGTGAGAGTATGTGTGTATGAATGTCTAGAATAGAGTTATTGCTCACAGTATAGTCCAGCGACTGTTACATTCACCTCTCGTCTATTCAGCAACTGATATATTAAGCGACGTCCCCTACTTTCTCCACGATCGATACCGCGCGGTCCACTCGCAAAATTTATAGGGGTGCCACATACGTGTATTTGCAGTAATAACTAACGTATTTACTTATAACTTTTTATATATAAACAATATTATATATAACTTACTTAAATACGATGAGATCAGCAGCGATAGCTCAGTGGGGAGACCAACAGACTGCAATGCAGAGGGTCTCGGGTACTTACTTACTTACTAATTATCGCCTGCTCCATGCCTCGGAGAGCACGTTCAGCTGTCGTTATTGGGAAGTCAGTGTCCTCTAATATCCTGACACTGGTCTAGTCTTAGGGTATAGTTAGCCTTCGGGTTGCGGAGGTCAGATGGCAGTCGCTCCGTGTAAAAACTGATACCCAGTCAAATCCGGTCAGACTACAGAGCCGACCCCAAGTGACTTGGGAATAGTAAAGGCACGACGAGACTACGTGAACATTGTATTTGTGCAAGCAGTTTATAGTCGTAGGGGACGATATGATTGTTTATTTTTCTACCAAGCATACCCAAAGTACGGCAGGTAAATTAAAATTTAAAATAATAGGTATTTTTTTTTTATTGACTAAAGTTTACAATAATAATATCATGGCTTAGACCACTCGCTAAACCACGAGGGTTTTTATGCGAGTGGGAGTGTGTGTGTATGTATAAAATTGCTGTTTGGGTGAAGAATATAGGTAACGTTGTTTTTTCATAGAAACTGTTTCGTTAATACGTTTAATGGCAACACCGATTCGATTATAGGTCTTGTTGCTTTATTTTAGGCCAGAAATGGTTTGCATAAGATGATTACAATCAGCAGCCATCGATAATTATGACGAATTGAAGCAACGAAACCGTATAAACACTACGATCTAACTTTAAAACACAATAAAATATTGAGTATTGAGTAAATTAATAAAAAAATGATGATATATATGAGAATAAAAATAATGTAGGTGCATTAGAATAATACATTTTGTTTTGATTTTAATTCGTTTGTGGGGTCTTATAGTGACCGCCAAATTAAAATCAAAATAGAAATAGTAAATGTGTCATTGTTGTTTTTATTTCCATTTATCATCATTCAGAAGTCAGGACGCTTAAGATGAAAGTGAAAAAGTGAAGTGAGAGAAAATAAAACGCTAGTAATAAATGCCTATACCCCTGTACTACAGAGATATTTCTTACCGCGAATACCCAATAAATCAAATCTCTGTTATAGTCTACTAACAATAAGGCGATTAAAACACGGCACCGCGCACCGCCGCAGTAAGCGGTGAAGCGGATCTCATGTCGCATTGGCCTCTACTAAATCCGTTGACGCCTAACACACGTACACCGCCCGACCGCGCGGTCGAGCAGTGTACGTGTGTAGGGGCAGCGCCTCAAACACGGGACGCTGCATAACCGCGCGGATCATCGTTGGTTCAGAACGTGTTGCAATTTAAAAATGATCAAACTGGTCACAACCGCGTTAAATCCATCCGCGCGGACAGGCGTGTAAACCGCCTTACCGCGCGGGGCACCGCTACGAAATCCGCTTTACCGCCACCGGCCTCTGTGGCGGTGCGCGGCGCCGTGTGATATTAACCTAAAACAACGAACGTCCAGATTTAAAACAGCTATTCGAGGATCACGCTGATTTTTATTCAACGTAAGGTTCGAATCTATTACACTTGGAGCAGAGGCACTGGCAAGATACTTAAACCATTGCGCTATTCATTTTATCTTAATATACAAAAATAAAATTGTGTTCCTATGTCCTATTCTAACTGCTTATGTCATTAGTCCATCATGCTAAACCTAATGTACGCAAAAACTAATAACAATTATACCTAATGTATTTGTTTTCAGCCCTAGTTTGGGCGGGGAACCAATTGATGTCCTTCGTATAATTTAGAGGTCCGCCACGTTGCTGACACTACGATCTGTCACGGCTGTCAAATTGACCACCTAATTAATTACACACGTAAAATATTAGGGTGTATTTAGTAAAGTTTCTTAAATGTATACCTACTATAGATTTACGACTGTGTCTTCAAAAGAGAAGTGTGGCGCCCACACTTCGCTAGCTCTGTTGTTGGATCCACGTCCACCAAGCTCATTGCAAATATTCGTAGGTTTAGCTGTTAGGAAATTTTTAGCACTAGTATTAAATTTAAACTCCTTGTGTGTCAAAGTTAGTCATCTCAAGATGAATTCTCGTCTTGTATGTTGGTACGCAGGTCTTCACGAGATAAATTATTGTTCTATTTTGTCTGAGGTACACAGATTAGAACAGCACAGAAAAGGTTGTGAAAAATTGTATCTATTGTATAAAAATTGTATCTATTGTATAAAAATTGTATCTATTGTATAAAAATTGTATCTATTGTATAAAAATTGTATCTATTGTATAAAAATTGTATCTATTGTATAAAAATGGTGACCTACAAATTAAGAATGGTGTAGATAATTAATAAGTCACTGGAATTACGATCGAGAGGTCGTGGGTATGATGCCCACGTAAAAGGCTCTACACACTGCAAGAATTAACGTTACACAAGAGATGGCGCTGTACTCATTCAATTACACGCTACTTCATTCAATCTTGAATCTCGCAAGCGATGTTTACACGACGTGCAACCGTCGGGTTACGGCATGGGAGGCACGATCACTCAGCCTGGTCGGAGGATCCTCCTTTTCTATTGGAGAGACATCACACCACGTTTCTCCACAGTGGTGACCCTGACGTTATCAGAGCATTACCGTTAGGAAGAAACTCGTAACACAATAATTCAGCTTATAATAAAAAGGCTAATAAGAATATTAGTTATATGCAATCCAAGTTGCTAGTAATACTTAAAAATATACATAATAATATAATACGACATTAAGTCCGATGTCTTATTTAAGTTCTGCAATAGGCGCCTTACTTCTTGTGTACATTATCGATTTACTCACTCAAAGACATCCCAAGTCAACCTCACGTACGCACTTAAACGGCACCTCAAACAGATGCGATGCGGCAGGATATTGGCACTCAACCTTATTAGCTCGACTGCTTTTTAGCTCGACTGCTTATTAGCTCGACTGCTTACGACCAACTTAAGGTGTTTAGGAATACTAGGTACGTGTAAACAAGACTGACGATTGTAAAAAGACCTCGCTGGCTCAGTGACTGTTTAAGTGTCGTAGCTAGCTGCGTATGGGGTCTTGAGGGATTAGGTACAGCGTTAAGGGATTTTTCTGTCAAGAAATCTTAATAGCAGCCCCTAGTTAGGCATATGCCAGTATTACAGAACCGGGTGCCTCGGAAACCACGTAAAGCCGTTGTTTCTGCGTCTGATCTCTTTCCGATCATATCAGATTGCAACCCCTTAAGATTATGAGAGTCAGGGAACAAAGAGTGCTCTGGTGTTTGCAGTAGTGTAGAAAGCAGTATATGCATACCTATAGTCAGCCTCCGTGATTGTAATACCATGTTGGATCCAATGTCACACAAATTATCTATTAGAATGTTTATTTAGTCTTTTTAAATGTAAAGAAAAGATAGTCAAATTAATTATTTTATTAGATATGTAACTAGAATGTCAACGTGTACCTATCCGATACAACACTTACCCAAATCTCATGTAAATTGAAATCAAACAGATTACAATCAGGATCCTTTACATACATAATCTCTCGGCTACATCCCCGATGGTTTACATGGGTACATTTTACCTAATGTACCTATATTCTTTAATTATATTTTCCTAGTAGTAGAGCCTCGCTGATTTCAGCATGAATGGGCCGACTCGACCGGGGAAGGACTACTTCTCACAGAATATCGACGTGAAATACCAGTATTCCTACTGTTGTGTTTCGTTCGGTGAGTGAGAGTACCGGAGGCCCAATCACCCTTTCCCTTTCCCGCTCCTTCACGAAGAATCCTTCATTTCCTTTCCTAAAGGATCGGCAACGCGCAAGTGATGCCTCTGGTGTTGCAGGCGTCTATAGGCGACGGTGACCACTCACCATCAGGTGGGCCGTATGCTTGTTTGCCACCTTAGTAGTATATAAAAAAATATATATATAAAAGTAATTTAACTTATTTATGTTTTAACTGATCCAAATTAAAACGTTTTCGTTTCTGGATTATTAAGTTTACCGTCTATAATTTACTTCTTCAGTTAAGCAGTTGTTGTAAAAGGAAATAGGCAGTAAATCTTCCAACAAACCGGCTCCACCGACCGTATCTTTCTTACACATAATTCACGAAAGGTAACAATGAAAGTAAATTAAGTATTTACGTGAATTGGTAGCTCTACGACCTAACGCTACTTTTCGTGGTCTTTTTCAAGTAACTTCGATGGTCTAGACCAGCGATTCCTAAAGTGGGTTCCGTAGAAAAGTCACTAGGTTGCCGCGAAATTAATTTTTTTTGGCTGTTATATAATACCACAGTTAAGTACAAATGTATATTATTTTCAAATAGCGAAAAATATGTGAAGAGAAGTAAATTATTTTAATTTTAGTTCGTATTTAAATTACAGTATCCTTGATTTGTAATAATTTGATATGGGGTCCCATAAAATAAAAGTTATTTGGTGAGTGTTCTGTTTTATTTATTTATTTATTGGTTTACCAACATTCTGTTATCTTAAAAGTTTAGGAACCCCTGCTCTAGACTAAAGGACATAGAAGGTTATTTTCTAAATTGTGTAAAGACGAATGCGTGTCATGCGTTTGTTAGTATGTTCGATTCACAGGACATAATATTATTCCTTTTTAGAGTACGAATGGCGTAGTGGCGTAGTACTTGGTTTAGATTTAAGTGGTCACCTAGTAATGACTAGTAGTCACTAGTCACCTAGTGAATACTTGGCGTGGTGGCAATGGCCACCACGCCAAGTATTATGGGTTCGATTCCCATATAAAACATTTTTTTTTGTTCAATATTCTCTGCTCAAGGAATAATTTAAATGTTAAATAAACAGAAATAGTTATGCCGAGTCGGAATGTTAAAAAAGAAAGTGATATCGATTGCGGGTATAACACGATACATATCTCAAGGACGTGTTTCGACCTCTTGCGCTCTCACACAATGAACGAAAGTCGTATACTGCTCTACTTTATATCGATGTTCTACAGGAAGGTAGTACTTCCCCAGAAAGCGTGGCGTATTCATATTGAAACCTGCACGACTTTATACTCATCCTAACTTAATATCATAAAATCTGATGTCACGGGGACCGCTCGCGCCATGACGGCTGCGCGCGAGTCGATGTGGTGGTGGCGCCCCTCTTCCCCCTCCTGCCCGGCGGTAGCTCCTATATAAGCGAGACCGCAATATCCTGGACTCTAATTTGAACCTAAGCTATCATTATTCCACGTATACAGGATCGGGAGCTTTAAAAGACTATGCTATGAAACCGATCTTTGAGGACTTGTACAACCTTCAACTGGAAATTTTAGAAGAAAATGCTCTAAATACAATAAATGACCCAATAAGTATATTAGCATTCTACACCAAAATATTGCAGGTTTGTTAAATAAATCAAATGCACTTACAGTATGCTTAAATGAACTTTCTGATAAAAATATAAATGTGGATGTAGTATGTATTACCGAGCATTTCATCATGAAGGGACTCGAAAAACAACTATGTATACCAAACTACAGTTTGGCTGCATGTTATAGTAGACCAGAGAAAAAGAGAGGGGGGGCATGTATAATAATTAATAATTGTCACCAATGGAAAGAAATACCTCAAATAGCTAGATTATCTTTACCAGGGGTTTTTGAGTGTTGTGCTGTTGAGCTAATTAATTATAAATTGATAGTCATATGTCTCTATAGAGTACCAAATACTAAAAATATAACAGATTTTTTTAATAAATTAGAATTGTTACTCAAAGATGTATCCAACCGGCTTAATAAGAACATTGTTATTGCAGGCGATTTTAATATCGATATCTTAAAACCGAATGGAAATTCAATTGCACTGCAGTGTATGCTACTAAATTACAACTTAAAACTTGCTCTTAAACAACCGACTCGGATGGCTAGTAAGACATGTATAGATAATTTTGCGCATAGTTTTAAAAAATCTGTAGAAACAGATGTCTTGGAGTTTGCATTGTCAGACCATACAGCACAGCTGCTTCAATGTCCAGTACCCTCTGTATGTCGAATAAAATACTGGTATATAACTAGAAGGGATTACTGCAATGAAAATATAGCAAAATTTAAAGACTGTATAAACAGTCTCAATTTTTCGGAGATATATGTTACTGAAGATCCTAATTTGGCCTATAATGATTTTATGAACACATTTAAACTGTTTTACGATTTATGCTTCCCGTTCAAGGAAATCAAAATCAGTGCATTTAAGAAACCTAAATGGTTATCAAATGGTGTTAAATTATGTAGTAAAAAAAAGATAAAACTCTTATGGCAGTCTAGATTGAATCCTAACCACGAAAATAAAAAGAAATTTGCTACTTATTCTAAATTATATATTAAAATTATAAATCTAACACAGAAAGCACAGAATAATTACAAATTACAACAATCAAAAAATAAATCTAAGACTACATGGCAAATAATTAATCGGACAAATAACAATATCCCTAAACAGCAAATTGAAAAACTAAGAGTTGGTGATCGAACTATTTACAAACCTTTGGATATCGCTAATGCTTTTAATAACTTTTTTATTGACAAAATTCATCCAAAATTAGATGCTAAATATAAACCAAAAGCATCCATTGCATCAAGAAATGCAAAGTCAATGTTCATGGCTCCCAGCACACCAAACGATATACATAGAATAATAATGTCATTAAAAAACACTGGCAGTGTTGGTGTTGATGGGATCGCCACTAAAATACTAAAGTCAGTATCAGTCGAGATATGCAGTCATCTGAGTCACTTAGTCAACCTCAGTATATGTATGGGTATATATCCAGAGGCATTAAAACAATCTATAATTAAACCTCTATTTAAGAAACTAGATAGGGAATTGATGGAATATTATAGACCCATCTCACTCATACCAGTGATCTCTAAGGTATTTGAAAAGTACATTTACAAACAGTTAGCTAACTTCATTGAAAATAATAACTTATTATGTGAAGAACAGAAAGGATTTAGGCAACATAGAACCATCGATATGGCAATTTATGACTTTTTGTCTCCGATTATTAGAAATGTAGATAAACGACTCCGCATATGTGCAATATTCTGTGATATGACGCAGGCTTTTGACTATGTCCATTATAATACGTTATTAAATAAGTTGGAAGCCTACGGTATAAGAGGCAACGTGCTCGAGCTAATGAAATCATATTTAGAAAACAGAACACAGATAACCGAAATTAGTCGCATCAATGTAATTAATAAGCATGAAGAGATATCTCGATCCCGAGAACGTAAAATTACATTTGGTGTTCCACAGGGAAGCGTTTTGGGCCCGTTTGGATTTATATTATATGTTAATGATATGCCCACGTCCATTCAACATCCCTTAACTATGTTTGCTGATGATAGTACCATAACGATCCCATGTAGAAATGTAAATACATATGAAACGGACATAAATAATTCTCTTGACAATTTAATTAAATGGCTAGATAAAAATAATTTGAATATAAATTTAAGTAAGACTAAGATAATGAACTTTAGACAACGTATGCCTTGTGTACCTAACCTTCACATACATTACAAAAATGACGATATTGATGAAGTAACTGATACAAAATTTTTAGGATTACAAATAGATTGCAGTTTAAACTGGAAAGCACATATCGACATGTTGTGTAAAAAATTGAGTTCATCTGCATTTGCTTTACATAGATTATCCTCGATAGTGGACACGAAAACACTTCTTGCGGCATACTACGGTATAGCTGAAACGCACTTACGCTACGGTGTCATTTTCTGGGCGAACTCAACCGATAAAGAAATAGCATTTAAGGCTCAAAAAAGATGTCTCCGGTCAATGTTTAAGCTAAAAACCACCGACAGTTGCAAGCCATATTTCAAGCAGTACAACATATTGACACTTGCCTGTATCTATATTCTTGAAGCGGCTATGTTTGTGAAGAACAATCCACATCGTTTTGAACGTTTGTCCGATGTATACCCAAGAAATAGACGTGACAATTCAAAATTAATTAATGTACCGTGTCAAACTACTATGATGCGCAAAAGTATTTATTGCATGGCCCCAGTTGTATACAATAAATTGCCAAGTGCTTGGAAAGATTTGAAAACGGTGCAATTCAAAAGTAGACTTCGCAAATTATTAAAAGATAAAACATACTACAGTGTGAATGAGTTTTTAACGGACAAATTTTATTAAATTACCTCGAATTTTAATGAATTGATTATTTATTTACTGTTTGGAATCGTAATGTTAGTTTGTTTATTTATCTTCAGACCAAGATTTGAAATGTAATAATTTTTTAATTTTTAATGTATCAATATGAATTTAAATGTTAGCAATTTTAAGTAAATAAGAAAAATGTTTGCATGCCGAACGGTGAAATATGGCAGAACTCTGATGTAAATCTATTACCTTCTTATGTATTACCCATATTTGCAAATAAATGCTATTCTATTCTATTCTATTCTATTCTACCGCGCCCAGTTGCTGTCTCCTCCCCTTCCGCTACGCTGCCCTGGTTAAGTTAAGTGGTCTTTGGAGCTATCCAGACCACGTAACATAGCCTTTGTAGAACCACGGCCTGATTTTTCATAAAAACGCGTAGTTAATTATAAATTTAATGTAAATTGTTATAATATTCTGTAATTATTGTTTTAATTTGTAATTAAAACTTTGTAATTGTGTAGAAAATTGTTTGAATTATCTCTGCTTAGCTTACAACCCGAGTCAGCCTCGCCTCTAAAGCGGGTTAGACACGAAATACGTTACACTGAGTTAGTTTGTTTGTTACGCTTTTAGGCCTTAACTACTTCACCGATCAGGATAAAATTTTGTATACACGTTGTCATGGGAACAGAAAAGGACATAAAGTCTATCTAGAAAAAAGTACTGTTACTAACCTAGCCTAGCCTACATTTACGCGCGAAAAAGCTAAATCTAGGTTTTTATAACTGTATTTTGTTGTTGCAGCATGGGGCGAGTCTTTGCTGTCGTTTCCAAAGCGATGGCTGAGCACGCAGATGTACGGCTCCGAAGACGAAGACTTCCAGGTGATAGAACTTGTATTGAATATATTTTTGGACCTGCAAGAAATAAACCAGACATTTTTGATGAAGCACACCGTAAAGAACAATGGCGGATTTCATGTCTTTTGGGACCCAATCTTATAGATAACGTGCCTTAAGATAACTTATTGATAGTTGTAGAACCTGGAACCTTTTGTACCGTGTTGGATATAAACTCACAATACTTGGCGCAGCGGCGATGCCGACGCGACCACTTAAACCACTACGAAGAAGCTGGTTGCTAGGAACAGAAACGGGAGGTATGGTCCACCCGTTGTCTTGTTGGTCCTGTGGCAAATCTAAGTGTGTCTTCATGTCCAGGGTTCTATTAAGCAAATTTTTATTGAGACTTTCGTTAAGCAATTCTCAGAAGCACCATGTGGTCTGGCAATGTAGCCAGTAGACGGAAATGCTCATCGACGGATTTTTTTTTATACAACTATATTGGAAATCAAGCATGGCCCACCTGATGGTAAGTGGTCACCGTAGCCTATAGATGCCTGCAACAACAGAGGCATCACTTGCGCGTTGCCGACCCTTTAAGAAAGGAAGTGGGAAGGAGACACTCTCACTCACCAAACGAAACACAACAGTAGGAATACTGCTATTTCACGTCAATATTCTGTGAGAGGGCAGTCCTTTCCCGGTCGAACCTAATAAGTATCATTAAAGCGGGGCGTGAAAAAGCACCTTCTCAGGTCGTCAAAGTAGAGACCTTAACATCGCCTCGGCTGCTATGAGGGCGGTGTGGCGGCCACTTCTCTTAGACCACACGACTGCAATAAAAAAAAATAGAAATATTCATAATCAATATTCTCATTCATACTGAAATTAGCGAGGCTCTACTACCGCCAAAAATTATATTTACGTGTGTCTTAAATTGTAGTTTATTAAACGGTGGTGTGGCGCACCTCTGCGCTACCTTACGGAGTTAAACAGTTGTGGATCTATGTGTAGGAATGTATCGTAACTAAATAGTATTACTAATAGTTCTATTGTTTTCGAATTGTCCATTGTTATTAAATCGTTATAGGCTATTAAATTCGACGGCAATCTGCAACTCTTATATTATCAAACCATACAGTTAGAACGTTTATTGAGTTTAATGGATAAGGCAGATTGCTCACAGCTGGTGTTGGTACACAAATTACTGAATATAATACCACACACAGAACACAATATGATGTTCTGTGGCACCGAGCCACTATGTCCTCGATGGACTATGCAGAGGTTTGTCTAAAGTCGCGCTATCGACTTCCGGGTAAAAACACTTGCCTTGAATATGCTTTTGTTTCTGTAAGAATTTAACCAGACATTTCAGATGAAGCATACCGTAAACCCAACTTAAACCTACGATTGCCGAATTCGGAATAACTTACTGAGAAATAACTTTTACCTTGCCTTAGTAAAGTACCACGCATAGAACGTACATATAATGTTCTGTGGTACCAAACACTACATCCTCGATGGACTAGACGGAAGTTTGTCACATATACACTTATCGAGCTATGTTCAAGTTTTACGTAATGTTAGGTAGCCCATACTGTTTTTTATTCTTATTTATAATAGGCAACTATCGAATTAGAAATAATTCCCGTCACGTGAATTAAGATTAAGATTTTTTTTTTATTTACTAAAAATATATACAGCGGTTTCTTTATACAATAAACTTTATAATGTACTTATAGTATTAAAATTACCAAAACATAATTTGAAAAATTGCTCATGAACTCCACACTAGGTCAGGCCTGTCTCATGGAGTCCTTGACAGGTACCATTACTAGGTTAAAAAAAATTACAGTTTAAGCAAGTTAGTATTAGATAAAAAGGCATAGAAAAATTTAGGAAACAATATAGTGCGCAAAGCGTGTAACTGCGTGCGTGTATTTGTGTGTGTGTGTGTGTGTGTGTGTATGTGTGTGTGTGTGTGAAGTTTACAGACATTAAGATTGGATATAATAAACCTTCAGACTCGAGGTGACTACCACTGCGCCGAGTGTTGTGGGTTCGAATCCCACACGGACAAAACTTTGTGTGATCCACAAATGGTTGTTGCGAGTCTGTGTGTTCTTTGTGTCCGTTGTTTGAATGTTTGTAAAGTCCCCGCGACACAGGAACTACTTCCAGTGCGGGAGTTGTCTTTCTTTTATCTACCGGATACATTTACACACAACATGATACTACTAAGAATTGTAAAATAAGTAAGATGTTGCCGAACCCAGGACCTCAGCATCACTTGTCACTTATGCAACAATACTTCCACTGGTGGCACTCAGCGAATAAACTGAAAATTAATACTTCTGTCCCCTGCGACACAGTGATCTTTTTTAACGAAAAAATTAAATAAAAAGCAAAATAGATAATTCAAATCACTATGACAACAACTCTTCTATACTCCGAGTAAGTTAGACCAATGAGATCGTTCTCTGATATTGGTGAACACTGTGGATACACACATGATAGTAATGTTTGTGTGGAAGCCAAACTGTGTGCCGAACGCCAACAGAACAGAGGTATCGTACTTAACATGCATACGTCGCTGACTCACGTTAATATCTACGAAGGTAGGCAGTGTTGTATTGCACTAACATTTCTGAAGCTCCCATTTTAGTACCACGTAACCAAGCGAGCCTAGTGCCTTCTGATGAGCAAAGTTTCAGATTCCAGGTTGCTATTTAAAATCCCTAACAGTATATGCCAATAACTAACTTTGTCCGTAATATTGTTTTACGTTCACGCGAATGTTGTACATTGGAATTACAATACTTTTTAGAAGTTCTATAGCGTTGATTATTTTAAAATCACTTATCTTATGTCAGCCAGTCAGTGCACACCGGCGACACTTCGACCCAGTGGGATCTTTTGTGTCGACACTCTCCCAATAACGACTGCCATAGATGTTCATGGCAGCCGGGACCGACGGCTTAACGTGCTCTCCGAGGCACGGAGCAGGCGATAATTGTCAATCGATACGCACATAATTTCGAAAAGTCATATAACTTCCGTAAGTTAGAGGTGTGCATCGTGGGTTCGAACCCGAGACCCTCTGCATTGCAGTCTGTTAGTCTCACCACTGAGCTATCGCTGCTCTTAAAAAAAAACACTTTATTAGGTACATTTATTTTTGGCATATTTGCAGGGTGAACATAGACATTTACATATAATGAACAATTATCAAAGTCACTCACAACTCAATCACAAATATGCACAGCACAGGCAGGTAGACCACAACAACACGCAACAACTAAACCTTAACTAGGATGGAGTGTTTCTTCAGAGAGCCCTGCAGACTACTATAATACACTGACGGACTCATAAACTGCATCAAAGTTCAGGATTACTTTCGAATTAATATTTTTGATAAGTATGCAAACTTTTTAGATTAAACTAAATGAAAAATCTGTGCTTCAACTTTTTTTTATTGTAAAAACCAATTTTTCAATAAACCATCCAATACCAATTTTAGTTACATTTATCGTTTTTGTTCAAAAAAGTTGAATGGTTCTTTCCAGTATACAAACATACACTAAGGGTATGATACTGCGCTGTTGTGAAGTTAACGAACCAAACTATAGGTTTTAATTTAAATTTGTATAAAAAGTATGAATGTTTATTTCAAAGGCGTCTTGAACATTGATGCAGTTTATGAGTCTGTCAGTGTATATAATTTTGAAACTTCTAAACTTTACTACTATTTCAAGCTATTAACATTCTTTTTGACGTTTCGGTAAATTTTCAGCAGCCATCTTTGTCCGACTCGGGTATTAATCCTGAAACCTCATGCACAGGATCATTGAGACAGGCATAACATCTCAACACTTATAAACTCTTACAACCTTTTGATCAACAGAATGTCCAGCTCCCAAAGCTACCAGTCCCAGAGTTGGAGACCACGATGGAGACGTATCTGGACTTTGCGTCGGTGGTGGTCAGTCAACAGGCGCTAGAGCACTCTCGCGGACTGGCGCGAGGGTTCATGGAGGAACTGGGGCCGCGGCTTCAGGAGATGCTGCTCGATAGACAGAAGGAGATGGATAATTGGGTAAGTTACATCACGAACTCTCTATTTAAAGAGACAGTGATAGGTATTTATGTGTAGTGTGTTTATAGACAATTTTTTTCACTTGTTTTATTTGGTTAACAAACAACTCATTGTAATATCATTCAGTGACTGCTTTTCACTGACTTCTTAAATAAAATTTTAATCATAAGGTATCGATATCAATATTCATTTAGGTTGCAAGTACATTTACCTGAACCAATAAGAAGAATGGGCACGAACATATAATTATATACATATAGTTAAATTTTAATATATCGATTGACATAGTCTAGTTTCACAAAGTGTAAGTGTATGCGTCCTCATGCCATACTACTGTCTATTACAAATGACTACAGACAAATATTATTTCAAACCTGAAATGCTTCTTACCTAACATTATTAACTTTTCCTTTATTTTTAGAATTTAATTTTGTATGGACAGTGACATATGGCATAATGACTGCAACACCTGGTACATAAATGAGTTGTAAAATATTGAAATTATAATTTTATGGTGATTTAAAAGAGTGGCCTTGAGTTTCTTGCAGGTATCTTCTCATAGGCTCAACCTTTTGCCCGAACCTTGCAACTAACATAAATGTAAATTCAGTAAATGTAACAAACTCACTAATCCCTTTGACGTTCATAAGTGTTACTTTGTGATCTAAGTGAATAAACGATTTTTGACTTTGACTTTGACTCTATGAAAAACATTAAAAGGATAAAACCGATGATTTCATTTATTTGTAGCCATGGAATACAGAACAGCAAAATAGTCTGGATAATTAGTACTTTTTAAATTACATAATTATCTTAGGTGCTACCCGGGAAACGTTATCTTATGTAATTTCTTGCACATTTTTCTCTTCCTCTTTGCAATATGAGGTGTTTAAGACTGTGCCGAGCGTAAGACAGACAGAGCTCGTTCGGCGCATATTCCAATCGGCGCGCGGCCGCCATAGTAAAATTGTATGGAGGATTTGATAAATATGTATCTTTATTGTCAACCAATGACTTAATATATATTTGGGACGGACAAATTGTAATATAATATAACTATTTATGCTTCGTTTAAGCTGTAAAATAGGATAGATTTCTACTGTTATAATCTAAAATCACGTAACACGAGCGTATGTTTTTGCATTTTTCGTGCAAATTTACGTAATTTTGTAGGCGAAAATATAAATTTTTTTACACTGACAAACACGTTTTTAAACACGTTCATTGTTATGGTAAATGTATATTTTATATTTGTATTAAACAAAAAGTTTTGATCTTATTCACTTAACTGTGACCGCCTGTTTTGGCACATTTCGCTCGGCGCAGTCTTAAGGATATAAGCTTTGGTTTCCTTTGGTTGTCTTTGTTTGTGGAATAAATAATTATGAATATTGGTTATATGAGAACCAAAAATAAGCTGGTAATAGATACATAAGTAGTCTCACGCCTATATACGCGAGGGAATAGGCAGGCGCATTACACCCACGGTTCACCAGATATTGTTTCAAGTCCCGCGTAATAAGGGACAAGCCAAGCCTATTGCTGTTTACTGGACAAAGTTCTAGACGCCATACTGGTAGTGAGAAATTCTGATGTTGGGATTATAATTATCTGTCAAGAAATTCTCACTGCCAGTAGAGACAGTAGTAATTATTTTCTGTGTTTTGTAATATTCGTGTAATTAAATAAATGTATTATTATTATTAGTGGGAGCTTGAACAATGTGCTACTAGTGTTGTAACACAAAGTGTTATTGGTTGTTGTTGGTAACAAAACTTATATTGTACTAGCTTTTGCCCGCGGCTTTGCTCGCGTTAATTTAGAATTTGACAATCAATTCGGGTTGTACCTACTCTGCTTGTGATAATATAATTCAATCATGATTCGAAAGACACGTGGCGCCATCTATTATCATAAGAACGTTATTATTGTTTTCCTCGGGATCAGTATTTTTTTCGGGATGAAAGGTAGCCTATGTCTGTTTCTGTACACCTGACAACAAAATTTCAGGATGATCGGTTCAGTGGTTTAGGCATGAAAAGGTAACAAACAAACAAACTTATTTCCGCTTTTATAATATTACTTAGGAAGTTAGGATAATTTAGGGTATCCTGGCACATGTACCTATCATTTTATACTTAAAAGGATACCTCCATCACAAGATAAAAGTATGTATGTATGTGATATCGTAATAAAACATATATATTTTTAATAAGTAAATTTTTTTATACACTCATCACTGTGACACAATGCCAACATGCACTAACGAGGAACACAACACACAATTATTTGGTTGCGGTCTTTTATAGGCTGGTAGCGAAGGGGAGAGTGATACGTCACTCTCCCCTTCGCTCTGCTCCAGATACTAGCTTTACGAGTAGTAGAGCCTCGCTGATTTCAGCATGAATGGGCCGGCTCGACCGGGGAAGGACTACCCTCTTACAGAACATCGACGTGAAATAGCAGTATTCCTACTGTTGTGTTTCGTTCGGTGAGTGAGAGTGCCGGCGGCCCAATCACCCCTTTTCTCCCATACCGCTCCTTCTCCTTCCCACTTCCTTTTCTAAAGGGTCGACAACGCGCAAGTGATAGCAGGCGTCCATAAGCTACGGTGACCACTTACCATCAGGTAGGCCGTATGCTTATTTGCCACCTTAGTTGTATAAAAAAAATAAAAAACTAGCGTTATTTGGTAAGAAATAAGAATTTACAAAATTATTAATTGCCGTACATCGTAGTAGAGTACTCATTTCGAATAGTATCTACACAATAATATAGGTAATTTAAATTGTGACTACACAGTTACAAAATACATAATAGGTACTCAATAATGTTTAAACTGCGTCATTTACTACACAAACGTTCGTGTGGTGTTTAAAAATAACAAAGAAAATGTGTTATGTAATAAAGTCTACCGAAGCAAATCAATATTCGCGTACTTTATACTTTAAAGGCATTTTTCTTTTCTGTTAACGCATAAAACTTTTCAATAAATCCTTATAAAAACATTCTTATTACAAGTTAATATGTCTTACATTTTATGGATGTAAAGTACCTATTTATTATGTCAAGATTCCAAAGAGCACGTCTTTTATGTGCCTGGAATACAGTAGATATGCTATTCACATTAAATGCACAGAATTTATTAAAAAGATTTGACTATAAACGCAGACCCAATCCTTTCAACAATTAACTATGTATGTACCTAGAACATATCTCATCTTATCTCATTTCATAGGCTTAAGTTATTTTCCATTCGTCGATAGACTCAACAGCTTCTTAACATTCACTTAATTCATGAAAGTCAAAGATACCCAACGCTGGTATTAGCCGTTGCAGTGAACAAAGCATAACATTACCTCTTATCGCTTAACGTTTTCCTCCACAAACCCATAACAAAGTTACGTGTACACAATTGTTCCTGTACTCAACCTCGCGCGTGACTACCAACATGACGTGGATACTCCCACCCACTTAAAATGTACATCAGGACTTTCTTCTTGTGCGTAATTTTTCTAGTGCTTCGAACTCAAGGATTAGTGCAACTGAAAAACTCTTTAGCCCAAAGTGAAAGTCCTCTGTTGATGAAAATCTTACAATCAATCGACGCGGCTACGAGCGATGAACATTTACTTGAAGTTACCCTAAAACTTTTAAGGAGTTTGTGTGCTTGTATGCGTGAAACTCTGAAGGTAAAAGAAGAAAAGTACATAAGTGACATTAATTTGATAGATCCTAGAGAAGACCACAGTACCGACGGGAAAGTGCTTGACCTTTACAAGAAGATTTACAATAACACCTGTTTTAATTTAAGGCAAGAACTAACAAAACGTAATAATATATCTAGTGAAAATCTGAGCCACCCTAATTGTGGAAAAGACGATAAAAGTCAACAACATGGTCTATCAGAAAATACTGAAGAGTCGCAAGCTGTCAAAAAAGCACTGAGATCTAAACTAGACCATATTTTATTTAAGGCTTTAGTATTAACAAGACATCATCATAAATATAAAATCAAGAGGTATAATTTGTTTAATAAAGCAAAATTCCAGGTGAGACGTTCTTTAAAACATAGTCTAATTGTCATACTAACTTTACACCCCAGAAAGAAAGATATTACTTTAAGAAAATACAATGTTATCGAAGAAGATCTCCATAAAATACTTCATACTAATTCAACAATAGAAATAGATATTATAGATACAAAATATGATTCGAAAGAAAAAGGAAGTGAAGAGTTTCCTAAATCAGAAAACTTTACAGAATGTCATTTACAGTCACTCTACACTTACTTAACACAAAGTGAAAAGAAAAATTTAACGAAAGTATTTAGATTTCTCCGTAGACTTGAGACT
Source organism: Catocala sponsa (assembly GCA_963564715.1). Taxonomy (NCBI): domain Eukaryota; kingdom Metazoa; phylum Arthropoda; class Insecta; order Lepidoptera; family Erebidae; genus Catocala; species Catocala sponsa. The sequence goes on along the minus strand of OY751337.1, from coordinate 27,234,879 downwards.
ATTAAAATTTATATCGAAGTTGTTACTGGAAGAAATCATTCAGACTATATTAACATTTGTTGTGAAAACGGTACAATGTCCCTATCATGCAAGAAAGATTCAATACAAAATATTGATTCAGATGAAGATTATCCTCTTCAATATAAGAAGCTTGACCGGAAAAAGTCAATAGAGCTACATAATGATTACAGAAACACAATATCAAAAATAGAGAAACTAGTTAAAAAACTAAATGATAAAGCGTTGAATAACATTACCAATAATTTGTACATTAACGTTACCAACTTATTTTATAATAACACAAGTGGAAAAGAAAAGAAAAACAGTACCTCCAATGACACACCAACGGTAAAATATAATTTCAAAGACCAAAATGACTCAAAAATAAATAATATTTCAAATTTTGTCACAGAATCAAAAGATCCTCTAAAACTTAGAGATGTATCACGTGCCATCGTATTATTAAACGATTTTGTATCGAAACAAACTACAAAAAAGAATATAAACTCATCTGAAACGAATAGAACACAAGATGCGCAAACAAATCAAACACATAGCTTATTAATAAAGACACCAGTCGTACAAGTAGACACTATTTCTGATTTTCGATTGAACCAAACCCAGATAGAAGGTAAGCCTTTTAAAACACAAACAAGCACACTATTTTCAGAAAAAAGCTACACAGATAGTTCTAGTACAAAACCAAATCTTATTGAAACTATCACGACGACTGTGGCAAGGCAAGCTTTAAATATCTATAACGAGACTAATACAATACAAGAAACGAAAAACGCGAAACAATTTACAGTATCAGAAAATGTTACAGAAAAAATAACAATTATTACTCCAACTGCAAAACTGAATGGAAAAGATGGTAGAAATATTTTTACGGTTGATTTAGCAACAACAGATATGCAAAATGAAGTGGTTACATTTGATTTCACCACTGACGTGTTAACAAATAAACTTACCCTTAATCCTACTACTGAAGGAACAGTTCAGCCTATAACAAGTCCAGCGAGCAAAAATCTGAATGAAAATATAAATGTTTCTACCAATTTGTCAATAACAAACCAAGTTACTAAGAATAGTATATCTGATACTACATATGAAATATTATTTAAATCTGCAATTAGTACCACGGAAAAGCTACTGACAATGCAGAATAAGCACACAGAAAATATCAAGTATAGAGAAAACATAACCACAACATTAACCACAAAAAATATAGTAAACACTGATATTATAGATTATAGTGGTAAAACGACATCCAAATATGATAATAAACCTAATGATAATTTACCTAATTACAGCAATAGCTTGACCAGAAACACGAATTTAAGTTTAGTAAGAAAATCGGTTACCGAAGTGCTGCTTGGAAATACATATCATAATTATTCTGATATATCAAGTAGCCCTAAGGAGACGACTTTGGATAGAGCTATAAATGATTTATTACTAAATTCAACACAAACAACTCTGGACGCTAAAAGTTATGTAACTAAAGTGGAAGAAAAAGCTTTTGATACCAAACAAGTATTTAGAAACACTGTGCCAAGCGAGGAGATGTCTTTAATTATTGACACTGACTTTAGTATTGGTAGTAATATCAGCAAGAAACACGTACTTATAAAAACGAAATTACACAATAATAATAAAACTACTGGAGAAAATAACAGAGGACAGCAATTCGAGCCTCTGAAAAAAAATATTGTGACAGATGATGAATCCTACTCGACTTTTCCAGGCAAAAAAATAACATTAGGTAGTAAAAATTATTTGTTTAATAGTATATTATCTACCAAATCACCTCATAATGATTCAAAAATCAGCAACATTAATAATTTAACAAGTTCACTACAACCAGAAAGTTTAGTTGCATCGGATAAAATAATAACATCTAGTGACGTAACAATACATAATACAAAAATAAGCAACAATTTATATGATCCTAGTATAACAGCAATGGGAGACAATTTCAAAAATATATATAATGCCGAATCAACTTTAAAGAATGATATTATAGCAAAAGATCAAAATCAAGACATGAATTTGAATCCAACCACACAAATAACTTTAACACAAACTCAACCTTTCCAAATTGGCAATATACAACCATATTTGGATTTAACAACAGACCTGACAAATAATTTAAATAATAATAATATATACAAAGAAAATAGCACTTTTAAGGGAAGTGAGAACATTTTACTAGGAACTTCATTTACAACAAATACTAGTCATACACACCAAATGGAGTCTCACCACATACCAGCCCTAACTGCAGACATCCCGAATTATGTTAATGAAATTAAACCTTATAAAGACACAGAAGCAGCCAATGAAGAGACGATAAATTTCAAAATTGCTGATTTAAATATGTTGACTGAAACAAATATGTTTACACCACTGTCAAATACTTTACCTGCTGAAGAAGAAAACTTTCTGGAAAACAATTCATTTAGTAATTTTGGAGAATTTTCTGCAAACACTTCTAATGAAACATTCAATTCTAATGCTAACGATGCCTTCAACATGGTTATACCTGAAAGGGATAATATGGCAATGAGTACAACTAAAATATATGATGACAAAATTGTAAATTCAATTCTAAATTCAACTCTTAACTTGAATGACTCTGAAATGAATTTCACAACGACTAGCAAAGAAAATGTAAAAGAATATCTAAAAGATATGGTGACACGTGTAGCATTAACTACAATAGGGACGTCTATAAATACTATTTATCCTGGAAATACAAAAGAAACAAGTAATATTGATAACAATCCATCAGCCAAGGAGCCTATGCTAAAAAGCAATTTAAAGCCTTCAATTACTCCAAGTTTATCTAAATACAAAATACCTGCTGTGATTAGTAAAATGCTACCAATAGAAACTTTTAATTCGACGACAAAGTATTTAGATATCATTATCAAAGGTGATACAACGAAATACATGACCATGATAACTGAAAAGGCGATTAAACAGAATGCTACAACCTCAAGTGATTTGGTTAGTTCTTTTACTAACACAATGTCTCAAACATTAGATACAATGAAAAGTGAAATAGTGACACACGATTCAACTTTTACAGATCTAGTACCATTATCTCCTGCAACAAAGCGATTGAATTTCTTATCTGTTGATAAAATGCCAAAACATTCGTGGAAAGTTATTGTGACATCAAGTAAGCCAGTACCGGCTAAGCCATTGAATACTCTTATATTACCGTTTTATACTCCAGCAAATATTAAGCATCCTACATCTAATGTAATTAATTCTGTTGATAGTTCAACTACTACAAAGGTGAATAATTCGAATCTCACATTGCTGAGTCCTTCAAAGCAAATCATAAACAACAAAATGGCATATTCTATTGAAAGCTCAACTATACCACTCACAACCAAAACAGATAACATTCCTAGCACAGCACAGCATAAAATAACATTTGCAGCACGTCCTGAAATATTTACGACACTAAGTAGTACAGAAAACTACAAAAACAAAAAAAATATCAACAATATCGACAACCACGGACAAGTATTGGCAATAAGCACTAATTTGACTTTAGCACCAATCAATCTTAAAGAAGAATCGACAAGTAAACAATCCTACACTGAACTAAGTACAATACAAGTAATGTTTAAAATACCAGTACAATCTAACTCGACGTTAAATAATAAAACCTTGTACATAGCTAAAAATACTACGAAAAGACCGTTAGAGATGTCACTTTATCAGAATTTAAGTACTGTTAATATTGCAACTAGAAGTAAGACTAATATAACAAGTCATAGTGAGGAAAAGCTCAATCTAAATACAACAAAAAATAAAATTCACGCTACTATGGTTGATCAGAAACATATTTTGCCAGATATACTAAGGGATATATCTACGAGTATTCTTAGCAGAATATCACCGCAGCCAAATGAAGTAGAAACTACTAAATCATATTATTATCACCCAATTAAATCTTTAACTAGACCTCGGTCCACTAAAGCGATATCAACTACACCAACCATGTTAACACACGCTACTTTGAAGACAGATAGTGCGATAACAAATAAAATAACAACCATGAAAGCAATAGAAGACACTGAAACAGTAAATGTTCAGGGATATATTAATGTGACTGAACCTATTTTACAGCTAAAACTAAAAAGAAATAATCCAAAGGCAAAAATTCAGAATGCCATGTCTAATACATATGAGGACTATTTAACATATTTGACCCCCACTACTAAAGAGCGTACAACACTATACACTGAAGAGACTTTGCAAAATAATCCTGAAGCAAATATTACAAAAATACCGATTGAAATCAGAGATAGTACTGTAACAGTATCTGAAACTGAGAATCTTAACATTGTTGAAGTAAATTATCAGAGTACAGAGACTAGCGTACTGCACAATGAATTATCAAACACGCTGAACAATTTTATCGAGAGTGAATTAAATACTTATTACCAAATAAATAATACAACAAACAAATTATCTAGCAAAAAAGATTTCAAATTGGAAACTGGCTTTACAACACAAATCCCAAATAAAAATCAAAAAAATAATAGTTCTGTTAGTTCAGATACATTTGTGGAACAAGTTACCCGAAATCTTCAAGTTTCTGCTCATGGAACCGAACAAGAAATAATTATAACAAAATCAATACCGTACATTACCCTTAAACCAGCATACAGTACGCAGTCTAATAATATAGTAACACAATACAGAGAAATTAATGATTTAAACAATGCTGGTAAAATACCAGAGCTACTGCCACCCATAAAACCAATTCAACAAAACAATACGCTTTTAAATGAAACACTGAAATATGTGGCTCATAATGAAATAAAGAATATGACTAATACGCCTTCCACAACCTTAAAACCTCTTACAGAAAATTATACTGAAATGAAGACGGTAGAAACAATTAGTGAACATACAGTAGCAACAAGTCGTAAAGATAAACATTTGAACTCAACGTTAATATCAAAAATAAATAATAATTTAAAATCAAATATTTCTGAAGTAACAAAACCCGATGACTTTCAACTAAGCATTCGTATAGGTATAGAAACTGACAAGGATGGCATTCAATTCAAGTTACTTAGTGTAGAGCAGAATCCAAATGTAAGTGAAATAATAGGATCAACATTTAGCGGCAAAGCTTCTACGTACTCTACTTATTTTTCTACTGTACCGATAAGTTTGGCACGAAATGGTTCATCAGGAGATTCAAATTTGACTAGAAGGGTAAATAGAAAGTCAGCAAAAAAGGTGGTTAAAAGTAATAGATCGGCTACTTCAACAAAAAATGCGGAAGGTATTGGCAGTACACGGAAAAATTATGTGAAATTAGGTAAGGATAATCTAGGATTATTAAATAATAAAATCGTAAAGCCAGCAGTCAGTCGTAAGAATACTATAACCAAACCAGCGACACGTGTTATCGAAAAGTTAAAACCTCAAATAAAAATCAACGAAATGATAAACCCAAATACAACGGGGTCACACAGTCATTCAAATATTACAAATAAAAAATATAAGATCTTACGCGCAAATTCGCAATCCGAAGAAAAGCAAAATAAAACGTCTATAAATGCAAATATATTACAATCGAAGTTTGACGTTTCTAAATCACCTAAAAATTATAATGAATCTGATCTTGTAAAAAGAAAACACAAAAATATTAATATTAAACCCACTAGCCTAACTGATCAACTTACAATGGACAGTTTAAAACTTTTATATCAATTACAAGTACAAAAGTTAAGAGACAAGAATAACACAGCTGGTATCATAAAAGGTAGTAAACAAAATATGTTAAACAATTCTATTACGATGATTAATACCTCTTCAATAAATAACCAAATTAAACTAAATGAGAAAGATCAGTTAAATAACTTAATACCTTTACTTGACGAGGACGATGCCACAGTCCGTATGAATTCCACTTTTGAGAGCCTTAAATTTATTAATTACAAAAATGAATCTTTGATTCCTAGAACTTACGAGATACCTAATAAAGTTAATCAAAATGATGAGAGTAATAATACTTCATTATTATTTCAAGCAGCAAATGAAAAAAATCAAAGTAGCTATTTTGATGAAAATGAGATCGATGTCAATAATAATGTAGCCAAAAAGTCGAAATATCAAAACAATACATTTAATAAACCGTACCAATCGTCGTTATTTGAAGATGATGATGATAAGGAAGCAAATAGTGACAGTTCTACATTTGGTATGTATTATAAACTACATATTAATAACGTAACAATAGGCGAAGAAGAAATTAATACGTTTGATAAAAATAGTCAAACGCCAAACACAAAAAGGATTACAAAAATGAATAAGCTTCACGGAAATATAAATTCAAATGTTACATCATCGTTACTTAAAAATAATACCTACTCCAATAACACTACTTTTGCAAAAGAGAAAGAAAATAACACTGCAAGTATACCGAAAGTCTATCATAAACATAACAAAAAATCTAATAAAGTTAGAAAAAAACTAAAACAAAGGAGAGAGAAAATCATATACGCATTAAAACATAATTCAAATATTGTTGATATACTTAAGAATATTGTAAAAAATAGAAATATTGACAAAAATACACTAGCAAAATTAAATAAAGCAGACTTAATTAAGCGTTTACGTTCTCAGATTCGCAAGTCCACTGAACGTACAAATAACAATCAAAACTCACATATCGATAATACTACTCCGAAACCGGGTACGGTAACTAACAATCTTATAGATACAACTAGCGTTCTTGACATAATTACTACACCCAGCCATGACATGACACAGGTATATAGATCACAAATAGATAAACCTACTAGAAAATCAAACTTTTTTAATCCAATAGATATATTTAGGCGAAAGTCAAGTGAACCTAACATTATAAAAGAAACTCATTCAGATAAAATGTTTGCGAATTCTTCTCCTTCGATCTCGCCACCTAGTGAATATATACCCATAAATACATCCAATGCATATAAATTAAATTACTTTCCTAAGTTTGATGAAGCAAAAGAAAAGGCGATACCAACGAACTTGATTCCATACGAAGACAATACTATAAGTAATAAAAATAACTTAAATCAGTTGTCTAAATTGAAACCAACCAGCGACCTGGATAGCGAAAACGAGATTTTGGTTCAAACAATGACACCAACGCGTATAGTAACAAAAATAAATTCAGGACACTTTTGGGGTATGAAACCTGATGAAATGAATGAACTAAGCAATACTACAAACAGCTATAAATACCTGCATCATTCCAAGGTGAATATGACCCATCAAATACCTGCAATTACTTTTAGGCAAATAGGAATTATGGATAAAATAACAAAATTGATCACATTGAAACCTATATATAGAAATACAATGGAAGCTATACCAATATATCCTAGAGCTGTAATAACAGACACCACATCTTATCATTTAAACAGTGTAAATAGCACCAGTAACCCTCTACAAAAGGAAGAACTTACCACTGAAAGACAGCGAAACAAATTTAAAAAGAAGAAACACTATATTACAATTAATATTACCATTCCATATTTAACTATAAGCGCGAGTACTACTAAGAAAATAAATAGTGTATCAGAAAATGCAATTACTAAAGGTAGCAAAATATACACTGGGCAGAAACATATTTTAAAAATAAATAGCATTGGAGATCTAAAAATGACAACAAAGCATCAGTCTGTTAATATTCTACCAGAAACAAAAAGTAATCAGACGTTAAATAACACAACTCAAGCAAACCCTAGCTTTGACGTTATAAGTAATAACAGCAAGCAAACCGAAGAAATAATGAATTTGCTATCCATGAATCCTAAAGGAGAAACCACAATCAAAGAAATATTGAAAACGTTAGCCGAAGTCCAAGATCATTTTAACGACTCCTTGCCTAGCTTTAAAGCCGTAAATACTGATTCAGTAGTTTTTGAAAAGACTACATCTCAAGATAATCAACACGTAACGCAATACGTTGGGCTTAACAAAATTATAACTAACGAAAGCACAATGCAATCAACTAATGAAATAAATTTAACAACATTCAGTGATGCTTATGATCAAATAATAGATAAAATAGACTATAAACTGTCTCAGTATTATACTAAACTGCCATCACCAGATATAATTAGTACAAACATTTCAAATAATTCTGTAGCAGAAATTATGTGTCAGACAGGAACTGAAGCAACTACCGCAGAAACTAGACGAGATGACATAAATGCCATTAATTATAGCAAAGTATTGAATAATACATTTATATATCTAAATTCAACAACAAAATCGATGAGAAAAATAATAGGATCATTATATTATTCAACTCCAAAGGCAAAAACAGTGCATAGCGTCGATAATAAACTGGACCCAAAAAACTCACAAAATAATAACAATATATCAAAAGTATTTGATAATAATTCTGATTTTAATATATTTAAACATATTAATAAAAATCTGATACCTACTTTAAATATAAACAATACCGAAGAACAAAAACCACATTGTTCCATTTCAGATATAATTAACACTACTGACACAAAAAATCTTAAAACTAGCGATAAAGCTAATTTATCTAACATTGAAGATATTTATTATGACAATAATAATACAGCACATGCTTTAAAAAAAATGCTGAGCCTGGATATATTCAGTAAAGATGATAAAAATAGTGTAATACAAAATTATAATAAAAGTACAAAGGGTAATTATATTTATTCTGGTTTTACAAATAGCGTAGCATATAGTTCTATTAATTCACTTGGAAACGATAGTATTACTATAACCCCAAACTCCGAGAAAAATAATATGTTAATAAGTGACGGTATACCTACATCGAAAAAAAGTAAAACCGATTTTACAATATTCAGTTTAGTATCTCAAAAAGATATGACAAATAATAATAAAGATAATCACGTAAATATAGACAACAATAAAAGAACATCATTATTTACTACAACACAATCAACAAAATCTTTTAAAAACTCAAATGCTGTTAATGACATTGGTATTCCGAATTTATTTAACAGAACGAATTCAAATATTAGAAATTCCTTTGACAAAAATATTCACAACGATTTACAAGTCGCCAAATATATTTTAACTAACATTGACTTCACAATTGAAACTACTACACCTTTGATAAATAAGCAAAACACGTACATTACAACAAAAGCAATGACTATACCAAGTGATAAAATCTTTAATCCAAGCGGAACAAAACAGGAGAGCCTTGTTAATACTTTCTTAATAGATATCAATAAAACAAAAAGTATGGATGATACCTTTAAAAATATCGAAAATAACTTACAAATCGAAAAATATGCTAACGTCGCAGGCTATTCAACAACGCCAATTATTAGGATAAATAATCATCAACAGATAAATAAAGGGACAGATAAAAAACAATATACTTCTTCTACCAATAATATGATAGCCTTGATTTATTCAAAATCTGCAAATGCTAATTTGGGAATTTACACGGTACCAAAAATTTATCGTGATTTTAATAAATTAGGTACTAATAAAAGTGAAGAAACGAAAAACACAGTACCCTTGTTATTTCATAAAAATATTCCAGTCATTCCAAAACTAGCAATTAATAAACTAATGGCTGTAGACAAAAACGTTGCAAAAAATAAAACCAAAACTTCTATTTTAGATAATTCGATTTTACCTAAAACGAGCACAATATCATCTACGGTAAAAACTCAATATTCAAATGTTTTACAGCTGCCACACTATACTGTAAATATATTTGAAAAGTCTACTTTACCAATGTTATCAGAAACAGAAACCTTAAAAAATGAAATAATCAGTCAAACCACTTCTGATAAAAAAAAAATTACACTTTCAATAATGGATGTGATTTCGGAAATTAACAGTATACCAGAAAGTGTGACACCATCACTTAGTTATGATTATAGACTCAAAATGAGCAACGAGACTACGTTTTTATTACAAACGAGTATTACACCAAATATAACAACGAATAATATATTATCTAAGAAATTGATAGAGAATACAACAACTGATGAAATTGATAATACAGAAAGATTTTCAAATAGAAAGAACGATTTAAATATGACGACTTCCAGTAGTAAAGCCACGTTTATTTTACTGTCTATTTTTAACACCACACAGTTACCTTTAAGTAATAGAAAAGTTCAAGATAATATTACGGAGTATGGTTCAAAGAACTGTCGATCTGAGGTAACAGGCATAGAAGAAGCGACGGAGTCCATTAATCTTTTAGAAAACATAAAGCGAATAAATAATCAAACATTTAATAACATTTACAAAATTAATGACTATATTATCAAAATTATAAAACCAACCTCACAAAAAAATTTTAGCATACACATGGCAACCGAAAATAAAACTACCAATAATAGCAAAATTACAAAACCTGATGTAATTTCACTTGATAGTCTATTTTGGACTAAAAATAACGATATTCCGAGAAACGCTGATAGTGAACTTGGAACAACTAATGCACACATAACAAATCAAAATCTTAATATTATTTCAAAAACAGGGACTACACCATACGTACATTTCAATGATACCTCCCAAGAAAGTTTAATTCAAGCCTTACTAACACCAACAATGTTGAATAAAGATACAATATCTAAAAGTAAATCTATTTATGAAATGGGATTATTACATTCGAATAAAATGAAACTTAATAAAGAAATTGCAGCTTCTTTGCAAGTTCAAAAGGATAGTGTGACTATAACAGGTTATACAATTAATCCAAATTCTATATCTACAATGATTACAGACAATAGTCCACAATTTAATAAGAAAATAAACACAGACAGTTTGGATAATTCTGTAAGTGGCTTTGTAGCAGCATCAGTAATTCCTGAAATTGCAAATACAATCGGCATAAACATAAGAGCTAATAAAAGCACTACGGCCCTGGTGAACCTAAGAAAAACAATAAACAAATTACGCAAGAAAACCAAAAATGTAACGTTTAAACCAAAAACTAATAGGAAACTAAATACGAAGAAATCAAAAAAGTCAACAGTTAGTAAAAATATCATCCGAAGCAATCGAACTCGGGCGTTAGTAAGTCTTTCAGCAAAAAATAACATAACTAAGCCATACCATCTACATCAATTTATTATTATAAATGCCTATAACGAAAGTGCGGGTAGTCTTTTGCAAAATGAGCAATATACAACGCAGGATGGTAAATTCACTAGTTCAATTAAAGTTGTGAAAACAAGTCTAACTGATTTCTTTTATCCCTCTAATGAAAGTAAAGCTGAGATAAAAAATACAGAACCCGTTTTCAATCCTCATCTAATGGATAGTACTGTGCCTATAAGTAACTACAAGAGCTCACTAAAACATATAACCAAAGAAATCTTCCAGCCAGTAACAGAAAACGTTAAGAATAAATCGTCAAACTTGAATTCAACGCCATTCAAAAATGACGTTTCCAAATTCCAGAATAATTCCACCACTAATTTTACAAGTTCTTATCCTTTAAAATCAAATCAATATATAGATACACTCATCTCGCAATACGACGATGAGACAGATAAAATCAAGACAAGAAGCACACTTAATTACTTTTCTAAATCTAAGACAATAAAGTCTTTATTTGACATTATAAATCCTGTAAAAAATACAACCCTTCTTTTCGGTACTTCTACTGTAAAACCAGTAGATGTTACTGTAGTTAACATAGTAACCGAAGTCGACACAAAATATACTCAACAGTCAATAATTGAAATTACGACAGCATTACCAAAAATTAAACATAGTTCTAAAATATCAAAAAAATGGGCGGTTTTCAATAAAACTTTAAGTAAAAGTGATATAAACTATACGTACCCACTTACGGATGATATGGTATCATCAATATTACCTCAAATTAGAGATACTACTTCAAGGCCTACTACAATAATTGAAACGCAACTAAAAAATACGCCATTAATAACGCCGTTATCAAAAACCGTTTTCACAGATTTAATCGAAGGTACTGAAACACCTAATTTTGAGTATGAAGATAATTTTAAGATAGCTTCAAATGATGACTCAAACGTAAATAAAATGCAAGGCTTATACAATAAGAAATACGACAACGATTCCAAAATTAAGTCTAGGATTATTCAAGAGGACGATCAAGGGTTATCTTCAAATGATATTAATATGACAACAAGGCCAGTTATTAATTTTACTATGGTAACCCAAAGTAATTTAATCGAAAATGATAATTACACTTCACACGTACAGATAATGTCTCTTAATACCTCTTCTAATAATCAATTTGTATCGAAAATTTACATTTTAGACCCAAAAAGTAGTAAAACCATTTGGAACAGAATTAATAACAAGGAAAAATCTATGCATACTACTATACAGGATAATACTATAAACAGTAATTATACTGAAAATCTAACTAAAAAAGATATTCTATATAACACCATAGATTTTAATAATAATGCGATCAATGACTCAAATATAGACCAGTCTACAAACTTAACTGAGGAAGGTGCTTATTTGAAATTAAATCGCCAAAAACATACTATTGCGGCAGATAAAATAACAAAATTAACGAATAAATCAATGATCAAGATCAATGCGAATTCACCAAATACTGCAATTTATTTTCCTTTAAGTCACAGTGTGCAAAATAAACAGTCACATAAACGTAATACCAAATCTTTATTCTATATACGTGAAGATGATATAATTAGTGAAAATTATTTAAATAAAAAAGGTGCAACGAACAGTAGAACCAGATTTGTTATGAATTTTCATGATGATAAGAAAAATATATCATATATTCATACACCAGAAGTAACTAAATTAATAGCAGTTAAGAATAACCACATGTTCAATAAAATACTTATCACACCTCCCGCAAATAAAAGTAATCATTTGCCATTAAACTTAAATAAACACATAATGATTAAACCCGCTATTATACAGTACAAAAATAATAAGAATGTAAGTGACATAATCACTAAATTGATAGATAATAACTCAATAGGCAAAAAGCATGTTAAAATCTATAGTTCTCGGCTAAATAGATATCGTGGTGGAATTATACCTTTTAGTTCAGTGACAAGAAATATTAAATACAATACATATCAGCCCACGACGAAAGACGATCTCGAGTTAATAAAAAACAAATCTAGATTGCCACCACAACCTAATAAATCTTGCGCTATTTTAAGAACCCTACGACATAAATTCCTGTCGACCAATGAGTTTATAAATTTCTTAAAAGCTTCGAATTGTACTGTAAATAATCAACCAATACCTTTTAATATTGAAAAGAATAAAATAGTTCATTTACCTATTAAATTAACTAATAATTTTAGGATATACGCCAATAATAATAAAAACAACCGTATAAATACCGCTTCGAAAAAGACGAAGTTTAAGAAATTAATATTTTCTAAAGAGATTAGTTCATTTGAAAACACTCACTTGTTACCAGTAAATACCGTCAAGGTGTTACCAATAAAAAGACCAAGAAAGGTGATGAAGCGGGTATTGTTAGGTGGCAACAGGCGAAAGGAAATTATGACGATGAATACTCATGACTTCTTCTCACAACATCGCTTAGTAACACAAGGTATCTTAAGAAAATACCTCAAGCCTCGTCAAAAAGTTTCTATGAATAAGCCAACGGTCACATCAATTCCTAGAGTTTCAGTTTTGAGGCCCAAATTTGATCCTTTAGAAACTGCCATTTCTAGGTTTGACAGGCCCAGACGTCCTTTTGTGCTTCCTCCCAGACGCGAATTAGAAAATTTTGAAGGTGAATACAGAACACATCATCACCCAAAAGATTTGAATTGGAAACGTAAAATTAATGCAGTTCAAGACGCGTTTCAAAAGGACGCCGTGACTTCGTTGCCGAAGCAAACAAAATTAGTAGTTAACAATGTAATCGAGAGACCATACACACGCACAAATATGAATTGGAATCCGAAAGTCTTTAGAGATAGAATCGACTCTATTAGAAATATTTTGTATAAAGCCGATCTTATAAAAGCCACAAGAACTGCTAGTGATATGAGCTTGAGAAGACCAATAGGTCGCTCCAGGGATCTGTTCAACCCACCAGAGTTACACTACAGAAGAAACCACGATAAAAAAATACCTACAACACAAAATGAGGTTGTAACAGAAAATACCTCAAAACGTCGAAGAAGAACTATATTCTTTTTGAGTCCCACAGCATCGTACAGTTTTGAGTATTTTGATTATTTTTAATTAGGCTTAAATAAATACTATGTTAAATATATATTGTATTTGATTTTGTTCATCAAATCACTTCACAAGACTACCATGCTCCATGTTATTAAAATGTTTCTTCAAAATTTCGTAAGTCTTGTATTTTAAAATATTTTTTGTTTCAATACGCCGAACAATTTTCATCACTTATTTTTGAATGTCATTTATAGGTGACAGACTGGTGGCTGGACGACATGTATCTGAAAGTGCGGCTGCCTCTGCCTATCAACTCTAACCCTGGCATGGTGTTCCCACGCCGACATTTTGCTAAAATGGAAGAGGTAGCTGACCTTGGAGCTCTGTTTATCGACGATATACTCGATTACAAGGAGATGTTGGATAGGTAAGTTAAAGGTTATACATACACGTAAGGCCTGTTCTCATTACTTCATGTGCAGTCGCATAAACTAAGAACGCAGGATACGATAGCACAGTTCTAACTGGTTACGTTACTGCTTAAAGAAATTGTGGTATTGTATAAAATCAAACGAGTTCTTAGGCTACTGGGGTTTAGATAACATACATGTTACTTATATTTATAATCTATAATTAGTGTTTGCCAATATAAATGTCCTTTGTGTTAGTTCGTTTTACGTTTGTAAAGTATTTTGTAACACAATGGCTATTCTTAGCGCATGGACACATTAGTTGTAGTACTTCTTATATTATATACAAATCCCAGCGGATCAGTGACAACTATAAAGCCGATATAGATATTGTTACTGTGGTCTCTAGTAGCTCGCCGGCGCCGTGCGTATCTAAATAATCCCTTTGGCACGGTAAAGTGTAATTTGAAGGCAGTAATGAGTAAAACTCTTCTTGTTTGAGTCAATCGAATAATATAAATTGGTTTGTTACAGAGGAGAGCTGCCTCTAGAACGAGCTACCAGTCGCGAGAAAGGCCAGCCACTTTGCATGGAACAATTTTATCGTCTGTTAGGTGTTTGTCGCATCCCAGAAGTTGGCAAAGATCGACAGGAACTACCGCTTGTCAGGACTGGTACTGAAGAACAGGAGGAGCTCGTGGTTGTAGCCTGCAGAAACTATGTGAGTTTTTAATAAATCTTCTTTACCTAGTATCATTTAGTTTATTTAATCTCCTTTCTGAATTTCATTAGAGATTGGCAAACTGCCTTTGAGACTTTAAATTTAACTACACGACTTTAACTAACGAACAAGCATTAGTGTTCATGAGAGCTGAGCACGACTTGACGTGCCCTCCGAGGCGAGAGATGGTTTGACAACTATCTCGTATGTCTTCAGATGCCAAGCTAGATTTCAAGACTTCTTAACTAAAACAAAATGGCACGCATAAAGTCAAAGTCAAAATCAAAAATCTTTATTGCCATAAAAATATGTACCTAAGTACTTCTTGGACACGTGAATTAACTAATATACTAATAAAAAAATAACAAGGAAAGTAAATAAAATATCTCATTTAAAAAAGCCTGTTCGAGGAGTAGAGCTCTCATGAGAAGAAACAGACAAGACACTCATGGCCACTCTGTTCAATAGCTAAATACGTTGTAAGTTTCTTCACAATACATATCAAACGAAAATATGAAAGCCGCTAATGCCGCGCAAAAACCAAATCGTTCATAAAATCAAATCGATGATAACATTAATTCAAATGCCATCTCACAAAGCTAACAATCTTACAACGTTGGCGTCCTATCCAAAAATTGGATTACTTATTGAATGTATTCAATGAGGTAACGATTCTAACTCCATTATGTGTTGCGGAAGGACATAACTCTGTTAGCAATAAGGCGCCGCGGTGCACTTTATCACTTAAACAGGAGACAAAAGAGACTGTCCCAGTTACTGAATAAGTTATTTTAGTAAACTTTGAAATTTGGCTCCAAATTAGTGATGTAATGTTTTGTTTGTTAATATGTGTTATATAATGCGACAATGCGTATTTTATGGTAAAGTTATTGCGAAGAATTTCTTTTACGCGGTAGGATATACGTATTTGGGTAATCGTTGATTGCTCTGTAATTATTTAATGTTCTGCAGCTTGAGTCTTACAAAAACATGGCTAGTATAGAACAGAAATTCCGAATTATGAATCTTCAAAAGATATCTATTAAACAGTTTTATAGCTTGTTACTGATAGGTATTACCCGATCTAACAAGATGGTGTCATCTATCACATAAATGTGATAAATTTCTTAAGACTTGCAATTTAACATTTATAACTTTTTTAATGCATTCTCAAGATAAACGAACGCAAAAATCTATAATGGTACTTATTATAAGTTTCAAATATGAAAGATGGATACTTATTTGGCAGATAGTTCAGCTGAATATTAAAATTTACATTTCTTTATAAGAACTTCCCTGATATATCGGTTTGTGTACAATAGCTATGCCATATTCTTGGGAAGAATCACAGCATAATGTTCTTGAAAATCTACGGCGTAATGTACCATTGCTTTGTGTTTCTCTAGTTTTACCCCATTCCGGTGAAAGCGGCGGATCGAGGCAGGCTCACCCCCGGCGAGATCCAGGCTCAGTTGCTTCACGCACTGGTGGACGCTGCCGGGGCCCCTCCAGCGCCCAGGATCGGGCTGCTCACGTCCATGAATCGAGACCAGTGGGCAAGGGCTAGGGAAAATATTATCAAAGGTAGTTCAAATATCTATTCATTTAATAAACTATGTCTATTAATTAATAATTTAAGACGTATTACAATTTCTTTTTGCACAGTATTTTTTGTTATTGTGGTTAAGTATTGGTACAAATAATAGAAAGAGAATAACAAAAATACAATTCACTTTTGTACCACTTATTTGTTTGGATTAGCTCTATTAGTATTACTTTTATATTACCTATCTATGGTACTACCACTAGTGTTTATGAAAAAATGTATGGCACTGACGTCGATATAATTTCAAAAACGTTCTGTTTATTTTATTATTTTATTAGCATTTGCCCGCGGCTTCGATCGTTCGAGCGTTAATTTAGAATTTGACAATCAATTCGGGTTGTACTCTGCTTGTAATAATATAATTCAATCATGAATCGAAAGACACGTGGTGCCATCTATTATCATAAGAACGTTATTATTGTTTTCCTCGGGAACAGTATTTTTTTCGGGATCAAAGGTTGCCTATGTCTGTTTCTGTACACCTGTCAACGTATATATGCAAAATTTCAGGATGATCGGTTCAGTGGTTTAGGCGTGAAAAGATAACAAAAAAACAAACTCATTTTCGCTTTTATAATATTAGTTAGGATTAGGATAGGATTGTAACAACATTACAAGATTATTATGCCAATGCTAAGTAATATAATAAATGCGAATGTCAGTTTGTTTGTTTGTTACGCTTTTACGCCTTAACTTTTCAACTAATCATCATGCAATTTCGCATACATTGAGAAAAGAAGAAAAGGGTATCTTTTATTCAAAAAGGTACCGATGCCGAGCGAGCGAAGCCGCAGACAAAAGCTTATCTTGTATATGAAGTATAGGGGTCACTCCCCGATCAGAGTACGCTAGTTTTTGGTGAGTTCTCTTGAACCGCCCTCCCTTTATATGTATTTAGATGAAATGAACCGCATGAATCTGGAGCTGATCTCACGTGCGCTGTGCATCCTTTGCCTGGACGAGGCTGGTGGAGACAGAGCAGACACTGATCCTGAGACGAACGCCATGCTGCGAGCCATGCATGGAGCTGGAACACGATACCATTCAGCCAACCGCTGGTTTGATAAAACAGTACAGGCGAGTGACAGAACCATAGTAATTCACTTAGTTAGGCATAATTGAATGTCCAGGAAGGAAGGTCTACTGTACACACATTTCACCAGCGATGTTAAGGTTTCACATAATAAATGATGAGACATTTTTAAATATTTCTATATATTAATTAATGAATAACTAAGAAAACAAGGATCTCCTCAGAATGACTATACTTTACACAATTGTTGACTTAATCTTAACTTATCTTGACAAAAATCTTCATTTTTGTTTTTCAAACCAAAATACAGGTGTGCAGCAGTAGCGACGCGTGCTCTTACCTCTGCAGACCGAAAGTCCCCGGAAGAGAAGGTAGAAACGTAGAGCACACACATTATGCCAGCTCTTCTTCTTTCTTCTTTTCGTGTAGTTAGTGGCCAACCTGTTGTCAATAGTTGTTCAAGCCGCCCGTAGGCCTCTGACATGACTTAACGACTGCTGTCAATTTGACAATGACCGGGACCGACGTTTTACGTGCCCTCCGAAGCACAGAGACGCTCAGATGAAATACCACTAAGCGGTCACCCATTTATAGACTGACTATGTCCCATGTATTATTGGTGGAGCCTACTACCGTCTACCGGGCACATTGGAAGATGATGCAAACGGACCAATCACATATTTATTGAACAACGATATCTTTTTAATGTGCTTTTATGTTTCTTTGCAGCTGATAATATCTTCAGACGGCACAATAGGCATGTGTTACGAGCACAGCTCTGCAGAAGGAGTGGCAGTTGTGCGCTTGGCGGAGCGAGCCCTGGCCCGGGCAGAGGTGGCCGACCGTCCGGCACCGCCACCGGCCTTACTGCCCGCACCACAAGCTATGAAGTGGAACATCGCGCCAGATATACAGAGGACCATTGAGCAGGCTGCTAGAGACCTGGATCGGTAATATTGGCAGTACCACTGCCGGTCATACCTAGTGAATTTATGTAACCTCATCACATAGGCCTAATAACCTCGTCTTTGAATAAGTCTAATACTTGGCGTCCTCTTCAGTAATTAAATAAAGAGGCACAATATTGTAATCAAATTATGATTTAACAAAGCTTAGCCGTGAGTTTAATTTTTCTTGTTTTCGTTTATTATTCTCATGACTAGGTTCATTTTTTATTGTTTTTATTAATTATTAACTTATACAAAATCATTGGTTAAACTCCTATGTTTTCCATGAAACTGGAAATCGTAAAATATATCTTACTTCTAAGATTAAGCTTGGAAGTTCGAACGTGAATAATGTATTAAGATTTGATTTGATTTAATTCGACATGAATAACTTTCCTTGCCTTAAATCGATTCAACTTTAATCGAATTGATTTATTTTGACTTGGTTTGACTCAAGTGGACTTGGACTGAATCGATTCTATAAAATATTATTTTAATGCTATCTATTTATTACAGTGCCATTTCGGACCTGGACTTCAAAGTGTACACATACCGCGGCTACGGGCGTGAGTTCATGAAGTCCTGTCGCACCAGTCCCGATGTCTACATTCAGCTCGCGATCCAGTACGCTTACTACAAGTAAGCAGCTTTATTTCCTGTAGTAGATATAGACAGCACATCTGATAACGTCGCAGACTTGAAGCCTCTTTTTTTTTTTATACAACTAAGGTGGCAAACAACCATACGGCCCACCTGATGGTAAGTGGTCACCGTAGCCTATGGACGCCTGCAACACCAGAGGCATCACCTGCGCGTTGCCGACCCCTTAGGAAAGGAACTGGGAAGGAGAAGGAGCGGGAAGGGGGAAGCAGGGTGCTTGGGCCTCCAGCAATCTCACTCACCTAGCAGTATTCCTACTGTTGTGTTTCGTCAAACACAACAGTAGGAATACTGCTATTTCACGTCGATATTCTGTGAGAGGGTAGTCCTTCCCCGGTCGAGCCGGCCCATTCATGCATTAATGACATTCAAATAAAATGGTGCAAAAAGCAATACCTACCTTGCACGTCCAAGTACGTAGAGAACATACGTCTTGTCAACACATCCTAACTAATATTATAATTGCGATTGTGTGTTTGTTGGTCTATTTGTTTGTTCGTCACGCTTGTAAGACGTACTGCTTGACCGATCATCATAAAACTTCGCATTCATGTCAGGAGTAGAGAAAAGGAGAGAGAGTACCTTTAGTCTGGCAAAAGTACTGGTACTAACATAACCTAAGCTTTTATTTCTACCACAGTGTGCCGTGTGTGGTCGGTCGAGTAGTTAAGGCGTCAAAGCGTAACAAACAAACTCACATTCGTATTTGTAATATTAGTTAGGAACTTAGGATAACTAAAACTATTTGGAAGACTCACTACTGTAAACGCCAGTCCTATCTCATATAACACAAACATTTTAAAATATTTGACTTTCCATGGCATCTGCACAGGATGTACGGATACCTGGTAACAACCTACGAGTCGGCGTCCCTGCGTCGCTTCCGCAACGGCCGCGTGGACAACATCAGGTCAGCTCACGGCGTTGCCCTGGCCTGGGCAGCAGCCATGTGCACGGCGGAGACCTCCCCACTCACCGACGGCTCTGATGAAGGACAGAAGAAGGTTTCGTTCAATTTGTATGGGGTGAGAACTTGTTGTGGTAGCTGTGTGTGACATGGTTTAGGGGTACACATGGTTACATACATACATAGACTCACACCACTATATTATTACCGAAAGAGTTATATTTTAGGCCCCATTAATATAAGGCGAGATTTGCCTAACGAAAATTCCTAACAGAAAATCCAAAAACAATTTGTTCGACCTGAGACACGAACACGAGTCTTCACGACCACACGCAACATCATGCCACGGCACAAGCGAGTTAGTTCAGATACTAAAAATAAAGAATCTAGTAAAAACATCTCGTAAGTTATACTGATAAGTTTTTCAAATAATATTGTATGATTTTATTAAAAAGCTATTTTAGTATTTAAGACTGCGCCGAGCGTAGGACAGATAATGACAGAGCTCGTGCGGCGCATATTCAAATCGGCGCGCGGCTGCCATAGTAAAATTGTATGCAGGATTTGAAGTGCTTTTTTGATCAAAATGTATCTTTATTGTCAACCAATAACTTAAATATTTGGAACGGACAAATTGTAATATAACTATTTATGTTTCGTGTAAGCTGTAAAACAGGATAGATTTTTCTACTGTTATAATCTAAAAATCACGTAACACGAGCTTATGTTTTTGCATTTTTCGTGCAAATGTACGTAATTGTGTAGGCGAAAATATTAATTATTTAAAGTTTTTACACGGAATAATAATTGTAAACACATTCATTGTTATGGTAAATGTATATTTTATATTTGTATTAAACAAAAAGTGTTGATATTATTCACTTAACTGTGAGCGCCTGTTTTGGCACATTTCGCTCGGCGCACTCTTAATATTATCTCGATACCATGTAAGCAGTTGGTAAATGTACACTGTGGTTCATTTATAGTTCTATGAGTTAAAACTTGTAATTGGCTTACCGGTACCTATCATGTCATTGTTATACATTGTCTGTGGCTGTAAGTTTTCCATAAAGTAAATAAATAAATAAATAAAAATAAACTCTCATGTTAAGTGAAAGAATAAGTAACCAGGGGCGTACAATAGCAATATAAAAGTTAATTTTTACAAATTACTCGCTTAATGCTATGTCCAAAACTTTTTATCGTCATACTAATCAGCTTAGCGACAGCAAAATAATATCAAAACACATATGAGGACTAAGCGAGCCAACTCCAAAGGTCTCTGAGTTATGGCCCACGTAGTCTTTTTTGCTATCATCGATGGCTTTTTGTGTTTCACCGAGACATTAGTATGTGTGTTGCATACCCTGCCTGTCTTTGTACTGCTTCCAACCATTCCCGAGCTATAAACAAAGTAACACGTTATTAAAATGAAAACGAAATTTAGATTCTTCATTTCCATGAACTAAGCAAGTGGCCTCACTTAAACCAATTCATCATGGTCTATAAATCTATATCTATACATCTATACAAATAAATAAAATTGTAGTATCTGTTTGTAATGTCAAAATAACAGCTTTCTACTGAAAGTATATAAGGCAACTAAATCAAAATATCTATTTTTAAAATTTTTAACGGTCTGTCTGTATCTTCCGGCTAATCTCCAAAACGTACGTCCGAAATGTACGAAATAAACAAAATTTATTTCCTTCTTTCTTTCAAAAAAAAAACAGCTGAACCGATTTTGACGGGACTTTCACTGGCAGATAGCTGATGTGATAAGGAGGCTTACTTAGGCTACTTTTCTTTAAGAAAAATTAGGGTTCCTCGGGGAAATATTAAAACCAATGAAATAGAGAACAATATCCGATTCAAATAGAGAAATATATATAAAATAATAATTATTTTAATATATATACGTCCAATATAAATCCTAATATAATAAAAATTCAAATCAACCCACAAAATAGAAGAATGACATTAATTTTAGCATAGATATTTCTATACGAGGGATACAGAAATATTTGCGAACTGAACAAACACTTTTTAGTAAAATCCACGCAGACGAAGTCGCGGATAACACCTATAACTCATAAAATTTTAAACAGGAGCAGAAAAAGCTAGAGCTGTTCGAAGAGGCGGCTCGGAAGCAGACCTCCATCATGGAAGCCAATATCTTGGGCAAGGGCATCGATAACCATCTACTTGCGCTCAGGGAAATGGCGCGCGAGACTATGGGGGAACTGCCACCGGTCTTCTGCGATGATACTTATAAGCAAATGTTTGAGTTCAAGATGAGCACTAGTCAGGTAAGACTTTTTATTTATTTATTTATTTATTCTTAGGAACTCCAACAAAGGATACACAGGACATGCAATACTTACAAAAAGTGGTTCGATAAATTGTGTGTCGTAGGTATCGTTATTATTCTGAATAAAAAGATGTCGAGGCCTACTACATTAATCTGCTATTCTGTGCAGGTGGCCACAACTACGGACGGGACGTTTATGGGCTACGGAGCCGTCTGCCCCGACGGCTATGGATGCAGCTACAACCCGAAGAAAGATTCCGTCATCTTCTGCATCGCCTCTTTCACATCATCCAGCGTAACCAACACAGAAGCCTACAGGCAGTCACTGGAAGAAGCCCTGGATTCCATGAAGCTAATGTTCCAAGCCAAGAAAGTAGAGAATTGAAGAGATACAGCAGAAAGGATAGTTGGTAATGAGTAGAGGAATCTTGCACTGTTTATGTGGAGTCAATTAGAGGTGCACTGAATAATGATGCCTGTTATTATATAGGCATAAGGGTTTTAACTGCCTGAATATTGTAAAGGGAAATTTTCCTATACAGTCGTGCTCTAAGAACAAAGTGACTTGTACAAAAAACATATATATTGGAAGAATGTTTTCTAGCAAAATTAAAACATTTTCGACCTTTACATTATTTTAGTTTCTATATTATATTTCAAGGCGAGATCTTTTTAGTCCTATTCAAAAATGTTATAATTTGGATGGCCTGGCTACAAGTAAATATGTAATGTTGTTCGCCGAAGAGATTTAGTAAATTATTTCTGTGACCTAATTTCGAAAGGACACACTATGTGTTCTTTCTTTATGTATTTTCAAATGAAATACTTAATGATTAATATAATATAAATATATATTATTTTCACTTTGTTCTTAGGATACAAAGTTTTTATGAATGTTCCCAAATGAATATGATCACCAAATAAAAATAGATCATAGGTCATATTTTCACAACTTAAAATGCAGCTTAATTAATTGTAGGCAAACATATTGAAAAGCTATAAACAAATATATTATGCTATAGCCAAAACATTTTTATATACCTACAATATAGTTTATATATAATTGGCAAATTAACGCAGATATAAAAAAACAATTATTTACACTTATTCGTAAACATGATATATAAAATTTGTTGTTTGTCATTATATTATAGTTATATACTATTATTATATCTACATTTACACATAATTTTATCTTTTATATAATTAATATACGCACACTGTGTAAAGTAATGTAAAACATATCATCAATGGACTAAATAAATTAGATAAAATAGGTATATTAAAAAATATATTATCTACGTATAATGAAAAATTGAGATATTTATCCAAAAGCAATTGTATGTTTATCAAGAAATATATAATTATATTGCAATTTATTATAAATCAATTAGGTACTTAAAACTATATTTAATTGATTTGCAAGGTCCAGAATTAAATGGCGGAGCATTAAGGTGGTTTTTCAAACCCTATCAATCATGAGGATCAGCAGAGTAATGTGCACGGTATGAATATTTAACGCATATATGAATGGTTACAATGTATTAACCAGCACATCAGCTAATAAATACACAATCATATAAAGTAATTGTAAAAATAGCCACTTTAAATAATCCTAATAATTCAGTATTCGACTATTAATTATATTAATATAACGACTAAAGTCGTCTAGTGATGAACTCAAAAATTGGGTAATTTTAGATGATATTGTATTAATTTATTATTATAATAGTTTATGATATAGTTTTATCAAACTGTTGCCGTTCTATGTCTTATGCTATTTTGAGGTGGCTTGGTCGCCGTTCCATAGTTTATATAAATAATAATAATAACACATTATTATTCGTTTATTACTCGCATTTATTGATGTTAAATATAAATAATATAATAATGTTAAACTATTACCAGTCTAGCTGATATTCAACGTGTAAGATAATGATTATTTGCGCTTCTACATATTTAAAAGCTGCGATGTCTATTGATTAAATAATTAATAGTAATAGTTCAGATCGTTATGATGTACTAATTTAAGGGTAATAACAAAACTTATCCGTCGCTGCGTCTTTTAAATATCGTTATTTAGTCCAACAATGGACTTATGTACATGTATAAATACTTAAAATTAAATGAACTCCTAAAGTTTATTAACACTAAGGCTAGTATTGCACGAGCGCTAGAAGTGCCATCTTTTGATGTTGTATAACCTTTCCTATACAACTTATAACTCTTATTATTAAACCTATTTCAAAGCAATCAATGCAAGTCGACTGAAGCAAATAAAAAATAATGCAGTCTTCTACTTAAACATATCAAAATGTAAGCCAATGAATTTAAAATGTACTAAGTTGGACATTTAGAGCTTTTACACTCTATACTTATACATTTGTTGTTCGTTCTATCTTTATAACCTTTAACTTGTAGAATAAAATCATTATTAAATGAATAATGTAAATCTCGAAACACTATTATAATTTTTAAAACTATTTAATTTTTATGAAGGCTGCTAGCCTTTTCTATTTTGAAACAAAAAACCAGCTTCTTGGGGATATATACAAAAAAGGAGGTAGAATGTCGAGAAACACAATTAAATATCAATTAGCTGTTCGAAAAAATTTTGGCACAAAACTGTAAAATTAACTATGAGATGAGCCGTGTGCACTGATAGCTTCTAGCCATAGGGTGGTCGATAGCTACGAATGGTAAAGTTACTTAAAAAGTAATATTAATATACCTTCCGTATCTGTAACGCCTGACTTTATCGAGTTTTTTGGTTGAGTATATTGGAGCACCAACTGGTTCAAGCGTCTAATTTCTCTAATCCATATTCTGGAACATTTATACCATTCAATTGTAAACGAAACAACAAAAAGTAAACTTTAAATAGAGTCACATGAAATCTGACGTCAAATTTATATATTCTTTGTGCAAAATAACGACCATTTGAATTTAATACGATTAAAAAGACGCGACTTTACTACTCTTAGCTTTCTTTGAGACATGAGTGTGTTCAAAAGAAGCACTGTATTAGGTATATGGCATATTCGGCAGCCCTAAATTAAAATCAAAATTAATGTATTAACACTAAAATGTGCTCTAGGTTTAAGAGCCATTACATGCTGTCAATGCATCGCTCGCCGGCAATTTAGTCTGTCAGCGATCAAGCAACTAGGATGGGAGACCTAGATGAATGACTGAATTTAAGAAGTATCTCTTGTTCATTAGTGCAGGATGGACGTCGAATAACTCGCCATGATAGCGTTGTTGCGATTTAAGATGAAAAGGGAAAATTAAGGAAAAATACCTTTGGATCCTTTGGTGCAAAAACCGAGAATAAAAGGAATGTTCAATTTTAAAAATTCAATTTAAAAATGCATGATGACTCTCGGGAATAAATTAATTAAAAAATCCCTTTATTGGTAGGCTTAATCCTCCTAGTGCGTGACATTTAATTGTCTAAAATTGAGTGTAATGCAATATCACCCGTGCTCCTATTGATCATGGCGATCGGCTAGTTGCATGTGCAGTACCACCGCGCAGTAAGCCACTTAGTTGCAACCATGTGCGTAAACATCTATATAACCTACTAAGATAGTTATAATCACAATCGATCGAGTTGCCGACGACGAAGTTGCGTGAGGGCTTTATGTAGTCACGGTTACCGGCGACCAACTTGCCGACGACCAGTCGACAGTGTGTAATGGCTCTAATAAAAACCGTTATCTACTTAATGCCTTTTTATCCCCAAATATATTGATATTAGAGTCCAAACACTTTCAATAATTACTTAATGTAATTAATTTAAATCGATTTATTATAATCGTCACATAATGATTCATGAATCAAAGCCAAAATCTCATATATGAAATTTGTATCTTTTTACTATAAAGGCAAAATTGTAAAGTGATATTTTAAAGGTACCCGAACATGAACAGCTGTTTTATTTAAGCTTATACTTAAAAATGTTTATAATCGTACTTTTTTAGTCTTTGTTATAACACGTAGCCAAAATATACTAAATTATATAACATATAAAACATATTATTCACCACTATAATTTTAAGCTAGAAAATTACATTTAAATGCAATACATTGATGTCCTAGAAACACATTATTACAATAGTAGGTATATTATTATTACAATATATTATTAGATTATTATCCATCGTTCCTAGGCAGTTTAATTTACAATATATTTTAATGTCAGTTTTCAATATTCAAATTCAATAGCTAAAAGTATACCTAATATAAAAAATGAAAATTAATCGAAAGTGAATGAACGTATTATAAAATTTGTTTATATTTTGTGATAGAATTACAAAAAAAATATTAAAGTAAAGTGTTAAAGAAAAAATTATTTTATTATGCTTGGAAAAATATATGTAATTACATACATATATACATAGATTCATGCCTGTTTCCCAGATGGATAGGCAGAGACTACGGATTTCCATTTGCTACGATCCTTCACTTCTCTGGCTTCATTCACTTTCATCACATTCCTCATATACGCCCGTCGGTAAATGTATGTAATTAATATTATTTATTTAACCATAATAGTGAATTAAACTTACTAGGAACATTGGTGTTCATATTAAGAGATTAAAATGTCAATGCTGTGGTGATAACATAATATTTAGATTTGTAAAATATATTGAATGTGTAGAATTATCATTTAATTTATCTTTTGCTAACCTATATATTTATTGCATTTATCTTTGATAAATTATTTATGCTGTCGCATATTTCCAAAGATATCGTAGTTTATTTTTACCACATGGTAAATAAGATTATTATAAGTAAATATAATAACATATCATAGTTATAAGGTACTATATACATATCATGATGTCACCTATCATGTGAGGCATGATCAAGAATATCAAAAACATATCAAAGTTTAGATTTAAGACTTAGAATGTAATTAACGAAACATATCAAATTATCGTATTTAAGTGATGTTAGTAATAATTTAATAATAATCTAATTATGTGAATTTACAATTTACCAGTATTGGAAAACATAATTGTATTAAAATAAACATTATAGAATCTACACCGTTGCTCTTGCAGAGTGTGACAATTGTCCACATCAATATTATGAAATGTACAATGATACTATACATGGAAGATAAGCACGTATGAACCAGCGCACGTTCAGACTCAAACATGTAAGAACTAAGTGGGGTTTGATTAGTCTCGAACAGAGAGGACAAGAGAAACAAATGGGACTATTTATGAGGTATTTGAAATGTTACCTACAGTCTCTCAAGTAAGCTGATTTCATAACTACCCATTAGTTTAAAATTGCAACTACGTGCGATGTTCTTAAAGTTACAAAATATTTTAAAGACCCGTACCTACTCGGACAGGCGAGATTTGAGCACAATTTGTTTACGTCCATTACAATGAACCTTAGAAATCTTGTGTATAATATCATTGGCAATTTCTTTATATATAAAAATACTGAATCTATTTTCAATATAATATATGCGTACTTATTCGATTGATATAACATCATTTATATATTCTACACTATTGTGAATCTGCTTCGTTGCTATTTTGGGCAGCTTTTTGGTAAATAATTATTATACAGAATATCTTTAAATAATAATTGCAAAACATATTTTTATCCTTGAAAATTATTTATTTTGATGATTCCAATATTATAATAAATAAAATCACAAAATATATCTACCGTAAACTTTGGTCCAAACTATATCAAGTTCAGACTGAGGTTGGTAGCAAAAATCTACTGCGATAGTACTGTTTAAAATGACATTGACAGATTAACATTTCACTAATTAGTGTATTATATTATAAAGAAAGTGTATTATATTATAAAGAAAGTGTATTATATCCGCCTTGCATAAAGTATTGAACAATTTTACGACGTCGGCGTTAGCTTTTAAATTTTCCTGTTGTGTTTGAAATGTTTATCTGTTATGAGTTTAAGAATATTTCTTAAGCTTTAGAAAATCTGATCTGCTTTTTGACAAAAGCAACAGTTTTTTGAATTTGTATGTTTTATCTGTTATTAAGTAGTCTTCGAAAAAGTTATTAAATTATAATTATGAATTATTAAAAGTATCGATATCAACGAACATATTTTGCTTACCTATTTTTATTTGTTTCATCGTAGTTGTTATGAAAATAAGTTTTAATGTTGTATTATAATTATTGTTGGTACTTTTATTGAAATATCATTTATCATTTGAATCGTAGGTATATTAAATGTAGGGAATGAATAAACATGAAATATACTTAATCGGAATGGTGTGCCTTTTATACAGATTTTATTCTAATAAAATCTGTATAAAATATTACCAAAGGGAGAGAAAATTATCACATTACTAGTAATGATAACGATCACACCATAATTTGTTAAGTGATCACATAAACAGACTATTAGTCAATAAATAGGTAGACGCCTTCTAAGACAGGTGTGTGATATCCAGAATCATGCAATTATCACAACATTTAAAAAAAAAAAAAAATTGTGTTGTTGTGGTTTATAGGAATTATGGCATGCCATTCTGATTATAGGTGATTGTAAGATGTATCGTGTTCACGAGATTTAGAGTAATTGATGTTAACCATTGAATAATTTTAAAAACACACTAAGCTCTCCTCCACATATAAACGGATTATAAACTTATACAAGTAAACATAAAATAACTCAGATTTTCAATGGTGAGATTTTATCATCCATTTAACAGCCAGACTTGATAAATATCTATTAAAACAACAATGTTTGTCCCTTGCTAAAATCTTCGCCAATATCTGGCGATTCGGTACGGACGAGGCAAGTACAGCTTTAACTCAATTAGGTATACCTACACTATAAATATCTTCTCACTAGCCTTTATTATTCCGAAGTCACTTGGTTTCGACTTTCTAGTCCCTCTGCATTGCAGTCTGTTGGTCTCCCCACTGAGCTATTGCTGCTGCTATATGTATATATTTATCTAAAATCATGTTTGTCACTGTCCTACAGTCTCCTTTGTGGATTTGTAAGAGAGCTTAGTATATTTCTAATATTATCATAATATCAGATTTACACGCCAATCTTTGTATCCTATGTACCTAGGTCGTTAGGATATAGTTTGATCTCATAATAATAATTATTATATACTAATTAATATAATTCTTGTCCTTTATAGTGGACAGTGCAAATTGTTATTGGTTGGAATCAGGGATGTTGCGGATAAGGTTATTCATTTATTTGTTGAAATTACTTATATACATAAACAAAAGCAACAATTATAATTTAAAACTTAACAAACCTTACTA
Source organism: Catocala sponsa (assembly GCA_963564715.1). NCBI lineage: Eukaryota > Metazoa > Arthropoda > Insecta > Lepidoptera > Erebidae > Catocala > Catocala sponsa. Next base: position 27,204,790 of record OY751337.1, on the reverse strand, counting down.
CTTATAAATTAAACAAAATAAAAAGAAACAAAATATAGGACTGTAAAATTGAATAACAATGTATTCAATGTAATAATATAGCGGATATGGATAACTAAATCTTATATATATATATATATGTATATTGACAACGATCCCATATTTGGATACTTAACATTACAGCTCTACAAGGTATAATGTGCCTCGTATTTAGCACATTGAACACTATTCCGGTCATAAAGGACCCGAAACAATATTTTTTTAATGTATCTGCAACATGGCAACAAATGTGTACGGGACGTATTCAACCTCGCTGTATTCCTGTAATTTAAACGAACTAAGGCTAGACATAGACTCATTTCCAAATAAAATACCATAAAACAGTTACAGTAAGTCGCAGGAATCAAAAAGCCTCAAATTTATAACAAAGAACTCAAATAAAGTTTTAAAATGCATTTTAATATCTCATGCATCGAAAAAGAAAGCGTTCGTGTGTTTTTTGCACACCTGTAGGCCTACCTTCAAACGTAAATACCGAAGTTTCGGGCCAACTGCTTGTACCGTGAAACACATTTATTCCGATGTTCGTCCTGAATCAGTGTGTATCCTCTTGATTATTTTAACCCTCCTATAAAGTAGTCCGAACAACTGAGTAATTGCATTTTAAAAGCAAGAAATCTGAAGAAGCTTCATTGTAGGTAAGTTTTTTCGTTCGTCCTAAAGTTTCGTATAGACAATTTCATAGTAGACCTACTGGTGTTCCTAAGCACCAAGGACATTCCTTTCACTTGATTTTGCGTTGAACCTCGTTCAATAGTGAACATGCAATTAACAAAGCCAAGACGTAATCAACGTACTATCACATGGACGTCCAATACGCAATTCAGTATTTTATAAAAACCAAAATTACGGGTCATATATCTGTAAGACAGGGCGCTATGGCGCTCTTTGGGGGAGGGCTATGTCCAGCAGTGGACTATTATAGCCTGATGATGATGATGATGATATATCTGCAACATCCCTGGTTGGTATCGAACATATATTAGGCCTAGGTCGCACTACGGCTAAACTGCCGCGGTTTTTAACCGCGTAATTTTGTGAGTCAAGGGAACTAATGCTAGCGCCCGCACCGGCGGTTTTGCCCGCGACTGATTTTATGTGCGTTTCAGGCGGTTTAGCGGTTTACCGCTTACGGGAAAATCGTAGTGCGGCCTAGGCCTTATAGTTATTGTAGCTCTTATCAAATATTCAATGTATAGAAAATTAGTGCTGTTTTTGACTCCGAGTTTGGACCACCATAGAAAAATTGCAATTAGGTAGATATATATTATATTTATATGTTAAATTTTGAGCCAAATATTATTGAATCAGAAATATATATAGTCAAAAATTATTATTGAAACAAATAAATGTGTATTTGAAGACACAGACAGACCCGCCCGCAACTTAGTTTAAGTTAGTTAGTTCAAAAAATCTAAAATTAAACTAGCCTATCTTATCTTATCTTGTGTGTGGGGGCCAGTCTGTACTGACCGGCGACACTTCGACCCAGTGGGATCTTTTGTGTCAGCCCCAAGATTCATCCCTTAGCTATCTCCTTATGAATGTATCCTCTTTATGAATGTAGAAGTCTTCAGGGTTTGGGTATGCCAATCCCATCAGACCCATCCTAAGTCCAGCCAACGCGTCGCATTCACACAGTAGGTGCGATATGGACTCGTCCTGTTCACCACAGGCTCTGCAGATCGAGTCGTGTGTCAATCTCAATCTGCACAGGTAGTCTTTGGTGCCAAAATGGCCAGTGAACGCTCCTGTGAGCAGCAAACTAGCCTAAGTTTCAGAGATTAACTGGAACAGCCAGACAGACAATTTTTTTTTATATACGTACCGTAGCTATAACCCTTTCATATGCATTTAGTAAAAAGCCGTTATTTGATATTACAAACAGATAGGTACTTCAATTTTATTTATTTGTAGATGTATTGAACTTAACATAAAAATAGAGCACAAACACAAGGAATTTATTTATTTAATATCACATAATATATATTATTGAGCAGTGTTTTGAAATTAAATTAATAATAGTCATTAAATAGAATCTAATCTATACCTACATAAAGGTATTAAAAATTATGGTGGTCCAAACAAAGATAGTTGTTGCAATTTAACTCGCGTGATGCACACGCACAGTTAAATGTTTGTAAGAAATAAAATAACTAGTAAATGTATAACATTATTGTGTCATTATAGTTAATATTACAAGACATGATAAACTAGCAATATATTATCCTAAACTTAACCCTAAAATTACAAATACACAGAATCACCTGTATAATATTATAGCCTTAACGGGAAAGTTATTAGTCGTAGAATGGCCGGACACTGCAGCGATCTTTAATTTAATCTTTAGTTTAATATGCAGTTTTAAAACGGACACCTTGCCTATACGTTTTTATTTATTTATTTATTCAAGGTAAAATAAAAAAGGCGCTTATGTGTAAAAGTACCTTTTTGGAATTGTTCATTTAGTAAAACACACATAGTCACACAGAAGCGTGCGTGTAGCGATTGCAGATCAAGTTTCATGCAGTAAGAGCAGTTACACAGCGGCAGTCAGTCAGTCTTGATGCAGCAGCAATACAGTTGCTACCTATACATACGCGCAAATTACACAATCTTTATCGATACATTTCGTTTAATATATCCATGTAATTTTGATACATTAATATAATTTTGCAACCCAGACTTTCAGTCTTTTAGCAACTTAGACATTTTGCCTACGCAGTCATTCTGCAATACCTATAGTCATTTTGTTTTTATTATCCAGAGTCTCCTCCCTAGCCTTTATTATTCCCAAGTCATTTGGGGCCGGCTTTCTAGTCTAACCGGATTTGACTGGATATCAGTTTTTACACAGAGCGACTGCCATCTGACCTCCGCAACCCGAAGGGTAACGATACCCTAAGGCTAGACTAGTGTCAGGATATTAGAGGGCACTGACTTCCCAATAACCACTACCATATATGTTCAAGGCAGCCGGGACCAACGGCTTAACATGCTCTCCGCGGCAAGGAGCAGGCGTTAATTGTCAATCATTCACGCACATCATTTCGATAAGTCATATAACTTCCGAAATTCAGAAGTGCGCGACGTGGGTTCGAACCCGAGAGCCTCTGCATTGCCGTTTGCTGGTCTCCCCACTGAGCTATCGCTTATCCAGAGTATCTGCCCCTAACCCCTTTGAGCAACGTTACATTCGTGATACAACCAGATATTTCTATAATCCATTAGAGCGTCTGCATCAAAACAATCGCACGATTAAACCGATAAAAACACCTATTGCCATCTTTAAATCGCTACTATCAAGAAGCACTTTGCGAAACGTGTTTTTATCGCAAAAAGTCGTTGCAGGATATAAATAACTGTCCTAACTGATATTCGACTGACTTTACCACGCGTCATATCTATGTGTGTGTGCGTGAGCTATGACAATGGTCCGGCCATCTGTATTTAGTTAATCTATGCCCTGCCATATGCTAACATACACTGGCTTGTACTGTATAATAATAAACTATACCTACTTAAATGTATGTTGAATGTATGTATAACTAGATGTCACCAGTACCTGTATACTGTACACAGTGTTATTATTAACAGTGAAGCAATGTATTCCAACGACAGCGTAAACAACATTTTCGTTTACTTTAATTTAGTTTGAGACCTTACTCTCCTTCGTCTGACGAGTTTGGCATAAGTAAAAATGAATATAACATCAGTATGGTGACGGAATATACAAGTATATTTTTTTATACTGTATGCTTGATACCGCATTAATTGGTCTTGGTTTACTGTTATAAGTTACTCTGTGGTTAACACAACATGTCGGTAGGTAGTAAGTTTAGTGTATCTGTGTCCACTGAATGTTACTTTCAATAAACGTTCATCAGGAAATGTATGAGTTTTATTCAGTTTTATGTCCTTTCACGTCAAGACAAATCCGAAGATAAAGAAATACCTTAGACAATTAACCTTCTATTCGTTATTTGTTCAATTTTATATTTACAACTAAAAGTGGCAGAAGTGAATTACACACCCAGATTTTGCCAGTTATGTTTTTAAGACCCACGAGACTACGGAGACAATCGTCATCCATACAATTATATTAATTAAAATAATGCTGAAGTCACAGAGAAAGTGAGAGTAGTCGTTGATAAAAGAACAGAAACTAAAAAGGAATAAATAAAACAACCTTGACTTGTAAACTAACATTATTTATTCAAAAATCAATTTTAACTTATTATACCTAGATCACAATCAAAAGCATTCATGATCCGATACTCTTCCACTATATCTTCGAAGCAGCCTCACTCCTCAAACAAGTCCAGTTCTCGGCTTGAGACACACCGCCTCATGAAACCCAAGCAAGCGTTTGTACAGCAATCCTCGTGGCTTATGCACTGAAAAGAAAAAACACTTACTTAAATATAAGAGCACCTTGAACTGACGGGCGTGTATGAGGAATGTAATGAAAGTGAAGGAAGCCAGAGAAGTGTTTAAGGATCGTAGCAAATGGAAATCCGTAGCCTCTGCCTACCCCTCTGGGAAACAGTATATACCTATGTAGTACAGCCTCGCTGATTTCAGCATGAATGGGCCGGCTCGACCGGGGAATTACTACTCTCTCACAGAATATCGACGTGAAATAGCAGTATTCTTACTGTTGTGTTTCGTTCGGTGTGTGAGAGTGCCGGGGGCCCAATCACCCCCTTTCCCCCATCCCGCTTCTTCTCCTTCCCACTTCCTTTCCTAAAGGGTCGGCAACACGCAAGTGATGCCTCTGGTGTTGCAGGCGTCCATAGGCTACGGTGATCACTTACCATTAGGTGGGCCGTATGTTTGTTTGCCAAAAAATTATGTATGTATGTATTAAACATAAAATAAAATACTAAATTTGGCCCGAGGTTTCGTTCGCGTAAATGTAGGTTAGGTTAGATTAATAACAGATATTTTCTGGATGAAAGATACCCTATAATTTCTGTTCCCCTGTCAACGTATATGCGAAACTTCGTGATGATCGGTCGAATAGTTAAGATTGAGCATAACAAACAAACAAGGTCACATTCGCATTAATTAATATTTGTTAGGAGTTAATAATCCAGCAGTATGAACGATGATTGCATTGAAATAGTTATCAATCTTTAGAATGTATCGCTTTGTTTAACGATTCAAATGTGTTGAAGGTTTAATCTGTAAGCGCATATCGTTAATATGTGAGTAGCACGGATGACGTAGTAGTAGGCGGTAGGCTGATGTAGGCCATACTACGACGGTCTTTGAGACACAGTTTTAGACACCGTATTGACTAACAATCTTTATTCTTGAGAGTAGAAATTGGCACGGTTCCAAACGCCGTGCTGCACTAAGAATATCTTGACAGTAGAAACACCCAATAATCCTTTGTATTACCCGTGATTTGAACTCGGAACCTCATGGTTCACAGCCTTATACACTAGTTACTAGAGCAACGAGGCAGAATATCGAGATAATCTATACTAATATTATAAAGCTGAAGAGTTTGTTTGTTTGTTTGAACGCGCTAATCTCAGGAACTACTGGTTCGAATTTAAAAATTATTTTAGTTTTGGATAGCCTATTTATCGAGGAAGACTATAGGCTACATAACATTACGCTACGAACCACGGAGACGGCGCAGTAACTATAATAATAATAATAATAATAAAATATGTTTATTTTTCTCACCACAATATTTCAGATATTTACAAATATTATGCTTAGTAAGTAATACAGTTTCTCAAAAACAATATTGTGGAGGACTGGTGCCTAAGCTAGGTAAAAACCTGTGTTATAGGTCACCAGGTCTCCGCTCCGAGTTACAGTTCTGGCTAATAATTACGTATTTAATACGTAATTACTATAAACGCGGGTGAAACTGTGGGCACATCTAGTATGTAATATATGTATAAATGAAAGAGCTTTAAGTTGTATAATACAATTATTTATTTAACAAGTAAGTATACAAGTATTTAAGCACATAGTGACCAATTTTCAAATAATATTATTCACATTGAGAAAGTTCCTGCTGTGTGCCACCGTATCTTCAATGTTGCGGACTCTGCTCATCCTCATCCACTATTCGGCCGGAGACGCATCGCTTCATATAACCCAAGCATGCCCTTGTACAACAATCTCTATGATAAACACACTGCAAAAAGAAAAATTATATTACGCATCGATTAAGCATTCGAATGTTTAGTGATACGATTGTATTCGAATAATATTGATTGTAATTCGAAAGCTTAATAAATAAAATAATGTTTTATTTTCAGAAAAATGGAGTACATTGTGTGAAATCGAATATATGCCTCGCTGATTTCAGCATGAATGGGCCGGCTCGACCGGGGAAGGACTACCCTCTCACAGAATATCGACGTGAAATAGCAGTATTCCTACTGTTGTGTTTCGTTAGGTGAATGAGAGTGCCGGAGGCGCAATCACCCCCTTTCCCCCTTTCCACTCATTCTCCTTCCCATTTCCTTTCCTAAAAGGTCGGCAACGCGCAAGAGATGCCTCTGGTGTTGTAGACGTCCATAGGCTACGGTGACCACTTACCATCAGGTGGGTCGCATGCTTGTTTGCCACATTAGTTGTAAAAAAACTTATTCTTTGACTTAGAGTTAGCGCAATACTTACTAAGACTGATTCCCAAACAAGACTATAGCCTGTATTTTGGGAGACAGTGCTCAGCCAAAACAATGCAACAATAGACACTAAAATTTCTTCTCCTTCTTCTCCCTAGCCTTTATTATCCCCAAGTCACATGGGGTCGGCTTTCTAGTCTAACCGGATTTGACTGGATATCAGTTTTTACACGGAGCGACTGCCATCTGACCTCCGCAACCCGAAGGCTAACGATACCCTAAAGCTAGACCAGTGTCAGAATATTATAGGGCACTGACTTCGCAATAATGACTGCCATAGATGTTCATGGCAGCCGGGACCGACGGCTTAACGTGCTCTCCAAAGCACGGAGCAGGCGATAATTATTGTCAATCAATACGCACATAATTTCGATAACTCATATAACTTCCGAAAGTCATAGGTTCGCGTCGTGGGTTCGAACCCGAGACCCTCTGCATTGCAGTCTGTTGGTCTTCCCACTGAGCTATCGCTGCTCTACTAAAATTAATTATTACAATATTTAATTTTAAACTACTAAACTATTTAAATTTAGGTTTACATTTTTCCCGACGTTTCAGTTGCTTTTCAGCAGCCATGTTCACGGGGAGACGTTACCATGGCATCGGGTGCTGAAAAGCAACCGAAGTAGTAAAGTTTAATAGTAGTAATATCCAGTGTTTTATAAATAATCCTTACTAATATTATAAATTCGAAAGTAACTCTGTCTGTCTGTCTGTTATCTTATCACGGCTAAACCACTCAACCGATTTAGATGAAATTTGGTACAGATATAGTTTAAAACCTGGGGAAGGACATAGGCTACTTTTTATTGATGTAGGTACCACGCGGGCGGAGCTGCGCGCAAAAGCTAGTAAATAATAAATAAATGTTTTATTTCATTAACTTGTTAGGTTAACAAAGTTGCATTGAGGAAGATTCCTCAAGCAAACTTTTGCTTAAATGAAGATTCATTTAAGCAAAAGTTTGCTTGTGATTGAGGATCCCACTCTTCTATAGACATTTTCTTTTAATCATTAGGTGAGAGTAATAAACATTTTGACATACACACACATACATACATTTTAAAATAAACAACGCGATAAAATCCGTGTAAAGTAGTTTAATTGCAATGTAAAACATTCGCGTAAACATCCTAACTAATGATTGCACGGATGGCGTAGTGGACACTACGCCGAGTGTTGTGGGTTCGAATCCCACACGAGACAAACATTTGTGTGATCCGCAAATGGTTGTTTCGTGTCTGCGAGTTCTTTGTCCGTTGTTTGAATGTTTGTAATGCCCCGCGACACAGTATTGACTACTAATGCGGGCTATGTCTCTTTTAAAAAGAATAAAAAAAGACAAGAATACCCATTATAAATGCAAATGTGAGTTTGTATGTTACGCTTTCACGCTTCACCTACTGGACCAATCATCATGAAGTTTCGTATACCTACACGTTGTCATGGGAACAGAAAAGGACATAGGTAGGGTACCTTTCATCCAGAAAAGAGTTATGTTACTAACCTGACCTACATATAGGCGAGTGAATGTAGGTCAGGTTAGTAGGTGATCGCGCCGCTCCGTAAAAATAATAGTTAAATAGTACACATTCCATAACCCTTACACCATTGCATTAAAATCTAATTTGCTTTGTATAATAACATATTTATTTAACCAATCACATAAGTCCTATAACGCCACGCGCATAGGTCGCAACACACACCACACACTTAGGGCCTTTTCATTGTCATGCGTGTTTGCTCCCGCATGCAGGCCAGGCCCGCAACCTATCGTATCATAAATGTTTTTTAACCGACTTCAAAAAAAGGAGGAGGTATTCAATTCGACTGTATTTTTTTTTTATGTTTGTTACCTCATTACTTTCGTCTGGGTAAACCGATTTTGTTGATTCTTTTTTTATTTGAAAGCTGGTGCTTCCCGTGTGGTCCCATTTAATTTTGATCAAGATTTGACTATTCGTTTTCGAGTTATCCTTAATAATGCGTATTTGGCTACATTGATGATGTTCTCATATTTGGCAAGGTTCACTAAAAACCGAGAAATAAACAAAATTTTAACAAAAACTAAAACCGACTTCAAATTCTAAAATTTAAAATGCACTAAAAAGTTAATAAATAATTGCATATTCTTGTGAATAATTAAATTATTGTTATTTTTGGAGTCGGTGTCAGCCGCCCGCGCCGCGTGCTGCGTCTATGTGTGTAATTGTGCATGCCAATGTTATGTTACCTATGATTATACTAAGACATCTCATGTTTAATTAGTTACAAACCTACCTTGGCTGACACCGACTCCATTAATAACAATAATTTAATTATTCACAAGAATATGCAATTATTTATTAACTTTTTAGTGCATTTTAAATTTTAGAATTTGAAGTCGGTTTTCTTTTTTGTTAAAATTTTGTTTTTATTGTCATGCGCGCCACACGCACGCAGCGCACGGGTTGCGGGGCGAAAAATATCTGCTCTGCGTGCGGCCCGGAACACGATGCGCGCCTGGCCTGCACGCGGCCGCAAACACGCATGACAATGAAAAGGCCCTTAATGATTGGCATTCGAACACGCCGAATGAATATTGTAATTTTGTAGAAAATACAAGTATTTTCAAGGATCTACGATTTTATTTTATCTCCTTGTTTCTACCCGAAACAGTAGGTAACAGAACCTTTTTCTGGATAAAAGGTACCCTATGTCCTTTGTCTTACTAAATGTTGCCCGCGTTTACGTTTAGTAAGACAATATTGTGAGAACTTTAGTGTTGTACAAATATGGAGTAATAAATAAGTATGGAATAAATAGCACACAGGATGCAATGTACAAATGCGTATATATTTGTGATAACATGAGTAATAAACAGCGAGTGGGGGACGCGCACCGGCGTGTCACGTGACCCATGTCGTTTACGATAACACACCGACCATATTTAGTTTGTGAGCTTCAGATTACGCACAATAATTAATTATCGTTATTTAGCGTGTTGCAAATAAGTTAAATTGTAATTAATATCGTAAAATCAGAAATCTCGAAAACCATAAGGAATCCTTACTATGTGCATATTATTAATATTATAAATTCGAAAATAGCTCTGTCTGTTAACTTTTCATGGCTAAACCACACGACCGATTTAGATGAAATTTGGAATAGTTTAAAACCTGGGGATATAGCCTCCTTCTTATTGATGTAGGTACCACGTGGGCGGAGCCGCGCGCAAAACCTCATATCTAAATATGTCACTATCGTCGATAACAGAAACCTTGAAAACCACATTAAAAGGAATATACTACTACACACACACACACACACACACACACACACACACACACACACACACACGCACGCGCAAGAGGCTACAGTAGTAAAATAGACTGTTAGCAACTAAGTAGTATTTAAATTTTATTTTTGTTTTGTTTTTTTGTTTGTCTATTCTTTTTGTGGTATTTTTCTTAATTAACACTGTGTTCGTCTGATGAGTACTACTCACGTAATGTGTTTATACTGTGCGCGAGAACGCTGGTACCCTAAGCACAAGTTGAATCTTATTCTGGGTACCAGAGTTTATCGTAAATACTAAATATCGTGTTTGTGACACTGTTATTGTATTTTTGTGCCAAATTAAGAAATTAAGAAATAAAAAAATTATTAAAAAATTTATAATGTAACCATATAGACAGTAGACACCGAGATACTATCGTCAACTTCGGATTCAAAACAAAACTTTTTATGTGGCTTATGAATGAGTGTTTTTATAATAAAAAGATGCTTTGGACCATATATTTTTTATTGATTGAAGTTAATGTAATTCGTCTAATTGAATTATCCTATTTGAAATATGTATGCTATTTTTAGATTGTTATAAAGCGAATATATTATTAATACATTATATTTACCTTCCTGCTTTAATACCGTAGTACAAGCAAAATAAATTACATTTTGTATCAATTCATAGCCATATTTCACTAGTAAGTATTCAAGATTAAACCACAAATTTAATTAAAATTATGTTAAAATTGCAGCTTTCTGCACATGCTTTAGCTGTCTCCATATTTACTTCAAGTATGAGGCAAATCTAACTCTCCTTGGTAAGCGAAATATATTTAAAAGGGGCAGCTACAAAGTTTTCTTTTCATATATTCACACACACACACACACACACATATATATATATATATATACACACATTTGAAGATTCATTACAATTAACGTAATTTAAAATAATAGACTCGCAATTAAATAAGACTACAGCGAAATTTGGATGCAATACGCCTTTTCAAGGATATATAATCTCACGAGATTACAAACACTATGTATGACACTTGACATTAAAACATACTACAAAGAAAAAATACTCACAAACTCTCCAATTTTTGCACAACTCGTGTTTTCATTTGCTCCAACAGCCGCATTCGTCTGGACATTACTGTCGACTTTTTCCACCGGCAAAACAACATTGTTTTCTTCGTCATCCTTCGTTAAAGATACGACATTACTAAGCGCAAGCTGCGCCAGCACAAGGACTAAAACAATAGTAGAATAACGACGCATTGTGGCCAGAAACACAGACGCACTAACGGACCTCCTCCCACACTGGTTTATATAAGTACATTGGCACCGAGGGCACGCCCGTATATATACAGATACCTAACGGATAAATGCACAGAGGTATGTTGTGTTTTGTTGATTTTGTTATTGACTATTAACACGGTTTACATTTTTTGTGTTTGCTGAGTTATTAAGAATTCAGAGGATGTTGTGGAGTGATAGCACATACTAAGTGCTCAGATAGCTTTTAAGAGCAGCGATAGCTCAGTGGGGAGAGCAACAGACTGCAATGCAGAGGGTCTCGGGCTCGAACCCACGTCGCGCACCTCTGACTTTCGGAAATTATATGACTTCGAAATGATGTGCGTATTGATTGACAATTATCGCCTACTTCGTGCCTCGGAGAGCACGTTAAGCCGTTGGTCCCGGCTGCCATGAACATCTATGGCAGTCGTTATTGGGAGAGTGTCGACATAAAAGATCCCACTGGGTCGAAGTGTCGCCGGTCTACGCTGACTGGCCCCCACATAAGATAAGATAAGATAAGTGCTCAGATAACGTGGTGGTTTTAGTAACTGTATAATAATAATAATATCCTCCAGACCGATTTCGGCCACGGCGGCCAGTCTTAACGGAGACTGGCCAACTACGCAGTAGATATTATAGTGCACAAGTGTGTGCGCAAACACAAGTGCACTCTCTGTACCCTAACTCTTATGATCCGATGGGACGGTATTCTGACACGACCGGAGAGAGATCAGGCGCAGGACCAACGGCTTTACGTGCTTTCCGAGGCACGGGGGTGTCTTACACCGCCAACTTTCTAACTCCGGGCTGCTATTGAGATTTTTTAACAGAAAAACCTACAAATAACTCTTATCTTTCGGATAACTTTTACTTGTTAGTTGTGGGACTGGCCATTAGGGTCCTAAGTAATCTCTCTCTCTCTCTCTCTCAAAAATTTTAAAATAAACATATTACCGTCTTCCGGGCAAAGTAGCACAGTCTATTCTTCTAGCTGTGAATTTATTTAACTAGTAAAATCAATATGTTATTTGTCCGATCCAAAATTCGTACCCAAAACCTTAACGGTCAGCAGTAACCGAAAGCGCAAACGTATGGTAATAGATCAAGAAGACAAAGCTGAGAGACCAATTTTTAAGCGGCGAGTGTTGAAAAAAGACTACGGCACTGCATACTTAGTGTATGACGCATCGCTCCTCATATGTAATTGTATCGTAGCAAGTAAGATAATTATTATAGATCAGAGATTCCCAGACTTTTTTTTCATAGACCACTTTTGAAAATTTAGCTGGTTCCGATGGACCCCCTGCAACTACATTTCTACCATATTCCTTGGCATTCGTATTTATGTTGGTGAAGAATTAAACAAGTTAAAAAATTTGATCAAATCTCTACGGGCTGACCTTTGTTTTTTTAGGCGTTCTCTACCGAAGAATTGGTACAAGTAACAGTCGCACAGCTTCTTAAAATATGTATTATTTGCCAACATTGATAGGTGAAGTCAAGCCAACATTTTAGTTCTTCACTATCGAAAGAAATAAATTTTCGTGGAAACGACTTAAAAACTAACGAGTTGTGGACCTCCATTTGTTTTATCAAGCCAACGTAGACCTCCATTGAGTCTCCCGTGGAACCCTGGGGGTCCACCTGGACCACTTTGGGAACTGCTGTTATAGACCCAACATTAAATTGAAGAATATCTTTTATTTGTCGAATTCAACGCCCGACATTGAAATGACACTGCGTGCTTTTTAAAACAAAAGGTGGTTAAGCATACCTGTCTGATGATAAGCGGTTATTGTAACCTTTAATCGTTTGCAATACCAACGTATCGCTCGCGTGTTATCGACCATAGGGAATAGGATAAAGATAAGATGAATGGAAATGGGCGAATTAAATCTAACATTTTTATTTTGTACTTAGTATAACTAACTATACACGTAAAATAACTACAGTATACAGTTATTTTTTTTATAACATATGCTCTTTTAGAAAGCCGTATATAAAATTCCAGCTTTTAATAAATGAAATTGTGTGCATATAACAATAAAACTAACAAATATGCGTTATTTAGACTAAAATAGGGCTTACAAACTCCAAAAACAAAACAGATACAAAAAGTTTACATAGGTACACAAAAAGTTGGGATGGATTTCTGACTTGCCAACTCTCTGCTTTACCCGTCAGTAATATACGGTTCAGTTAAATACTTCATTTATATACTGCTAAATAATTTGTTGCGGGTTTCGAGACTGCGTAACTTTCCCCTGGAGTACAGCCTCGCTAATTTCAGCATGAATGGGCCGGCTCGACCAGGGAAGGACTACCCTCTCACAGAATATCAACATGAAATAGCAGTACCTATTCCTACTGTTGTGTTTCGTTCGGCGAGTGAGAGTGCCGGAGGCCCAATCACCCCTTTCCCGTTCCTTCTCCTTCCCACTTCCTTTCCTAAAGGGTCGGCAACGCGCAAGTGAAGCCTCTGGTGTTGCAGGCGTCTATAGGCTACGGTGACCACTTACCATCAGGTGGGCCGTATGCTTGTTTGCCACTCTAGTTGTATAAAAAAAGACACGAGTTTCAAAGCTCAAAGTTTGGTGTCTCTCACCATGGTCATCATTGCTGGATCTGGCTATAGTGGTGCTACACTAGTGAGAATGCGGATGGAATTAGTCTCAAAAGAAGCCCTGATATCTCATACGACGATGAAACCTGACTTGTTCTATAACATCAGACCTGTAACAGCATCACCCACCAATGTCAACAGGCATTATAATATAATAATATCAGCTCTGTATTAAACTGTCCCACTGCTGGGCACGGGCCTCTTCTCATTGTGAGAAGTATTAGGCCATAATCCACCACTCTGGCCTGGTGCGGATTGGCAGACTACACATATCTTCGACAACATTTTGGAGAACTTTCAGATATGCAAGATTCCTCACCATGTTTTCCTTCACCGTTAAGCAAGCAAAAATTAACTACTTAATACGCACATAACTTCGTAAAGTCAGAGGTGCGTGCTTTGGCTTCGACCTTGAGACCTCTGCGTGGCAGTTCAAAAGTCTCCCGCTAGGCTATCGCTATGCAAGTCAATAATGTCGATTGGTGACCTAAGACGAACAGGAAACCGTAACTTATACTCCAAAGTATCTATGTTTTGTTATTAAAGGATTCCCCACAACGTCTTCGTTACATACATTATAATACACTTGTCATTCACCCCACACATTCAGCCTACGTGAGGTTTACTTACACAATCAAGATCCGCCATCGATGATGAGTCAGGTTAGTTTGCTGTAGACAAATAAGTATTCAAATTGTTTGTCAAAGTTATTAGTTATGTTGTCTTAAGTTTACGCGAATGTTGTACATTCAAATAGTCAAAGTCAAAGCTAAAAATTTATTTATTTATTTATTTATTTATTTATAACACATCCCACACAACCATTACAGGAAGCCCAATGCGATTGCTCGCTAGATTGTTTTTTCCTAGGCACCCACTGATCTAAAATATTACTTAAGCAACTGTAAAAGTAATTAATTGCTACTTCTATGTCTTCTATTTCGTACAACGGACTCCAATCTGTAGTCGTTAAAGCGTTGTATAACGATTGAAAATCCGCTTTATAAAAGTTCCATTGTGGCCATGGCGCACTTGTACTAGACGAAAGCTCCGCCGGGGGCTCGGTGGCACGAGCGTGGTGCGTGAGCACGCACTGCGCCGCCAGCGGCGGGTGGTACGGGTCCACCGGCACTAGCACCTCGTCTGACGCCGATACTGTCACTGTACCAACGATGCCTGCACTTAGCACCAAATCTAATTGACGACCCAAACAGTTTAAAATTTTATTACTCTGAGTAAACTCGCAAAAGGACACAAAACATTCATAGTAATTTACAATATTTGTAGAAGCAGAGTACAAATTAAAATCTCCTAAAACTATTACCTTCTTATATCTAGTACACAGATTTTCTATTATATTAAATAACATCATATAGTCAGTCTCAGAGCTTGCAGGAGGTATATAAATCACACAACATAGAAAAATAAAGTTATTTTTTAAATGTACGGTAGCACAAACAATTTCGAAGACACAATCGTTTATCGATATACCCGCGTCCGCGGCCGAGCTCCGCGCGGCTGCGCCCGCGCCGGCGCGCGCCCCGCCGCAGTGCACTTGTACTCGTCGAAGTTCGAGGCGATGTGTGGCCACGAGAAACGCGCCGCCCTGCTTACGACCGTCCGCTCGATCACACCGCAATATTTGATATCCTGGCGGCACTATTTCCGTATCATGGATTGATTCGTTGCAGCCAGATTCAGTAATTGCGTATAAGTCGAAACTCATTGAAACTATGCCATTTCTAAAACTTTCCAATTTTGTTCGTAAGCCTTTAACGTTTTGGTAATATATATCTATTTCTCTATTGGTCAACTTTTTTGGTTGATTTACGAAAAAATATCCACTCGTTAAATTCTGTATTTAGTGGCCATGCATCTTCTTGCATCAGCCTATCGAATATTTGTACTGGTGCTCCAATTCGAAATGAAGAATATTCTTTTTCTGCCTTATGACTGATTTTGTCTATTTTTATATCAACATTTGATCCACATAAACTCTTCACATGCTCAGACATCGCATCTGCTGTTGTGTCCGGATGCAAACGCCATACATGCAGATATCTCTTCCGCTCCGTGGCCTGGATAGCCGTTAATTGTGTATTCTTCCCCGTTCCTACAATCTTAGAGCGCCTGCTCGAATTTTTATTATTATTATTTCTTTCTACTATTGTCCAACCTACTGTATTACTGTTATCATCTTGCCGTGCTAACATTGGCCTCACCTCGCTATTTACAGTCGATGTCATATCCGAAGCCGTATTTGATTTCGTGGCCCCACACGTGTTGACATTTTGTATTGTAGCGGTTTGTGTTTGTATATTACCGGACTTTTGTTTTGAGTTTTTATGAAGCGGACTCCTTGTTTTGTAATTACTTGTTATCATGGTAGAAGAAGAAGAAGAGGTTTCATGTTCTATGTTTCTGACATCCTGGTGTTGACAAGTGATTTCGGATAGTCTGTTTAGAACTTTTTCTTCCATTACATTTATAATTTTAACTAGACGATCCAGATCAGTTTTTGTTTGGCAGAATTGGTTTTGAAGGTCCTTAATTGCATTTGCCTGGCTGTCCATGCGCATCATCATCTCTGATCGCAGTTCCCTGAGCTCTTCTAGCAACTGCGAATCCATTCTATCAGTTCCTACATCAGGTGTGATTATTGTTGAGAACTTAGCTTTACTACCTCTCTGAGTGTTTACATTGCAAGGCGTAAAAAGTTTATTGCCTCTAATTGGAGTGTCATCTGTATTTCTCGCCTTTGGTTTTAATGACATACAAGCCGGACATGTCCATTGTTTTTTGTACTCTACTGTAAGATCTTTGTAAGAGTCCAGGTTAATATTAAGACATGATAGGTCGTACTTCTTCCTGCATTTTACATTTGAACACTCCATATAACTGCTGTTAGATATGGGTGAATGACAACCGCTGCATTTGTTAGGCATTGTGATATAAACGGGGAACTATTCCAACTACTAATATTATTATAATAGTGGCATGCGTATAACAGTAGAGATATGGCACCTTACTCGAGCTAGCTGCAATGTAGTAATCACAGTCTAAGCAGTGATTTTCTGATCTTGCCGTAATTGCCGTAATTGCACTGTTTATAAAAACGTTTTATTACGCTTGAAGTGAGCGATGAATCACAGGCGCTCGGCGAGTGCCGCTGCCGATTCAATCAAATCATTTATTCATTTAGGTCACAAAGTAACACTTATGAACGTCAAAATATATAGGTTAATAAAACTATGTACTTTATACGCATTATATCGTGTCGTTATCTACTGAATCTTTACTAGTATTTTAAGCTATTTGAAGTTATTAAAACTATTTAGAATTAAATTTATTCGTAAAATCAATACCGACTCCATGTTAAGCTATAAAACTACGATTTAAACATAATTTTATTTCTTGCTTTTAAATGTTTGAAGGCCGTTTGTATTTTTGCATTTTACATAAATTAACTTTCACCCAGGTTCCAGTGGGATAGATCCTGAGCAGAGAGAGCGAAATCGCGAGTAAAAGTTAGTATGTTAAGAAGATACACTGAAAAAATGCACTAATTTTCATCGAATAGTATAGGACTATGAGAAGACCAATTAATCTAGAATTTATATATAGGTAAATTTATGTATTTAACTAGAATTTCCTAGCTCAAAAACACGATATTATGATTTTGGCTCGATCATAATTATTGCCGAAAACACCTCTGAAGAATTACTATTTTTGAAATTACAAGGAAGTTACACTATCATTATGCTTAGGAATTACTCAAATATATTCGTAACATCAATATTAGTAATTTGCTAGCCCATTATTTCCATAACTAAAACCAATCATTTTTAATTTTAAGATTTTAATAATTTCTAAGCGCTCTCGATACGTATGTGGTAGATGCCGCGCGCCGCCCGGTTCAAGACTACCTACGTATGTGGTAGATGCCGCGCGCCGCCCGGTTCAAGACTACCTACGTATGTGGTAGACGCCGCGCGCCGCCCGGTTCAAAACTACCTACGTATGTGGTAGATGCCGCGCGCCGCCCGGTTCAAGACTACCTACGTATGTGGTAGACGCCGCGCGCCGCCCGGTTCAAGACTACCTACGTATGTGGTAGACGCCGCGCGCCGCCCGGTTCAAGACTACCTACGTATGTGGTAAACGCCGCGCGCCGCCCGGTTCAAGACTACCTACGTATGTGGTAGACGCCGCGCGCCGCCCGGTTCAAGACTCAAATCTACAGTTGTCTTACCTGTATCAAACAATTAATATGAACTGCCTTATATAACCATTAATATATAATTACATAATATGTAGTTATATTGCTTGTATAAGGCCGCGACTTCGCTCGCGTAAAAGTAAGGCAGGTTATGTTAGTAACAGTAGGTTTTTTAAATAAAATATTTTTAATATCCTAACTAATATTATAAATGTGAAAATGAGTTTGTTTGTTTGTTTGTTTGTTACGCTTTCACGCCTTAACTACTCAACCGATCAACATGAAATTTTGCATACATGTTGTCAGGGGTACAGAATAGGACATAGGGTACCTTTCATCCAGAAAAAATAACTGTTGCAAGCCTAAGCTTACCTAAGTCGCGGGTGAAAACTAGTATAATAATATATCTCTCGTAATATTATACAACTAGATGTTCCCGCGGTTTCACCCGCGTTTATCGTTATTGCGCCGCCCCCGTGGGTAGTAGCGTGATGTTATAAATAGCCTATAGCCTTCTTCGATAAATAGGCTACCCAACACTAAAAGAATTTATCAAATCGACCCAGTAGTTCCTGAGATTAGCGCGTTCAAACAAACAAACAAACAAACTCTTCAGCATTATATTAGTATATAGATGACATGTAAAACTGGAAGTGAGCCTTATACTACAACTCTCTAAGTGTGGATTTAATGAAATCGGTACTAAGTGGGTAGCTATACTATACTACGTGTAAGTATAACTATACTAACTGATCCGCGCTACTTCGTCTACTTCACATCAGAGAATTTGCCCGTTTCTGCAATATTTTTCATTGATGCTTTGCTATTATTGGTCGTAGTGTGATGTTTTATAGCCTACAGCCTACCTTGATAAATGGGCTATCCAACACTGAACGATTTTTTTAAATTCGAGCCAGTAATTCCTAAGATTAGCGCGTTCAACTAAACAAACTAACTTTTCGGCTTTTATTATTACACACATCATCTAGCCCAAACTAAGCAGAGCTTGTACTATGTGTAGGTACTAGACAATGGATAGACATACATAGGTATGCATTATTTTTTTTGTAAATACATACATATTATACATAGAAACACCCAGGCCAAGACAAACATCCATGTTCATGCAGACAAATGTTTGACTTGTGCGGGAATCGAACCCGCGACTTCAGGCGTGGCAGTCGGTTACACTAACCACTATGCCAACGAGGCCGACAATTAAAAAGCTTTATAATATTAGTATAGATAAAATATTTGTACAGAGCTTTAACTTAATAAAATCAGCGTAAATATTTTCGTAAGAACTGCCAATCGATCGCCTTAGATGAATAGAATAGAATTTCTGAAATTGCCTGTTATAATTTGAGCCTCCGATTTGAGCTGTGTTTTGATACGTCAGTCAATTAGTCAATCAATATTTATTCTAGGTATAAGAAATTTATAATAAAACGATAAAAATTGTTTAAATATTTATTTCCTTAGGTACAATATAAACAAATAAATGTTTTATCTACATTATTGTAGGAAAAGACAGATTAAGAGAAATTCATGTTAATTTTTATAATAATACATAATTATCATGTCTGTTTCTTGACAACGGCAAGTAGTTCGTCTTGAAACTGCACTTGGCATTTTTTCGCGAATCTGTGGCATTTGGCGGTGTCGCAGCACTCGCTGTCATTCGAACACTGGAACAAGAACACACAGATAACTGTAAGCGAGAATCAATATCAATAAAATAGTCTTACGATTACTCGAATGTTATACAATATCCCTACTTAATATCATAAATGCGAAAGTAACTCTGGTCTGTTACGCTTTCATGCCAAAACCACTGAACCGATTTTGATGAAATCTGGTACAGAGATAAACTAACCTTGGAAAGGACATAGGTTACCTTTTGTTGTAAAAAAGGGCATGAAGGGTTGAAATAAGGGATGAAAGTTTGTAAGGAATTCCTCATTATCGAAAATGAAGAAGAAAACCATGAAACCTTGTATTTAGGCACTTGATAAGAAGTAAATAAACATTAATTGTTACAGGGTTATTTAAATGTCATATGGAAGTTCAAGCAAATCTGTCTGTGTTTACAATACGTATATTTATCGGAAAGATGCATATTCAAATTAGTAATAATGGCGTCAGCTGTTTGTATGTGTATTATTTGTAAAATAAGTATTGTAAAAATAAAAATGCTGCCCAAAGTACCTAAATATTCGACGCGGAAGAAGTCACGGGCAAAAGGTAGTTATTACATAATTTTGAAACTATTAAACTACTACTTTTAAACTTTAAACTATTTAAGCTACTTAAATTACTATTCATTATTTAGATTTAAGTTTGTAGCAACAGCGATAGCTCAGTGGAGAGACCAACAGACTGCAATGCAGAGGGTCTCGGGTTCGAACCCACGTCGCGCACCTCTAACTTTCGGAAGTTATATGACTTTTCGAAATTATGTGCGTATTGATTGACAATTATCGCCTGCTCCGTGCCTCGGAGAGCACGTTAAGCCGTCGGTCCCGGCTGCCAGTGACATCTATGGCAACATCTAAATACAACGGACACAAAGTACATCCAGACTCGGAACAACCATTTGTGGAGCACACAAAGTTTTATCCCTGTGGGATTCGAACGCACAACACTCGGCGTAGTGGCAGCGACGAGGCGATAACTTAAACCACTACGCCATCCGTGCAGTCAAATTTGAATTGTAACAGTCAATTTATTGCTGAATGCGAGTCAACCTAGAATAATATGTCGTGAACAAAACAAAATGATTTTTAACGACGCCGACGTTGTCTTTTTAGAAAAACGCAGTAATCATAGAAAATAGTATCTTGACTGGTTCCCAGACAAAAGTTTGAGCTAATGCTGACGTATAATCGTGAAGTCCCATGGACGATTGGCAGGTTGAGCAAATTGTTACTTATTGAGTTTTCTATTAGGCATTTCTTAGCAGCAGCAAGGAGACAGCCATTATATTTATAAACCTCTTAGTCTTCTTCGAAGAGGTTAATGAAAACACTATGTGGGTCTGTGTGTCTGTCTGTTAGTCACAGGCATAGCTCCGGAACCACTGGACCGATTTACTTTTAACTTGGTGTGAAGATATCTTAGGGTCATACCTCGGTCGAATTTAAATATGGGTCCTGTGGGTCAAAAGACCCCCAAGATATAGGGGTCACAAAGTCACATGAAGACGAAGAGCTTGAATCCTGGGTTTTTACATCCATCTCGTTTCTAATACTTTTAACATAGCTGGCAAAATGTGAGTGTAATAGACAGAGCTCGGGGTAGGCAGAGACCTATCCTGTCGGTAATGCGGCAGTACATGTTTTTGACTGCACGCAAGGCGTAGTGGTTTAAGAGGTCGCCTTGCCTCTGCCACGGGACAAAGTGTTGTGGGTTCGATCCCCTTACGGGACAAAAATTTTGTAATCCACAAAATTTGTTCTGTTGTGTAGTTTTGTGTGTCCATTGTTTGAATGTTTGTAAAGTCCCCCGCGACACATGAATTACTCCTAGAGCGGAAGTTATGTTTAAAAATTAAATAAATATTATAAACTTGTATTATTTTTTATTTTATACTCGTGTACTTATGTTGATAAAATCCAATAAAATAAAAGCTTTTTTAATATTCTTTCACATACACACAACTCCATCTAGCCCAAAATAAGCAGAGCTATGGGTACCTACTAGACAATGGATAAACATACATATATACTTTTTTTTGTAAATACATACACAGAAATAGAAACACCCAGACCAAGACAAACATCCATGTTCATGCACACAAATGTTTGACTTGCGCGGGAATCAAACCCGCGACCTCAGGCGTGGCAGTCGATCACACAAACCACTACACCATCGAGGCCGACAATACAAAATACTATTTAGATGTATTTTGTTATTATGCTAAGACGCTGAGATAACCTCGATTAATAAAACAAACGAGTTCCGAGAATTCAGAACACAAACATCTTTATTTAGGTGCACTTTAACCTATGTACTTATATCCTAACTACTTAATCTATACAAATAAATAAAATTGAAGTGTCTGTTTGTAATGTCAAAATAACAGCTTTTTATCTAATGCATATGAAAGTATATAAGGTACCTATACGAAAACATCAATTTTTTAAATTTTTGTCTGTTTGTCTATTTGTTCCGGCTAATCTCCGAAACGGATGAACCGATTTTGACGGGACTTTCACTGGCAGATAGCTGATGTTATAAGGAGTAACTTAGGCTGCTTTGATTTTAGAAAAAATATAGGGTTAGACAAACATTTTTTAGTTAAATTCTACGCGGACGAAGTCGCAGGTAACAGCTAGTATTATTATAAGTGCGAATGTGAGTTTGTTTGTAACGCTTTCACGCCTGAACTACTCGACCGATCATAATGAAATTTCGCATACACGTTGTAAGGTGTACAGAAAAGGATATAGGATACCTTTCATGCGAAAAAAATGTTTTGTTACTAATCTAACCTGCATTTACGTGAGCGAAGTCGCGGGCAAAATTAGGCATATATAGTGAGACAAACACCGCACATGCATTTACTTCTCGCATCCTAGAATACAAAAGCAGCGATAGCTCAGTGGGGAGACCAACAGACTGCAATGCAGAGGGTCTCGGGTTCGAACCCACGTCGCGCACCTCTGACTTTCGGAAGTTATATGACTTTTCGAAATTATGTGCGTATTGATTGACAATTATCGCCTGCTCCGTGCCTCGGAGAGCACGCTAGGCCGTCGGTCCCGGCTGCCATGAACATCTATGGCAGTCGTTATTGGGAAGTCAGTGCCCTCTAACATCATGACACTAGTCTAGCCTTAGGGTATCGTTAGCCTTCAGGTTGCGGAGGTCAGATGGCAGTCACTCCGTGTAAAACCTGATATCCAGTCAAATCCGGTTAGACTAGAAAGCCGACCCCAAGTGTCTTGGGAATAATAAAGGCTAGGGAGAAGAAGATCCTAGCATGCAAATCAAAGCAAGAAGCAACGCTATTTCTATTGGGTGTAAGAGGCCGACAATATAGAAAATAATCTGTTATCTCACCTTCCAACACGCATGAGAGTTCGTGAGCTCATTACCTTTGTATAAATTCTACTTAACAGCAAACAATGAAACCACAGACAAAGGACTAGCAAATAATAAGATCGTTCCTTTGTTTCTAAAAACAGGAACTGTTTACCTTATCTTTAAAACAATAGAAGTAAATAGAGATTTAAAACTGCCACCAGTAGGTACCACCAGTACCATTTAAAAACAATATTTACTGCTACCAGTACCACTAGTACTATAAATATATGTATAAATTGTACGGTGCTACCGTACAATTTACCATTTTGTCAGCATTTTTGTACTGCGTGCATAATTACATTAAAACTTAGGTTAGTTCGCGTCCGGCTCGAAGGACCACATGTACAGGCTACGGTGCGACCGTACAATTTTCCATTTTCGCTCATCGCCGCGTGTACTCATTGTATCATTATCAATTATTAATCATCTTGTATATCATTATTTTTTGGCTGTAAGGTACCCGAGTTCAATTGAAAATAATGTTTGCTATTAGCCATCCCATCCCTAAGCAACAGTACTTTTTTGGACGTAAGGTACCCTATATCCTTTTTATACCCCAGACAACGTGTGTGCGCACTTTCATGATGATCAGTGGAGTAGTTAAGGCGTGCAAGTGTAACAAACAAACAAACTTGCATTCGCATTTATAATATTAATCAGGATACTAAAATATTACCTATAATGCTAAAATAGTATGTTTTTTGAACGTGTTAATCTCTGGAACTACTTTTAGATATGAAAAATCTTTTAGTATTTTATAAAGATTTTAAGTAGTAAGTAGTCTAGTGCAGCGAAAGCGCAGTTCATTCATCTATGTACCTATCATTATTAAAAAGAAATAATAAGCATAGACAAGTGTTGGATTGTTGGATGTTTACTTAGCAAAGTTAGTTGAAGTTAAAGATCTTTATTTTTTATAGTGATGACACGGCAAAGTGATTGTAACGGACCTGATGAACAGTCCAATTACAGTCCAGAGACAGTGACGACGAGGAGAAGATAGATGTCTTCTAGCCGTCGGCAGTGTCAAGCCGGTCTGACCAGATGTTTCTGCTTATGCCTGTATGCTCGAATTCATTCATGCTATAAACTGCAGATCGCAGAAAATATTATTATAGTAAACATTATATTTATACATTTTATTTAATATGCGAAATTGCACTTTAAGGAAACTACTCCGTTATTTAAGGTATTATATTTATTATTACAATTTATTTTAAATGGCAATGAAACGTCTACATAACCTTAAAATATATTCTAGGCCTAAAATAAATACTAATAGATACTCACAGCATCCCCGTGTCGTCGACATGAAGGACCCGCCTGCGCCGCACTCACACCCTCGTCCATATTTACCACATATAGGGTAAGCAGAACGACTAAAACAACACTAGTAAGACAACGCATCGTGAATGAGCTCAGAATGACACAACCGCAGTACTCGCGGCTGTTTATAAAGTTATAACTATCAAGATACGTCGCCTGTCTTGACCTTGAAAGTTCGCAGCCAAGTATAGGTCACTTGACTGGAAACGCGATAACCATATAAAGAAAATAAACAATAGCCAATGACTAATGTAAATATACACTGTGATTTCATTGTGATATCTATGTCATTCTGTTTAAATAACATTTCGGCTGAATTTTATATTATCATGCAATGTTATTACATAGAATAGAAGCAGATTTATGTTACTGGAATAAATTTCTATGTAAGTAACTAATTTCAAAGATACAGATATATACATAACTAGCTTCTGCTCGTGGCTTCGCTCGCGTAAAAGTATGTAACGGCACTATTTATTAAATAAAATATAGCTATGTTACTCGGTGATAATGTAGCTTACTAATGGTTGTAAAGAATTTTTATAACACAAATATTTTTCAATTGTAATCGAAAACTTATGTACCTACCAATTTTCATACTGCTAAGTCCAGAAATGAGAAAAAATCGTTACCAACTTTACCCCCCCTCCCCCCCATTTTACCCATCTAGCGGGAAGTTTTGTCCATTCCACTTACATAGATCATTTTTTTTGTAATCAGGACCCAATCTACCAATTTTCATATTTCTAAATCCAGAAATGAGAAAATTTCCATAAAAACTTTACCCCCCATTTTACCTTTTTAAGGGGAGTTTTGTCCATTTTACCTACACAGGTCATTTTCAATTATAATCAATAACTTGTATACCTATTTTTATACTTATAAGTCCAGAAATTAGCAAATTCCATATAAACTTCTCCCCCCTATTTCACCCCCTTAGGGGTGGAATTTCAAAAAATCCTTTCTTAGTACACCCCTACAAATTAAAACACACATGCTCTCCAAATTTCAAGTTCCTACGACCAGCGGTTTAGGCTGTGCGTCGTCTCTAAGTCAGTCAGTCAGGACATCTTCCTTTATCTATACTAATATTATAAAGCTGAAGAGTTTGTTTGTTTGTTTGTTTGTTTGTTTACTTGAACGCGCTAATCTCAGGAACTACTGGCCCGATTTAAAAAATTTTTTCAGTGTTAGATAGCCCATTTATCGAGGAGGGCTATAGGCTATATATCATCACGCTAACATCAATAGGAGCGGAGCACCAATGAAGAATGTTTCAAAATCGGAGAGTATTTTTCCTTTTGAGAGCTTCCGCTGCGTGCGCTGCGTAAACAGTTAAAGTTTCGCAAAAATCATGTATGACAGAATTGTTCCCCTTTAAAAGTTCTAAAAAAAAGTCCGCGACAGCATATGTCTATCTTTTAAGGTTGGCTCACTATAACCATTTTTATGCTAACGAAATTTGTTCTAAAATAATGCATTATTTGCGAAGGTATTTTTATAAACATGATATTAATCCTTATCTAAATAAATACGTTATTCATCACAAGTATTTAATTTAAAATAAAATTGCCCTTTACATCATTCGATTTCAATGAATATCTTAGGAGATATAGCAGTTTTAAAATAACATCGCAGCGAAATAATTACCCATTACAGACATAGTATAAACGATGTTTCTCCTGGTTTATTCTGCGTGATTACTACTGGTTCGATTTGAAAAATTCTTTTAGTGTTGGATAGCCTATTTATCGAGGAAGGCTATAGGCTATATAATATCACGCTACGACCCACAGGGGCGGCGCAGTAATGATAAACGCGGGTGAAACCACGGGAACATCTAGCATAATATAACTGTAAATATCACGTGTCTGTACATTTTAGAATTTTGCAAAACAAATGATTTAGGGGGGCTCAGAATAATTAACTAAACACATTTTAATCATTTTTTAAAAAGTCTGTCTGTCTGTGTGTTCTCGCATCACGCCTGAAGCACAAAGTTAATACAATAGACTCAGTAAGAACACTATAAAGAATATCCTCAAGTAACATTTAGTCTATATTTCATTAAAATTGGTCTTCTCTATCAAAAGTTATGAGCATTTGAGGTTAAATTAAATTTTAATGTAGGCAATGTGATCGTACTGTACTAGATCCGCCGTAATTTTTTACAAATAAGGTTGAGATTTGCTTAAATTTAAGCTCATAGATTGTGATTACAAATCAGGATCGTATACAGAAAGCCAGTTATACGGATATAATATAAATTTCGTAATTTTTGTTATAATAATCTATACTAATATTATAAAGCTGAAGAGTTTGTTTGTTTGTTTGTTTACTTGAACGCGCTAATCTCAGGAACTACTGGCCCGATTTAAAAAAAATTTTCAGTGTTAGATAGCCCATTTATCGAGGAGGGCTATAGGCTATATATCATCACGCTAACATCAATAGGAGCGGAGCACCAATGAAGAATGTTTCAAAATCGGAGAGTATTTTTCCTTTTGAGAGCTTCCGCTGCGTGCGCTGCGTAAACAGTTAAAGTTTCGCAAAAATCATGTATGACAGAATTGTTCCCCTTTAAAAGTTCTAAAAAAAAGTCCGCGACAGCATATGTCTATCTTTTAAGGTTGGCTCACTATAACCATTTTTATGCTAACGAAATTTGTTCTAAAATAATGCATTATTTGCGAAGGTATTTTTATAAACATGATATTAATCCTTATCTAAATAAATACGTTATTCATCACAAGTATTTAATTTAAAATAAAATTGCCCTTTACATCATTCGATTTCAATGAATATCTTAGGAGATATAGCAGTTTTAAAATAACATCGCAGCAAAATAATTACCCATTACAGACATAGTATAAACGATGTTTCTCCTGGTTTATTCTGCGTGATTACTACTGGTTCGATTTGAAAAATTCTTTTAGTGTTGGATAGCCTATTTATCGAGGAAGGCTATAGGCTATATAATATCACGCTACGATCCACAGGGGCGGCGCAGTAATGATAAACGCGGGTGAAACCACGGGAACATCTAGCATAATATAACTGTAAATATCACGTGTCTGTACATTTTAGAATTTTGCAAAACAAATGATTTAGGGGGGCTCAGAATAATTAACTAAACACATTTTAATCATTTTTTAAAAAGTCTGTCTGTCTGTGTGTTCTCGCATCACGCCTGAAGCACAAAGTTAATACAATAGACTCAGTAAGAACACTATAAAGAATATCCTCAAGTAACATTTAGTCTATATTTCATTAAAATCGGTCTTCTCTATCAAAAGTTATGAGCATTTGAAGTTAAATTAAATTTTAATGTAGGCAATGTGATCGTACTGTACTATATCCGCCGTAATTTTTTACAAATAAGGTTGAGATTTGCTTAAATTTAAGCTCATAGATTGTGATTACAAATCAGGATCGTATACAGAAAGCCAGTTATACGGATATAATATAAATTTCGTAATTTTTGTTATAATAATAAATAATAATTAATTCTAAGACAATGTTGAATGTTTACTAATTGACAATGACATCTCTAATTTGTTAGTAATATGTGTTTAGTACTAGACCCGACGTAATGATTTATACATATAGTAAGTAAGTAAGTAATTTTATTTTTCAAAATATAGGTACACAAAATACAGACAAATATATCACGATAGATGGCACTGTGCAAATGACGTCATTTTTTAAATTGTGATATTAAGGTTTTACGCCTTTGTATGGCATGCAGGCTTTCAACAACCACTCTTTGTTCTAGAGATATAATGTAAATAAAAGTTGTAATCCGATTTCCTAAAATTTGTTTATTAGATTAATACAAAACCGAATCGGTATATGGAGATAATAATCGCTTCGATTTTGGTATTTTTTGGGCAATAGGAATATAAAACTCTAAATTTCACGTGTCTGTACATTTTAGAATATTGCGAAATAAATGAATTAAGGGGACACAGAATAATTAACTGAACACATTTCAATCATTTTAGAAAAATCTGTCTGTCTGTCTGTTTGTTTATTACTTCATCACGCCTAAAGTACAAAGTTAATACGATAAACTCGGTAAGAACACTATAGAGAATATCCTCGGGTAACATTTAGTCTTTATTTCATTAAAATCGGTTTACTGTAAAATAGGAGACGGTACTTTTCAGCAGCGAGCAGAAAATAAGGTAATTTTATCAGATAGTTTATGTTGTATGGTTCCATCGTTGCAAATTTTAATTTCGTCAGTATATGGGTCACCTACAGATACAATAAACCAGACAGCTGCATGGCTATCGGGCACGCCACGATCGTGGCGGTAAGTCCCGTGTTTGAGGAGTGGCTGGAAAGGCGGCATGGCGCCCTCATCTTCCGGCTGACACAGGTAATGACTGGCCACGTTTGTTTTGGCCATTTCCTGTGTCGTATACGCCGGCAAGAGACGCCCAGTTGTCACCACTGCGGCGACTGCCACGACGTTGTTGAGAACACGGCGCTGCACACTTTGGCGGTTTGCCCCACCTGGGCATCGCAGCGCCGTGAGTTGGTCGCGGCAGTTGGATTTGTTGCCCTCTCGCTCCCGGCCGTAGTCCAGTCTATGGTCCGGAGCGAGAGGTCGTGGAATGCCGTCGCCTCGCCGAGGAAGTGATTTCCATCAAGGAGGCGGCAGAGTGGGAGAGGGTGCGTTTAAACCCCTGTCCCCAACCGCAGAGCCAGGCGCCGGAGGGCCCAAGACGACCTCCAGCCACCCTGAGGTCTGACCTGGGGGTGGCGGACTTTGTGGGCCTGCCCGCCATTCGTTCAGCACCAGGTCCGAGAAGCGGCGTGCGTGTTAACACGCGCGCCTCTGTGTCGTGTCCGTCTCCCCTCTAGGGGGAGGGGGACAGTAGGGATTTCTTTTAGTGGTGACCTTAAGGTAGGTCTTTTCGTATAGTGGCCTGCCGTTTCATAATATATAGCCCAAGTAAAAAAAAAAGCTGCAACTTACAACTTTGCCGCCTCGAAACGACCAAGCAACAGCTATTAATTCTGAGATGCTAAGGCAAATTAACGGTGATAGTGTCGAATATACGTCTATTCACAATGTCACAGCAGAAGACGACATTACTCCATTATCCAGTAGAGTTTCTTAATTCTTGACGCGCATCTGGTCTTCCAGCCCATAAAATTTCTTTACAAGTGGGCGTTCCCATAATCTTGCTAAGAAATTTAAGTCCACCTAGGCTTTGTAACGGAACCAGACTTAAAGCAAAAATCTTGCAACGTAACTTAGTTGAAGCCGAAATTTTAACAGGATGTGGCGCCGGTGAAATAATTTTTATTCCGAGAAACCCCATCATACCAAATAATTATCTGTTCAGCTTTAAGCGCGTTCAATTCCCAGTAAGTTTATGTAATGCAATGACAATAAATAAAGCGCAAGGTCAGAGATTACACATTGCAGGTGTAGATCTCAGTACGGGCTGTTTTACTCATGACTCATGGCCAACTCTATGTCGCATTGTCTCGCGTTAGCAATCCCCAAAATCTGTATGTGTACGTCCCCAATGGTTCCACATCTAACATCGTTTACACAGATGTTCTGTCCTAAAACATATAACATTTTATACAAATTTTCACGCGGACGAAGTCGCGGGTACAGCTAGTATATATAGATAGATTATTATGTCCAAATTATAAGAATGAGACTTGTACACAATCCATATTATATCTATAATAATTTAATAACATAGCATTAAAATTAATACAACACTAGGGCGAAGTGGATGACAAAAAGCTTGTCGACTATTACGTAGGGGCCTAACGACATAACGAAATGTGGAGTGTAATATCTGACTTTTCCTTGCAGAATATGCACATGTCCCATAAACTTTGTTTTTACTTGTGATCGCGGGCCTCTTTTTATTGTGAGAAAGATTTAAGTCATAGTTCACCACGCTGGCCTTGTGCGAGTTGGCAATCTTGACTTGAAAACGTTATGGAGAACTCTCCGATATGTAGGTGTCCTCACGATGTTTTCTTTCACTGTTAAAGCGAGCGATAATTAACTGTTTAATGTGAAGAAGTGAAGAGTCGGAGGTTTCAGAGACTTGGAATTGAATTGAATAATATAAATGCGAATGTGAGTTTGTTTGTTTATTTATTTGTTTGTTACGCTTCTCATCATCATGAATTCCGCATACTCGTTGTCGGGGTAA
This sequence comes from Catocala sponsa, assembly GCA_963564715.1. NCBI lineage: Eukaryota > Metazoa > Arthropoda > Insecta > Lepidoptera > Erebidae > Catocala > Catocala sponsa. The sequence goes on along the minus strand of OY751337.1, from coordinate 27,174,067 downwards.
CAGAACAGGACATAGCGACGGCCCTACAATACCTTTTTTTATTTCATAATTTTCTTCATTTTATTGATACGCATATTGCCACGAAATTTCGATTTTTAGTAATCATTTATTCAAAAGATACGAAAACGTATATGAAGACAAATATCCGAATTCTTAAGTATTTGTCATCGTATTTACGGACATCTAGACATAACATCTTATACCGTGTTTTAAATTACGAGCTATTTTGCGTGAACGCGGACTTGTCAAATTTAATGTCATTTACATCGAATATTAGACGTAGTACGTAAGCGTGTTTATTGCTGTTGTCGTGCAAGATTATATTTTAATAGCCATTGTATTTCGTAAACTGTGTATTATTCCAATTGCTTAATTTATAACGATATAGTTTCCACGGTTTGAATAAACTATATACGGTGATACATCATTATACTTTATTTTAATTAGATTTAAAAATTCTTTTTACTTTTTTTAGAGTAACGAGATAAATGAAGTCAAGTCTTACATGTCCGTTTATACGTTTATTGGAACAATTAATTTACAAAGTTGTTCCTATTTACGTTTAGTGTTCAACAATTTTATATGTTTGTTTTAGTGGAATCCATGCCTCAAAACAACACCAACTCACACCAACTTCATTATCTGAATTCTGAATGTAAGGAACAACCAGCAATGGCAAATATTCGTCGCGCTTGAACCTAAAGCTTCATTTCATAGTGAACAAGCATCAACTTCATGTAATTGCCTATATCAAAGCGATTTAAATTAATAATAACCGACACGATAAGTGATATTTGTAGCAATGAATTTGATGATATTCGTTGTGACAAAAATTATACCAACGTAAACGATTCTTCTAACAACAACAACGACAACTTTACGCCTTTAGATGTTGATGAAGACTTTTGTTTAGTCAATTTTTTACATAGCACGCCTGATAATATGATATACTTATTATCAGGCGATATATGATATACTTCCTTTGGAGATATCTCCAAAGGAAGTATATGGGCTCGGTATTAGTGTTTTGATTAGGCTATCAGGCTATCATGAATCACACTTGTCAACAATATTGTTGACAAGTGTGATTCATATCGTGAGAGTACTTCAGTTTTATCAGATACTTCATTCAGGTTCCGTCCCTTAGCATCCAGCAAATTATCTGGCTCTTCAACATCCCATCCAAAGAAAAATAAGTGCTTGTATGTAAAAAAAGCATTAATTAAGAACAGAACTACTAATAAATGTAATTGGCTAGATGTAAAAAGAAAATTGCTTGTAAATTTAGGTAAAAGTCATATTTCTCATTTAGGTAAAGAGCAGATGGGAAAAAAATGAAACATTATTGTAACACAAACTGTTGATTGAAATTTTTTGCAATGTTCAATACGTCCACCCGAGAGAAAATCTTTGATAAATTTTGGGATTTAGGTGATCATTCTCGTTAGTGTACTTTTATTGCTTCTAATATGAAAAAAATAACAAAATAGCAATGGACACAGAATTCCAAAAGGTTAAATGTATTTAAGATTTCTTGACCATGTTGCCTAATAATTTGAAAGAAAAGTGATGGTATGTAAGACCATGTTTAAAAATACTCTTACCGTTAGCAATACTTTTATCTAGCCTGCTATAAGGATATAATAAACAATGAGCTTAACATTGCCTTCCATTTGCCAAAGAAGGATCAATGTGGTATATGCCACGCAAATAAGAACAACACTTCACCTTCAGAAGCTGATAAAATAAAATCGCAATCGTATATGCAAGCAAAACCTTTAAAATGGTCGTGTGCCATCGTTTCTTCGAAAAAGGCCATACGCATAACGAGGCCTATAGTATGCACGTGTTGATAGAACGAACAGCAAATAATAAATTGACCTTAACCTGACGAATGGTATACTTTGGTTCGTTGGGCAAAACAAAACGGTCCTCCATATGAAGTGATAGAAGTTGATTATAATTTTGTCCTAACTTCAAAGCTTTGCTAAATACTAAATATTGGCTTAAAGACACTAATGAAGAAAAAATTTGCTGGACTAAAATTAGAGCAATAAAAGTTTATGCAAATCAACCAGACATTGTATAGTTTAAATACGATTTATTTGAAGAAGAGTATCAAAAACTGAATTGTACCTCAAACAGAAAAGTTACGAGACAAAGTAAAACAGCAGTGCAGGAAATAATATCTATAGAAAAGTTATGTACAGAGCCCATTTTCATACCTGAAGCTAAATATAATGATTTGATTAACTTATGTGACACTATGATAATTCCGCAAAAATATCATCATTATTATAAAAATCTAAAGCACAGTAACTATACACATGTCGAAGATGAAGAAGACTGATTATTACGTGTAATTTATTTTATTTTCTGATTCTGTCACACATCTAAATCACATTAAATTACTTATATAGTTATATTTACTATGTCAAGTTTAGACTGCTTTTTTGATAAGTTTTATTTGACTGTGAAAATGTATATCTGATACTTAGTATTTATTATATAACTTACGGCCAAAGATAATAAAGCTGTGATTTAATCATTATCTAAGCATTGTGAGAGACTACCTAAAATAATTAAGACTTAATATCGAGAAAATAGTTAGGTACCTATTTTTTTAGTTGATTTTATAATTAATTTAAATTTAATGTACCACCGTGATAGTATAGTGGTAAATCAATTAGGTACAATTACCTTAAGTCTGACTAGTAATTAAAAAGTCACTGTGATTACTAAAAAGTTATAGCATACCATAATATATAGAATTAATAAAACATAAACCATTAACAATAAACGCGTAACGTTTTAATAGTTATTTACCAATTTATTAAGATGTCTTTTTTTTCGTTGTATAATAACAATTATAAGCCTGTTCTTAGTAGCCGCGTATAAAAGGATATGTCTGCCTGTTTGTCATTTTTTACACTTGAGAATGACTCTCATCTACTTGAACGTAACTAAGTTAAAAATGGTAAAATTACACAACATTTTCTTTGACGTATATCTTGTTTACTTCATAAAATTATGTTTAAATTTTTCCTAGGTAGGTACAAACGGATATATAAGACTTGAACGTATAAGACCTTTTTCCGCAGTTGACGTAAAAACGGTCATCATACAGTTTTGACAGGAAAATTGAGGATATTCAAAATTATCGCTACACCGTTACAACCAGCTTATATTGAGTACTAGCTGTCCCGCGCAACTTCATCTGCTTCACATAGGAGAATTTGCCCCGTTTTCGCAACATTTTTCATTGCTGCTCCGCTCCTATTGGTCGTAGCGTGATGTTATATAGCCTATAGCCTTCCTCGATAAATAGGCTATCCAACACTAAAAGAATTTTTCAAATCGAACGAATATATCCTGAGATTAGCGCGTTCAAACAAACAAACAAACTCTTCAGCTTTATAATATTAGTATAGATTACAGATCATAAATAAAATATAGTAGTTATTCCTTATGAAAAACTTCAGACCAGTTTGTAACTTAAAAACGCTCTCCTGTAAACCACGACTTTTGACATGTCGCTTTGTACTTAGGGGCCGTCGAATTAGGATACCTTTGATCCAGAAAGAAGAGCTCTTACTAACTTAACCTAAACTATATGTACGCGTTTTTATATAAATAGCTAGAAGAAATAAAGAAAGAGAAGTGGTTTATTCACAATAAAACACATTTATTGTAAACCTATTACAATTAAGACTTTTACAAAACTGCAAAATAGTTAATAATAATAATAATTGTTTATTTTGTTCTCTCACACTGTACATAATATTTGACATCATAAACAAACAGTCCATACAAGAAAGCAGCGAATGTATAGTCTGTGTGGGAGACTGGTCTCTGTACTAGGAGGTCCTGTATTACAGATAACCAGCCTCTCCGTGCTCTGAATAGGTGGCATGTGTATGAGTGGGGCTAGTATGTTCGTGTTGAGAATGTACGTCATGTTGGGAGATGTGTGAGTGGGTAAACGTATGAGTGTGTGTGTCCAAGTGCGTGTGTTCGTGTTTGTGAGTGAGGGTACCGTACGAGCTAGGTCTTCGGGACCAGAAAATAATTTTGTATCATAACAAATCTATTAACAAAAGTGGTGGATATGAGCATAAAGTGTTTATGGTATGATTATAGGTATAGCTGGTATGGTATTACAAAATACGAGAAATTATGCGGCTATATATAATAGCTGTTCAGTCTCATCGTAACCAAGCGTCTTTAACCACGAGATGACAGTTTTTTTACAGTTGGACGTGGTAAGATGGTATATTGAGATCTCTCCATTTATCTTATTATACAATTTATTGGCGGCACCCCAATCAGTATAGGTACCTATAATCAGTAATATAAATGTGGGATGAATTGAATTATTGAACGTGAAGAATGAAAGCTTATTTTTGAACGTAACTGAGTGAAAGGGACGCGTAGACGAAAGAGTGAGTGAGAGAGTTGAACTGTGAGGCGTGTGATGGCGGAACGTGGTTTTGTTGCGAAAAAAGGATTTCATGTGTAATTTGGAAAAAGGTTACTGTTGGGAAGAAATAAAAAGCGTGTTCTCGGGTTCCGGTGTTTGATTTATAAAGATCACACTCTCAGATAAATTCCTGATTAGGAAAGTAGGTATACCTACATGTATTTATTAAACATTCAAAGATGCGCCTTGTTTACGAACCTGTGACCTATCGCTATCACAGTTACAAGGAATTAATAGGTACGCAGATGCTTTTAATATCTATTTACTTACCTTATCTACTTTCTAGTAATTGGAGCAACATTCTGTAATAAGGAAAAATAACACACAAATTTTTGGAACTTTTAAACATTGCTATAAAGCTATTAGCGCCCGCATAGAATTTGTGAACATTATAACACATAGTACATATATCTACTTATGTCAAGGTGAACTTTAAGCCAGGCAAGCGCATCTCATTCTTGCACAATGAATGTTCCGTACCTATAGAAAAAGAGAGAAGTATAATGTGGTTGTCATTAGGAAGAATGAAAGAAAAATAGATAGGTACTGACGCAACGAGATTTTTTATAAGTAAGTACGTAACGTCTAAGGTGGACTATGGCCTAACCCTTCTCACACTGAAAAGATACTCCAATTACCTACTAGAAAGTGCAGAGGAACTGCAGTTTTATACGTCCTTCCTCATTCTAACATCGGACGACAAGACAAACAGACCAGCGGCCCAAATACGTGGTGGATATAGGTATCACATTTACGCACGAAGCTTCCACTTTAATCATGCGTACCGCAAAGGAGTGAAACTTACTACCTAAGGGTCAATTCAGATCAGGCGGAAAAATGCTCGAGCATTTTTCAAGTGGTAATAAATATAAACCTTATTCCATTTAGACAACGCTTAAAATAGTATGCAACTGTTTATTGGATAAGATTTTAATGTTGCATGCTATTTTTAGGTATATCTAAATGGAATAAGGTTGATATTGAATTACCACTTAAAAGATGCTCGAGCATTTTTCCGCCTGATCTGAATTGACCCTTAGTCTATGTTTCCGGATGAGTACAATCTGGGTGTCTTCAAGTCGCGTTTGAATAGGGATCTTCTAGGCAAGCGTGCTTCATCGTCGACTGCATCGTCACAATCAGGTGAGATCGCGGTTTTAATACACTTTCCACGCTGCAAAATCCGTCTATAGTAGTTTAATTTCAACACATTCGCCTTTATTTTATTTTTTTAGAAATACATCGCCCACACTATCCTGTGTCGCGGGGACTTTACAAACATTCAAACACCGGACACAAAGTACACGCAGACTCAGAACAACTATTAGTGGATCACACAAAGTTTTGTCCCGCGTGAGATTCGAACCTTAACACTTGGCACGGTGGCAGCGGGCGGTGACCACTTACACCACTACACTATCCGTGCACTCTATATTAGTTCGGATTATACTTAACAGCCGTACTGCAGTAACTACCAAATGACATAGTTCATAACAAAAACATATATGACAGACATACAGACGCTCATGTTAATTGATACGGGTTCTGTTTTTATTATTTAGTTTACGGATTACTACAACTGATAAGAGCGTAAAGTACCTACATTCAATACAATGTAGTGTTTTTTATCTATAAATGTAAAAGTGAGTTTGTTTGTTTGTTAAATAAATCTACTCAAAATTATGAAAATCGTAACAGTTTGTAGCTCCGATTTTAAAACGGCTTATGTTTAACTTATCACCAGATATAGTTAAATATAACAGTCAAAAATAGTAAATGATCACCAAATTGCACAGCAAAATATATTTAAAGAGATCAAAATAAATTGACGGAGCCCCGCGACCGCTTCGCGGGGCTCCTATTTTTGGGTGGGTTTAAGAAGGAACCTAACATAACCTAACCCTTCCGAGACAGAATGGAGTAATTTGAGGCGTATAGGTGCTCGTTATGATATATTTTAGTAAGCATATTTTGCTGCGCAATTACTATTTTTGGTGGTCATTATATTTAATCCCTTTTAAAACTATTGAAGATAATTGTCATTTTATGGTTGATTACTATGTATTAAAGTGTAAGCAAGCAGATAAGAATAATAAAAAAATATTTCATGCATTTTCATTTTTTTTAATAACGTTGTGTATCGCAAATATTTTCAAGAAATATAAAAATTCTAATTACTCGAAAATTTAAATTCACATTTGCACAGGGGTCTTGGGGGTCATTTGGTTGCAAATGATCTTTCCTAGGTACATCCTCTTAACGGATTGCTGTCATATTAACCCTTGTACACTCGCAACAAGAATCGTACGTCTACATATATATTGAGTTATAGGCAAACTATATTAAAGCAGACAAATTCGCGGGTACTAGCTAGTAATAAATAAAACAATCATTTTCTCATTCAAATTTATTTCAATGATCGTATCAAACCATTTTCTTATAAATTCATAAGTTTATTCGTTATCAATTCATACAATATTGTACGATTTACACAAACATAAGCTCAACCAGTAACAAATTCAATTATTTTCATTAGACTGCGATACAAAAAGAGGATAGACGCTGCATTCTTAATAAAACGGAGACCTCACTGAGTATTTTGGATTAAACAAATTTAAACTTTGTTGCAATTACTTAACACAAATATTATTATGATTATAGTCTAAGAAATTTAAATATAAAACAACTAATAGCAATATATGTTGGTAATTTTAGATAAATATGTATGTTTATATAGTATAAAAATATGGTTTTATATAGTATATGTTAGTATGAACGCATAATGTTCACACCTTACAATAAGTTTTGCCTTGTCGATGATCTATTGTCTAATGTCTATGCTCTCTCTCACCGACTCAGTGACGCGTAACAATTTGTTTATTCATATTTTAAGTTAATATATAATAAAAACAGTTTATAATATAATGAAGTGCTTTATTTATATACAACAGTATACTCAATTGTTTTTAGAGTTAGAGAAAACTCTTATAGGTACAACAGCTTTGTCCGTCTGTCTGTTATACAACTTTCAACTCAAGAACCGTAAGAGCTAGAGACTCGCGGTCAACACTATTCGACTCAGCATAGTCGATATGCCCCGAAATTACTATGATCTTTGACCTCTAACCTCAAGGTCACGTGATACCATTTTTTCGAACTCTAAGATTGCTGTTTCTCACTTGTTTTATTACTTTCCTACTTGCAATAATACTACACCTACCCACCACTGTCCCTGTCTCGTCCAGACAATATTTTTGGTATGTGAGCAGAATGCAGGTTTCAGTCTGTAAGCGGCCTTTAGAAGAAACACTTCATCTTAGTTAAGCTTTGTTGTCTCCCTGCCAGTGCTGTGCATATTTGTAATCGGCGCAGCACATGCACTTTGATGATTGTCAATTATATGTGAATGTCTGTTTACCCTGTAAATATGCCAAAATAATAAATAAATAGTCATAAGTAAATAAATAGTCACACAATTAGAGTTTTAAAATTGCCTTTCATCCAAATTTGCAGCTAAGTCACTGTTATATTAAGACTGCGAATGGTCCTGTTTTACTGTCCGTTCCTAATAGGACAGTTAATCCTGAAATTTTCTTTGTAATAGACAGAGAGAAAGGACATTGTATGCCTTATTAAAATAGCGTTTATTTTACTCTACAAACAAAATTTATCCAACCATTGTTCGGCATTCGTAACTGCGAACTAGAAATGTGGAGTTTTGAAGTCAAAATAGTCGAAAACTATCATTCGAGGTTACGAATGCCGAATCACATATTATATCGCTGGGAACTTTGCTTTCAAACATATTTTATTTTATTATAACATTTTATTTTTTATAGCTGTGACACAGTAATAATGATCCTTAAAATATTATTTATTTGAATGAAATTTCAGAATGTCTATTTTTAGATAGATTTTAGCTTTGCCAAGCTATTCAAGACTAGATAAGTTCTAGTATATAAAATAAAAGGCCAATATAATTCGTAATGATTATAAAATATATATTTCTATTATATATATCTATTTTAAAATACAGGATATAGGTAGTATACCGTGGAAGTCGAAATTTTATTTACGCAAACAGGTAGAGTCAGCATCATAAGTCGATATACACTTGGGAGATTTCAATTGTAACAAATCTCTATCTTTTAAAATTATAATAAACTACCTTTTGCTCGCAGCTTCGCTCGCGTAAAAGTAGGTTTGTTAATAATAGTACTTTTTTAAAATAGCCTATGTTACTCGGTGATAATATAGCTTTCTAATGGTGAAAAGAATAGTTTAAAATCGGTTGAGTAGTTTTTAAATCAAATTGTTACAAGCAAACAAACAAAAAATAAAATAAATTAAATGTTAGTTTTCTATAACAGTAACATTTGATCATTGTTTAAAAATACAGAATAAAATTTAAGATTTTTCATTTATAAAATGCTTCTACAGCTACTTATGTTGCTGACTGTACTGATACAGAGTATTGTAGATAAATAGCCTTGTATTGTATTCTTGTGCTGAGCAACCCGCCCCAGTTTCGCACGGGTAATACAAAATTTAATTAGCTTAAAATTAGTAAAGTTTAATAGTAATAGTGGTGTAACAGTTTCTAAATTTTGTAATAAAGTGTCAAATAAACAACGCGATAAAATCCGTATATAATAGTTTAATTTACATTAATAACATTCGCGTAAACAGAAGACAATATTATACAAAACCTTACCACATTATACACCTAAACCTTCCTCATGAATGACTCTATCTATTGGTGTAAAACCGCATGAAAATCCGTTCAGTAGTTTCGAGTTTACCGCAAACAGACAGACGTAGCGGGGGACTTTGTTTTATAATAATTAAGTAGTGATAAGATATTGCCAATGGTACTCAAGTAAATCATTAGGAAATTCTAAGCAATATCTCAGAGTCTAGCACCGCGGTCACGCTGTCAGTATATAGCAATAACCTCCATATTCTTCCCTCCAGTAGGACATAAATAGCTGGTAAAATGTAGGTTTTAATCACCTCTGCCATCTTCGCTTATATATACAGATGCTTCGTGTAGCATGCCCTTATACACTGGGTGTCAGGGACGGCGCGCGGCGTACGGAAAACTATACCAAGACGTCTTTCTATAGGTACTTATCTCGACGCAAACTTCTATTAATCATAAAAACGCAAGATTAAGATAATTATGCGGTACGCAATGGATTGCTACGAATACAACGCACCGCTCACGCCGGCGGAAATGATCTCTGCGTTCCGCGCGCATAAAAACAGTTGATCTGTTTAAATCACGACGATTTAACTACATTTCTGTATTTTTTTTATACAACTGAGGTGGCAAACAATCATACGGCCCACCTGATGGTAAGTGGTCACCGTAGCCTATGGACGCCTGCGACACCAGAGGCATCACTTGCGCGTTGTCGACCCTTTAGGAAAGGACGTGGGAAGAAGGAGCGTGATGGGGTAATTGGACCTCCGGCACTCTCACTCACCGAACGAAACACAACTGTAGGAATACTGGTATTTCACGTCGATATTCTGTGAGAGGGTAGTACTGCCCGGTCGAGCCGGCCCATTCATGCTGAAATCAGCGAGGCTCTACTACTTCTAAAATTCTTCTGTATTTTAATAAAATGTGGCATACTTTGATTTTATTTAATGCAATGCATGATTAATGCATTATATTATGATTTACAATCAGAAAAAAGGCTTGAATCTACTATTAGTTTTCGGTACACCCACCGTCTCTTACACCCAGTATAAAAAAATATTTTATATAATAATATATATATATATATATATTCCATCACATACACACAACACCATCTAGCCCAAACTAAGCAGAGCTTGTACTATGGGTACTAGACAATGGATAAATATACATATATACTTTTGTTTTGTAAATACATACATATTATACATAGAAACACCCAGACCAAGACCAACATGTTCATGCACACAAATGTTTGACTTGTGCGGGAATCGAACCCGCGACCTCAGACGTAGTAGTCGGTTACATTAACCACTACGCCATCGAGGCCGTCAATTTTATTAGTTTTGTCAGTTATAAGTATCGGTGTTTACTCTTAATTCCTTCAGCTACCATTATTATAAGCTAGGATGATCAGTTTCTTTATTTTAATATATAAGGACATAATAATATAAACAAACACACTTATATATAATAATTATTATTAATTATATAACTGCTTTATTCATGACAAATGTCTATTTCATTCTAGTCTTTCGCTTTATATCAAATTAATTATTTCTACTTACAACATACAATTGTAATGTTATAATTTACAAGTTCATATATGATAAAGATACCATATTATTAAATTAAAATTATCAATTACATTTTCCATTATAAACATATATTTTCCGTATATACAAAAATAATTTGTTCATCACTACGTAAATGCTATGTATACATTAGGCCAATTCCACGCTTTTATAGTATAAAAATATAGCTATGGCGCATATTTGGCGCGTCAAGTTTGATTCCTCGGGTCGGTAAAGTATCATTTCTGATCAACCTAAAGTGCTACAGAATACGACTGTATTTGGTACAACGAAATAAAATGACCGCACTTTGAGTCGCTCGCCGTCTTTTTATTTCGTTGTGCCAAATACAGTCGTATTCTGTAGCACTTTAGGTTTAATTTAAATTGTTACTGAATTAGTCTCTTCGCCGCCACTCCGTCCGTCGGCGCTGACCCTAAGAGGTTTTCACTATACTAAGAATAACCTTGTATAATTGACACTGCATCGTTTAAGAAAAGATTCCTCCCGCTTTTACAAAGTTCCGTGACGTATTACAAATATTGAAACAATGGAAACAAAAGACACCCAGATTTGGGACAATTATTCGTCGATAGTAAATATTTTTATTCGGGTATCGAACAGCAGTCGTCGCGTCTATGGCGGACTGATCGGTTTAACTACTGCACCATACATACATAATAATAGCTACAATTGACACTACAACATGTATTTTTTTAAAACTACTCCCGCTATAGGAATTGTTCCTGTATCGCGGGAGACATAACAGACATTAAAACAACGGACACAGAACATCTAGACTTAGAACATAATATACATTTCTAGTCTAGTCTTACACAAATATTTATTTAATTGGGGATCGAACCCAGATCTGTCGGCTCGTAGCTGCTGGCGAGGCGACGACCGATACCACTGCGCTCTCTATGAACTCACAGTCATAGCTTTTATAAAAAAATTTAAGTAGTTACCATGGACTTACAAACGGGCAACATAATATTTCGTTCTCTTGATAATACAAAGACTTACTTAGCTCGAAATATAGACGTTAATTTTCTATTCTTTTAATTTTTCCCCTTTTTAAAAAGAGAATTTCTGCTCTAGGAATAATTCCTGTGTCGCGGGGACTTTACAAACATTCAAACAACGGACACAAAGAACACGCAGACACGAAACAACCATGTGTGGATTTCATAAAGTTTTGTCCCGTCTGGGATTCGAACCCACAACACTCAGCGCAGTGGCAGTGGCGAGGCGACCACGTAAACAATTACCTCATCTGTGCAGTCAAGTTCATCAGTTAGTCAATTTGAACTCTAAATTACACACATTTAGATTTCAAATTGTCTAACTGCCAAATTTCGAGTAAATCTCTGTTTTACCAAATATACATTTTACAATTTTCAGTCTACACTTACAAATATATGAAACATTTATATTGTTATTCAGCTTTAAAGCCGCTTCAATAATAACGACAAATTTTAACAATTAATATGAATGGACAAGAAACTTTATTTAAGTCAATTCACTTTTTATTAATTGAGCTATTTAAGCGTCAATTGGCTAAAATGCCGCAACTGGACCTGGTCACAAAATAGACAGTTACAGAAGTCCAGTTAATACATGTGAAATAGTTTTAAACAATAATAACTTGCGTTACCCAAAGTTTACAAATTAAAGTATTTTTTACCCACTGACAATATAAAACTCTTAGGGTCTGTCCCACCATCTCCAAATAGCATTTATCTATAAGATAAAAGTCTCGCCATCTCTGTTTTTAACCTAACAAGTGTGAGCATGCGATTTCTGTTTCGTATATCTTTCAGTTAATAGTGGTGAAACTGGCCATTCAAATCGTAATTGGGGTAATTGTTAAATGGTAGAGAAATTCTATGCGATACTTGTCAAATCGCTTCATCGAACTAAAATTGTTAAATGACAGAAAAAGTACATGCGATATTTGGCTGTGCCATAAATGCTATTTCAGTGTGAAGGTTAGGAAGTTAGCGAGATAGTTCCAGTGAACGCTCACTTTTTACTCAAATAATATAATTATGACTTGGTCCTTATTATTCAACCTATTTTTCCTAAATTTTCCAAGGTCTCTCTTTAACCTTCAAAATACCGAGCTGCTTCGTATATATCCCCCATTTTCACGTGTCTGTAGCATTTCTCGCTGACACGCAGGTGTCTCCGTCGAACGGTCGTATTGGGTAGGACTAGTAAGTGATGACGTTGACAGCATGTTCGGTGACGTCATTGTACTTAAAATAGCTTGCCAGGTGACGTCACTGCTTATGTGATGAGGAATGCCGGCTCGCATTTGCAGTCATCGTCGTGTTTCACCTGTTAATTAAAATATTTGAGTATAATAATATACATTAGATTTTGCCCGCGGCGTCACTCGCGCAAATGTAGTTTAGGTTAGGTAACCAACACTAGATACTTATTTCTCAATGAAAGGTACCCACCCTATGTCCTATTCTTTACCACTGACAATGTATATGCAAAATTTCATGATAATCAGTCGAGTAGTTAAGGCGTAAAAGCGTAACAAACAAAAAAACTAACTTTCGCATTTATAATATTAGTTAGGATTACACATTGCCCCGGAGGGGTAGGCAGAGAATATGAACTTTCCCTTGCTCTCTTGACATACCTTTTTCGTTTCATTCAGTCTCATCTATTCTGTATGCATCTGTCTCGGTTGAAATATCCGAGCCGGTTTCAAAGATTTTTAGTTTAGAAAATGCTCAATAGCAATATGAATCTAATGTCTTCAGTAATCGGTAATAGGCTTTATTGTGTGGGCTTAAATGTAGGTGGCGATTACCGTTACGCGTTTACAAATTTATATGGAATTACACTAAAGGACACACATATATTTTTAGAAATATATAGACATGTGGGATGAGAAGATATAAATAAAAGACTACGCAACTACCGACGAAGAATAACAATAAACAAACAAAAAGTTAAGTAAGCACTGACAAAGATTATATTCGTATTATTTGTGGTCAAACTAACATCGAATACAAATATACTGCCGTCGCGTCGTAAGGAAAAAAGACGTAACTAACACATTTTTTCGAAATTAAGATCTTTACATATTTGGAACCGGTAAAACAAGACGAATCTGCCAGTATATTTATAAAGAAGGTTTTTTTTTGGCAGATACGTATTTTTTCCTTATGACGGCAGGTGTAGGGTTAGGGTGGTAGGTAGGGTGACAAAGAGTATAAATTAATTTAAACATAATAGGTCACAAGAACACTGAGAAAAATAACTTATAAATAAAAGGTTACACAATCACTGACAAAAAAAACACAAATATTTAAATACAAGGTTACACGAATACTGACAAACAAAACAAATATATAAATAAAATGTTAAGTGAACACTGACGAACAATACAATATATCTATAAATAAAATATGCCGTGAGCTCTGTCAAAAACTACGATATTATGTATCAATCAAAGAATAAGTGAACACTTATTCTCCTATTTAAATAAATAATGAATACAAATATATAATTAAAAGATTAAGCGAACACTGACACAGAATATAAATACACACACAAGCTTAATCAAGAACATTCCCATTATCAAGGTGATTTGTAAGTCGTATTACCTACAAACAGCCTACCTATTTTCAGTCGTGAGAGGTCAGCTGAGAGGCGATTTCTAGCAGCGAGGTACCAAGTGTGATCAGAACTAACAAAAAAAAGTAGGTATTTTGATAACAATTTTTTATGTTCGAATAAGCAGTAATAGCTTAGTAGTTATTTAATTTTATGAGTATCCACCTTAGGCCTTATATTTGGCAAATCAGACGTGTCTCACAAATAAATAATATAGATTAATGCTTAAGGGATATAGGGATAATTAAAATACTAATAACCTTTTAGCTGTGTCTTATTTATACTTTACTTGACACCTTGTCATCATTAATAATTTAGATTTTTTATATAAAGATACAAATACTGAAATTGGTTTGTCTAATGCACACGACTAAGACTCTAAGACAACAGGCAGTCGTAATGGAATGTAATCAGTGACATAACAAAAACAACAGGCCGCAGAACCATGCAATTTTAAACTTGTTAAATTACGTTTCTTGGAAAATATATTGTGTTTTGTAAAAAGTGGTAGAACAAAACTTGTTAAGTTTAATGTTAAGAAGGCACTGTTTAAAGGTTATTGGAATATTTCATTTAACCCTGCATAATCTGATCACTAGTAAACATTTATTGAATTCCTTTCTTAGGAAAGAGCGAAAAGAGGTTATATTTGGCACACATACGTCTTGGGTGTGTTACCAAGAGGCACAGCGGTAAATAAAATTGAACACTTTACTAGAACTTAATTTTTGAGCGGGTTTATGTTTGTTTGTTTCAATTCAGTATTTTAAAACTAACAAGGCAAATAATTGGTCACTTACTCATTTGTAAAAAAACAATTATTGTTGTTTAAATTCAACAGCTTGAAAAAGTCAGTTTTATTAGGAAGCCAAAATATGGTCCTTTGCTATAAAACTTTTGATGATTATTAAATCTATATCCACCCGAGCGAACTAAGTGTAGATTGTCTTGTTGGTCCCGTCACGTGTTCGTCACGTCACGATTCCGGGTTAGTCATAATAATATTGCTGATAACTTTTTGCCTGAGTTATGGCAGTTATCGGCAATATATCCAATCCGGTATTGAACATCGTTTTTTTCTATTAAGAAATTCTCAGCATTATCGGAAAATGTATTCAATAGACGATTAACTTACTATTTACCAATAGGTTGGTGTGTTGGCAATTCGAGGGTGCGTGGTTGGTTCCTCTCTCCCAATAATTTTATTATAATGGATTTCCACCAAGTAACGTCCTAATTTAATTCAATGTATCGTTCTCTTGATCAAAAAGGTCAGTTAATTTGAAATTAAAAAATAAGGCAATTTGAACTCTGATAGTTTGTAAGTTAGAGTGCAAATTGCCTAACTTCCAAATTTCGAAGTGTCTCTTTTTGCAAGAGAATGATATCCAATAGACTATTATAGACTTGTCTCTTATTACGTGAGACTTCTGCCTACACTTTTAGGGACGTACAGGGTGCCTAGTGCGAGTTATTTTTACGTTAACGCGATTGAAACGTTTGCCGCGTTCGGCTCTCTGGTTGGAGCTTCTTGGAGCGCGCCAATCGGAGCGCCGAACGTCATAAACGTGTCGATCGTAAAACAAACTCGCGCTAGGCAATCTGGTGTATATACTATCAGACCTGTATAAAATTGTCCCACTGCTGGGCACGGGCCTTTTTTCAGTGTGAGGAGGGTTAGGGTATAGTCCACCACGCTGGCCCAGTGCACGTTGGCAGACTTCACATATCTTCAAGAACATTATGGAGAACTCTTAGACACGCAGGTTTCCTCACGATGTTTTCCTTCACCGTTAAAGCGAGCGATAATTAACTATTTAATACGCACATAACTTTGAGAAGTCAGAGATGTCAGAGATGCGCGTCTCGGGATCGAACTCGAGACCTCTGCGTGGCAGTCCATCGGTTATCGACTAAGCTATCGCTGCTTATCCTCCTACCTTACCTCTGGTGTATGTGAAGGATTAAATCAAGAGTGGTTACCATTAGGAAATGATGAAGAGTGAGTGCTTCGGCCCGGGGCCTGAGGTCCGGGTCGTGTGTGAGACAGGAGGCGCAGAACTGTTGACCCTCATCAGACAAGGTGGTGGGGATCTCAGGGTGACCTCCGCTGCCCACCAGAAACATTATCTGATAGTTGCTGTCGTACTGGTAGAATGGACGCTGGAAATTTTACAATAATTATTATAGACCTTGCGTTTGTTTGTGGTCGATCATGAAGACCTGGGTTTGTGGAGTTTTATTTGATTTTATTTTTAAATTCGTAATAACATTGTGGAGTCTGGCAATCTGACCGATAGAATAGCAACGGCTAAACCTGCTTTTAAGTAAGACTTAAGTAACTGTAAAACATGGATGGAATTAATCTCTACCTTTCTATTAACCAAGCTAAGGTTGTGAGTTTGAGTCCCACACGGTTCAATAGGGTTGACTCACATTTTTTTTTTATTATTTATGTGAAATAGTTACATTACCAAACTCTTAATTACAAAGAGTGTTTGAATTCTACTCAAAAATAAATAAGATACAAGCGTTTCAAATATGGCAGTAGGGATAAATTGTAAATTACAGAATAACGATGCACGATCCCAACTCTGACGTTGTCGCTATTTAAATGCAGCTGTCCGAGGGAGATAGCGCAATATGCCCAATACACTAGGGTGTACTACTTTTTTAATATCCAAAATTAAATTAATAAGTAATTAATTCATTACATTGCAACTAATTTTGATATCGTTGAACAACTTTTGATTGCTATTTGTTCTTATTGGTCAAATCAACGATAGGCAACTATCCTATCATTAGTGAAGTCATGACAACATACGTCACAAATGCTCTTAGCTTAATATATATTGTAACAGTAAGAGCAGCAGTGGTACCTTCCCAGACGCCATCTCCGTGACGACGCAGCCGAGCGACCAGATGTCTGCGGCGCGGCCGTGACCCGACGACTTCATGAACACCTCCGGCGCCATGTACGCTGGAACAACAATCACTCATTAATATATAACACAATCATTTATTTTTCTTTATATATTTTATTTTTGTCATGCCAACAGTATATATACAGAATGTCCCAGAAGTCGACGTCAAGCCGGCATCAGGTAACAGGCTAAGTTATAATAGCTATCAGAAAAATATACCAAATAATAAAAAAAAAACAACAGTTGGTCATATGTTAACCACCTGAAACAATCTTAATTATTTACTAATTTAAAAAAGTAACATAACAATAACCGATGTAACATATGACTATCTGAAACCATTTCACGAAAAAAACGGTACATTAATTTTTCCAAAAAATAATTGTAATAAAAAAAATATGGTCAGGGTTATTCTATACCACCAGTAGAATGCGTGGTTAAAAGAAATTACACGATTTCAAAATCACCCTGTACAGTTAAATTAACTCATCATTCATATGGTATCAATAATGTACCTAATGTCCTCCAGACCGTATTTCGGTCACGTCGTCCAATCTTAACGGAGACTGGCCATCTGTCATCATAGTGCACAAGTGTGTGTCCAAAAACGAGTGCGTTCTTTGTTTTACCATTCTCATAGTCCGATGAGACGGCAATCCGACATGACCGGAGAGAGACCAGGTAGAAAACCAAAGGCTTTATATGCTTTGCGAAGCACAGAGGTGTATGGCACCGCCAACTTCCTAACACCGGGCTGTTAAAGAGATTTCTTTGCCGAAAAATCTAAGGCCCGTCGTGAGATACGAACCCGTGATCTCTTGTACAGTAGTCGCAATCTATCCCGCTGTGCCACGGACGAAGTCTACTATACATGGGTATAAAAGAACGCTATATTCTTGACCATGCCAAATAGGCGACGTATTATATTCTAGCTGTTACCTGCGACTTCGTCCGCGTAAATTTTAACTAAAAAGTGTTGGTCTCCGCGGAACCCTATTTTTTTTCTAAAATCAAAGTAACCTATGTTACTCCTTATAACATCAGCTATCTGCCAGTGAAAGTCCCGTCAAAATTGGTTCAGCCGTTTCCGAGATTAGACGGAACAAACAGACAGACAGACAAAAATTTAAAAAATATATGTTTTCGTATAGGTACCTTATATACTTTCATATGCATTAGATAAAAAGCTGTTATTTTGACATTACAAACAGACACTTCAATTTTATTTATTTGTATAGATGTATAAATCATTATTTATTTCATACAATTGTGCACATTGTTAACTTGTTATACAATAAGATTACATCGTGCAATCGAATTATTTTTACACAAGTAGTTTCAATTGCAAGCAAAATTTAATTACGATTTGTAAAATAGTAAAATAATACGATAAATATGGAAAAATTTAGTCTTGTGAGTAATTAACAAGCTTCACGATGAAGTCAAGTACTTACTCATGAAATCAAAGCATATTTCAAACACAAATATTGATAATAACCACAATTTACAACTGTGATAATATTGTTTCAAAATAGTCAAAATAGATTAATATGCTTTTGAACATTCAATGAACAATCCTAGCAGGCCTCGACTATATATGATGAGTTAAGATGTTGTTAGTTGTAAGTAATAATTTAGATATAAAGAGAGTGCTGCGTACCCTGCGTGCCGACGAAGCCCTGCAGTTCCCCGGGCGCGGTGGTGTTGGCGCGGATCTTGACGGCGCAGCCGAAGTCGCCCAGCTTCAGGCAGTGGCCCTCGTTCGTCAGGAATATGTTGCCGCCTGCAATATAAACAATATTAATAAACTCGCAGATATCATTTCCAATTTTATATAAATCGGCGGGCAAACTTAGTTAGAGTGATTCAAAGTACACTAAAAGTTGTATATAATCTATACTAATATTATAAAGCTAAAAAGTTTGTTTGGTTGGTTGGTTGAACGCGCTAATCTCAGGAATTACTGGTTCGAATTAAAAAATATTTAAAAGAATGTTGGTGATTAAATAAATAAGGGCCTCCGCTTATTGGACTAATGATCCCGTGTAACTAAGCTTTCCAAAGGGCCGGGTTTTCCCTAAGCTATTAGGAAAATACTCGTGAAAGAGAACATATAATAAATAGTTACTCTTGATATCCCGGTGCGCGATGGCGCGCGAGTGCAGCTCGGCGACGGCGGCCAGCAGCTGCTTGGTGTAGCGCCGCGCCGTCTGCTCCGCCAGCGCTCCCGACGTCGCCACCAGTGCCTCTAGCGACCCTTCCACGCACAACTCCATGAACAGCAGCATCTCCTCCTGGAACATTTATTTATTTTATTTTTAGACAGTTAGCGATCGATTCTCGTTGAGATACTGCCTGCTCCAACCGGAACTATTAACCATTTCTACCATTTATTTTACCAACTTATATAACTAGTCCAGTATATTTTGTTCAATTAGCATAATTTTAGTTTACACGACTTTTGTTGATGTTTACTGAACTCTTATTTTTTTTACAATATGAATTAAATTATAAATTAGTAGCTTTTGCCCGCGGCTTCGCTCGCGTTTATTTAGAATTTGACATTCAATTCGGGTCGTGCTCTGCTTGTAATAATATAATTCAATCATGATTCGAAAGACACGTGGCGCTATCTATTATCATAAGAACGTTATTGAGAATGTTATTGTTGTTTTCCTCGGGAACAGTAATTTTTTTTCGGGATGGAAGGTAGCCTATGTCCGTTTCTGTACACCTGACAACGTATATGCAAAATTTCAGGACGATCGGATCAGTGGTTTAAGCGTGCAAGCGTAACAAACAAACAAACTCATTTTCGCTTTTATAATATTAGTTAGGATTAGAATGTTACAAAATTATTAATCACATTTTTTATTTAACTACATTTACCATACACTAGTACAACAAGGTAAACGTGCACTTACCCTGTGCAGTTCGCAGCCGTAGTACCGCACGAGGTGCGGGTGTATGACGCCCTCCAGCACGCGCAGCTCATTGGCGGCGCGTTGCAGCGCGCGGCGGTCGCCCACGCCTACCGACAGCTCCTTCATAGCCAGCAGCTGGCCGCTCTCAGTGTTCACTACCGTGTACACCTGCAAACGACAAGGCATTTCCTTTATGAGTAGTTTAACTACAACACCACATAGCAGATAACGAGTTTATACTTTTTGATTATTAATATTTTTGATACTGCAATACGTAAACTTGAAATGTACACTAACGAGAGCAAACGGTAACAAATCGAAAAATACATTATATCAATGTGTCATGAAGTCATAGAAGATGAAGCCAATCAAGGCAACCGAGCGCAAAGTGGAAAATTTATTATAATCCTTACTAATATTATAAATTCCAAAGTAACTCTGTCTGTCTATCTGTCTGTCTGTTACCTTTTCACTGCTAAATCACTCAACCGATTTAGATGAAATTTGGTACAGATAAAGTTTAAAATTTGGACATAGGTTACTTGTTATAGATGTAGGTACCACGCGGGCGGACCCACGCGCAAAAGCTAGTTATTGTATAACTATTGGCTGTTAAGCAATTGGACGCGAGCACACGTCATCGGCGCCGACGACGCAGCCAAGCGGCAATGCATGCGATGTTGCGTTCGTATTTATTTGACAGCTTAGCCTCAGATAAACAATAGAAAGTAAATATTTACAATAACACTATCAGATCTAATTTACAAGTGACCACTAATTTTGGAAAATGTTCACTGTATCTCAGTCTTTACTCCTACATCGTTGAACTTTTGAGTTAGTGAAGTTACTGGATTTATATTTAGGTTAGTGTGGCTGGGTTCAGACAAAGGCTGAACTTTTGAGAAGATACGTGCAAGAAACACACGGCCACTTTTTAAGTCGCCATTCAATTATAAATTTAGAATTTTAATGTGTGGGATTTGTGCAAGGCTTTTGACTGTGTACCTCATGTGACACTTATAAGGAAATTACACTACAATGGTATTAAAACTTAGCTCTTGATCGTTTTACTTCATATTCAAGTTAGAGGATTTAGAAGATAAATGTTAACGAAAAGCGATCACCGTCCTATGGCTAATATGGGGGTGCCTCAGGCTCAATCCTCGGCTCATTCTTATTTCTCATTAATATTAAAGACTTACTCGTGATGGACAAGCACGACATAGTATCATTTGCAGATGATACTTCTTTATTATTTAGATTGAAGCGCCAGCAAATACATATGGACTATGTAATCTTGAAAATGTTTTATTGGTTTGATGTCAACAAACAAACGATGTAGGTACTTTAAAATGTATAAAAGGCCAAATGTACATGACTATGATTAAGATTAAGGATGATTTGAGCCAGACTTGCTTAGCTATTTTCACAGTATAATAATTTCGTGATGTATACTACTGTGGAGGGACTGCTGTATACGTTCAAACAATCTTTGTGCTAGAATAGAGAGCTGTTTGAGGAATTTACAATTTTAAAAACAATATTTTCATTACGGACCTGTATGTTATATACTATATTTAAGCTATATGCTTGGCCTACTGAGGCCTGCTATAGACATTGGAGAGTGATGGTTACCTTGCCGAAGGTACCAGCGCCGATCTTGAGACCCCGCTGCCACTTGAAGGTGAGCTGGCGCAGCTTGGGCTCGTAGCTCGTGACGGCGGCTTCCAGCACGCGCCCCACGCTCTTGCAGCCGCGCAGGCGCACGTCGCGCTCGCGATCCACGCGCTCGATCTCGCTTAGCACTTGTCGCTTGCGAGCTGGAGATAGAATGTCGAATAAGTTATATTAATATTTTATTCAAATCTCGAATCTATATACTTAGTCCGGCCATAAATACTGTTACAATTAAAAAAAAATACATGATATTACATTTGAATTTGGAATCTGTCATTCTTATATCAATATTATTTGTGTTCGTCTCGTGATAAAGGTCTGTATTAAAGCCAATGATCAGAAATAATTTTGAATGAGCTTTATATGTTTGAATGTTATTATATTAATGTATAAACTAATACACATTACAATAATGTTTCATGCAATAGAAAAAAAAGGATTTTCCTTGAAACAATATTTATAGCAAGACTAGGTATATACCTAGTCTCTCTAATCATCTGCATTGGCTTGAATACAGTTCTACGTTGAGGTCAGTTTATCTTTTTCTTTCGGACAGGATTTATTTGAATTCTTTCCTTCACTGCTTTGATCGCCTTTTTCGTACGAACTACGTAGACAGCCAGATCTTTTTCTGTCACAAACAGAGGAGGTTTCATTTTACCCATCAATAGCCCGGTACACAAACATTCGACAAATACCAAGAGGATGGAGAGTTTCAAAAATTGCATTTGGCTCCATACCTACTTTGTGTAATGCTATCACAGCAATTCGGTTCTCTTTATCACCCCACTCCATTCTAATATCACAAAAATATGTAATACCGATTGGCGCGAAAATGATTTTTTATTTTTATTGTAACAGTATTTATGGTATATAAAAATCTCGTGTCACGGTGATTGTGGTCGCACTCCTCCGAAACGGCTCGACCGATCTTCATGATTTTTTTTTGGTACACACGGCTACACATCAAGTTAGACCTCATGAGGGTTAGGGAACAGAGAGTGCACTTGTGTTTGCGCACATACTTGTGTACTATAATACTTTGAGGCGCTCATAGCCAGTTGCACTCACTGATCGGTAAACGATTAGCGAGGTTAAGCAACGTTGGGTGCGGTCAGTCTATAGATGGGTGACCGCTTAGTGGTATTTCATCTGAGCGTCTCCGTGCTTCGGGGGACACGTAAAAAATTGCTCCCGGTTGTTGTCAAATCGACAGCAGTCGTTAAGCTATGTCAGAGGCCTACAGAGGCCATGTCAGAGGCTTGAACAACTCTTGACAACAGGTTGGCCACTAACCCCACGAAAAGAAGACTATAATCCTGACGGGTATTACCTGCAGTAGTGGTCACACTAGTGGAGACGTCACTAAACGCATCAGAGTCCGGGTACAGCTGCTGCATGAACGGTTGCTCCGAGTCTGCCGGCGGCGGCGTGGGCGGCAGCGCCACTTCCTTGGGACTGTTGCTTGGGAACGGACTCTGTGAACAATACTCTTATTAAACATACATACACAGAGACGGCTTTTTTCCTGAGAAACCTTTAAGGAAACATGCAGTAATAGTAGGAAACAAAGGTGTTCCAGTTATCTTGATATTGCCATATCTATCTTATATATGAAAAAATCAATATCAAAATATTTTTGTTCATTTAGGTAACAAAGTAACACTTATGAACGTCAAGGTTACACTATTAATCAAATATAAACTAATATTACCATTTTATTTTAAAAACTTTATTTGGCACGCAGCTTCGCTCGCATAAATGGAGGTTAGGTTTAAAGGGTGCTTTATTATTACTCAAAGAGAGGTTAGGTTTGGTTATGTGAGTAACAGTACTTCTTCTGGATGTCCGGCTCCCTACCCCTGTGTCCTTTTATGATCCCCTGACAACGTGTATGCGAAATGTCATGATTTTCGGTCGAATAGTTAAGGCATTTAAGCGTAACAAACAAACAAATTGCACACAAACGTTCGACCTGTGCGGGAATCGAACCCGCGACCTCATGCCTGGCAGTGGGTTACACTAACCACATCGCCATTTGAGGCAAACATAAATATTAAATACATAATATATATTAAAAAAATCGATCGACATTTTATACACAAATCGATCGACGATTGTTACTAAACTAATAAAAAGAAGAGAAATACATTTAACACACAGAGTAGAAAAAGATAGTGAACTGTTTCATCTTTGCCTATTTATATATTAGATAAAAAGAAAATAAGAAATGTCGTAGCAACGCACAGGCAGGCGCGGCCGCGGGCGCGGCGAGTGCGCGGGGTGCGCGGCGGGGCGGGAGCCCACCACGTGCGAGATGCAGCCGTCCATCAGGGACTTCAGCTCCTGTAACACAACACGGGGTTACTGCTACTCAATCGGTCACGTCATACTTATATAATATCAGCCCTGTATGCCCCACTGCTGGGCACGGGCTCCTTCTCTCTGTGAGAAGGGGTAGGCCATAGTCCACCACGCTGGCCCAGTACGGCTTGAAAGACTTGATATATAATCGAAAACATTATGGAGAACTCTCAGACTTGGTAAATAATGTCTCAAGTTCAATGTCGCAGTTGGGTAAGTGTCGATCACTTTTTGAAATAATTATTCCAAGGGTCCTTGAAATGAAACACTTCACACGTTCAGTAACTATTGATATAATTCTCACACAAAGATAGTACTGTATAAAAGCGTTCAACAACAGAAAAAATTCGTTCGGCTTATATAGTACGGCCGTGCACCAAACCATAGCGCGATGCAGCGGGAGGGAACAACGTCCTCTATCGACGCGGTACATCAACTTTTATCAACTAGTTTGCTCGGAACACGTAATTAATTTCGCTAGTCTCCGTCAAGGTACTAGTTGTTGTTTTACTTTAGACACTTTTATACTTTCGCTTTTCGTGATTTATATCACG
This sequence comes from Catocala sponsa, assembly GCA_963564715.1. NCBI lineage: Eukaryota > Metazoa > Arthropoda > Insecta > Lepidoptera > Erebidae > Catocala > Catocala sponsa. The sequence continues at coordinate 27,149,223 of OY751337.1, read as the reverse complement.
GCAAATAGCTAGTAAAGTGATTATGCTCAGTATTTATTAATATTTTAAACGTTAAGCCTTTCAAAATTCAATACTACGTTCCAAAATTGCTGATGTAGGCCCCTCAGCTGCCAAATAAAAGTGGAATTGGGCAGGCCACGTTTGTCGTATGCCAGGAGAGTTATGGGCGGGAACAATCACACAGTGAATGCCAAGTAGTGAGGCCTTTGCCCAGCAGTGGGACGACAATTAGGCTTATAATAATAAGCCTTTCCAAAAAGTATGTATGTAAATACTGAGTATGTTCGCATACCTTCTGTGCGTTATATAAAAGGAGTGAAGTTTAGTTTGTCTGTTGACAATTCTTGCTACATCATTTAGAAATGTGGTCGGTACACTGCCAGCCTTCCTCTACTAGATGGAACCGTAATATTTATTAAATGTGTGGGTATAAAAAACCCTACTTGCATTTGTAATTGTGGTGTTTATAAACGTTAGATTGGTAAAAAATGATAATTACCTCAAACTCTTCGTCGCTTAGATGCTTCGTGTTCCGAGGGTCACACGCCAGCATTAGGAACTCTAAACCTTGACTCGCCCACCTGCCACACAAACAAAATGGTTAATTCAATACATAACAACATTAATATATTAATTACTAGCTTTTGCCCGCGGCTTCGCTCGCGTTAATTTAGAATTTGACAATCAATTCGGGTTGTACTCTGCTTGTAATAATATAATCATGATTCGAAAGACACGTGGCGCCATCTATTATCATAAGAACGTTATTATTGTTTTCCTCGGAAACAGTAATTTTTTTCAGGATGAAAGGTAGCCTTTGCCAAACTTCTTGGCAGTATATGATTAGGTATAAATGAGACAAAGTTGTAGTATAGTCTGGTTATAATTATCCAAAGGTGCATCTTATATACTAACGACTACGTGTTGATCACGGATAGTAGAAACATTTAATAGATATTGAACGTGCGATAAAGATCATAAGATTGCGATGTAGATTGTAGATACAGCACAAAGATATTGTACTGTAACATAGCCTATGTCCGTTTCTGTAGACCTGACAACGTATATGCAAAATTTCAGGATGATCGGTTTAGTGGTTTAGGCGTGAAAAGGTAACAAACAAACAAACTCATTTTCACTTTTATAATATTAGTTAGGAGGTTAGGATTTCTTTGACTATTAAACTGAAAGACTTAAATTTAATTTCATGTCAAATGTTGGCATGATAGACATAACTAAAAATAAATTGTGTCTGTCCGCCGGTGTGCCGTTGCAACTTAATAGTTTAAGCTATATACATATATATGAAATGTTCAAATCCTTGACCTCTCACAACTGTAATTTCTTAGTTACTGAAACAATTTAATTTCAATAAAGCCTGGACTTGAATTTTTGGCTGTCATCAACATTAATTAAACTATACGTATAGCACAGCGGGCTTATGGTAGCCTCACCGTTGCCGCCACGTTTCGAGCTTACTAAAAACTTAAAAGAAAAAAGTCGGCCTCGATGGCGTAGTGGTTAGTGTAACCGACTGCCACGCGTGAGGTCGCGGGTTCGATTCCCGCACAAGTCAAACATTTGTGTGCATGAACCTGAATGTTTGTCTTGGTCTGGGTGTTTCTATGTATGAGATGTATGTATTTACAAAAAAAAAGTATATATGTATGTTTATCCATTGTCTAGTACTCATAGTACAAGCTCTGCTTAGTTTGGGCTAGATGGTGCTGTATGTGTTTGATAGAATATTATTATATTATTATTATAACTACTTGTGTAATCCACAAATGCTCTATGAGTCTAGATATAGATTGTGTCAGCTAATTATACGTTAGGAAAGTTTTCCGCGACACAGGGCTTGATCCCTAGGTCCACACTAGACTATTGTAGTTTAAACGATAAATGAAATCATGATGCTCATTTGGGTCTCCTCACCTGGGCCGCAGCCCCCGACCACGGTCGCACTTCTCTACAACGAACTGCATCCAGCACCGCGCGAATTCTATGACTGCTCTGGCGACCCTCGCCGCCCACTGCTTCTCTTCTCTGCTGGCACTGCGTTCCACTGGAACTCGGAGTTCCACCTCGTCGTCACTGGTGGGCTGCTCGCCGGAGAGTAGGAGTTCGATGCTGTTTTGTGTCTAAGAAAATAGAAAAGTTATGTAAAATTTTGTTTTGTAACTACAAAACTGATAAACCATCACCTCTGATAATAACTGTTTTTAAGTTTAATGTACTACGTAATAGGGAGCTAACCTATGGCAATGACTCTTTTAAATCGGTTGAGTAGTTTTTTAATCAAATCGTTACAAACAAACAAAAAATCTAATATTTCCTCCTTACAATATTAGTATAGATTTAATTATTATTTAGAATGACCAGCTTACCTGCTTCTCCCCAAAATGATGTATATTATCAAAGAGCCTCTCATCGAACACGCTGTTCTCGTACTCGTCGACGATGCTCTCGGAGCGCGTGAACCTGGGCCGCCGCGCGGGCGGGGTCACTGCACAGCGCCGCGGCGGCGGGGTGGGACGCGTGGGGGACTCGTTCACGAACCGATGCAGCTCTTTATGCATCTGTATACATTTATGAAGTGATGTTTGTGGTCTTAAATAATGCTGGTAATATTAATTTATAAGTACATCGAGTAACAGAAAAGTGTAATCGTAAGGTAAAGTGTACAGTATGATAACATATCAGTAATAAAGTTTTAATTAACTTTAATTACACATGAAAATAAGTAATTCCTAACATAAATGTTATACTATCGCGATTTGTACATACATCATTAATTATTAGACAACGGATTTTAATAGCGACGATAAGTATTTAAAAGTGTAAAACCCAATTTATTACCAGAAGTGGTCACGGTGTTATCAACACCGTTTCACGACCGATGAAAGTTAGAATTTTAAATATTGCATTGTATTTTACACTAGAAATTATAATTTAAAATCATAAAAAAACTATGTGGTATGTCTCACTGTATGAGTAGTAACTTACACTAATAAGATATATACTTTTATATATCTTATTAGTGTAAGTTACTACTCATACAGATTACTTATTTACAAGCATGTCTGAAAACATATTTACAGTGCTAATAACACTTCATGAAATTTTCTGAATGTAACTGTACTCCGTAAAGATATAGTCAGATCATTGTAGTTGAATTCTGCAATATAACTTATTCACGAGGCATAATAGAACTCTTCAACCACACATCTTACTGTCACACGTTGTATAAAGGTAGAAATATTAATATCAGTGTAACAAGAAAAGCGACACAATACTTCAGCATTACACATACCAATAAACAATATACAGAAAATAACAAAAAATAACACAAAAAACACGAATTATATTTACCGGTCAAACAAACACGCTATTAAAATTACTTATTTACATACATACAGAGGGTCACGCCTGTTACCAGGCGCGGTGGGCCGAAGTTACAGATTCCCACTTCCTTTTCAGACTTTACGTTTTATATGACAGATTCTCCCCTGTATAATCTCGAGATGCAGGGAGATATGTGTCTAATTCTTGTGTAACTGTCGTCTACCGGGCATATTGCCAGACTGCGTATATGTATTGAGAATTTACTAACAGAAAACCGCATTGTACTTGTTCGACCTTGTAATCAAACCAATGATATGTACAGCAATCGCATTCATAATTGCTTAACATACGGTACTACTGCTTTTAACTTCTTGAACGTCTATGGGAAATACGATAAAAATAATAAAAAATTCATTGTGCAAACAATACACAAATGGACAAACTTGACTCATTAACGAGTCAAGTGTGCAGCGGACATACGATTGTCGTTTTTTTTTCTTTTGATGTGTCATTTTTGCGGACAGACGTATGTTTTGTCGACAGTTGACGGGTTAAGCTGATACGTGTTAAAAGTATGATATAACCCCGTTCGAACCTGCTCACTAATACCGTCACCGAATCATTGACAAGAGCTTACCATTAAAAAATATTTGAAATCGCTGTACTCATACTGTCTATGAGTGAGAGGATTATCGTTTCTTCCAGTGCATCAGCAAGCCAATTTTTGTTCACTTGTGTTTGTTTTTATCAGTTCTAACTTTATATAGCCAACAGAAAAATATACAATAGTACATACACGATACACACACATAATAAGCGATCCCCTTAAGATAACAACTTAATTTTCAGAGGAGTTTTAAAGTCTGGTCTAAATAATACAGAAGTTTGGAAGTACAACAATTAACGCTATTTATTTTATAAGCGTTGAAAACTAACATACCCGAATGCTACAGGTATGTTAGTTTTCACGCCCTAAGTGTGCTGGTACGAGACTTTTTAGTCCGTCGTATCAAACTCTGGATACGTCTAGCGTAGAACTTTAAGATTGAGTGCCATATTTTTACGCTTAACTTCACAAAAGTCATATCGACTCACACGAACAATTGCTGTAAACGAATATAGGGCTAATGCGAGATCATATACAAACATGGTATATGATTGTAATTTATAATAGTTTTTTTTTATATTACCAGCATCAATGCCTTAAATATCCTGTAAAAATTTAAGCAGTTATCTTATATAAACCCAGATCCACACAAATCCTCGCCCTCTATGATCTACCCACACGACCAAGCATCACAAACCCTACCAGGGGATTAAACGTGTCATGCACGATCATGGTCTCTGGTCGTCGTCTCCTCTCGACCATGGGCGACCTGATGGGCTGCAGCGACACTGGACGCAGCCTCCTTAAATACAACTCGTCGGACATTCTCTGTGCGTGCACAAACTTGTACAGCTCTTTGTGAAACTGCGGACAAGTGCGACAAGCCTGTGCATATACGTGCGTTGATGGACGCTCCGACGAACACAAAAGTGAAAATATATATAATAATGATGGCCGGCCTGGCAGAAAGGTCTGCCATTATTCATTCACTACAGCTGCTATCAATAAGCAGTGTCTTGATAAAACAAATATATAGTGTCAATACGACTTTAATTGGTCAAGTCATACAAAAGTTACATGGTCGCAAATATTATATAATGGTACCTATTAAATAATAATATGTGTATATTTATACATTATATATAAACAAGATTGTTAGGCCAGTTAAGTATGAATTGTAGGACTGCTCTTACATACAAAAGTGTCGATTCTAATAGGATAATCACAAGTAACATAATGTCTTTATAATATACACGGCTAAGACATTTATGGAAGGCTAGCTTTTGCCCGCGGCTTCACTCGCGTTAAATTAGAATTTGACAATAAATTCGGGTCGTACTCTGCTTGTAATAATATAATTCAATCATGATTCAAAAGACACGTGGCGCCATCTATTATCATAAGAACGTTATTATTGTTTTCCTCGAGAACAGTAATTTTTTCGGGATGAAAGGTAGCCTATGTCCGTTTCTGTAGACCTGACAATGTATATGCAAAATTTCAGGATGATCGGTTCAGTGGTTTAGGCGTGAAAAGGTAACAAACAAACAAACTCATTTTCGCTTTTATAATATTAAGAATTAAATATAGTTAGGAAGTTAGGATTAGGATACTAGATCCTAGCAATCTAATACTCTGATTTGAACTTGATTTTTTGTATTGAACTTATACTACCAAGATTAATATTTATACAACTTCTTGGACTTTTGGCCAAAAAAGTGCAAATAATAAACTAAGTATTACAGATTTTTGACCTAACCTCTAAATATAGTTATTATCACGTTCACCTGTCAGTTGTTGGAATGCCAGGCATAAATGAACACCTAATATATCTGCCCGCCGGTGTGCCGCTGTGACTCAATAGGTCACAAGGTAAAATGACAGAGGACTAGTAATAGTAAAGGTTAGTCTTCGTGCAATTAGAAATTCGTTTAGATACTAGTATTAGAATCGACACCACTGCCAGTTCTAAAATGTTACCTACCATGCATATACTACTTTAACATGCTATTATTAATTATATTACAGTAGTTTATTATTATATACTGCTGTATAATGTGGCTATAGAAATATGAACCGAGTTACTTATTCAAATTATTACGGGCTGCAAATGAATTGCAAACATTTGAAGTAATATGTTAGTTATTTTTAAGCGAACGGCTAAAGGCAGTTTTTATAAAAAACTTTTTAAATTCTACTATGGTGGCAAACAAGCATACGGCCCACCTGATGGGAAGTGGTCACCGTAGCCTATGAACGCCTGCAATACCAGAGGCATCACTTGCGCGTTGCCGACCCTTTAGGAAAGGAAGTGGGAAGGAGAAGGAGCGGGATGGGAAAAAGGGGGTGATTGGGCCTCCGGTACTCCCAATCTCCGAATCAAACACAAAAGTAGGAATTCTGGTATTTCACGTCGATATTCTGTGAGAGGGTAGTCCTTCCCCGGTCGAGCCGGCCCATTCATGCTGAAATCAGCGAGGCTCTACTACTCAGTAATTAAAGTAAATCAGTACCAGAGTGTAATAGGAAACAGGAATCATAAATACATATTTATTTAATAAGGTCTGCATATTATGACATTTCAGCAGACTTGATAGCAAATGCTTTATTTGCTAATCTACTGAATCGTGATGTAGAGATTAAAAAGAAATGTAATAGCATTAAGACATAAATTAACCATAAAATGGATTTTACTTTTTGATTACCTTTAACCATAAACATAATTATCATGATATATATATATATATATATATGAATATTTATATATATACGTATAGAGTATATAAAGAATTTAAAATCTGCAGTTTTCAATTAATGTTTACATTTATAGTTTATTCTTTAGTAAAATCGTTTTTTAACATAGCCCATACTTTTAATAAATTTCGTAAATACTTGGTTCATCTTTCATTAACCATACTATGGCAACATAGAAAATTTTATGGACAAATATAATATATAAGTAATAAGTTTACATTGAACGTGCAATTAAGAAATAAAATCATTAATTTATCAAACTGTTTTGGGTAAGAATCCATACTTACGATCAAATCAATTCATTTATTTGCAAACTAAATGATTTGATTTAATACGATTCAGAAAATCACGACAACTTACCGATCGAATTTATGTAAGCCGATCTCCAAAAGGGTAAATAGGCATCACACGTCTCGCCACTTAAGATTTAAAATCCCACGTAATATGGCCTTTTGATTTATTGTTCGGTATACAGCAATAGGTTGCTGGAATATCGGTGCTGTCACTAAGAATTTACTGACAATAATACCAGGAGACCTGGGAATCGAACCCGAGACAGTCAATTAAATATAAAATGATTCAAAACATTTAAATAATTATGCAGTATGCATGCAATTAATAAATCAATCCAATTCTATGTCTGATTATTATAAACTAGATGTGCCCGCGGTTTTACCCGCGTTTATCGTTACTGCGCCGCTCCCGTGGGTCGTAGCGTGATGTTATATCCTTCATCGATAAATAGGCTATCCAACACTAAAAGAATTTTTCAATTCGAACCGGTAGTATTAGCGCGTTCAAACAAACAAACAAACTCTTTAGCTTTATTAGTATAAATAAGCCAAAAACGTACTATCAACGTAAGACAGATACACTATCGTGTCATACGATTAGTTGTCGATAAGTTTTAAATATCTAATGTTCGTGAGTTGGACACGCATACTGATTAAAAATATTTCTTTGATCCTTGTATATTTACAGTAATTTGTATATATGTTGGCAAAAGAATGTTACCTCAAATCCAAGCTTGTATATTTGCAGTAAGAGCTCCCGAATCCTGGTGACGACGGTTTCATCCCATGTGCGAGGGTCTTCTCCCTTCCCTGGTTGGCTCCGCTCCAGGATATAGACGATGTGCTCCATTATAGTGTCCCGGATAGCCATCAGGCCGTTCTGTTGGAAAATTTAATAGGCCTGTCTTTGATTTTGTATATACAAAAGAGCAAGAACGAATAGAAAATCTTTTTATGAAAACTGTATCAAAATTAGTTGCAAAATAAGTAAGTAATTAATATTTTTAATTTGGCTATAAGAAAAAAGTGGGTGTGTACTGTGTAGTGGGGATATCTCTTTGTCTCTCTCGCGTGTCTGCATTTAAACGCCATCGAGACCGACAAATGTATGTTTAGTAAAATAGTAAGGTAACACTTACAAAGATCTGTCCCCTCTCGCGCATGTAGGCGGGCGGCGGCGCGCGCGCCAGGCGGGCGGCCAGCGCGCGCGCCCACTGCGCCGCGTGCAGCGTGACGTCACGCGTGCGCGCGTACATGCTCTGCGCTGACCGACACACGGCGTAGATCGCGTGCCTGCCACGTAAACATCGATACATTTGTTAAATCTTTTAAATAGCACTTCTCTCACTAGGTATTACGATAATTGATTGTTTGTGCTTTGCTCACCGAATAAAACGTAACAGTACGGGTGCTGTTACTAAACGTGGATATTGGACGTGCGACTCTCACCGCACTTAACAGCAAAGTGTAGTAGTACAGACATATGAACACTGCATCTTAAGTAGAACTCAAAATTTTATGAATAATCATAGCTATACAAAAATAAATGTACAAGCAGTAACTTGCATGCCAACATTCTACGAATTTTACTGCACACTTTAGAAAAGAGCAGCTGCAGTATCAATCGTATCATATATTCACGAATTTTACTACTGCGTTGTGTAAAATGCTGCTGGGATTCCTAAGAAAATAAATAAAAGTAAATTCTCTCTGTCTATCTTATCTTATCATATGTGGAGGCCAGTCAGTGCAGACCGGCGACACTTCAACCCAGTGGGATCTTTTGTGTCGACACTCTCCCAATAACGACTGCCATAGATGTTCTGGCAGCCGGGACCGACGGCTTAACGTGCTCTCCGAGGCACGGAGCAGGCGATAATTGTCAATCAATACGCACATAATTTCGAAAAGTCATATAACTGCCGAAAGTTAGAGGTGCGCGACGTGGGTTCGAACCCGAGACCCTCTGCATTGCAGTCTGTTGGTCTCCCCACTGAGCTATCGCTGCTCTCTCTGTCTCTCTCTGTGTCTAACTAACATATAAATATAAAAATATTCTCACTTGTCAGCAAATTCCTCATCCTCTGCACCTTCGTCGTCCGCTCCAATCAGCTCAAACTGCTTCATAAGCCGGTTTAGTTGATTGCACGTGATATTTCTATAATTTTTTTTTCATTATATTAGCATTATTATAATAATAATACAAAATATGCTCATGCTGGCTTCCCGGATAGATAGGTAGGGATGCATTGTCACTTGCTACGAAGCCTGGCCAGGCCATATTTCTTTTGCTACATTAATTTTAATCAAATTCTTCATACACGCTCTTAATCATGCCTTTCTCCAAAACTGTATGAATGCAATCAATATGTGCCTATATAATCTACAATGATTTTAATAGCTCTAAAATATACTGACAACGATAAGGACTGTATAGTATCGAAAATTAAATCGCAATGGCCGAATATTTTTAAATAAATAAATCGGGCTTTACGGTTTCTGAAAGGCAAGACTAATATAAAATTAACGCACGGTCAAACGCATGTCAACTGCTGTGATTGGCTTACTGAATGATCAACGGCTAATCAAGTCACATGGCATGAGTTTGTTTTTGACACGTGTTTCAACCGAGTGCAGGTTTGCTTCTAATGCTGATGAGATTTTCTCTGTAGGATTGCTGAGGTACTTCCCTAGTGAGGCTTAGGTAAAATCTCCGGTTTAATCTTAAATGCCTTACCCCCTAAATAGTTGGTTATTTCTTGATTGGCTAAATGATCCTAACTAATATTATCAATGCATATGTGAGTTTGTTTAGTTGTTCGTTACACTTTCACACTTTAACTACTCGACTGATCATCATGCAATTTCGCATACAATTTGGACCTACATATCTTCGCGTCCAAAATTTTCTATCCCTAGATAGTAATTCATTGAGAAAATATAGATTAAAGCGAGCGAAGCCTCGGGAAAAACTAGTATGATATAATTGTCGTAATGTATGTTGTCTTACGAGAAGGTGACGGGCGCGAGCACGGCGGCGCACTTGATGCGCTTGGCGAGCTGCGCGGTGAAGGCCCACTCGGCCTGCAGCCGCGACCGAGGCATCAGCTCAGTCTCTGACATCGTCGTCAGATACGATAGGTATTGCTGCAATGTTATAAACAGACGAATATTACAATAAGGGAAGTATAATTTGTCCGGGTTGCTAAGAACTTTATCATGCGTCGCTAGGTTGGTGCAGGAATACTGTTGGGGTTATCTCGTCGTTAACGGTATCCCGGTTGTAGTTAAGTTTGTTATAGGTAGTACACACGATATATCAAACCACTAGATACGTTTATGAGTTTATTAGATATAGTTCACAATAGTTGTCTCTTCTTAGAAGAAGAAGAAGACAATAGTTGGTAATGTTCAATGTTAAGTTATCTGAGTCGCACTTTACGTAAAGTTATTAATTCGACACATACTCGTACACAATAGCGCGTGACCGAGTTTTAGTTATTAATTGTTTGGTTGCCTATGCGTAAATATGAATTGTGCTGTATGAGCGTTATTGGCTCGTACAAATACCCTCGTCTAAACCAGACAAATACCTTGCCTTAATATTTCAATCGGAAGTTATGAGATCGACATTTTCATGGTAGGCCTGCAGGTATACCTTAAGCATGGTCTCGACGGTGGCGTCGAAGGTCCGCGCCAGCAGGACGAGGTCCCGCGCGGCGGCGCGCGGCGCAGGGCGCCCGCCCAGCGCGGCGCGTACGTGTCGCGCGAAGTCCGCGCGCATCTCCGATGCGATGTCGAGCCCCTCGCGCAACTCGTGGATCAGCTGAAAAGGGGACACGAGTTACAGTTTCATTTATATTACCCCTATAATGCCGCCACAGAGCAAGCCTACCATCTACAACGTTTTGCCTCGCTCATAGAAAGGCGGGCCCTATAAGCGTATATTGTAATCCTTTTCTATTGGTAATGCGCATTAGGATATTGACAGATGGATTATTAGGAAGTCTACCCTCAAACACAACACCAAACAATGCCTCAGATGAACCAGATGAACCACGAAACAGTTGCAAATCAGATAGGTATTTAAGAATCGCTTTAGCAAATAGGCTTCAGTAAAGGGCCCGGACAAGATCCCATTCATGCAGCTTACTCATTGCAACTCATAAAACCACTGCACTATATCTTCAATCGGTGTTTTTCATGCGGAGTCTGTCTAACTAAATTAAAAGTTGAAGTTATTTGAATCCATGGTTTAACACCATATACATTATCACCTGAGAATGCTTTTAGATGTCCACCAGCAAGGTCAACTGTGAAGAACCTACTTGACTTTGTTAGTGATATAAATTAAGGACAAGCTATAGGTACTATCGGCTCCAGCGACGGATGACCATTTCAGAAAAATTTTCGCTTGCACATGTTGACCAGTTGAGTTTGTATCGCCTTAGAATCAGTAAACAAATGTAAAGTGTAAAAAAACTCAAACAAAGAAAGGGGCGTGTCACGGGTACGGGTACCAAGTGTTGGCCTGCTATGCGATTTTAACCTTACGAGTGGTCATCCGTCGCTGGAGTCGATAGTACATGAAATCTATACTGATTTTGCAAAGGCGTTTGATACAGTTGACCACAACTTATTTAACCAGAACTTGATCACGCTCGAATAAGTAGATCATTGTTGAGATGCTGTGAATCGTATCTATAAAATCGGTCACAGCCTTGTCACCGTCACACGATTTAAATCTAGTATAACGACAATGCCATCGGGAGTGCCACAAGGCTCACACCTTGGTCCTTTCTTCTTCTTAGTCTTTGTGGGTGATTTGTGTAAAATTATATCAAATTCAAATATTTGCTGATGACTTCAAACTTTATTAAATTATTCGTGATTGAGATGATTAGCTTTGCAAAAAGATAGTAATAGTACCAGCAAATGGTGTTTAGACAACATAATGACAATAAACTCCCGTAAGTGCTCCCATATCAAGTTTACAAGAAAGAGAAACCCAGTGGGGTTTCAATACCTCACCCTGAAGGAAATCGTTTGAAGTGCTAAACGGCTTCCTTTAGGGTGAGGCATTGAGTGTGCGTTACTTGAGTGTATTTTCTTGGACACATAGATGCCATAAGCATTTGAAACCAACATTTTAAAAGTTTATGTGACCTTACAGAAAATCTAGTTGCATGCAACGATTCGACAAGCATCAACAAGCTACAATAGCAAGAAATACATAATATTTCCTTAATATAGCACGCGCTATTATATATTTCTTTATATTTAGTCTATAAAACTTCAAATGAAAATATATGACTTAAATAAATGTTGATCTATAAAATTTATTTTATATGATTAATGACCTATTTCTGAAAGGCAAATCAACACAAATTGTTACATGACAATGGCTGTCATTAGCTTACTGAGATGTGTTTGATTTTAACACGCCTTTGAAAAACTGGGTGTAAATATGCTTGTTACTATTGAGACATTATATTTATGTGTACCTGCTTGACAGTGAGACAGCTAGGATGCTCGGGGCGCGTCTCAAGGCGGAAGGACAGGTAGTCGTGCACCGCCTCCATGCAGATGCTACTCAGCAGCAGGAAGTGCGAGCGGTACGACGGCAGCCGCATGGAGAGACACTCCTCCGACCAGCAGCCATACCTGGTGGAACAACGGTTGGTTAAAAGGGCAAATATATGTTTAGCGTGTACATACACTTGGACACAATAGGGTAGTCCACTCACATTTAACTCAAATAGTTATATTACCCACACTCTAAATATCTCCAAAATATTTTTTTAGATATACACATAAATAAATAAGATGCAGGCATTACAAATCTGATATTAATAGCGGTAATTGTCAAATGACAGAAAAAGAATGCACAATACAATTTGCGAAGTAAGTGCATCGTCCTTGCTACTTAAAAAAATCGTAGCCAAAGAACATTGTATAGAATTAATATGGGTAACTTATATTGTATTACTTTACAATAGGGAATCAGTTTTTCTTTGAAGTACAGTTGCTAACTCGTAAGGAATCTGTTGATCTACCATGAAAGAGTCTATCCGAACCTTCGGGCCAAACGAATATAACTTACAAATAAGTTTCTTGGGAATTATTAATTCTTCTAAATGACATTACTCCGTTGTTCGCACTGCTTCATGAAAAGGTTTAGAATAATCAAGGGGTTACGTATCAACATTCACAACGAATTTCGGAGTAAATGTGATTCACAGTACGAACATTCGGCTCGAAAGTTTGGAAAGTACGTTTTATAGTTGGCCTGCTGGTTTCTAACCCGTCCGCGCTAAACGTCATGATCTCATAAAAATATTTCCTTACCGTTTTAGCTCATAAGTCTTCATCTCATCCTCATCGTGTGGATCAGGTCTTCCATTCTCATAACTCAGATCTTCGAACACCTCCTCACCATCCTCTTCGATGATTGACTCTGACTGGATAGTCTAAAAAAACAAATTAACAAATACATATAACACGAAACCTAAGTTTTAAACTACCGATCTACAAAATTATATTCGATTGTATCGACAACATCTTCCGATATTTAAACTTTGGACTACATATGTTACAGATTGGAGACATTGGATGCATACTGGCAAGATTACCAATCAAATCACAGGCGATCATGCTGATTAGAATATGCCGAATCTTATAGTTATTTCAATGCCAGATAATACAAAGTCATGAAATTTAAAAAAAGTTCCAGGAGTGATTCAACGGTATCAGTGACAAATAGACTCGCGCTGTGGCTCGCTGACACCGCCCATAAAACTACTACTCCTCTTGCGGCATCTGGCTTCACGCAACAAGCGTGGTCCTACTCAAAAACAAAAGGGGCAAATAGCAACACTTCAACGCAAAATTTTTTGCTGGGTCCTTGCCCGTGCAATATAGATTTCACGATTGGCGCAATTGTATTCGAATGCAATTATTCGCATTATTACTTGGAGAGGATATATGTTCAGTGACAAAAAATTGTACTGAGTTACTATGATTAGTACGAAGCTGAGCTGAAACTGAGCGAGTTAAATATGGGTGTAAACTCAACCAACCAAGCCAATCCTTCGGTGATTTAAGTGTCGCCGAAGGATTGGCTGGGGTTGAGTTCATCAGACATTACATATTCTCACGCTTACGTGAGAATATGAAATATCTGATGATGAATCTGATGCCTATATTACAGGATATTCAATTATCTTACTTTAGATATTAGCATAATAATATGTTAAAATAACTACCTTATAATTTTTGTTAAACAACCTGTTTGTAAATACTGTTTGAAAGTGCAAATAAATATATTTTTACTAGATTTTGCCAGCGGTTTCGCTCGCGTTAATTTAAATTTTTGTTAATAAATGTCGAGGCCACGGAAACAATACTCTAACTTTTTCCGGATAAAGGTACCCTATTCTGTACCCCTAACAATATGCGAAATTTCATGATGATCTGTTGAATAGTTAGAGCGTGAAAGCGTAACAAACGTATAAACAAACAAACTAACTCAAATTCACATTTATTTAGTACTTACGATTTTTTTGTATAATGGCTGGTTGCATAGAGGATGATAATGAGGAGGATGGTTTGCCACTTAAAACCATAATTTAAAGTGGCAAACCAGCATACGCTCTGACTAACACTGTTACTCTAAGTTTTCTTATTAAACAGACTATGTGACATACATCAGGTTTCTCCAGCGTGAGGTACACTTTGTCCAGGAGGTACGTCCTCATCTTGTGGATGAACATGAGGCAGCGGCGGACGCCTTGAGTCTTCAGTATGTCCCGGTGGTACTCCCTGAAAGTAACGTGAATTTAAAGTCATCAGGAAATTTCGAGTCAGAGACTTGTGGATAATTTGGAAAATTCTGTAACCAGATTACCTGTTGATTGATTGGAATAAATGCTAATATCTTTCAAAGTAAATATCTGTATTGTTAAGGGGAATTTTATAAAGAAATTTATGTGTATTGATTATATTCACATTTCAAAATAACATTCGATATTTTAAAGGTTTGCTGCTGCTTTACCGCACTAGAGATCTCTGTTTGTCGAAACTGTGCAATCTGGCGCGAAGGGTGATGCATCATCTATAGAACTGAATATCTACTACAGCATCAAAACTCAGTCGCAAAAATTCTCAAAAATGTTCGCGAATTCGCGCATAAATTAAATGTCCATTTTTGCCATAGGTGGCCTACAGTTATATATCCCGGAAGTTAGTATATCCCGGAAGCATCTGTCTTTTCTTGTTATTAGTAAAGTAAAGAAAAGAAACACGGTACAGCTAATATTCAGTCAGCGAGTAAGCAGCTTGGCGATTAATTACTGTGTGGTATATTCTCGAATTTACCACACACGCTCCTGCATGTAAAAGGAGAAAGGGGGAAGGAAAAGGACATTACAGTAAGTTAGACAGTAACTATATTACCTATACATGGAGACTTGACACTTGTCCAACAAACGCATGTTCATGAGCTCGGCCAGTGCGCGGGAGTCGAACTGCTGTGTGTCGGAAGCCGGCACGCAGCCCGCGCCACTGGTCCCGCCCGACACGTAGCCGCTCTCCGTCGACTCGTGTGTGCCGTACGCGTCTGGTCCTAATAGGTCTGGCGTGTCTGGACCCTCTATGTCTGGAAATAAAAAGTCTTAGGTCATATATATATATACTTAGTACTAGATTTTGTCCGCGGCTTCCCTCGCGTACAAGTAGGTTAAGTTATCTTTTCTGCATTCTGCTGGGTGGGTCGCTGATGGACACAGTTCTAGTTCCAGCAACTCACCGACCTTACAAAGCAGCGAGGTAGCACATCATGGTGGCTTTAATCAGTAGGCCCGAAGTCTCGAGATTGCCCCCTAGCCTTCCCTTGTGGCGAGGGGTATGCATCAGGCGCATTTATCCACGTTAAAAAGAAGATTAGATTAGGTTATGTTAGTAACAGTCCTTATTTTTAAATAAAATATAGCCTATGTTACTCGGTGATAATATAAATTTCTAATGGTGAAAAAAATATAAAAATCGGTCGAGTAGTTTTTGAGTTAAATCCTTACAAATAAACAAAAAATGAAATCTTTCCTCTTTATACAATTAGTATAGATACGTACTGTTGCGTCATTTATATAAATTTTAAGCTTCCGACTAAGCAAAAGAAGTATACAACGAATTCAATTTGAAGAAAATTACGCGAAAAATATTTCGCGGCAGAATTGACGCTCCTTTAGTCTTACTCTTCATAATCTATTAATTTTGCAAAAGATCGCAACCGATCTAATTTGTGTTGTGTTCCTGTTATTGTAGACCGCCTTGATGGCACGACTGCTGCACGAGAGGTATCAACTTTGGTTCCCGGATCGAGTAGTGTTATTTAATTTTGATGGCAAAAATTGCACGGATGGCGTAGTGGTTTAAGTGGACGCGTCGCCGCTGCCACTGCGCCGACTGTTGTGGGTTCGAATCCCACTCGAGACAAAAATTTGTGTGATCCAGAAATGGTTGTGCCGAGTCTGCGTGTTCTTTGTGTCCGTTGTTTAAATGTTTGTAAAATCCCCCGCGACACAGGAATTATTCCTAGTGCAGGAGTTGTCGTTTTATAATTAAAACGAAATGGGTGTAAAAACCCACGATTCAAACTCTTCGTCTTCATGTGACCTTGTGACCCCTATATCTCGGGGGTCTTTTGACCCCCAGGGCCCATATTCAAACTCGACCGAGGGATAACATCAAGGTGTCTGCACACCAAGTTACAAGGCAATCGTACCTACTGCTGGGCATGATGCCTACAGTTAGGCGACATACCAACTGTTAGGCATTATGCCCACTGTTGGGCATCATGTCCACTGTTGGGCATCATGACCGTTGTTGGGTATCATACCCACTGTTGGGCATGTTGTGTTGCAAAGCGCAGCACAAGACAAAACTCGACAGCAAACAGCAGCAACCAACTCGAATCAGCACACCACCACTCTGCATATAAATGAAGCCATTTTGCCATTTAAAATACATGTGACCTTGTGACCCCTATATCTAGACTGTGTGACCTTGTGACCTCTATATCCTTTTGACTCACAGGGCCCATATTCAAACTCGACCAAGGTATCACCCCCAAGATGTCTGCACACCAAGTTACAAGTCAATATTTTTTCATTTATAATATGTGATCCTTTATCTCGGGGGTCTTTTGACCTCCAGGGCCCATATTCAAACTAACTCGACCGAGGGATGACCCCAAGGTGTCTGCACACCAAGTTACAAGTCAATCGATTTAGTGGTTCCGGAGCTATGCCTGTCACTAACAGACAGACACACAGGCGCACAAAGTGTTTTCATTATCCTCTTCGAAAAAGACTCAGAGGTTAATAAATAAGTACCTAAATATTTTATCTTTGAAATCGGAATAGGCTGGGTAAGACTATGTATGTATATACCTATAATAATAAAATTACTTACGATTAACTTCCCCGGTGCAACAATCCACGTCATCTTTCCCTCTATCTTCTCTATTCTCACTCTCTCCCGCTTCGTTTTCTTCTTTAACGTCATTGAGAGACTCTTCTTTGATATCAGACTGAGCCGAAGACTCGCTGCCGCTAGATTCTGAAGGTGTAGCTGACACGTTAAACCGGACTTGGCATGGACGGGATTCAGAAGATTGTCTGGCAAAAATTAAACAATCTTTAAAAATAAATAAAAACATTGAACCGTTCTAATCACACAACTAAGACTTCAGGCTAAACGCAGTCGCAAAAGAAAACAACGGCGACCGAACGGCAACCAAACAACACACATCAGTTAGAGCAATTTTTAATTTGATGAAAAATGAATTTTGGAAAGGGTATTGAGTTTTGTAAAAAGTGGTCAAACAAAAGTTTTTAGGTATGATAAAGAAGACATGGGCAAAAGGTTATAAGAATTTTTCATTTAGTCATGTAGAAATTCGTAGATATTAACTCAAGATTTTCACAATGACAATATATCTTAAACATAATGTTTGTCTTGGTCTGGGTGTTTCTATGTATAATATATATATATATTTACAAATAAAAAGTATATATGTATGTTTATCCATTGTCTAGTACCCATAGTACAAGCTCTGCTTAGTTTGGGCTAGATGGTGTTGTATGTATTATAAAATTATATAATATGTAAATTTAGGTTAAGGTATTTATCTATGGGCCTATGCAGCCCGAAATAAATGATTATTAAAAAAGAAGATTAATAATTATCAATATTGCTTGCACTACAATAGGATCTCACCCACGCCCGACCAGCAGTCACGCAGCAAACACTAACTTGATATCTGGCCATTTATTTGATCGAAGATTACGTAACTTACTTATTGAGGAAGATTGCTGGTTATCTAAAATCATGATCCTTAGAACAAAAACAGGTGCAACTGCGGGCACAGCTGGTATATAGTTTTGAATTTATCTGCTAATATTTATTATTATTTTATTTATATTTACGTGCTATTATTAGAGTCTATAGAAGTCTTGTGCTGCACTCTACGCTGGCTCTTTATCCGCATGGACCGCAGCATCCGTCTCATGGCCATCATCTTCATGCGCATGTGGAGAGCTGTGTTGTACCATAGACACATGGCCTGTTAAGAAAAACATACAAGTTAGTGCACGCCAGGATCATACCCAGTCCTGACTACACCCTACTGAACTGGTATTCTCAGATTAGTACATGACAAATAAGATATCAATAGTACAAGTATATAATTGTTTTCTACATATTTGTAGTGTAACAGAATTAAAATATTACATGTCGGCGTTTTAAGTCTCGTGATTATCAAATTATATCAATAAGTATTAATAATTACTATTTTATCTCTTAAATATTCATTGATCGTGAAGTAACATTTATGTAGGCAATAATGTAGACTTTATTTTATATTAAAAGTATTAATTTAAGTAATTTATAGAACTGATTTGGGCAAATTATTGTACGCAAAGCACTACCTTGCAGAACACCAAATAAAACATTGTTGCACTCTGAAGTGTCATTCTTGCAAATTTCGTTGTTTCTGTTATATATTAATTATGTATGATTATTTTTAAAAACGTAAACAACCCGTCTTACTCCATAAGCATATAATTAATTCAACAATATTTTGTGATCGACGTAATCAAATGCTTTTGGTAAATCTGACAAAACTGAAGAACGCACATGTATTGTTTATGGCCATAAGTAAACGTAAACAAGTATGTAGTTGCCTTTATGTTAGTTAACACTGTAGTTTATGAGATCACAAATGTGTACGAAAGCTAGCGAGACCCAACGCATCGGTCGTATGCGCCGTGCGCCGGCCGCTGAGGCTTGTGGAATGCAAGCTCACTGGTCAGTGGTTGCCGAATAGTGGGGAGCACTGTTTTGGATCACCATGCAAATCGTTATAAATTAAGTTGCGTACATACATAGCACGGACATATTATATGATTGTTATGCTGCTTGCGTGCCTGTTATGATCTTTTATTTTGCTTACTATGTATTGATTTTAACCATGTTAACTGTTTATTTGATAATTGTTGTGCTGTCGCCCTTACGTCCGTGCGACATAAAAAGTCCGCACTGAAAATCGGCGCTCAATTGTGGACCCCTATCGACCACAATACAGCATATGCTGAGTGCGTACCAATTTGTTACAGATTTTATGTTAATTTGTTATTGTTTTTGTATTTACTTGCCTATTTTTATTGTAACCGATTTTCTTTGTATTGTATCTGTGGTTAATAAACGTATTTTTCTTCTTGTTTTGATGCCGAATATTTTATAGAGTCTTCAGTCAATAAGTCGCTTAGCAGGTCTAGTAAGAATTAAATAAACACCATAAATGTTTAATATTAGCTAAGTGTACCTTGACACGGTTGTCGAAGAGCGGCGTGGCGATGAGCGGGTGTTCGACGGTCATGTTGCGGCTGGAGGGGTAGAGCGCGCGCGCGTTGTACAGCGCGTCCAGCAGCGCGCCCAGCTCGCGCAGCGCCGCGCCCACCGCAGCCGCGCAGCGCCGGCAGCCCAGCGACGCGCACCCCCACGAAGCGCTCTCTGCGACGTCACAGTGCAAACCATTAACGTGGAGACGTAACAATAATAATAATAATTTATTTTATCAAAAATCTATACCAGGCTACTCAGAAAGTATTCCTAAAAAAGTTTTTATGTATGAGACTGGCCAGTTACAATTAATGTTAATCTATTTTAAAAATATGATTATTTATGAGTAAAATAAGTGCGTTCCAATTTAATATTTCCTTCCACATTTTTTGCGAGCTAATTTAAATTATCGTGTCTCATTGAAAAATGGATCTGCACCGGGAACATTTTCAAACTATGATTTTTTACGATTTCAAGTGTCACCTGAAACCGGACGAATCGTGGGATAGACTTCAAATGGCATTAATGGATGAAGGCCCTTCTAAGGGCTTGTACACAAAACTGCGATGCGACGTCGCATCGTAAAAATCTACGAGCTCCCACGACGCATCACAAGAACTTGCGAATTGATTCACATCGCGCATTCAAATTTTTTTCGAAACGTGAAAAGGAGACGCCTTGCCGCACGAAATCGCATCGCAGCTATTCGCGTCGCAGTTTTCTGCGTTGCGAAGCTCTAAGGCAACCGTGTATCGATGGTATAACGAATTCAAGCGCGGTCGACTAACTTTGGGGGACGAAGAAAGAAGTGCTTGCCCTTTGACGGCTGTTACGGAAGAAAACGTGCTAGCAGTAAAAAAAATATCCTAGACAATAGGCCAGCTACGTATCATAAAATTCAGCACATACTGCAGATTGGATCGAGAAACCTTCACGAGATTCTACACGTACAGTAAGCTGCAAAAATGCATATGCATTTCAAAACTAAAATGGTACAAGCCGGTAATAGACGCCATCTAACAGAAACCGATACAAAAACTGTCAAGTAGTTTATTTATATCGTAATAGATGGCGGTGCACTATTATAAAATAAAAGAAGTAGATTGTAGACATTTTTTTTTTCTTTCTTCATGTTTTGAGTGTGCTCTTTTGTGTGCTAAAATAAAAAATATTTCTTTCTTTCTTTCTTTTCTTTCTATATATACCAGAACAGATCCAAGCGACTATCTTCCAATAGCTCTCCTAGTAACAGACTCAATTTTAAAACGACGTTACAACTCTATATTGTACTCTACTGTAAGGAAAGTTTATTTTTAATTAAAGGCAGTCTGTTAACAAAGCGACCAGCGACCACTATCTCTTTAAGCATTGCCATTGCATTTGTCATACATATCTCATTTGTAACAAACATTAACGCGCAAGTGAGTTTTCTAGACCTATTTTTTTTTTATAGTGACACGGCAAAGTGATTGTAACGGACCTGATGAAAAGTCCAATTACAGTCCAGAGACAGTGACGACGAGGAGAAGATAGATGTCTTCTAGCCGTCGTCAGTGTCAAGCCGGTCTGACCAGATGCTTCTTCACACTACGTTTGAAGGACCCAATGTAGTAGAAGGGAAGGAACACATGTGCCAAAAGACCATTCCAAAGTTGTAAGGTACGGCGTAAGGAATTGCTGAACGTTTTGGTGCGAGATGGGATTGTGCTAACCGTCCATTCGTGGTTACGAAGACCGGCACGTGTGGTTCTCAAAAGGAAGGGAAAAGGTGGGATGAGGTCAAATAACTCTTCGGAGTCTGCCATCATTCAATAAAAACTTCCCTCTTAGCATGTGTATTATAAGGGTTTATAACTATACTGGTTCGCACCACTATACTGGTCTTGCAATGACTTCATTACACCATGACTACTCTAATTGACCCAAAAGAGCAGCGATAGCTCAGTTGGGAGACCAACAGACTGCAATGCAGAGGGTCTCGGGTTCGAACCCACGTCGCGCACCTCTGACTTTCGGAAGTTATATGACTTTTCGAAATTATGTGCGTATTGATTGACAATAATCGCCTGCTCCGTGCCTCGGAAAGCACGTCAAGCCGTTGGTCCCGGCTGCCATGAATATCTACGGCAGTCGTTATTGGGAGAGTGTCGACACAAAAGATCCCACTGGGTCGAAGTATCGCCGGTCAGCATTGACTGGCCCCCACATAAGATAAGATAATTGACCCAAATAAAATTACAATAACATACCATCGCTGGCTTCTTGTTTATCTTTCGCCGGGCTTGTAGAAAAGTATTCTTCTGAGTCCTCACGATGTAGCTCCGGTCTGCATGGGTTTTTATTTACAAATCTGTAAAAAGTTATATAGAAAATGACAAAAAGTTGAACGACTTTATAGTGATATAAACGTGGCCAGTTTGACCATAACACCAAGCAAGGAATTACACATGAATCGACCATTGAATCTAGTATAAAACAAATTTTCAAATTAAGAAACTATAAGTTTTAGAGTTTATCCTAATTGTAACCACGAAACAAAACTGGTTTACCTTGAAGTTGAAAATAATAAGAATATACCCACTATTAAGCTTGCCGAATGCCTGCCTTTCAAAGAGACATTACCATGTTGTTCAGATCAATTCATAGTAGGGTTTATGACCAAATGGACAGATTTAAAAAAATATTTTACCATTAGGTAGCTACTTTATCCAGTAGTAACTTAGGCTACATAACGTCACGCTAAAAGCCACAGGAGCGGAGCAGTAACAGTAAATGAGGGTGAAACCGCAGGAGACAGCTAGTTCAATTTAAAATGATATTGCTCAATGTTTCAACGAAACGTGAATCAGCTTACTGAATATTGTGTTGTAAACTCCTGTGACGCTCTCACTCGCGTTAAGGCCTTGTGTCCTGTTATGAATGGCAACCAACCAAAAAAAAGATCCTTTTTGCGACGTTGACGTTCGGATCAAACCGCAAAGCGTAAAATCTGTTAAATATATTTTTTTTATGCTACTAAAGTGGCAAACAAGCATACGGCTCACCTGGTGGTGCCTAAGTGGCCAGCCTGCGACACCAGAGGCATCACTTGCGCTTTGCCGAACCTTTAGGAAAGGAAGTGGGAAGGAGAAGGAGCGGCAAGGGGGAAAGAGGGTGATTGGGCCTCCGGTACTCTCACTCACCGAACGAAACACAACAGTAGGAATACTGCTATTTCACGTCGATATTCTATGAGAGGGTAGTCCTTCCCCGGTCGAGCCGGCCCATTCATGCTGAAATCAGCGAGGCTCTACTACTCTAATAATATATGTACATACTAACAAAAAATATCATAATATACTAACTTATATTCTAAGATGTTGTTAATAACAGCAGGTACGATGTTCCTCTGCGCACAAAGATACGCGTCCTGTTGCGCCAGTGTCCTGCCTGCTAGCTTTGCTTGCAACTCCAGCCAGATCAGGTCTTTGAGCTCGTTCTGCCAGACTTGCT
Organism: Catocala sponsa; assembly: GCA_963564715.1. Taxonomy (NCBI): domain Eukaryota; kingdom Metazoa; phylum Arthropoda; class Insecta; order Lepidoptera; family Erebidae; genus Catocala; species Catocala sponsa. Next base: position 27,125,832 of record OY751337.1, on the reverse strand, counting down.
CCTCGCGGCTTATCTGGAATACAACACTACGATGAAAAGATGGCGATGGTGATGGTGATTCAGTGAATGGATTATTTATGTGCAATTATTGCCTGATGGCATAGTGGTTGAAGTGGACGCCTCGCCATTGCCACTGCTTCGAGTGTTGTGGGTGCGATCCCTTTATGGGACAAAAATTGTTTTTTTTATGGTATAGGACGGAAACGAGCAGACGAATCGCCTGATGGTAAGCGATTACCGCCGCCCATGGACACCCGCAACACCAGAGGAGTCACAAATGCGTTGCCGGCCTTTTAAAAAGGAGTACGCTCTTTTCTTGAAGGTTTGTAGGTCGTAATGGTCCGGAAATGCCGCAGGCGACAGTTCATTCCACAGTTTAGTCGTGCGAGAAAAAATTTCTGGAAACACGCACAGTTGTGGACTGCCAACCATCTAAATGATGGGGATGGAAATTCTGTCACGTAGCCGCGTAGGACGATGGCCAAAAGAGATTACCGCCGCCCATGGATACCCGCAACACCAGAGGAGTCACAAGTGCGTTGCGTTCCTTTTAAATTTGCCCCCACCAGAAGGGGGAGGACGGTTCGGCCACCGGTACCCTCACTAACTCGACGAAACACAACGCAAACGCTATTTCACGCCGGTTTTCTTTGAGGTGGTATCACTCCGGTCGAGTAACTTCTTACCATAAGGCAGTAGACTGTGTGCTTGTCAGCCACCTATTTGATTTAATGCTAGCAAGTTAGTTATTTCCTTGGAATCGCTTCTATGATACCAAGGAAACAGCCATGAGCAGCGGTTACCGCTTACCATCAGGTAGGCAGGCGGCTCATCTTGGTAGACGAGCTGTCTGTCCATCTGCTGGTTCTTCTGGTGGTTCAGAAGTGATAAAAAGATATAAGCACCAGTACTCACGGCTCTTTTACACCCCTTCTCAATATTCCCCATATTGATGAGCAGGCTAAAGGTCTTGTGGAAGTTAACCCTGCTGGGAGGCAGTTCTTCGTCACCGTCGCATCGCCAACGCTCCTCGCCGATCACCTCGCCCAGGACTGACTTATCCGTGCAGGTCTGGCAGCTAGACTCGCGGTTCTTCGGCCGGGATGTTAGGGACATGAAGCGGTTGCATGATTCCACCTGCAACATGGGTAGCTAAATGTAATTATTAAATACTAGATTCTGCCCGCTGCTTAGCTCGCTTTAATGGTTAGGTTAGTAACAGTATTTTTCTGGATGATCTCGATATTTGAGGCGCATAGGATCGAAGGCTGCAAAACGCAGATGTTAAAAGCTGCAAAGTGATTTTGTTTTCTCTATATTTCAACTTAATATTGCTGTAGGTTAGCGAAATTAATTAAAAATAACAAAAAAATACCAATCATTCTACATGCTAAATTCAAAACATATAGAACCTCTTTGCTATGAGTCCCACAGGACGTTTTTTTAGCTCCTTAAAATTTTAACTCGTGGTACTTTGCTGCCTTTGATTCTATACGCCTCATTTGAGCTTTGTTATTTGACTTTAATAAGAGAGGAAATTACTAATGGTAGAACACGCAATTGCCAATTATTACGAACTAGATTTTGCACGCGGCTTCGCTCGCGTAAAGGTAGGGTAGTAGTAGGTAGGTTATGTAATTTTTTTACACATCGGGAACAATACTTTTTCTAGATGAATGGTACCCTATGTCCCTTTCTGATTCCTAGATGTGTATGCAAAATTGCATGATGATCGGTGGAGCAGTTAAGGCAAATTTGCATTTATAATATTAGTTAAGAATTTAGGATTTCACTTGGAGGTTACACCAACCCTTATTTATATACTTACACATTATACAGTGTGACTGGTTAAGCATTGTACATACTTAAGGACATGATAATTTATGGTCAGCCGTAACGTATAAAAAAGAAATAAAAATAAAATCTGTATAACCTGCAAAGAAAACCTTTATGAAAAGTTGTGTGAAATATCCATAAAATGTGATATGATCTTTCGTAAGAAAAGGATGGGCGGGGGTGCAAATTCGGGAGAGTGCAGGGTGCGTTAGCTGGGGACGGGGGCGGAGGTTTTGTTTAGCTTTGGTATATGCGCAAGAGTGTCCGCACATTAAGTTTTTATTGGATAACTAGGTCAAATTTTAAGTACCTATTTTTTTAGATATTCGTGTCCTGAATCGAGTACTGAATACCCTCCTTCAATATGTCCAGCATTTTACCAATCAGCCTGTATAATGTGAATCGCTTATGCCAATTTTAATAAATTTTCATTACCTACTTATTCTAATTACAAAACAATGCCGTGAAAACATCTTCTAAAATTGTCGAAGAATAATATTTTGAAATGTGTTATGTACTGAAGCAACGGTAGCTCAATATTAAGTTAGTATACATGCGATAAGTGGCTTTAGGGTCGTATCCCACCCATTCGACGGCGTCGAAGGCATAGTGGTTAGTGTAACCTACTGCCACGCCTGAGGTCGCGGGTTCGATTCCCGCACAAGTCAAACATTTGTGTGCATGAACATGGATGTTTGTCTTGGTCTGAGTGTTTCTAAGTATAATATGTACGTATTTACAAAAAAAAATATTGTATAAGTATATGTATGTTTATCCATTGTTTAGTACCCATAGTACAAGCTCTGCTTAGTTTGGGCTAGACGGTGTTGTGTGTATGTGGTAGAATATTGTACTCCCGGCGTAAACCCTCTCCTACAAGCATTCTACATAGATGGAGACGTCAACAAGAACACAAGTAAATTGTAACCAAAGTGCTAGTAACAATATTTCTTTACATATATTGTTCACATTCTGATGGACAAAATACTTAACATGTATTAAAAAACATGATTTGCTAAAAAATTTACATTAGTCACATGTCTATGCATATGGCCGTGACATATGTATGACCAAACTTTATGGTCAGAATGATTTTGGAAATTGGTCCGTACTACAGAATTGATCGATTGAAGTAATATGTAGTTACCAGCATTTAACTGCCTCCATTTATCCTGCGCTTGATGTCTCTCCAATCGATGAGCGACCAATCAGATCATGAGAGCTAGGGAACAGGGAGTGCACTTATGTTTGGGCACACACTTGTGCAATATAATTTTTTTTTATACTAATCAGGTTGCGTACATGCTTACGGCCCACCTGATGGTAAGTGATCACCGTAGCCTATGGACGCCTGCAACACCAGAGGCATCACTTGCGCTTTGCCGACCCTTTAGGAGAGAAGTGGGAAGGAGAAGGAGCGGGAAGTAAGAAAGGGGGCGATTGGGTATCCGGCACTCTCACTCACCGAACGAAAAAAAAACAGTAGGAATAAGTACTGCTATTTCACGTCGAAATTATGTGAGAACCCTAGTCCTTCCCCGGTCGAGCCGGCTCATTCATGCTGAAATCAGCGAGGCTCAACTACTCATATTCTCTCATATACATATGATCTCCTGCGCAGACGGCCAGTATCCGTTAAGATTGGGCGCTGTGTCTGAAATTCGGTCTGGAGGACATTACTTACCAGCGTAGGAACTGCAGGCATAGGATTCGGTGATGGCAGAGAGTCGGCTCTGGCGTCATGGCTCATGTCTTGTTTGCTATCCCTAGCTCTGTTACGGACCATCTTCAAGCTTGCTCGCTTCTTAAGCCGGTCTGATACTGAAATTGAACATCATATATTATTAATACGTGAAGCAAAAACTTTGTACCGTTTTTACAAAAATTGCGCGGACGGAGGAGTATGAAATTTGACACAGTTAAAGTTTATATGGAGAAGGAGGGGCGAATCCTAATATTTATATAAAATATGCATTAGAAATACATTAAATTAATGAAAAAACACTACACGCACACAACCATGCATTTGACACACGCAGTCAAACTTTGTACCGCTTTTTACAAAAATTGCGCGGACGGAGGAGTATGAAATTTGACACAGTTAAAGTTTATATGGAGAAGGAGGGGCGAATCCTAATATTTATATAAAATATGCATTAGAAATACATTAAATTAATGAATAAACACTACACGCACACAACCATGCATTTGACACACGCAGTCGAATCACGTTCGTAGTATTTCGGCATAGTTCGGCTGATATTGTATTATTCTTCGTAACAATGGTTACATATATCAATATCTATATATTAATACGTGAAGCGAAAACTTTGGATCCCTTTTTACGAAAATTGGGCGGACGGAGGAGTATGAAATTTCGCACACTTATAGTTTATACAGAGAAGAAGTGACGAATGCTAATATTTTTTTAAAATATGCATTAGAAATAGATTAAATTAATGAAAAAACACTACACGCACACAACCATGCATTTGACACACGCAGTCGAATCGCGTTTGTATGTAGTATTTCGGCATTGTTCGTCTGACGTCGTCGTACAATTCTTTGTAACTATGGTTATCTATAGGTAACCATAGTTACAAGTTTTCTTTATTACAATAAATAGTACTTTATTTATACATAATAAAGAAAAAAAGAAAGCAAAGTAGCAAGCTTAGGAATTTTGGTCGAATTTTGACCACTAGGCGACCGCTAGTATAATTAAATATACCAGCAATATCTTACTTTTAAAGTATTTATGGTGGAATTTTGACCACTAGGCGACCGCTAGTTCAATTTAATACACAATTACAATACAACCAGGTTAGCTGCTGAAACGATTATAGAAGATGGTGACTAAACAACATAAGTTTTCTGCTACTGAGAAGTGGCTTACACAATGTATTTTACTTGGTAGACGACCAGCACTAGCGACTTTTTAGAGGTTAAAAGCTCTTATACAACAGCTTTGTCCGTCCGTCCGTCTGTCTGTTTTACAACTTTCAACTCAAGAACCGTAATAGCTAGAGACTCGCGGTCAACGCCATTCGACTCAGCATAGTCGATATACCCCCGAAATTACTATCACCTTTGACCTCTGACCTCAAGGTCCCGTGGTATCACGTGATCTTTGCATATTGCTTTCCTAAAGGGTTGGCAACGCGCAAGTGATGCCTCTGGTGTTGCAGGCGTCTATAGGCTACGGTGACCACTTACCATCAGGTGGGCCGTATGCTTGTTTGCCACCGCAGATGCATAAAAAAAAATTACTTGAACCATTTTTTCGAACTTTAAGATTTACTTCCCTTATGTCTCAAACGTAAGCTCATGGATATGTGCATTCTTCCCATTCTTACGTATGGTGCACAAACATGGTCTTTGACTGGTCAGCAGAGGTCCGCGCTAGAGGTTTGCCAGCGAGCCATGGAGCGTAGTATCCTACGGGTACGGTTAACGGACCGCATTAAAAACTCTACACTACGCTCCAAAACACAAATCACAGACGTCACCCAGAAAGCCGCCAAACTGAAATGGGATTGGGCTGGACACGTTTGCCGTATGCCGCAGGAGCTTTGGGCTAAAATCAGCACAGATTGGATCCCAGACGGTGCTAAACGCCAACGTGGTAGACCAAAACGTCGATGGCAAGACGAATTAATTAACTACAGGAGGGACTGGTGCAAACTAGCGCATAATAGGGATATGTGGAAAAGCGAGAGGGAGGCCTTTGCCCTGCAGTGGGACAATACAGGCTGAAAATAAATAATAATAAGATTTACGGCAATTCATTGCCGTTTCTTACTTGTATTGGGATGCGATTGAACTATTTATCGACATAAGACGGTCGTACAACGCGTGTTTAAAATATTTATGGCAAAATGTGAGGACATAGCACAATGACTGCACAGATGCTGTAGTAGTTTATGTGGTCACCTAACTAGTACCAATACGTGTGTTATAGATTCGACTCGCACACGGCACAAAAGATTACATGATACATAAATGGTTGGTTATTATTAGCCAACAACATTCAAATACACTCGCACAACACCTCATGGATGATATATTCCCGGGAGTACGCAGACTAAAGAAAAGAGCACCACAGGATTTACTCTGATTTTTAAATTATGAGAATATGCCACTGGGCATATATCTCGCACGCTACCACATCTCAACCAACATAAATATTGCTGAATGATCTCAAGACAGATTGCAATAAAAAAAAAATAAAAAAAAAAGATTATTAGCCTGGGTGTTTTTTGTCTCTGTTGTATGAATCTTAGTAAAAGTCTACAAAAATACAGGAATTATTTTTTCTAGCAAAGAGACATTATCAAAAAATAATCTGGTATTCAATTTATTCTAACACGAGGATTTACAATCAGCAGTGTCACTTGTGGTTCTGCTTATTACTTCATTAGACCAACAAAGTGTTGGAAGCAAGCAAAGATTAAGTGGTACTTACTTGGAGAACCATGGTCATAGTGGTCCAGGACTTCTTTCTTCTCTCGCATAAGTCGCTGGAAGCCTGGCGTCGTGTCCACGTGATTTCTGAAACAAACAAGAGACGTATTAATTCCATGAACGTTTTAATAGAAAACTTGAGCAAAGGAACAGAGGCCTTTGCTCTGCAGTGGGGCAAAGCGTAGTAAAAATGAATCCATGTATTGCATATAACCTAATTAAGGAAAGTGCCAGAATGACGCCATTTCTGTGGTAATAATACATTTTGGACAATACATCGATAGTTACAAAGTGAAACTGTACGTTTTCTTAATATCAGTATTTGACTCGACACGCGCATGCTTATTTATATCTATACTAATATTATAAAGCTGAAGAGTTTGTTTGTTTGTTTGAACGCGCTAATCTCAGGAACTACAGGTTCGATTTGAAAATTCTTTTAGTGTTGGATAGCCTATTTATTGATGACGGCTATATAACATCACGCTACGACCCACGGGGGCGGCGCAGTAACGATAAACGCGGGTGAAACTGCGGGAACAGCTAGTTGTATTAATATTAATTTAATTTCAGTTCCCGTTTGGCTAGCAAAAACGCCACGTGCACACGCATATACATATATAATTTTAGATCATTTATTTCAGTTACGTGTTGGTAATTAAATCAAGTGTTTTGTTAACTTTGCAGTTTAATTATTAAAAGGTGTACTTGCTATCAAAGAACCATACAACAGGTAAAAATACATTTGCGCTCGGATGATCCTGGGCCTGGGTTCCATCTGTATCAATGACAGAGTATCACATCCACACAACACCATCTAGCCCAAACTAAGCAGAGCTAGTACTATGAGTACTAGACAATGGATAAACATACATACATATATACTTTTTTTGTAAATACGTACATATTATACATAGAAACACCCAGACCAAGACAAACATCCATGTTCATGCATACAAACCCGCGACCTCATGCGTGGCACTCGGTTATACTAACTACTACGCCATCCAGACCGACAAATTATGTTTTTCAACCTGTAGTTTGATATAGTCAAATTAAGGATTAATTATGAACTACATACTTTAAAATACACGAGCATCGTCGAGGTTATAAATCCTAGTAGATAATATTATAAATGTGAAAGTTTGTGAGGATAGATGGATGTTTGTTATTCTTTCACGCAAAAACTACTGAACAGATTTCGATGAAACTTTACAGTATTATTGTTTATACATTAATAACATATAGGCTACAAAAAGTCCATCTTAACATAAATCTACATTAATAACGCGAACGAAGCCGCAGACAAAATCTAGTCTTAATCATAAATTCACAAATGTCAGGCAACATACTTTTACCGAACATAGAAATTGTTGAAGATTTTGTACTGAATATTTTCACGAACTTCTATATATAATAGGGGGCGAGCTAATTGCCATTTACCGAGAACATTGTCGGATTCTATGCTGCTACTAAAAATTGCTTAGCAGACCATTTCTATAGCACTTTAGGACTTAGGAATCCTGCGCTCACAACCGTTAGTAAGCGTAAATGCAACCTAATACCATCATGTGAAAGTGATTCGCGCGGCCCCGCCGCTTGCGGTTTTGTCGAGAAACACCGTGGTAAGTTTAGTCGTTATTACCGGGATGTCTGTAGTCACCATCTTTTTTTGCCCCGGTGAGCTCGACATACCTCTCCGCCCGCCCCCGCAGAGGGGTGAGCGTCAATGCACACCCCCACGTAAAAAAAGGCTAATACCATGGGAGCAATAAAACAGCCAACTGCTGTACTCAATCAATTACGATAATGAAATAGATAGTATCAATAAACGTTTCTAATGTGAAGAGCGTTATCGGCACACCATCGACAACAACCTTTGAAGTACTAGTTCATAGAAGGTAAATTAACATTAAGAGGATACACTGAAAAAATGCACTAACTTTCATCGAATAGTATAGGACTATGAGAAGACCAATTAATCTAGAATTTTGATATAGGTAAATTGATGTCTTTAACTAGAATTTCCTAGCTCAAAAACACGATATTGTGATTGTGGCTCGAACATAATTATTTTCGAAAACACCTCTGAAAAATTACTATTTTTGAAATTACAAGGAAGTTACACTATCATTATGCTTAGGAATTACTCAATTATATTCGTAACATCAATATTAGTAACTAGCTGTTACCTGCGACTTCGTCCGCGTAAATTTTAACTAAAAGTGTTTGTCGCCGCGGAACCCAACTATATTTCTCTGCCCAAGTTACTTAAATGGCGTAGTTTTTATAGTGTAAAGCTAGATAATAGCATGGCTTGCTCAAAAACAACATTTAAATATGCGTCGTTAGATTACACGCTGTCACAGAATGCGTAAGAAAAATAAAGATTCACAGCTCCTCCCCCGTAGGTAATAGCGTGATAATATGTAGCCTATATGTTGACCCGACCTGTTAGTAATATTCATGCAAAATTTGAAGTAAATCCATGCAGTACTTTTTGAGTTTAGTCCGGACATACATACAGACAAACAGACAAAAATTCTAAAACTATATTTTTGGCTTCGATATCGATTGTAGATCACGCCCCAAGTATTCTTTTAAAAAAATATTCAATGTACAGTTTTGACTTTCCTACGATTTTATTATATGTATAGATTTGCTAGCTCATTATTTCCATAACTAAAACCAATCATTTTTAAATAATATTTTAAGATAACAATCAATTTCTAAGCGCTCTCGATCATTGCGGGCGCATCGCTATTTTAGACCTTATGACCGCTCTTTAAGGATTGATACACAATGAGTGACAATAAGTACGGGCGTAGCGTTTCGCGGTGTCCCCTTAAACGAGTGGCACGTTGTTAAGTTGTTGTAAATATATTCATTCTGTAGAGCTACTTGTTAACCCCTGAGTCTTCTTCGAAGAGGTTAATGAAAACACTATGTGGGTCTGTGTGTCTGTCTGTTAGTCACAGGCATAGCTCCGGAACCACTGGACCGATTCACTTGTAACTTGGTGGGCAGACACCTTGGGGTCATACCTCGGTCGAGTTTGAATATGGGCCCTGTGGGTCAAAAGATCCCCGAGATATAGGGGGTCATTTCTTTTCATTACTTTTAAATTTAAGACGAAGAGGATGATTTTTTTTTTAATACAACTATTGTGGCAAACAAGCATACAGCCCACCTGATGGTAAGTGGTCACCGTAGCCTATGGACGCCTGCAACACCAGAGGCATCACTTGCGCGTTGCCGACCCTTTAGGAAAGGACGTGGGAAGGAGAAGGAGCGGGATGGTGAAATGGGGGTGATTGGGCCTCCAGCACTCTCACTCACCGAACCAAACACAACAGTAGGAATACTGCTATTACACGTTCATATTCTGTGAGAGGGTAATCCTTCCCCGGTAGAGCCGGGCTCATGCTAAAATCAGCGAGGCTCTACTACTCGAAAATCCTGCGTTCTTACACCCATCTCGTTATAACGGCGATATTAAACTCTGATGATATCTATTGATTAGACTGCACAATGCACGGATGGTACAGTGGTTAAGTAGTCGTCTCACAACTGCCACAGAGTTATGGGTTCGATCCGTACACGTAGGTACCTACAATTTGTGTGATCCGCAAATTGTTGTTTCAAATCTATGTTTACTTTGTTTACGATGTTTGAATGTTTGTAAAGTCCCCCGTGAAACAGAAAATATTATCATGAGTTATCTTTTTAAAACTAAGTATTAAAGAACATCCTACTCCTGTGAATATTGCACATGTGAAAGTGTGTCAACATGTTTGGATGATGGTTACGCAATCACGCGTAAACCGTTGAGCGGATTTGTATGAAATTTGGCTTACAGATAATAATCCTAATCCTATCCTAACTTCCTAACTAATATTATAAAAGCGAAAAGGAGTTTGTTTGCTACCTTTTCACACCTAAACCACTGAACCGATCATTCTGAAATTTTGCATATAATACATTGTCAGGTGTATAGGAACGGACATAGGCTACCTTTCATCCCGAAAAAAATTACTGTTCCCGAGGAAAACAATAATAACGTTCTTATGACAATAGATGGCGCCACGTGTCTTTCGAATCATCATTGAATTATATTATTACAAGCTGAGTAGAACCCGAACTAATTGTAAATTCTAAATTAAAGCGAGCGAAGCCGCAGGAAAAAGCTAGTAATAATATAAAACCAACCGATTGACGCTATTAGAGTATTCAGGGCAGACGCCATTTTTCATCCTTAGTTACCAATAAAGCCCATATATATATATATATTAAAATCCATACGTAACAATACTTTTACGCCTGCTGCGGCTAGTGCCGCTGTGGGTGTTCCATCCCACCTTTGATGAAAACTCTCGAAGGGCCTCTTCACGTTGGACCCATATCTCCGTGTAAGCCTCCCAAAGAGCCTTTTATTTTTCTAATATAATATGTTAAAAAATACCTGTTGTAGGAGAAATATAATAAGTAATAATAATTTATTGTTTTTACGGTGTTACAGTTTACATAAATTAGTGATAGAAGTCTCCTTTTAAGCAAGAGATCCCTGTATTACGAGACGCCGCTCTTCCGCGACATATTTACCACGCAATACTACATAGTATTGCGTGGTAAATAGGTATATATATACTCAATTATTCAATTATTATTAAATAAAAACACTTAGGGATAAGAAATAAAAGAACAAATAAAACGTAAAAAATTAATAAGAACTAAAAGATATAAACTAGACCATACCTATATTAGATAAATACATAGAATGTAATCATTGTAAGTACAACGTTCATCGCATACTTTATAAAATTTACGATATCAGATTATAGTACTAGTGTGAATAATAAATATATGCAAATGAAAAGCAATTAATTTATGTATTGTAGCGTGTCGACTCCGTTCAATATAAGATCTAATTAATTAGCGTTTACGATACATACCAGGCATATCTCGTGTTTAATTCATCATCTTTACATTCATAAGTAAAGGTTCATTCATTATTAAGACTGCGCTGAGCGAAATGTGCCAAAACAGGCGGTCAGAGTTAAGTTAATAAAATCAACACTTTTTGTTTAATACGAATATAACAATGAATGTGTTTACAATTAAGTACTCCGTGTTAAAAGTTAAAGTAATTAATATTTTCGCCTACCTACATAATTTGCACGGAAAATGCATAAACGTAAGCTAGTGTTACGTGATTTTTAGATTATAACAGTAGATCTATCCTATTTTACAGCTTAAACGAAACATAAATAGTTATATTACAATTTGTCCGTCCCAAATATTTAAGTTATTGGTTGACAATAAAGATACATATTTATCAAAAACGTTTTAATTTTTAAAGTCGGTTTGGTAGTTTTTGGGTTAAATCACAATAAATCTCTCTATCTTTTACTCATTATAATATTAGTATTAGGTAGATTATTTTAAAATAATATGCTCGTTATTTTAAATAATGATATACCGACATTTTATGTCTCATTTATACCAAATGTATTAAACAATAGTGAATGGTTTAAACTTTAAATGTATGTAATTATATGGACAACCTTGTGTAATGTTTATTTACGTGATGTGCTTGAGTAAATAGCCACACTATAATCTTGCTAATAATACATTGATGGAAGGCCCACCGCAATGTATAAAAGTATAGGCCGTGAGAAATCTTTATAATATATATATAAATATATCTTTATAATATATATATAAATATCTTTATAATATACCGCCTTGGCCAAAAGTATTAGACACCCCCAATATAGTTATCACACACCTGTGCTATTTGAACAATTAAACAATATTCTATAGAACTGCGATACCGGTGTCATAAAACACTATTTAAGACAATAGGCGGCATTTTTTAAGCAGTCGTAAGACATCTGGTGCGTCAATAATAAAATTTTATTTTTTCCAATATTTATTTTTAATGTTTCGTCAGTTACCATTTGGAAGTCTTAGTGTAAAGAGCATTTGTGGTTTTGTGAATTAATTGAGAAGAAATTCATTTGAAAATGCCAAAACGAAACGAAATTAGTATTGAAAATCGTGTAAAAATTCAACTTTTACATGAGCAAGGCAAGACTCAAAAAGAAATCGCGAAGTTGGTGAAATGTTCGCGATGCGCCGTTCAATCTGCTATCAAACGTTTTGTTGAGACTGGCTCTCATGCAAATAAACCAAGAACAGGCAGAAAACGCGTGACTACTAGCCGTCAGGACAGAAAACTTATCCGAGAGTCTGTGAAAGATAGAAAAATAACTTCTTCGGAGCTTGCTGTGGCTTTAACTGAAGAGACTGGACATCCCATAAGCGCACGAACTGCAAGACGAAGGCTAGTAGAAGCCGGCTTAAAAGGTTGCAAAGCTAGGAAGAAGCCGTGGCTATCCGCAGACAATAAAAGAAAACGACTTGATTGGGCTCTGAGACACCAACATTTCACAGAAGAGGATTGGTCTAATGTGCTGTGGTCTGACGAATCAAACTTTGAGGTAAGTTTTTTTAGTGAAGTCTATACCACAATTACAAAGATCATTGTTGTGTTTGTCTTCAAACTCAAATGTTATAAAAGTTTGTAATGTGTGCTTTTTTTTGGAATCTACAGGTGTTTGGAACACCAGGTGTGACGTTTGTGAGGCGACGCAAAGGCGAAGAATATCACCCAGATTGCGTAGTACCAACCATAAAACACGGCGGAGGCAGTGTAATGATTTGGGGTTGCATGGCTACGGATGGAGTCGGCAAAATGTTTGTTTGCGAAGGTCGCATGAACAGTGAAAAATACATTAATGTACTGGAAACTGCTCTCGTACCTTCGCTTTCGTGTATTTTTGGTGACACTAACTTAAATGGTGTGAAATTCCAACAAGACAATGCTCCGTGTCACAAGTCAGCTACTACGATGCGCTGGTTTACTGAAAATTGTATTGATCTGTTAGATTGGCCTGCCCAGTCCCCGGATCTAAATCCTATTGAACATTTGTGGAGTATTTTGAAGAGAAAAATAAAAGAGCACTCGATAACATCAAAAACTGCTTTAAAAAACGCGTTAGTGCAAGAATGGGATGCAATTTCTCCAGAGGAATGTGCGAAACTTGTACGTAGTATGCCCCACAGAGTTGCTGCTGTCATAATATCAAAGGGTGGCCCAACAAAATATTGATGTTTTTACAATATTCTAATGGAAATAAAGTACTTTAATCATTATAATTAGTTTTATTTCTCTCTAAGCCTGAAATATGCAGTAATTTATAGGGTGCCTAATACTTTTGGCCAAGGCTGTATATATAATATCAGCCTTGTTTATTAACTGTCCCACAGCTGGACATAAGACTTTTATGAAAAGACTACATATTCCCGCGGTTTCACCCGCGTTTATGCGCCGCCCCTGTGGGTCGTAGCGTGATGTTATACAGCCTTCCTCGATAAATAGGCTATCCAACACTAAAATTATTTTTCAAATCGGATCAGTAATTCCTGAGATTAGCGCGTTCAAACAAACAAATAAACAAACTCTTCAGCTTTATAATATTATAGTATAGATGTAGGTTATAAACAACCACCACAATAAACATTTTTACTCCTAAATTTTAAAGATATCTATCACCTGCACTGGAATCCGTCTGGATTTTTACAAACATTGCAACATACAAATAATCACGCCTGTCTTTGTCCGGAGTGTTCGGTAGGTGGATATTATATCCTAACTAATATTATAAATGCGAAGGTGAGTTTGTTTGTTACGCTTTCACGCCTAACTAATAAAATTTACTTGACCGACCATAATAAAATTTCGCATACTATGAGTATGTTGTCAAGTTGTCGGTGGTACAGAAAAAACATAGGGATTCATTCATTCATCCATCCAAGAAAATGCACTGTTCCCGAGAGACAGAAATTTATTGATAAAGCCTAGACTAAGGCGAGCGCAGCCGCGGGCAATAACTAGTATAGAATATTTCAGCAGATACGTATTCCTTATTGAAATTAAACTACTATATACGTATTTTATCGCGTTGTTTATTTGACACTATTACAAATTTTTTTAAAAACTTTTACTCTACTATTACTATTAAACTTTACTAATTTTTAAGCTAATTAAATAATTGAAACTATTAAAACTATTTATATTATTACTATACTATTTATATTTGTGTTTACACTTTCCCCGACGTTTCGGTTGCTTTTCAGCAACCATGGTCACGGGGAGACTAAGATGGTAGTTGTCTCAATGTTTCAGTGTAGTTATTTCAAAGTACCCGAACATAATTTAATCATGGGTGTTTCTATTTACGCAGAATATAATTATAGTAGTTTAATCAGAATATATATCCGTATCATCATCATCATCATCAGGCTATAACAGTCCACTGCTGGACATAGCCCTCCTCCAAAAAGCGCCATAGCGCTCTGTCTTCAGCTTGCCGCATCCAGTATCTGCCCGCAGTCTTTCGCAGATCGTCATCCCACCTGGTCGGAGGGCGTCCTACACTATGTTTGCCGAGTCACGGTCTCCACTCAATATATCCGTATATAGTAGTTTAATTTCAATGAATAACATTCGCGTAAACCGAAGACAATATTAGATACGTATTACGTTACAATAGAGAACGGATACAGGAAGACACGATAGCTTACAATTATCGCTAGTAGGAAGCTATCGTGTGCCTTTCCGTGTCTCGCCTCACTTTTACATCACAAACAATCCACGCATGTCAGTGAAAACTACACACGCGATACAAATATTAGACTTATATTGACAAACTGACGGCGTTGGCTGTGCTTAACTCTATACGGATAAAACTTGACAAATTATATTCTCCTAACTAATATTACTAGCGGTCGTCTAGTGCTCGAAATTCGACCAAAGTTTGCCTGTAAGATATTGCTGATATATGTCATTATATATTGATATAATTATGTAACCATGGTTACGCGCTTCGACTGCGTCTGTCATATGCATGGTTGTGTGCGTGTAGTGTTTTTTCATTAATTTAATGTATTTCTAATGCATATTTTATACAAATATTAGGATTCGTCACTCCTTCTCCATATAAACTTTAACTGTGCCAAATGTTATACTCCTCCGTCCGCGTAATTTTCATAAAAAGGGTTACAAAGTTTTTGCTTCACGTATTAATATATAGATAAATCGATGGCGTAGTGGTTAGTGTAACCGACTGCCACGCCTGAGGTCGCGGGTTCGATTCCCGCACAAGTCAAACAATTGTGTGCATGAACATGGATGTTTGTCTTGGTCTGGGTGTTTCTATGTATAATATGTATGTATGTATTGACAAAAAAAAACAGTATATATGTATGTTTATCCAATGTCTAGTACCCATAGTACAAGCTCTGCTTAGTTTGGGCTAGATGGTGTTGTGTGTATGTGGTAGAATATTATTATTATAAATAGGAATGTGAGTTTGTTAGTTGGTTACGTTTTCACGCCTAAACTACTCAACCGATCGTCATGAAATTTCGCATGCACGATGCCAGGGGTACATTATAAGACATAGACCTATGATCCAGAAAAAGTATTGCTACTAACATAACCTAAGAGCAGCGATAGCTCAGTGGGGAGACCAACAGACTGCAATGCAGAGGGTCTCGGGTTTGAACCCACGTCGCGCACCTCTGACTTTCGGCAGTTATATGACTTTTCGAAATTATGTGCGTATTGATTGACAATTATCGCCTTCTCCGTGCCTCGGAGAGCACGTTAAGCCGTTGGTCCCGGCTGCCATGAACATCTATGCAGTCGTTATTGGGAGTGTCGACACAAAAGATCCCACTGGGTCGAAGTGTCGCCGGTCTGCACTCACTGGCCCCCATATAAGATAAGATAACATAATCTAACCTATATTATACGCAAGCAAAGCCGCGGGCAAATTCTAGTATTATTATATTTTCTTCTCTCAGAGCATAATATTCTATGTACTATTTAATGAGGTGCGATCTTTATCTACATATCAATCAAACATTGACTGCAAGAATGGCATGAAGATTAAGTCGCCTCGCCCTTGGCATTGCGTCAAGTGTTACGGGTACATGACTGTGAGTGTAATCTATCCAAAATTTGTGTAATCCATAAATTGTTTTTTTGGGTTTAGGTGTTTTTAGAGTTCGAAAAAATTTATACAACAGCTTTGTCCGTCCGTTCGTCCGTTTGTCCTGTTATACAACTTTCAACTCAAGAACCGTAAGAGCTAAAGACTCGTGGTCAACGCCATTCGACTTAACATAGTCGATATACCACGAAATGACTATGACCTTTGACTTCTGACCTTAAGGTTACGTGGTATTTTTATTGCCATTAGTGGCGGACGAGCAAGTGGCCCAGCTAATGGAAGATGGAAAGTGGTAACCGCTGCTCATGGACTCCAGCAATGTCAGGACACAGCAAAGCCGCTGCCTACCGTGAAAGAAGAACTCTCTTTAAACCTCGTTTAAGGAAGGACATATCATAGCGCTCGGGAAACACCGAAGCTGGTATCGCGTGACCTTTGCATATTGCTTTCCTAAAGGGTCGGCAGCGCGCAAGTGATGCCTCTGGTGTTGCAGGCGTCCATAGGCTACGGTGATCACTTACCATCAGGCGGGCCGTATGCTTATTTGCCACCTTGGTAGAATAAAAAAAAAATATGTTACTTGAACCATTTTTCGTATTCCAAGATTTACGGCAATTCATTGCCGTTTCTCACTTGTTGTTTTGTAACTTTACTTTATTCAACATTGATCTTGTTGAATGTTGGAAAAGTTGGCCATACAGGTTTTATTCCTAGAGAGCGAGTTGTTTTCAATAACAAAAATATAACCCGCCACAGGAACTAGTGTAGGTGTCAGTTAGTTTTCTTACACTCGAAGATATATGTAAGTTGTTGGAGTACACAGAAAGAACCACAAGTTACGTTTAAAAGTTATATTGTTAAAAGTTAAAGTAAAATGTTCACAAGTTAATTAATAAGTGTAATCTTTCTCACGGCAAGTGTATAGGTTTATAGTTATTTAGTACTCTAATGTTATTATGAATTACATCATTATATATCACAGCAATATGAGGTAAATTGCAACGCTCTTGTGTGCCCATTTTAGTATTGCTGCGTCGACAGAATAAACCATTTAAACCATTTATTTTCGTTACACATATACAAAACTTACATATTTATAGAATTAAGACAGAATTTACACGGTTACACATACACAATAAAAATAAACTGGCATAGTTACATGCATAACAAAGGGCTCCAGCTCAGTATTTGCTGCGCACACGCACAGCACTGGTTTTCAGCTGGGCCCGGACAATTGTATTATTATTTTTAGCATAAATGTACACAAAGAAGACAAAAGGTTACAAAACATGAAAGCCTACGTTAAAAGGACCCAACACATTTAAAAAGAAAAAATAGAAAAAGCAATATAAACATAAACATATAGATACTATATACATATATATATCTATATATATATGGCTGGCACAACATATACGACACGACACACAATAACAAGTATACCTAATTATTACTATCCTGCTATCATATTATCCTTTTTTGTAAATTTAATAATTCTCTGCGCAAGTGCGCTTTCAATGTTTGTTAGTTATAAGTATGTACGGTAACGAAACCGTACAGTAGGAATGTCCATATACATATAATTACTGCGGCATATCTACAGTTTAAAGTTACAGATAGTGTCAATGACCTCTTCGCATAAATACCAAGAAATAGTGGATACAGGAAAAACCTATCAAGGACGATTAAGATTTCTTCGCAATATCATCCATTAGTCTCAGTTTAATGAATATGTAAAACTAGTTGGTACCCACGTCATCGTCCACGACAACAGACATTATACCTATCAACTTGATATATACGTAATATGTCACTTTATATGAATGGAAAGGAATCTATCAATCCAATTTACACCAACGCCCATACTGCCGAATAATCTGAAATTAGCATTAGTATTGAGAAGCGATGACATTACCTACATATTTATGACCTTTGTTCCATGAATAGCTAGCCATAACATTTAAAACGACAAGATATCAAGCATTCCATAGCTTTGTGTTAAATGAAGTTATTCCTACTGTTGTGTTTCGTTCGGTGAGTGAGAGTTCCGAAGGCCCAATCACCCTCTTTCCCCTTTCCCGATCCTTCTCCTTCCCACTTAATTTCCTAAAGGGTCGGCAACGCGCAAGTGACGCCTCTGGTGTTGCAGCCGTCCATAGACTACGGTGACCATTTATCATCGGGTGGGCCGTATGCTTGTATGCCACGTTAAAGGCATAACGCATAACGCGTGGGGTTATTGTGGAAGGGAAAAAGTAACTCGTCTTTTGGCGAAAGATCGCTTGGCAGTGAGGAACGAGCATTCAACTTAGTAAGACGGTCTCAACAGTCCGTATGATTGCTGTGAATTTGGTAATATAGTCCCATAATATTTTAGACGAGTATCATTATACAAGCGTCTTTTAGAAGTAGCGTATATTGATACACTGCCCAAGACTCGCACCATACCCACATAGCCTTATATCCTGATTCCGAGCTATATATAGATACGCAGGTAACTAAGCATGGTTATGTAGCACACTTTAACTCACCCGTACCTCGGTCACTAAAGCAGCTTAACGCTCTGTCAAGTCAAGTCAAAAATAATTTATTCATTTAGGTCACAAAGTAACACTTATGAACGTCAAAGTATATAGGTTAGTGAGTTTACTAAGTTACTGAAGCTACATTTAGGTTAGTTGCTAGGTTCAGGCAAAGGGTAGAGCCTATGAGAAGAAACCTGCAAGAAACTCACGGCCACTCTTTTAAATCGCCAGTTAAATATAATTTCAGTATTTTACAACTCAGATTAACAAGGTGTTACAGCCATTATGCCATATACTACTGACTATAAAAAACTAAAGATAATAACAATAATAACTTAATAATATTATAGAGAGGAAATAATTTGAGCTAAGATATATTATTTAATATAAATCTAAAATAGACAGTAAGATGGCATGATGGCGCATACACTTACACTTTGTGACTATGCAAAGGCTTAAATTGACTTATAAGTAATACAGATCTTTGAATCCTGTATGCAACAAGCAATGAGTTTTTGTCATTTAAGTAGTCGTTGACTGAATAATAACCCTTCCGAATAAGTTGTTTTTTAACGGCGTTTTTAAATTTAAACAATGGTAAATTAATTATAGTAATAGGTAATTTATTAAAAAAACGTATACCGAGTCCCGCAAATGTATTGTGAACTTTATGTAAACGATGATATGGGCCTACTAACTTATGCTTATTTCTAGTGTTTACGTTATGGATATCACTATTCTTATTATATAAGTAGGTAAATGTTATGTTTAATAAACATAATGTTAGCAAATATATATTGCGACGCAACAGTAAGTATGCCTATTTCTTTAAATCGATCTTTCAGGGAAACTCGTGGTCCTAAATTATAAATGCTACGTACTGCACGCTTTTGAAGAATAAAAATTGTCTCAATATCAGCTGCCTTGCCCCACAATAATATACCGTAGGACATGACACTATGAAAGTAACTGAAATATACTAGTCTTGCAGTATCTATATCAGTAAGCTGTCTTACTTTCCGAATTGCGTATGCGGCTGAGCTAAGTTTCCCTGCAAGACACGATATTTGAGCGCCCCACTGAACTTTATGATCTAAAGTTAATCCTAAAAAGACTGTTGATTGAACTAAAGTAATAATTTCATCATTTGAAATTATATTCACGTTAGGACTCTTTACGTTTGGCAATGTAAACTTGATACATTTAGTTTTTGTAGAGTTAAGTAGTAAATTATTCGCCGTAAACCAGTCCAGGACTTCCGCGAGTGAATCATTAACAGCACGTAAATTTGGTGCTTTTCGGTCTACTTTAAAAATAAGGGATATGTCATCCGCGAATAAAACAATGTCACACAAATGCTGAACAAAGAACGGCAAATCATTTACGTACACTAAAAACAGAAAGGGTCCCAAAATCGAGCCCTGTGGCACGCACATTGTGACTGGTAATCTAGAAGATCTACTTTCGATGATATCAACGTGTTGTAGTCTATCGCTTAGGTAGGAATCAACTAGGTCAAGTGCAGTATCTCGGATGCCATAATGCCTGAGTTTTCGCAACAGCGTTTGATGGTCAACGCAGTCAAAGGCTTTAGAGAGATCACAGAATACGCCAATGACATCTTGCGAATTCTCCCAGGCACTGAATATATGTTTTAAAAGCGTAACACCCGCATCTATCGTAGAACGGCCCTTCCTAAAACCATATTGATATGTATGAAATAAATTGTTTACACTGAAGTGGCTCTCTAATTGCTGTAATATAATCTTCTCAAATATTTTACTAATAGCAGGTAATATTGAAATCGGCCTAAAATTACTGGGGTCACTTTTGCAACCATTTTTAAATAAAGGTATTATTTTACTACATTTCATTAAGTTTGGAAAAATGCCCACATCAATGCATCCGTTGAATATTGCGGCTAGGTGTGGCGCTACATTAACAATAATACTTTCAACTAATTTTACCGAAATACCCCAGAAGTCAGCTGATTTTTTTTAATTAAGCGACTTAAATACTTTAATTATATCATACGGATGTACACGCTCAAAACTAAATAGTATCTTGCACTCTTCCACGTTGCACCTAACTAAGTATTCTGCTCGAGCTGGGCAAGACCTAAGACTCTCTCTTGGACTTTAACCCAGAAGTTGATATTTTTGCGGATGAATGAAAAGTATTATTATTAGAATGTATGAGGTACTGTGAGCAGAATGCGTGAATGCTATATTTTAAATTTATATTAATTACAAACATAAATAGATTCACGCCTGTTTCCCAGAGGGGTATGCAGAGACTACGGATTTCTTCTCTGGCTTCCTTCACTTTCATCACATTCCTCATACACGCTCGCCAGTTTAAGGTGTTCTTAAGCTGGCCTTTGTCCAGAACGTCTCCGATCTGATCAAGAAACGTTCGCCTAGGTCTGCCTCTTGCGACTGTTCCATTCACACTAGCCTTATAAACTTTCTTAGTCATTCTTAGTGATTAATTGGCGCAAGTTGTTCTATTTGATAATGAATAAATAAGGGTTACCAGACTCCGTGCTGCTACTGACATTCAGCGACCAGTAAAAAACAAATAACTGTATACACATTCGGCTAGACAGGAGTAAAGCTATGTCATGAGTCAACGAGAGACTCAAGTCTATTTTTCATTGTTGTTTATGGCTACCGATCTATCGGCCCACTATGGTACGCGAGAACTACCACCCATGCAATTTCAAGTATTCCAACGGAACACAATCAAGCCAATGTCTATCGTAAATCACATAGGTGGCAAGCACATCGTCTCCCTGGTGGCGAGCAATTACCGTAGCCTACGTGAAGAGGAAGTAATGGCAGGGGTAGAAGAAAGAGAACGAGGAGTTGATTTGAGATTGAAACGCAACAGTACAGATCCTGCTGCTTTACGTAGAGATCCAGTGAGAGTGAAGTCCTTCTCCAATCGAACCAACTCATTCATACCGAAACCAGTAACACAGTACTTATCCAAATAAAACATTACTCAATTTTGTTCGCAGCTTCGCTCGCTCGGGAACAGCACCATTTTTCTTAATAAATGTTTACACTATGTCTTTTTCTGTACCCCAGACAAAATGTATGCGAAATTTCATGATGATCGGTCGAGCAGTAGTTAAGACGTGAACGCGTAACAAAGAAATTTACATTCGCTTTTATAATTTTAGTGGGGATTATGATTTTCATACTAAATTTCGTAAAATCAGTGTTGCGGTTTACAAATGGATCTTCCACGTACTTATATGATATTAGTAGTATGTGTATTTTTAGGTCATACAAACTATTGCGAAATCCGTCTTTGAGTCATGACGTCCAAACTGCTATCACGTTATCAGCACAGTCGCTCTGATAACAGATGTTTGTACGTAAATGTAAACTAATTATTCAAAGTACATGGGCACTTTGAATAACTCCTCATATGGGTAGGGTATGGACCATAGCCATATGAGGAGTGGAATGAAATAATGAAATAAAGATGGTTATTATGATTTGACTACCCCGATGGCGCCGTATCTTATTCCTCACGGAAAAAAAATTGTGTAATCCACAAATAGTTGTGCCGAGTCTGGGAGTTTCCTGAGTACCTACGTTATTTTTTTTTATTGCCTTAGTGCGGTTATGATACGTATAACAAAACGAAAAAGGTTCTAGGATTCTTTAGCTAGTTAAATTCGTTATTCGTTGCTAGAACATTTATATCGTACTGGTAGTAAATTGTAAGGCAAAACAGTCAAAGAAAGAAATAGAAATAGTAAAAGAAGGGAGACGGCAAGCCAGGGTCGTATTGTAGCAAGGGGTCGAAAAGAAAACCAGAAAATAATGTATATTCTGGACACGGTTCACGACCTAGCTGGCAAAGAAGTATAGGGCCCGCTTGATGATAAGCCTTTATCGTCTATGGTCGATTATTATCTAGTGTAGTAACTCGTGCGTTTTCGACCCCAAAGAAAAGTAATTACGAATGGGCTACAATAAAAGTAATGGGGAAAGTGTAGGCCTTCTCTCTTGGACTCGTATTCACTAGACGAATTGCAATACGACGACATATTTAGCAGCTGTGGATTCATCCACTTGTGTCAAACTTGACGACACTACTGTCAAATTGTGTACTTATATGTATAGTGTATATGCAGTAGTTACCTCAACATTTTAGCATGGATTTTCTCTAGTGCTATATGTGTCTATTTACCAAAAAATTAATTGATTCCTTACGTTTTAATATAATTGGGGCTCGGTGGAACTTATAATTATGTTTGATATCAGAAGGTATTTTAAACAGTCAAGCTTAAGTAGCTCGGCTATGAAAGTACCTACGTATGATGTGTTCTTGCGTTAAATAGCTTTTCTGTGCGCGCATAACATTTCGTCAATGCAATAAATGCAGATGACAAAACAATTAAGATTTCACTAGCTGTGCCCGCGGTTTCACTCGCGTTTATGGTTACTGCACCGCCCCCGTGGGCCGTAGCGTGATGTTATATAGCCTACAGCCTTCTTCGATAAATAGGCTATCCAACACAAAAATAAATTTTCAATTCGAACCAGTAGTTCCTGACATTAGCGCGTTCAAACAAACAAACAAACTCTTCAGCTTTATAATATTAGTATAGATTTCAGAAGCTAATTTACTTTAAAAAAGAAGGGCTTGGTCTTAGGTAAGCTATATGCTTAAAAGTATGCTAAAGCAGGTCATCGATTTTAACAAAATCGAAGATCCAAAATAACAAGCTGAAGGCTTATGATGAAACTAGCCAACCAGAGTGCTTTGCTGTAACAAATTAGGTCATCTGCATATGAGTTGAAATCTTATTAATACGTTGTGCAGAGTCACGGTGAGTGTGCAATACACCAAGCAAGTTTATTGTCTAGCGCAGGAGTGCCTAAACTTTTAAGATAACGGAACACTCACCAAATACCTTTTATTTTATAGAACTCCATCAAATGATTACAAATACAAATTGGCCTCGATGGCGTAGTGGTTGGTGTAACCGACTGCCGCGCCTGAAGTCGCGGGTTCGATTCCCGCACAAGTCAAACATTTGTGTGCATAAACGTGGATGTTTGTCTTGGTCTGGGTGTTTCTATGTATAATATGTGTGTATGTGGTAAAATATTATTATTATTATTAAATCAAAGACACTGTAATTTAAATAAGAACAAAAGCTTTACTCCTCATCATCATCATCATTAAAAATAATAGTTATACTAAGCTGTGGTACACGGAACACGCAGCAGGGGTAGGCTCCCCCCCACAAGGTGGACCGACGACCTCGTAAAGGTCGCGGGAAGCGGTTGGATGCGGGTGGCCCAAGACCGGTCTGTGTGAACTTTGGGGGAGGCCTATGACCAGCAGTGGACGTCTTTTAGCTGACATGATGAAGCTGTGGTATTATTTAACGGCCAAAAATAAATAATTTCGCGGAACCCTACTGACTTTTCTAGGGAACCTCTAGACTCCGCGAAACCCACTTTAGGAATCTCTGGTCTAGATCACTAGACCATTACATTGAAACATACATATAAAATAAATCATTTAGCTTACAATTATCCGTCAAGCAGACGCAATGAAAAAGCATCGTGGCTTAGACAGACTAGACGCTCGAGTTGGAAGGGTAATTCTCCTGTTTATCCCTACGGAACGGCGTAGGCGTAAGATTGTCTATGTTTATCTTAGTCTTCCCATGACCATGGCTACTGAAAAGCAATCGACACGTCGTCGGAGAAAATGCGTATAAATTAGTATAATGTCAATGTATAAAATTCGTGTAGACGTAAAACAATATTATCTATGGTTTGTTAATATGCCATCGTAAGTCATAAAAAAGTAATTTCTAATTATAGATTTAACGACGAATTAACAGCAATCTGATATTTTTATACAGTTATTATAATAAAACCTGACTAAGTATATACTCCATGACTATCTGATCACTTTTTTCGATATGCATCCTGTAACCATTACCGTATCAGTTAAAACACCAACACACTTTTTAGCACTTCTTTATTTCCAAGGACCAAAATTCAATCGATCGATCAATAGTAAAATAATGTATTTTCGTACTTCACCAATAGATAAGTATTTACTGATAAACTGTATCACGTACCCAAGTACATCCAGTCAAAATGTATCCGCTTATAATGCCAACAGTCATCGCTCAACTATTCATGATTATTCATAAAAAAGTATGCTATATGTATAAATATCCTGTTTTAAGAATACAGATACATTTAAAAAATAAGACAACTCCCGCTTTAGGTACATATAACTCCTGTGTCGCGGGACACTTTACAAACATTCAAGCAACGGACACAAAGAACGACCATTTGTGAATCACACAAATTTTTGTCCCGTGTGGGATTCGAACCCACAACACTCGCCGCAGTGGTAGCGGAGAGGCGACCACTTGAACCACTACGCCATCCGTGCAGTGTCACACACGAGTGTCATGTCATAATAAACAAGTATAGTAGCGCATAATCTCTTACAATCTATACACTAATATTATAAAGCTGAGAGTTTGTTTGTTTGAACGCGCTAATCTCACGAACTGCTGGTACGATTTGAAAAAATATTTTAGTGTTGGATAGCTTATTTATTGAGGAAGGCCATATGCTATATAACATCATACGACCCACGGGGGCGGCGCAGTAACTATAAACGCGGGTGAAACCGCGGGCATATCTAGTCTTATATATACACCAATCTCAAACATTTAAGAGGTAGCTAAGTTTTAACTAGCATCTAATCAAAAAACAACTCATCCAATAACATTACTTAACGTCAATAACGGTTAAGTGTAGGTTAAGTGTGACGAAGTATGTAAGTATGTACTACATCTCTATCCAACGATTCAGGGTTATTCAACATGACACTATGTAGAAAATGAGGTAGGTATATTATGTAAATTTGTATTATATTAATCTATACTAACATTATAAAGCTGAATAGTTTGTTTGTTTGGTTGAACACGCAAAGCTCAGAAACTACTGTTTCGATTTATAAAATTACTAGTTTTCACCCGCAGCTACGCTCGCGTAAATGTAGGTTAGGTTTGCAACAGTTATTTGTTCTGATTGAAAGGTACCCTATGTCCTATTCTGTACCCCTGACAACGTGTATGCAAAATTTCATGTTGATCGGTTGAGTAGTTAAGGTGTGAAAGCGTAACAAACAAACTCATTTTGGCATTTATAATATTAATTAGGATTTTAGTGTTGGATAACCCATTTATGCTGGAAGGCTATTATAGGTTATAAGACATCACGCTACAACCAATAGGAGCGGAGGATTCTCCTATGTAAAGCAGAAGAAGTTGCGAGGGTCAGCCCAGCCAGTACCTACAATGATACGCGCACTCAGTAGGAATGAAGAAGCATTTTTTTAGCTCATAGTGCCTCAGACAGGTTCGAATGTATAAGTAAGTAACTATAAGTAAATGACCACGGCCGGTGTAACCTGGTCGAAACGTCAAGCCTATAAAAGGTAAACATTATGCATGATCGCGTTAATACCCGTTACATATTATATATATATATATATATATATATATATATATATATATATATATATATATATATATATATATATATATATATATATATATATATATATATATATATATCTACATATATCATGCAACGCGAAAGTTTTAAAGTTATTAGTAAATATATATGTACATATATTATGTAAGATTACGAAATATGTAAAATAATATATGAAATAAGTAAAGTGAAACAGCAGTATTCCTACTGTTGTGTTTCGTTAGGTGAGTGAGAGTGCCGGAAGCCCAATCACCCCCTTTCTCCCATCCCGCTCATTCTCCTTCCCACTTCCTTTCCTAAAGGATCGGCAACGCGCAAGTGATGCCTCTGGTGTCGCAGGCGTCCATAGGCTACGGTGACCACTTACCATCAGGTGGCCGTATGCTTGTTTGCCACCATAGTTGTATAAAAAAAATATATAATAATAATAATAATCACAAACTGATAAATCGACAGCAGATAACTCAGAAATACCATCAAAGTCACAACTAGAAGAATTTTGGTCAGGTATATGGGAAGAACAAGTACAACATAACGATAAAGCTGAATGGATCAAGGAAGAAACTAACAAATGGAACGCATTAGAGGAAATGGAATTTGATGAAGTTACCGAAAGGGACGTAGGTAACTATTATAACAGCTAAATTACATAACTGGAAGTCACCTGGTGTGGACAAAATTCATAACTATTGGTATAAAAAATTAACATCATTACACAAATCCATAGCAAAAAACTTAACTGACATAATATTAGGGAAACAGAATGTACCAGATTTTCTTGCCACTGGCATAACTTATATGTTGCCGAAAGGCACGAACTCAATAGAACCTTCAAAATATAGACCCATCACATGCCTACCCACATTATACAAAATTCTTACTTCAGCAATTACCCGAAAAATTTACTCTTACGTTGAAAGTAATCACATAATAGCAGAAGAGCAAAAAGGATGCAGACAAGGCCATATGGGTTGTAAAGAACAACTTATTATAGATTCTACTATTCTCAAACACGCCACAACAAAAAACAGAAATTTACACTGCACCTACATCGATTACAAAAAAGCATTTGACAGTATTCCACATTCTTGGTTGCTACAAATTCTACAGATTTATAAAATTCACCCTAAAATAATAGATTTCCTGCGAAATATAATGACAATGTGGAAAACAACACTGCAACTAGGTAACCGCAATAACATAATCAAGACCCGACAAATATTTATAAAGAAAGGTATCTATCAGGGCGATTCCCTGAGTCCATTGTGGTTCTGTCTAGCCTTGAACCCTCTGTCACATTTACTGCGACGCTGCCAGGCCGGATATTGTCTCAAATATAATACAGGAGAAACAGTTATCTCACATCTAATATATATGGATGACATTAAATTATATAGCAAATCACTTAAAGATATGAATACGCTTTTAGAAACAACTACTAAATTCAGTAAAGATATAAATATGGCTTTTGGTTTAAACAAATGTAAAACGTTACATATAATAAAAGGCAAAATTCGGCCTGGTGACTATCCAGTGGATGAAGCTAATACCATTACAGCGATGGAACCCACTGATCTTTATAAATATCTAGGGTATAAGCAATCAAAAGGACTAGATCACACAACACTCAAACAAATACTTACAACGGAGTACAAAAGAAGAACTAATACTATTTGCAAAACTCAACTTTCTGGAAAACATTTAATTAAAGCATTGAATACATATGCCGTGCCAATATTAACTTATTCATTTGGAGTTATAAAATGGACAAAAACTGATATAGAACACATAGAAAGAAGTACACGAACAACATTAACAAAGCACAATCACCTTCATCCTAAATCCGCAATAGAAAGGCTTACCATTAAAAGGCAGGTTGGAGGTAGGGGTTTCATAGATATACATCACCTCTGGCAGAAACAGATTTATAACTTGAAAAGTTTCTTCATTACAAAATCTTACACCAGTGAAATTCATAAAGCCATAGTTGAAAATGATTACAACTACACCCCACTTAACCTACACGATCTACCAAATATACATAACCCTAACAATAGTGACCCGCAGATACAGAAAATTGAACAATGGAAAAAGAAAACACTTCATGGAAGACATCCTCATGACTTAGAGCAGACTCACGTAGACACGATTGCTTCAAACAAATGGTTGAAAATAGGTAATTTATTTCCAGAAACCGAAGGATTTATAATAGCTATCCAAGATCAAATAATAAACACCAAAAATTACAGGAAATATATAATTAAAGACCCTGCCGTTACAAATGACAAATGCCGTAAGTGTCACAATCAACCTGAAACCATTCAACATATTACTGGAGCATGCACAACTCTTACACAGACAGATTACACACACAGACACAATCAAATAGCTAATATTATTCACCAAAAACTAGCATACAAACACAGTCTCATACAAGACATAAACACTCCCTACTACAAATACACGCCTCAAACTATACTAGAATACACCACACATAAGCTGTATTACGACCGCGCTATTCTCACTGACAAGACCATTCACTACAATAGACCAGACATAACTTTACAAGACAAAATTAATAAAACCACATATCTCATAGATATTGCAGTCCCTAATACACATAATATACAAAAAACCATTAGAGAGAAAATAAGCAAATATGTAGAATTAAAAGAAGAAATATCAAGAATATGGAGGCAGGATAAAGTATATATAGTACCAATTGTTCTTTCTACTTAAACTACCGGAATCATACCCAAGCATCTACATCATAGCCTGAAACTAATAGACCTTAAAGAATCCGTTTACATAATACTCCAGAAAGCAGCCATATTGAATACTTGTAGAATTGTTAGGAAATTCATGTCACTGGATGAAAACGATATAACACAGACAACATCTATACCATAATATTTTAGCACACACTACATTTATTTGGCCTTGGCCCGTAACTGTAGATAAAACCAGCCAAGAGCTGAGAAAAAAATGAAACCACAAATAATAATAATAATATAATATATATAAGTAAATACATACAGTTTGGACACGGCTAATATATATTTTTGTCGTTATAAAGACGTACCTTGTAGGTTATAAGGAGTGCCTAGTGAAGGGTGAAATCTGATTTGATCTATACGTCTCATGGTAAATAAAACTATGTAGTTGTTAGACTACACAGATGACGTAGTGACGCTGAACGTTATGGGTTCGACTCCCACACGAGACACCAAGTTTGTGATTCACATATGTGCCAGAGTTGTTCTACTTGTCCGTTGTTTGACTGTTTGTAAAGTTCCCTGTGATAAAGGTATTATTCCAAGTGCGAGAGCTGTCTATTAAAGAAACAACAGTTCAATATATAGTTCCGCGGCGCTGTTCGCAAACATTATCTAAGTGAACTGTAAACAAATTGTAAATACGCTAATCATATAGCTACATATTACCATACACGTATATGAAGTAGGTATGTTTACATATGATAATATGGAATGATAGCAAAAGGTACATACATAGCTACATAGATTCACGCCTCCCAGAGGGGTAGCCAGAAACTACGAATTTCCATTTGCTACGATCCTGACACACTTCTCTGGCTTCATTCACTTTCATCACGTTCCTCATACACTCTCGCCGGTTTAAGATGCTCTTAACCTGGCCTTTGTCCAGAACGTCTCCAATCTGATGGAGAAACGTTCGCCTAGTTCTTGCGACTGATCCATTCACAGCAAAAGGTAATAATAAAAAAGCTAAAAAATTTAAAATCCTGACACAAAACTCAGAACAGAAAATCTGGACATAATATTTCAGGAAATCGTTCAGACCTGTGGAAGTTGCTCATTACCCTTTATCAACTAGAAAAGACCTGATGGTCTTCAAACAGCAGAAGAGATTTTCTTGAATCAGTAAGGTAATAAAGATCACAACTCAATCAAGAAACCTTTCAAAAAACATAAAAGGAGGATCTCTATAAAATTACCATAGTGACCTCAACTTGATACCAAGAATATGACAAGTGGAAATTCATAAACCCTGCTTACCCGGGAACATGCGTTAGTCTATGTATGAGACCGCGAAGGCCATACCCAAAACATCTGTAATTATCACTGTTACCAACTGCGTATCACTACACAGTGGAGTGCTGATAACGCTATCTACCTATTCATTGCAATCGTATTATATGCTTGTTTGCGGAAATAATCGTTATACATTAATTCCACGAGGAAAGTTTTCAAACGCACGCTCTTAGCCTCATACAAGGCTGACTAAGAAAGTTTATAAGGCTAGTGCGAATGGAACAGTCGCAAGAGGAAAACCTAGGCGAACGTTTCTCGATCAGATCGGAGGCGTTCTGGATAAAGGCCAGGTTAAGAGCACCTTGAACCGACGGGCGTGTATGAGGAATGTGATGAAAGTGAATGAAGCCAGAGAAGTGTGTCAGGATCGTAGCAAATGGAAATCCGTAGTCTCTGCCTACCCCTCTGGGAAACAGGCGTGAATCTATGTATGTACAAGGCTGAAAGATTGCCAGAAGAGGGCAACGGAACCCCCGGTCACAATTTTGATTCACCATAGACTCACTGATGACGATCTGCGAAAGACTGCAGGCAGATGCTGGATGCGGCACGCTGAAGACAGGGCGCTATGGCGCTCTTTGGGGGAGGCCTATGTCCAGCAGTGGACTATTATAGCCTGATGATGATGATGATAGACTCACTTGTATAGCGGCGAAGGGGCAGATTTAATTATAATGTTGTAGGTGTTAGTTACTGTCCAAATAAAATGCTTCATGGTAGATATGGATATAATTCATATTTGACTGCGACCTAACTGTGAGATTGCGGGGAGTCGACTGCCGCGAAGCTTTGCATACCTACTTGCGCCTGACTACACGAAACTAATGCATCAGCAATGCCCTCACATTTAACACCCACAATTTACCAGCTGCATTTTAGGACCTATGTAATAGGGGCGAGTATATAGCCATCTAATGGTGAAAACCTCCGTGCTAGAATTTCCTAACAGAAGAACTCCTCTTTATCCGACCTAGGAACTGAACTTCACGCTCGCTCGCAAACATTACAAACTATACAGCAGACTGACGAGCTAGTATAGGTATCTACAGTAATGTTAGAGAAATAATTGCGTGAACATACATACATACGTATATGACTATCGGCCTTCACGACTTGTCATACTAACACAATAGATATTAAACGCTAATTATTCATAACGTCGCGTTCATTTTAATAGACAAATTATTTGAAAACAAAATTGACTGTTCGTGTATTATTGAAGTCAAGTATACATACATATAATTTATATTAGAATAAGGCAACATTATTGTGGGTAACCTACTGAAGCGAAGCGGCATACCGGCGGCCAGACACAATAGATTTTAATTATGTCTGGTATTTTAAGACTCGAAGTACTACACGTGCCTCGGTCGACTGCTTTTCCAAAGTGGCGTACCTATAGTAACTGGCGTGAATGCTACCGATGTAAATGAGGTCTTAGTATTTACACAAGGTAGAGTCGATTAGAGCGCGCACCAACAAGTTTGGGTCCTCATACCTCTGCTGAACGATCAAGGCATGGAATTCTCTGCCAAGGCACGTGTTTCCTTCTTCCTTCAATCCTGGGTCCTTTAAGCGGGGCGTGAAAAAGAAATTTCTTAGGCCGTCAAAATAGAGATCTCAACATCGCCTCAGCTGCTATGATGATGGTGTGGAGGCCACTGCTCTTAGACCACATGATCGCTTACCATCAGGCGAAGTATCATTTTGACGAGCAAAATAAAAAAATAAAAAGAAAACATCTTGTATTCTATGAGCCCATTAGGCTTGTATGAGCCAAAGCGCACTAAAGACAAGCTAGTCTTATATTTAATGTAATAATCATTATTATTCTAGTAGGACAAGTCGCCAGGCTTTTGGTATCAATGAAAGTAAGATTTCTGACATATAGGTATAATTATTTAAGGAAAAATGCTAGTATATTTAAGTTGAGAAGCTCGTTAACGCAGTAACTACCGCGCAGATCAATCGGTCGGCACGATTCATCACCTTTGACAGCGTCATGCATGAGCATGGTTCCTTTTCGTAAATGGTCACTCATCTATGAACATAGGTGACCATTTACGAAAAGGAACCTGCCATGATACGTGATCACGTCAATTACACACGGGAGAAGCTATCATACACCGTGATAACGCATAAATTCTATTGGCTCCAAATCCATTCTTCAATAAAATAAATGTCACGTTTGATAATTTAATCATTCATGAGTCACGAGATATATTCGAGCGATACCCAGCCGCAGACAGAGGTCGTTCACTTCAATCCTGTTGATAGTTCCTCCCCTCAAACTATTCATTACTACTGTTAAATGAAACCGAGTATAAGGATTCCAGGCAGAGCGGGGACGTCCTACCGTCACTGACATAATACCTAGAGGACGAGAGAAACATGTTTGACCTCTTGATTGTCGAGTTAACACAAGGTTGTTCATAAACTTGTTATTTTAGCTGCAATACATGCTAAATGTATTATTTTATTAACAAATCACTCAATTCAAGAAATCTTATTAAAGTTCGTTGACAAATACTTCACATAACATAATTTTACATATTGTATAACTCTATATATTATGTTTTAGGTAAAATTTAACTAAGCAACTATAGAATTGTAGTAACGTGTTTTTACATACACAAATCTATATATATATAAATCAATTGCTGTTCGTTAGTCTCGCTAAAACTCAAGAACAGCTGAGCCGATTTAGCTGATTTTGGTTTTGAAATGTTTGTAGAAGTCCATGGAAGGTTTAAAAGGTTACTAAATATGAAAAAAATGCATGGAATATAGTGAAAGCAACAATTTCGCTTTCCCTTAGAAACTATTCCTACCTGTCAAAAATTTGATGTTCGTCCCGGCGGCGGCGTCGTTTAGAAATCAATTAAATTTAAAAGTCGTTCATAAATCAAATTAAATTTAAAAGTGAAGTTTTCTTTTTTCATTTTTTGGGTTTTGATGTTCGTCCCGTCGCGTCGTTCAGAATTTCTGATCGCAACTATAATATTTTACGGACTTTGGCGGGAATCTGGGCGTAAAGGTCGCGTTGTCTCGGTTGAATTTTATTTTGTGTATAATGCGGTTTAATGTATGGTGTGATAGTGTATCATGCAGTAAATTAGTGTGTTCGTGTGCAGAAATTGAAGAATTCAAGCGGGAATACCACTGTCCTTAGTTCAGATTGCTCCAAAATTGGCATTGTATTTGGCAGTTCATCTAGAAAATGGATAACGAGTGTATTTCAATCAAGGGAACGCGGCGGATAGAGCGGCACGTCCACCGTCGACCACATTAACAAGTTTCTTCTCAGTTTGTCAAACAGACGCTTTCGCTCACACTTTGCTGTATGCTGATATGCCACGCTATTACACATGGAACGCATTATCGAAAACGTTTCAGCGTCGAAAATAAGGAACACCAGTTGAAGGACATCCAAATATATTTGCTTCAGATGCTCTAGGTCGCATCTATACAGTACATTCAATTAACGACGAATGTTATTATCCTCGATTGTTGTTGGTGAATGTTCGTGGTCCGACATCGTTTCAACAACTGAGAACAATTAATGGACATCTGTGTGCGACTTACCGTAAGGCGTGTCAACTATTACAGTTTCTCGAGAACGATTCGCATTGGGATAATACGCTCAAGGATTCCGTCATATCTTCATCACCGCATCAAATTCGTACATTGTTTGAGATTATCATATCGACATATTTCCCCTCGAACCCAAAAGATTTGTGGGTAAAATATAGGACCGTACACTATAAACTTTATTTTGTAAGCTCCTAACCTTTGTGACATAACAATTTTTCAAGCAACATCATGTGTAATTAAAAATAATAATAATACCTAATTCATATCGAGCATTTTTTTTATTGCGATTTTTTCTTGTTCCGGTTAAGTTTTGACCACATTTTTTACTACAGTTGAAACATTCTGCATTTATCATTCATCTTTTTTATTTATTGATTCTGAGGCGTACGAAGTTAGCCGGGTCAGCTAGTATTTAATATTTTATTTAGTCTAAGAAAACACTTGAACACCTGTATTGTAAAACATGAAGTGGACAAAAATATATTGACTTACAACATTACATGACAAATTTGATTTGACTTTAAACCAGCACACCAGTCAGTGTAGAGGGTGAATCTGACAAGAGAGCTATTGCAAATAACTTTAGTACGCATTTTAATGTAAAACAGACTTTAATTAATCCAGCAGTACCTGTGCCTTCGTCAAGTTGTTGTAAAAGTGTTGAGGAGGGGGCTTTCCAGGTATCGACTGATGATGTTGTTGAGGTTCTCAGGACAATGAAGCGAGGGAAATCCCCAGGGCACGATGGCTTGAGTATTGAGCATCTGCTATACGCAGGCAAGTATATTGCTGATACCTTAACTTTACTATTCAATCTTTGTGCACGGCACCAATACTTGCCTGAGGAACTTATACGTACATTGGTTGTACCTATAGTTAAGAATAAAACTGGGGATGCTACTAGCATGTCGAATTATAGACCCATTTCGCTGGCAACGGTAGTGGCCAAGGTGCTTGAACGCCTGCTACATAAAAAGTTAAGTCCCGCACTTAGCCTAAATGACGGGCAGTTCGGTTTTCGTCAAGAAGTTTCAACAGACATGGCTATCTTCTCCCTGAAACAAGTTGTATCGCAATATGTGGAACAGGAGACAAGTGTTTACGCTTGTTTCCTTGATCTAAGCCGTGCTTTTGACACAATCAATCATGACTTGCTATGGGAGAAACTAGATAAAACTTATATCGCGCCTGGAGTTGTTGCACTGATTAGATATTGGTATTCTAATCAGGCGAACAATGTCAGGTGGGAATCAGCTAGGTCGGATAGCTATAAACTATCCTGTGGCGTTAGGCAGGGGGGGTTAACCTCTCCTGACCTATTTAATATATATATGAATGACTTGATTGAGGAGCTGAGTGGGACTGCGGTGGGGCTTAGGCTTGGAGACAGGTATGTCAACAACCTGAGCTACGCTGATGATATGGTCCTACTCAGCCCCTCAATTAAGGGTTTAAGGAAACTGATGGCAATTTGTGAGAGATACGCTAGAGAACATAACTTGGTGTATAATGCAAAGAAGACAGAATTGTTAATATTTAGGTCAGGAAGAGGTCCACAAAACGTCCCACCAGTTTGGATAGGAGGTCAGCGAGTCAAAGTAGTAGAGAGGTTTAAGTACCTTGGTCATATACTGACGTCAGACTTCAAAGACGATGCAGATATAGACAGGCAACGCAGAGCGCTGTCAGTAGTGGGCAATATGATAGCCAGGAGATTTTTTAAAGCCAACACTCAGACGAAGGTACATCTTTTTAGGACATATTGTCAGTGTTTCTACACTTGCCAACTCTGGACGCGTTACACGAAGAGGTCTCTGGATGGTATTCGTGTCCAGTACAATAACATCTTTAGACAGCTAATGGGTCTTGCGCCGCATTGAAGTGCGTCGGGTATGTTCGCAGAAGCTGGGCTGGATACGTTTAATGCCATCCAGAGAAAACGAATCGCTGGATTCATGTCGAGGGTTGGTTCGTGTACGAACAGTATTATCAAAGAGTTTTCTGAAAGACTGTATACTACCACAATGTACAATAAATGGTTACAGATTGCAGCGTAATAATTGTATCTAATAGCGTCATTTTTAGTAATAGCGTAGAGAGGTTATATATATTCATTTTGTTTGTTATGTAACTTCATTTATTTTCTTTTTAATACGGATATGTTATTCTTTTTTTGTTCCTTTTCTGTGTAAAATATGGAGTGTAAAGATTCCGAAATAAAGATTTATTATTATTATTATTAAATGTAACACTCGAAACGACGGAATGACTATATAACTTAATTTATTTCTATTAGTGATCGGCCAGTGGTAAATTTGTCTATTCTTCATTCAATTTTAGATTTCTGCAATCTTTCTCTATATAAACATGTATTATGGCAAATCTCACAAACCTCCGTGCGCGCTATTTTACGCCGGCAAATTTGTGTTTTCAAGATATCAAACTAAAAATTAAAACTCACGAACCATTTTGACGTTCATAAATGTTACTTTGCGACCTAAATGAATAAATTATATTTGACTTGACTTTGACAAATTCGTACATGCACATACATGCAATGAAAAATTATGCGAATTATTGTACAAGAAGCACACAGTTATACCTAATATATGAAATTATTTTTAATGACAATTAAAATGAATAGTACCACAATGACATAGCATTGATAAGCTAGAAATATTGATGCACTTATGTTTTATGTATTAGATGACCGACTTTAGTAATGATACCTATACTTCCGCTTTGGGAAAACAGCACAAGGCGTCCTCGGTCTGCATAAACACCTAGTATTTCCCACAGTTCTTTCCTGTCATAGGTATATGACAGGAAAATTCTGTGGAAAATACTCTTAACACATTTTAACATGTTTTTAACGGCGTTTTAAATTCAATTTTCACGCACTTCTAAACGACATCATGTTTTAAAAATATCCATCTTTTAAAACGAAACACGACATAACAATATTAAGAAAAGATTTATTATTTTCTTCGGAGTAGCTTTTTTATTCTCATGTAAAATGGCAACATTCTACGTAATTAATAAAATATGACGAACCTTCACATTTCATATCAAGTTCAGTAGACCCAAATGTCCTTTCGAAGTGACGAAAGAAAAGTAAATGGAAAGAGAAGATAGGAAATAAAGGATCATCTAATAGAATATTATAAAAAGAAAAGAAAATATCCACACCAACAAATATACAAACACACACTTATAACACAAATGTCAAAGGCACACTAACTTCCTGCCCCGCTCCTTGTCGCGGATCCTGGAGCGAGGAGGGGTAGTACCCAGAAGATCAGCCTCGGCGCCATCCCCGCAGTCAGCCAGCAGGAACTTGGACGAGTGGCGAGGGTTTCTGAACACGACGTCTTTGCTGTCGCTGGTAAAAGGAGGATACCATTAAGTGGTAATACGACGGCATCTTATAATTAAGTATATTAATAGAAGGAAACATTGCTTATCCAGCCAAAGGTCCGACGAGAGACGCGCGTGTTCCGGCTGTTGTACACTGCAAAGTGCAGAACCAACGCCGGCACACGGGCGCCTCTTCGTCGCCTTGTTGAGACGTATAACACACACCTTACAGACTTAGACATATTTGCACTCCCGTATTCAACATTTTGTAAACAAGTTATTGACATGTTAATATAATTACTGTTTGATTTTCCCGTTCGCAATTATGACGCGTGTTTATTTTATTTCATTCTAATTTTTTCGCGGATTTTCATTAATTCGCGGACATTGGTGTGAGTTACACATTAACTCTTTGTTTTACATATATATATAAAATTGTTGCATTACATTTAATGTGTAACTGTTTTGTGTCCCAATAAAGTAAACAAATAAAGCTTAATTTCTTCTGAATTCTGGTTGTCTTGTCCAATTTTTAGCTTATTTTTGCTTATTTATTTATTTATTTATTTATAATAGGTACACAAACAGATTACAGTCTTAACATGGTAAGTAGAATAGTGAACATATTATATAAACCGGACAGTAATCCTAAAGTAGTGTACACAACATGTACATATTAGAGCAGATTACTCATGCAAAACAAAAACATTATTAAAATCGTAAATTCGATAGCGTAGGATACAAGTCGATAATTGTAAGTAGGTTTTCACTTAATAACTGTAACTGTAATTTTATATTGTAACTAGATTTGGAACTTTTCAGAACTAAGCACACCTGATACCATATTTTTATATTTATTGAAATTTATGTCAAAAATGTCGACCTCTTTCTTTATACGTGCTATTTTATTATAAGCTCTGCACATTCTTACTATTGGATTATAAAATGAAGTATTATTTTTATATGCTTGAATTGCAAATATGTTAGGATTACGAGATCTATGTGAAATATTAAAGCTGAGAGAAGAAAGTAAAGCCGGTGTATCGATAGATGAATGAACCAATTTATGCAAATAGAGTAAATCGTATCTCTGACGTCGGGTTTGCAATGAGACAACGTTAAATTTACTTAACCTCTCAGCATAATTTAAGCGACCGTAATTGAATTTACGAGAAAGGAATTTTAAGCACCTTCTCTGCACTCTCTCTATGTTATATATATGGGTTTTATAATAAGGAGACCAAACTGGGCAACAGTATTCTAAGATACTCCTCACCAAACTGAAATAGAGACACAGGGTACTTTGTGTATTCTTAAACTCTTTAGTGGACCTTATAATAAATCCCAGAAGTTTGCTACTTCTCTTCACCACATATTCGTAATGTGAACGGAATGTTAACTCCCTATCAAATAAGACTCCCAAATCCTTTACCACCTCTTTTCTATTTAACACGCTGTTTTCTATAAAGTAAGGGTGAAACATTTTGTGCTTTTTCCTGGTAAAAGAGATAACACAACACTTGTCCACATTGAGGCACATATTGTTTGACAAGCACCAGTCCGTAACGATGTTGAGATCTCGCTGAAGGGCCAGACTATCTGTAGTCTTGTTTATTCTGTTGTAAATCTTTAGGTCATCAGCGTATAGCAATGCAGGGCAAGATAATCGATTAATAAGATCGTTAATAAAGACTATAAAAAACAGCGGACCAAGATGTGACCCCTGCGGAACCCCAGAAGAAACGGGTACGGGAGTAGAAGAATAACCCTTGATAGTTACAAGTTGGCTCCTGTTACTCAGGTACGAAGTGATCCACCTTAACAAAGACCCATGTATTCCGTAGTGTGCGAGCTTAAGACATAACAGCGAATGGTCTACTTTGTCGAAAGCTTTACTGAAGTCCAGATATATGGCGTCCACCTGCCCACCAGAAGCAAAGGCGCCGCAAAGATAATTTTTATATTCAAGAAGATTACTAAGTGTGGACCTTTTTTTGACAAAACCGTGTTGCTTGTTTGAAATATAATTACATAAATGATTATAAAGTGGAATATATACCAAAGATTCAAAGAGCTTCGCTATGCACCCGAGAATGCTAATGGGCCGATAGTTTGAGCAGGATGTCTTATCACCAGATTTATGAATCGGGATAACATGCGCAATTTTCCAACGGACGGGAAAAACGCCTGAGTTAATTGATTTTCTAAATAATATGGCCAATGGGACAGATAATTCATCAGAGCAATTTTTGACAAAAATTGGAGGAATCCCGTCTGGGCCAACACCTTTACGTTCATCCAAATTCTTAATTTTAAGAAGGATATCCTGTTGGCTGATTTCAAATGGATGAAGGGTAGTGTAAGAAATGTTGGGCATATTTTCGCACAGAGTTGACTGAGAGGAAGATGTATCGAAGACCGAGCCAAAATACTCCGAGAAAAGTTCACAGATTCCTCTGCCATCTGAAGACGTTTTGTTTCCATGGGTCATAGACTGAGGTATGGTAATTACTCCCTTTCTGTCATTAACATAACGCCAGAATATTTTAGCATCATGGGATAGTGATTTCTCTACAGAAGATAGAAAAGACTTATAACATTCATTGATCAGAGACTTGCTTCTGGTACGGAGTAAAGCAAAAGTATCATAGTCTCGGGGATTGCCAAATTTTTTAAAACGCTTGTGGAATTTAGCTTTTTCCTTAAGGCAACGAATTAAGGAGTTGTTATACCATAACGGGTATTTAAAACAATTATTTTTTGCCAACGGTGTATGACCAA
This sequence comes from Catocala sponsa, assembly GCA_963564715.1. Taxonomy (NCBI): domain Eukaryota; kingdom Metazoa; phylum Arthropoda; class Insecta; order Lepidoptera; family Erebidae; genus Catocala; species Catocala sponsa. Next base: position 27,085,558 of record OY751337.1, on the reverse strand, counting down.
CTATTATTCCATTAATAATATCATAAAACTTATCAACGCTGTCATTAATATCAGTGAAAGATAACATCTCAGCCCATTTCACGAGTCGTAATTCAGATTTAACACTATTATAATCGCACCTTTTAAAATTAAAACGTTTATTATACGTAGGCCTAAGAGGTTTATCCGATAGAACATTTGGAATGACTACACAATAAGCTATATGATGGCTATCCACTCTGCAAAGACAATCGGTTTCCGACACTTCAACAACGGGTATGCTCGAGAGGACAAGATCCAAATAACGATTGTTATTATTTGGAATAGTATTAAACTGTATCAGATTGCAGGTGTTAATCAGGTCGGATAATAGTATCGCTTTCCGATCCTGGGCGTTCATGGGTATTAACGACAATGGGTCACTCTGTAACGTCCAAGTCAAGTTAGGGGTGTTAAAATCACCCAGCAATAGGAATGTATCCCTTTTCGTAGCGTTAAGAAACAACCTCTGACAGTTTTCATAGAATACAGCGATATCGTCAACAGGCAAGTCTGGAGGCAAGTAACAGAGGCCAATATTCAACAATTTTTCATCAGAGCTACGCGGCTGTATAGTGATCCAGATATCCTCCACCCTAGAGTCCCAAGATGTCTGACGGATAACATCAAAATGCTTCTTGGCAGCAATAAGTACACCTCCACCATCTGTCTTAACCGAGCATGAGCTTTGACGATCCCTTCTAAAAATATTGTATCGCTTATCAACAGATTCGCCATCGTAAACACTACTATCAAAATTGGTTTCCGTAAAACACACGATGTCATAATCATTAATTAGCAAATTTAAGTAAATATCTTTGATTTTAGATCTAGCCCTACCCAGATTTTGGTAGAATATATTATACATAATGACTTAATGGATGGCCAAATAACAACGTATTATATGTTACAGATAAAATTAAACTAGATACAAATTATCTTAATTTGCCAAGAGACTCTAAATTTTTTATGAGAACTGCATTTTCCGGCTCATCCTTGCGGACATATACTTGACCGTACTTGATCCATACAAATTTATATTTTAGCTCCTTGGCTCTTGCTCTTGTAGCCGCATGCAGATGCTTTTGCTCGGGAGACAGATGCTCAGCAACGAAGATCCTACAATGTTCTCCAGAGATTTCAAGGTCAGCCGACGACAAACCACTGCCAGGATGTGCCCTGTTATAGCGATGTGATGCGGATAGTATCAAATCCCTTATGCGTGGTGTTGATAACGTCACAATGATGTTACGTGGCCTTGTAGAGGATTGGTTAAGTTTTGCCACTCTGCGACAGGCACTTATATGACCGTCCTCTACCGGAACCTTCAAGAAGTCGCATAGTTTCTGAAACAATTTCAACACATTCTCGTTCTTGCGCTCTGGTACAGCTTGTAGTTCAATGTTGCAGCTGCGAGATATTTTTTCCATACTAGATAGCTTGCCATTCAAACGAGCGAGTTCATTTTTGAGTGTATGTTTTTCACCCTCTAGATCCTTGATAATTTTGTTGCTCCGTTCTAATTCCGAACGAATCGAAGATTGTTCTGCGCATATAAAGTCGGTAGTGGCAGTAAAATCGTCCTTGACGGATTTCAGCGCTGAATTTACCTCATCTTTAACCATGGCTTGGATGTCCTCTTTAAGCGCCACTCGAAAGTTTTCCATGAAAACCGACAACGATGCGTTAAGCTTTTTGTCTAGTAATTCACTAATCTTATCCATTGTTACATCACTGGGCTTATTTGCAGACAAAAAACATGGGGTCGCCACAATAGGAGAAAGCTTAGTAAGCAGCAATTCGATTGGATTTAGCACGTGTCTGTTTTTCTTTTATTGCTTTTGGTGGCAAACCAGTATATCCAGCGATACACCGGATGGTAGATAGCAGATTTTGTTTATGTATATCAGTAATACCAAGGGTAACCAAGCTACTGCCTGTCGTGATAGAAAATTGCCCTTTAATTCTGGTTTTAACAACCTAGCACCACAACAGACGGTCGTAACGCGATAGTAGTTATCACGTTCTCAACGAGTGCTCTCTGCTTATTGCTATAGCAACTGCATATGATTAGACAGAAGTATTTAGTCTTTCACTGGATAAACTAGCAATATGTTTTTTTATAAAACTAAGGTGGCAAATAAGCATACCTGATGGTATAAGTGGTCATCGTAGCCTATGAATGCCTGCAACACCAGATACATCACTTACGCGTTGCCGACCCTTTAGGAGAGGAAGTGGGAAGGAGAAGGAGCGGGAAGGGGGAAAGAGGGTGATTTGGCCTCCGGCACTCTCACTCACCGAACGAAATACAACAGTAGGAATACTGCTATTTCACGTCGATGTTCTGTGAGAACTAGTCCTTCCCCGGTCGAGCATTCATGCTGAAATCAGCGAGGCTCTACTACTCTTAATAATTATACAGAATCTAAGGTTTTTAACTAAATAATGACTTTTGTAATCCACTGTTGAATAATGGCCTTTTTTAAGATTTTAATGTCCATCCGTAAAATCTATCCATCATAGGAGTAAAATAGGTCGATCTCGCATTAGTACGACCGTTACCTGCCTCTTAATAGTATAAGTCTTACAAAAGAAGGAAAAAAGTAGTAAACATAATTGTAATCGTAAATGATAACGGCTGTCCTTAGTTATCATCTTAGTACTATATTGTTTATGTGATGATTAGATACCATCTATACATAATTTACGTTTAGATACTATTATTATAAATGTTAATGTTATTAAACATTTTGATTGATTTTCAATTTCAATGTCCTAATTAATATTTTTTGATCAGCTTATGTTCTGATGGGAGAAGTTGATGTTAATTATTTGGTGATACTAGAAATGAGTTGGTTCACCCGGCAAAACACAGAGTTCCTGCGTTTCACGCTGTAATATGTCTGGAGGCAAACCTACCTTTTTCTTTCTCCTTTCATCCGATAATACAATTCACATACCTGGATAACCTGATATTACCATTGATGATAAGCAACGGTAACCGCTTACCAACAGTATCTAGAACCCTTACCAATATCTCTTAGAGCATAATTGCAACGCATGGGCTAGAACGAGACAAAGCTATACACACTGTATCGCTGCCTCATTCTCGCGCATGCTTTGAAAGATGCCAGTACGGCCTCAGGTCGTATTTAATATAATTATATTTGTGTATAAATGGATCTCAAACGCGTGACCTTCGGCAGGTGATTATCACGGGCGCCATAATGTACCGCGTTATCAGCTGATAACAATGTTTATGTACGCACTATATTACATAGATTGTGCTCGAGACGTCGTCCGCCTGACAGTTCGTCTGCAACGTCATAAAATTTATAAGATTCAGAATTTGCACCGTAACTTTAATTTTACTGAATGGAATTATATAAAATTTAATTTATGGCAAACTACCGAACTGACAAAACCGCAGCGAAAAACTTTCAGTAGTTTTCGCGTGAAACCCTAACAAACAAACAGGCATGAAGCAAAGAACAGTGACTACTTATCGGCCTGTCGTATTTAGAAACCCTTAAATTAATATATAAATTAATTATATTAGCCCCCATGTAATAGGGGACAAGCCTAGCCGTCTACTGGACTCCAGCCTTCGTGCTGAGTGCAGACTTTGCCCGAGCACGAATCGAACCCGATGCCTTATGTACAGTAGTGACATTCACTACCACTGCTTTTCTATAAAGTACTTTTTTTATTTTTCTTTTCAGGATGATCACACTCCGCCTGATGGTAAGCGATCATAATTATGGTCCAAAAGCAGTGGCCTCCACACATCTTCATAGTAGCTGAGGCGATGTTGAGGTCCCTATTCTGACGGCCTAAGAAGGTGATTTTTCACGCCCCGCTTAAAGGATCCAGGATAGAAGGATGAAGGAAATACGTGCCTTGGCAGAGAATTCCATGCCAGAATTCCATGCCTCGATCGATCGGCAGAGGTATGAGGACCCAAACTTGTTGGTGCGCGCTCTTAATATAATATAATAATAATAATGTATTTATTTCAGAAATCTGGTTCCATAGTCAACGTATAAAAAATCATAACATAAAAATAAAATTTAAAATCACAATAAGTATATAATAAATATTATTTCATTCAATTACTTAAATTAAAAATAAATAAATAGGCTAGAATTAATTATTACATTAAGTAGTTAAATTACGCACAATGGCCCAATTGTGGGGCTAATTGCGGATAACACACGTCCAACTAACTAAGTAGTTAAATTAATACATGTCATATAAATTAAATCAAGATAAGTAAAAATACATGTCATAACATCAGATTAAATAAATAAATACAACATCAGCTCTAATCGACTCTACCGTGTAAAGAAAAGTTAATGTATAGACCATAGATTTTGAATTTTTTCACAACGGTATAGACACAATTTGCTTACGTTTTCATATTAGAACAGATAGCGCAGACGATTTTAAATCACTCTGATATACCTAACGAGATAAAGCATTATCTCTACGTCATTTGGTTGTTAGATAATATTGTTGGACGACAAATTATGTATATACAAACTGGTTTTACCAATTACTTTAAAACATAACGGTTTTAAGGAAAATGTACTTTTACAAGAACTGTGCATTTCTCTAGGATTAATCTTCTATATATATATAAAACTCTTCCGTTACTGACTGACTGACAGATAACGCACAGCCGAAACTACTGAACGCAAGAAGCTGAAATTTGACATGTATGTTCCTTAGGTACTGTAGGGGTGCACTAAGAAGGAATTTCCCGAAATTCCCACGGGATTGGGAACAAATGGATAAATAAAAAAACATGTGCGGGCGTAGCTGCGGGCATCCTCTAGTATAATACAATATTCTATTACATACACACAACACCATCTAGCCCAAACTAAGCAGAGCTTGTACTATGGGTACTAGACAATGGATAAACATACATATATATTATACTATTATTTTTTTTGTAAATATATACATATTGTACAGTGTATAGAAACATCCAGACCAAGACAAACATCCATGTCCATGCATACAAATGTTTGACTTGTGCGGGAATCGAACCCGCGATCTCAGGCGTGGCAGTCGGTTACACTAACCATTACGCCATCCATGTAAATTTTTCTAGGGTTTCATTTGACTTTCACGCACTTGCAGTGGTTTATGTGGTCGCTTCGCTAATACCATCGCGCCGAGTAATGTAGGTTCGAAACCCAGACAGGACAAAAAAAGGTAATTGTTGTTCTTTGTGTCCGTAGTTTGGATGTTTGTTAAATCCCCCGCGACACATGAATGATTGCTAATCTGGATGCTGTTTTTAAAAAGAAATTCGCTGTATGGTCCATAATCTATAAGGCGAAATTGATAGGTTATCGATCCATCAATTTCACAATTTGTGAAATTTTACCGCAATAAAATCTTTATATTTATAAAGTAGTTTATTATATAAAACGTGTAACATTCGCGCAAATGTAAGACAATATTAATATTGTAACACCGATTCAATCAAATAAAAAACATCCTAATTTCAATACAGATAGTTGGAATATACATACATGTTGAAATATTTATAAAAATAGCTTATTTGTATAATTTCTAACTTCTTTTTTAGCTGTCCATACTTTCCTAAGACATCACTTTGTTTATTTTATTTGTGGTCCCAAAATACTACTCAAAAATAATTATTATATACCTATGTAAAGGTGGAAATAAGGGACCCGCGAAATAAATTATTTTTTAATAAATGCCATGCGGACGAAGTCACGTGTAACAGCTAGTCCTATATTAATGGTAACTAAGTAAATGCGTAACAGCGCAATTCATTCCAGGTTCTGTCGATCGCACATCCAAAGCCTTACCCATCGGACTACTGCCTTACAAACTTGCAACAGATGGAATCCGTATCCAGGACCTCTATCGCTAGTCAACCGCATTATCCACTGCTCAGCCGCTTATTAAAAGCTAACTTATTTTTACGTCAAGGACCTCTTAAACATAACCATATCAGTATAATGGGTATGTAAACAATAAAGACTGACATTGGCATTGCACATGTAGTTCAATGCAAGGGCTGATAAACATCGACGAGCACGATTAACTTATTGACATTAATGACTAATACCGCAGCGTTTATAGCGCATGCTAATAACGACAACGGCTTATGGTTAAAGCTTTTTAAAGTATACGTTGAGTGTCGTTATTTATGTAATCTAAAAAATTCATTTTATAACAAAAATACATTTGTGTCGAAATATAAGCAGATAATTTACAAATAATAATAGTAGATTAAAATCATTATAAATACACAATATGTACATGTCAATCCTCTTTCATTAATATGTAGATGTTAATCATTTAATTGAATTGTTTAGAGGCTGGGTGTCTTTGTGTCTGAAGTTTGTCGGAACCATAATTATAATAAACTTTTGCGCGCGGCTTTGCCCGCGTGGTACCTACATCAATAAAAAGTAGCATATGTCCTTCCCCAGGTTTTAAACTCTATCTGTGCCAAATTTCATCTACTTAAATCGGTTGAGTGGTATAGCCGTGAAAAGGTAACAGACAGACAGACAGAGTTACTTTCGAATTTATAATATTAGTAAGGATCAGTACTTTGTGTATGTATTGTAACGAAATTCTATAAACTATATTAATAATAAAACTAACTACTAATATAATTTTTGCCAATTTAGAAAAAAAAAAATTATGTTAATTTTATTTTATATACCTAATTGGCGCCGCGGTGCATGTCAGCATTTTCACATTGTAATTTTATCAAATAGTGACAATAAAGCATTCGTCGCAAAAGGTGTGTGTGTTTATCATTTTCTATTACGCAATCTGTTTATCAATATCATCGACTTTCGTCACTATCATAAATCGTAGGCGAGATCAAACCCCTACACCTATCTTTTAAAAGTTGGACCAAATTACAGATGGTTACGAAGTTTGATCAAAATCGGTTCAGTAGTTTAGGAGACCATAGCGGACAAACAACGTGACACGTAATTTATATATATTAAGATAGTGTTAAAGCCTTTGGTAATTTCAGTCACTACAGTGTAAAAAGCTGCGAATATAATAATAATGCCAGTCATTTATTAAACTGTCTAATTGCTGGGCACGGGGCTCTTCTCGATATTTGAAGGGTTAAACCATAGCCCACCACGCTGGCCCAGACGCTTGGCTGACTTCACATATCTTCAAGAGAACAACGAACTCTCAGACAAGCAGATTTTCTCTCGATGATTTGATTCACCTTTAAAGCAAGCAATAATTCTCAAATTGAGAAGTAGAGCCTCGCTGATTTCAGCATGAATGGGCCGGCTCGACCGGGGAAGGACTACCCTCACACAGAATATCGACGTGAAATAGCAGTATTCCTACTGTTGTGTTTCGTTCGGTGAGTGAGAGTACCGGTACAATCACCCCCTTACCCCTTCCCGCACTTTCTCCCTCCCACTTCCTTTCCTAAAGGGTCGGCAACGCACGAGTGATGCCTCTGGTGTTGCAGGCGTCTATAGTCTACGGTGACCACTTGCCTTCAGGTGGGCCGTATGCTTGTTTGTTAGTAGAATAAAAAAAATAAAAAAGGTAATGACTTCGAAAAGTCAGAAGTGCGCGCCTTGGGACCTCTGCGTGGCAGTCCAAAGGTTTTCTCTAGGCTGTTGCTGCTGGAATCATACATACATACATACACGCGTATACCTATCCCCGAAAAGAAAAACTAAGCGAAATGGGGGTGTAATACAAGGTGTATCAGTTTGCTAAGTATCGCTGTCGGTCCTACGTAGAAGGGACGAACCTATAGGCACCTACTTGTTAATATTCATCCATTTTCCTGTAAGAGAGCAGTAGGTACTTCCCCAGCCGACTTATTCGAACAATTACTAAATAATTATAACACGTTTAGTTTTAATAGTAAATGAGTAACGAATGACCTTATTAACAGTTCCGAAAACCGTCAATCCACCTTTATGACCTTTAGTAGAAAAACAGATGACGCAATCCAAATTATTTCAATTCCTAAAAACAGAATCGGCGTTAATGTGCGAGAAGCAATGCCAGACAGACCTGTGTGTTATTTTAAGACCAATAATTGTATATTCTCGGTATAACGATCTGACTTGCGCAGTTGCGATCACTACAATCATTAATCTCTCCACTATGAGCCAATTATACATAGCCTCATGCATATATCCCCGAAAGGGAAGGTAGAGTTGTATCCATAAATTATACTAGATGTGCCCGCTGTTTCACCCGCGTTTATCGTTACTGCGCCGCCCCCGTGGGTCGTAGCGTGATGTTATATAGCCTATAGCCTTCCTCGATAAATAGGCTATCTAACACAGTAGATAGCCTATTTATCGAGGAAGGCTATAGGCTATATAACATCACGCTACGACCCACGGGGGCAGCTCAGTAACGATAAACGCGGGTGAAACCGCGGGAACATCTAGTATTAGTATAGATAGATGCGAAGCTATCATTTTTAGTCCCACGTAGGTAATAGGGGCGAGCCTATTGTCATGTCATGTACCGGACTCAGCTTCAATCTCCTTGCTCTTACTGCGTACTACGTACTAGTTATTTTATAGAAAAACCCAATAACACTTTGCCCGACCCAGGAGTCAAATCGGAGACCTCATAGCCTAGCAGTCGAATACCTTCCCTTCCCTTCCCCTCCCTTCTCTGAAGAACACTCCACTGGTGATACGTGACAGTCTCTCCATCTTAGGTATGGATCTTTGCCGCTCCCTTAATCAGAAAACCTATATCGAGAGCGTCATTAAGCAAGCTTCGCGAAAACTCGGAGTTCTGAACAGGGTGAGGCGGTTCTTCACGCCTGGGCAACTGGTGCCTATTGTATAAGGCACAAGTGCGCCCTTGCGTGGAGTACTGTTCTCATCTTTGGGATGGCTCCGCGCAGTACTTGCTGGACGCTCTCGACCGGTTACAGCGGCGGGCTGTCCGTATCATCGGAGATCCAGAGGTCACGAGTTCACTGGAACCTCTGCAACTCCGTAGGGACATTGCCTCATTGGCATGTTTCTACAGAATATACCACGGGGAGTGCTCTGAAAGTTATTCCACCTTATCCCGCCCTCCCCTTTCCTATCCAGAACAACGCGTGCTGGGCTCAGATGCCATCCTTACACGGTAGAGTCGATTAGAGCGCGTACCAAAAAGTTTGGGTCCTCATATCTCTGCCGAACGACCAAGGCATGGAATTCTCTGCCAAGGCACGTGTTTCCTTCTTCCTTCAATCCTGGGTTCTTTAAGCGGGGCGTGAAAAAGCATCTTCTCAGGCCGTCAAAATAGAGACCTCAACATCGCTTCGGCTACTGTGGGGGCGATGTGGAGGCCACTGCTCTTAGACCACACGACTGCTTACCATCAGGTGGAGTGTGGTCATTTTGACGAGCACAATAAAAAAATTAAAAAAATACATTACCGCCATCGTGGTAGGTTTAGTCAGTAGGACCGTGACGTCGTTATTTTTCCCCGGGTGAGTACGACATAACCTCTCCGTCTCGCCGCACCGAGGAGAGGTAAGCGTCAATGCATTCGCCTACGTGAAAATATTAAACAATTTTCTATGATCGCTTGCAATACCAAGGGTAATACGCGCATTGAAAAATAAAAAATATTTCTTTCTTTCTTTCATTGTCGACTTTTTGACTTCGACTTACTTTAACGACTCTAAGATATACTTCACGCACCGCCTAAAAACGCATATCTACCGTATTTGGTACGGTATGCCTTTTAAGAGATTGATATCATGCTTATTATCATCTTTAAATTGTCTTCAATCCTCATGAATATTATAAATTCGAAAGTAACTCTGTCTGTGACCTCTTCACGGCTAAACCACTCAACCAATTTGGATGAAATTTGATGCAGGGATAGTTTCAAACGTGGAGAACGACATAGTGTACTTTTATTGATGCAAAGCTTCTATATACATGTAAATAATTTGTAGAACGTTAATGGACAACTTCTGAAAAGTATAGACGTAACAGGTTTTTTTCTTCAGATTTCCTTCAATTTTGATCACAAATTACTAAGCAATAGTAGTTTAAACTTTCAAAATGTTGTAATAATAGTGTTTTAGAACATATAAACAACGGGATTAAAGTAGTTTTACTTCATTGTATTAAATTGTTTAAAATTTTAGTAGTAGTAGAGCCTCGCTGATTTCAGCATGAATGGGCCGGCTCGACCGGGAAAGGGTAGTCCTTCCCCGGTCGAGCCGGCCCATTCATGCACAGAATATCGACGTGAAATAGCAGTATTCCTACTGTTGTTTTTGGTTCGGTGATTGAGAGTACCGTAGGCCCAATCAGCTCCTTACCCCCTTCCCACTTCCTTTCCTAAAGGGTCGGCAACGCGCAAGTGATGCCTCTGGTGTCGCAGGCGTCCATAGGCTACGGTGAACACTTACCATCAGGTATGCTTGTTTGCCACCTTAGTAGTATAAATATATATATATATATATATATATATATATATATATATATATATATATATATATATATATATATATATATATATATATATATATATATATATATATATATATATATATATTATTATATATTGGTTGGTTGCCATTCATAACAGGACACAAGGTCTTAACGCGAGTGGCAGATACGGGTCGTAAAAAAAAATTGCGTAAACGTAAGACAATTCTTACTTCCTTACTAATATTATGAATGCGAAAGTAACTCTGTCTGTCTGTTACCTTTTCACGCTCAATCCGCTGAACCGATTTAGATGAAATTTGGAATGAAGATAGCATGAGACCTTGGGAAGGACATAGGTTATATAACATCACGCTACGGCTTACGGGAGCGGCCTAGTAACCACAAATACCACTGACGCGGGTAAGACCGCGGGCACAGCCAGTATTAAATATCGTTAATTGTTTACTGTTCTGTAAATAGAACTAACTAGTAATAAACACAAGTAGAACAACCGTTGAACTTTAGACTCATTGCCAATTTAAATAAACAATGGTGTGGAAGCCATAATCTTACGTTAAGATGTTTAAACATTTAAATGTCATTAGCCAAACGGTTTTTGCTGGTAACGCTCGCCACTGGTCTTTATAATGATGAAAACCATTATACTCAAACGTTACTTTTTTACGTAGACACTAGCTGAAACACGAGACTTCGCCTGCGTCACGTCAAAATTCTCTGTTTTTGCAACATTTTTCATTGATGCTCGGCTCCTATTGATCGTAGCGTGATGTTACATAGCTTAAAGCCTCGATAAATGGGCTATCCAACACTAAAAGAATTTTTCATTTCGATCCAGCAGTTCGTGAGATTAGCGCGTTCAACCAAACAAACAAACTCTTCAGGTTTATAATATGTATAAATGCCGATATGGGCCAGACTGCAACCGCAGGCGACATTGCGGCTAGGGCCTGCGGTCGACTGCATAGATGAGGTGGCGTATCTAAGACAATAAAACGACATGGAGGTCACTAGGTGGTCGGTTACAAGATTTTCTTTAGTGTCTGCTGTGTGACGTCTATAGTGCAAATCAGTCACTAAATTCAATCTATACAAATAAATAAAATTGAAGTGTCTGTTTGTAATGTCAAAATAACAGATTTTACTAAATGCATATAAAAGTATATAAAACCTACAGTTTTTATATAATTTTTTTTTATATTTTGTCTGTCCGTCTGTTTGTTCTAATCTCTGACACCTGATTTCGACTTGATTACAACCAAAACGGTTAGGAGAAATGTGGAGAAACAGGCAATAGCTTGGAGTCGAAACCGGGCCTTGTAGCGCAATCACAATACATAGGTAATATATTATTATAAAAAAGTCCCCAGCCTCGTCTATTCGCGATAAACTCAAAAACTGCTGAACGGATTTTCATATGGTTTTCACCAATAAACAGAGTGATTCATGAGGAAGGTTTAGATGTATAACTTGTTAATGTTTTGTAGGTACTACCCGTGCGAAGCCAGGGCGCGTCGCTAGGTTCCTATAAAATAGTGGTAAGTAGTCCAACGGTCGAATCGGCTCAATCGTAGTGTTCCCAAATAATTCACGACAACGAGTTATTTCACTCAAAAATATGAATGAAAATATAATAATATCAGCCTTGTATTAAACTGTCCCACTGCTGGGCACGGGCCTCTTCTCACTATGAGAAGGGTTAGGCCATAGTCCACCACGCTGGCCTAGTGCGGGTTGGCAGACTTCACATATCTTCGAGAACATTATGGAGAACTCTCAGACATGCAGGTTTCCTCACGATGTTTTCCTTCACCGTTAAAGCAAGCGATAATCAACTATTTAATACGCATTTAACTTCGAAAAGTCAGAGATGCGCGCCTTGGGTTCGAACTCCAGACCTCTGCGTGGCAGTCCAACGGTTTCTCACTAGGCTATCGCTATATGAAATATAGATATATTATAATGAAAATATAGATATTAATAATTGCCATGCAGTGGCGTCGTTACTTCAATAATCAATATGTTCGAACTAAAGTGGATCGATAGTCCATATGCTGTACAAACTAATCGTTAACTCACTTAGACATATTAAACATAAATAGAATAATATTAGTATATTATACTACGCATAACCTTGTTTATAACTAGATGTTCCCGCGGTATCACCCGCGTTTATCGTTACTGCGCCATCCCCGTGGGGACGTAGCGCGATGTTATATAGCCTATAACTTTCCTCGATAAATAGGCTATTCAACAATAAAATAATGTTTCAAATCGAACCAGTATTTTCTAAAATTAGCGCGTTCAAACAAACAAACAAACTCTTCAGCTTTATAATATTAGTATAGATAACAGCATCGCGCCTTTAAACCCTTTAATCTATTGAGTCGCAGCGACACACCGGTGGCCAAAAACAATGCATTTTTATTTATGTCTGGTATTTTAAGATTTGTCAGATTAATAACATACTTTCTTCTGTGATCCTTTCGTAGGCCTCTGCGAAAAATCAGCACCGCGGTCATCCGCAGCATAGGCTGAACCTTTTGAGCGAACTTTATCAGTGAATGTTATTTAATATTTGACCTGTTGAGTAGCAGCGGCACATACCTCGCATATGTCGCACGACATAATCGGTTTTAATTATGCTTGGCATTCCAAGACTGGTCAGGTTAAGAATGTCCGGTAATCTGTGTGTCTAATCTTTCATTCAAAGGATTACGTAGAACTTTACCACAACCTATAGGTACATACACAGTTTCACGCTTAAAGAATCAAAGAACATCAAGCGGTATTTGTCAGAGCCAATTTTTTATTTTATCAAATCTAATAATTATTCTATCTATCTATACTAATAATATAAAGCTGAAGGGTTTGTTTGTTTGGTTAAATGCGCTAATTTCAGAAACTAGATAGGTAAGTACTGGTTTGAATTGTAAATTTAATTTAATGTTGGATAGCCTATTTATCGAGGAAAGCTATAAGCTATATAAAACATCACGCTACGATCAATAAGAGCGGAGCATCAATGACAAATGTTGCGAAAGATTCTCTTATGTGACGCAGACGAAGTTGTGCTGGTCAGCTTGTATTCTTATAAAACTGTTTTGAAAAGCTAATCGAATTCTGAACTAAATGCAGTGGTTAGCAGAAAACAAAGAAAACATCACACGAAAAAGGTTACAAAGATGTTGTAATAAATAAATTGTCCACAAGGCATTTCGCCTTTTCTATAAGAATACTTATAATATAAGTATAAGCAGCGATAGCTCAGTGGGGAGACCAACAGACTGCAATGCAGAGGATCTCGGGTTCGAACCCACGTCGCGCACTTCTGACTTTAGGAAGTTATATGACTTTTCGAAATTATGTGCGTATTGATTGACAATTATCGCCTGCTCCGGAGAACAAGTTAAGCCGTCAGTCCCGGCTGCCATGAACATCTATGGAAGTCGATAGTAGGAAGTCAGTGCCCTCGAATATCCTGACACTGGTCTAGCCTTAGGGTATCGTTAGCCTTCGGGTTGCAGAGGTCAGGTGGCAGCTGCTCCGTGTAAAAACTGATATCCAGTCAAATCCGGTTAGACTAGAAAGCCAACCCCAAGTGACTTGGGAATAATAAAAGCTAGGGAGAAGAAGAATGTTCCGACGCACCGCCTTCGCAAAATCTTTTACTTCACTACACCAACACAAAAAAAATCCAATAATTTTAAGTATATACGTGACAATCTGTTTAGTCTAGCATCCTGTTCGCAACAAACAGCAAGCAACTAAATGTATTCCGATGTAGGTTTCTTAGTTTCGCAGCTAAATTGTAAATTTAAAATCTAAACCTCGTTTTGCCTAAAACTATAAGGTAAAACCGAAAATATAGAGCATAGTATAATACATGTAAATGACATCGCCGACGAAATCTAGCTCAGGCGGATAAAGAATATATTATGTTATAGAGCTAGAAAAAGTATATTTCAAGCTGACAACATATTAAACATTTAAATTTCTTTATTTATATAATTCTTCTGAATCTAAGAAGACGCCCGTGCCCAGCAATGGGACAACAGGGCTGAAACTATTATTACTATCAAAATTTCTGTTTCAGCCGAAACAGGTCAAGATCTTGTTTGGTCGGTAGTACGTAATATCGAATTTGGATACACATCTACCCAGTTTTGCACAAACTCGTACTTACAAAGAAAGCCAAGGCAATAATGACTGCTACATAAACGCCACAAATTCAACGGTAATAAGAATTAAGTTAAAGTTTTCTAAAGTTACTCCCTTTATCTTACTCTACGAGAATAACAGAGCCAGCACGAAACATGCATCGAAAACAAAAATGGCCACCATTTTAACCGGTTTTGAGAGAATTTTGATTGGTAATGATGATATCAGAACATTCGCGAGACATCCATTGCATTATCCAATGACCCTGATCTCATCAGAAGGAAAAATATTTATAAATTGTGAACCCTGAATGGCCATGAATAGTCTATGAGACACTAATTTATGCCTTACTACAATACGTACTTATACAGTGTGACTGGTTAAACATTGTACATACGGACATGATAATTTATGGTCCGACGTAACGTATAATAAAGAAATAAAAATAAAATCTGTATAATCTGCAAAGAAAACCTTTATGAAAATTTGTATGAAATATCCATAAAATGTGGACACTGCGCACACAGCTGTCGAGGCTAATGACCTTTGATAAGAAAAGGACGGGTGGGGGTGCAAATTTGGGAGTGCGGGGTGCGGTAGCTGGGGGCGGGGGCGGAGGTTTTGTTTAGCTTTGATATAGACGCAAGAGTGTCCGCACAAGTTTTTATTGGATAACTAGGTCAAATTTTAAGGAGGTACTTACCTCCTTTTTTTAGAAATTCGGTTCCAGAATCGAGTACTGAATACCCTCCTTCAATATGTCCAATCTTTTACCAATCAGCCTGTATATATTGATCGTTACCTTTGCAGTTATAATTAACTTCAGTAAGCGACCCCCACTTTGCCAACCATCATTGTAATAATGTCATAATCATAATCCTTCCTAGCTTTTTCTTTTATTAGATACATAAATACATAGTCTTACACCTACATACATCCCCGAAGGGGAGAGATTAGGGTTGCAAGGAGACAAAAATATCGATATTATATACACATACACACACAGATTCACGCCTGTTTCCCAGAGGGGTAGGCAGAGACTACGGATTTCCATTTGCTACGATCCTGACACACTTCTCTGGCTTCATTCACTTTCATCACATTCCTCATACACGCCCGTCGGTTCAAGGAGCTCCTAACCTTGCCTTTATCCAGAACGCCACCGATCTGGTCGAGAAACGATTATATCGACGGCCAGAAAATATCGATGATCGAAAATATCGACAGTTTTAATGCGATATTATCGATAATACAGAAGTTTCAAGTTAGTAGGAGAAGTGGGTAAATAATAAATGTTATCAAATAATACCGTATCGATAATGGTTAGATATCGATAAAAATATCGATATTTTAGCGTCGATATTATCGAATGTTCGATACATCGTTCGATATCGATATTTAATTTCTTGTCGATATGATAATATCGTATCGATGATGGGTAGATATTGATAAAAATATCGATATTTTTAGAGTTGATATTATCGAATATTCGATACATCGTTGCATCACTAGGAAAGATGTAAACTAAACATTTTGCCAGCTATGATTTTATGTTTGCCGTACTGCTATTGAGAATCCCTTAGCAGAGACCCAATAACACGTTGCCTGACACCGGTATCGTAAACGAGAACTCATGCACAGCAGCTGCTTGCACTCCGCTGTGCCATTGCCACCGATTCAGTAGTGGAGATACATATCAACTCTCTATTTCAGTTGCCAAATAAATTTGCGGACTGAAGGCAATGAAATAATCGTTGTTCACCCTTGCTTCACAGAAGACAGTATTTTAGTTGTTTCTGTGGACATTGCTTCTACAATATCAAGAAAACACAGACACATCAACAAGCAGCGGTTACCGCCATCCATCAGATAGGTTTAACCGAAATAAGCTGTCCCATCCAGACTAGTTTTATTCTAGGTATTCTTTGTTTGCGTTATATTTATAACTAGCTTTTGCCCGCGGCTTCACTCGCGTTAATTTAGAATTTGACAATCAATTCTGGTTGTACTCTGCTTGTAATAATATAATTCAATCGTGATTCGAAAGACACGTGGCGCCGTCTATTATCATAAGAACGTTATTATTGTTTTCCTCGGGAACAGTAATTTTTTTCGAGATGGAAGGTAGCCTATGTCCGTTTCTATACACCATATCAGGGGTCTAATAACAAAGGCGGCAAAGTCCAGTTGAAGAAGAGGGGACTTTGCCGCCTTTGTTATTAGACCCCTGATATATGCAAAATTTCAGGATGATCGGTTCAGTGGTTTAGGCATGAAAAGGTAACAAACAAAGAAACAAACAAACTCATTTTCGCTTTTATAATATTAGTTAGGATTCTTAAGTGAGTATCTCAAAATTATCCGTCCTATGATCAAAAATATCGAATGCACGACTCTTGGCTGATTTTTCAATGGCGAGGTGCCCATTTAAATCATTGCGCCAACCGTGCACTCATTAATATGATCGCCGATACTTCGACAGTGCGTGTGGGTCTTCCCCGACTTCTTGTGGTTTCATTACCGTATCGAATCACAACCTTGATTGATTCTACATTGTATAATAATACATCCACACAAAGCTTCGTTGACGCGTCACTGTGGCGTATAGCCGCGAGTACATTCAACATTCTGAACAGATCTGAAGGTTTACTATGGGTTCTCATAGCTCTCGCTTCATTTGGATCTGTTTGAACGTCGGAGTATTTTCTAATGACGCCTTTAGCTGTGACGTTAAGGAGAAATATGGACCGCGTTATGTCCATACGTAAATATTATATTCCTGTTTTGTGTCTGAATTATGACGATGGAGCTACAAAAAATTTTGATTGAAACTATATCTACCATTGCCATATTTCTGTCTTGCTTTTTTCTTAATGCAATTAAGTATTTTTCATTTCAGTGACCTTGGGGGAGGCCGATGTCCAGCAGTGGACGTGTTCCGGCTGAGATGATGAGTATAATTTACTATTAATCCTCGATGGCGTAGTGGTTAGTGTAACCGACTGCCACGCCTGAGGTCGCGGGTTTGATTCCCGCACAAGTCAAACATTTGTGTACATGAACATGGATGTTTGTCTTGGTCTGGGTGTTTCAATGTATAACGTGTATATATATACAAAAAAGTATATAATATGTATGTTTATCCATTGTCTAGTATGCATAGTACAAGCTCTGCTTGTATGTGATAAAATATTATTATTAATTGTAAGTATATCCACACATTATTTGATTGTTTGTTACGCTTTCACGTGTAAACTACTAGACCGATCATCATGTAATTTCGCATTACATGTTGTCTAGGGTATAGAAAAGGACATAGGATACCCTTTATTCAGAAAAAGTACTGTACCCGAGAAATGGAAAATTTACATTATTTACATTTACGCGAGCGAAGCTGCAGGCAAAATCCAGTTTTTAATCAATTTTACTCATATTTAATTTAGATTTTTACTGGCCATATTAGTTATAAATCAATTTTATTAGGCTGTAATCATAATAAAGAACTCGATAAGTACCTGTATAAAACCGACGTTAATCGTAACGAATAATGTTTGTAAACAAATAAAACATAACATAATAGCATCCTATAAACCAGAAGGGTTCGGTCTACCTAACTACTCTGGTTCATACGTGATGTACCTATAAAACTATAAACTAAGATATCCTCTGGGTTATCGCAGTTTACAAATATACTGCCACTACATTCTGATGTTATGGGTATACTAAGCGTTTGCTTTTTCAAAATATGTTTTTAGTTTTATTGAGTTAATATTTTTATTGAGTTTTCCTTATGGAAATCCAACAGCGAAACTCAATAACAGTTTGAACGAGTACGGATATTACGATCAACCGGAAACACTTTACGGAACCAAAGACACTAGATATTCCATTTTCCAAAGAATATTATAAAATGTTAGTTTGTAAAGATGTTTGTGTGTTTGTTATTCATTCACGCGTTAACCGTAAAACGGCTTCTGATGAAAAAGCAGGAGGAGCATGTTTTGCATTAACAAATAAAAACTTTACTCCGGTACGTGTTTTATGATATTCACGAGAGTCAAAGCGCGGGCGAAAACTAGTTATCACTACATATCATAAAACAAAGTCCCCTGCCGAGTCTGTCTGTTCGAGATAAAGTCAATTACTACTGGACGTATTTTTATGTGCTTTTCACTAACAGACAGTGTTGAGTTAAGTTTGTTAAGGTTTTATGGCAATTAGTTGAAATCTATACTAATATTATAAAGCTGAAGAGTTTGTTTGTTAGTTTGTTTGAACGCGATAATCTCAGAAACTACTGGTTCGATTTGAAAAATTATTTTAGTGTTGGATAGCCTATTTATCGAGGAAGGCTATAGGCTATATAACATCACGCTACGAGCCACGGGGGCGGCGCAGTAACGATAAACGCGGGTGAAACCGCCGGCACATCTAGTATGACGATAATTGTTGAAAAAGTCAAGCTGCCTGGGAGCTTTCATCGAAAACGCTGCCTAATCCTTTTGAGATATAACAAAACTTGTGCGAGGCCGGGGCGGGTCACTAGTTTTAAATAAAATTATATTATAAATATGGATATTTTAAAAGGGATTAAATATAATGACCACCAAAAATAGTAATTGAACACCAAAATATGCTTACTAAAATATATCATAACGAGCACCTATACACCTCAAATCACTGCATTCCGTCTCGGAAGGGTTAGGTTATGTTAGGTTCCTTCTTAAACCCACCCAAAAATAGGAGCTCTGCGAAGCGGGCTCCGTCGACTTATTTTGATCTCTTAGCTGTGCAATTAATATTTTTGGTATTAAAATGCGGTTTTAATTTTGGTGATCATTTACTGTTTTTGGTGATCATTTACTATTTTTGGTGATCATTTACTATTTTTGTGGTCATTTACAATTTTTAACTGTTATATTTTACTATATCTGGTGATAAGTTAAACATAAGCCATTTTAAAACAGTGTCCACTACTTATAAGTATGAGTATCAGCTTCCTTGACGTTGCTATAATAAAATTCGCAGATAAACCTAGGCAGTAGGTCACAATCACATGCGTCGCGGATATTATAATATTATTTGTTGTCTCTTCCGATACTTTCTATGAATAACGCGATAAAACAACATGGCTTTTGATTACTTATTTATCTCTTGTTGAAAAAGCATCTCCCGCACTAGGGATAGTTCGTATATCGACTGTGAACTGGCAACCGGTCCTATCTCAATTTTCTGAAGATTTCACTTTTAATACAATTTTTTACTATATCATACTCCGCAGCGTTGCAAGCAATCCCATGTCAGATACGTTTAAATTTGTTTAAACGTTTAATAATTACGTATTTTTATACATATAATAAACTAGGTGCTATAGAAATGACGCAAACACGTTTTTCCTTCAGCCTGTAAAGTTGTCAAAATGGAGATAGTACCGGTTGCCAGATCACAGTCGATATGTCAAGATTTTTTAATGAAGTAACATTAAAACAACAACCTCAAAGAACACCCATATTCGGAGTACTATTTTAGAATACTCTGCAACTCCGTAAGGACATCGCCTCATTGGCATGTTTCTACAGAATATACCACGGGGAGTGCTCTGAAGAGTTATTCCACCTTATCCCGCCCTCCCCTTTCCTATCCAGAACAACGCGTGCTGGGCTCAGATGCCATCCTTACACGGTAGAGTCGATTAGAGCGCGTACCAAAAAGTTTGGGTCCTCATATCTCTGCCGAACGACCAAGGCATGGAATTCTCTGCCAAGGCACGTGTTTCCTTCTTCCTTCAATCCTGGGTTCTTTAAGCGGGGCGTGAAAAAGCATCTTCTCAGGCCGTCAAAGTAGAGACCTCAACATCGCCTCGGCTACTGTGGGGGCGATGTGGAGGCCACTGCTCTTAGACCACACGACTGCTTACCATCAGGTGGAGTGTGGTCATTTTGACGAGCAAAATAAAAAAAAAAAAAAAAAAAAGGACCCAGGATTGAAGGAAGAAGGAAACACGTGTTTTGGCAGAGAATTCCATGCCTTGGTCGTTCGGCAGAGGTATGAGGACCCAAACTTTTTGGTACGCGCTCTAATCGACTCTACCGTGTAAGGATGGCATCTGAGCCCAGCACGCGTTGTTCTGGATAGGAAAGGGGAGGGCGGGATAAGGTGGAATAACTCTTCAGAGCACTCCCCGTGGTATATTCTGTAGAAACATGCCAATGAGGCAATGTCCCTACGGAGTTGCAGAGGTTCCAGTGAACTCGTGACCTTTGGATCTCCGATGATACGGACAGCCCGCCGCTGTAACCGGTCGAGAGCGTCCAGCAAGTACTGCGCGGAGCCATCCCAAAGATGAGAACAGTACTCCACGCAAGGGCGCACTTGTGCCTTATACAATAGGCACAGTTGCACAGGCGTGAAGAAGCGGGGCGTGAAAAAGCACCTTCTCAGGCCGTCAAAGTAGAGACCTCAACATCGCCTCGGCTACTATGAGGGCGGTGTGGAGGCCACTGCTCTTAGACCACACGACTGCTTACCATCAGGTGAAGTGTGGTCATTTTGACGAGCACGATAAAAAAAAAAAGAATACCTGTAATATTTATACTTGTAAACATAATCTCACGCCTATATCCCTGAAAGAATAGGCGGAGGTGAACTTTGCCTACATTCTACCTACCTAAGTACTTCGCCAGCAATCATTTTAAGTTCAAATAAGCGGCAGTAGCTCAATGATAAGGCATCGTACTTGCGATCGAGAGGCCACGAGTTCGAATGCCATACATTACACTATCGACGTAAATCCACTCCCAACACAAGCATTCTAGAATAGCTTAGGATTAACAAGAATACTACTAATTACTAGTAATCTTATTAATCAAACAAATTAAAAATGAGAGCAAGCCAGTTGCCATTTACCTGGCACAGTGCCAAAGCTTGTGCTGCTTTTGAAAAATGAGAGCAAGCCAGTTGCCATTTACCTGGCACAGTGCCAAAGCTTGTGCTGCTTTTGAAAAATGAGAGCAAGCCAGTTGCCATTTACCTGGCACAGTGCCAAAGCTTGTGCTGCTTTTGAAAAATGAGAGCAAGCCAGTTGCCATTTACCTGGCACAGTGCCAAAGCTTGTGCTGCTTTTGAAAAATGAGAGCAAGCCAGTTGCCATTTACATGGCAAAGTGCCAAAGCTTGTGCTGCTTTTGAAAAATGAGAGCAAGCCAGTTGCCATTTACCTGGCACAGTGCCAAAGCTTGTGCTGCTTTTGAAAAATGAGAGCAAGCCAGTTGCCATTTACATGGCAAAGTGCCAAAGCTTGTGCTGCTTTTGAAAAATGAGAGCAAGCCAGTTGCCATTTACCTGGCACAGTGCCAAAGCTTGTGCTGCTTTTGAAAAATGAGAGCAAGCCAGTTGCCATTTACCTGGCACAGTGCCAAAGCTTGTGCTGCTTTTGAAAAATGAGAGCAAGCCAGTTGCCATTTATCTGGCACAGTGCCAAAGCTTGTGCTGCTTTTGAAAAATGAGAGCAAGCCAGTTGCCATTTACCTGGCACAGTGCCAAAGCTTGTGCTGCTTTTGAAAATTCCTTAACACAGCTACCAAAAGAAGAACACTACATTCAGCCTGCATTAGGTATATGAAAAGGCTGAAAATATAAAAAACATTTAATGACTGCAATTTATGTAGCCACTGGCAAAACTAATCATGTAGATTGAAATGTGTAACTTAATTAACCACAAGCACATATGAGTACATATATACTAAGTAGTACAATTATGTGTTTGTGAGCACACATTGGTATGAGAATGTGAAAGTCATTGGTAATAAAATTGCTTTGAATAATATCATAAATATGTTTTCAAGAATGTTATATACATCAAAGTTAAACTACTTTATATATGGATTGCTTTGGCTATTTTTAACTATTATAAAGAGCTAAAATTTGATCTTTTGTTTCTGTGTTTGTAAGGATTTGAGGCAAAAACTATCCAACCAATTTCAAAAATTCTTTCGCCTTTATAAAGCTGTATTATCACCAAGTAACAGATGCATTATTTTATTCAAAAAAATAAAGTACACTTCACTAATCTACTTTTATGCGAGCGAAGCCAGGCGGGAAGCTAGTGTTTAGATAAAATTAAATATCTTTAAAAAAAATATATATGTATAAGTATATACAGGGTGTAAGTGACGGTTCACCGAAAACTGAAATACTAGCTTCGGACCATCATTCTGAGTTGGAAAACGTAGGAATTTTCCACCGGAAAATTATCGAATTTTCTTTCAAAATTTCACATTTTTCTAACTGATTATGATTACATAATGAGTAAACGACCCATTATACTAGATAATATCAATAAAAACTACATAATACCGAAAAACAGCTATGTAATCCAAACATACAAAATAAACACAGTTGAACCAATCAGCTGATCTTGCGCGGACAAGGCAATGACCAACGCAAAAAAGTTTTTTTACGCACCGGCAATAGTGTGCTGTGTAAAAACCCGCCCGCATCGTACCTACTACCACTGAACTAGGGAAGAACTATGGTCAATGATCGATATCGAAAAAAGTGTATTAAACAAAGCGGGATAGGTTAATAAATAAAATAGTTGTTTTCCTTTTAAAAGTAAAGGTTACATGAACGTGTTAGCACTATTTATTATTAAATTAGTCACGTAGATTGAAAAGATTGTAATGATTAAATGTTATACTACTATCACTTTACAATACCCATTTGCATTTTAAATGTAAAAAAATATTAATTGTTTTGATATTTCGTATCGTAAATGTACATGTATGAGTTTATTTAATCACTTTTAATAATAATTAATGTAAAAGACCATCTAATTGTTTTAAAACAAAGCTTTTTGTACACAGCGATTCATACAATGTAATGTAATCTAGTAAATCTTTACTTAACTGTTAAAATACAAAACTGTAACAAAAATTTGTCAATAGAATTAGCCATAAACAGTTTATTACTATGTATAAGTATAAAATTAATCGATAGCCGATAACTCTCATAAAAATATTTTATGAGAGTTATCGACTATGGATTTATTTAATTAGATAGATGTATCTCATCCCTATCTAATATGACTACAACTGCAAAAGAAATTTATTTTTGAATTCTTTAGTTCGGTCGCGCTACTGTCAGGAATCGGAAGTACTTGACGTAATCTCTCGTATTCGCGAATGTTTACTATTTTCGTTGCATTTTGTTAAGTTTTTTATTTTGTTTATAACTATTTTGTGTACTAAATTGTGTTTATTTACTGTGTTCATAACATTTTGTTAACGTTTTTGTTTTGTTTATAACTTTTTTGTGTAACTACAAAGTTGTGTTTGTACCTAATAAATAATGAGTCAGCCATTTAGTGCACGTGAATATGGACAAATGCTCATGGCATACGGGGAGGCACGAGGCAATGCTTCGTTGGCGCTTCGCATTTACATCCAGCGGTATCCTGACGCTCGTCACCCTATGGACAGTCGTGTGATTTCTCGTACGTATCAACGAGTACTGGATAATTTACCCATAGTACCGCATCAGGAGGGTTCCAGCAGGCCGTCCACTGAGCGGAGAATTCTCGATGCCGTTCACCGTAATCCACACCTTGGTACGCGAACCACCGCTAAACTTCTGCGCCGTAACCACGGAACTCGCCTATCGCACTGGACTGTGCATAAAATTTTACGCAGAGATCGACAACGGCCGTACCATATTCATAAAGTGCAAGCTCTCGTGCCTGGCGATCAAGTTCGGCGTATTGCATACTGCAGGTGGTTGATGAATCAGCAGCGGCAACATCCAAATTTTGTATCCCACATAATCTGGACTGACGAATCCACGTTTACTCGGAATGGCATGTGGAATCGACATAACTCGCACGTTTGGGCGCGAAGTAATCCACATGCATCCCAACAAACGGGTCACCAAACGCGTTGGTCAGTAAACGTATTGTATGGTAACTATAACAACAAAATTTTAGGGCCTTACTTTTTACCGGAGCGCTTGAATGGACCCCGATACTTGGATTTTCTACAGCAAGACCTGACTGTCCTGGATGAGTTACGTTCCGACCTTGCCGCAGAATGGGATCAAATGGAAGATTTGCCGCTTGCTCAATTACCTCAAATTTGGTTTCAACACGACGGTGCGCCACCGCATGTCGTGCTCAGAGTGCGCCAATATCTTGACGACACATTTCCTCGGAGATGGATTGGGCGATTCGGGCCTCACTCGTGGCCAGCCCGCTCACCGGATTTAATACCGCTGGATTTTTTTTTATGGGGCTATATCAAGGAAAAAGTGTTCGTCAGTGCACTACTGCGGACGAAATGCGAAATCGTATAACGGCAGCATTTGTAAAGTTAGAAGCTGACATTATCGCAGACCCCTCCATGATGCCTCGCCTTCACGCCGAAACAATCAATCGTGCGCAAGTTTGTGAACAAGTTGGAGGCAGCCATTTTTAACCATATCTTATAAGGCCCGCGAGATCTTAAGGTAAGGTTTAATTACTTTTACAATTTACTGTTAATTCAAAGAATTTATCGTAAATCACCCTACCTTTTTATTTTATAAACACATTTGGCTTTCTGTTTTTACCTACACAAACATTAACGAAATGTGCGTATAAGATTAATTTTATAAGACGTTATTCAATTTATTAAAATTTTTTGTAAGTACAATAATAAAATTGTACAATCCGATTATTAGTCACAACGTTTAAATTATTATTGTAGTAGATCACTAAAATAGGTGATCCGGGCTCCGTCAGATAATGTGAGCGCGCGTAGCGTTGGTGCGCGGGAAGCGCGATACGATAGCGCGGACGGACACATTGCATTGGTAGCGATACATTGCGTAGTGTAAATTACAATGTACTAGCATAAAACTTTAATCGTACGTTTCATTTTTGAATTGACATTTCCATTCAGTTGTGTACTTATGGACAAACGATTGTGCAACGTTTTCGGTACACCGTCCCTTACACCCTGTATAATAAAAAAAAACTCTTTATATGGATTACTTTGGCTTTTAGTAAGTATTAAGTTAACTTATATAATCAGGCATATTTATGAAAGACAACTTCCACCCTAGGAATAACATTGTATAGAAATCACATATACCAGCTGTAATGCCAGATGCCAATATGCCTTAATGTCTATGTCAGTTAAAATTCTCATTCTTTATAAAAACTATTTAACCTGCTCGAGGGATTAAACCTTTAACAAATATAATTAATTATAATGAAAAATACACTCAGAAGAATGATTTGGATGACACATATTTAAATGCCCTATGTAGTTTATGGTATTTGTAGATAAAGAACTTTGCAGATATGCGAGTGTGTTGTGTGATATATTGTCTAGTTACTAATATTATAAGACAAATAATTTTTAAGAATAAAATAAATTAAGACAAGAGTAATATGACACATAATTATTTACTTACTTATGTTTATATAATGGCTCTATTTAATAGACCAATGTTACCACAAAGCCATCTTATTAATGTTGAACATAAGCCACCATATTATTAGTTATTTGAAAAATGATTAATAAATATAAAAATAGTTTTTATCTAAAACAGACATTCTATTACCACAATCTGGTATCTTTGAATTGACTCATTAAACATGCAATAACAAATTTTGTTATGTAATTTATGCTAACAGTTTTTACTTAAATGTATTTTAACATGTTTTTAGAAATAATACATTTAATTAAATAATAATCTGTTATTCATTTAGTAGCAATTTAGTCATGTTTCTCTTGTTCCCCTATTATCTTTCTCAGAGCTGAGGTGGTATGAGTAACCGAACAGCTTTTCAGGTTGGTCACTTACGCTCAATGGCCCAATTGTGGGGCTAAGTGCAGATAACACACATCCAACTTACTAACTAGGTTTATATAAATTTTTTTATAGAAAGAGCAATTGCAAACTGTTGTAATGAAATTAGTTTTTGTCTGTAGTATTGAATATTGAGTAGGTCTTTAGCTAAGTACTTGCCGTTTAGGTTCTACATCTAACATCGGGGTCATTCAGGGTTTCTCTACAAAAAGCTATGGTTACTGTAAATACACATTTATATTTCGAGAATAGTCTATAATATATAATAATAATACAATATATACCTATAATATATAATATATATATTATTATTGTGTAATTAATAATAAATAACAATAACCTTTTATACAATTTGAAGTAATATTGCTTAGTGTCTGCCCATATTTATTAATTTTTTTGTAAAGTTCCTGCAACATAGACTTATTCCATGAGTGCTGTCTTTAAAAGTATGAATTTTATAATAACATATTTGAGATAAAAATTAAAACCATGTTTCAACTAAGTCATTCTATTTATTTAATATTTGAATTATTTGAAATAGGCTTATGTTTAACTTATCACCAGATATAGTAAAATACAATAGTCAAAAATAATAAATGATCACCAAATTGCACAGCAAAATATATTTAGAGATCAAAATAAGTCGACGGAGCCCCCTTCGAAGGGCTCCAGTTTTTGGGTGGATTTAATAAGGAACCTAACATAACCTAACCCTTCCGCGACGGAATGCAGTGATTTGAGGTATATAGGTGCTCATTATGATATATTTTAGTATGCATATTTTGCTGCGCAATTACTATTTTTAGTAGTCATTATATTTAATCCCTTTAAAATATGCTAATGCCACAGTGTTCAGGATTCAATGCAACATATAATTTTAAAAAATTATGAATATGGTACTTCTGTAGTACACAGACCAGGACATGGTGTGCCGGAAATGAAATGAACTGAATCAAAATGTTCAGTATACATTCCATTAGGATTCATATGGGTAAAGCTAGTAGAAACTAGTTTGAAATAAATTCCATTGCTTATGCCTGAAGAAAAATATTTAGTGAAATGATAATAGATTAACTGGTTTTCTTCACAAATATCCCAAGACTAAAGGAAGGTATGACATTAATAATAATTAAGTTTCTAATAATATATCAACAATACTTACAAGACCATCTTCGACGACTCTCTATGTAGAATAAATAATAATTTGTTCAAACATATTACATGCACAGTTCATAAACAGTTTAATGCATATTTATTTGTCTGCCATTTAATATTGTATTACTATGAATCACACGGCTAAGTAATGGCTGATAACAATGATGATTGGCATGTACTGATAACTTAATCTATAGTAATAGCTATCAATAAATGTGAAGTATGCCATGCTAAATACTTATATAAACTAATTGTATAATAAATTTAGGCCATACAATTAGAGGAAAGGAGAAATGGTCTAAATCAATAATGAACTGGTTCACAAGCTACAAGAAAAGGAAAAAAGGTAGACCACCTAGAAGATGGGCGGACGATATTAAAGCCATAGCAGGAGGCACATGGACGAGAACTGCTAAGGATAGAGAGGAATGGAAAAGGTTGGAGGAGGCCTTTGCCAATAAGTGGCATATAGACAGGGTCGTCGATGCACAATAGTAAAACATAGTGTAAGATATATAGTACATAAATAAAAGTGTAAGTTATAGAATAGTTAAGATAGGTACCTACTGTAAATGAAATACTGTCTGAAATAAAGGCTATTATAATTTGTTTCTCTTTCACAGGTATGTTCCTAATACATTAAGAAAATACCCGGCCCTTTGGGAGGCTTACACGGTGACATGGGTCCAATGTGAAGAGGCCCTTCGAGAGCCTAACGTGAGAGGCCCTATTATTATTATATAATAAATTTATGTAATTAGCAAAATATTATTTGCATTTATTATGTTGGTTTGGTGTTGATTTCAAAAGTATTCATTTATTTGAATACATGCCTATAGTATGCCTTATAGTTTCGTAGATAATTCACTTCCCAAAGCCCAGGTATAATCATCTCAGCATAACCCATGGAGCATTACCTTATGAACTTGTGAAACATGGACTCTAACCGAGATCGGGAAAGATTGAAAGCTTTTAAAATGTGTTGTTGTTGCCGAATGGGAAAAGTTTCATGGACAGAAGAAGTGGCTAATGAAGAAATATTGAGAAGAGTAAATGAAAACAGACAAATATTGGAACTTCTAGAGAATAGAAGAGGAAACATGATTGATCACTTATACATGACAAATTTATTACTATGATTATGTGAGGAAAATAGAGATAAAGAGAATAAGAGGAAGACCAAGAAAAAGTATACAGATCAACTAAAAAAGAAGCAAATGGAGAGATATGATTAGTTAGTTTGATGTGTGTTATGTAGAGACATATAGAGAATTTAAAGATTTAACAACAGATTGAGAAAATGGAAATTACTAACCTGACAAGTGTATAGCTCTTAAATTGTTGATAGATGGAACCCATTATACATTTTAATGATATTATTCTGAAGTCTTTTTATGGCTAATGCTTATGTAGAAAGCAATAAAACACATACAGTCAAAATTATACACTAATCATCATCAAAACATCATCAACTCATCCTTTACATGCAGGCCTTTATTCAAACATTGTTGAAACAAATAAGATGTAATATAATATAATGTAGAGCCCTGGTTACAGAAATCATAACTGAATTATGTGCAATCATTTATTACACTAAACCATACAAGGCAGAATACTACTGTTATATTATTTCACTAAAATTATTTATTATATATCTAAATGACGAAGTGAATATTGATAATGAATATTATCAATATTTACAGAGTAATTTAAAATGATCTCTATAAATCACCACACAAAAAAACAGCACCATATCATGAAAGCATAAAAGATCTAAGTAAACATAAGTCAATCAGAAAGTTTTGAGGCGCCAAAGTGGTAGCAAAATTCGGCGCAAATTCGCCGACATGATAATTAAATTAACACTTACAATTCATCGTCGGAGCTTGCTGAGCTGTAGTTGATTGGGAAACCGACGCATTTCTTCCAATCATTATCCACGTATGCATCCATTTTCAAATACACAAAAACTTAAGAAACGTCCTAAAGAATATTCCCGCTCAATATCACATAGGCTCACTATATCACTCCTAAATGCACTTTAATCACCCACAAAATTAGCACAACACTGCTTTGAAATATATTCTACACAAAATGGCATTTTCTAAAATATTTACCAAATTAAATAACCGGTAGATCATGAAATATTACTTGAGCGCGCACGTCTTATCATACGACGGACGAAACGAAACTAATACTTATGTCAAATTTGACAAATTCAATTCATGATGTTCGAGACAACAGATAATAATTGACGGTAGATAATTTGTCGATGATTTATAATTATTTATACTTTCCTCGACTAAGAATAATATATTCTTTGTATTTTAATACTTTTCTGGACCAAGAAGATCCACAGATAGAAAAGGACTAACAAAATATACTTTTACAAAGTATAAATTACAAGACTTCTTCGTCTGTCAATGGTGAAGAATTTATTATTGTTACTTTTAGCTCAATTAAATCTAGCAATTATAATAGGTACATATTAGGTTTAATTGATTAGTGGGCTATTATCGCTGTTAACTATAGATAAACTAAGGAATTTGATAATTCGCATGATGACATAATATAATATTATTTAAGTATAACAATCTGTCTTATCACACATATGTATACGATTTAACTATATGTACCTACCTATGGGAACATATAGGAAAGATAATACTTACATAATAAGTATATTATGTAAGTATTCTCTTTTCTATATGTAACTTCTCCAGGCATGGCAAAGATCCTTATAATTATGTAAGTGCATTGTAAAAACAGGCACCTGTCATTTGCTATGGTGCCAGACATAAATTATTGAAAGAGCAGTGTGAAGGTGAAAGTGACTGGTCGCTCAATAGGTAAGTACGTTAATTATTATTAAAGATAACTACAGAACAGCGGGGAAGTGCCTTTGTTCCACAGAATATTGTACTATAATAATGAAGAGCGTGTTGTATTGATGCAGTGTGTAACGATGGCCAAATAGGGAGAGAAGCCGTTGTCAATAGCATGTGTCCCTTGAGCTGACAATCCAGCTATTCATTTACTATTAAACCTTGAACAAATATCACTTGTACGATGTCTAATCATACGAGTGATATTAATCTTTATATATATAATTCTTCTGTACGTGTGTTGACAGTGAACTCCTAAACGGCTGGACCGATTTGAATGAATCTTTTTTGTGTGTTCAAGTGGATTCGAAGATGGTTTAGATATGTTTTTTTTTTCTCTTTTGTACAGTACAACGTCTGTCGGGACAGCTAATTTATTATAAGTTTTGTGCTTTCAATACAAGGAGTGAAAACCGCAACGTCATCATGAACCAAGCCTGATTATTGCATGTTTTTTTATGTTTGTCGAGACTCGTGACAATCTTGACTGCGTAGATTGACTGTATTTTTGAACAGAATGGTGATACCTACCAACCGTCATTACTGAGCAATCGCAAATATCGATTTACATGACGCGCTCAATCTCTTTCTCTACGACTAATGCAGTTAATGATATAGCGTTCTACACCAACCATAACGTTATAATAGTGGGCGCCGCTGTACCTTCCAGTGCCCGAGAGCACCTGCAGGGACCAGTTATAGACAGGTCCTGGTCTTGTCCACAAATCTCGATTTCTCCAACCTAACTCCAGAGATCCGGTTCTCGTAAGCGAGCTACCTCGTGCCCAAGTGGCACTACATAATCTCCAGATAGGTGCCGGAGCAATAAAGCCGCTCACCACTCGCAACTCTGGGAGTTGCTAACGAAAACCTCGCTGAAGCCGACGGAGAAGCCGCCTCCCATATCTCCGGTATGGTACCGGAGCTGTATAAGGCACGATCACTTCCCGACGTACATCCATACCTCTACCCAAATAGGCCTACAAGCCGGGTATGGCTCGAGTCACTCTGGCTATGACTCTTACTTGCTGAGCAGGCAAACACCTGAGATGCGTTGTGGCAGTAAAACCACACCGCCACTTTGCTAAAGACAACTCCGTGCCTCACGCGACTGACTGGTTCCGACGCTCGAGCGCCACGTGCTTGCCGAGCAACGAACATGTTGTCCTCTGTGGCTAACCACATAGCCCCTGCGAGCGATTGAATACGCCTTTCGAGGCGCAGTGGACCCAATCAATAGTACATGCAATGTAGGTCCTCGAAAAGAAATGATATACTGGTAATGGTGATGGTATATGTATCTACGAGACAGTTATTTACCGCGCTTGACTACGTAGGTAGTTCTGAATAGATTCTGTCATTATGTCTGACTGCATTAGAACTAGTTTTTATTTTGTAGTATTACTAACATACGTCCATCTTTTTAAGACAGAGTTAGAAGAATAAGCTCTGTAAATACTCTGGAAATTAATAAGCCCCGTACTAATATGTATGGGTAATAATGATACCTACTGATTTGCTCGTTGTAATATTACAGGCGTTAAAAATACACTTCGTTTTCATAATATTTTATTATAGACAATTAACTTGAGACTATAATTGTAGAATATTTGTATATTATAATTGTGGACATAAAAAAACAATAAGAAAACTATTTTAATAAAAAACCTTATACTTATTTAAAAATGTATCTAATTATGCAACTCTTTGGTGTGCTTCTCCTTTTATACAAAATATGGTTCGATAAAAGTCCACGTGTACTTTTATTTAGATTATCAGCACAATGGCATAAATAGCTACATAGTACATATAGAAACAAATAGTTGACTCAATACAACACATCGCAAGCATTCGCACACTTACACGTAGAACGAATTCGGAGTAACTCAGGCTATATTCGAACGAATATAATTAATTGGACTTGATTTAAAACCACTGTAAAAATGTGTCTATGGTTGTGTGTGCCCGTTTTAACGCCTTTTGTTAGGCCGATCATCTGTATTTATTTAATTAATAGTAATGGCGTATTCAGCTTTGCTTGAACGTGCTGAATGTTGTCACAAAATACATTGCTATTGATAGCTACATATATATACTGAGATCGGTTGTTCTTAGTTTGTGAAATCTGTCGATTTTTCAATTGGGATATTATGTGTGTCCGTAGCTCATAGTAAAAGTCACTGTGTCTCACGGACCTAGCAATGATTAAAGCTGTACTGGAGATTCATAGCCAGACTGCTCCGGTAATCGTTTTCTTTTTTTATAAATAAGACAGCTCCGCACTAGGAATAATTCCTGTGTCGCGGGGGACTTTACAAACATTCAAACAACGGACACAAAGAACACCTAGATTGGGAAAAGCCATTTGTGGATCACACAAATTTTTGTACCGTATGGGATTCGAACCCACAACACTCGGCGCAGTGGCAGCGGCGAGGCGATCACTTAAACTACTACGCCATCCGTGCAGTTCATCCAAGGTGTCAGCAGATATCTCATGTCCTACTTCTATGTGCAATACAAATAAATTACTTTCCACCAGGTCATTAAATTACTTGCAAAACGCTGAATCCTACATCCTAATTTTGTCCATAGCTGTATACCCTGAATTGAAGTTAAGTAGAAGATGGTATTTTTTATTTGCCCGTAAAATACAGCGGCCAGACGTAGTTCGGTAGGTCGCTCTTATAACCTGGTAGCCAGGGCCAGTACTGCCGTTTCTGCGTCACAATAACGTCACCAGGAATGTCACAACGTTTGCAGTTCTTATAGAGCCTTAGAGTAGACATCAATATGAAAGGAAGTAGCACCATGAACTTGAGCCAATCCATCTGTGGAATGAAGGTAATCATTACTGAACTACATACGTATCTTCGAGCCGGAAAATTTAAAAGGAAAAGTCAGTGGTGTTGTCACACCATAAATTTCATCAGATATGATTCTGTACCACGTAGCTGTAGTTGGCGAATCTATTGCCTTCAGTCAGGAATATGTCAAAACCGTGCTGCTTCCAGTAAATAAAAAAATCTCAATAAGATTCTCATGACGTCCTGAAAATGAACTCGAGACATCATAGTAGGCCGTATCCATTATGCGGACTTATGTTACAGTACTAATAAGACAGTTTGATCTAATTCAATTCTTTGACGCCGGGGTTGTGCCACGCCAACTGTCTAGCTCCTTGCCGGAGCCGGTAATCGAATCTGAGACCAATGTACAACAGTCGCATTCACGGCCGCTACGCCACGAAGACAGTTGCGCCTGCCGTAGGTATTCGCGTACCAAGCGGGTCGTATATTGAAATTAAACTACTATATACAGATTTTATCGCGTTGTTTATTTGATACGCGATAAAATCCGTATATAGTAGTTTAATTTCAATGAATAACATTCGCGTAAACAGAAGACAATATCAAGCGGATCGTATACTTGATTGCCACTTTGTAAAACAGAATTGGTAAATTGTAAATTAAAACTTACCTAAGTTTGTACTTGTAGGTCTCGTTATAAATGGTGAACTCGGTTTGAATGCGGTGGTATATTGAACGAGTTTAGAAGTAATTCTCTCTTATATAAACGTGTTTCATTGTTTTGTAGTGATTGTTACTGCCGTCAGGCCATTTAGGAAATGTTCTAATGTAAACCTAACTTACCACATACCTTTTACCAACCTGTAGTTTATCATAAACATAATCATTTAAGTATTTACATGAACATGGGTTGTACATTAGATCTTAAAATAAACAAGACTCCATAGGCCATATTCTACCAGTCCAGATGTGCAACTTTATAAAATTTCAAATAATTAGAAATGTCAGCTCAAAATATGATCATGGGATCCAATGACAAGTACCTATAGATAGAATACACCGTTATTTTAAGCAATGATACTTTTAGTTTTCTTTTTAAACATTGACATAGCTTTTGATTAGGTAACGGTAATTTATTAAATATTTTTATACACATAATATAAAAACATTTTTTATTTCTTTTATTGCGTTCATCGGTGACAGACGAGCCAGCGGCCCACCAGATAGTAAGCGAGAACCGTGGCTCATACACACGGGTGTGTTTTCTTAGCATTACAGAAGCAATGTCAAAAAAACACAACCGAGTCGCTGCCTACCGGAGGGAAAAGGGAAATGGAG
This sequence comes from Catocala sponsa, assembly GCA_963564715.1. NCBI lineage: Eukaryota > Metazoa > Arthropoda > Insecta > Lepidoptera > Erebidae > Catocala > Catocala sponsa. The sequence continues at coordinate 27,050,867 of OY751337.1, read as the reverse complement.
CAGGATGGGGTTTGGGAAGGGAAGGGTGATTGAGCCTCCGGCGCTCTCACTCACCGAACGAAATATAACAGATACTGTTATTTTACGTCGATCTTTAGTGAGAGGGTGGTACTTCGCTGGTCGAGCCGGCCCATTCATGCTGTAACCAGCGCGGCCCTACCGCTCAACTGTTATTTGAAGAAGCGTTATTCTTGGCGCTGTGTATAATACAAGTCGCTCCCCACATCTTCGTATTCTATCGTATCTTCTTGTATTCTTTCGTAGCTGCTTTGTACTGTTTTTATATTTAATAAGAAGTAGTTTTTATCCCGACATTCTTTGGGCCACGCCTGTAAGTATATTCAAGAGCAAAGTATACAGAAGAAGAAGAACAATAACATGCTATACTTATATTTTCACGGCTATATCTCTAAAGAGGTAGCCAAAGTTATTTTACATTTCGCTAACTTTAGCTATAGGTCCCAAGTTGTAAGAGGGAAGACTATTGCCGCCTACCGGACACGACCAGACTCCGTGCTGCTACCGACAACCCAATAACTCTTTGCCGCCCCGGTATCGAACCCGATACTTCAAGAACAGTTGGTTGGCAGTCCACAACTATGCGTTTCACCAGGAATTTTCTGCCTCGCACAACAAAACTGTGGAATGAGCTGTCGCCTGCGGTATTTACGGACCAATACGACCTTCAATACTTCAAGAAAAGAGCGTACTCCTTTTTAAAAGGCCGGCAACGCACTTGTAACTGGTGTTGCAGGTGTCCATGGGTGGCGGTAATCGCTTACCATCAGGCGATCCATCTGGTCGTTTGCCCCTAAACAATAAAAGAAAAAATAACAAAAAAGAAAACCGACTTCAAATAAGAATATTCTAAAACTTAAAATACACTAAAATGTTAATAAATAATTGCATATTCTTGTGAATAATTAATTTATGTTATTTTTGGAGTCGGTGTCAGCCGCCCGCGCCGCGTGCGGCGTCTCTATGTGTGTAATTGTGCATGCCAATGTTATGTTATGATTATAGTAAGACATCTCATTTTAATTAGTTACAAACCTACCTTGGCTGACACCGACTCCAATAATAACAATAATTTAATTATTCACAAGAAAATGCAATTATTTATTAACTTTTTAGTGCATTTTAAGTTTTAGAATATTCTTATTTGTTAAAATTTTGTTTATTTCTCGGTTTTTAGTGAACCTTGCCAAATATGAGAACATCATCAATGTAGCCAAATAGGCATTATTAAGTATAACTCGAAAACGAATGGTCAAATCTTGATCAAAATTAAATGGGACCGCACGGGAAGCACCAGCTTTCAAATAAAATAAGAATCATCAAAGGCGGTTCACCCAGTCGAAAGTAACGAGGTATAAAACATAAAAAAAAAATATAAAAAATACAGACGAATTGAATACCTCCTCCTTTTTTTGAAGTCGGTAAAAAGAACAGCAGTCGCTGTCGACCACAGTGCCATCTGTAAGTATTATTGACTCCTATGTAATGTCTAGCCTTTCAGGCTGGAGATAACAAATAGGTCTTCGCGTAATGTTTTAATGAATTATCAATTACGTGTTCAATGTTTATTGCTTGTGGACTTACTTAAAGTTACCTAACGCGGTTACATATTAGGAGGGCTGCCGAACCGCGAGTTAGGAACTATTAGCAATAGTACGGCCAACGAAACGACAGAAATTAAATAAAGAAAAGGCCCTTTTAAAAAAAATTGGTTGTGTCTATTAATTTTTCGTTATTTTTGTTTTTAGAGTTCAACAAAGCGGAACAAACAAAATACGTACAGGTTTAATATCACAATTTAGTACTTTGATTACCAATCATTATATTTTGTCAAAGTTTGCACTTGCATCCGTAAGTAATAAAAGTATTCCTTACTAATATTATAAATGCGCATGTGAGTTTGTTTGTTTGTTACGCTTTCACACCTTAACTGCTCGACCGATTATCATGCAATTTCGCTTACATGTTGTCAGGGGAACAGTAAAGGACATAATTCATCCAGAAAAATAGTATCTACTTTTATTAACCTAACCTGATCAACATTTACGAGAGCGCAGGCACGGGCATAATCTAGTAATAGGTATTATAAATATGAAACAGTAACATTAAAAAAGTTCGTTTCGAGAACAAGTGAGAAACAGCCATGAATTGCCGTAAATCTTAGAGTTCGAAAAAATGGTATCACGTGGCCTTGAGGTCAGAGGTCAAAGGTCATAGTAATTTCAGGGGTATATCGACTATGCTGAGTCGAATGGCGTTGACCGCGAGTCTCTAGCTCTTACGGTTCTTGAATTGAAAGTTGTATAACAGACAGACGGACGGACAAAGCTGTTGTATAAGAGATTTTTCGAACTCTAAAAACTACATGAACTATTAGTAAATGATATTATTTGTGTATAGATTGCTACAACCGCTTAGATACACACTGGCTGTATGCTTTCTACAAAATGACTGCATTTTTTTTAAATACTTCTTTCGCCTTGAGATTCTACCCTGTATTGCGGAGGTCTTCACAAATATTATATTGAAACACAACACAAGGAACAGAACCAGACTCAAAACAGCTATATGTGAAACACTTTTTTTTCTCGTGTCATCAAATTACATCGCTCGCTGCAATACCAGTGACAACTTAGGTCACTACGACATCCACGCATCTCAGCTGGTGATACCGACAAAAATAATTACTAATAGTCATAAATACATTTTCTCCCTCTTGCTTTTACTAACTCGTATTACGTAATTCATTCATTTTTCATCCTTTACAGTCTTATTTACTTCTTATATGTCTGTGCGTATTATAAATATAATATACTTAAATTATTAAGATAATGAGTAGATATTTAGTATATCAGTTAGTAAGGACGAGTCGTCGAACTCAGAGAAACAAATCAATATAATTTTATTCAGGTTCAAATATTATTCTCCGAGTCTTACCTTAATTATTACGCCTGTTTCCCAGAGGGGTAGGCAAAGACTACGGATTTCCATTTGCTACGATCCTGACACACTTCTCTGGCTTCATTCATTTTAATCACATCATACACGCCCGCCGGTTCAAGGTGCTCTTAACCTTAATTAATTATTATAAAATAATAAATTTTATATCCTCTCTTTAATTACTAATCAAATAAATAATCAATTGAAAGTTTATTTGGAAAGTATGTAGGTATGTAAGAATAAAAATAAACGAATGCAATTACGACCCAAAGGTATGCAAAGAGTAATCAATAACAAATTAAGCATCAATAACATTTTACGGATATTAAGTTAATTAAGAAATTTTTTATATTAAACTAGCTGTTACCTGCGACTTCGTCCGCGTAGATTTGAACTAAAAAGTGTTTGTCTCCGCGGTACCCTATTTTTTTTTCTAAAATCAATGTAGCCTAAGTTACTCCTTATAACATCAGCTATCTGCCAGTGAAAATCCCGTCAAAATCGGTTCAGCCGATTCGGAGATTAGCCGAAACAAACAGACAGACAGACAACATTTTTAAAAATAGATGTTTTCGTATAGGTACCTTATATACTTTCATATGCATTAGATAAAAAGCTGTTATTTTGACTTTACAAACAGACACTTCAATTTTATTTATTTGTATAGATTAACTCGAAAATATTTAATTTCTATTTCGCTTCTGTGTAAAATCATCATCATCATCTTCCCAGCCGAAAGACGTCTACTGCTGGACATAGGCCTTTGCCAAAGTTTTTCACACAGTCACAGGTCATCAGTCCACCTTGCGGACATCCGCAGGATAACTAAAAGTTGCCGACATAGCTCTCCGGATAGCCAAGGTGGCAGTGGCCAGGGTACATAGCGCGCAGTACCGATTGCCGTGGGGCAGAAAGGTTCTGGAGTGGCGGCCACGCACAGGCAGACGCAGCAGGTGTAGGTCTTCCACAAGGTGAAACATAATAGTCATAGATAAATTACAAGCAGTCATTCTGTTCCTATTTCTTTCATAACAAAATCTGATAAATCATACATACATAGTCTGCCCGCTATATTCCCGAATCACATTTCGTCTGCCATCATTTAGGGCCTATATCCTGCGCAAAATAGGACGAGCGTATAACTGTTCATCAGGCACAGCTCCAGACGCGATGAAGCTACTGAGAATCTTTATATGGTGCTGCCACACTGCTGTTAACAAATGTTTACAAACGTTAGTAAACATTGTTTATAAAACATTTGCTCACAATGTTATGGTGCTTCCACACTACTGTTCAGTAATTTTTACAAACATTATCTAATACTAAACATTTACCAACAAATGTTAGGACGTGTTACATTCTGTTAGGAACTGTTAGCTGTTTTGAGTGTTCTTACACTGATGGAAAACGTTTGCAAACATTTTTTAACACTTGAAAACTGACATCGCCACGCAGTTTGGGTTTACGTTCCGAGGCGTCTACACGAAAATGGAGAAGATTTGCTCATTGAATTAGCTTTAATTAAATGTTAAAAAAAAATGAAAAAGCTCTCTAACTGGATGCGCTAATCACTAAGCGCTAGAGGAAATAACTGTTTACGAACAAATGATAACAGATGTTTTATTTTGTTAAAAGTTGTTTAGAAATGTTTACTAACAATTTTGTTTAAAAATGTTTAGTAAACATATTTTCATTCATCATTGTGATTAAATGTTTTAAGAAAATGTTTACTAATGTTTGTAAACATTATTGAACAGACTCAACTCGACTCAATACTGCTACTGTGAATTTCTTGACAGAAAAACCCATTACACCGACACACCCATTACACCAACACATTTTGCAATCACAGTACTAGTTATTTTTTATAAAATATAAGTTATCATGTCTTAAAATGAAACATCCACAATGCTACTAAAAACCAATATTAAATATTTAATAGTACAAATGTACAAAAACTTATAATAACTACACTTATATATCACGACGTTTCTTTGGTTTCTTGTCATACTCATCGCTTTTTCCCTGTGATAGTTCCAACCAATCTCTCGCTTTATCCTTCTTTATTTTCTTCTGGTATACCACATACCCATCTTTAGTTAAGTATGAGACCACAGGAGTTAGGACCTCATGACGATTTTTCCTTAAAGACCTCCTTTTTTCGTACCAGTACTCATATCCAGAGTCTGAGTCACAGGATTCGTCAGACGTCGAAGACCGTGACTTGTGTCGATTGTGGCTTCGTTTCTTTGATTTCTTTGACTTACCTTTGGACTTTGACTTCTTATCTTTCTTTTTTGTATGATGTGGTATCACCACCATCGGTAGTCTGCCGCCGTTTAACGGTAGCTGCATCGGTGGCATGTTTATGGATGGATGTATTGGAGGCTGCATTCCTGGCAGATGTGGTAAACTTGGAAGCATCTGTGGCATGCCGGGTGGCATACCTTGCAAGCTGTTTGGCATACCACCATTGAAGCTGTTTGGCATAGCCCCTTGCAAGCTGTTTGGCATATGCATCTGCATCATCGGTTGCTGTCCTTGAGAGAAGAAGGGGTATTGTTGCTGTGGCATCTGCTGCATGAACTGCGCCGCGCCTTTGGAAAGGAGTATCGGCATCACTTGGAATATGATGTAGACAAACATCTGTAATGTGAAAATATTTTATTACTTGTTGTCGTTAGTCTTATTCCTAAGTAGTAGGTGTCATTTGTGGATTTTATCTAGAAACACAATCAAAAGCTTTCATCACTAATCTAGTTTTCCTAATAATGGTTGTTTTCAATAACTTTTGTACCGTTGATTAAATAATGTGGAAATTCGCTGTTAATATAATATAAGCTATTTATAAATTATTTACTATACGGATTTAATATTGTCTTCTGTTTACGCGAATGTTATTCATTGAAATTAAACTACTATATACGGATTTTATCGCGTTATTTATTTGACACTTTATTACAAAATTTTGAAAACTGTTACACTACTATTACTATTAAACTTTACTAATTTTTAAGCTAATTAAATTATTGAAACTATTAAAACTATTTATACTATTTGTGTTTACACTTTCCCCGACGTTTCGGTTGCTTTTCAGCAGCCATGGTCACGGGGAGACTAAGATGGCAGTTGTCTCAATGTTCCAGTGTAGTTATTTCAAAGTACCCGAACATAATTTAATCATGGGTGTTTCTATTTACGCAGAATGAGCTCAAAGTATCATGAAGTCTAGCTGTGGTTTGCTTCTTCTTGGGTTTGACTATTTGAATTACTGAATCCCAAGCTCGACAAGATTGGCTACATCTTGAAGCGAGCTTCAATCAACACATACTTCAAGCCGCCAACGAAGATAAGTCAGTTTTTACCATCCGTTAAGTGCCAACTACCTTTACAAGATGCAGGGGTCTATAAAATAGATTGTGACTGCGGACTCTCATACATTGGTCAAACCAAGAGAAGCATAGGCACCCGCATAAAAGAACACATTGCTGATGTAAAACACAAACGTTGAAGTGTGCTGTGTGTGAACATGTGCAACAGGGGACCAACCACTACCTGAGATTTGACAAACCACAGATACTCGCTAAAGAACACCGATTCCTACCAAGGATGCTTCTCGAGGCTATTGAAATTAAAAAACATCCTAATTTCGATAGAGAAGATGGTTGGAATGTACCACCAGCTTGGGATCCAGTAATTCAAATAGTCAAACCCAAGAAGAAGCAAACCACAGCTAGACTTCATGATACTTTGAGCTCATTCTGCGTAAATAGAAACACCCATGATTAAATTATGTTCGGGTACTTTGAAATAACTACACTGGAACATTGAGGCAACTGCCATCTTAGTCTCCCCGTGACCATGGCTGCTGAAAAGCAACCGAAACGTCGGGGAAAGTGTAAACACAAATTTAAATAGTATAATAGTATAGTAATAGTATAAATAGTTTTAATAGTTTCAATAATTTAATTAGCTTAAAAATTAGTAAAGTTTAATAGTAATAGTAGTGTAACAGTTTTCAAAATTTTGTAATAAAGTGTCAAATAAACAACGCGATAAAATCCGTACATAGTAGTTTAATTTCAATACTATACGGATTCTTAAAGTTAAGAATAAAAATGAATTTGTGATCATCGGGCGCATTACACTAATTAGAGAAGCAATACATACATACATAGATTCACGCCTGTTTCCCAGAGGGGTAGGCAGAGCCTACGGATTATTATTAGAGGAGCAATATATTTAGTTAATAAACTTTATCTTATTTATTGAGTGATTATCAAAATGTTTTTTTGTCTTGTTTTACCTACCTTGACTTCAAAGGTCTCTAAGCCATAATGAAACTAGCAAGCCTTAAATTTGGCTGTCGATTGTGAAGCAAACGAAAATTTTATTCAATAAATACCACCGTAATGTTACGACACAATGGCTTTGGGGCAAATACAAACAAGGTTATATAAATAATTACGTGTTCGAGTACTGCATAATTCGTAAACATATTACAGCTGAATGTTAAAAACTGTAAAAGTAGGTTTACATGAAACCAACATGTAGTTGACGAATCTCGAACTCCTTATCTTAAAACGTTGAAAATGATTGCAAGGATTCTGAAGTGGTTTAAGTGGTGGCCATTGCCACTGCGCGTGGGATTGGTGTGGGCTCGACCACATGGGATTAAAAGTAAGCGCAGAAAGACACTCAGACTTGTAATAAATAGTCCAATGAAATTAATCTACTATACATACGGATTTAATCGCGTTATTTGACACTTTATTTAGAAACTATTATTACTATTACACTTTACTAATTATTAAGCTAATTAAATTATTTAAGCTAATAAAACTATTTATATTTATGTTTATGTCCATCCTACGTAAGCACTCATCTCGACCCCTTACGGAGCCAGTTGGCAGATTAAAACACAAAATCTTCACTCAAGTTTCACATAACACCTCATTCGCAAAACGACACTACTACGTGGCTAGTTCTAAACTTTATAACAATTTAAATAAAAAACTAAAAATACACTCTAAAACTAAATTTAAACTTAAACTTGCACTAAAGGATTTTCCTCTAGTGTGCCAGGGGCTCGCATGCGAGCCAGCAAAAAGCTCTTGTTTATATTTTACTACGTAGCTGACATCATAACAAATTGTGTAGTACCATTTTTTTGATTCTACGAGCTATGAGTGGGCCGGTAATCAACAATAACAAAATCTCAAGTGGCACACGGCGATAACGGGCGATAATGTAAACATCCAGCTGTCTCACAAGAGGTTAAAAAACTTACCTTCCGTGATACCGAGGAACTCCTGTTGGGGAATTAACAGTTGGATAATACACATACACAGTTATGTACAAAAATACTCTCACACACTCATATTTATTTATATATACACTCATACACATTCAAACATCCTTATAAACATCCACGCACACACATAAACACACAAGACACGACACAACAATTAATTATAAATCTCACACTTTATTAAGCAGACACTTGCAGATTTTGTATTCCTTCTATACAATCAAGAAAGATAGTTTTCTCCATCTTCCCTAACACTATTTTGTACTTAGTATTTTCTCACTATTTATGAGAATATCAATGATTGTAACCATTTGTGAGGCTTGTATAAATGTAACTATCAGAAGGTAGCACTGGCTTCTAAGATACAGGTCTATACCTAGTTTAGAAGTCAGGGTCTCCAGGTTATCATGTATTCCTTAAGCCCTAGTTTTGTACTTAGATTAAGTGTTTTTCTTATGAAGTTGTAAACTTATCTTATCTTATCTTATGTATGGCTGCTCAAGATACCTATGAGCATGGTAAAAGTTATGTTCCACCTCCTATATTACGATAAAGAACTATTTATAATGATTGGAATCACTTGGTATTCAACAATCAAGCTCAAATAAGACAGAATATTATGTACAGGATTGCTAATAATGTGAGCTTGGCCTAATATTTATGTATGTATCTATACTAATATTATAAAATTGAAGAGTTTGTTTGTTTGAACGCGCTAATCTCAGGAACTACTGGTCCGAATTGAAAATTCTTTTAGTGTTCAATAGCCTATTTATCGAGGAAGGTTATAGACTATATAACATCACGCTGTGACCCACGAGAGCGTCGCAGTATGTAATCATAAACGCGGGTGAAACCGCGGGCACATCTCGTAATTTCATATAAATAAAATTATTCTGTAGTATCTCTTCTGTATCATCTCTTAGATGGTGAATTATGTTACAAATACTTGAAATATAGAAACACTAGATTTTGCCCGCGGCTTCGCTCGCGTTAATTAAGATTTCTCCAATAAGTAAATTTCTATATCTCAGGAATATTACTTTTTCCTGAGTGAAAGGTATGATGTAGGTATGTATAGTCATGATGATTAATCGATTATTGAAGGCGTAAGAAACGAAGAAACCCACATTTTTTAACTAATATTTGTTAGGATACATCCTAATTTATCTTTATTAAATATTGGGCTTTGCTACAGCAAAGCCCAATATTTCCAAATAATATCCTGCAGACAAAATTTCGGCCACGACGGCCAGTATTAACGGACACTGGCCAACTACGCAGGAGATATTATAGTGCACAAGTGTGTGCGCAAACACAAGTGCACTCTCTCATGATCCGATGGGACGGTAATCCGACACGACCGGAGAGAGATCAGGCGCAGGATTAACGGCTTTATGTGCTTTCCGAGGCACGGGGGTGTCTGACACCGCCAACTTTCTAATTCCGGGTTCCTATTGAGATTTCTTAACTGAAAAACCCAATAACTTTTTGTTGGCCCGACCCGGGATTCGAACTCGAGACCTCATACACAGCAGTCGCATTCACTACCGCTGCGCCACGGAGGCAGTTCCTAATACCTGCTGCAGTTCGATTGGTCCCTGCAAAAGCAAGTCTCCTAGTAAATTTGTGTCGCCATTCAGTGCTAGGTAGCGTTTAAAGGGGACTAATGGTACCTATTATCCGTGCAAGACACGTAGTACGATTACCTCCGTTTAACAGTCTATTTGCATACTTGTTGATCCCAAAAAATAATTCAATTTGCCAATTTTTATCGCCTCATGTGGATAATGAGCTAGCAGATTCCCTGCAGTTAAATTGAAACACGACACATAAAATTTGGCAAGCCGCTGCCTCGTGTCATATCGATGACACGGACACAACGTTTTTGGCGGCTTAAAAATAAAAGGCAGACTGGTATTACAAGCCCGCTCAGTATTAGCATTATATATAAGACCTATATAGGCGGAGTAATGACTTTATTAATGACACAATTAAATAATTAACATCATATATACACAATTTATTTACAAGAAAATTTATATGTCATCTACATTATAACAGGATCCGAATGTCATTGATAGGACTCCATGTAAACTTAATCTTATTCTTCTCCCTAGCCTTTATTATTCCCAAGTCACTTGGGGTCGGCTTTCTAGTCTAACCAGATTTGACAGGATATCAATTTTTACACGGAGCGGCTGCCATCTGACCTCCGCAACCCGAAGGCTAACGATACCCTGAGGCTAGACCAGTGTCAGGATATTAGAGGTTACTGACTTCCCAATAACGACTGGTATAGATGTTCATGGCAGCTGGGACCGACGGCTTAACGTGCTCTCCGAGGCACGGAGCAGGTGATAATTATCAATCAATATGCACATAATTTCGAAAAGTCATAACTTCCGAAAGTCAGAGGTGCGCTACGTGGGTTCGACCCCGAGACTCTCTGCAATGCAGTCTGTTGGTCTCCCCACTGAGCTATCGCTGCCTACTATTAATATTTAATCTTTTTATTAATCCAATATAACCTCCAAATCTATTCTTGTATCTACACCTAAATAATAATAATAATAACTGATGTATAACCCCTCTGGGACAGTCGTTATCGCATCATGAGACTAACGCGATATCGCAGAGCACAGTACACTAGCTTTTAAACTACCAGCTTCGCCTTGTGATATAAACAAAAAATGTATCACCAGGTTAAATAAACGCGCACAAACCGCAGGGCAGCTTATGGCGAGCTGAATGTGAGTGGCGACACTGCGGTCCTGAATGCCTCAGAGAGTCGATTTAGGGCCTCGTCCCCAGCTTGCCGTTACCGGTTGGCTGGGGTGGAAATTCAAGAGCGCCCGTAGGACTCTCAACTCTAGTTTGCCTTGGTCGGCCGGTCAGAGGGGGGCCGCTAGAGCTATATGCATAGCCGCTCACACCGGTATTGCCCTCTGTTGCTGGCTTGTATGCTTATCGTGGCTATTCAGGGGACCCATCTAGTCAGTTAGCGAGTCACCGTCTGTCCATTCGATTGATGCTATTAGAGTATACAGGGCAGACGGCGTTTTATCATCCATAGTTACCAATATACCAATCCATCAAACACCCATACCCATAGCCCATATATTAGAATCCATACGTAGCAATAGTCCTACGCCTGCTGCGGCTAGTGCCGCTGTGGGTGTTCCATCCCTCCTTTGATTAAAACTCTCGAAGGGCCTCTTCACGTTGGACCCATGTCTCTGTGTAAGCCTCCCAAAGGACCGGGTATTTTCCTAACCTATTAGGAATATACCCGTGAAAGAGAAACAAATAATAATAATATTCTATCACATACAAACAACACCATCTAGCCCAAACTAAGCAGAGCTTGTGCTATGGGTACTAGACAATGGATAAACATACATATAATTATACTTTTTTTTGGAAATACTTACTAATTATACATAGAAACACCCAGATCAAGACAAACATGTTCATGAACAGAAATGTTTGACTTGTGCGGGAATCGAACCCGTGACCTCAGGCGTGGCAGTCGGTTATACTAACCACTACGCCATCGAGGCCGACTAAATCGTGAATCGAATAAACATTTCAGGATTTGTACAAAACTTACTAATAACAAAAAACTAAAATAAAAACCCAACTCTCGCGTATACATAACGTAGGTGCTATTGTCGGCGAATTACATAAAGATTGGTATTGTACTGCAATGCCGTTCTATTGTTTACATCAACACCTGTTCGGCCAGGTCATACAAAAGGCATAGCCAGGCGCCATTAGCACCAGTGCTTACACTGACCGTGGCAACGAACACATCAGCTCATGGAAGGAAATAGGTATTTGGATTTGAATTATATTAATGTTTCTTATAAATTAGCTTTAGTTATAAGTCATTTATTATATTAGAATGTTGAATTTTCATTTTGTAGTTTGAATTTTAAATAATTCTCTAATATGCAACGCTGTACGGATCTCGATTGTAGCAATTTTTTCTATCATAATTATTCAATTGTATTATAGCAGCGATAGCTCAGTGGGGAGACCAACAGATTGCAATGCAGAGGGTCTCGGGTTCGAACCCACGTCGCGCACCTCTGACTTTCGGAAGTTATATGACTTTTCGAAATTATGTGCGTATTGTATGACAATAATTATCGCCTGCTCCGCGCCTCGGAGAGCACGTTAAGCCATCGGCCCTGGCTGCCATGAACATCTAGGTATGGCAGTCGTTATTGGGAAGTTAGTGCCCTCTAATATCCTAACACTGGTGTCGCCTTAAGGTATCGTTAGCCTTCGGGTTGCGGAGGTCAGATGGCAGTCGCTCCGTGTAAAAACTGAAATCCAGTCAAATCCGGATAGACTAAAAAGCCGACCTCATGTGACTTGGGAATAAAAAAGGCTAGGGAGAAGAAGAAGAATTATTCAATTGTGAATGCATATTGAATTATTTTTGTTTAATTTATGCTTTGTGGTAGAAATATAAATTCTTAAAGTATGATCATATGTAGTTTGTAAGTAGCACCTATATGAATTGAACAGTGATTTAATTTATTGCAAATATGTTACCTCTATGTTAAAATTAATCTAGCTAAGCTGTTCTTTCGAAAGTTGTAGGTGTTTACACAAATTAATATGTTGTATATTGTTGCAGTTAACAATGACAACCCTGCTGCATATTATTCAGCTGCTCATCGGTGTATCCCTGACTTTGGCCAAAGAAGCTGAACTGCCCCCATGTCCAAGATATTTAGAGTTTATGCCACAAGATCTACCAATGCATTGTCGAATGCCAAGAAATGCTGACAATGACAATTTTGGAATGCCTGATATGTCCCAAGTTCAAACTTTACCACCTGACTTTCCTTATTTCCAAAGTCCGTCACCAGATAAACAACCGCCTCCTATCTCAATTCCGATGCCACCATTTCCAGGAATGCCTCCTGGAATGCCACCTGGCATGGCACCTGGGATGCCACCAGGTATGCAACAAGGCATGCCACCAGGTATGCAGTTACACATGCCGCCAGGTATGGGGCTTATGCCAGGAATGCCTGGTCCTATGCCGATGCCGATGCCAATACCAATGCCAGCACACAAGTTGCCTGTTATAGTTATGCCATTCTATTCTCCAGACCGCCGTTCTTACCTAAAACCACCTCACCGCCAAAAGCATCCGCGGAAACATCCTCATAAGAATAAGTCAAATCGTCACAAATCATCTGAAGACACAGACACATCAACAGACTCATCAGACGACGATTCCGACTCCGATGGATCTGATGATGCAGGGTGGTGGAAAGGTAAAGGGCATAAGAAAAAGAAGGGTCACAAAAAGTATGGAATATATAGACGATTTAATAGCCACCACAACATCAAGAAAACGAAGAAGAAAGGCGATTTGTTAACTCCAATAATCCAGTACGTGACAAAGGATGGTTATGTGATATTTGAAAAGGAGATATCTAGGAGTGAGGCAAGTGACTGGCTGGGCCCTAAAGAAGAAGCTAAGGTTAAAGAAGAAGAAGCTGCTGTAAAGAGTGATCTTGAAATTTTTGATAAACAGAATCCTAACGTAGAAGCGGAAGATGCAGCAATGGAAGAAACTCCAAAAACAAACGTCAAGGAGTATGGTAGTATGGAAGTGAATGAAATGAACGAATTAGCACAAACGGAAAAACCTCACAAGAAGCAGAGAAAGAAGAAAAATGACTTTATGACTCACAGCTGATCTACAAACGTAACCAGTTTAAATTAAATGTTTTTATACTTTCTATTTTTTTACAACGCAAATAAAATATTAAAATCTAACATTGTTTTTATTTTATATAAGTTTGCTATATATATGGTTTGTGGGGTGCCATACACTCTAATACTGGTACTACTTATTTGTATTTAAAATTATATTATTGAATCACTATCAGACAGTGTGATTCGAAAACATAATGAGTTACTCCTTAAATGGCGAAGTAAGAACCTATCTAACATAATATAACATTAGACTACAGCAAGCGGATGGCCTAGTGGTTTAAGTAGTCGTCTCGCCCCTGCCACAGCACTTATCTTATGTGGGGGCGAGTCAGTGCAGACCGGCGACACTTCGACCTGGTGGGATCTTTTGTGTCAACACTCTCCCAATAACGACTGCTATAGATGTTCATGGCAGCCGGGACCAACGGCTTAACGTGCTTTCCGAGGCACGGAGCAGGCGATAATTGTCAATTAATACGCACATAATTTCGAAAAGTCATATAACTTCCGAAAGTCAGAGGTGCGCGACGTTGGTTCGAACCCGAGACCCTCTGCATTGCAGTCTATTGGTCTCCCCACTGAGCTATCGCTGCTCTGCCACAGCACTTAGTGTTGTGGGTTCGATCCCCACATAGGACAATTTGTGTGATACAATAAATTTTTTTTCAAAAGCGGTCACGATGTACCACAAAATTGAAAAGTTTATTGAATTAGTGCGAGACAAGCGTACTGAACTCCAGATTTGTAGACCGCTCGCAGTGTGGGCAACTGTGAACGCTGAACGCAGAACTTGACCGCAGAACGCAGACCGCCGGGTGACGTGTTCGGCGCCTTAAAGTTCGAAATACCGCACATCGTAGCGCATTGTGGATATCGCGTAAAAACCTTTGCTATTTCGACAACAATTTCGCATTGTCACAATGACATAGATATATATCATCTCAGTACATGATTATATATTTAGCTTATTATCATGTACTAGGTACTATATATATATATTTATAATTTACTAGCTTTTGCGCGCGGCTCCGCCCGCGTGGTACCTACATCAATAAAAAGTAGCCCATGTCCTTCCCCAGGTTTTAAACTATATCTGTACCAAATTTCATATAAATCGGTTGAGTGGTTTACCCGTGAAAAGGTAACAGACAGACAGACAGACAGACAGTTACTTTCAAATTTATAATATTATAGTAAGGAGGAATTTATTTTACATTAAATAGAACGACTTGCACCAACATAACAGTATTTAATCACATTCTTCTCCCTAGGCTTTATTAATTCCAAGTCCTTTCTAGTCTAAACGGATTTTGACTGGATATCAGTTTTTACATGGAGCGACTGCCATCTGACCTCCGCAACCCGAAGGCTAACGATACCCTAAGGCTAGACCAGTGTCAGGATATTAGAGGGCACTGACTTCCCAATAACGACTGCCATAGATGTTCATGATAGCCGGAACCGACGGCTTAACGTGCTCTCCGAGGCACGGAGCAGGTGATAATTGTCAATCAATACGCACATAATTTCGAAAAGTCATATAACTTCCGAAAGTCCTAGGTGCGCGACGTGGGTTCGAACCCGAGACCCTCTGCATTGCAGTCTTTTGGTCTCCCCACTGAGCTATCGCTGCTACCATAAATTTAAAACATAGCATTCATGCGTTCTCACAAAACCTCATACATTCTGATAACTCTTCTTCCATTCATCAATCAAAATATCAACTTCTGGGTTTAAGTCCAATAGAGCGTTAAGCTGCTTTAGTGACTGAGGTATGGTTGAGTTAAAGTGTGCATCGGTACGGCACGCTGGAACCACCCAAGTCCATGCTTCACTGCTGGTTTTTAGCGTAAAAAGCTATTTTAATTTACAAAATATCTTTAAATCTATATCCTTATCTATATCCTTATCCTTACTAATATTATAAATGTGAATCTGAGTTTGTTTGTTTGTTACGCTTTCACACCTTAACTACTCTACAGATTATCATGAAATTGTTTATACACGTTGTCAAGGGTGCAAAGAAGAACTAAGGGGTTTCATTAAAAAAAAACACTGTTTTCAACATAACCCACATTTTCGAGAGTGTAGCCGCGCGCGGAATCTAGTTGATAATAATTTGATACGCTTTCAAAAATGTTGCTGATATTGGAATAGATCAGAGTTTGTGGATGTGTCTTCTTTCATGCCCCAACTGAGTAACGGATTGATGTGCTTTGGCATGCTAGACAAGTAATGTATCACTAGTAGTAGTGTTATGTTATGGGTTCGATAGTGACACAGGCGTTGCAAATATGCACGGACGTATGTATATTTCTTACGGACTGAAGCGAAGATGGTACATATAGCTATAGTTAGAAAATATACAAAATATTTCAGTATGTGACGGGTCTATGTTTCTGCGTAACAATCAAAATAGAACTCTCTTCGCTGATACATCCTAACTTCCTAATCCAAAATAGTAGTATTATAAAAGCGAAAGTTTGTTTGTTTGTTACCTTTTCACGCCTAAACCACAGAACCGATCATTATGAAATTTTGCATATACATTGTCAGGTGTACAGAAACGGACATAGGCTACCTTTCATCCCAAAAAACAATACTGTTCCCGAGGAAAACAACAATAACGTTAAATTAACGCGAGCGAAGCCGCGGGCAAAAGCTAGTTATTTAATAAATTTTTACTGCTTAAATTTATTTTATAATTTTCTATCTACTTAACTGTGTTAGTATAGTAGTGAAAAAAGAATCATCAAAATCGGTTCACCCAGTCGAAAGTAACGAGGTAACAAACATAAAAAAAAAAATGCAGACGTATTGAGTACCTCCTCCTTTTTTTGAAGTCGGTCAAAAAGGCTGTGTAACTTAAGCTAAATTCTTACGAAAGTTTTATTTTTCATAGCCGATGAGTTTAATTTTGACCATAATCTTACCTAAAGTACATTGACGACGCGACGTGATCAACCATAAAACATGCTTTTCAAAAAGGTCCCTGTTCAATCGTTACCTTATGACACTCAGATAAGGAAATACGTTTGTTTTCAGGAAGGCCCGTGAATCAAATATATTATTTTTATAAAAATACTTACGTTATTGCTTCATCTAGACATTTTACGCAAATGTACAAAAACAACTTCAATTTTTACAACTACCGCAAATATAAAATTCTAAGAAAATCAATTTAATACTTCAAACGTTCATATTATAGGATTTTTATTACTGTACCTGTATTTTATATAACACCGTTAAATATAACTATAAAAAAGTTGCCAAATTGTAAGACCTGAGCGCTTGTATTTGCATAACAATGTTTTACTTCTATAAAGTATTTCGTAAAACGACATTAGACGTTTTACGATATACTTTATAGAAGATCCTTAGCTTAACTTAGTACAGGTTACCTTGCCAATCATTTAGTGAATCGACCACTTTTTATTTTTTATATTGGATATAATAATGATTCTTGTAAGTAAGCATGTACCAAAATCTAATTAATGCTATTTGGTGTCGTTATTCTCTCAAACGCCCATGACTCCCACGGTGGAGTCGTGGACGTTGAGTTCGTTGCGCGTCCGTGACCCCTACGGGGTAGTCAAGAAAATCTTTGGTATTTTTTTCGCGACCAATCACAATGAGGTTTCTTGACTCCCCCGTAGGGGTCAGGACGCGCAACGGAAGCATTTTTTTTATGCATTGAACATTCCAAAGGGAAATTGATGATGCGTGAATTATCGGATTACTTCGCACAAATTCGCATTGGTGTACCATGAGAGTAGGGTTACCAACCGTACTATAATATATAGTATTTTACTATATTTCGGGTCTGCGTACTATATACTGTTGAAGAAATATATAGTATCCTAAAATACTATATTTCAACAACGAAAAACAACAAACCAAAACCATCATTTAAAAAAATTATCGACTCTCCGTTACTACTGATGCGAAAGCATATATCTGTACATAATCCGTTGCGAACCTGTCCGTGATGTCAAATTAACAAGGTCGAACATATTAAAAAAAAACCGTAGATAACAAATAAATGTTTTCCATAAAATACTATATTTTTATAAATGTACTATATTTTGTTATAGCTTATTTTAAAAATACTATATTTCGTCGAAAATATGTTGGCAACCCCACATGAGAGGGAAGCTACCAGTATACAGCAGGCTAAGTCACGCGATGGATCGTCATACAAGCAACAAAATTATCGCATATAGCCCTTTTCTCATCTATGCTGTAACTTCTTGCGTGGTCTGACTCGCGGCCATTGTGATTTGTGATACGTCGAATGCGTCGTCGGTATCATAGACGGCCTTCAAGGTACACGGTGTATAGGTGCGATCTCGTGCGCTGTAAACCGTAAAATTACGCACCATGAGTAGAGCCATGTTGCGTCGGTATGAGGCCTTACGCACCATAGGTAAAAGCTGAAGGTTTTTTTTATACCTCTAAGGTGGCAAACAAGCATACGACCCACCTGATGGTAAGTGGTTACCGTAGCCTATGGACGCCTGCAACACCAGAGGTATCACTTGCGTGTTGCTGACCCTTTAGGAGAAAAAGGAAGTGGGAAGGAGAAGGAGCGAGAAGGGGAGAAGAGGATGATTGGGCCTCCGACACTCTCACTCACCGAACGAAACACAATAGTAGGAATACTGGTATTTCACGTCGATGTTCTGTGAGAGGGTAGTCCTTCCCCAGTCGAGCCGGCCCATTCATGCTGAAATCAGCGAGGCTCTACTACCTACCTTTGGCCAAGTTCTGCTGCATGTCAGCGACGGTTTTCTCTTAATAATATGATTTTCAAAATCATAAGCCGTAATGGAAATCAAATAGACATTGTAACAATGTTTACATCCCGAGTTAAATAATAAGTACATTCAAGCTGAATTTATTGTTATCGCGCAATATATGGGTTTAGTATGTAAATATAAAATAGCTGGATATAACGTGTAATATAATATAATGTGTCTCTAAGAGAGAGGCAGATATTAGTTACATCGTAAATTGTAACAATAAATATAAATAATAAGATTTTGGATTACAGGTTGCAGTAGAAAATTGGCTCATGTTGATATTAGTACATTTTGGAATGGCAAAGCCTCAATTTCCAATGCCATATCCCATGCCGTTCTCGGGCATGGTGCAAATGGTACCAGGGCCACCACAGCCTGTACCAGTACCTGTACCGATGCCAATGCCATTTGGTGTACCAATACCAGTTCAAGAGACCACTGAAGAAACCACTTCTACTACATGTAAACCACACGAAGCAGAGAAAGAAGAACAACCAGTAATCAAAATATATATTCCTTGGCCGCCATTTCCATGGCCCAACATGCCACTCCCATTTCCTAATATTTCTATTCCAGCATTAGAAAACCAAAATTTTACTTTGAATTTGCCACCGCAGATGCCTTATCATATGATACCTCCAGCATTTCCAATGCCTATGCCTATGCCAGCGCCACCACCGCTTGTGATGATACCTATTCCACCAATGATAGGTTTTAAACGTCGTCGCCATCCAACAAAAAAGGATTCCTCCAACAGCGATAGCTCATCGTCAAGCAGTGATGATAGCGACGAGTCTGATTCATCATCATCTGACAGAAAAAGTCGTAAAAAGAATCGAAGAGGCAAAAATAAGAAGAATTACGGGATTTATAGAAGCCACCGCCGACTATTGGCACACGACAGCAGTAAAGAGGAAATCAAGCCAATACTTACATACGAGTCCCAAAATGGGGATATTAAGTTACAAAAACGATTGAGTATGAGAGAAGCATCATTACTGATCGCAAATACTCGCAAATCTCTGAAGAACGTTCATGTTATGGCTAATAACGGTTTGATCAATAAACAGAAAGTATCGACCCTTAATGATGATGATATAGCGCCGAAAAATTACAGAAGAGCACAGGTGGTATGGAAAAACACATCTTTGGATACTATAGGAAAAGGTCATAAGGAGCTGCTTTTCAAAGTGCCACATAACAAGACGATCAGTAACTTAACAGTGTCTTTCAACATTAATAGGTAGTTGTGCTCAATCTATTTCATAATTTTTCTATTAAATTTGTTGTACAATAAAGGAGTCAAATTTCTTTGATTTTATTTTATTATTTAATGTACATATAGGTATATCTAAGCTCGACTATATTTTTCTTTGTATACATTTTTGACTAGCTGTTCCCCGTTATTTCATCCACTTTTACGTCTTCTGCACCGCTCCCGTGTCTTGTTACGTGATGTTAATGACGAACCGTACCGCACTATATTGAATAAATAAATAATCAGGTCTCAGAGGTCTGTAAGTACTTTAAGCATCTTAAGGCGTCACTATAAAATGTATAATAAAAATTAATAAAAAATTGTTAATTTTCATAATTTTATTAAAGTTCATATAAAATTAACTAAATGTATAAAAGATATTGATCACAAATTACGCTATGTTATAGGAAACAGGCAGATTACTCCTAATGTGGTCATACACAGGTGCGAATGTAATTAATTCTTTCCTGCGGTTATTTACAGTATTCTGATACATTTCTTCTTTATTTCTTTTTTCTTTACCGCCATCCATCACAATTTAGATTTTCTCTTTTTACTGTGATCAGAAGCCTTGTGCACGCGTTGCGTGGATTCATTTTCACCAATCAACATGGAAGCATCATGCTTGTTCAATCGCCTTTTATACTTCACTTCTCCATCGTCAGATAGATAATTAAGTTCAGGTTTAGCAAATTCACTATCATTGTGATCAAGATCCACATCTTTGTGACCTATGTGTGATCTTCGGTAAATGTCATATTGTAAATGTCCCTTTTTCTGACTGCCTTCCGATTCAGAACTAAGAGAATCAGAACCTTCTTCGCTACTTGAGGAGTCCTCTTTTTTGTGACAATCTCGGTGACGCGAACGTTTATCCTTTTTCTTACGAGGTTTAACCATTTGGGGTGCAAATGGTACAAGAACAACATTTGAGTCAGGGATCGGGACAGACATACCAGGTATGGCAGGAGGGATAGGAAGAGGCATGGGGTAGGCTGGACCAGGGAGAGGTATTGGTGGGATTGGCGGCAGAGGGACAGGTGCATTCTTACCGTTCCTACATCTACATTTGATGTGGCATGATGAACAATAAGAGAAGAACGATGGTGTGCATGGATTGCATGAACATGGAGGACATGGTGGACAGCCCGGGTGACGCTGGTTTCTTTTGCAAAACGGAGGGATAATGCCTGGAATGGCAAATTGAACTGGCAGTGGTTGGGGCATTGGCATGGGCATAGGCATTGGTTGGGGCATTGGCATGGGCATAGGCATTGGTTGGGGCATGCGTTGGGGTAGTGGCATCGGCATCGGCATATGTCCAGGCAAGGGCATTGGTATATGCCCAGGCATGGGCATTGGCTTGTGCCCAGGCATCGGCATATGCATGGGTGGTGGCATATGCATAGGGGGATGCATAGGTATAGGCATTGGCATCGGCATTGGCATCGGCATTGGCATCGGCATCGGCATTGGAATAGCTATAGCGTAGTCATTATTTGATCCAGGCGGTATGTTCTCGGGCCATGGGTTTGTAGAATTTGGTGTGTTAGGAGCGTATGGCATGTTTGGTGATGGTACATCTGAAGGATTGTTTGGAGGGGATGGGCATTCAGTAGTTGTCGTGGTGGTAGTGGTGGTGGTTGTTGTGGTTGTCGTAGTAAGTCTTTTTCGGTTCCCCTCAGCATTTTTATCTGGCACTAATGCTATGCCTATTGCCATTGGCATCGGCATAGGTACTGAGACTGGCACTGGCACTTGCATCGGAGGTGGTGGTGGTGGTAATACCGGCACCATGACAGGAGGAGGTGGCGGCATCATTTGAAACATCGGTGGCAACGGTGCCATCGGAAATGACATTGGGAACTGAGGATTTGCCATAGCTAACGTCACATATACCACAATAAGCCATTTTTGTGGTAGATCCTGAAACAAATAAATAATTTTATTAGAGAGTTAGCTTGTATCGGAATTTCCTTATTATATTGCTTTAAAGATAATTTATTCTTAAAAGAATTTTACAATTCACTTATTTAAGAATATTACATAAAAAATATAAGTTTACAATCAGAGTGTGCTAAAACAAAACAAATTGTGGGTGAATAAATAAATTTTACACTTCACAGTCGGTAGGTACCATCATAACAAGACACGAGTATAACGTTCCCGAATATACAAGGCGCTACAGTTACTAGACGTGACAGCAGCGATAGCTCAGTGGAGAGACTAACAGACTGCAGTGCAGAGGGTCTCGGGTTCGAACCCACGTTTGATCATCATCCTTTCAAGGTATGTTCCGATAGATGGACAGATTATATACAATATTGATATTATAAGACATGTCATGGCTTTAATAAGTACTGTTGTACGTAGTAGTAATTAATTCTATAATCCTAATCCTAACTAATATTATAAAAGCGAAAATGAGTTTGTGTGTTTGTTACCTTTTCACGCCTAAACCACCGAACCGATCATCCTGAAATTTTGCATATACGTTGACAGGTGTACAGTAACGAACATAGGCTGCCTTTCATCCCGAAAAAAATTACTGTTCCCGAGGAAAACAACAAAAACGTTCATATGCTAATAGATGGCGCCACATTTCTTTCGAATCATGATTGAATTATATTATTACAAGCAGAGTACAACCCGAATTGATTTTCAAATTCTAAATTAACGCGAGCGAAGCCGCGGGCATAAGCAAGTATATTATGTTTATAAGGCATTACCAATTAATGGCAACCTTAACAATACACCAAATTCATAATCTCAATTATTGTGACAATCCCTTACTAAAATGGTATTTATGTAATCTTAAAAAGAAAGTAAATATTATATAGAAAATCAAAATAACTTACTGAAATCATTCCTGCACCGATACATATGTATAAGGTCGATTAAATGGAGGCAGTGAACACTTTTATACATTTCATCGATATGTTGTATAACAGTGCATTGTGACATAACATAAGGCGAAATGTTTAGCCCTCATATTTCGTAACGTTTAATGCCGACATTATGGTAAGGTACAGTAAAAAGAATTGGTTTCTCTCCTTAGAAATTTTAATTTTAGTCAGCTGCGATGATTTTCGTATAAGTGACAAGCAACAGAATAATAATATAATAATAATATAATATTCTATCACATACACACAACACCATCTAGCCCAAACTAAGCAGAGCTTGTACTATGGGTACTAGACAATGGATAAACATACATATATACTTTTTTTTTTTTGTTAATTCATACATATTATACATAGAAACACCCAGACCAAGACAAACATCCATGTTCATGCACACAAATGTTTGACTTGTGCCGGAATCGAACCCGCAACCTCAAGCGTGGCAGTCGGTTACACTAACCACAACGCCAACGAGGCCGACATATAATAATAATAATAATAAAATACGAGAATAGATAGATTACCTACTCAAAAGTCCTATCAATAAATTAAGACAAGTGTAGCAAGTTAAGAAACAGGTAAAAAATGCTTTGGGTTCTAAGGAGTCCTTATTAAAAGGAGATACAAACTGGCATTATATCATGTTATGTAAGCATGTTAAGTAGAACAAGTTATGTGAAGTATTCGTAACAATAGAACCATTATTTCTGAATAATGCACAACAACAAATTATGTAACTGCTTCTATTCCACTCCTTTTATACGAGTCTTTAAGGTTAGTTAACGCTTTTGGTAGGAACTACTAAGCTATATAGTCTGTCCAGACGACAACATACAGAAAAAGCTTGAATATAGAGAATAATACAATCCGGAAACAATTTAATAAAATTAACTATTTATTTATAAATATACATTTATTATTTATCGTCATGGAGATATTGTATGTGATAATACATCTTGCAATAATATCAAAAGGATTCAGTTTAAATTTTGGTAGCCTCATACAAACGTTACCACCAGAATTTCCTGAAGATTTTAGACGAAAGATACTGGATATGTACTCGAAACATCCTGAAGTCTTTGGAGATACACCATCAAAAGGCAAATCTCACGTCAAATCTACGAAAATGAACTGGATACACGACATACCAAACGCTCTTAGAATGGACGATACAGTTCCTGAAGAACCAGTTACTCTTCAAACAACAATTGCAGCGTTCAGTACACCTGATGTACTGCCTAATGCTGTAACAATGCCACCAATACAGATACCACCGATGCCAATACCAATTCCAGTACCATATCCGATGTATCCACAGATGCCAATAGTGCTGCCAATGAGAACGTACTTCGAACCGGTAATTCACCATCATCCTCCGCTACACCAAATTAGGCAGATCTTCAAAGAAGATGAGGATATGTGGGCGAAAAATAAAGCAATAAAGAAGGAAAAAATACAAAAACGACATTCAGGCGGGCGGTCAGACAGTGATAGTTCTGATACGGATAGCGATGACTACAATCGGTTTGATCATTGGCAATATTATGATGACTTTCTACATATTAAGGGTTAGTTCTTTGAGCTGGATGTACATATATTTTTTATGATAATATCATGTATATTTTTAATTTTATACTCAAATATTTTTTGCTCGCATCTGCGCTCACGTAAATGTAGATTATGCCAATTTCTATCCCTCGGGAACAGTGCTTTTTCTGGTTGAAAGGTACCCTATGTCCTATTCTGTACCTGTGGTTTATAATTAATATTAGAAGCGTTTAATTAATTATGCACATAACATATCAATAAGATAATAGCCTAAGTTTAGGTTGATAACGTATTACTCAAAAATAACGCCGCCAACTAAATTTCCTTAAAGATTTTTACCAAGATGTATTCAGGAAAAGGATATCAAGCTGGCCATAAAACAAGTGTGGTGAAGAAACGATAACTTATATGGAAGATAAGCTCTAGAACCATGACTGATATAATCCACCGCTTTCCCACAAGATGAACAGAAGACCTCAGTAATACCTTACTATTAATATCTTTAAGGGCTCTGGAATACCTTCCAGAGCCCTTAAATGAAGTAACAAAATATCGTGACTTAGAAACCACCTACATAAAAAGAACAATAACAACCATTAAGCTTGGTCCCAAATTATAATTTGTGCTCTACAGTGTTTTGTAGTAAGTGTCTTACAGCTGAAACGAAGGTTTAGGGCCCGACTTTGATAGTGTTATCTTACCTCCTACAAGGAATTGTAGGTCGTCAGTCCTACACGTGACTTCTAACACGTCGCTGACGATGTTCGCTTTAATCACACTAATTATGTTTTTTATTATTTTGATTAACCTTATGACGTTTTTTGTTGTCTTTGTAACAAGTAATGAATGGAAAACAAATATTTTCAAGGTAAAGGATCTATCACAAAAAATATTAATAGTAAGTACTAATGTATTTTTTATTTTTTTATTGTATTCTAATAAGGTATCATTTTAAGCAGTTTAAAATAATAAAAAGATATTAGTTCGGTTACTAATGGCTGTTAAACAATTATTAAAGTAGATACAGTACTCGTATATGTAGTAAATAGTAGATTTGAATACGTATTTAGAAGTATATAGCGAGTAACGGGAAGGTGTATGTATATCTAAAAAATAACTCACAGTAGTAGAGCCTCGCTGACTTCAGCATGAATGGGCCGGCTCGACCGGGGAACGACTACCCTCTCACAGAACATCGACGTGAAATACCAGTATTCCTACTGTTGTGTGTCGTTCGGTGAGTGACAGTGCCGGAGGCCCTATAACCCCCTTGCCCCCTTCCCGCTCCTTCTCCTTCCCACTTCCTTTCCTAAGGGGTCTGCAACGCGCAAGTGATGCCTCTGGTGTTGCAGGCGTCTATAGGCTACGGTAACCACTTACCACCAGGTGGTGGAGCAGCGATAGCTCAGTGGGGAGACCAACAGACTGCAATGCAGAGGGTCTCGGGTTCGAACCCACGTCGCGCACCTCTAACTTTCAGAAGTTATATGACTTTTCGAAATTATGTGCGTATTGATTGACAATTATCGCCTGCTCCGTGCCTCGGAAAGCACGTTAAGCCGTTGGTCCCGGCTGCCATGAACATCTATGGCAGTCGTTATTGGGAGAGTGTCGACACAAAAGATCCCGCTGGGTCGAAGTGTCACCGGTCTGCACTGACTGGCCCCCGCATAAGATAAGATAAGATACCACCAGGTGGACCGTAAGCTTGTTTGGCACCTTAGTTGTATAAAAAAAGAAAAAAATATATGCAACATGTCATAATTATACAATATAATTATGTTGATCGGTATGTCCACGAAATATTAGCAATTTAGTAACAAGCATATTTACTCATACAACATTAATTATTATACTGATCTTCATTTATTGTTTTTAGATAAAAAATAAGAATAACTTATATGTGGTATGAGTGCATCGATGGCGTAGTCGCCGCTGCCACTGCGCCGAGTGTTGTGGGTTCGAATCCCACACGGAACATAAATTTGTGTGATCCACAAATGGTTGTTTTTTGTGTCCGTTATTTATATGTTCCTAAAGTCCACCGCAACATAGGAATTATACATAGTAGGTACAGGAGGTTTCTTACAAAAAAGAAAAATGAATTCTTTGCTATTGTATGCCGGCGACGATATTCAGCGTGCGTCGAAAATTAGTTGAATACAAATTGATTTTGTGTAAATTGTGCGTCACACGGGCTGCATGTGATGTCATATTTGTTATTAATTAATATGATGAGAATGTTGTTTCTGGCTATGTATGTTTTTGTTGTTTTGTATTCAGAATAAGCAGTGTGTTCACCTCTATGGCGACAATGCAGATCGGCGTAGTATTATACTCTTAAGTCATTCAAGTGTTTTAAACTTTATGTATTATTTAGTTGGCCAATTACCATAATCATTTAGCAGTTTAGCAATAACAGTTTAGCTTAACTAGATTTTGCCCGCGGTTTCTCTCGTATTTATCTAGATTATTTCAATAAATAAATTTCTCGCGGTAAAAGTCCTTTTTTTATGAATGAAAGGTACCCTTTGTTGTTATGTGTATCCCTGACAACGTTCATGAGAAATTTCATTGTGATCGGTTGAATAGTTAGGCCGTGAAGACGTAACAAAAAATACTCAAATTCACATTTATAATATTAATTGTTAATCTATATTTTGTCAATTCTATCCTTCAGGAACAGTCTGATTTTCTGAATGAAACCCGACGTCCTTTCCTGTACCCCTGACAAAGTGTAAGCGAAATTTCACGACGATCGGTCGAGTAGTTAAGGCGTAACAAACAAATAAACAAACTCACATTCGCTATTATAATATTATTAAGGATTACGTTCAAACAAGGCAATTTAACAAAAACGTGTTTAAACAGTGCCTTCTAACAATTTAAGTAATTATAATTAACAATATAAAGATCATGACAAGCATGGTTATCGCGGTTATATCATTTCCTTTAAATGTACTCTAATAGTCCCCTATTATATTCATTACTAGATGTTCCCGCGGTTTCACCCGCGTTTATAGTTACTGCGCCGCCCCCGTGGGTCGTAGCGTGATGTTATATAGCCTATAGCCTTCCTCGATAAATAGGCTATCCAACACTAAAATAATTTTTCAAATCGAACCAGTAGTTATCACACAGAATAAACCAGGAGAAACATCGTTTGTACTATATCTGTAATGGGTAATTATTTTGCTGCAATGTTATTTTAAAACTGCGATATCTCCTAACATATTCATTGAAATCGAATGATGTAAAGGGCAATTTCGTTTTAAATTAAATACTTGTGATGAATAACGTATTTATTTGGATAAGGATTAATATCATGTTTATAATAATACCTTCGCAAATAATGCATATTAAATACTTGTGATGAATAATGTATTTATTTGGATACGGATTAATATCATGTTTATAAAAATACCTTCACAAATAATGCATTATTTTAGAACAAATTTGGTTAGCATAAAAATGGTTATAGTGAGCCAACCTTAAAAGATAGACATATGCTGTCACGGACTATTTTAGAACTTTTTAAGGGGAACAATTCTCTCATACATGATTTTTGCGAAACTTTAACTGTTTACGCTGCGCACGCAGCGCAAGCTCTCAAAAGGAAAAAAATCCCTCCGATTTTGAAACATTCTTCATTGGTGCTCCGCTCCTATTGAACTTAGCGTGATGATATATAGCCTATAGCCTTCCTCGATAAATGGGCTATCTAACATTGAAAGAATTTTTCAAATCGGACCAGTAGTTCCTGAGATTAGCGCGTTCAAGCAAACAAACAAACAAACAAACTCTTCAGCTTTATAATATTAGTATAGATATACTTAAGTGTAATTATAACTAGGACGAGAGGTATATAATGATATGCTTGGAATTGTCTAGGCATTAAGTCACGGGTTAAGGTCATGTTATAACGTTAATTACTTGTTAAATAACCTAAGCTGTAAAATAGTTATTTACTAGACAGAACTATAGGATCAAGGTCCAAGGTACAAAATATGTACTTTGGGATACGTAAATGAAGAAGTCCGATCGAGGTTTACGAACATTTATTAGTGGATACAATACCTACTACACGGCGTTACATGCTTCGTAAACCTACAATATAATTATATTCTATCACAATTATTTACTGACACAAAGAGTATGTACCTACTGTGTATGTAAATAGATGCAACATAGATTAATAAATATCCAGGAGCTGTATAATGTAACTACGGCTCACTGACAAAGATAAATCTAGTCTATGAATATTGTGGCAGGTGAAATGGTGGCATAGTATGTCGAGGTCGCGACTTCTAGTCCTGGTTCATGGTTGTCTTGTATCATTTATAATTTACATTCTTGTTTAACTAGATGGTCTAAGAATCCTTATTTTAATGGTTATACTATTAAGATGCAATTATATACACACCGCCTGACGGGGATACGTTGTTACCGGAGACCAGACTGTGCTACACGAGGGGCCGCATTACCTCGTAGGTCTTGCTTGTTTCTTTATCCAAGGATATAGAGACAGACAATGGTGCCAATTCTGTTGTCACAAAATTCTCTAAACTTAACTAAAAATCACAAAAATTTTTTTTAGTCCTGTCACTTTTAACGATTTCAGAATACGAAATGTCATTTGAGAGGACTAAACTAAATTTTAGTGATTTTTAGTTAAGCTTAGAGAATTTTGTGACAACAGAATTGGCACCATTGACCAACTGACAGAAGCTCAACAACGACAGAGCATGATCTGTCGAAATGTATGTATTACACGTCTGCCTAACATTCCTGTTTATTTTTTTAAAGATACCTCCGCTACCTGTCGCTGCCCGCCAAATCTTGATGTTCTTTGTGTTCGTTGTTTGAATGTTTGTAAAATCCCCCGCGATACAGGAAAAAGACCTAGTGACGAAGTTGCCTTTACAAAAAATACATGAAATCTAACGTTTATCTATATATTAAAACATCATCATTATCATAATCAGGCTATGATGAAGATATATTAATACGTGAAGCGAAAACTTTGTACCCCTTTTTACGAAAATTGCGCGGAAGGAGGAGAATGAAATTTTGCACAGTTAAAGTTTATATGGAGAACAGTGCCGGATTAAGCAAGCGCGGGGCCCGTAGCAAATTCTTTCGAGTAAGAGTGCTTGCATACGTCAGACTTTTTGTAGAGCTGATTATTGGGCCGACTGAAATCCTACACATTTATACGAGCGACTTTTTGTGGAACTTGTGCGTTTAGCGTATGAAATTCGGTGTTTTATTTACGCCAAGGAAATAGTCGGTTACCGATTGTCTGACGTGGATTCTCTTAGTAGGAAAAGTAGTAACATTTCACGTTTTTGTAACATCAAGTAAATTCAATATACCACATCTTAAGTAATAAGTTTCACTCAAAATATTACGCTTAGGCAGAGATGAGTCGGTTTAAATATACGAGGCCCCATTTCGCGCGGGGCCCGTAGCAATTGCTACTCTTGGTACGTGGTTAATCCGGCACTGATGGAGAAGGAGGGAATGGAGAAGAAGGAGAATCCTATTATTTTTATAAAATATGCATTAGAAATACATTAAATTAATGAAAAAACAATACACGCACACAACCATGCATTTTACGCACGCAGTCGATTCGCGTTCGTAGTATTTCGGCATTGTTCGTCTGACGTCGTACAATTCTTTGTAACTATGGTTACTTATACCTTATTTATATGTAATAAAGAAAAACAGAAAACAAAGTAGCAAGCTTAGGCATTTTGGTCGCATTTTGACCACTAGGCGACCGCTAGTGTTTTTAATTTCATGAACGGTAAACGAGTCTATGTACGAAATGTACTGCGTTAAACTTTGCCAACAATTTCATAAAGTTTGTTTTTGTTTTGCTCGTCGAAATGACCACACTCCAGCTGATGGTAAGCAGTCGTGTGGTCTAAGAGCAGTGGTCTCCACACCGTCCTCATAGCAGCCGAGGCGATGTTGAGATCTCTACCTTGACGGCCTGAGAAGGTGCTTTTTCACGCCCCGCTTAAAGGACCCAGGATTGAAGAAAGAAGGAAACACGTGCCTTGGCAGAGAATTCCATGCCTTGGTCGTTCGGCAGAGGTATGAGGACCCAAACTTGTTGGTAGGCGCTCTAATCGACTCTACCGTGTAAGGATGGCATCTGAGCCCAGCACGCGTTGTTCTGGATAGGAAAGGGGAGGGCGGGATAAGGTGGAATAACTCTTCAGAGCACTAATAATATACATATACATATTGAGGATTAAGGCTTATAAAATATCTTATAGTCGATAGATAGATAGATCTATCTAGTTTATAGTCAATAGCTAGTAAAGTTGTGTTACGCTTAAAACGAATATCTTGTTCAATTAAATTCGTGAACTGGTTAACAAGTTTACCTAGTCGACTTTAGACGATCAACGTTTAACCCTTGATTTATTTCGGTGATTTACTATCAGTGGGATCGAACCCACAGGACTCGGTGTAGCGGCGAAGGCTAGGCGACTGAAATGTTATATACCCCTCCGCCTCCTCCCTCGAACCATGTGAATATGTATATGTATTCTTAAAATCATTTCCGAGTTACAAGAAAGAACGCCCAGGCTCCGTACAATTACTTGCAGGTTATGGAGCCCATCAACCTCAACCAAGTTTGTGTTCAATTATTTGTGGGTAGATAGCAGTGTTTAAAGAAGAACAAAGGGCATACAACTATTCAAAATAAAACACATGTTCATAATAATATTTAAAGCTTTAATCTTATTATAACTATTTACCTAAATACACACCTTTATAAATTACTAGCTTTTGCCCGCGGCTTCGCTCGCGTTAATTTAGAATTTGACAATCAATTCGGGTTGTACTCTTCTTGTAATACTTAATACAATAATTCAATCATGATTCGAAAGACACGTGGTGCCATCTATTATCAGAAGAACGTTATTATTGTTTTCCTCGGAAACAGTAATTTCGGGATGAAAGGTAGCCTATGTCTGTTTCTGTAAACCTGTCAACGTATATGCAAAATTTCAGGATGATCGGTTCAGTGGTTTAGGCGTGAAAAGGTAACAAACAAACAAACTCATTTTCGCTTTTATAATATTAGTTAGGATAACAATTTGTACACAAAATATATTTTAATAAAATCACTGTATCAAAATATTTTCTTTCTATTCAGAATCACATATTAATAACTAATAATAATAATTAAATAACTAATACTAGGGATTTTATTGAACTGGGGCAATCAAGCAACTAACATAAATGTAAATTCAGTAAATGTAACAAACTCACTAACCCGTTTGACGTTCATAAGTGTTACTTTGTGACCTAAGTGAATAAATGATATTTGACTTTGACTTGAAGCTCGATGCTTGAAGCACATTCAGAAAGCAAGTAAACAACCTAATACGTAATGGCTGTTGTACAAGGTAGGTAACATGCGCGAGCCATCTACCATGCAAGTTGCTGGCATGATGAATTCGTGGATGTAATCCGCATTGGGACCTCACTAACTTACACGCATCGTTACGTTGTGTGCTTTGAACTCAAATCAGGCCTACTAGTACCCTGGACACCTTTTATAGGTGCGGTTAGCTGTAGGATGAAGGTCATTTACCAGCCGGGCTGCTACAGTTTAAAATTAAACTAATATTAACAATGTAGAAATAACATACATTTTAATTCGACCTTGGTAAAAAGACTTAATTTTGTCAGTAGATAGCGACAGTAGACATATTAAAACGTACTATGTTTGAATATTCTTGCTGTCTTGAACTATTTGGACAAGCGAGCTTCTAAAAAACGAGAGTACAACGTCAATATAAAAAAAATTGACAGAAACATTCAGATGTTAAACACATACATACATTACTTCATGGTAGGTATATCGTTTTTATAATATAAGGAAAACTTTAATATTATGAATAAGCTAATTTATAATTTTATTTATTTATTTGTACAGATACCGAGAATAAAACCTTGAAGGTATAATAAGAGCATATACCTATATCCTTACTAATATTATAAATTCAAAAGTAGCTCTGTCTGTCTATCTGTCTGTCTGTTACCTTTTCACGGCTAAACCACTCAACCAATTTAGATGAAATTTGTTACAGATATAGTTTAAAACCTGGGAAAAGACATAGGCGGCTTTTTATTGATTTAGGCACCACGCGGGCGGAGCCGCGCGCAAAAGCTAGTAAGAAAATATAATAACAATTAGACTTTTGACTATATTATTTTTAAATTTGTACCAATGCTATTCAAACTAGAAGAGTATCCTTTATTTAGGAGACAATGAATATCCTATATACATTTGAATCCGCGCAATCGTGGAAGCTCTACCTTGGTAATTAAAATGACATTTCATACATTTCTTCAATTTTACAATCCATTTAAAGTAAGATTGTTTATACAAAGTGTAACATATATATCTCTAAAAATGAAATCAATCAATTAATGAAATATGACCACACAAGCCTGATACACAATGGTGCCAATTCTGTTGTCACAAAATTCTCTAAACTTAACTAAAAATCACTAAAATTTAGTTTAGTCCTCTCAAATGACATTTCGTATTCTGAAATCGTTAAAAGTGAAAGTACAAAAAAAATTTTTTTGTGATTTTTAGTTAAGTTTAGAGAATTTTGTGACAACAGAATTGGCACCATTGTCTACTTATCAGTAATTATAAGAGGCACCCCTGAATGCATCTCCGAGAGTCGCTTTTTCTCTATAACTGATTGTAAGATCTTTTGGTTACCGAAAATCCAATTGAAATACATTGACCTTACTGCGTATGCAAGTAGTAATAAGCCTATAATTACTAGAAGTGCTTCAATAACCATTAGGGTATAAGGCCCTATAAGGTATACTAGGTAGAAAATGATCAACTTTCCTGATGACATCTTCAATTGGTCCTGCAACAAACGAAATATTTTTGGTGGAAACATGGAGAAAAATTGTTGTGTTGAATGCAAGTAGCACAGCATTGATTGCCGCAAAAAGCTTTTGGAAAACCTATGCTTAGTAACTACCTCGGCGCAGCGGTGGAGAATACGATTCATGAGTATCAAGTCACGAGTTCGATGTTCGGGTCAGACAAAGTGTTAGCAGCACTGTGCCGGGAACTGTACCCGGTATATTACTATGGCAACAGACTCTTCTCCTATTATCTGGGGCATAGATGGCGAAGTATGAATTTCGTACAGCTTACCTAGAGGATATTGACGTGAGTCTTAGAAAGAAATAATAATATAATAATATCAACCGTGTATTAAACTGCCCCACTGCTGGGCACGGGTCTCTTCTCAGTGTGAGAAGGTTTAGGCCATAGTCCACCACGCTGGCCCAGTGCGGGTTGCAGACTTCACATATCTTTGAGAACTCTTAGACATGCAGGTTTCCTCGCTAAGTTTTCCTTCACCGTTGAAGCAAGCACATAACTTCGAAAGGTCAGAGATGCGCGCGCGCCTTGGGATCGAACTCGAGACGTAGCAGTTCAATGGTCGCCAACTAGGCTATCGCTGCTTCGTGTTATTATAATAATATACATACGTATTTTTTTGCACTATAAATTTCACACCATAAATATGTATATCTATGCAAAAGCATGAACTATTGTTTAATGTTTAAAAACAAACGTATGTAACGAATTAATTAATAGGTTCATTCAGACAAGTCAAATGTAATTTTTAATTATTTATTACTGTTTCCTGTCTCACCGGTATTTTCTTGTATTTGACGACAGAAGAATATCCATTAGGAGGCTCACACTGAAATTTGGGTCCTTCAAGAGGCTCTTTTAATCTGAAGAGGGGTGAACCTACTGAGGTACAGGCCGTGACAGGTGTAAGACTATTGCTACATTAAAAACGGTGCTTGCCAGAAATAACTTCATGGCTGGCATGGCATTTCATGTTTTATTGGCATCGCACACGATGATGTGCGAAGTCATAGTATAATAATATAATATAATATTCTACCACATACACACAACACCATCTAGCCCAAACTAAGCAGAGCTTGTACTATGGGTACTAGACAATGGATAAACATACATATACACAGCATGTAAACACAGGCAAAAGGCACCAGAGGGCAACACAGCTGTGGGCGGTTTGGTGTGCGAATTCCCGGATCGGTTTTCAGTACAATAAAAATTCCAAGTAAGAAGTGGGATGTCAGATAGACAGCAACAGGAATATATTTTTAAATAAAGAAAAATAAGACAGAGAGTGACCACCGATATCCAAATGAATACAAATGTCTTAAAAAAACC
Source organism: Catocala sponsa (assembly GCA_963564715.1). NCBI lineage: Eukaryota > Metazoa > Arthropoda > Insecta > Lepidoptera > Erebidae > Catocala > Catocala sponsa. Next base: position 27,016,051 of record OY751337.1, on the reverse strand, counting down.
GATTTTCTTACCAATATTACTATTAGTAAGAAAAAGCCTCCTGAATTCTTGTTGAAAAGTTCCGTTCCTTCAATTCCCTTTCTCTTAGTCAGCATCCCAAATGATATGCCTGCCATTGCAAGCGCTGGTATGCTACGATAACTAGTTGCTATCAAGTAATCTGTATAGTCTGTCACTTACCACTCTCAGTCTAACGATGGGAACAACGGTGTTGGCGAGTCTCCTCGCCTCTCTATTGTACGTGATGTCTTCGAGGACCAGATTAAGCTGCAGCGTTGCTTGCGTGTGGAACGTTATGCCAACCCTCTACAAAAATAGTTAACGTTAAATGTTATAACGGTATACCTCAATACCGTTATAACGGATCTAATTTGGATCAGCTCGACAAGAACAATTTTTATCAAAAAATCTTAGTCAAATGTTTTTGTGTTTCTGTGCCATAGTCCTATCACACAATAGGCTTTTTAATTATATCTAGTATACTAACAAGTGACAGGTTAAAGAACTCCAAGAATATTACAGATAACTTGGCAGTTAAAGTGCCAAGTTATCATATTTTTACATATAAATAAAGTATATATATTTTTTGTGCGTATGGTGCAGCGACGCCTTTTTTACAGGGCCGGCAATGAGTATAAATGACCAGTACGTCTTTTATAGGCTGCAAGTCCTAAGTCATCTTTTAAAATACGTGACATGGGTCTAGGTGCTATATTCATTTCCTGAGATAAAATCTTTTGCTTTCGGACAGGATTTCTTCAAATTCAAAAAGACGGCTAGATCTTTTTTGTCACAAACAGAGGAGGTTCCATTGTACCTATCAATAGCTCGGTACACAAACATTCGACAAATACCAAGCGGATGGAGAGTTTTAAAATTGCATTTAGCTCAATACCTACTTTGTGTAATGCTATCACAGCAATTCGGTTCTCTTTATCACCATTTTATTTCACAAAAATATTCAACACCGATTGCAGGAAAATGAGAAATCACAATGAATATTCATATAACAATGACAGATTCCAAATTCAAATATCATGTTATGTCTTTTTTTAATTTTATTGTAATAGTATTTATGGCCAGACATTGTAACAGTATAAGGGTGCGTTTCCACTGACACGTAGTTGGGTGGAGTGGAGCGGAGAAGAGCAGTGAAAAGTGGCAAGTGTTTCCATTGAAGCGGAACGAAGCTGTAGCGACACTGCTGACGCATTAGTTTTGTGTAGTCAGGCGCAAGTATACAGTAGCGCCGCGCGGCAGTCGTCTCCCCGCAACCACTGAGTTAGGTCGTAGTCCAAATAGTATTTATAGTATTTATATCTGGTACCAGTAAATATATAACCATATCTATCAAGAAGTATTTTATTTGGACTCCACAACAAGAACTTTCATTTACCCCCACAGAAGCAAAGCGGAGCGGGGCGGAGTGGAGCTGAGCAACCCAGAGCTGCAATGAGCCGTGCTCAAAAGTCATCAGTCAAATTCAATCTCTTGGAGAGATCTTACGTTATGTAGCTCCGTGTCAGTGGAACGCACCTTAAGCAATGGTTGAAAGAAAACGCCGGTGATAAGGGTACCTATGAAGCATTCTAGACATGCGAATATTAATTCCTAAACCTGAGTCGGAATGTTATGATATACTCGTATATACTATAGGGCAGTAAACTTAAATTATCAGGCATATATAATATATTATACATTTTGTACAACCTTTACATGCTGTGGAAATATTTAAGACGATTATGATAAAGGCTTTATAATATTAATACTTACACGATCGATAATAATTTCATTTTTGTGCAGTTCTTTATCTGGTTTCAGTCCATCAATAGCATCCAATAATTTGGGATCAGCGTCCATGAAATGAGCCTTCGAAGCAACGTATGGCAGACCTATCAAGAAAGAACAATGTCACATAATATTATATGCCTTTAAAGGCAAATTGAAATTGTTTATTTGGTATGATAGGCTTTTCATCAAATTAATAATGTGTGAGCATGGATTATATCTCAAACGTAAGTACCAACTTATTAATTCCACGTCTGTGTGTAACCGCTTAACAGTTTAGTAGAAATACAACTTCTTCTTCTCCCTGGCCTTTATTATTCCCAAGTCACTTGGGGTCGGCTTTTACTAGTCTAACGGGCTTTGACTGGATATCAGTTTTTACACGGACTGGCTGCCACCTGACCTCCGCAACCCGAAGGCTAACGACGCTCTAAAGCTAGACCAGTGTCAGGATATTACAGGGTATTGACTTTCCCAATTACGACTGCCATAGATGTTCATGGCAGCCGGGACCGACGGCTTAACGTGCTCTCCGAGGCACGGATTAGTAGAAATACAACTAAACACTAATATTTTCCGATAATATACATACATACATACATAGGCAGAGACTACGGATTCCCATTTACTACGATCCTGACACAGTTCTCTGGCTCATTCACTTTCATCACATTCCTCATACACGCTCGTCGGTGGTCTTAACCTGGCCCCTGTCCAGAACGCCTCCGATCTGATCGAGAAACGTTCGCCTAATATATCTACTCGTAAATGCAATAGTGTGTTTGATGGTTCGCCCTTTTTTCTTTTAGCAGTGGAGTAAGATATTGTTATAACTCTATGCATATACTTAGGTGGTTTATGGACTGCAGATTGACATTTTTTGTTATATTTTTTTTTATTACTGTTACACATTAATTTTATTATAAAATAGTTTTGATTGTGTGTTGCAATGTTACATTAAAATAAAATATTTGTTTCTTTCTTTCTTTCTTTCTTTATATTCGCAACTTTTCTTCCTTAACATCAAGAATTTACTACGATAGATATTTAGTATCAAGGCAGTGAAACCGAAGATAAAACTAAGCATCACATATTTTATGAGATAATTTAAAAAAATGTTTATATTTGCTTTGGTGAAACTGAGACTCCCTAAGACCAAGACTCACTTTGTGTCAATGAGTGAGTGAATAAATGAATGTAGGTATGTATGTATTTTCTTAGCACCAAGAATAATTGCCACTGCCATTCAACGTGGTAATGCTGCCAGTCTTCTAAGCATGTTGCCAATTGACGATGCGGAGAGATATTATGAAACTTTTTAATTTTGTTGTTTTATTTTTCTCTTTTGTTTATATTTCTTGTAAATAATTAAATATATATATTGTTAATTACTTAATTATGTCATTGTATATCTAAAATAAATAAGGGTTAATGAAAATTTTTGTAATTCAGCCTTGTTGGTTATAGCATCTAAACACTGACTTCACCAGCATATTATTACTTTCTCATAAAAAGTCAACAAAAAGTAGAGTAGTACATTTTCGTTTCAATCAGTGAATGAATGTGCTGGAGGTCCATCAACCCATTAAATCCCTTCCATATAATTCTCTCTCGTTTCAAAATCATGAGCTACAGTAACTGCTTACAATCAGGCAGACCATGAGCTTATTTTTTACGTATGTAGTATACGGTAGTCTTGGCTGTATGTTGTTGCCATTGATTCTGATGTATCAATAATGCAGAGCCATATCCATGAACCACAGTAACCTCTTACCATCAGATGAGCCATTGGCTCATTTGCTGCCACCAGAAGAAGTAAAATAGACATTTAGACAATACCAAATTAAACTTACCATAATAACACGTGGACACATCCATCAATCCATTAGCATAAACCTTCGTTGCGGTAGGATCCCGTTCTGAAGCGAAGCTGCTATTGCTAATGTCGTAGACCTGGCCCTCACCGCCGTAGTCCATGACCTTCGTACCCTTGTACTCCAGTTCGAAGATCTTACAGACTCCCAAACGGTACCAGTTGATTGGAGTGTCTGGTGTTAATTCTGGTGGGTAACCTACTCCTTCGTAAGTATTCATGTTTGTGAAGTTTTGCTCGCTGTAGAAATTGGTTACGTTTTATTTTTCATCGCCTGTGTTATGCTTGTATGTACGGCAATAGGGCAGAGGTGTATTAAGCATTCATATGTGCACGCACCATAATATAGTGACAAGAATAGAAAAGGGTATTTTAGCTGGTTTGGACATGTAGAAAGAATGGATGAGGAAAGACTGATTAAGAAAGTTTATAAGGCTAGTGTAAATGGAACAGTCGCAAGTCGAAAATCTAGGCGAACGTTTTTCGATCAGATCGAAGGCGTTCTGGACAAAGGCCAGGTTAAGAGCACCTTGAACCGACAGGCGTGTATGAGGAATGTGATGAAAGTGAATGAAGCCAGAGAAGTGTGTCAGGTTCGTAGGAAATGAAAATCCGTAGTCTCTGCCTACCCCTCTGGGAAACAGGCGTGAATCTATGTATGTATGTATGTACATGTGCACGCACCATTACATCTCTTAAGTGGTAATTAGAGCAGTACAGTCGACAATGAGTTGGTAGTACAGTATTTATTTTTGGATGAAAGATACCCTATTGTCCTCTTCTGTTTCCCTGACAATGTGTTTGCAAATTGCATGATGAGCAGTCGAGTAGTTAAAGCGTAAAAACGTGACAAACAAACTAACATTCACATTTATAATATTACTAGCTGTCCCGACAGACGTACACACGAAAAAAAAAGAATAAATTTTTTTGTATGTGTTCATGTGGATTCGAGAATGGTTTAGCATTCTTGAATCCACATGAATACACACAAAAAATTCATCAAAATTGGTCCAGCCGTTTAGAAGGAGTTTAATTCTAAACACACGCACAGAAGATTTATATAATATGAAGATAGTAAGGATTGATATAATAATAATAATTGGCAAGACGAAAAATCCATGACCGTACTTTTTTCTAAACATTAACCTTTTCGCTGCAGTCATTGTATATTGCTAGTGATTTAGACGCAGGTTTACCAACAGGCAGCAATTATTCTATCAGAGACATCCTAGAACACTTCCCTCTCCGGGAATCAAAATCTTATAATCAGCTGCAAAATAAGAGACCAGCGACATTAAAATAAAATAAAATGTTGAACGTTACCTGACTTCAATGTCATCGATTCCCTGGTCACGTAAGCTTCGAAACTTCGTCACAGTCTTGATCTGGAATCGATCCTGTTTAGTCGCGCCGACCACCATCCTGTACTCGGATTCTTTGTCGTAGAACTAAAATCGTATTACCATATTAAATAACGAAACATAGTATTACATATTATATACTTTTTTTTGTAAATACATACATATTATACATAGAAACACCGAGACCAAGACAAACACCCATGTTCACGCACACAAATGTTTGACTTGTGCGGGAATCGAACCTGCGATCTCAGGCGTGGCAAACGGTTACACTAACCACTACGCCATCGAGGCCGACGAATGTACATTAGTGTAAGTCTTAAACACAACTGCTGATAATGTTGTGAAAGTGGTATAGCAATTCAAGTCTAAGCTCTACCAACCTTAAGCATAGCAGCGATAGCCTAGTGGGAAACCATTGGACTGCAATGCAAGGGTCTCGAGTTCAAACCCAAGGCGCGCATCTCTGATTTTCGAAGTTATATGCGTATTAAATAGTTAATTATTGCTTGCTTTAACGGTGAAAGAAAACGTCGTATGGAAACCTGCATCTCTGAAAGTTCTCCATAATGTTCTCGAAGATATGTGAAGTCTGCGAAACCGTACTGGGCCAGCGTTGTGGACTATGGCCCAACCCATCTCACACTGAGAAGAGGCCCGTGCCCAGCAGTGGGACAGTAATAGTTAATAATAGTAATATATATAATAGTTTGAGCTTCCTAGTCTAATTTCCGTATATATAAGTTCTTTTATGGAGCATCTGCCATCTGACCGTCATAAATAGTTACTCACCCTATCCAACAGTCCTATCGTATCGAAATACACGACGCCAGGTACGAGTTTATGTAACAATGTAATCAAGGGATCCTTGTAGCCCCACAGGTACTTGTGCACGTCGACGTTGATGATGGCTTTCGCGTTCATCTGAGAAGCCATAGTGCTATACATGTAACGGATGAAACTGGGGAAAGGAGCGAGAAGCGTGGCCGCACTCTGGAACAAACAATACGTTAGAGTATAAAGTAACTTCAACATCAAAATCAAAAATAAATTTATTCAAGTTAGGTTACAAGGTAACACTTATGAATGTCAAAGTTACACTATTTTTTTCTGTGAATTTACATTTACTGTTACGTTCAGCAAAGCAAGGGTGTAGGGCTCATGAGAAGAACGGGTATACAACGAACTTTATCTTCGTATTTCTATGTATTTGGAACCGCGCCAATAATTTAATTTACAATGTTTTGCTAGATTTTGTCCGCGGCTTCGCTCGCGTAAATGTAGATTTACATTACGATTTTTTTGTAGTTTATATGTTACTAGCTTTTGCCCGCGGCTTCACTCGCGTTAATTGAGAATTTGACAATCCATTCGGGTTGTACTCTGCTTGTAATAATATAATTCAATCATGATTCGAAAGACACGTGGCGCCATCTATTATCCTAAGAACGTTATTATTGTTTTCCTCGGGAACAGTAATTTTTTTCGGGATGATAGGTAGCCCATGCCCGTTTCTGTACACCAGACAACGTATATGCAAAATTTCAGGATGAACGGTTCAGTGGTTTAGGCGTGAAAAGGTAACAAACAAACAAACAAACAAACTGATTTTCGCTTTTATAATATTAGTTAGGAAGTTAGGATTAAGATAGTTAGGATGCTGATGTATAAACAATAAGACTCTAAAGTTTCATCAAAATCCGTTCAGTCGTTTTTGCGTGTGTAGGCAAATGTGAGCGTGTTTTTATTTACCAGGCTATATATGGAGAGCTATCTTTTAAGGTAAAAGATGTACGCCTCTGCTCCCCAAATAGGTGTACCTTTTACTACCCCTTTAAGTTTATGTATGTTTTTCAAAGTATAAATAGATGTTCTTACTTACAAGCATAGGTAAATTAGGTAATGTCAGGTTGATATCCCGTGGGTGAGCTATGGATTTTTCGGGCAGGAACTCAGAGCTGTACTTGGGAGTCATGGCCATCGTTTTACCATCTTCGCTTAATTGTAAGTTCTCGTACCAATGGAACTCTCTAAAAAGACAGTACATTTAGAACCGTACTTTTAATGGAAATGCCTACATAATACGTTGAGGTAGAATTTTGATCAAACTGTTTGGCTGGTGCAGTACCTCTATCCTTGACTGCCGCGGTGGTACCGGCACCGGCTGTGAAAGCGACTGCATTGTGTTGTTCTCAGACTAATTTCTGGTCTTACTGTTAATAATATTCTCAATAGCAACCGGAGATTTTTTATGTCCTCCTGACCGAATTTCGGTCACGGCGGCCAATCTTAACGGAGATTGGCCATCAGTGCAGGAAATATTATAGTGCACAAGTATGTGCGTAAACACAAGTGCACTCTCTGTTCCCTAACTCTCATGATCCGATGGGAGGAATAATCCGACACGACCGGAGAGAGATCAGGCGCAGGACCAACGGCATTACGTGCTTTCCGAGGCACGGAGGTGTCAAACACTTGCAACTTCTTAACTCCGGGCTCGTATTGAAATTTCTTAACAGAAAAACCCAATAACTTTTTGTTGGCCCGACCCGGGATTTGAACCCGAGACCTCATGCACAGCAGTCGTATTCATTACCGCTGCACCACGGAGGCAGTTATAGAGCACGCAAAGCCGTTTGTCCAGCGCCTGGTCTCTCTCCAGTTGTGTCGAATGCCGTTATATCGCACTATGAGAATAAGGGAACGGACAGTGCATTTGTGTTCGCGTATATACTTGTGCACTATATTATTATATCGTCTACACAGACGTCTGACGTCTGGCCAGTATCTGGTTAAATTGGCTTTGTGACCAAAATTCGGTTTGGAGGATCTTATATTTCCACTTTAAATCACAATTTTCACATCAAAACAATGTATTTCAGCGGTAAGTAGGGTTTCCAGGGATAACACTCACTGGCTGATGATGATACAGCTCGCCTATTGTAGCCGCTTACCATGAGGATATGATGGTCGGGTTAGTAGTATACATTTTTTTAAATTTTATATTTCGCAATTATTCGATTATAGTCAAATCGATTTAAGTTGAATTCAGTACTTCTGAATTTGTACCTGGCTATTGTAATACAGACCACAAATGCTTGACACCTCAAAGTAAGGCGGTTTATTAGAATAATCAACGTGCAATCCAAATTACTAGTAAAGTCTATCCAGAATACTAGGTAACCCATCTTACTAGTTAAGTCGTAGTCTAAAGTCTTAAAGACAGCGCAGTAAAATACCGGCAGCTATGAAGTAGAAAACACCTCAAGAAGAACGCAGGGGCTTACTCACTGGAAGACAAAAGGTCCAATTTCTTCGACCCTTAACTTCTGATCGTCTCCCTCCAAGAACCTGTCTGCATTGGTGATGTTGAACATGTACACAGACAGCTGCGCACCCTTGAAGCCATTCTGCAGGATATTATACAGTGAGGAGCCGGTCCCTAGACGAAGATTCTAAAAAATCGCATATCAATATTACACCTTGTCATTTTCGAAGATTTCGAGAGCGGCGTATCGAAGATCATGTATGATTTCAAGTCTCATGTTAAGAGAGCAAGGCTATAACAGACTTCCAATCCTCGAGCTAAAATTGCCTCACAGAAGAACTTATTAATACTTTGCTCGACAAGGTATCGGGCTTGAGAACTGATGGTCACTTGCAGGCCTAATACCAAACTAGTGTCACGAAAATAAAAGGGCACTCTAAGAATTGATTATCAGACCTATTTAATAACACTGCTAGCTCGGGCAATCGAATACAGGCAGTAAGTATGTGTTTTTTAATTTATTGTTAACATATCAGTCGGTCACCTATCCAATACGACTGCGTCATTGTCGCAGCAGGAGTGAATGTGACTGTGCATAAGAATTCGGAGATCGATTGCTAGGTCGGCCATGGCGTATCATGTAAACTCTCAGTAGTAATACAGACTCTTAAACTGCCTGGTAGAAGGCATTAGGCGACTACCTAAAGACAGCAAGCGAAGTGTGTGAGTTAAATACCTTTGCCTACCCTTTTCGAAATATGCTGGTGTGAGTAAATTCAGAATACTTACATAATTAACTATGGTGTGGATAGGGTCTATTATAACTATTATCACAGGAGTCAGTACACATACGATTCCAAGTACTATAGCCTTGCAAATTTTACCTGAAACATAAATACCTAATGCTTGAATATATAAGTGACGGTAGCCCAATACCTACATAAGGTAATGGGCTTGCAATCGATAAGGCATGAGTTCTGATTCCATTGCACTACCGACGTGAAACCTCTTTTAACAAAAGCAGTAGCGTGTGGCAAAAATACTGATGTCAGCGTGAATGGTCCGACTCGACCGGGGAAGGACTACCCTCTCACAGAATATCGACGTGAAATAGCAGTATTCCTACTGTTGTGTTTCGTTCGGTGAGTGAGAGTGCCGGAGACCTAATCACCCTTTTCCCCGTTCCTGCTCCTTTTCCTTCCCACTTCCTTTCCTAAAGGGTCGGCAACGCGCAAGTGATGCCTCTGATGTTGCAGGCGTCCATAGGCTACGGTGACCACTTACCATCAGGTGAGCCGTATGCTTATATGCCATTTATGTTGTATAAAAAAAAATAGTATTTTAATACGACGTTTTGCGAATAGAATATAAGGCGAATGAAAGAGTTTCCTACAGCGGATCCATTTGCAAACGAGACATTGTGTACTTTAACCAAAACCAAATTACTAGTAATCATTAAAAACGTTACTTTATAAAGGGGCTGTGTGTTTGTTAGATTGTCCTTCTTTATGCAGCAAAGGAGCTACGAATACAACTGTATTTACACTCAAAGCTAGACTTATATGGCTTGAGAATGTAGGTATATATGCATGTGTTCCTCATCTTGAAATAATATTGGTAGGTTAATGAATTATGCCATCAGTAGGACCAATGAGTCCAATCTCCTTTTCATAGGGATGGCAACGCACAAGTGCTTCAAGTATTAAACATAAGGGATTATGAAATCGTAATGTGGGATTAAATAGGAAGAAATATTGGTCTTTTGAATCCTAACTAATATTATAAAAGCGAAAATGAGTTTATTTGTTTGTTTGTTTGTTACCTTTTCACGCCTCAACCACTGAACCGATCATCCTGAAATTTTGCTTATATGTTGACAGGTGTACAGAAACGGTCATAGGCTACCTTTCATTACGAAAAAAATTACTGTACCCGAGGAAAATAATAATAACGTTCTTATGATAATAGATGGCGCCACGTGTCTTTCGAATCATGATTGAATTACATTATTACAAGCAGAGTACAACCCGAATTGATTGTCAAGTTCTAAATTAAGGCGAGCGAAGCCGCGGGCAAAAGCTAGTAAGTTATTAAAAGACACTTACCTACATCAACAATTTGTCTGTTTATGCTTTCTCTCCTAGTTTTAAGTACCATTATGACAGACTTGCTTTTCTTAGTATAGTTATGTTTATTATAAAAATATATTGACTATTTTAATTCATTTCCCTGCAACAAAAATACACATATTTAGAAAATAATATTGATTTTTCTTATAAAAGACTCGGTCTAGGAATAATTCCTGTGTCGCGGGGACTTTACAAACATTCAAACAACGGACACAAAGAACACGCAGACTCGGAACAACCATTTGTGGATCACACCAAGGTTTGTCTCGTGTAGGATTCGAACCCAGAATACGCGGCGGGGCGGTTTTGGCAAGGCGACCACTTAAACCACTACGCCATCCGTACAGTCCAAGATACAGATTTGGAGATCCAAGCGGGTATCCAACTGCTATGCATAAGATCTTGCAATTGTGCCCAGGTCATGCAAAATGTTATCATTAGACAGCAATAAGCGCACGCCTTATTACATGAGATTCGGCCTTATTGCATACCTGGCAAAATGTGGGTGTGACTTCTGCCTACGCAGTCGGAAATATAACGTGGGATAAGTTTTAAACGCATTAGTATGAAAAAAAATTATGAAAAGACGTCAAAAATTTAAGATACCATAGAAATTAAAAAGGTTAGTATATTATTACTTTACATACAATCATATTATAAAAGCAAAGGTTTTTTTATGGTACAGGTAGCAACCGAGCAGGCGAACCGCCTGATGGTAAGCGATTACCGGTGCCACTGGACACCCGCAACACCAGAGGAGTCACAAGTACATTGCCGGCCTTTTAAATTTGCCCACCCCCAGGAAGGAGGCAGGGAGGGGGGGAGGGGCGGGATTTAAAAGGCTATTTTATAGGCTATGTATTTCACGGCGGTTTTCTGTGAATGTTTGAAGTAACAAAATTTAATCATAAAGTGGTTTACTTTAAAAGTTTAATGAGTATTTTAAACACCGAAAATAATATGTATAATATTCATTAACTGGCACTACAAATGTTACATAAAATAAAAACAAAAATCTTATTGACGAATTGAGTTGACGAACAGAAATATAATAATCTCAAAATTAAATTGTGAAATTCAAACAAAACATAATATGCATAGTTATAAAGGAACTATTTAAGGAATAACAATGATATAATTCTAATTAATGGACAATAAAACATTGTAGACTTTATATAATAAATAAATAAAAATGATAATGAGAAGCATTGTTCGGTTTATGAACCTCACAAGTTACCGCGTCAGCGAGTTGAAAATGCCGAAAATAACAATTTGTTTTTTTCACCAAAAATCAAATTGTGTTTTTTTCCGTTTTTTTCGCATGTTACATAGAAAAATTAACAGAAGGAATCCTTTGGAAAGAAACAGGATTCTTTCGAATGATTCACTTGATGTTTTGAAAAGTTGCAAAAAACAAGATCTTTTTCATTCTACCCTACATTTTATCGGTACGTAGGTATTATTATGGCAAGATTTAAAGCATAGTACTTATAGTAAGTACGGATTTGAAAAAAAAAAACATGAAAAGATGCCCGTTTCTTTCAATATTTTCGTTTTTTTCGGTTTTATTGGAAAAAAACATGAAATATATACTGGCAAATTTTCTTGAAACTTTCGAATGAAACATTGAAAAAAACAACGGAATTGGAAAGAAACGGGATTTTTTCCTGCTTTTTCAACGCTAAGCGACATACATACCGCGCACTTGATCGCGTCAGCGCATTACAATACTTATACATTTATTTGTTTCAATTAGTTACTTTACAATAAGTCTTTAGCAAGATAAACTCGTGTATCAAGAAAATAAATATATTCCTAATCATCAAGGATTTTACATTTAGCAAGATGTATCAAGTGTGTCGTTCGGCAGCACCAAGGCACCGCACGACATGTGGTCCTTCGAGCCGGGTCTGAACCAGCGACCTATGGATATCGTATAATAATTATTATTATTTAAAAGAATAGAATATTAATTTCTCTGAGAAACACAACTTAAGTATAATATAATTATATAGGTCAATAATGCAAGTGCAGGAGGATTCAATTATCAAAATCTTTTTCTTATTTCCAGACAAAAAGTCTAATAGGTTAATTAAATACGTTACTTCAAAATGGACAACATAAATTGTTCATAACTTACTATGCCTCCTCAGAGTTTTAATTTCGTAGAACCCGTGATTTTATGTCTAACTAGAAGGTTAAATATATGCATGTAGATTGACAACGAATCAAAATCGAATCAAACGTTTGATAACGATGAAAATTTGTATAGAAATTTTAACAACTTCGCTGTATGTTTCTTCTTATTAAATTATGATTATTTATAATACTTTTGATTTATAATTGGTATTCAGTGTAATGACCTGAAATGCTGAAAATGACTTGTCTTACGTTTATGCCAATGTTAAACATTCAAATTAAACTCTGCTTACTTGTAAGGATGATGAGTCTGTCAGAGATAAAAAACCAGTTGTATTTCTATCTATTTAAGAATTTTTAATTAATAAATTAAAGTATTTTATACCGATTTCATCGCGTTGTTTATTTTGAAACACTTTTATTACATAATTTAATATAAATGAAACTTACACGACTTTTGTTTAACTTTAGTACTATTTATACAATTAAAACTATTTATATTTATATACGTACGACACCATCATACGTTTTTTTTCTCGTCAAAATGACCACACTCCAACTGATGGTAAGCAGTCGTGTGGTCTAAGAGCAGTGGCCTCCACACCGTCCTCATAGCAGCAGAGGCGATGTTGAGGTCTCTACTTTGACGGCCTGAGAAGCTGTTTTGACAATTTTATTCAAGAACCAGCTTTGTCAAACTTACATATTTACATATTACCCAAAGAAACTCAATATGGATCAAAATGATTTATTATATTTATGACCTGCCAATACTCTTACTGAAAAGGCGAAACGCTGTAACGGTGTTTGTAGTCATGTGCGTTGCCTGTAAGTGATCTGCTGAGTTTGACATGTATCCGCAAGATGTTCATAAAGAGATTTCTCATAGATACAAATACGAACAATGCGTTAAAATCGTAAATTTATTTAAAGAAATTGTAATATTATGATACATAAGAATAAACTTATTTAATACAATAATATATTTAAGAACTACTAGCAGTGATAGCCTACTGGATTGCTGAATTGCTACGGATGTGTCTTGAATTCGATCCCAAAGCACACACATATGACTCTGTAAAGGTATGTACATACATATGTATTAAATAATGAATTATCGTTCGTCTTAACAGTGAAAGAAATGTGAAACTACAAGTCTGGGAGTTCTTCATAATGCTCTGACAATATGTGAAGTCTCATCGCTCTCATCAGCTAACTCGCACTAGCCCAGCATAGTGAATTATGGCTTTACCCTTCTCAAGAGGGTCTATCCATAGATCCCCATGGTGATCTCGATGAAAATGTAGTGAGGATTCGAAGATGAAAAATCCATCAATTTTCACATATCCCCATTGATAAGACAACTCAATGGGAATTTGTGAACTTTATGTTGGTTTATGTCCATAAATCCCCATTGCTAAGTTGATAATTGCTCAATGGGGATTTGTGGACAAAAAGTTCACAGATCCCCATTGATTGGATACTTAATGGGGATATGTGGAATAACCCTATCAGATTACGATAACCTCTTTTATTCGCTAGGCTTTAGTTATTAGAGTGCCATGGACAGTATGACAAACAAACGTTACTGCAATTACTAAAATCTTAAAATAGAGAGCACCATATATACAATGTATTTAAAAAAAAAATATACTTTATTTTTATCTAAATAACGTAATCTCTTATAAAAAATACTCATCCAGATTTTGCGATTTGTGCTTTTAGATCCCAAATACTAGGGATCAGATCAGATCCTAAACAACTATTGCAAAATTTCCAAACTAAAACTAAAAATAACAATAACATTTTAGTCGATCCAAGAGTAGAATCCGGGGCCTCGTGATTCAAATAGTATCACAAACTTATGCCACAGGATTAGCAAGTCGCCATAATTAAAAATACATAAAAATCCTTTATGCTGATAACATTTACAAAGTTAAACCTTATCCCCTAATTAGTGTAAAAATATTTTACGAGTTTTACCTTTAAATTGACCTTAGATCAAAATCCTTCCACAAATTCATAACCTTCAAAGAACTTGGTTTTTAAACACTAACACTTATGCAAACAGTTAAATACACGGAAATACGCGCGCCTTCGTGTGACTTGTGTGACAGAACATTCAATAATAACTTAACTGGTCTTAAGAGTGCGCCGAGCGAAATGTGCTAAACCTGGTGGTCACAGTTAAGTGAATAAAATTATCACTTTTAGTTTGATACAAATATAAAATATACATTTACCATAACAATGAATGTGTTTACAAAACACTTAAAATACTTAAAATAATTAATATTTACGCTTTCAAAATTACGTAAATTCGTGTTACATGATGTTTAGATTATAACAGTAGATCTATCCTATTTCACAGCTTAAACGAAACATAAATAGTTATATTACAATTTGTCCGTCCCAAATATTTAAGTTATTGGTTGACAATATATTTATCAAAAAAGCACTTCAAATCCTCCATAGAATTTTACTATGGCCGCCGCGCGCCGATTTGAATATGCCCCGCACGAGCTCTGTCATACCTGTCTTAAGCTCGGCGCAGTCTTAAGTTTACATTATAAGCCTTATTTTGTCGATTACTGTTGTATCATTCTGCAAGATTTTAAAGAATCTCGTCAGTGAAGAGAAGTGAAGATCTTTGTCAATGGCGTAGTGGTAGTGAATCTGACTGCTGTGTGTAATATGTTGGGTTTGATTTCCGATCCTAACATAGCATTGTTGAGCTTTTCTTCTAAGGAGTTTTCAGTAGCAGCTTGGTGTCTAGTCTATGGTTAAATTATTACATGGGTTTAAAACCATAGCTGGCTAAATGCGTAAGACACCTCTGCCTATACCCCCGGTGATGCAGCGGTAGTTTATAGAACTGCTATCCATGAGGTCTCGGCTTCAAATCTTGGGTTGCACCAACAAAAAGTTATTGGATCTTTTTGACAAGAAAATTTAAGTAGTTAGGAGGTTGGCGGTGTTACACACCTCTGTGCCTCGGCAAGCACGTAAAGCCATCGGCCCTGCGCCTTATCTCTAGTCGGTGACGTTCCATCGGATTATGAGAATTAGGGAACAGAGAGTTCTCAGGTGATATCTCCTGCGCAGATGTCTTCTTATGAAAAGAGTCTTCGTTAAAATGGGTGCTGTGACCAATATTCGATCTGGAGGACCTTATCTTACTATCATTGTTGAAGAGAGCCTATTTAAGATGAACAGTTATACTATAGTTTAATAAGAGTACGGTTGAGCAAAAATCTTTGTACAAGGACATTTATAATTATAGTAAATTAAGTCACTAAGGATCAGGCGTATCTTTGTTTTAAATACGCAACTTATCGGCATGTTATGTTCAATCCCCGCTGAAGGCCAATATGTGTGTGGTTCAGGATTATTTTGTATTTGGACTCCCTTTTCCGCATTTGAACTCCAAGTTGGTCCATTATGGTCCAGGATTAGTAGATATATAATAATATGTATACAGATAATCTATTGTGTGTCAGATGTTGTATTGTGACTACCTCTTTGTTGAGGATGAGGTGCCGAGTTCGAATTCCGGGTCAGACCAACAAAAATATGATGGGATTTTTCAGCTAAGAAATTTTCAGTGGCAGTCCAGAGTCATACAGAAAGACATTGTTTTGCGTCTGGTCTCTCTCGAGACATGTCGGATTGCAGTCCCATCCTTCGGAATATGAGAGTGAGGGTATAAGAAGGTAGTCATATTTACGCACATGTTCAGGCTTGTCAATAAGGCAGTCGACAATTAAACGAAGGGTGTATTGATTTTGTCGATGTGATTGCCTGCCGTTACCGCCGAGAGTTGTGGGTTTGATTCGAAAACAGGTGATTCCGAGCTTAGGTGTTTTCTGCGTACGTTGTTTGAATGTTTGCAAAGCCTTCCGCGATACTATTACACCCAGGTCAAAATACGCATTTTGTAAAATCAAAATCAAATCTTTGTAAGTGATATTATTCGGCAACTACCGGAAAAAAGGCAAGGTTCCTTCGCCGAACATTATATAGGTACTATGTACATATGTATGTACATAGTACCTATGTATGTACCTGTCTTACTTCAAAGAAGGATAACGGAAGCGAAAAAAATTCCAAAAACAAGTTATGTTGACCTCACAGCATTAGAATAGGTATATAAAAGTAAACCCTTACCTGTTTTAAAT
This sequence comes from Catocala sponsa, assembly GCA_963564715.1. Lineage (NCBI taxonomy): Eukaryota > Metazoa > Arthropoda > Insecta > Lepidoptera > Erebidae > Catocala > Catocala sponsa. The sequence continues at coordinate 26,999,312 of OY751337.1, read as the reverse complement.
AAATTGTGGCCAGAACAACCGAGAGAATCATAAAAATGCTGCACATTTACGATTCGTGATGTTTAATGTATAAGAGACCTTAATTACCTACCATTTTCTTGTACTCCTTGGTTGGCAAACAAGTATTAAATAAGTAAGTTGTATTATATTAAGACACTAGCGGCCCGTCCCGGCTTCGCACGAGTGGACATTTATTTTTAAATATTTTCGCATAAACTTAGAGTAATCATATCTTTATGTAGGAAATAGGTAGCATCTTTTTTTCAAATTACTATTTAATTATTTTTTTCTTATACATTTTTATATTTTATAATAATATAATATAATATAATAATAATATAATAATATTCTACCACATACACACAACACCATCTAGCCCAAACTAAGCAGAGCTTGTAATATGGGTACTAGACAATTGATAAACATACATATATACCTTTTTTTTTGTAAATACATACATATTATACATATAAACACCCAGACCAAGACAAACATCCATGTTCATGCACACAAATGTTTGACTTGTGCGGGAATCGAACCCGCGACCTCAGGCGTGGCAGTCGGTTACACTAACCACTACGCCATCGAGGCCGACAATTATTATCCATGAACCTAATTTTATTCTCAACGTTTATTTTTACATTTTACGCACATATATTGTTTATTAGCTTTATGTACTTAAGTATTTTATTTTTAAGGGGTTTTAATTTTTGTTACTTGATCTTATTTTTAAACATTTTTATTTTATGGCGTATGTAATATAATTTAGTAGATATTTACATCTTTACATATCTTTTTTAACATTTTGGGATAAACGTAGAATAAAATTAACTACTTACAATCAGTTAAAAATGTGTTCTTTAAAACGTCCATGACTCAATTTGTCCAAATATTCAAAATTTCTAAATCCTTTAGTTAATTTTCATTGAAGTCGAAATAGGAACATAACTTTTTTTGGTTATTACATTTTTATAACGTTTTACATGCAAATAAACATTTTACTTTTCTGAAGTCATCTTGGCCATCATATCCACACAATACTGATTAAACAAATCTTTGTAATAATGCAGCGCATTAAAACTGTTGGTCCTAATCATTAAACGGTACTGCATACATGACACAGTCTTATTTCTGAAGGAATCCTGCTGAGGACTAGTTAAATAATATCCGTCGTCTCCTGATACAAACATTAGCGGATATTGTAAGGGATCATATGCGCGGTGCAATTCCGACACTCGTTTTAGCTGTCCGTCTCTACCATGCAGTATTATATCTCTGGGTCCTTTTTCTTTATCGACCATGAGAACGGCCACTTCATTTATGGAAGGAGCGTTATATCTGCCCCGGTGTTCTGTCTGAGGTGTACGATCAGAGTGAATAATTAATTTTAAACTCTACGGGGTGTTGAGTTCGATAATATGTTTAAAACTACGTATGTATATGTTGTGGCTATTTAACACGGTCAGCAATTCATTAACCAAATCTAGTTTTAGCATGGGGGCCATGTTTGATCGCAATGATAGTTGGTCAGCATCTGAAATAAAATATATCTGCAAAAATTGAGGGCTTTGTCCTGATAGCGATAGAAGGCTACCTATGAGATGATAAATTTAAACATAGCTTGTCTTTATAAAAGAACAATGGCAGATTCTCATACATTATTTTAGTTGGTACTCAAAAGAGGTGTCTTAAAATTAAAAAATACTTAAAAAAGTAAGCATCAATTGCTGAGCCTAAATATGTAAGTTTTTTCATAAGACAAGGTCAGGAAGCAAAGAATTTTGGTTTTGAATTTTTTATAGGTTATGTCTTATGTCACATTAGAAAACTAAATTGTTGCTGATCTATTTGTTCTTATTTAACATAAATTGTATTATCAATAGGTATATTACGTCGCCTAATGTATTGGCTCATAGTTAACCTTGAAAAATACAATACCTAATACGTGATACGAAATAGCTGCGATTACCTACTGTGTCTGTTTATAAATTGTGTAACTTTGTTACCATAGTTAGGAACAGGTACAATCTTATTTATAAAATAATCATTAAAAGCATTCGTTATGTCTTGTGGGCTTGTAATAATTGTGTCATCATTAGTTCTAATTTTTGTAATCATGTCTTTTATTTGGTTCTGATTTGATTTATTTATAATCTTCCATGTAGTTTTGGCAATATTTTGTGATGTTTTTATACTGTGAATATTTTGGGCACGTTGAGTTAACCTAATAATATATTTATACTTTGATGTATATTTTTTATAATTCAATTTATTAATTTTAGTAGGTTGCAGCCTGCATTTCCAAAGCAATTTTCTTTTATTCTTACTGCATAGTTTGATGCCCCGGGATATCCAATTAGGTGTTTTTGCTGATTTTAAGGTAACTAATTTAGAAGGGAAGCAAAGATCGTAAAATAATTTAAATGTCTGAATGAAAGCATCATAAGCATTATTTGGATCTGATTGGACATATATGTCATTAAACGAGAGACTATTTATACATGATTTGAAGTTATTTAAATTATCCATACAATAATCACGTTGTGTTATTCGCCAAAACTTTATTTCCCCTTTTTTCCGTATAGGACATTCAATTATTTGTGCCGTGTGGTCAGACAATGATAATTCAAATATATGGGATTTACATTGGTTGCCAAAATTATGCAAAAAATTATCAATGCACGACTTGCTTATTATTCTCGTAGGTTGCCAAATGTCCAATTTTAGATTGAATTGAGATAATAGACATTCGAATTCCAATGTAGTACTATTCCTTTTTAATATGTCGATATTGAATTCTCCCGCAATTACAACCTTTGTTCTATGCCTATTACATATACATTAGAAAATAAGAAGCAAAAACACGAAAGAATACAGCGATGCGCAAGAGTCACCAACACAACACCGAACGAAACGTTAAATCGACCGGAAGTGCACTTGACAGTTGCCATTTTTGCAACGTAATACTATCAATAAAAGACTAAAAGATTCTGTACACATGTTTTAAAACACACTTGAATAAGCGGTAGGTATGCTAAATAAAATATAAATAAATAATTAATTCAACTACATAATTATAGGGATGATGATAATATTATTCTATATAAAAATGTTAGGTAGCGGATAACATTTTTTTACCGAGTGACATTGCATATATTTTGAAAAAAGTCAATTTATTTCTTTTATATACATAATTTTTGAGTGGCCTGTACAGATATGGATATTTATTTTAAAATTCATAATATATATGTTAATTAGCTTTTGTATAAATGTCATTTTAAGACGCTATAAAAATGAAAAAAATAAGTTTCTGCCATACAAAACATTTACAATCTTAACGAATCCTCTAATTCCTGCGCTAGTTTAAACTGTGTTGCAGGAATTAGTATCTTCCCCAAATTAGAGGTATTAATACAATGTTATTAAAATATTCTAAATATGTAAACAACAATATAAAATGTGAGTACTAAGCTATTATTATATTATTTAATGTGTGTGTATATGTGTGTGTGTGTGTGTGTGTGTGTGTGTGTGTGTGTGTGTGTGTACGTGCGTGCGTGCGTGCGTGTGTGCGTGCGTAAGCAAGATCACACCTCTAAAAGATTTTCAGTCGCTTCATATGTCAATGACTTCAGCCATGAGATAATTACTTTTTTAAAGTCGTTATTAGTCATTGTCATTGTTCTTTCCCTCTCTTTGACTGTTAGTATTTTGTTTAGATTGACATTTTTAAATTCGTAATATATTTTGAATAGAATGTCCGATTCCAATAATTCAGAAAGTAATGTACAGGTATTGAAACAGTCTTGATTACGAAATGATTTATTTGGATAAGGATTAATATAAAGGTATGGATAACATAGTCTGATTTTAGTCGGCATTTCTATCAACTTTTAAAATATATGGATTGTTTGTTGTTGTTTTTATTTTTATTGTATTTTATCTTTTATTTTATCTTTTTATTTTTCTGTGGTATGTGTATGTAAATTACTAACATAGTTTTAAGTTATCATATCCTATTGATATATTCTGGACCGAATTAGTCCGAAAATAAATGTTTCGAATTGAAATAAAAATTGAATTAAAATGAAAAAAGAAGTTATAGTTACATAACTTCAATAGTTGGACATAATTATGATATCGCGAAGTTTTTTGTAGATATTGATATGTACTTTAATATTGTAGAACATTTTTATGTTTTATCATCATTAGTTTCCGCAGCGCATGCGATAAAAAACATTTTATAGCAAATTTTTTTACACCTTGGGTTATATTATTGAAGTTTTAGTAGAGATCCCTAATTTCTTTCTTGTAATTAATATAGCCTATGTTATTCAGCGATAACGTAGCATTCTAATGGTGAGATAATTTTTGAAATCGGACTTGTAGTATTTGAGTTTATTTGTTACAAACATACAAAAATACCTACAAATCTTTCCTCTTTATAATATTAGTGTAGATATACGTGAGACCGTTGGACTGTCACGCAAAGGTCTCAAGTTCGATTCCAAGGCGCGTATCTCTGACTTTTTGAAGTTATGTGCGTATTAATAATCGCTCGCTTTAACAATAAACAAAAACACGAAAACCTGCATCTCCAAGAGAACTCGATTATGTTCTAGAAGAAATGTGAAATCTGCTAACCCGCACCGGGCCAGCGCAGCGTGGTAGACTATGGCCTGACCCTTCTCACACTGAGAAGTGGCCCGTGTCGAGCAGTGCGACAGTTTAATACATGGGCTGATAAAATCATTACATCATGTAAATTATTGTTGTATAGCCAGCTGCTACTTATGGTTAATATACGCAAAACCAAAATTATGCGTTTTCATCAGACACTACGCCTCGCGGATAAATAAAAATAAGATAAATTTAATGTTTAGCGAAACAAGTTTGTGATAAACTAAGCCCATATGCTTGTGGACTCTTCAATATAATGAAAAATGATAATATTAGTAGAGTTTGTCGGCCTCGATGGTGTAGTGGTTAGTGTAATCGAGTGCCACGCCTGAAGTCGCGAGTTCGCTTCTCGCATAAGTCAAACATTTGTGTGCATGGTCATGGATGTTTGTCTTGGTCTGGGTGTTTCTATGTATAATATGTATGGATTTACAAAAAAAAAGTATGTATGTATGTTTATCCATTATCTAGTACCCATAGTACAAGCTCTGCTTAGTTTGGGCTAGATGGTGTTGTGTGTATGAGGTAGAATATTATATTATATTATAATATTGCATGACAATGGCGGAATATAACTGCACTAAATGTTTGTTCAATACTGATAAAACAATGTCAACACCTATATTCGCAATAAACTGTTTGAATTTGAATTTAACTAATATTATAAATGCGAAAGTGAGTTTGTTTGTTACGCTTTCACGTCTTAACTACTTGACTGATCATTATACTAGATAAAAGGTACCCCGAAATAAATGAAAAATAAAAAATTGGGGCAGTCTTTGGGGACTGTCTAGAAATAGAAATAGAAAAAAAGGGGAATGGTCGGATTCTAGTTCCTGATACTCTCTTAGGGTTATTAAGAGGGTCAACATTTCGTTATTTTTTGCGTAGAACGCACCATTTTTGAGATATTGTTAATATTCTAAAATAATTAAAAAATGGAAAGCGTGGAAGCGTGACGATGACGCGAGTTCTATGATTTTTGTTCACCCAAGAAGTGCTCAACGCGCCTAAAGAAGTTTTCGCTTCAAAAATGCATGATGTAGATGTGGTGTAGGTACTTGTAAACCGTGAAAGCATTACAAACAAACTCACATTCACATTTAGAATATTACTTCGAATTATTTATTCCATGTCTTCATATCTTAAAAATTACTCGTGAGTCACCAGCACTCTTAAGAGGCGAAACGCAGTACCAGGGTTACTTTTACGCCTGTTTCCTGTAAGAGCTTTTTTTCCCGGAACGAGTCGAGTAGTTACCGACACGATAAGGCTTGACCGATAAGGGCGAGCAATTAAGGACCTCTGGACCCTTAGGGGGAGAGGTTAAGGTGGGTGTGGGAGCTGCATGTGGGAGCACCTACACACCTAGGCGACATGGTCGTGATGGCCCTAGTGGCCGTCCGAACGTGAGCCGAGGGAGTGGTGCTCACCCGGGCAGTTCAAAGGAATGGAGAGGGGGTAACCCTGGAAAGGGTACCCAATGCAAAGGGCGTCGCAGCTCCGGAGGGGGTCAGTTGCGCAAAGAATACCCGAAAGGGGATCTTAGCGCAGCACCCTCGGGGAGTGGCTGTCAGCCATCAAGTCTCGGGGAGGCTAGCAAGGAGCAGTCGGGCGAGGCACACCCTACGGGTGAGCCAAACTCGGCTGCACACTCTGCAAGCCATACCCAGAGTAGGAAGAGGCGCAGCGGGTGTGCCAAACGCAAGCGGCGTAAGCTGCAGCGGCAGATAGCACTGGCACCTGGTGCAGCCCCTTCTAAAAGGGTTAGGGAAGTGAGCGACGAAACCGTTGCTCAGGTCAGTGACAGCAAGCGGGCCAAGACCAAAGGTGACTCCTACAGGGAGGCGCTGACGGGAGTCAAGATGGCAGTTGTCGCTGACAACTTCCCTGATGCTCTATTAGCTGCAGAGCAGGTGGAGCCTATACGGGTGGCCATTTGGGACCTGTTAGAGGCCACGCCGGATCCTCTGCCGGCTATTAGCGTAGGTGCACTGCTCGGAGGAGCTCTGCACATTACATGTGAGGGAGTGGGAGCTGCAGAGTGGCTTCGCGGTCTAGACGGGCAAACCGTTGGGAGCGTGAAGCTCAAAGTGGTCAGCGCCAAGGAGCTTCCAAGGCCAATCAAAATGGCCTGGATGACCAGGAACACCTGGTGCCTAGATGCCTCCAGGGTGCTGACCATGCTGCAGCGCCTCAATCCCTCCCTAAGGACCTGCGAGTGGAAGGTGCTGGGCACGCAGGTTGAAGAGACGCATACCAGGCGTATCATCCTTGTGGACAGCGTTTCAGCCGCGGTCATCAAGGCAGGCGGCTTCTCTCTCCATGCTGGCATGGACAAGAGCACATTCAAGATCCTCGAGGATCCGAATGTGCCAGTCGGTGCCGGCGTGGGGGAGGAGGTCCCTGCTTTGATGGAATCGCGGGTAAAGGACGGGGAGGAGCCCGTAAATCCTGTGGTTGAGTCAGGCACGGCTCTCCGCACCTCTTCGCCTTGCGCATCGCCGAAGACTGACATAATCGGTCATATTGATGACATGAATCTGTCGTCGTCGCCGGATGCTGCGGAGGCGATGTTGGAAGAGGAGAGCAGGGGGGCCGGCCAGTAGTGGCTACCACCGAAGGCGCTACCATATAGGCAGACCGTATGGCGGAACTAAGGTGCGTACAAATAAATCTTCATCACTGCATCGGGGCGATGGCTGTTTTGGCCCGCCACCTGCGGATGAGTGAATATGACATTGCCCTGATTCAGGAACCTTATGTTAAAGGGGAAAAATTAGAGGCTTGGGTGGGACAGGAGGTATAATTTTTCATAACTGTCTCACTAATGATATGAGGACATGTGTATATGTCAGAAATGGCATAAACGCAATGACCTTATATAATTTCTGTTCTAGGGATCTTACGACAGTTAAGATTGATGTGCGAGGAAGCGGAGGGCGGGATACTGTAATCCTGACCTCTGCATACTTCGACTATACGGACAAGGAAACTGTATCTAGACAGATAAAGGACCTTGTTGAATATGGCAGCCGGGAGAACCTGGACATGATCTTGGGGTGCGATGCCAACGCACACCACACAGTCTGGGGGAGCACGGATGTGAATGTAAGAGGGGAAAAACTACTGGAGTATGTGGTAAGTACCTCTTTACAAATTCTGAATAAAGGAAACAGGCCAACGTTCGCTGACTGTAGGCGAGCAGAGGTAATTGACATCACGTTAGCCTCCAACAGGGCTAGCACTAAGATTGTCGAGTGGCATGTGTCTGATGAAATTACCTTGTCAGATAATAACTACATATGCTTTAGGTACAGGACGCTGGTTCCAGCTCCTACAGTACGTAGAAGGAATCCCAGAAATACAGACTGGAACTCCTTTAGGAGTGACCTCAGGGTAGATTTGGAGGATTCTAAGGGTAAGCTCAACTCTATATTAGACATCGAGTTTACAGCAGACGAATTGGTCCAGACTGTGTATACGGCCTGGACAAGTAATTGCCCTGAGAGGGAAATTAAACCCAAGAGGGTACCGTGGTGGACGCCAGAGTTGGTCAAGCTGCGGCTAGAAGCCAGACGAGCGTTTAACAATGCTAGGACCAGTAGGGACTACAGCGGTTACGCTCTTTGTTTGACCAACTACAACAAAGCTGTGCGGAAAGCCAAACGGAAGGCTTGGAGAGCACACTGTGAAAACATCAGTACGATTCCTGAAGGAATGAGGCTCTCCAAAGCTTAATCGACTGTCAGAGCACACCCATTGACAACCATTAAGGATGTCAATGGGCAGCGAACAGGGTCTGGTAAGGAGACATTAGCAATGATGCTAAACACACACTTTCCAGACTGTAAGATAATAGAAAAGGAGCAGGAGGACCCTATCAGCTTGGTTGAACTTAGCTATCGTACAACCAAAGCAGATTGGGACACTGCTAGGAAGGTAGTGGATGAAGGGAAGGTCGGCTGGGCTCTAAATGGTTTTCAACCATTTAAGTCACCTGGTTCAGACATGGTTTATCCCATCATCCTACAGCAGGGAGCTGCACTCTTGGTTCCGCATTTGTGGAGATTATACAGAGCCTGAATAGCTTTTGGATACATTCCAAAGATATGGAGGCGTGTTAAAGTCATCTACATACCGAAACCGGGCAAGGAAGACTATGAAGAGGCCAAGACATATAGACCTATTAGTCTTGAGTCGTTCTTCCTGAAAGCCCTGGAGAAGTTAGTAGATAGACATGTCAGGGAGGGAGCATTATGGAAATTCCCCCTCCACAGGCTACAATGTGCCTACCAGTCGGGTAAATCCACTGAGACGGCACTACATTTTGTGGTAAATAAGGCAGAACATGCATTAGATAACCGGGAAGTGTGCATTGCCGCATTCCTGGATATTGAGGGAGCCTTCGATCGGACCACCTTTGATGCCATTAGTGTGGCATCGGCAAATCACGGCATAGAGCCAACCATTTGCAAGTGGATCGATTGTATGCTCAGGGGTAGAATTATTAGGTCTGAGTTGTTAGGTGATGAATTGTATGCAACGACAACCAAGGGCTGCCCTCAGGGTGGAGTACTCTCACCACTCTTATGGTGCTTGGTAGTCAATTCACTCCTAGAACAACTCAACAAAGGTCCGTACTTAACGGTCGGATATGCGGATGACTTGGTGATACTCGTCAATGGAAAGTTTCCGAGTACGGTATCCAGTCTCATGCAGAAGGCCCTGATTATGGTGGAAAAATGGTGCAGTAGCAATCATTTATCTATCAACCCAGGGAAAACTACTGTCGTGCCATTTACTAGGAAGAGGGATCTCACAGGTTTGGGAACTCTCTCCATGTATGGTACGCAGTTACAATGGTCCACGGAGGTGAAGTGTCTAGGCATGACCTTAGATAGCAAACTAACGTGGAAACCTCATGTAGAAAAAGTCATAGTGAAGGCCCAGCGGGTTTTCGGCATGATTCGCTCTACTTATGGGAAGACCTGGGGGCTAAAGCCCAAGGTCATCAAGTGCCTATACACGATGATGATAAAACCCATACTCACGTATGGGAGCATTGTCTGGTGGCCAAGAACCAAACTAGCTGCATGCAGGAACGCGCTATCGAAGGTACAGCGATTGGCCTGCATGGCTATAACAGGGGCGTTCCCGACTACGCCAACGGTAGCGTTAGAGGTCCTGCTGGATCTAACGCCGCTACACATTGTTGTGGAGTCAGAGGTGGTAAAGGTGCTACATAGACTATCTGTGCATGGGCTGTGGACCGTCAACATGCCGGTAACTCGACACACAAAACTGGAGACTTCAAAGGATCTCAAAAGGATTATGAGCATGGGATGCGACAAAATGCAACCATTGCACATATTCAAAAAGAATTTTAAAATAAAGGTCCCCACGAGGGATGAATGGAGACAAGGTCTAAAATCCCCTGACGAGGGTTGTCTCATCTGGTACACCGATGGTTCCAAAATGGAAACAGGATCAGGTGCTGGTATCTATGCCAGTGACTGTAAGGTGAGCCAAAGCATGGGCAAATATGCAAAGGTCTTCCAAGCGGAAACCTACGCTATAATTGCCTGTGCTCAGGAGAATATCAACAGTGGTGTCACTGACAAGACTGTGTATATCCTCAGTGACAGTCAAGCTGCTCTCAAGGCTCTGGACTCGTGTAGGGTGGACTCCAGACTGGTCCTGAACTGTGTTAAGATCCTCAACAAACTAGGCAGGAAGAACACAGTCAGACTGGTCTGGGTTCCGGGACAAGTAGGGGTGCAGGGCAATGAGGAGACTGATGAGTTGGCCAGAAAGGGCTCGGAGCAGCTGTTTGTGGGCCCCGAGCCATTCGTGGGACTCTCTGAGAGCACCGTCAAGGCAGCTTTGAATGCACATGGCAATGACAAACACAGGTTGGAGTGGATGCCCCTTAGGGGTCTGGAACACTCCAAGAAGTTCATTGCAAACGGAGCCACAGGCTTCACCCGGAAGTTCTGTGGATATAGCAAGAGCCAAATGCGCCTGCTCACAGGAGCGTTCACTGGCCATTTTGGCACCAACGACTTCCTGTGCAGATTGAGGTTGGCACACAATTTGATCTGCAGGGCCTGTGGTGAACAGGACGAGTCCATATCGCACCTATTGTGTGAATGCGACGCGTTGGCTGGACTGAGGACGGGTCTGATGGGGGTGGCATATCCAAGCCCTGAAGACTTCAGGCTTCTCCCTCTGAATTGTACACTGCGGCTTATGCAGTACATTCATAAGGAGATAGCTAAGGGTTAAATCTTGGGGCCGACACAAAAGATCCCACTGGGTCGAAGTGTCGCCGGTCTGCATTGACTGGCCCCCACACATAAGGTAAGATAAGATACCGACACGATTCATTGACTAAGGGCTTTTTCCATCGTTAATTGTGTCTTGTAGATTGACCTTTTCAGAGCCTACAAAAGCCTTCACACCACCGGCAAACAATACAAGGTTATTTCGTTGTGGTCGCCTTTATGGTAGCGGTACTTCCCAAGACTGATTCTTCTGGTTTGAACTGGAATGTCTGTATGTCTTACCTGTGTAAATCACGTCATCGTTTTTATACATGACAAGTCTACATAAAGTGTACTAGCGTTTGCTCGCGGCTTCGCGTTATAGTAAATTGTGTAAAAATAAGTACCATCTCCGGAAACAGTATATTTCCTGGATGAAAGGTATCTTGTTCTTTTCAGACTTCTATAGTCAGTAATATACATCCTAATCCTAATCCTAACTAATATTATAAAAGCGAAAATGAGTTTGTTTGTTTCTTACCTTTTCACGCCTAAACCACTGAACCGATCATTCTGAAATTTTGCATATACGTTGACAGGTGTACAGAAACGGACATAGGCTAACTTTCATCCCGAAAAAAATTACTGTTCCCGAGGAAAACAACAATAACGTTCTTATGATAATAGATGGCGCCACGTGTCTTTTGAATCATGATTGAATTATATTATTACAAGCAGAGTACAACCCGAATTGATAGTCAAATTCTAAATTAACGCGAGCGAAGCCGCGGGCAAAAGCTAGTTAAGTATAAATAATAATAATGTCTCTATAGATTGTTTTCGTGTATGATGTAAGTAGGTAATTCGTTTAATGTTTACCAATGTAGGTAATTTTTAGATGCTTAGGTAAATATCTATAAGTGAAAACTTGTAATTGGGCTTCCTTTTCATATTGTTACATTTATTACTTTAATAGCAGTGTTAGCCTAGCGGGGGACCGTCGGACTGCCACGCAGATGTCTCGAGTTCGATCCCAAGGCGAATCTCTGACTTTTCGAAGTTATGTGCGTATTAAATAGTTAAGCGAGTGCGAGCAAAGATTTGGCGTGGAAAGGTAACAAACAAACAAACTCATTTTCGCTTTTATAATATTATATATAATATACCAGAGCGCAAGCAAGTATCAAGTGCTCACTACAAGGGCAGCGTGCAGCGCCAGAACACACGACGAAACACAGTCTCAGTGTAAGTAATCCTTTCTATAACTACATTGAGTGTTCAAACACTGGTCGTACGTCAAACTTGCTCTGAAACGTCAATAGGTAATCAAGCGCTGGACCCCTTGTGTCAGCAAGATAGCTAAAGCGACGTCTTTGCAAGCGCCCATTGGAGTAATAATGACGTGCATACACACAGACTGAGCTGTATACTACACCGTAATACACACCGTAATACATTTCGCTGCTATCCTAGTACCAAAAGTAATTCTTTTGAAAACTATTTTGTAATCATTATGTCAACTCGGCGCACTCCACCTAAAAATCATTATTGAAACCTAGTATTTTAACACAGGAGTCTGATATGGCCTCCGACTGTGTCGGGTCTGATCCTGACTATGGAGGACAAATAAACATTACACGTCGTGTGAAACGTAAATTTGATGACTCCACATTGACTGATATAAAAGAGATGTTAACAAATGTGCAGCAACAACAACAAGAACAGGCTTTAAAGTTTGATACAGAAATTAGTAAAATAGTTAAGCAAAATACGGATATTAAAACTTCTCTTGAGATCATGTCAGCTAAATACGACGAAATTTTGCAAGAACTTAAACAAACGAAAACCAAAAATACTGCGTTTAAAAATCAAATCAAACAACTAGAACAAAAGATTGAACTACTTGAACGGAATGCTAAAGCGACAACTTTAGAGTTCAGAAATGTACCAGAACAACAATCTGAAAACAAATCAACACTAGTCAGCATGGTAAAAAATATTGGTGACATTCTGAAGGTTGAGGTGCAAGAATCCGATATACGAAACATATTCAGACCGAAAATGTCGCAAAGTAAAACAGCTCCAGTAATAGTAGAATTTTCAGCGACCACTTTTAAAGAAAATATTATGAAAGCCTCGAAAACGTTCAATAGGGAGAATAAAGATAAACTGAATACGGGACATTTAAAATTAACCGGTGAATCTAAACCTATTTTCATATCGGAATCTCTCACTACCACTGGAAGACGCTTATACTTCTTGGCACGCCAATCTGTCAAAAGCAACTAATACGCAGGCTGTTGGACTTCGTATGGAAGGGTATATATTCGTCAAAAAGAAGGTGACTCATCCAAATTAATCTCCTGTGAAGAAGATTTGACTACACTAAAGACACAGTGACTATTATCCTTGCACTATTTTATAAAGTCAATGTGTATAATTTAAAAAACTAAATATCATGATAATATCAATTTAGGCTACAAATGTCGTTACAAATAGGTATCTTTAATAAATTAGATTTAATAAATTAGAAATTTAATAAATTAGATAATAAAAAGAAATGCCTAACTATATTTCTCGACCTTGCAAAGGCCTTTGATACTGTCTCTGTCTCCTGCCTTGTAGAGACACTAGATGGCCATGGTATAAGAGGCATCCCACTGGCATTGCTGTCTGATTATCTACACAATAGAACCCAATGCGTAAAAATCGGTGACAATATCAGTGATGAATTGCCAATTGCATTCGGGGTGCCACAAGGCAGTATACTAGGTCCATCACTCTTTATCTGCTATATTAATGAGCTCTGCACACTTACTAATAAAAACTGCCGCATCTCGGCTTATGCAGATGATACAGCGCTAACCTTTTATGCTGATTCATGTGATGAACTTTTTAATCTTGCGCAGGAGGGATTTAACACGATTTGTCACTGGCTAATATCACACTATCTCACTTTAAACGACGATAAGACCAAATTCATTGTGTTCTCAATCCAAAATCGAAGAGAAATAGATAATATTACAAATAACATATATGCACATAAATGTAATTTTCCTCCTACTCCCAGCTGTACATGTCCCAAAATTACTTCTTCTAAATGTATAAAATATCTTGGAATCGAAATTGACGCTAATTTAGAATTTGAAAACCACATACAAACTTTACCCAATAGAATGCGAAAACTAACATACATATTTAAAGCACTACGTGGCGTAGTAGACGAACAGACCATAAAGTTAGTATATGAGGCCTTGGCGCAGTAAGTCATATCCTATTGCATCACGACCTGGGGTGGAGCTTGTAAAACAAAAATGATAATCCTTGAAAGAGCTCAAAGAATGATACTAAAAGTAATTCTATCAAAACCTCGGTTATTTCCTACTTCTAAACTTTACGAAGAAGCGCAAGTCCTCACTGTGCGCCAGCTTTACATAATGCTAACTATACTTCATAAACTGAGTGACTTACCAGAGACTAGAAGAAAGCACATAGCTCAGACTAGAAGAAACTACGCGGTTTGTGAGCCGACTGCCGTAAACACCTCATTTGCACAAAGATTTTTTTCATACCGAGGAGGTATGTTGTTCAATAAAATAAATAAAATAGTTCCCTTGTCGAACTATTGTAAAACTGAATGCAAAAATAGAATTTATAAATGGTTGCAGAAACTTAGTTACGCGGAAATAGAAAAAATCCTAGAGGTAAATATATAAATTGTACAATATATACATATAGATATATTTTATCTATACTCTTAAATTTTATACATCACATTAGGTATTTTATTATATATCACATTTATTTACAATTATTATATCATACACTATCTACATATTACCCACAATGATTAAGAACCCTATTACTAACTAAATATGTTAAAACATGCAAAACTGGTACTTGAAAAAATTATTTATCGCTTAAATACTCACACACACTCCCATACACACACGACACACACACATCACGCACATACATACATACATACACACAAACACACATACATACACACACAAACACATACATACACACACAAACACATACACACACACACACACAAACACATACTTACACACACATATAATAATAATAATATTTATTTTTCAGAAAGTTACATTTAGCATGAACACAGTACATAATAAATCAAAACAAGTTAATACAGAATTTGTTGTACTCTGGTACCCAATGTAAGATTTAACTTGTGTTTTGGGTACCAGGTCCCTCGCAGTATTACATTTACTTTACAGTTAAATCATAATATAATATTAGGTGTTCGTGTAAGCAGCTATGAAAATATGTGTAAGTAAGCATAGGTATATACTACATACATCATACAAATATGTCATTATTATACACTAAAACTTGTTCCTGTTTACTCATTCACAACTCTTACGTACGCTTGCCACATGTTGACAATCCATACAATGTTATGAAATGGGGGGCCTGGAGATCTATAGTACAGGCTTCGGCTTAGCTTAGACTCCAGATCTCCCACAAATTACGAATTACTGGCAATCGTTCGTGTCAACTATATACTGTATAACATGATGTAATTTGTGGAGATGAAATAAACATTATTATCTTATATATAAAAATCAATTGCTGTTCGTTAGTCTCGCTAAAACTCAAGAACGGCTGGGCCGATTTAGCTGATTTTGGATTTGAAATGTTTGTAGAAGTCCAGGGAAGGTTTAAAAGGTGAGTAAATATGAAAAAAATGGTTGGAATATAGTAAAAGCAACAATTTCGCTTTCCCTTAGAAACTATTTCTACCTATCAAACATTTGATGTTCGTCCCGTCGGCGTCGTATAAAAATCAATTAAATTTAAAAGTCGTTCAGAAATCAAATTAAATTTAAAAATGAAGTTTCTTTTTCATTTTTTGTTTTTGAATGTCAAACGTTTGATGTTCGTCCGTCGTTCATAATCGTTCACGATTGCAACTATAATAATTTACGGACTTTGGCGGGAATCTGGGCGTAAAGGTCGCGTTGTCTCGGTTGAATTTTATTTTTATGAGCTTATTGCGGTTTAATGTATGATGTGATAGTGTATCATGATTAGTGTGTTCGTGTGCAGCAATTGAAGAATTCAAGCGGGAAACCCACTGTCCGAAGTTCAGATTGCTCCAAAATTGGCATTGTATTTGGCAGTTCATCTAGGAAATGGACAACGAGTGTATTTCAATCAAGGGAACGCGGCAGATAGAGTGGCACGTCCACTGTCGACCACATTAACAAGTTTCTTCTCAGTTTGTCAAACAGCTGTTTCGCTCGCACTTTGCTGTATACTGATATGCCACGCTATAACACATGGAACGCATCATCGAAACGTTTCAGCGTCGAAAACAAGGAACACCAGTTGAAGGACATCCAAATGTATTTACTTCAGACGCTCTAGGTCGCATCTACGCAGTATATCCAAATAACGACGAATGTTATTATCTTCGATTGTTGTTGGTGAACATTTGTGGTCCAACATCGTTTCAACTGAGAACAATTAATGGACATCTGTGTGCGACTTACCGTAAGGCGTGTCAACTATTACAATTACTCGGGAACGATTCGCATTGGGATAATACGCTCAAGGATTCCGTCATATCTTCATCACCGCATCAAATTCGTACATACATTGTTTGCCATTATCATATCGACATGTTTCCCCTCGAACCCAAAAGATTTGTGGGTAAAATATAGGACCGTACACTATAAACTTTATTTTGTAAGCTCCTAACCTTTGTGACATAACAATTTTTCAAGCAACATCATGTGTAATTAAAAATAATAATAATACCTAATTCATATCGAGCATTTTTTTTATTACGAATTATTTTTGTTCCGGTAAAGTTTTGACCACATTTTTTACTACAGTTGAAACATTCTGTATTTATCATTAATTATCATTCAGCTTTTTTATTTATCGATTTTGAGGCGGTACGAAGTTTGCCGGGTCAGCTAGTTATTATATAAATATATATATACTAGTTAGGAAGTTAGGATTAGGATTAGGATAGTACCTAAGTACATCTTTAGGTGCTGATTCCGAAGTACCAATTGCACAGTATCTTTTTAATTTAGAGATGCTAGTATTAAACTATCGACATCAATATCCTAGCTCGAGCTTCGAAATGCTATAATTAAAAAGTTTGCCTAGATGTTGTTCTTGCCAAGGGAGTGTACATCAGGTGTGATCTGCGAAGGAATATAGATGGTACTCGTAGGTCAAATTAGGAGAGATGAAGGGGGCTACGTAGCAATTTAAATAATAAAAAATTACAGTTGAGTGGTAGGGCCACGCTGGTTACAGTATGAATGGGCCGGCACGACCGGGGAAGTACCGCCCTCTCACAGATCATCGACTCTCATCGACGTAAAATAACAGTATCTGTTATGTTTCGTTCGGTGAGTGAGAGAGCGCCGCAGGCCCAGTCACCTTTCCCTTCCCAAACCCCATCCTGCTCCATTCTCCTTTAGCGACTCGGTTGTGTTTTTTGACATTGTTTCTGTAATGCTAAGAAAACACACCCGTGTGTATGAGCCACGGTGTCCGCATACTATCATGTGGGCCGCTGGCTCGTCTGCCACCGATGAACGCAATAAAAAAAAATATAAAAAAAGTATTTGTGTGTATTCAATGATAATGTTAATATATATATATTGTTATGCTATTAACGTTAATTACTATTTATATGTATATATATATATACCTATGTACTCCTTGTATATGCGTAATCTCACACTTATTTGTACATATATCCAGAAGTATTAGTAGAAATGTATTTACTTATCTGCACTAGCAAGTAGTCTTTTTTTAATACTACATTCGTACTGTTTATAATAATTCCTGGGTTGTGGCGGACTTTACAAACATTCAAACAACGGACACAAAGTACACCCAGACTCTGAACAACCATTTATGAATGACACAAAGTTTTGTCCCGCGTGGGACTCGAACCCACAACACTCGACGCAGTGGCAGTGGCGAGGCGACCACCTAAACCACAAGGCCATCCGTGCACGCTGTTGTGAGGTCACTCGTTCCAAGGCCTCGTGTCAGATGGATTAGGCTACGCCGTTTATTGGGCGCATCTTAGATTCCGTGAGACTGAGAGGACCTGACAGAAAAATCAAGCTTATAATATTATAGTCGGCCTCGATGGCGTAGTAGTTAGTGTAACCGACTGCTACGCCTGAGGTCGCGGGTTCGATGCCCACACAAGTTAAACATTTTTGTGCATGAACATGGATGTTTGTCTTGGTCTGGGTGTTTATATGTATAACATGTTGTATGTATTTCAAAAAAAAGAAGTATACAAGTATGTTTATCCATTGTCTAGTACCCATAGTACAAGCTCTGCTTAGTTTGGGCTAGCTGGTGTTGTGTATGTGATAGAATATTATATTATTAGAATATTGTATACCTAACCTACTCGTTACACTTTCTTGTGTGGGTGGATCCTGTCAGTCGTTTATGGCTGTCATAAACGATACGGATAAAGGTAACTGTAAAACCCGGTCTTAAACATTTTTCTTTATCATAAACCTGTACATTTTTTAATATCTTGATCTGGATTTAAAATCCCGGTCACTTATGGTCCGCAACGTACACACTAACAATTGAACCAACAAACTTGTCAAAGCTGTGCCCGACTTTACATAATGTATATGGAAAATATGCAAATTTTGGACCTTTTTCTATTTTCCGTCAACATTTAGTAACTAACCCGCCACCCGGGTTTACTTGCTCCACTCCTAAGGCTCGTAGCGTAATGTTAGATAGCCTACCCTCCCTTAAAAGAGTAGGCAATAAGGTGCAGAAATATCTTTGTTTTTAAATGGATTGCTTTGATAGTGCTTTGGTAGTAAATGCGTCTTTTGACATAAGGTTTTGGGTTCGATCCCCGGAGTAGGCTAAGTGTTATTAGATTTTCTGTCAAGAAATTTGAAGTAGCAACACGAAGTTTGCCAATATGGAATAGGTTCGCCTATATGATTATCATGTAGGACCTAAAGCTGTAGCAAGAGCAGCAATAGCTCAGTGGGGAGACCAACAGACTGCAATGCAGAGGGTCTCGAGTTCGAACTCACGTCGCGCACCTCTGACTTTCGGAAGTTATATGACTTTTCGAAATGATGTGCGTATTGATTGACAATTATCGCCTGCTCCGTGCCTCGGAAAGCACGTTAAACCGTTGGTCCCGGCTGCCATGAACATCTATGGCAGTCGTTATTAAGAGAGTGTCGACACAAAAGATCCCACTGGGTCGAAGTGTCGCCGGTCTGCACTGACCGGCCCCCACATAACATAAGATAAGATAAAACTGTAGCGATCGAAATGTGAGTGCAATACACCACTGTATATTCCCTTGGGATATAGAAGAGAAACAATGTATGTTAAAATACTCTCATCTCTGGACGTAACGTTAAAAAAAATAATCTCTTCAGCTCTATAATGTTAAAATTATAAGTATTTATACATAAGGCCTGTTGAAATTAACTATAGTTTATACCGAGAAGAGAGTTCAATTATCCTAATATTATAAATGTGAATGTGAGTTTTTTTATTTGTTTGTTACGCTTTCATGGCTAAATTACTCAACCGATGATCATGCAATTTCGTATACAGGTAATCAGAGGTACAAAAATGGATATAGGATACCTCTCATCCGGAAAAAAAACTTTTTCCGAAAGATAGAAATTGATTGACACAATTTAGATTAACGCGAGCAAAATATAATACCTACCCAATTAATAAACGATAAATATTTTTGATCTTTCAACTTTAATATTTTATTTAGTAACCACCAATTTAAATTCAAGGCAACAGTCTGACCTTTCAAAGAATTTTATGTCACATTTGCGAGAAAATCATGTTACTTTTAGTGTTGACATTAAGTCCCTACGGCCATCTTGTCACGAGTCTCTTGTACGCTCTTAATTTTAATAAATGATGCACAAGTTATTGTTATTATTATTAAGAACGATAGTTTGTTCATGTATGGTTGAACTTGATTTAGTGATAAGTTATATAATTAATTATATCTTAATATCACGCCTGAGGTCGCGGGTTCGATTCCCGCACAAGTCAAACATTTGCGTACATGAACATAGATGTTTGTTTTGGTCTGGGTGTTTCTATGTATAATATGTATGTATTTACAAAAAAAAAGTATATATGTATGTTTATCCATTGTCTAGTACCCATAGTACAAGCTCTGCTTAGTTTGGGCTAGATGGTGTTGTATGTGGTAGAATATTATTATATTATTATATATAAATTACGTGTCACGTTGTTTGTCCGCTATGGACTCCTAAACTACTGAACCGATTTTAATCAAACTTCGTAACCATCTGTAATTTGGTCCAACTTAAAAGATAGGATAGTTTTTTTTTAAACGGGTAAAATTGATCTAATGTGAAGCAGACGACGTTGCGCGGGACAGCTAGTAATAGTATAAATTTGACTGTCAACCGAGAAGTCAAATTAAGCAGTGGTTTAAGTCGCACGCCAATGCCATTGCACCGAGTGCTGTGTAATAAATACGACTATTGTAATAAATACGACTGTGGTAAAATAATACCCATTTAAAAGCAACCTTTTGAGAATGTACATGCTACAACTTCTAACTATGAAATAATAATAAAAATAATAATTTTTTATTCAATAAAAAAATAAAAGTCTACAAAACACATTACAGGCTACTTATTGTATTAAATTCACATTAAAACTATATTTAACTAAAGGAAAACATTTTGCAATTTAAAAATTGGACACAAAAAGTCTTGTTTATAAAGTCTGTTTTTACATTTTATTACGTGAACTAGGTCAGAGACCTGTGTTTCAGGCTGTTTCTAATATTACATTGTTATTCTATTGTTAATAAAGTAAAGGTCTACAAAAAACATTTAACATTTATATATGTACTGCAAACATATATAGGTAGTTAAGTATAACTACAATTAAAATATAAAGAAGGCATTATAACTGAAAATATTGATTCTTCTTATCAATCCTTCTTATTGATCGGTATTGACTAACTAAAATAATATTTTACCTTGCCCCATACACGTAGACACTTACAGACGATAGGAACTCGTAAATTAGAAAATGTCTCTTCTCCCTTTTCCTAAGCTCCGTAATGTACGAGGGATACCTCTGGTATTGCAAGCGACCATCGGCAACGGTAACCATTTACCATCAGGTGGGCGATATGTTTGCTTGCCACATTAGTTCTATAATAAATGTATCTACTTCGGTAAATCAGTAATAGAGCGCCGCAAAGTTTTTGCAGGTATACGCAGGTTTTTGTTAAAGTAATTATGTTGCAATAAATAAATGGCTTTGTATTTACAATAATGGTTTTATTTATAACTAGCTGTTACCTGCGACTTCGTCCGCGTAGATTTTAATTAAAAAGTGCTAGTCTCCGCGGAACCCTATTTTTTTTCTAAAATCAAAGTAGCCTATGTTACTCCTTATAACATCAGTTATCTGCCAGTGTAAGTCCCGTCAAAATCGGTTCTGCCGTTTCGAAGATTACCCGAAACAAACAGACAGACAAAAATTTTAAAAATAGGTGTTTTCGTATAGGTACCTTATATACTTTCATATGCATTAGATAAAAAGCTGTTTTTGACATTACAAACAGACACTTCAATTTTATTTATTTGTATAGATTTACTTGATTTTATATTGTACATAATTATATATTATTTTACCTACTACTAACACTAGATGTAAGTTCAACTGTTACTAACCTACTATGGAATGTTATTCTGAAAATAAAAATTATTATTATTATTTTGCTGTTTTATTTTTTTTCTCAGCCCGTGGCTGGTTTTATCTACATTTACGGGCCGAAACCAAGTAAAATGGAGTGTGTAAAGATTATGTTGGAGGTGTTGTTTGTGTTGTGTCGTTTTCATGAAGGGACATGAATTTCCTGACTATTCTGCATATGTTCAAAATTGCGGCTTTCTGCAGTCTAATGTACAATGTTTCTTTGAGATAAATTAATTTTAGGCTATGGTGAAGATGCTTAGGAGCGATACCGGTGGAAGAAAGAACAATGGGTACCACATAGACTTTGCCCTGCCTCCATTCTTGTCACTTCTTTTAGTTCAGCATATTTACTTATTTTTCACTAATTGTTTTTTGCAAATTATGCGTGTTAGGAATTGCGATATCTATAAGGTACGTAATTTTATTATATTTATCTACTAATTATATTATTCTATTCCAACGAAGTGAATATTCTCTAACGATATTGGCCTTCGATCGTATATTTAAGAGCCAAAATCACTGTCCGCATTTTATTTTTAAATGTAAACATTATAGACGACTACTGGAATAGATTATAGACGACTACTGGAATAGATTATAGACGACTACTGGAATAGATTATAGACGACTACTGGAATGGCGGAGTGGTTTAAGTGGTGGCCTCGTCACTGCCACTGCGCCGAGTGGATTCGAAGCCAAATCGGGACAAAATTTTGTGTGATTCACAAATCCTAGAGCGGAAGTTCACAAATCCTAGTGCAGAGAGAGGGCGCTGTTCGCCAAGTAAACAACTAGCTCCGTATTAAACATAAACAAAAAATATTAGTTGACGGTTAATTGATTTGATTATGGTGTAAAACTAAACTTAAGTACTTCAGTGATTAGTGAAAACGTTATCTAGGAAAAGTATAAAGACTAAATAGTAAAATTCGTGAAGTGAAAAATTCGGCTACAAAATTCGAAAACAAAATTGAAATTGCAAACTGTTGGTTTATTATGACTTTTAAGTTTTATGTGGACTTTATCTAATTACAAGTGACTAATTACAAGTGAAAATAAACGATATATGCTGCAAGAATAGACATTGTAAAGAAAGTGCAAAACAGAGACCGTTTTTTATTCAAACATTTTCTTGCTTTATAAAAGTGACATCTGGAGGATAGTAGCTGAAATAAATTCTATATAGCAAGCTCTTCGTTTTGGTCCATCCATCTGGTAAATTATGGTGCTGGTATATTAAAACACCCCAAACATAAAGGTCAGTGAATTTTCACAGAACATTATATATAAAATTTAATGAGAAGAAATTAAAAATTGTTGATGAATGGCAGTTCTAGCGCCACCTATTAGACGACAGTGGAAATAGCTAATCCACTATTAACATAATAGATAATTGATTTCGCTATTACTCACTAGAGTACGCTGCTAGTAAAAAGTTAGCCCTTAAATAAAAAGATGGCGCCAATGTATTCTGAGTGTGCAGGATGTAAACAAAAATTGCTAAATACTGATAATCTCATTTGCATCCAATGTAAATGTATATATGACCTAGAATGTGCTAACATATCAAAAAAGATTTTTAATAATATGAGGCCTCTTCAACTCAAGAAATGGAGGTGCCAAGCTTGTTTATGTAAGCTACCTAAAACTAACAATACAGAAACACCTGTGCGACAGAGTGATAAAAATATAGTCTCGACACCAGTTGATTACTGTAACATAACCTTGAGGAAAACCCAAACTAAAACTTACAATGACTCGGTAGACTCTGATGATCTAAATTTCTTAGGCGATACGATATATTCAGAAAACAGCGCGGGACTTCTAAACAAAAACTACAAGCTGATTTAAATCTACAAAATTTAAGCGAAATTATCACATTACGTTTGAAGGAAAATAACAGATTCATTATCTCAGAAATACAGCGTACAATAAAACTAGAAATTGACAAAGCGATTACAAGGGTAGTGGACGATTTTAAACAAGAAGTAAATGTATTAGTGAAGCAAAATGAAGAAAGAAAAAGCGATCTAGAGCAAATCACTAAGAGGATAAAAAACCTAGAAACAGATAATGAAAACTTAAGAAAAGAAATAGAAAATTTGAAAAATTACCAAAGCATTCCGAACTCCTTAGTAATGATGACAACAGTAAGAAAATCGTTCTCTATGGATTAACAGAGTTTCCCAAAGAGTCGGAATATGACTTATGTAACAGACTCATAGACCTATTTAGAGATTTCCAAAATATTGACCTTACAGGGTATATAGAAAGTATATATAAACTTGGAAATAAAGGTACAAAAAGTCGACCATTAGTAATAGATTTGCTGAGTAAAAGGATGGCTAAGAATATCACAGAAAATAGTTACTGCTATAAAGGGACTCGCTTATCTGTCTCCAAATTCCTGGACGAAAATGAAAGAAGGGAGCGGTATATATTACGCGAAGAAATGATTAGGGCAAGAAAAAACGGGCATTTTGCAGTAATCAGAAATAATAAATTGTATATAAATGGCAAACTAACAACTTCAGAGGAAAAAATTACTCAACAAGAGATAACTCAAACACAACACTACCAAACTACAACCTGTAATCTACAGCATCCCCTCGATAACAATACAGAAGCCATGAACCATTCCTTTCGTACGTCACGATGATCAAATGCTCAATATCTTATTTCAAAATGCACAAAGCCTATGTAACAAACAACATATCCTAGAAGCATTTATTCAAGAAAAACCGATATTTAAAGTTTTATGCATAGCTAAGACCTGGTTAAAAATAGAATTAATCCATTTAAGCGGATATAGTATTGCATCATCATATTGCCGCAAGAGTCGAACCGGTGGCGGCGTCGCCATCATCCTTCAGAACAATACTGACTTTATCGACAGAAGTGATATTACTAATATGTCAATTGATTATGTTTTAGAACTGTGTGCAATAGAATTACCTGTGGAGAATATATTACTTATTAATATGTATTGGAATAGAAGAGAAGAGGAAACATTTTATTATCAAATGAAACAAATACTAAATTATATAAATAGTAAATATTTTAAACGTAATATAATCATCGGGGGCGATTTTAATATAAATATATTGGAAAATAACTTTAAAACAAACCAATTTTTAGATTTAATGTTAGAACACAAATTTACAGAACACATAAAACAACCAACCCGCATAACGTTGACTACATCCACATGTTTAGACTTAATTTTCACAAACTTTAATACCAACACTTTTTACACGTCAGTTGAAGAATTTGGCTTCTCAGACCACAACGGCGCTATTATCCACATGAAAATACTCCAACAAACAACGCAAATCACTTGGTTCATAAATAAAAGGTTATTTAATAATTCTAACATAAAAGATTTCAAAACCGAGTTACAAAATATAAACTGGTCAAATATACTGAAAGTAGATAAAAATATTAATGAAAACTACAGCGTTTTTAACACAATTATAACTAATACACTTAATAAATACATACATACCCATTAGAAAAATTAAAATTACGGACACTTGCAAAAAATACTGGTTAACTACGAGCATTAAAAATTCATGTAAAAATAAAAGATTACTAAAGATACTAACATTAAAAATAAAAAGCCCTGTTCTGCTAGAATACTATAAAAAATACGAAAAAGTATTAAAAAATGCAGTAACAACATCGAAAAAACTACATTATATAAATAAAATGCATAAATCAAGTAATAAAGTGAAAACCATGTGGAGTATCATCAATGAGCGTACCAATAAAAAAGTCAGATATGAAAAACACAACATAAAACTGGAACGTAATAATTTAAAAATATCTGAGCCAAAACAAGTAGCAAATATTTTTAATAGTTTCTTTGCGTCTGTCGGTATGAGTAATAGTCAGCCAGGAAATAACACCCCTAGTAGTACACGAGTCTTACAACCTACAGAAAACACCATGTTCTTGCGACCGGTCGACCCGTACGAAGTACACGAAATTATTATGAATCTCAAAAACAAAAAAAGTTGCGGTATAGATGAGTTTCCACCTTTCCTAGTCAAACAATGTGCAAAAGAATTATTATTACCCTTTTATTTATTAATAAACCAATCCTTTGACGAAGGTACCTTCCCGAATCACCTAAAACAAGCTATCATCAGACCTAACCATAAGAAACATTCAAAAACCGACCCCAATAACTACCGACCCATAACCTTACTACCAACAGCTTCAAAAATATTCGAAAAAGCTATGTGTAACCGAGTTTACTCTTTTTGTGAGAAATATAACATATTCAATGAGTCTCAAAATGGGTTTCGAAAGAACCGCTCAACTACATTAGCAGTGTATAAATATATACAAGAAGCCCTGAATATTTTAAATAATAAACAATATGCCATAGGGGTATTATTAGATATGACCAAAGCATGCGACAGAGTCCAGTATAATATATTATTAAGCAAGCTATATGAAATAGGTATCCGAGGTAGAGCACACAAATGGTTCGCATCCTATCTACAAAATAGAGAGCACCAAGTTGAAATTGAATATTATAATAGTTACAATAAGGAAATACAACATATCTGTTCTGATAAACAATTTATCAACAATTCAATCCCACAGGGTAGCGTCCTAGGATGCCTGTTATTTCTAGTGTACATAAACGATCTTCCAAATAACATACAAGGACCCTGTGTGTTGTTCGCCGATGACATCTCACTTCTGATTACAAGCCAAAATTCCGCTGACATAAATGACAAATTGACAACCCTACTTAATAGCACAGTAAACTGGATGACCCAACACAATTTAGAAATAAATTACTCCAAAACCAAATTAATGACATTCCATCCACCACAGAAATCACAGTTACATATAGATTTTGTATATAGAGACACCAAAATAGAAAAAGTCAATGAATTCAGCTTACTAGGATTAAATATAGACACCAATATAAACTGGAAATCACATGTACAAAAAATTTAATCTAAGTTATCAACATTTTGCTACGCTCTCCGGGAAGTTAAAAAGACCACTGATATAAAAACCGCTCTAGTCACCTACTATGCCTATGCATCTTCGTGGCTAAAGTACTGCATCACCCTATGGGGTAACAGCACAGATGCTCCTTCGCTGCTAATTATGCAAAAAAAGTTAATAAGAACAATAGTAAACATAGATAACACAGAAAGTTGTAAACCTCATTTCCGAAAACTAAAAATACTTACCGTTCCTTGTATGTATATTCTCGAAACATGTAAATTTGTCAGACAACACAGACATTATTACACAAGAAGGGAAGATTTAAATACAAAATATACACTAAGACACAAAAATAGGCTAAACTTACCAACGTCCAGATTACAAATGCATGCATCAAGTCCCTACGTTATGTCCATAAAAATATATAATAAATTATAAAATAATATTAAAAATGAAGAGAAATTCAGCACGTTTATCAACAAATTAAAAGACTTTTTAATACAAAAACGTTACTATGATATAAGCGAATATAACGATAAATTTTAATAATTTAAATGATGTAAGTAGGTACATTTTAGAAAATAACTTTTATACTTACTTTATAATAAATTAATAATAAACTATAATAAATAAATAATACGTTGAGTAAATAAATAAAATATATGTACTAAGCTCTAAAATTTATTTCAATATGATATAAGATAATAGAATGTTCGTTCTTCTCTCCTAATGTTGACGCGCCCGACGGGGTCCATAATTATTGTTCTCTCTACATTTATAAGACCTGTATATACATTATGGAGTGCAATAAACGAATTGAATTGAATTGAATTGAAGTTGTTTCTTATTAAATGTAAAAAAAAATACTATACCAAATAATATCAACACCTATTCAATAGTTTAGATAGATTGTAGAATTCATACAAAAACGTTTAAGATAAAGTAATAATAATAATATTAAACATAGTTTCAAGTACTAAACACATACTTAAATATGTAATTTCTTATCGCTACCAAAACCTAACGAAACGCTTCTTTACATTTATGTTTCAAAAATATTAAAGATAAAATTTACTTTGTAGTTTATCTTATATATCTTTATACAATTTTTAGGCGATGCAATCTTTAGTTTATATGACTACATAATATGAGTAGGTATGTCATAATTCCACCATTACAAAATTTCCAAATTTCCAGTTTATTCAAAAATCTAGAAGTGGGTAAATACATATTGGATTGAAAATTCATTCAATATATTCATATAAATTTACAAATCATAATAATGTAATCGTGTTACAATCTATTGCTCACTTACCGCTAAATTGCCAAAATCTGCAGCATCCCTTATAATAATTCTGCCGATAAATATTTACGAGACATACACCAACGTTTTATATACTTATTTAATACTTATATATTAAAAAAATCTACTTTAATTAATTCACATATGAATCTTTTCATATAATATTATTTTGCCAATGAAATAACGCGGTGCTGGCGATTGCTCAGTCAGAATGGACTTATACCGGAGAACTGGTCTTGCTATCTGTGTAGTGTTAGCAAGGACTGCGACTGAAGGATTGCCAGCTAAGGCCTTATTATATTGGATTTGACGTCATCCGACATCATCAGACTTTCTCATGAGCTTTTATTTAATTACTTAATAGGCATGATAACTAAAAAAATCATTTTGGTCCGTCATTTAAAAAGCAAAAAATATTGGACAAGTTTTTTTCTTTTGTCCCACAAACTAAAAACGCGTTTAAATTTCGTGTTAAGTCACTTGTCGGTACAAGTTTTATAAGAGAGTGACGTCACAAGCCCCTACTCCCTTTAATGCGTTATATCTTTATTATTGTTTTGTTAATACAAAAAACAGATGTACAAATTACTGCACAACATTTTTTGCAGTAGGTACATGTTGTTTTTCTTGCGGGGATTTTCTTTTTGTTATACGACCTTTTGAGTTATTTTTTATTCTTCTCCTACGCTTGTAGTAATTATTGACAATCATTCAAACAATGGACATAAATAACACCAAGAGTCGGGACAACTATTTGTGGGTCACACGATATTTGTCTCGAGTGGCGATCAAACCCACAACACTCGGCTCAGCGGCAGTGGCGAGGCGTTCACTTAAACCACTACGCCATCAGTGCAGTCAAGAACCTCACAGTTATATTTCAAAATATTTTAATAATCCTGTTTTTAAACTACTCCACTGCGGGGAACGAGTCTATTTTAAGTATTAAAAGGATTAAATCATAGTCCTCGCGCTGGTCCGATTCGGGTTGTCGGCCTCGATGGCGTAGTGGTTAGTATAACCGACTGCCACGCCTGAGGTCGCGGGTTCGAGTCCCACACAACTCAAATATTTGTGTGTATGAACATGGATGTTTGTCGTGGTCTGGGTGTTTCTATGTATAATATTTATGTATTTACAAAAAAGAAGTATATAATATGTATGTTAATCCATTGTCTAGTACCCATAGTACAAGTTTTGCTTATCTCGGGCTAGATGGTTTTTTTTTCTGAACGGCCGTCAGTTCTACTATAAGACATTTCTACGTTATCCATTAATTACCGGACAGCCTGTATAACTTGGATACCATTGTGTAACAATAGGTTAGGGTGCGGCGAGGGTGGCCCTCGGGCAACCCTTAAGCCGCCAACTTGTTTATTTTAAATACGAAAGTATTTAATTAAATGCAACAAAATTTACAAATCTTCAAATTTATGAAAGTATGCTTAACAATCATTATTATGCTTATAGTAATTATGCTTAACAGAATTGTGTCTAAACAGTTATGCCAACTGAATATTGTGCGTACCTATTATTAGGATAAGTAAAAGTATGCCATTTTAAATTATTATTATGACATATAAGTAATTTTATAGGAATAAATAAGGAACCAATCGGTATGAAGTATAATATATATTTTCTGACTATGTTTAATAGGCGGCCAGTATGCCTGAAATCAAGAATTAAGCAAAATCAAATTCTTACCATTCTGATGTTAAACAAACATTTAACCCGACTGATGGTAACCTGTAACGCTTAGAAAAAAGTAGTTACATAAGGAATTAAAGGAAAGGGATTTAAAAGGACTCTTATATACAGAGCTAAACACAGAAACACGTCTTACTAATATTATTCCTATGTGGTGTGGTGTGCTGTCTTCAACTAATTGGCAAAGACGCACTTTTCTATAATACAAAAAATACACAGAAACATAAGCTCCTGTAAACTGAATTTACGAGCCATCTGCACAAAAAATATCGTAGCATACTAACTAGCTTTTGCCCGCGGCTTCGTTCGAAAACAGTAGGACTTTTTCTGTACCCCTAACACAGTGTAGGTACGCAAAATTTCATGATGATCGGTCGAGTATTTAAAGCGTGACGAACAAACAAACTCGCATTCGCATTCATAATATTAATTAAAATAAGGTGTATGTACACATAAATGCATTCTCTATTCCCTAAATGGCATAATCCGATAAGACGGCAATCTGACACCGGCAATGGTATAGTACCTACCGGTCTGCTTCCAGTCCTTCTGCTTAAGTCCTTCGCAGGAAAAAACAATAGACACAGTAACGAACATAGCTTGGAAAGCCAGAAGTGCGTGCCGAAGATTCGAACTCGAGACCTCTGAGCTCTTCCACAATTAAAGGTTTACACACAATTAAAGGTTTACACACAATTTTTCCGTCACCGTTTAAAAGAGCAGTAATTATTAGGTACTTATTAAATAATCTATTAACATTGAAGAGAAGTTAAAAATATTATGATGTTTTGACTGTTTGTATGACGCGGCAGGTAAAATGTTCAATGCACCGACAATTGGGTAATCCCGTACAACACAAAAGTTTACGTGACGAATATACGATTGTTCTAGGTTACGTATACATAAGTTTGTAAGATGCAGGGAAGGTTTTAAAAGTGAGCCCTTCTGACACCTTCAAAACAGGCGTACATGACACTGTTTTTTAAGAAAATCCCCTCTCTCTACGACTAGTCCAGTTTATGATATAGCGTTCCCCTACACCAACCATCAAGGTTATATTAGGTGGAGCCGCTGTACCTTCCAGTACCCGAGAGCACCTTCCGGGACCAGTTATAAACAGGTCTTGTCCCCAAATCTCGACTCTCCATCCTAACCTCAGAGATCCGGTTCTCGTAAGCGAGCTACCTCGTGCCCAAGTGACACTACCTATTCTCCAGATAGGTACCGGAGCAATAAAGCCGCTCACCACTCGCAACTCTGGGAGTTGCTAAAGAAGGCCTCGCTGAAGCCGACGGAGAAGCCACCTCCCATGTCTCCGGTATGGTACCGGAGCTGTATAAGATACGCTCACTTCCCGACGTACATCCATACGCCTACCCAAATAGGCCTACAAGCGGGTGTGGTCCGAGTCACTCCAGCTATGACTCTTACTTGCTGAGCAGGCAAGCGCCAGCGAGATAGCGAGATGCTTTGTGGCAGTGAACGTTTTTTTTTTAGATAAATCTGTAATATTTTACTGCTGGGCAAAGGTCTCTCTATTGTCAATCTATGTTTCTTAATTTATGCTACCATAGATTTTATTATGGGAGTAAATAGTTTATCCTTACTAATCCTTACTTATATTATAAATTCGAAAGTAATTCTATCTGTCTATCTGTCTGTCTGTCTGTTACCTTTTCACGGCTAAACCACTCAACCGATTAAGATAAAATTTGGTACAGATATAGTTTAAAACCTGGGGAAGGACATAGGCTACTTTGTATTAATGTAGATACCACGCGGGCGGAGCCGCGCGCATAAGCTAGTATTAAATATGATTTATAACAAAGTAAATAAACCTCAAGACTGATCGAGGTGAAGAGTGTAAGTGTTAAACGCTCTCTCTATTAGGACGAAGTAGAAGTTTTAGATTAAGTGCTAGGTTTGAATCGCATGAAAAGTTTATTAATAGCTCCTATATCAAAAGAAGTAGTGGAAGACTATTGGACTGCTACGCAAAGGTCTCAAGTTCGATCCCAAGGCATACACCTCTGACTTTTTGAAATTAGGTGCGTATTAAATAATAACTATAATTACACACTGCTGTTCACACATATTCTATGACTCACGGAGGACTGTAGGAAAATTATATCAATAGACTCAAAACACAAATTTTCGTCCTGGGTGGGAATCGGACCTTGACGCTCTGACGGTAATAAGGCAATCACGTAAATCACTTTGACATCTACGCAGTCTGTTTTCTTGTTATAAAACTACAAATAGAATGCAGAAGGTTATTTAAAATGTGGAACACAGAAGCCTTTGTGGATAAACATAAAAATACGGATTTTGTAGGTGCATGTGTCATAAATGAATAGGGATTGAATCATATTATGAAAGTAAGCCGCCGTATGTCCTCGATAAAGGACACGACAAATTATTCGTAATGAATAGCATTAAAATTATGTGTTTATAGTCTGTTAATCCATATTGTAAATATTAATTTAAAAGCTACTAGTTGCAGGCTGTAGTGAGTGAGTCGAATTTGTTAATATATTGACTTAACGATGAACTAATATGATTATTATTATAATAAAATACTCTATTTCGTTGAAAGTAAACTACTATATACGGAATTTATTGCGTTGTTTATTTGACACTTTATTTACATAATTTAGAAACTATGACACTACTACTATTATTAAACTATATTAATTTTTAAGCTAATTAAATTATTTAAACTATTAAAACTATTTATGTTTACACTTTCCCCGACGTTTCGGTTGCTTTTCAGTAGCCATGGTCACGGGGAGACTAAGATGGTAGTTGTCTCAATGTTCCAGTGTAGTTATTTCAAATATCCTAATGAAAGAAGATCCCTATATGAAAGTTTGTAAAGATGTTTTGTTATGTTAGTAACACAGTCATGCGTAAATATCTATTGAACCGATTTGCTTGCAATTCACTCAAGAAATTTCGAAGTTTCACCGGTAGATGTCACTTTACTAAATAAAAACTCATCTCCTCATTAGCGGTTCACTAATTTCTGTAACACCTTTGGTTTGTAGATTTAAATTTATGACGTTTTTTCTTGCATATATCCAGTTCCAATACAGTAGTCTAGCTGCATGAGACAGGAGTAGAAGACCAGCTAAAATCAGCACTACTTGAATTCCTAAAAGTATGTATGGACTGTAGATATGGATCATACGAAGATTGAATATTCGGTCATCCGACATTTTTGGTTGTACCTGAAAAACAAGCAAGCAAAGTTAGACAAACTAATTTCCATTTTTAATTTTTATTGGCGTAAATATTGTAAGATTTTTTTCATTAAAAAGACTCACTCTAGGAATAGTTCCTGTGTCGCGGGACTTTACAAACCTTCAAACAACGGACACAAAGAACATCCAGACTCGACACAACCACTTGTGGATCACATAAAGTTTTGTCTTGTGTGGGTTTTGAACCCACAATACTCGGCGCAGTGGTAGTGGCAAGGCGACCATTTAAACCACTACGCCATCCGTGCAGTAATAAGTTAATAAATGTGAAAGTAATTGTTTTCTTAATTTTTTTGTTTGCTTTTTTCACACAGCATCAGTTCGACGTGATTTTAAGTTGAACTAGTTTATGGACTGGAACTAAAATACTTCTACTTTACACAAAAAGGATTGGTCCCTACATTTTGGCATAAAATGTCCGATATACCTGGAACCAAAAAAGCGAAGAGGTGGTCCAAAAAAATACAGCAGTTCTAGATTAGTACGGCTCCGTAATGTACCTCTACCAATTATCACAGGAATATTAAACGAGATACATATTATATTGGAAAAAGTTAAGTAAAAGGAAAAAATAATATAGGTACTTACAATTTTGATGACCACAACTGGTACATACATGTTGGAGAACCTCTTGATCTTGTAGTTGAAACTAACGTCCTTTACCATTACACTCACTTGGACTGAAAACTTGGTGGTCATGACCATACCTATGGTCTGAAAGAGGAAGAAACAGATGTTAGAATTAATGCATGCAATGTTGATTAAAATGGGTAACTTTAATCTTTCTTGGAATAATTGACTACAGTAACATGGTACTAAATTAGCCTAAAGTTGTAGAACATGCTATACTTAGTAGATTTTAAGATCAACAAAATGTTCTAATTACGGGCACAAGGGATAAAAATGTATTAAATTTGTTATAAAAGCGAAAATGAGTTTGTTTGTTACCTTTTCACGCCTAAACCACTGAACCGATCATCCTGAAATTTTGCATATACGATGTCAAACGGACATAGGCTACCTTTCATTCCGAAAAAAATTACTGTTCCCGAGGAAAACAACAATAACGTTCTTATGATAATAGATGGCGCCACGTGGCATTCGAATCATGATTGAATTATATTATTACAAGCATAGTACGACCCGAATTGATTGTCAAATTCTAAATTAACGCGAGCGAAGCCGCGGGCAAAAGCTAGTTTGTTCTATATTTTCAATTTATTTATGAGTTCACAGCAGACTTTTAAAGTATGCACAGTGTATGACCGGCGGACCGAACCACGGCTTTTGCATTCTTCAGATCATCCATTAGATGTAACATGGTTTGATCGTAATCACTCACATTGTGGATCGAATGGTTCCTTAATCTACTTTCCTAAATTCTGTTTACAGCGACTGAAGTTTGTTTGTAGGTGTGGTAAGAATTTCCAAAGCGGACGCTACAGAACCGATCAACTAACTTCTAAGAAGTTGTTTGGCTGAGGCGTATTCGCTTCCCAAAATTTAAGTCTGGCGTCTACAAACTGTGCCTTAATAGAATTCGTGGACCTTAAGAAGCTATGACAGTTCTTGAGCCTTCCCAGTGACAGCTCAAATAACGAATTTTCATAAGAAACTATAATCTCGGACTTCAAATGACTTATTTTTTCGAAAATCTTATTGAAATCATTTGGACTTCCAAATTTTATGAAAATCAGTGCCGCAGTTTATTAGTGTCAAGCTGACGGAAAGATTTATGTAATTTGTTTTATAAAATTAATACATACCGGTTCTATAGTGAACCCACTGCCATGTTCCTCTTCATTAGGAGTCATTCCTTCAATCCTCTCGTATATCGCAGGATTTGTGTTCAAGAAGTGCGCATTGGAAAGGACCACTGGAAGGCCTGAAAAACAATAGTTTCAATTAAACATTTGAATGGTATAACTAATGCTAATCACCGACATCCTTTTCTAAGATAAAATAAAATTTTTAAGATGACTCCGGTTTCTTGAATTTTTTTTATGTTCCGGTTGACTTTAGAATCATTCATACACCGGACATAATGAACATCTAGACTTGGAACTCATTTGCGGATCACACAATATTTTGTCGCGTGTAGGATTCCAACTCACAACACTTGACGCAAGGCTAATGGAGTGGTGACTATGTAAATTCTACGCCACTCATGCAGTCGATCCGATACGTTAGGCTGTTTAGCAAAATATTTTTTTGCAGTTTAGATACTGATCATATGATCTTATCTTATCTTATGTGGGGGCCAGTCAGTGCAGACCGGAGATACTTCGACCCAGTGGGATCTTTTGTGTCGACACTCTCCCAATAACGACTGCCATAGATGTTCATGGCAGCCGGGACCAACGGCTTAACGTGCTTTCCGAGGCACGAAGCAAGCGATAATTGTCAATCAATAAGCACATAATTTCGAAAAGTCATATAACTTCCGAAAGTCAGAGGTGCGCGACGTGGGTTAGAACCCGAGACCCTCTGCATTGCAGTCTGTTGGTCTCCCCACTGAGCTATCGCTGCTATGCTGACCATATGATAACTCTTACTATCAATTCCATACCTCTTGCCTATAGCTGCAAAGGTAGGAAAAGGTGTGTTACACACATATTTCGTCAGATATGGTTTTAGGTCTATGGAATAAGTAATATGGGATGAGGCCATTGCCGCTAACCCGGCTCAATTCCAGACTTTATTCTGTTTCTAAGAATTTCTTGACAGAAAATCTCAATAACATTTGGCCCGGCCCGCGAATTGATCCCATAGCTCTATACAAATCAGTCGCATATAAAACCGCTGCACCACCCAGGTAATTCATAAATGAAGGATAACAAAAGTTATACTCACCATAAAAACATGGCGACAAATCCGACACACCTTCATAACATGTTCCTTTGCTACACAAACACTGATTCTCAGGTATCTTATCATAGGATCTGTTGCTGATCTTGTAGAACAGGCCTTCTACTCCAAAGTCCATGGTACGGGTTCCTTGGTATTCCAGTTCCATGAACCGACAGAGAACGTTGCGGTAGATTTTGATGGGGCGAGCTGGTGTCATCAAAGGGGGATAGCCTAAACCTTCGTATGTGTTTGTAAAGCTGTTGCAGTTGTCTCTGGAATTATTAAAGTTTTGGTTACTTCGGTGCGCTATCAAAACATCAAAACCTATCAGACGTTTTACTATTATATAAAATTAAATTACCACTCACTGACTTAGAGAAATAGAAGTCATATAAGGGGGAGTCGTAGGAAAAAAGTAAATACAGCGTCGTATAGAGAATCGTTGGTGGTACCCCATCGGATCTCAAAAACGGTGATAACTACGGGAGTCGTTCTCGAAAAATCTTCCTAAAACCTTGGCAACTTTTAGGGGGGGCGAAGAAAACACGGCTCATACAAAAAATCATGGGCGCCATACAAACTTTGACCTCTAATATCTCCGAAACGGTTAAAAATAGGCGGGGAGTGTTCGAACAAATGTTATAGAGGTCGACGAGATCCTTCCAGGAAAGGTCATTTTCAAGGTCACCGGGGGTCATCGGTAATTTTTAGCTTCGGGGGTTTTCAAGGTCCCTGAATCCGAATCTAAAATTAGTTTTTTGATTAAATCAAACTGTTCGCGGTGCGCTTGCGACCCGCGCAACCACGCGAAATACTAGTCTATTTTATAAAATACTTCCTCATCTTCTTATTTTACATTTTTAGGGGCGGGGCGCAGCAGAGTAATCTTTTTTTACATGACTGGGTCGATTATGCCTGAAGCCGAATGCCAAGCCATTTTGGGTATTCCTGTAGGGCTTCCATAATGTCTTAGAGATTGATATTGTCTATTTTTTGCCATCAGAAACACGTGCATGGTACCTCCAGGGATTAAAATGGTATTTCTTATTACAGTACTCATGCAGTACGGCGGTAAACTTGACCCATCATTGAGGACATGAAGAACTTTAAGATATGCGAGTATCGCAATGTTTTTCGTCACCATCAAAGCAAGTAATAATTATAATTTATATTTCTCTAGTGTGGCAAGAACTTGAAGTGACTGCACGGATGGCGTAGTGGTTTTAATGGTCACCTTGACACTACCACTGCGCCGAGTATTGTGGGTTCAAAACCCAAACAAGACAAAAGTTTGTGTGATCCATAAGTGGTTGTTTCGAGTGTGGGTGTTCTTTGTTTGAATGTTTGTAAATTCCCCCGCGATACAGGAATTATTTCTAGTGCAGGAATCGTCTTTCAAATAACAAAAGAAGTACATTTCCATCATATAAATCAAATGATGCATGCACTATTTCACCATGCGTCTAAAGTTATAATACCTACCTAGTTTTAGGATCTTCATATCCCCACTGTTTCAATCCTCCAATCCCATTGACTGTCTTTATCATGAACTTCTCATGTTCTCTGCTGCTCACTTCGAGTCGTATCGATGCGTTTCTGTCGTATAGCTGTGAAAAGATGACTGAATTTATATTTCCATCTCGAAAGTAACTTTAACACGTACCTACTTATAACGACAAAAATGAACTATATTTATCATTTACTAGAAATGAAGTCATTGTCCAGGGGAAACGGGATGTGAAGGAAAGCAGAAGGAATGTTGTGAACTTGGGCGAAGCTGTGTCTAGGAAAGGATTTCAGTTGTCAACTAAGATACTATAAAAAACATAGATTATAAAAAAGAGAACAGAACAACTAGGAATCAGGATATATAAGATTGCTACGTCAATCATCTATATGCTATACTAGCTGACCCAAGAAACTTCGTCTACTTCTGTTCGGTTCATTAACCTCACAAGTTACCGTGTCAGCGACACACCGCGCACTTGACCGCGTCAGCGCATTACAATACTTATATATTTATTGGTTTCAATTATTCACTTTACAATAAGTCTTTAGAAAGATAAACTCGTGTATCAAGAAAATAAATATATTCCAATCATCAAGGATTTTTCATTTAGCAAGATATATCAAGTGTGTCGTTCGGCAGCATCAAGGCAACCGCACGACAACTTCATATAAGATAAGAGAATTTTCCCCGTTTTGCAAAATTTTTTATTGCTGCTCCGCTCCTTTTGGTCGTAGTGTGAATGTGATATAACAAAGCTTTATAGCCTTCCTCGATAAATGGGCTATCCAATACTAAAATAATTTTTCAATTCGAACCGGTAGTTCCTGAGATTAGCGCGTTCAACCAAACAAACAAACTCTTCAACTTTATAATATTAGTATAGATTATAAATCTACTTTGAGTGAATCGAACCTGTACTGTGGTAAACAGGACAGCTTCGATTCACTCAAAGCCGACATACGTGTCAGAGCAATTTTTATTTAAAGAGGTATAATTAAAGATGGATAAAGCCTTTATGCTATAATAATAATATTCTATCACATACACACAACACCACCTAGTCCAAACTAAGCAGAGCTTGTACAATGGATAAACATACATATATACTTTTTTTTGGTAAATACATACATATTATACATAGAAACACCCAGACCAAGACAAACATCAATGTTCATGCACACAAATGTTTGACTTGTGCGGGAATCGAACCCGCGACCTCAGACGTGGCAGTCGGTTACACTAACCACTATGCCATCGAGGTCGTCATATGACGTCGCTATGACGCTATTGTAACCTTTCTCTAAAGGTCCTCTGATTTCGTTATTATCAACCTCTTCTATTGCAGTGGCAAACCAATGGCTCGCGGTGATTTCTACTTTTGTCAATAAATTTATTATTTTAGTACGTATTCATGTCAATCGCTAAATCATCTTCAGTAGCAAACCCGTTCGAGAAACGACTCTTTGTGTCATTTTACACGACTGAACGCTGTCTCCCAAAATAAAAGCTCTCGCTTAGTTTGGGAATCAGTTTACAGTACCTTATTATGTTTACACTATGTATATCTGTTCTTCTATCAAATAATTATCACCTGTAAAAAATTTAGTGACATATAAAGATTTT
This sequence comes from Catocala sponsa, assembly GCA_963564715.1. Lineage (NCBI taxonomy): Eukaryota > Metazoa > Arthropoda > Insecta > Lepidoptera > Erebidae > Catocala > Catocala sponsa. The sequence goes on along the minus strand of OY751337.1, from coordinate 26,960,354 downwards.
TATTTATTTATTTATTTACCTTTTTCTATAGAGATCAAATGATGACTTAAACTCTATCTCTCGAATATTCTTAAAGCTATTTTGAATATGCATAAGTTTTCCACTTACTCTATCTAAAAGTCCAAGTCTATCAAAATTGATCCACCCTGGTAGGAACCGGTTGCCAAGTTTGATGAGTGGTTCATCATATCCCCACAAATAGTCGTAGGCGCTCATGGTGACGGTCGCGTTGCTTCTGATCACCGAAGTCATCATGTTGAAGCCCGTCTTTGCTAAGTATCCATAGGTGCCGGACGAGGAGCCCATAGCCTGGATAGAGATGGAAGTATTAAACACTAAGAATAAAATCCTAATCCTGACTAGTTTTATAAATGCGAGTGTGAGTTTGTTTGTTACGTTTTCATGCCTTAACTTTTGTGCCAGGAGTATAGAAAAGAAGTAATAGTAGTTACTGTTTCCGAGGGATAGGAATTAATTGAAAAATCTACAATAACGCGAGTATAGCCATGGGCAAAATCTAGTATTGGTATAGTTTTTTATTATAAGTAGTAGTAGTATAATTATACAGAGTGTCTGGTAACTAATGGATAACCTTGAAATGTCTTATAGTAGAACTGATGGCCGTTCAGAAAAAAATATGACTGACTTTCGGAAGTTATATGACTTTTCGAAATGATGTGCGTATTGATTGGCAATTATTATCGCCTCCTCCGTGCCTCGGAGAGCACGTTAAGCCGACGGTCCCGGCTGCCATGAACATCTATGGCAGTCGTTATTGGGAAGTCAGTGCCCTCTAATATCCTGACACTGGTCTAGCGTTAGGATATCGTTAGCCTTCGGGTTGCGGAGGTCAGGTGGCAGCCGCTCCGTGCAAAAACTGATAGCCAGTCAAATCCGGTTAGACTAGAAAGCCGACCCCAAGTGACTTGGGAATAATAAAGGCTAGGGAGAAGAAGACATACATATTATACATAGAAACACCCAGACCAAGACAAACACCCATATTCATGCACACAAATGTTTGACTTGTGCGGGAATCGAACCCGCGATCTCAGGCGTAGCTAACCACTACGCCATGAAGGCTGACTAGGTAGAATATAGACCTCCTAGTCATAAGTCTAATCGCAGTAACTTAAGAGTGTTTCTACTTTCTTTTTATAAAAAAGTGGTATCGTCAATGTCGGGTTCGATTCCTGGCTCGAGCAATGTCTGACTGGGTTTTTATCTCAAGGAATTCTCTGCAGCAGCACGGAGTCTGGAAGTATGTCCGTTAAACGGCAATAGACTCGCTACCTATTACACATATCAAAAAAGTCTGCGTTCACTTGGAATAGTTGAGATATTTTTTCTCGTGTCAAGATATAATTAATGAATGCATTATTTTAATACTTTAACACTTAAAAACACATCATGTAGTTGTAGAAAACATAACATTTTCTTTTGTCTTTTTTCATAAAAACGAGGTGAATAATAAATGACCATCACTCTTGTTCCTGCCTGTAAGCTGTTTTTACCGATTTCTCTAAAATTGTTCATTTGAGAAATGCCAGGTGGACTGTCTGAAGTCTTGCGAGCAAGAACAGTGTTATTGCGTGAAGAATAATATTCTACAAGGCAAATCGCAGCCAGAGTCGCCGTTTCTCAAAACGTTTCCAAGTGACCGCGGACTATTTTTGATGTGTGTATGTAGGATCTAAAACATTAGTTTTTTTTTTTAATCTTTTTTTTTTATTTTGCTCGTCAAAATGACTACACTCCACCTGATGTTAAGCAGTCGTGTGGTCTAAGAGCAGTGGCCTCCACATCGCACCCACAGTAGCCGACGCGATGTTGAGGTCTCTACTTTGACGGCCTGAGAAGATGCTTTTTCACGCCCCGCTTAAAGAACCCAGGATTGAAGGAAGAAGGAAACACGTGCCTTGGCAGAGAATTCCATGCCTTGGTCGTTCGGCAGAGATATGAGGACCCAAACTTTTTGGTACGCGCTCTAATCGACTCTACCGTGTAAGGATGGCATCTGAGCCCAGCACGCGTTGTTCTGGATAGGAAAGGGAGGGCGGGATAAGGTGGAATAACTCTTCAGAGCACTCCCCGTGGTATATTCTGTAGAAACATGCCAATGAGGCAATGTCCCTACGGAGTTACAAAGGTTCCAGTGAACTCGTGACCTCTGGATCTTCGATGATACGGACAGCCCGCCGCTGTAACCGGTCGAGAGCGTCCAGCAAGTACTGCGCGGAGCCATCCCAAAGATGAGAACAGTACTCCACGCAAGGGCGCACTTGTGCCTTATACAATAGGCACAGTTGCCCAGGCGTGAAGAACCGGCTCACCCTGTTCAGAACTCCGAGTTTTCGCGAAGCTTGCTTAATGACGCTCTCGATATAGGTTTTCTGATTAAGGGAGCGGCAAAGATCCATACCTAAGATGGAGAGATGTCACGTATCACCAGTGGAGTGTTCTTCAGAGAAGGGAGGGGAAGGAACGGAGACATTTTTGTTGAGAACGCGCATGCCTGGGTCTTCTTGGCGTTGAACTCGACCAAGTTCTTGGCACCTCATTCATAGATGCGGTCTAAGGTCTGGTCAAGTTCAACGACAAGATTCTGCCTTTTCCCCTCAACCTCAGCCTGTTTGGCCCCAGGATGTCCGATATATCGCCCATGCACGGTACTGTCGTCCGCATAACAATGTATGTTGCCGAGATTCAACATATCATTGATATGCAGAAGAAAGAGCGTAGGGGATAAGACAGAACCCTGAGGCAACCCTGAGGCAGGTTGACAAAATCTGGGTAGACTAATACACATTTGCCGCGGCGTTCAAATATTAAGTCAGCACCAATGGTGGGTAGTGACCTTCCTACCCGCCATTGTTGCGTAAGCATAGCAAAGACCTCTTTGCTATACTTATATTGGAAGATTTATTAGACTTACTTTTGCTAAAAAGGCTGTGGGGGAGAGGGTTAAGAATTATTAAAATCTTGCTTGTCTCCCCCTTTGACAATATGTAATGTATATACAATATGATACCATGTATTTACGTGCCAATAAATTGACAAATAAACTTTGCAAAGATAGAATAAAACATAACTAAGTTCCCTCTATTTACCAGCATTGCCATATTGGGCATGGTAACGATCATATCCTCAGGGTTGCCCACTGACTCATCAGGCAGGAAGGTGACCCGTTGTCTAGGGGTGTACCTCATCACGCCAGCTGCCTTGTCAATCTCCAGATCCTCATTCGTTCGGTTCTCTCTGGAAATACAAAACAAATCAGGTTTTTAGAAAGACAGATAAATTATTGTTATAGAATGTTTTGTGTCTGTATGTCGTGGCCTCGATGGCGTAAGTTTATGCACGAGGTCTTGGGTACCCAGGTAAATTATTGACGTTGATTGCACGGATGACATAGTGGTTTAACTGGTGGGCTCGCCACTGCCACGCGAGACAGACATTTTTATGATCCATAAATGGTTGTTCCACGTCTAGGCGTTCTTTGTGTCCGTTGTTTAAATGTTTGTAAAGTCTCCCAGGATTCAAGAAATATTGCTAAAGCAGGATGTATCTTTCTAAAATCAAAGAATCACATCCAATATTTTTATGGGATGTTTTGTGTCTGTACATCGTTCCCTGGGTGGCGTAGGCCTATGCCTAAGGCCCTGGGTGCAATTACTAATTAGGACAAAGTGTTAAGAATTTTCTGCCAAGAAATTCTCAGGGGGAGCACGGAATGTGGAAATGGGGCTGGTAAATGGAGATACTACCTAAAAGCGTAATTTTAGATTTTAATGTGGATTCCATTGTCGGTGGGCTTAATCGCCAGGAAGTCCTATGATGCTCGTACACATCAAGTAGGTGGCATGCTACAGGCACAAGCTGATTATACCGGTTCCATACGCGCATCGGCCGCGTTACATGATGCATGTAACCTGCCTAAGTACCTGAACTTGCACATGCTACAGGTATTGTGCACGAATATCATTAATAAGAATAACACCACGGCTTCTGGCATTCAAAGTAACACTCGCTTTTTAATATTGCGTCTTTAATTTTTATCGGCTACGTACTTTCCCATGGTTCGAGTTCATGGTTAATTGTAATTAAGTCGCTTAATTCAAATAAATGTGGCAAATATACATTTACTTATAAATAACTATTTATATAAATTTTGTCAATAAAGGACAATGAACAATTTGTTGAATGGTGAATCACCACACATTCCACTTAAACAATAATTTGTATTTTATTTTATGACTTAATAATCAATCATTACAATCTCATGGACACTTTCGAATCTTATTTTCTTGTTCAAAAGTATTTTCGCGATTTCAAATACATCGGCATCCATTGTTTACATCTGAGACACGCAGTGTTGCCATGCCTACAGTTTTTACAATAAATGTGTACGGTTTTATTAGAGAACTTATTTCTTATTCAGCTTGTCTGTAATTTTTTTTACGTAGTTAATACGAATGTTATTCTATAAATACCATTATTGAACTTCATCATAGATATGACCAATTTCTTAAAAAGTCATAAGTTTTAATGTAAAAGACCATAATAAATACCACTTTCTCGGTATTATACGTTTTTCTATAGTGCAAGCATGGTAACACTTTTTTTTTACGTTGTGGAATGCATTGACGCATACCCTTCCGCGGGGGCGGGCGGAGAGGTTATGTCGGTCTCACCGGGGTAAAAGAGAAAGATGGAATAAGGATGATAATAATGGACCTCCCGGATTATTCAGAAGTGTCCGTGACTTATATTCACTTTTAATTGAATGTGGTCATCCTTAACCACATATTTATCATTGTTTTGTGGCTGTTGGTTCTTAGGCTAATAATGTATGACAGCTGAACAATGTCTTTTCTGTGCTGGGTTCGGGAACAGTGGGTATTTTCTCTCTGCTGGATGAAAGGTACCTTTTCTGTCCTCTGCCAACGTATATGCGAAATTTCACGATGATCGGTCTAGTAATTAAGGTGTTAAATCGTAACCAAACAAACTTACATCCGCATTTATAATATTAGTTAGGCTTATTTATGCGTTTGACAAGGCCTACGCATATATAAAAATATTAATTTTTATTAGTCGAACAACTTATTAATAATTAATTGCGACTAAAATACTTAAAACTTTAAAGCTATTAAATCCTTACTTATATATAATATTATAAATTCGAAAGTAACTCTGTCTGTCTATCTGTCTGTCTGTCTGTTACCTTTTCACGGCTAAACCATTCAACCAATTTAGATGAAATTTGGTACAGATATAGTTTAAAACCTGGGGAAGGCATTGGCTACTTTTTATTGATGTAGGTACCACGCGGGCGTAGCCGCGCGCAAAAGCTAGTTTACTATAATTTCGTGGTCACCCTGGGAATAAGTTTTGCATAAGAAAGGCCTATATTATAATACCTATATTTATTGAATTTATTTTTACACATTTTTAATTAATGTAAGTCACTGATAAATTATTGAAATCGCATATTTTCTAGACCAACAAGGTATTTATCAAAAAAAATACAAATTCATAATTTTGTATGTTAATGTGATATTACTGTATTTTAATACTAATAGGTTTATTTATGAACTTTATTTGTTATATTATAAGTTTATGAATATAATCTGTATTTTTTATTTAAATATGTAGATTCGAGTGTCTATACAATACAGGAAAATATACAGGGTTACTGGTAACTCGACGTATTCCCGGCAATTATAGATAGAGGAGCTAAAATACAAAATTTCGTCTCCTCTCGCGTCTCCCGTTGCACGTGCACTCACAGTATGTCATACTATGCATGAGGTCTCGGGTTCGATTTCCAAACTGGTACTAATGCTAAAGGAATTTACTGTCCAGTAATTTCCAATAGTATCATTGTTTTACTTACTTATGGAAAAGACAACTCTGATTAATTCCTGTATCACGCGACACTTTACAACAAACAATGGACACGAAGAACACCCAGGCTTAGAATAGCTAATTGTGGACTACACAAGGTTTTGTCTCGTGTAAGAATCGAACCCACAACATTATGCGCACTGGCAGCTGCGAGGCAATCACATAAGCCATTGCGCCATTCGGGCAGTTAAAGCACATAACATGTACCACAGAAACTTGACTTGTGCCTCGTAGATGACAATAGGAACAGCCAAACTATAGTTTGCGAAATTTGGGTGTAACTAACACCGTGTAAAACATTTTTTCTAATTAATATCTTCTCCCTAGCCTTTAGGGTCAGCGCCGACGGACGGAGTGGCGGCGAAGTGACTAATTCAGTAACAATTTAAATTCAACCTAAAGGGCGTCAGAATACTACTGTATTTGGTACAACGAAATAAAATGACCGCACTATGAGTTGCTCGCTGTCATTTTTATTATTCCCAAGTCACTTGGGGTCGGCTTTCTAGTCTAACCGGATTTGACTGGATATTAGTTTTTACACGGAGCGGCTGCCACCTAACCGCCGCAACCCGAAGGCTAACGATACCCTAAGGCTAGATCAGTGTCAGGATATTAGAGGGTATCGACTTCCCAATAACGACTGCCATGGCAGCCGGGACCGACGGCTTAACGTGTTCTCCGAGGCACGGAGCAGGCGATAATTGTCAATGTAATTGTAACTCAAACATAGTCACGGTGATTAACAAATGAGTTACTTAGTTCTTTGAATGCAATTGTGTAAAATAAAAAGGTATAAAATCAATATTGTTTTTAATTACTGCCATCATGAAGGTCATTAGCAAGCTATAGACTAACAATAGTATAAGTAAATCGATCGACAACTTCATTTAACCACGTCATTGATTTGAAAAATCATATATCGAAAATTCAATATTTCAAATATTTGCTACCCGCAAAGCGGCACCTAAAGGTGCATGAATTGTATATCATCTTGATCGCCGTGTATGGTACAATAGCTCGTATGAGAACCAGCCCTTCAGTCCATTCAGTTTAAAAAAATTGTACTTTAAGTGTTTTCTCCCATACAAAAAAACACAATACATTTTTTCTCATGCGTGGAGCTACTAATACCATCCATACGTTAATATTATTACGTCAAGAGAGGCATACCAGACACAATACAATTTTTTTTTTGAATTCCTTACTTTAATATTCTATGAGTATGGAGCCTTTCAGAGATTTTCAGACCACTGTGCGCGTGGGTTCGAACCCGAGACCCTCTGCATTGCAGTCTGTTGTTCTCCCCACTGAGCTATCGCTACCTATACATCTGCTTATATAATAATAATAATATTAACCCTGTATTAAACTGCCTCATTGCTCGCCATGGGCCTCTTCTCAGTGTGTGAAGGGTTAGGCCTTACCACATATCTTTCAGAACATTATGGAGAACTCTCAGACAAGCAGGTTTCCTCACGATATTTTCCTTCACCGTTAAAGCAAGCGATAATCAACTATTTAATACGCATATAACTTCGAAAAGTCAGAGATGCGCGCCTTGGGTTTGAACTCGAGACCTCTGCGTGGCAGTCCAACGGTTTCCTACTAGGCTATCGCTGCTTCACTTGCACTTCTGCTAACCCTGTGGAAATTATGCTCAAGATCTCGATGTCCTAGTCCATGAAAAACTAGTATAAATATATGCATTGCGTTCGAACGTAATCATAAGGCACCTTTCATCCAGAAAAAAGTAATGTCAAAATCTTAGAATTTATTGATAAAGGGTAGGTACCTTTTATCCAGGAAAAACTACTGTTCTCGAAGAATAGAAATTATGTAGTTTGCTAAATATGTGGATTTATTTTTTCAATGGTAAATGGATATGGTTACTTACTGATAAGTGAAAGGTCCGATCTCCTGCACCTTGAGTTTCTCATCTTCTCCACTAAGGAACTGCTCCGCATTAGTGATGTTGAACAGGTAGGCTGATAAATGGATGCTCTCCGTTTCCCTGCTTAGAGCCTCATGGACGAAGGTGTTGTAGTCTATTCGAGAACACTGTTGGATATACGAAAATCAAATAAAATTATATTATTTTATTATATATTATACTAGCTTTTGCCCGCGGCTTCGCTCGCGTTAATTTAGAATTTGACAATAAATTCGGGTCGTACTCTGCTTGTAATAATATAATTCAATCATGATTCGATAGACACGTGGCGCCATCTATTATCATAAGAACGTTATTGTTATTTTCCTCGGGAACAGTAATTTTTTTCGGGATGAAAGGTAGCCTATGTCCGTTTCTGTACACCTGATAACGTATATGCAAAATTTCAGGATGATCGGTTCAGTGGTTTAGGCGTGAAAAGGTAACAAACAAACAAACTCATTTTCGCTTTTATAATATTAGTTAGGATTAGGATAGGATTAGGATTCTACCACTTACACACAACACCATCTAGCCCAAACTAAGCAGAGCTTGTACTTGTACTTGAATGACATTCGCGTAAACAGAAGACAATGTTAACCACATTGCTAATTACTAAATGTATTTTAGTGATCAAAATTATGATTTTAGTCACGTTAATCACACTTTAATATTGTACGGCAACTATCTAAAAACGTTTACGTACTGTAAAGGTTTTTAAATAGTAGTTTTCAATCAATTTTACGCAGTATATCGTAATTTGCATTTTTAATAAGCCGGGATAGTTTAGTTAGAAACCGTTGGAATGCCACGCCGCGCGCCGAGATCTCAAGAATGATCCCTAGACGTCCATCTCTGAGTATTCGAAGTTATGTGCGTATTAAATAGATAATTAACGTTCGGTTTAACAACGAAGGAAAACATCGTGAGGAAACCTGCATGTCTGAGAGTTCTCCATAATGTTCTCGAAGATATGTGATAAGGCCTAACCCTTCACATACTGAGAAGAGGCCCGTGGCGAGCAATGGGGTAGTTTAATACAGGGTTAATTATTATTTATTACTAGATGTTCCCGCGGTTTCATCCGCGTTTATCGTTACAGCGCCGCCCCCGTGGGTCGTAGCGTGTGATATAGCCTATAACCTTCGTCGATAAATAGGCTATCCAACACTAAAATAATTTTTCAAATCGAACCAGTAGTTCCTGAGATTAGCGCGTTCAAACAAAACCTCTACAATTTTATAATATTAGTATAGATTTTATTGTAATTTGCATCAAGGTGTATATAATAATAATAATATAATAATAATAATATTCTACCACATACACACAACACCATCTAGCCCAAACTAAGCAGAGCTTGTACTATGGGTACTAGACAATGGATAAACATACATATATATATTTTTTTTGTAAATACATACATATTATACATAATACATAGAAACACCCAGACCAAGACAAACATCCATGTTCATGCACACAAATGTTTGACTTGTGCGGGAATCGAACCCGCGACCTCATGCGTGGCAGTAGGTTACACTAACCACTACGCCATCGAGGCCGACGAATACTATGTAAGTATGTCGTAAAAATTATGATAATTACTTACATATCTGGCTAACATCCCTATTGGGTCGACAATGAGCGACACAACAGCTATCGTCAAAAATAACACTCCAAATATCAAGCACGAGCACAGCTTCGCTGTAAATAATGGGATAATAATTAAGTATTCGTCGTTATCAAAATATTACCTTAAGGAGTAGAGCCTTGCTCATTCCAGCAGGAATGGCTCGACTGGGAAAGTACTACCCTCTTACTGATATCGTCGTTAAGTACCAGATCACGCACTACGTTCAGTCTCGGCAGTTTTGTGCTGTCGGCACTCGTTGGACCTCCTTGAATTGTTCCTTCTCTCGTTTGGTTACCCTTCGCATAGGCTTTGATAACTGCTTACTAGGCAAACTGTGTGGGTTTACCACCTATATGGTTTTCAGCAGCCAGCGGCTTAGATGTGTTTCTTTGGAGTTGCATTTCTGATGTCAAGAAAACACAACCCATATCCATTAGCCGCATTTACAGCTTACCATTATGTAGGCCGCTAGCTAGTCTGTCGTTAACAACTTTAAGTTAACCTATTGAGTCCCAACGGCACCCCAGTGGCCAGACATTATAAATTGTTATGTTATGTTTGATATTCTAAGACTTGTCAAATAAGGAACTTACCTATCCTTTATTTGACAAATCTCAAAGGCAAAGAATAAGCTTCTTTGCCCGTAAGACTAGACTAGACTAGCAACAACGCTAAACGTAAATATTTTGGCCAAACATCATTTGCAAAGTTAAAAATATACAAGGTTGGTTTTTTATTTGAATTCGTTACCCACAAACTCGTGAGAACATATTGCAATAATATTTAATTATTTATGTATTTGCACTAAACAATTGTTTTATGTAGGTACAATTCTTGTAGATTTACATAAAAAACAACTTTTCAGAAAACCAGACATCTGATAAATTATAAAATTAAATATTAAATAATATATAAAAAGGATTGCAATGCTTCTAGCATTATATTCTATTATTTTAGTAATTTGATATTATCAATGCATGATTACGTGCATTAGACGGAAAGGTCTTTTATTTTATTTTAACGTGGGGGAATGTATTGACCTGTACCTCTCCGCGGAAAAAGGGAGCGGAGAGGTTATATCGGGCTCATCCGGGAAGAAATGGTATGTCTCGGGTACTACTGACCAAACGTACCTTGGTGTGCTAACTCGCTGCCTTGAATGGTGGGTGGGTCGTTGGAACTGAACGTAGAGGCAGTGATCTAAGTTAAGTGATTCTGCTAAGGTCTTTGTAAAGATAGTAATTGAACAAATATAAAATTTAGGTTGCCGATCCTGCAAAATTGCCATCGCCGTTATACAATATAAATTATATAAAAACAAAAACTACTCACTCACAATAATTCCGCATCGCGGGAGACTACAAACATTCAAACAATGAACTCAATTTACCTCGGAGCAACCATTTGTGGATCCCACAAATATTTGTCATGTGTGCTATTCGAGCAGCTATGAGCCTCAACAAGCTTAAATTTTTAGAAAATAAGAGTTAATTAGATTGAGACAACCGTCTAGGGTAGCCTTTGGGATGAGACTGATTTGATTGAATAAACTATTTGACTACGATAGATAAACGTTGAGAGCGCAAAGGGAACATATTTTGATGTGCAAGAAAGGGTGCAATACCTATCTACAGCAGAACCCATAATACTCAGCATAGTGGGATGGTGAGGCCATCACTAAAACCAGTGCGCCATCCGTGTAGTCATTGCCTACTCTTTTAGAGATATAGAATGATAATAACGCGGAATGAGATTATGTAAATTATTATCGGACAGCATACAAAAATAGGACTAAATGTCAAAGGCCGCTAAAAATATTTGGAAACCAGTCTATAATTTATTGATATTTAAATATATAATAGTTGATTAACATTTTTGTTAGTGTACGATAAAAGGCGTTAGTGACCAAACGAGTTTGGTTTTCAATAAACGATTATTATTAGTTTTGCCCGCGGTTTCGCTCACTTAAATATGTATAGGCTAGGTTAGGTTATTAACAGTACTTTTTTCTAGATGATAGTTAGCCTGTCCTTTTCTGTTATATATCTTATCTTATCTTATGTGGGGGCCAGTCAGTGCAGACCGGCGACACTTCGACCCAGTGGGATCTGTTGTGTCGACACTCTCCCTATAACGACTGCCATAGATGTTCATGGCAGCCGGGACCAACGGCTTAACGTGCTTCCCGAGGTATAAAGCAGGCGATAATTGTCAATCAATACGCACATAATTTCGAAAAGTCATATAACTTCCGAAAGTCAGAGGTGCGCGACGTTGGTTCGAACCCGAGACCCTCTGCATTGCAGTCTATTGGTCTCCCCACTGAGCTATCGCTGCTCTTTCTGTTCCCCTAACAACGTGTATGCGAAATTTCATGAATCATCTGATGATGATTGACTCGACTGTTGATGATGATGTTGATACATCATCATCAACATGATGATCAGTCAAGTAATTAAGACGTGAAAGCGTAGCAAACAAATAAACAGACAAACTCATATTCGCATTTATAATTGTACGGTTTGCATACCTTTTAGATGATTTTATTATAAAAAGAGAAAACTGATTAACTGATTTATTGCACTGAAAACCTCATAATATTAAATGAATGATGTGAGCCGAACGCGATCGTAATGACGACTGAATGATACAAAGGTTAACTTATACGTGAAAAAATATTAGTGCTGAGTATGTGCGATGTTGACATCGTACATATATGTTACTTAGGAAGCTAGCATACCACTAGTGTCAAGAAACATTTAGCCCGTTTGATGGTAATCGGATGCCGTAGCTTGTGATCATGGCTTGCTTCAAACTTCTAACAATTACTCGACACTTCTAAATCGAACCTAAAAAATAATGTCCTCCAGATCGAATTTCGGTCGCGGCGGCCAATTTTAACGGAGGCTGGCCATCTACACAGGAGATATTATAGTGCACAAGTATGTGGCCAAACACAAGTGCACTTTCTGTTCCCTAATTCTCATGATTCGATGGGACGGATAATAAGAGAGATCAGGCGCAGGACCAACGGCGTAAAGCCGTACAAACTTGCGTATAGACATATCACCGCCAACTTCCTAACTCCGGGCTCATAGTAAGATTTCTTAACAGAAAAACCCAATAACTTTTTGTTGACCCGACCCGGGATTCGAACCCGAGACCTAATACACAGCAGTCGCATTCGCTACCGCTGCGCCACGGAGGTAGTCAACCTACTAATATAAGAAAATACCACGTTAAACGTAGGGCTGAGCTCATCGAGCAGGATAGGGACAACGCTATAAGTAACATCATACATTGTTATTCGTTATCTTATTCATAACTAGCTGTTACCTGCGACTTAGTCCGCGTAGATTTTAATTAAAAAGTGTTTGTCTCCGCGGAACCCTATTTTTTTTCTAAAATTAAAGTAGCCTATGTTACTCCTTATAACATCAGCTATCTGCTAGTGAAAGTTGCGTCAAAATCGGTTCAGCCGTATTGGAGATTAGCCGGAACAAACAGACAGACAGACAAAATTTAAACAATTGATGTTTTCGTAAAATTACCTTATATACTTTCGTGTGCATTAGATAAAAAGCTGTTATTTTGACATTACAAACAGACACTTCAATTTTATTTATTTGTATAGATGAATCACTCTGTCTATTGGTGAAAACCATATGGAAATTCATTAAGTAGTTTTTGAGTTTATCGCGAACAGGCAGACAGGCGCGGCGGGGCACTCTGTTTTATAATTACTGATTATTTGTTTGCTGTAGCTATGTTCTATGCACTAAGATGTAGAGGGCCCGTCTATTGCCGTTTATAGGTAATATTATCAAAGGGGCCGCTTCATGTCTGTATTACTACAAAGGGTTAGAAATACTACTTTGACAGGCTCAGCTATCGTAGCTGCGTCGGAACGAGAATTCACGACTGGTCGCAAAAATATCCTAGCAATCATGCAGTCTATGAACTACTAAATATATAGAATTTACTTACTTTTGAATGCCTTAGTTCGCTTGTAACTGCCTTTAGTTATATACCCCATCGTTCTGATGTTCGTTTCGTTACGACTTTAGTTGACTAATTCGTGAAATTAGAAGATGACAACATTTCAAAGCTTTTCTGGAACAATAAAATAATTACTTCTATGTGTTTGATTTCATATTTAAAATAGGCTAGTGTGAATGGAACAGTCGCTAGGAGAAGACCTAGGCAAACGTTTCTCGGTCAGATCGGAGACGTTCTGGACAAAGGCCAGGTTAAGAGCACCTTAAACCGGCGAACGTGTATGAGGAATGTGATGAAAACATCGATTAAAGTGAATGAAGCCAGAGAAGTGTCTCACGATCGTAGCAAATGGAAATCCGTAGTCTGTGCCTACCCCTCTGGGAAACAGGCGTGAATCTATGTATGTATGCATGTATTTAATATGCAGGCTGTATGCTATATTATTCTATAGCTGTACAAGTGAATATAGACATAATATTTGCTTGAAACAGGAATATCATTTATGTTTTGCATAGCAAATAGAATGCAGAATAGACAGATGAAATTATTTTATTTAAGTAAACTGAATTAGTTTCAAATTCCTTGCTCTTAAATGTATAATATATTAAATAGTATTACTTTTGTTTCACAATACTGATGTATTTTAACATTTGAACTGAACTACTAAAGTGAGGCTAACTTTTTTTAAACCAGCTTTAACTAAAAGCAACAACAACATAATTTTCAATATTAATATTTATTGACTAAAAATTGACTTATGTTTAACTTATCACCAGATATAGTAAAATTTATCAGTCAAAAATAGTAAATGATCACCAAAATTAAAACCGCATTTTAATACCAAAAATATTAATTGCACAGTAAAGCTTTGAATTTGGCTAATAATATAATTAAGTTACTGTATGTTTTCACTAGATACTGTTTAAAATCATTATTATATGTTGCCCTTAAACTATTTTTCCTGAAATTTCAATATTTTATAAAAGACTAAAATTAATAATGTTGTTGTGTAATGCTCTTTTTTTTTACCTTTATTTATTTCAATGTATCCCCACAAGCAATCTCGGGTATAATTGAAACGGCAGGTAAATACAACGGTGTCCTTATTTTCTTATAAAGCTATACAACTGTGCACCTGGATTGCAAGTTTCCTGCAGAAGCGTCGTATTCGGGTCCTTTGCGACGGTCGCACTTCCAAATTTATGCAGGTCAATGCAGGAGTGCCTCAGGGGTCTGTCTTATCCCCTACGCTCTTTCTTCTGCATATCAATGATATGTTGAATCTCGGCAACATACATTGTTATGCGGACGACAGTACCGTGCATGGGCGATATCTCGGACATCCTGGGGCCAAACAGGCTGAGGTTGAGGGGAAAAGGCAGAATCTTGTCGTTGAACTTAACCAGACCTTGGACCGCATTTATGAATGGGGTGCCAAGAACTTGGTGGAGTTCAACGCCAAGAAGACCCAGGCATGCGCGTTCTCAACAAAAAAGTCTCCGTTCCTTCCCCTCCCTTCTCTGAAGAACACTCCACTGGTGATACGTGACAGTCTCTCCATCTTAGGTATGGATCTTTGCCACTCCCTTAATCAGAAAACCTATATCGAGAGCGTCATTAAGCAAGCTTCGCGAAAACTCGGAGTTCTGAACAGGGTGAGGCGGTTCTTCGCGCCTGGGCAACTGTGCCTATTGTATAAGGCACAAGTGCGCCCATGCGTGGAGTACTGTTCTCATCTTTGGGATGGCTCCGCGCAGTACTTGCTGGACGCTCTCGACCGGTTACAGCGGCGGGCTGTCCGTATTATCGGAGATCCAGAGGTCACGAGTTCACTGGAACCTCTGCAACTCCGTAGGGACATTGCCTCATTGGCATGTTTCTACAGAATATACCACGGGGAGTGCTCTGAAGAGTTATTCCACCTTATCCCGCCCTCCCCTTTCCTATCCAAAACAACGCGTGCTGGGCTCAGATGCCATCCTTACACGGTAGAGTCGATTAGAGCGCATACCAACAAGTTTGGGTCCTCATACCTCTGCCGAACGACCAAGGCATGGAATTCTCTGCCAAGGCACGTGTTTCCTTCTTCCTTCAATCCTGGGTCCTTTAAGCGGGGCGTGAAAAAGCACCTTCTCAGGCCGTCAAAGTAGAGACCTCAACATCGCCTCGGCTACTATGAGGGCGGTGTGGAGGCCACTGCTCTTAGACCACACGACTGCTTACCATCAGGTGGAGTGTGGTCATTTTGACGAGAACAATAAAAAAAAATTTTTTATATATCGACGGGTCCTACGTAAACTGGTTCAAGCAGCAAAATGTCAAAAACGTTTTTATTGCACCATTCGTACTTAAATAACTCATTCTTTAATATTCTGAAAAATAATTTCCAAAAATCAATAAGTTTCGAAGATAAAAATGTGTAAACTGGTGCAAATAACACTTTTTTGCGCCAAAGGACTGTCAAGCCGCTTGCACCAGTCTACGCAGTCCCGAGCTGCGCGACGCTCGAGTGCAAGTGAAGGTCACGCCAGTGCGCGCGCGACGATGCTGCGCACGCGCGCACTAAACTACTGTAAGTGCATCGAGTTTGCGTTAATCTTACTCTATATTTATAGAAATAGCATCATATTGTTTAGATTTTTGTTTATAATTTGTATGCTATTGTCTAAAAAATTCGAAAGCCTTAACGTAGCTTATACAAACTTATTACCTATCGATAAAAATAAATTCACAGATCTTCAAGATCTTTGCAAATCGAATGTGATTCCTGAACGATACCATTCATATTACAATAATTTGAAAATTAGATCTTAAAATACTGGAGACTTATCTGACTAGATAATAATATTTACTAAACAAAGTTTATATTTTAATATTGTTTAAGTATACTTTGATTATGCTATGTTATAAGATTATGTTTTCATATTTTGTGGGTGAAAAGAACTGAAAGATGTCTGAAAGACGGATTAAAGTGTAACCCTATTTCATAAAAAGATAAGGGTCTAAGTAGTATATAAGTACCTACTAAAAATATTAATAAGTAAAGTTCCTATTTAAAATAAGTTTAATTTTTTTGAGTGATTAAAAAGCCACTGATTACTTTTAACAATTATTTCAAATAAGATTTTACTTAAGTTATTGCATCGACACAAAAAATCCCACTGGGTCGAAGTGTCGCCGATCTGCACTGACTGGCCGCCACACATAAGATAAGATAAGTTATTGCATAATTAATGTAACTGAATTATGAATACTACCCAATAATACAGGTAACTAGAGCACTTACGAGACTCAAAACTAATATTGTTTATGTTTTAAAGTTTATATTTTAAAATTGTTCTTTCATTATGCTGTTTAATAAGATTAGGTTAAAAATATGTTATGTTTCGATTATGTTTCATATTGTATTAGTCTGAAAGACTGATTAAAGTGTAAGTTTTATTACTGCCTAATTATACAGTTAATAGAGTTCGCTCAAATTAATTTTGTTGATTGAGTTGACTCAAATATCATTTTGTTTGATTTTTATACATACATACATAGATTCACGCCTGTTTCCCAGAGGGGTAGGCAGAGACTACGGATTTCCATTTGCTACAATCCTGACACACTTCTCTGACTTCATTCACTTTCATCACATTCCTCATACACGCCCGTCGGTTCAAGGAGCTCTTAACCTGGCCTTTGTCCAGAACGCCTCCAATTTGATCGAGAAACGTTCGCCTAAGTTTTCTGCTTGCGACTGTTCCATTCACACTAGCCTTATAAACTTTCTTAGTCAGTCTTTCCTCGCCCATTTTTTCTACATGTCCAAACCAGCTTATTATACCCTTTTCTATTCTTGTAACTATATCCACTTTCATGCCGCATCTCTCTCTAATCACACTATTTCTTATTCTATCTTTCAGAGTCACACCTCATATGCTTCTCAACGCTCTCATTTCTACAGCATTTATTCTGCTCTCATGCTTCTTTTGCCATACCCAACTTTCACTTCCATACATAAGTGTGGGCACTAATAGTAATGAACAGCCAAATGTGCCTTTTCGGATACATTTCGACTGTTCATAAAAGCGCGTAGAGCTCCATTCACTTTGTTGCCAGCAATCGTTCTCCTTTCAATATCAACCCTCATGTTTACCATCCCTTGTATACAAAGTACCCAAATATACAAACTCTTTCACTTGCTCCACTTTTTCTCCATCAATCATAATATTACACATCGTCACGCACTCTTCCTTTTCAAATACCATTACTTTCGTCTTGCTTACATTTATTTTCATTCCCTTACTCTCAAAAGCACCATGCATAATAGTTACCATCGCCTGCAACTCTTCCGCTGATGACGCAACTATTACTTGGTCATCGGCATAAAGAAGACATTTGACAAGTAACTCATTAATTCTTAATCCCCTTTACAATCTTTTAAATCTTTCAAACAATTGTCCATGTATAGGTTAAACAGCCAAGGTGACGCTACACATCCTTGTCTAACACCTTTTTCGATGCTAAACCATTCTGTGTAGGTGTTTAAACTTTTATTTCCCCTTGAAAATTATTAAAAATAAAACTATTTGATTTCTGCATATTTTTGTTTCATTTAAACATGAAAATATATAAAGCTTATTGATATAGTAGAACATGGATAACTGGTGCAAGTAGTCTTCAGAACCACGTAAACTAACACAAGTGTTAAAAGTCGAACAAAATGTAATATTTTGTAATTTACTAGCTTTCGTATGTATTAAATAAGCAGTAATAAATATTTTAAGTAATGATTTATCATTTAATTACCATAATTGTAAATAAAACATATAACAGTGTAAACTGGTGTAAGTGGCACTTACACCAGTTTACGTGTTGTAGAACTTTAAGAAAAACAAGCTACGCGAATGCAAGTACAGTTATTTTCTAAAGTTTAAGTAATACATAAAAATTAATAATGCATTTTTGTTTTCAAAATGATTCAAATATAACGTTTCAAAATTTCAACTATGTATTTTGAATAATGTTAAAGTTACACGCATTAGAACATTCAAATCGCTGTACTGTTAAGTTGTGTAAATGTACTTGCACTAGTTTACGTAGGACCCGTCGATATTATCGTATTATTTATGATAAATGGATTTAAAAAAATGTGTATAGTGTCTCATCACTATGCCACGCTTTGCACTAAGTTCAATGACTGGTTTTGACAAATATTATTAATTTTATTGATTACCTGACAAATTTATGTAGGTACCTACGTAAAAACAACCCAATACTTATAAAATTAATTCGTGTCGAAACAATATCCTGTAGTTAGTTTTGTTTAGGTAGTTCTCCAATGACTTCATACGTAACATACATTTGGCCGGTTTTTTTAAAAGAAAACTGACAATTAAGAACTTTAGAATTTTACTACATCATACGAAAATGGTAAAACCATATGGTAAAACAGAAACGACGTTTTGACAATTTATATCTTTGATGGATTGCCATGTTCCTATATTTTCCTTATACCATAATTTAATTATTAAAAGGACTAGAAATCTTCTTAAGTACAAATTCATTTATTCGGCTATTTCGTTGTTTTTAGACAGCCTCAATTATTAGTCTCATTCCATCAACAATGATATTATAAAAATAAAATACATAGTATATTCGAAATTCTTCTTATATTATATTATCAATGGAAAACAAAAAATAGTTTTAGTTTTGCAGGAGATATCGAACGATACACGATATGTTTATTTTGTCAATTTTGCTTAGGTATAATAATTCGGAACTGTTTCGCACATTGACATTTCATTCAGCCTGAGCGTGACAGAATGAAGCTGTTAACAATCCCTATATTTAAATGTTTCGATGCCGGCATTTATTTTTAAGATTGTTTCGGATTGCACCGGTAATTTCATAACCTTTCCAATTATTTAAAATTCAGCCGATGTACTACACGGCTACACGCACGCACGTGCGCACACGCAGCGCTTACGCATTGCGTCCATAAACACACAGAAAAGAAGTCCAGCAAATCACAGATCTTTTTTAATAATATTAGCTCTACCTGGGAAAGATTTATTTTGTATTTTATTTAAGTCTAATATGAGGTTTTCATAATTATCTAATATTTACGGGATACTGTAATTTTATTGCTATGCTTGATATACAATCAAGCATAGCAATAAAATTATAAGCATTTGAAGAAATACGTAATTCTTTTGAGAATTTAACAAGATTGCAAGAGAAAGAATTTTATTCAACATAGTATGGTGATTAATCGCCTAAATTGACTTTTAATCGATAATTGGCCATCGCTTACGCATATTTCACTTGAGTCGGACGCAGTGCGTGTGAGGTATACAGTGCGCAAATTCGCATGAGCTCACGATTGAGCTGGATGAAGGTCACTGCCACCAGATCTAGCAGACCTCCAAGTATCATTTAAACTAGTTTGTTTAATTGAGGGTTATGGTCACGCTCTATGATTATATTTAAAAGCACCTACACATTGTGTGAATTCTCGTTTATTATTTCGGGGCAAAAAAGACGTTAACTTGAATTGTCAGTTTTAATGAAAATAAATAATTATGCTATTGTAATTTTTTATCACATTATATTATCTTCATTTGTGTAATATACATACGTACGTTTTGTAAATTTTACATATACGCTTTGCGTTTTTATATCACTAACGAGGCAGAAATGGTTATATTTATGTATTATAAATAGCATGTCATTGTATTGTCTTCATATAAAGCGACAACTTCATATTAAACCCCCTTATTATATTCGCATCAAAGGGCTCCAGGAAAAGACGAGAGAGACACGTTCACGATGCGTCAGTTTTTTTTTTAACTCACTTTATACTTATGTTATATACTACTCTACCTACCCGTTCAGTGTCACTAGCGTGGGTCTATATACGCGTATAATCAAAAAAGAAATGTCAATAACCTCCGTGTCCCGTGCGTCAATATTCCAATAAAATGTTGTTTGCAAATTTTCAAAGAATTTTGTCACAAGACTATATTATTAAGTTACAAACACTTTCCTTCTCAACTCTTAAAAAAAAATTAGTTACCAACACTTCCCTTCTCTTCTCTTAAAAAAAAATTAGATACCAACACTTCCCTTCTCTACACTTAAAAAAATTATTATGTTAATAATACACCCCTCCTCTACTCTTAAAAAAATTATTAACTTACCAAAACATCGCTTCTCTTCTCTTAAAAAAAATATTAGGTTACCAACACTTCGCTTCTCTACTCTTAAAAAAAATTATTGAGTTAATAACACTTCCCTCCCCTACTCTTAAAAAAAATATTAAGTTACCAACACTTCGCTTCTCTACTCTTAAAAATTATTATGTTAATAACACTTCCCTCACCTACTCTTAAAAAAATTATTAACTTACCAACACTTCGCTTCTCTTCTCTTAAAAAAATATTAGGTTACGAACACTTCGCTTCTCTACTCTTAAAAAAAATTATTGAGTTAATAACACTTCCCTCCCCTACTCTTAAAAAAAATATTAAGTTACCAACACTTCTCTTCTCTACTCTTAAAAAAAATATTAAGTTACACACACTTCGCTTCCCCACTCTTAAAAAAATTATTAAGTTTATAACACTTCTCTTCTCTACTCATAAAAAGAATATTAGGTTACCAACACTTCGCTTCTCTACTCTTAAAAAAATATTAAGTTACACACACTTCGCTTCTCTACTCTTAAAAAAAATATTAAGTTAATAACACTTCTCTTTTCTACTCATAAAAAAATTATTAAGTTACCAACACTTCTCCTTTCTACTCTTAAAAAAATCATGCTCACCCTGGAATTGTAGGTTTGAATCCCAGGCTGTGTACAGTAATATCAAGATTTTTAGAAGAAATTTGAACTTAAAACAGAAGCTGCAAGAATTTGATATTGTAACTGGTAGATGATAATAAACTGAACTTATCTTCCGTGACGATGTTAGAGACGAAATCTGTCACCTACTACTGCCAAACTCTGTGAACTAGGTGTAATCTATACTAATATTATAAAGCTGAAGAGTTTGTTTGTTTAAACGCGCTAATCTCAGGAACTACTCACCCGAATTGAAAAAATCTTTTAGTGTTGGATAGCTCATTAATCAAGGAAGGCTATAGGCTATATAACATCACGCTACGATCCACGGGGGCGGTGCAGTAATCATAAACGCGGGTGAAACCGCCGCCACATCTATTTATAGATAAACTTTTTCCCGCTGGAAAACAGTACCTACTTTTTTTTTGATGATACTAGGCTGAGTAAACCCTATGTTTCAAAATTTCATATTGATCGGTAGAGTTGTTTAAACGTAGTTTAGGCGTGAAAGGGTAACAAACAAAAAATTATTAAGTTTTCTTTTTTTATACGACTATGGTGGCAAACAAGCATACGGCTTGATGGTAAGTGGTCACAGTAGCCTATGGATGCCTGCAACACCAGAGGTATCACTTGCGCGTTGCCGACCCTTTAGGAAAGGAAGTGGGAAGGAGAAGGAACGGTAAAAGGGAATGGGGTGATAGTTTATCCTTTCTATCTCGCTTGTAAAACGCTGGTTTACCCATTATTGGCGATTGTACCAGTCTAATATATATTTATTGATGAATAATTGTGACATAGTGTAATAACCACATTGTGGTTTCAATTGGGCTCAAATGAAAAATAACTTTTTAATATCGTTGCACAACACAAATGACAATATAGTAAGAAAAGAAAATATACAATACAAAAAAAACCTAGACTTTTGCAAGAAATCAAAAAGACAACACAAAAAAACTATTTAGAATTTCGAAAATACCATCGCAGAAATATCAAAGCATCCAATGTTTGACTTCCAAGCCTGCTTCGTAGTTTATTGCCAACATAAGCAGTAGCAGAAAACGCTCGCTCAGGTTCTACGCTGGTTGGAGGAATAGACAATAGATACTTATATGCTATTATTCGTACCGCGTATTTAAGGATTGTGTTTGTCGTTATGTAATAAATACTATTAATATAATCTAGGCAAGGTTATTGTCAAGTCGCAACGGACTACGGAATGCAAACTAGACTTGTTTGTGGCAATCCCGAAAATCCCGAGATTAGCCAAGTACAGTCCCGGGATTTTCAAGGCCAGAAAACGGCCGGGATCACGGGATCCCGAGATTCGGAATCCCGGGATTGTATTCTCTAATTGTGACACTTGAGCATATAAAGCTATGTGTATACCTCACAAACAAACAAAACATCGAACCCTTGACCTCATACATAACAGGCGTATTTACAATCACTGCGTCACCGAAGCAATTTGATTACTTTAACTTACTTTTTATAACTCGTACATAAGCAGCTCGTAAAAGTTTAAATTTATCCAAATCTTTATCCTTCCTACTGTATTTCAAGATAGTGGGTCAAGGAAACTGTTGACTTTGACAGTGGCGCGGGCGCAGAGAACGCAAGCTTACGCGTTTGAAAGGTCATCGCATCTATGTATGTATTTATCATATTTATAATAACTCTATAAAAGTATCAATGTCTATGCCTTAAATTATACATTAAATCATGAATTATATAAAAATTGTTCTAAAATGTAATAATAATATTCTATCACATACACACAACACCATCTAGCCCAAACTAAGCAGAGCTTGTACTATGGGTACTAGACAATGAATAAATATACATACATATATATAAATATATATATTTTTTTTGTAAGTGTTTACACATTATACATAGAAACACCCAGACCAAGACAAACATCCATGTTCATGCACACAAATGTTTGATTTGTGCGGTAATCACACCCGCGACCTCAAGCGTGGCAGTCGGTTACACTAGCTACTACGCCATTGTGTCTGGCTAAAGTCGAGAGCACCTCTTGGATTCCCGGAAGCGCCCCCATGTATCTATGTATACATGAAGGGATATCCCGGCACTACAAAAAATACAGAGTATACCTACGTATGCTGCCGCGCAATTTATAAAAGCAGTATAAAACGTGTGAACGGTTTCGAGAAAAACGCGATTAAAGTTGAAATGTTATTTTGGGTGCCTACAATTGGTTAAGCAAAAATTTGTAAAAAGGAATAGATGGGCTTAAAGAGCAAATTTCGAAGATCAACTTGGTATTGGATTTTTGCTTTTTATTTAATACTAGCTTTTGCGCGTGGCTCCGCCCGCGTGGTACCTACATCAATAAAATGTAGCCTATCTCCTTCCCCAGGTTTTAAACTATATCTGTACCAAATTTCACCTAAATCGGTTGAGTGGTTAAGCCGTGAAAAGGTAACAGACAGACAGACAGACAGACAGAGTTACTTTCGAATTTATAATATTTGTAAGGATTTTGTGTGTAAAATACGCGCTCTATTACATGGGACTAAAAGCATTGGTTAAGAAATGTGGGTGTTTCACTGCCTTCAGCTTCAGATATGTAACTACAGACTCTCGCCTTTGTTAAGAGTGCGCCGAGCGAAATGTGCCAAAACAGGCGCTCACAGTTAAGTGAATAAAATCAAAACTTTTTGTTTAATACAAATATAAAATATACATTTATCATAACAATGAATGTATTTACAATTACTCCGTGTAAAATACTTAAAATAATTAATATTTTCGCCTACAAAATTACGTAAATTTGCATTGCTAGCTCGTGTTACGTGATTTTAGATTATAACAGTAGAAATCTATCCTAATTTACAGCTTAAACGAAACATAAATAGTTATATTACAATTTGTCCGTCCCAAATATTTAAGTTATTGGTTGACAATAAAAATACATATTTATCAAAAAAGCAATTCAAATACTCCATACAATTTTACTATGGCGGCCGCGCGCCGCGCGCCCCGGTTTGAATATGCGCCGCACGAGTTCTATCGTTTATCTGTCTTAAGCTCGGCGCAGTCTTAAGTGATTAAGTGAACTTACTGCACATAGTATATTTGCAGATTTAATCAATAATGGTAGAAACATAACAAGAACCACGTTATTGGCACATACTGCACTACTGTAGTGTTGCAAATTCAGTAAGCACGAGTATTCACGTAATATTAAGTTATTAAGTACGCTTACTGCAATTATATTATGTTAATAAACCTAAAATCTGCTCTCTAATGCATTTATGATAATATGTTTCTGCCTTTCTGATAGTGATAGAAAAAAACGGGTCTTTGATTCTTATAGATCGTAATGTCAGCACGCCAACGTAGACCCCCGTCGAGTCTCCCGTGGATCTCTGGGGTCCACCTGGACCACTTTGGGAACTAAGGATCTAAAACAATCATAAACGCAGTAAGATGTACTTACTGCATTCATAAATTGTGCGCCAGTATGATTCTCCAGATATTTTTTGTCGATCCTTGTATCACATAAAATGTCATAGAGGTACAAAATAATGAAATAGTTGCTTGTAAATTTTTAATTATTTTAATTCTACGATTTGTATATGCTAAAACAACTAATACAGCTACGTAAAAAATACGTAAATATGTATTAATTTCGAAAAAATAAATTCCTGTTCTATTGGTTAAGAGGTCAAAAGAGAGCCGCAGGCCAAATGTCAACCAAACCTTAATAGCTACTTTTTCATTCACACACCTAATAAATATAGTGCCAAAATAATAAAATGTCATAGAGGTACAAAATAATGAAATACTTGCTTGTAAATTTTTAATTAGTTTAATTCTACGATTTGTATATGCTAAAACAACTAATACAGCTACGTAAAAAATACGTAAATATGTATTAATTTCGAAAAAATAAATTCCTGTTCTATTGGTTAAGAGGTCAAAAGAGAGCCGCAGGCCAAATGTCAACCAAACCTTAATAGCTACTTTTTCATTCACACACCTAATAAATATAGTGCCAAAATAATAAAATGTCATAGAGGTACAAAATAATGAAATACTTGCTTGTAAATTTTTAATTAGTTTAATTCTACGATTTGTATATGCTAAAACAACTAATACAGCTACGTAAAAAATACGTAAATATGTATTAATTTCGAAAAAATAAATTCCTGTTCTATTGGTTAAGAGGTCAAAAAAGAGCCGCAGGCCAAATATCAACCAAACCTTAATAGCTACTTTTTCATTCACACACCTAATAAATATAGTGCCAAAATAAATGAACATACCTCAATAAACAGTCCAATCACAAACTGATCAAAGCTGTTCTAGCTTTGATCAGTTTATTAACTTGTTGATATTCAAACACAACTGCGACAACAAGCTGTTGTCCGTCACTGAACGCTTTTGGTCAACTGCTAGCTGTCAGCACAAGCGCGCCGCATTAATAATAATTACAATAACTTAAAATAACACGAGTTATACAGAGTCAACGACAAAACCATAATAAATAATATCTATACAGTATTGTAACTCGGCCCTGTCCTTCAAATAATTACCTACAATAGCGCGGTTCGTAGACACGCGTTGGGCTACCCGCCTTACTTACTTACTCCGTTGGCTCAATGACCCAAAATGTGTCTTGGCCTCCAACACTAGAGAGCGCCACTTTGCCCGATCTTTGGCCACTTCTCGCCAATCACCAGCTTGAAGCTCCCTCAGATCCAAGTCCACAACATCTTTCCAGCGGTATCTGGGGCCACCGACAGGGCGCCGTCCTGTTGGTCGACCCAAATACGCTCTCTTTACACCACGGTCTTCTCCCATTCTTTCAACGCCTACAGTATTTTAATTTTATCTACCTACTTGAGTTTCTTTCTAGTTTAATGATTGTAAATATTATATTATATTATAAAAAATGAAATTCGTAGTGAATGAAATAGAAGGTGTTCAATAAAAAGCATGTTGTGTTTTTCGATTAGTAGATTTAATAAAAAACATCCTTATTTTGAGACTGAAAAATATTTGCGCCTCGACCGAGACGTACGAAAAGTTTTATTGTTAAATTTAATAGTATAAAAAATCCGCATTCGGATAAAAAATTTTATTAAACATACTTTCGGAGTCTCCAGGTAATTTAAAAAGTGATATATCTGGGTGCGTTATTGAAGAATTCCAGCATCCATGAACAGCACAATATATTCTATTATTATTGCCCTTTGACATAATTATTATATACCAAAGTACTTTTAGTTATTTCAATAAAATATTCACAAATCGCACGCTTACTGCTTACAAAACAGTCACATCGTCCGTTCGCATTCACGACTGATTGCGAACCAAGCGCATACCAACGCCGAGGTGCGTAGGTATGACTCGACTTCGGACCGTTTGTATGAAGATAGAATACTGTATAAATATTATTACCGTGACAAAATATAATATGAATTTAAGGCGCTGTGATAAGCGTATGCTTAGGTAATTGAGGGGATGAAGCAAAGGAGGTGAAGCGCTCCGCCCACTGCGGGGCGCCTCGTCGCATTCGCGTCATGCGCGGCCGTATTCTGGTGACATCCGTATTCTAATAATTAAAATACGCAAGCAAAAATGTCTGAACTTATTGAATTGAGATAATTATATCTAAATTTACATAACTTATTTACGATTCCTGAACTGTTTTAATGAAAATCAATTTGTTTGTCATGCTTGCACGTTTTTGTGACCGTATACATTTTAGTTATAATATATGTAGGCATAGATAAAAAACGCTATTTTTGTTTCAATATTAACTCAGTGAAGCCTTGACTGAAAACTAGTCTACATTAGATGGCATAGTAGGTGTAAATTGTAGACAAAAATAACTGCGCGCGTAAGCAACTATTAGTAATAAAATATTAGTACTAATCAATAAGTATGTATGACTTATATCGATTAGTGGAAATACTAAAACATATAATGCTTATGTACCTAACTAGCAATAGTTTTAATATATAAGAACTTAGGCCCGGTATCCACCAAAGTGGAGAAGAGAGGAGACGAGAGGAGATGTGTTTTGAATAAACCAATCAGATTTTTTATTTCCACATGTCCTATCCGCTTAGCTTCGGTGGAAATGGATCAAGGAGAGGAGATGTCTAATTTTTCTATAGAATTTTGTGGCGCGAGCGAGCAAACGGCGCAGTAGAGCAGAGATGTGTGTAGCCGTGCGCCCGCGCTCGCACGCCCTTTTCGTCACTGCCTTCTCCCCACGCCTCGCACACTCCAAAGCGTCATTCGATTGACGGGTTTCGAGCGCTCACAGCTCACATCTATGCTAGACACAGCTCACATCTCCTCTCCACTTTGGTGGAAATAACCTGCCAGCTTCGCGGCTCTTCTCCTTTCGGTTCTTTCCTCTCTGCTTTGGTGGATTCCGGGCCTTAGCAGTAACGTCAAACTCAAATCATTTAGGTTACAAAGTCACACTTATGAACGTCCAAGTTCATGAGTAAGAGTTTAATGAAGTTTCTGAATTTCCATTTAGGTTAGTTGCTAGGTTCAGACAAACGGTTAGGCCTACAAGAAGATACCTGCAAGAAACACACGGGAACTCTTTTAAAATAAACTCATATTTACAAGGTTTTGGAATCAATATACCATTACTGACAATAAAATCGGTCATAAAAAAGTAAACTTACTAACATTGCTTGTCTTGGTCTGGGTGTTTCTATGTATAATATGTAGGTACTTACGAAAAAAAAAAGTATATATGTATGTTTATCCATTGTCTAGTACTCATAGTACAAGCTCTGCTTAGTTTGGGCTAGATGGTGTTGTGTGTATGTGATAGAATATTATTATTATTTGTTTCTCTTTCACGGGTATATTCCTAATACGTTAGGAAAATACCCGGCCCTTTGGGAGGCTTACACGGAGACATGGGTCCAACGTGAAGAGGCCCTTCGAGAGTTTTAATCAAAGGTAGGATGGAACACCTACAGCGGCACTAGCCGCAGCAGGCGTAGGACTATTGCTACGTATGGATTCTAACATATGGGCTGTGGGTATGGGTGTTTGATGGACTGGTATATTGATAACTATGGATGATAAAACGGCGTCTGCCCTGAATACTCTAATAGCATCAATCGAATGGACAGACGGTGACTCGCCAACTCACTAGATGGGCCCCCTGAATAGCCACTATAGGCATACAAGCCAGCAGCAGAGGGCAACACCGGTGCAAGCGGCTAGAGATGTCGAGCGGTGCGGCGCCGGTTTCGCCATCACGGGTCTCGTGAAAACGGAGACCCGGAGCGGGTTTCCCCGTAGTTATGCCCTTGAAAATGACACTTCCACCCCCAAGCATGTAGCTCTAGCGGCCCCCCTCTCACCGGCCGATCAAGGCAAGCCAGAGTTGAGAGTCCTACGGGCGCTCTTGAAGTTCCACCCCAGCCAACCAGTAACGGCAAACTGGGGACGAAGCCCTCACCGACTCTCTGAGGTATTCAGGACCGCAGTGTCGCCACTCACATTCAGCTCGCCATAAGCTGCCCTGCGGTTTGTGCGCTTTTATTTAACCTGGTGATACATTTTTTGTTATATCACAAGGCGAAGGTGGTAGTTTAAAAGCTAGTGTACTGTGCTCTGCGATATCGCGTTAATCTCATGATGCGATAACGACTGTCCCAGAGGGGTTATTATTATTATACTCTTTATTTAAAACTTTTCAATACATTTTTCATTTTTAAATATACATAATATAAAAAATACATTTAAAAATATAAAATATATGGTACCCCACCGGCATCGGGAACAGGGTCCAAGCTGCCGGTGGTCAGGATTCCAGAGATAGGAACCTCCTCACAATGCGTGCCGTATCTAATAGCACTGCCTTCTGCATCAAACCCTTGATCCAGAAGGCAATTAGAAGAATTTTATTATTATTATTATTATTATTGCTGATTCTTCTAACATTCGTTAATAATAATCTTTATTTACTACAAACACGGTTACCAAGCTGCAATGATGTTTAAATAATAAAATAAGCACAGCATGTCTCACCGTATGAACGGTATGCAAAATTTTCAAGATTAACAATATGACTGTGTAACAATAACAATAATACTGTATGAAATAAAATCCATATTGTACATAATATTAACATCGTCAATTTATGTCAAGAATTAAATTACATTGACTAAGGAATTATAAAATTGTATTACATTATAATTATTATTAAAACACTCTAGCTGTCCCGCGCAACTTCATCTGCTTCATAAAGGAGAATTTTCCCCGTTTTCGCAAATTTTTCATTGCTGCTCCGCTCCTATTAGTTATAGCGTGATGTTATATAACCTATAGCCTTCCTCGATAAATGGGCTACCCAACACTAACATAATTTTCAAATCGAATCAGTAGTTCCTGAGATTAGCGCATTCAAACGAACAAACAAACTCTTCAGCTTTATAATATTAGTATAGATATAATATAATTATTATGTTACATTATTAATAATAATAATATAATATAATAATATTCTATCACATACACACAGCACCATCTAGCCCAAACTAAGCAGAGCTTGTACTATGGGTACTAGACAATGGATAAACATACATATATACTTTTTTTTTGTAAATACATACATATTATACATAGAAACACCCAGACCAAGACAAACATCCATGTTCATGCACACAAATGTTTGGCTTGTGCGGGAATCGAACCCTAGACGT
Organism: Catocala sponsa; assembly: GCA_963564715.1. Taxonomy (NCBI): domain Eukaryota; kingdom Metazoa; phylum Arthropoda; class Insecta; order Lepidoptera; family Erebidae; genus Catocala; species Catocala sponsa. The sequence goes on along the minus strand of OY751337.1, from coordinate 26,930,322 downwards.
CAGGCGTGGCAAAAACACCATGGCAAACACCTATTAAAAATAATATAAAAAATACTTAACTCGAATATTTTGTAATTAAAAATCTATAAATAAAAGCTTATAATCAAAATAAGATGACAAGGAGCAGATAACGAAAAGCGCCCTTTTTTTGTGACACATATATTTGTACTTTTATAAACTTAAACTTTAAATAATTAATTAAGTAACTGACTGTCGGGCGGCAAGAATAATGCTGCAATTGCACCACCTGCAATATAAAAACAATCTTATTATTACTTATACTTAAGCAAAAACTGTACATAAGGTTAAAAACTGAAAACTACGAAAACATATTTCCAGAAGTCTGATCTATGTGACCAGTCATGACATAGGTATTTAATATTATGAAGGAAAATATAGCGGCAAAGAGAAAGAGGTCGGCAGAGAAGTAAGTACGAGTATACAGATCAACTGAAACAAAAAGTAAATGTAGTGTGTAAGAGAATTGAAAAGAAATTGAGCATCGATAGCTCAGTGGGGAGACCAACAGACTAATGCAGAGGGTCTCGGGTTCGAACCCACGTCGCACATTTCTGACATTCGGAATTTATATGAATTTTTGAAATTATGTGCGTATTGATTGACAATTATCGGAGAGCACGTTAAGCCGTCGTTCCCGGCTGCCATGAACATCTATGGCAGTCGTTATTGGGAAGTCAGTGCCCTCTAATATTCTGACACTGATCTAGCTTTAGGGTACCGCTAGCCTTCGAGTTACGGAGGTCAGATGGCAGTCTCTCCGTGTAAAAACTGATATCCAGTCAAATCCAGTTAGACTAGAAAGCCGACCCCATGTGACTTGGGAATAATAAAGGCTAAGGAGAAGAAGAGAATTGAATGGTTTAGTAACTGATCGGGTAAAATGGAAATTGCTAGAAAATGCTAGGCAGCGAGGAGCCCAACTGTTGCCCAATTATTGCAATAGAAAAAGTTTGACAATACAGAACTACTGTAATAAGAAACAGCCGCGGCGTGACGACCCGCGGGCGTACACTCATTTACAGAATTCTGCTTCGACCGCAAAATATGCGGTGACACGTGATTTGCCTCAGTGCGAGGCATCCTCAGGGCATCTTTCAACGATTGAGCTCATACATTCGAAGCGGCTGTTCCTTTTTAGAGGAGTTCGAATTGTCAACCTTTTTCTATTGTAATAGTTGCGACTGGCAATCTGAGAGAGCGTGTTCCTCTCTACCCAATTATATTTTATCTTTTTTTACCTTAATACCTAAATTCCGATTGATTTATATGTATTATGTGTCTGACTGGTGTGAGCTCAGCTCAGGAGCAGGTTTTGGTAACTACCATCACTTGGTAATTTTTATCTATTTAATGATAATATTACTTACTGAGTACAATACCAGCGCCGCTGTACAAGGCTGTTGAACAGTGGCTGGTCATGGCGCCGCTGATTAAATTAGTACCAGCGAACGCGCTCAGCCGAGCCACCATCATGCCCAGACAGGCCACCATACCTCTGTTGGACGGAAACACAATTAAAGTAGCGACTCTACACAGACGAAGAAGTTACGACAAATGTCAAAAGATGGCGCTGTACATGACTATTCACTTCGCCATACAATCCTGAATTGTGCAAGTAACGTTTACACAGCGACTTTACTATACCTAGCCTTGCCACAAATGAAAAAAAAAAGATTTTCCTTGTAACAATATTTATGGCAAGACTGAGTTTCCTAACTTCCTAACTAATATTATAAAAGCGAAAATGAGTTTGTTTGTCTGTTACCTTTTCACGCCTAAACCACTGAACCGATCATCCCGAAATTTTTCATATACATTGTCAGGTGTTCTGTACACCTGACAATGTATATGATGAACGGAGATAGGCTACCTTTCATCCCGAAAAAAATTACTGTTCCCAAAAAAACATTAATAACGTTCTTATGATAATAGATGGCGCCACGTGTCTTTCGAATCATGATTGAATTATATTATTACAAGCAGAGTACAACCCGAATTGATTGTCAAATTCTAAATTAACGCGAGCGAAGCCGCGGGCAAAAGCTAGTATACCTATACATGTTTCCGACGTCAACCGTCAGGAACATTTTTATGTGCGAGTCCTTGGATGGTTTAGATTTACAATATTGGACCTTGTGAGTAATGATTCGATCGGGTGCATGCAGCCAACGTTTGAGCAAGACAATTTCGCCCGCGGCTCACTTACTCGGAAATTATATTTTTTCCTGATTGAAAGGTACCATTTGTTCGTTTATCCCTTGCATAAACTCCTCAACGCTAAGGTAGACTGCAGTCCACTACTAAGTAACAATAACTTAACGGTACCAAATAGAATTCCGCTACACTCCGTTTCTAAAATATTTCATATTCCGTCCTGCAGAACAAATGGTGGTAAACACTCGCCACTAGTGCGTATTTGCCTCTAATATAATTCCTTATGCGGACGCTCAGATGATCTTGAATTTTTTTATGATTCATTCAAAGTGTTTAAGCGAAAGATAGTGCAGGCAATGCTGTGCTAGATCTTGTTGACTGTTGCTTTTGTTTTTGAAGTGAAAACTTCTTTAGGCGCGTTGAGCACTTCTTGGGTGAACAAAAATGATAGAACTCGCGTTATCGTCACGCTTCCACGCATTCCATTTTTGAATTATTTTAGAATATTAACAATATTTCAGAAATGGTGCGTCCTACCCAAAAAATAACGAAATTTTAACCCCCTTAATAACTCCTAAGAGAGTATCAGGAATCCGACCAGCCCATTTTCTTTTTGTTTATAAAGATGTTTATGCTCAAGGATTAAAGTTTTCACTTGTATCGCCAGTCCCCAAAGACTGCCCCAATAAATTTTTTTTATTTCTTCCGTACTTCATTCTTTTTTAGACATCTCAATAATTTCCTGATAAATAAATGTTATTATACTATTACTGAATTTTTATCAGAAAATAATTTATGATGATAATCCTTAAATAATGATTATTGACGACATGACATATTGAAAAATACTATTGTGACTTTATTATGATTATTATTAGATACTTTTTATATTATTTCTTGACCTATAATAATAATATTCTATCACATACACACAACACCATCTAGCCCAAACTAAGCAGAGCTTGTATTATGGGTACTAGACAATGGATAAACATACATATATACTTTTTATGAAAATACATGCATATTATACATAGAAACACCCAGACCAAGAGAAACATCCATGTTCATGCACACAAATGTTTGACTTGCGCGGGAATCGAACCCGCGACCTCAGGCGTAGCAGTCGGTTACACTAACCACTACGCCATCGAGGCCGTCTCGGCCTATTATAATGATGACATTGTTACTATAATTTTTATTACGATTTGTTGATGACCACTATTACTATTTATGCTATCTTAAGAAAGCTTGTTAATAAACTATATCTACCTTATTATTTACTAGATGTTCCCGCGGTTTCACCCGCGTTTATCGTTACTGCGCCGCCCCCGTGGGTCGTAGCGTGATGTTATATAGCTTATAGCCTTCCTCGATAAATAGGCTATCCAACACTAAAAGAATTTTTAATCACGCAGAATAAACCAGGAGAAACATCGTTTGTACTATGTCTGTAATGGGTAATTATTTTGCTGCAATGTTATTTTAAAACTGCGATATCTTAGGATATTCATTGAAAGCGAATGATGTAAAGGGCAATTTTATTTTAAATTAAATACTTGTGATGAATAACGTATTTATTTGGATAATGATTAATATCATGTTTATAATAATACCTTAGCAAATAATGCATTATTTTAGAACAAATTTGGTTAGCATAAAAATGGTTATAGTGAGCCAACCTTAAAAGATAGACATATGCTGTTGCGGACTTTTTTTTAGAACTTATAAAGGGAAACAATTCTCTCATACATGATTTTTGCGAAACTTTCACTGTTTACGCAGCGCACGCAGCGGAAGCTCTCAAAAGGAGAAAATACCCTCCGATTTTGAAACATTCTTCATTGGTGCTCAGCTCCTATTGATCTTAGCGTGATGATATATAGCCTATAGCCTTCCTCGAAAAATGGGCTATCTAACACTGAAAGAATTTTGCAAATCGGACCAGTAGTTCCTGAGATTAGCGCGTTCAAGCAAACAAACAAACAAACTCTTCAGCTTTATATTATTAGTATAGATTATAATTGTAATGTAAATAGTATGTGTATGCTTTATTAATGTTTGCATGTCTATAATGCAGAATAGAGTTCTAATTAATGTTTGCATGTCTATAATGCAGAACAGAGTTCTAATTAATGTTTGCATGTCTATAATGCAGAGCAGAGTTCTAATTAATGTTTGCATGTCTATAATGCAGAACAGAGTTCTAATTAATGTTTGCATGTCTATAATGCAGAATAGAGTTCTAATTAATGTTTGCATGTCTATAATGCAGAACAGAGTTCTAATTAATGTTTGCATGTCTATAATGCAGAACAGAGTTCTAATTAATGTTTGCATGTCTATAATGCAGAACAGAGTTCTAATTAATGTTTGCATGTCTATAATGCAGAACAGAGTTCTAATTAATGTTTGCATGTCTATAATGCAGAACAGAGTTCTAATTAATGTTTGCATGTCTATAATGCAGAACAGAGTTCTAATTAATGTTTGCATGTCTATAATGCAGAACAGAGTTCTAATTTCAATAAATTGTAAGACCATTGTCATTGACCATTGACCTTTGTTCAGCAAATAAAGTAATTATTATTATTATTAAATAATATGTCTTGTTATATTTGCATGAAGTATATTATATGTTTAAATTTTATTATTTTTAATTCTGTACAGTAAATGTTGTGTACATCCATAATGGATATACATATAAGTTTTTATTTTCAGCTTCTAATGTCAACCGATTCTGTATATATATATTGATGAAGTACCTTAAAATAAAAAATAAATATGTTCTTTTCTTTGTCCGTGACAACAAGATGATCAGTCGAGTAGTTAAGTTTGATTTGTTTCAAATCTGGATGTTCTTTGTATCCGTTTCTTAAATGCTTGTAATGTACGTTATACAGAAAGTATTGTTAGAGCGCGAGTTGTTCTATTGTAGTGTACCTATACTCTGTCCATCCGTTTATTTTCTTTTTGACAGTTCAAGACAATTCAAAATTAATGACGCCCTCACACGTTACCGATTCGATTTGAAATAATAATCATTTTTATTTAAGAAAACTTTCAATCGATTTAATGCATACACATATTTTTAGTATAAATATGAAGTATTCGTTTATTAGTTTAGTTTTTACTTGATGTAGACTTTATTTATTAATCACGCGTTTTAAAGTTAAATTTCACAAAGGCGTGCATAGTTACATTATAAGGCAGCTGTCAAAAAGAAAATAAATGAATGTATAGAGTTATTGTTCTTTAGTCTTGGTTCGAACTTAAATGCCAAGATTTCGACTTAATTCTTTGCAAATAATTAATCATGGAGTCATAGTTACTATTTTTAATTTCTTTTTTTATTAAATTTACAGAAACAATACTTACATAAAGTCAAATTATTTTTTTCACAGGATCGATTTATCTTATTTCAAGACCTATTTTATAGTCTCTGGTTGTTTGTTAAGCACAGGGCACTTCACTAAGTGGGCGTTACCCGTCAATAAAGTACGACATTACTGTAGTACATTATTCCGAAAAAAAAACTGGTAATTCATAGGCGTGAGTTGTCAGAATTAAAAAAAAAAGGAATGGACAGAGTATAATTGAAATTTGTAGTACCAAAAATAATTACGCAGCTAACACAAAAAACAGATATGTCTTTCTATTTTTTTAATCGTAATATTTTTTAGTCATATTAATTAGTGGATATAATATAATCAGATAATATTATTATGGGAGCTTAAGCTTGCGTCAATGTCTATTGTCTTACATTTCAAATGTTAGACAAGTCGGAAATACAAGATTAGGTTTAGGTACGTCAAGGCTTTTTAGAAGCCGAGTTTAATTAGCTTCACGTGAAGTTTTGTATAAAAATGGCCAATTAAAAGACATCCGACTGGATGTCTTGCTGTCGTCACGTTGTGTTGTTTTTTTTATTAGGATAGCGACTAGTTTTAATATATTACGGCAAAGAATAAATACTATTATTACACAAAAAAGCCACATAATATAGACAACCACCGCTAAATTCTTGCACCGCAGCGTAAATTGTTTTGTTGGTACAACGGTAAAATATGCGACTGCTGGGCATTTCTAGTTGCAAGTCTCTGGTTCGATTACCTTCAGATGATATGGGTTGTGGTCTCAGATGACAGTAATGTTCTTTTTTATTTACTGCTAGTATTTTTATGCTATGACCACATGTCCGTGTCCGAATCGCACTTAACTTAACATTCATACTAATAGCCGAGTAGTAGAGCCTCGCTGATTTCAGCATGAATGGGCCGGCTCGACCGGGGAAGGACTACCCTCTCATAGAATATCGATGTGAAATAGCAGTACTTATTTCTACTGTTGTGTTTCATTCGGTGAGTGAAAGTGCCGCAGGCCCAATCACCATCTTTCCACCTTCCCACTCCTTCTTCTGCCCACTTCCTTTCCTATGGGGTCGGCAACGCGTAAGTGATGCCTCTGGTGTTCCAGGCGTCTATAGGCTACAATGACCACTTACCATCAGGTGGCCGTATGCTTGTTTGCCACTTTAGTAGTTAGTAATATTTACGTAGAGCTACAATGTTATTAAATAATGGCTCGATATTAAATTTCACGAAGTCGACTATTAGCCAAAGCTCCGAATATTTCGATTTGTTTGAAGATTCGATTAATTCGTATTTTTATTATAAATTTCTATCTCACACAACCGCTTTATGTTATAAACATTACACTTAAGTAATAACTCTCCACAATTAGCTATATTAGATGGTCTTACTAATAATAATATCAAAACAAAAACAAACAAAACAATACGAATAGCCTACCCAGTCAACAACGCCTGAGGTCGATCACTTTGTTTACGTTTCACTCTGCGCATAATATTGTGTTATCAGTACCTATTATGCAATGACTTTTTTATTTTTTATTTGTACCCACCTCCTAAAATTTTATTTATTTGATGGTGACGTATTTTATTTTTACCCCTATACTCGTATTTTTGAAATGCCTATGTACCTAATTTATAAACATGATTTAATATGCCCTATACGTTTTCCTTGTGTATGTATGTAGCAGAACCAAATTTATTGTATTTTTGTTGTAATGTTAAGCATTTGCCTCCGTCCGTGTACCACGGTATCGGGTGACCAACTGAAAACCAGCGCTGGTGCACTCAATTTGGGTGCCCAGCTAATGCTGAGGTGGTGGCCCTTTTCGGCAAGAACATACGCATTTTGGTTTTAATATGTATAATATTTTTGTTTATTTTGTTTAAATAATTGTGTGTGCTCTGTACGAAATAAATAAATTTCTTTATTTCTTTCTTCTTTCTTATTCGACTATCGCCCATCTCTAATTTGAAAGGTGAATCGAAGTATTTTTCGAGATTAAGAACTCAGGTTCCCAAGTTTTTGTACTGCTCGAGGCATGTTCGCGGACGCTGAAAGTGTCTATAGAGCGAAGAATGTAAGGGACCCCGAATAGCATGTTGATGATGGTAGGTGACAAATATGACATTCATTTTACATACTGACATACATAGCATAGGTAAGCAAATATTGCTACAAAAAAACTGTGGTCTATTTCTCTAAAATAAATCTATACTAATATTATAAAGCTGAAGAGTTTGTTTGTTTGGTTGAACGCGTTAATCTCAGGAACTACTGGTTCGATTTGAAAATTATTTTAGTGTTGGATAGCCTATTTATCGAGGAAGGCTATAGGCTAACATCACGCTACAACCCACGAGGGCGGCGCAGTAACGATAAACGCGGATGAAACCGTGGGAACATCTAGTTATTTATATTTAACTAGATTTTTTTGTATTTATATGAACGCACATCGAGCCGTTACAATTTTATTATAATGTATAGATTTATAAATCCGTGACTATTAATCTTAAACCCATCTTACCTGTACGAAGTAGGATACAGGTCTACGAAGTACGAAGATATGACTCCGAAGACCATGGCGGTGGTGAGAAACACGTAGAACAGGAGCAGACCAGAGATGGCCTCGCCGGTGCTGTCGATACCCACGGCTGCTGCAGCCGCAATAACCAAGATAACTATCGTCATTATCTGGAAATAATAAAACATGTAACTTTTATGTTATGAAACTTATGGTAATACTTTTTTGAAGTGAAAACTTCTTTAGGCGCGTTGAGCACTTCTTGGGTGAACAAAAATTATGGATCTCGCGTCATCGTCACCGAACGCTTTCCATTTTTGAGTTATTTTTGGTTTATAAAGAAGTATCAATCAGCGAGGCTCTAATGTCCCGAGTTTGATTCACGGGCAACACAAGGATATATAATTTTTCTGACAAGGGATTCCTGATTTCTCTGTTTCCCCATTCGTATAATAACTATAAATGTAAATAATAAACAAAGGTGGATATCATCTGGAATCAAATTATGTAGTAAAAAGAAACGGCAACTCTTATGGGCGTACCGACACCAACGTACACAAAATAATTACAAAAAATATAGGCAATATAATAGACTGTTTAAAAAAATTATATCATTGACGAAATTGGCTCAAAATTGTTACAAAATTAAATCATCTGACAATAAGACTAATACTACATGGCAAATCATTAATAATAAAAAGTACAATTTACCTAAAAATGACATAGACAAAATAAAACTTGACAATTACTATATTACTGATCCCATAATAATAGTAAATGCTTTCAATAATTATTTTATTGACAAAGTTGTACCTTTACAAAATTATGGAAAGAAAGTCACGTCTCTCATAAAAAACAGGAAAGACTCAATGTTCATGCTTCCAAGCACACCTATAGACATATTAAATATAATAATAAATCTAAAAAACACGAAAAGTGTTGGCCAGGACGAAATAGCGACAGGAATAATCAAATCTGTGGGGCATTTGATATGCCACCATCTTAGTTATATATTAAATCTGTGTATAAGTAATGGTGTATTCCCCGAAAGCCTTAAAACATCCATAATTAGACCCCTACATAAGAAAGAAAGTAAGGAGCAAATGACAAATTATAGACCTATTGCACTGCTGTCAGTTTTATCAAAAATATTTGAGAAATATATTTTCAATCAGATATACACGTATTTCGAAACAAACTCCCTACTATGCAGCCAACAAAAAGGTTTCAGGCAGAATATGACAACTAATATGGCTATATACGACTTTCTTCATAACATAATGACAAATATTGATAAACGGACACCTGTATGTGCTATATACTGTGATATGACCCAGGCGTTTGACTATGTAGAATATAATATACTAAAAAATAAATTAGAATTCTACGGTATAAGGGGAAATATCTTAAAACTGATAGAGTCCTATTTATAAAATAGGAAACAAATTACCGTTATTTCAAGATTGTATTGTAAAGCAAAAATTGAGGGAGTATATAAATCAAATGAACGTCAAATCGAATTTGGGGTCCCACAAGGTAGTGTAATCGGAAGTCTTTTATTTAATATCTACATAAATGACCTACCTAACTCCACCAATCATCCGATGACTCTCTTTGCTGACGATAGTACATTGACAATCTCTTGTAAAAATCCATACTCATATGAAATAGACATAAATAATAGCTTGACATCAATTATTTCGTGGTTAAATATTAATAATTTGAAAATAAATGTAAATAAAACAAACATTATGCATTTTAGCCAGCGTATAGAACCTCCATTGCAAATAAAGATATATTATGATAAAACACTAGTAAAAGAAGTAGATAGTACAAAATTTCTTGGGCTGATTATAGACAAAAAATTAAACTGGAATGACCATATTGAGAATATAAGTAGTAGATTAAGTAGAACTTCCTACGCCCTATATAAACTGGCTCCAACGGTGAACCTAGATACACTCCTTACTGCATATCATGGTTTAGTAGGCTGCATTTTAAGATATGGAATAATTTTTTGGGGCAACTCTACTGACAAGTCTGTAGTTTTTAAGCTCCAAAAAACGGTGCATCCGCGCTATGTTTGGCTTGCAGGTTACTGATAGTTGTCAACCATATTTTCGAAACCATAATATTTTAACGCTACCATCGCTATACATTCTGGAAATATGTGTGTTTGTCAAAACTAATCCTTCGTTATTCCCACGGCTGGCGGACACTGTCCAGCGCAACAGACGAGACAATGATCGGCTACGTATACACTGCGTCAAAACTGCTCATTTGCGTAATAGTGTATTTTGTATGGCACCGAAAATTTATAATAAACTTCCAAAACAATATAAATCTTTAAATCTGAAAATATTTAAAGAAATGTTGACAACAAAATGTTATGATAGTATTAACGACTATTTAAATGATACCTATTAATTGAATTATTATTATTAGTGATTTGCAATTTTGAAAAACTATTGACGTTTTGTATATTCTGATATTATTTATGTGACATTTTATTAACTTACATTTATCACTTTTCAATTATTTGTTCTTCTATTTATATGTTAATAATTATTATTCTCAATCATAAATTATACTATAAATTACATTTGTACGCCGTCATGGCAAAACATGTTGATACATAGCTACTAATGTTAACAACTAATGTATAGGATATATCCTGTATATACTACACATGTTAGAAACAAATAAATTTATCTTTATCTTTATCTAATTTATTGTGGCCTGAAATAAGAAGGTTTACGGTTTTGCACACCCTGTGGAACCTACGGACAGCACGTAAACGTGTTGGTCCTACGTCTGATCTCTCTTTAGTCATATCAGATTGCCCACTGACTGAGACTATGAGAGTCAGTGAATAGAGAGCATAATTGTGTTAGCGCTTGTGCCGTATATTGACCGCCATGGCTGAAATTCGGTCTGCAGACTACTTATATATTTATCAAACAATACATACCTTACGTTTGCCAGCACACTGTGAGATGAGCGCGTTCAGTATGAAGAAAGACAGACCGTGAGCGCAGCCAGCCCATATGGTATTATCTTCTATGCCATTCTTGCAAGTGGACGGCTCCTATAAAGTAATTAATTTGGTTATTATTCTGTCTCTTTCTTTATGTTAAGTTATTTCTGCACGCCCTTGTTATTGTCAGCAGTAAATAAAAAGATCGTTATGTTCTAAAAATGGTTCTAAAATTTTCTAGGTCTTGCTAAACCATTCTTCTTTCGACTTAAGCTGTTATTTATTTGATTAATTAATTAGTACCTTTTTCTTTTTTTTTTTACCTGGGGGAATGCTTTGACGCATACCCCTCCGCGGGGGCGGGTGGAGGGGTTATGTCGGACTCGCCGGGGTAACAGAAAGATGTTAAAACGATAAAATGGACCTCCCGGAATACCGACTAAACCTACCACGGTGTTCCTCGACAAACCACTATCGGCGGGGCCGCGCGAATCACTTTCACATGTGCCGCCGAGGTTACGGCCCGCCGTATGAAACGGCAGGCCCCTACACGAAAAGACCTACCCACTGGTCACAACTACAAAAAAGCCCTACTGTCCCCCCCCTAGAGGGGAGACGGACACGACACAGAGGCACGCGTGGGAACACGCACGCCGCCTCTCGGACCTGGTGCTGAACGGATGGCGGGCAGGTCCACAAAGCTCACCACCCCCAGGTCAAACCTCAGGGTGGCTGGAGGTCGTCCCGCGCCCGGCGCCCGGTTGTGCGGTTAGGGGGAGGGTTTAAACGCTCCCTCTCCCACCCCGCCGCCTCCTTGATGGAAATCAATTCCTCACAGAAGGAGGCGACGGCGTTCCACGACCTCTCACTCCGGACCATAGACTGAACTACAGCCGGGAGCGAGAGGGCAACCAATCCGACTGCCGCGATCAACTCACGGCGCTGCTATGCCCAGGCGGGGCAAACCGCCAAAGTGTGCAGCGCCGTGTCCTCAACAACGTCGCAGCAGTCGCCGCAGTGGTGACAACCGGGCGTCTCTTGCCGGCCTATACGACACAGGAACCGGCCAAAACAACCATGGCCAGTCATTACTTGTGTCAGCCGAAGGTGAGGGCGCCATGCCGCCTCTCCAGCCACTCCTCAAACACGGGACTTACCGCCACGATCGTGGCGTGCCCGAATCCTAACCCTATCCTAACTTTTTAATGTTATAAAAGCGAAAATGAGTTTGTTTGTTACCTTTTCACGCCTAAACCACTAAACCGATCATCCTGAAATTTTGCATATACGTTGTCAGGTGTACAGAAACGGACATAGGCTAACTTTCATCCCGAAAAAAATTACTGTTCCCGAGAAAAACAACAATAACGTTCTTATGATAATAGATGGCGCCACGTGTCTTTCGAATCATGATTGAATTATATTATTCCAAGCAGAGTACGACCCAAATTGATTGTCAAATTCTAAATTAACGCGAGCGAAGCCGCGGGAAAAAGCTAGCATTATCATATATCTATTACTGTACCATCTGTAAAGTTTATATAGGCCCAAAGTGATAGACAGCGTTGGATTACACCTACATTTCGCCAGTTTTAGTGTTAGGTCTCACGTAATAGGAGACAAGCCTATTACTACTACGCACTATATTAGAAGGATAAATTCGAGAAAGGAGAGGAAGGGGAAGACCGAGACGTATCTTTGGCCAACAAATCAAGGGAAAATACGAAGTCGACTCGTATCAAGAAGTTAAAAGAAAACTAGAAGGCAGAGATATGTGGCGATTACTCCATCGACATGAGCTCTTACCTACCTACGCTCTTAAATTAAAGAAGAAGGCACTATAATATATCAATGTGTATAATTATATTCGAATATATTAAACAGACTATACATAAGTACCTGCGATGCTTGACAAACTAAATTTCGCATAGTGCACAACTGTATTTGAATATCATTCGGCTCCAAATTTGCGCATCATAACTGGGCAGTCCTAGACTCTGTGCTGAAACTGACTCCTTCTTCTCCCTAGCCTTTATTATTCGCAAGTCACTTGAGTCGGCTTTCTAGTCTAACCGGATTTAACTGGCTATCAGTTTTTACACGGAGCGACGGCCATCTGATCTCCGCAACCCGAAGGCTAACGATACCCTAAGGCTAGACCAGTGTCAGGATATTAGAGCAAAGCACTGACTTCCCTATAACGACTGCCATAGATGTCATTGGCAGCCGGGACCGACGGCTTAACGTGCTCACCGAGGCACGGCGCAGGCGATAACTGTCAATCAATACGCACATAATGTCGAAAAGTCATATAAGTTCCGAAAGTTAGAGGTGCGCGACGCGGTGACGTGGGTTCGAACCTGAGACCCTCTGCATTGCAGTCTGTTGGTCTCCCGATTGAGCTATCGCTGAAACTGACTGACTACTGAAAATTTCTTAATACGACCATCTCAATGATCGAACCAAAGAACTTGTCTTTTTACCTGTTTGACATCGACGACGATTTCGGTAGTGGTATTGGTGTACTGGAACAGATCACAGAAGGACGCGCCAGAAACGCTCGTCGCATACGATGTGAAGAATATGTTGAAGATAGTCGGAAGGATGATGGCAAAACTGTTGTTACTGTTGAAAGAGAAATGGTATCTTATACATAGAGTAGGATCACATCTAATAACTAAGTGCTAACTGCGGTCACTCTTAGCAGTGATTTGCCATCTGCGCAGCAGATATTATAATATCTGCTGCGCATATAGTGCACAAGTGCTTGCGCAGACAAGAATGCATTCTCTGTTCCCTCACTCTCACTGAACTTAGATTTACTTACGCAATATAAGTGACGAAGGTGAGGTAATATAAAAGGAAGGTCTTCAAGAGAAGTGGCGGCTTGAATAGTGGAGCTATCTGCACCCAAAGGGAGTGAAAGGAGAAGTCTCCTACTGCTTCTTTATTACCATCTTCTAAGAAGATTTGTTTGACCTGTAAATGCGAAAAGGTATTAGAAATATGCTTCTCCAGCTTAGTAACATAAATGTATGCTAGTGCTACTACCATTTAAAAAAAAAACAAAAGTGTATATATATATGTATGTTTATCTATTGTCTAGTACCCATAGTACAAGCTCTGCTTAGTTTGGGCTAGATGGTGTTGTGAGTATGTGGTAGAACATTATTATTATTATTATTTGTATCATCCCCATTTGATGTTCGTGTTGGGTAATTGTGGTGTAGGTTTTACTGTCAGGAAATTCTCTTCAGATAAAATAAATTATTTAGGTAAACTTAATATGTAGCTCCGCCACAAGTACATACATACATACATACATAGATTCATGCCTGTTTCCCAGAGGGGTAGGCAGAGACTACGGATTTCCATTTGCTACGATTCTGATCCGCCTCAAGTGCTTTAAAATATAGTAATTCAAGCTTTTGCTTGTGGCTTCGCTAGGGAACGGTACATTTTTCTCGATAAAAGTACCCTATGTCGTTTTCTGTGCCCCTGACAACGTACATGCGAAATTTTATGATGATCGGTGAAGTAGTTAAGGCGTGAAAGTGTAACAAACAAACAAACAAGCTCACATGAGTATTTATTTTACTAAGATTAGGAAGTTTCCAAATGCACTCATTATAAACTAATATGCTTTACTTTATCTGGGACGTCACGACGTTAATCAGCAATACTAACGTCAAACGCGTGTCAACTGTGTTTGACTAATTATTGAGTTAGCCAAACACAACAGATGACACGCGATTGCATTTTGCAGTTGTAGGTTTGCGATTCAGGAACCGTGTAGTAGAAAATCAGTTTAGGTTCTAACTGAGCATCGAGCCTACTAACCTGAAGTAAAAAATCCAATGATATAAAATAGATATGCATTAACTGCAAACTTACAGGGAAATTCTCCTCAGCGTATCCATTCGCGACATACATCCTTTTAAGCACACGCACGGCATCATCACCTCGTCCAACGTTAGCGAGGAACTTGGGACTCTCGCTGAAGTACCACAGGCACAGGGTGGCGACGCCCAGGGGGAGAGCCATCAGAAGAGTCAGGAGACGCCAAGGTCGGTAGACTATACCTAGGAGGTAGACGGTGAAGTCCAGTTTCATGATGAGGTAGGCGGTTACTGGAAAATTTATAAAAATATGATTAGTAGTATTTTTATTACCTTTAGTTGCAGACGAGCCAGCGACGCACCTGGTTGTAAGTGGTAATTGCTGTCTTAGAACATAGACAATTCTGTTTTAGGAATCTATACAGCCAAACAGCGTTCTACCGTAATAGCAGCGGTAGAAAATGCGATTATTGTGAAGTCTCTGGTTGGGCGAAGTCTTGCTTGATTCTTCTGTCACGAAATTCTCACTACCTGTACAGAGTTGGAAATTATGCCCTGTAGACAGCAACATACTCGACCTATCTTACATGGTATCTTAAACCACAGGTAGCAAAATGTGATTTTAATACGTCTCTTTGTCAATCTTATTGGATACTAGCTGACCCGCGCAACTTTGTCCGTCATATAAGAGAATTTTCCCTGTTTTTGCAACATTTTTCATTGCTGCTCCGCTCCTATTGGTCGTAGCGTGATGTTATATAGCCTATAATCTTCCTCGATAAATAGGCTATCGAACATTAAGAGAATTTTTCAATTCGAGCCAGTGGTTCCTGAGACTAGCGCGTTCAAACAAACAAACAAAAAAACTCTACAGCTTTATAATATTAGTACCTGTAGATAAAGAAGTGTACAATTTTTGTTGTGCTGTTGACGATGATACACTTGCTCTTTGTGACGTTGAGATACACACACGTACAGATTAAAGTGTGCTCTTACTCACTGTATCATCCTACTGTCTATTTTAGATTTATATCAAATAATATATCTTAGCTCAAATTATTTCCTACCTATAATATTATTAAGTTATTATTGTTATTATCTTTAGTTTTTATAGTCAATAGTATATGGCATAATGGCTGTAACACCTTGTTAATCTGAGTTGTAAAATACTGAAATTATATTTAACTGACGATTTAAAAGAGTGGCCGTGAGTTTCTTGCAGGTTTCTTCTCATAGGCTCTACCCTTTGCCTGAACCTAGCAACTAACCTAAATGTAGCTTCAGTAACTTAGTAAACTCACTTACCTATATACTTTGACGTTCATAAGCGTTACTTTGTGACCTAAATGAATAAATGATTTTTGACTTTGACTTTGACTTTATTTTAATGGGCAATTTTTATTAAAAATGTATTTACACTATTAAAAAGTCATTGGTTCCCACTATTAGTGTGGCAGTGAATTTTGTATAGCGTTACATGTTTTGAAGGGACGCTAGTCCACATCATGCTTTGGTAAACACATTCAGTAATACTTGTTGTTCAATATGCAATACAAACTGAATTGTTGTTGTGTAAAATGTAACTAAATTGTTTAAAGCGTCGTTGTATTAAGATAGATGGCGTTGTACCAAACGTCTCCCGATATGTTTAAAGCGTCGTTGTATTAAGATAGATGGCGCTGTACCAAACGTCTCCCGATATGTTTAAAGCGTCGTTGTATTAAGATAGATGGCGCTGTACCAAACGTCTCCCGATATGTTTTCGTTACCAGCCTTACTCTGTTAGGCCAACAAAAGTAAAATCAATTATTGCTCTATGTACATTAGAATACAGTTGTGATTTTAATTGTATATATATTTTTTTATACAACTGAAGTGGCAAACAAGCATACGGTCCACCTGATGGTAAGTGGTCACCGTAGCCTATGGACGCCTGCAACACCAGAGGTTTCACTTGCGCGTTGCCGAGTCTTTAGGAAAGGAAGTGCGAAGGAGAAGGAGTGGGAAGGGGGAAAGGGGGTGATTGGGCCTCCGGCACTCTCACTCACCAAACGAAATACAACAGTAGGAATACTGCCATTTCATGTCGATATTCTGTGAGAGGGTAGTCCTTCCCCGGTCTAGCCGATAATATAATAAACGACCCTTCTAGTAATTCCCAAAAGTTTAAACAATCGACCACTAGATTGCGCGCAGTGTCGCACAATAGTCACAGTAATAAAAGCGTGCTAAAATCTAACGATGGATGACTTACTGTAATACAGGGTAGGTGTAAGCATCAGAGCGCTGGTGATGAGCAGCATATACCTGGCGCGAAACTTCGCGACGCAGCACTCTCCCAGCAGCGCGTAGGTAGCTGACTCAGCTGCGCTAGACCTGGAAACAGATATTTGTATGTTTTATGGGACATATATAGAATCAAGTCTGTATATCTTAGAAGCAGTGTTGGTATGGCAGTAGTAGCAAATGCTATAGAAAAATCAACGAATATTTTGTGCTCGAAGCGGTATACTGCAAGTTGGAATACGCCCGGGTCCGTCATCATGGCTATTCCTATTCAGAGGAGTTCGGTACTGTCAACATTTTTCAACTGCAATAGTTGGCGTGAGCTATCCGAGGGTGCGTGGTAGGTTCCTCTCTGCCCAATAATTTTATTACAATGGACTTCCGCCAAGTAACGCCTACTTCCATTCAATAAATCATCTATTATGAGTAGTAGAGCCTCACTGATTTCAGCATGAATGGGCCGGCTCAACCGGGGAAGGACTACCCTCTCACAGAATATCGACTCGAAATAGCAGTATTCCTACTGTTGTGTGTTGTTCGGTGAGTAAGAGTGCCGAAGGCCCAATCACCCTCTTTCCCCAACCCGCTCCTTCTCCTTCCCACTTGCTTTCCTAAAGGGTCGGCAACGCGCAAGTGATACCTCTGGTGTTGCAGGCGTCTATAGGTTACGGTGACCACTTACCATCAGGTGGGCCGTATGCTTGTTTGCCACCTTAGTAGTATAAAAATAAAAGTCATACACGCAAACAATAAACTAATCACTTGGCAAGTTATGATTGATGAATCCGTTGTATGGATTCAAAAATCACCTGATACGACTTTATCCCAAGAAAAATATATGAATGGTACAAATATATGAATGGTACAAATATATGAATGGTACAAATATATGAATGGTACAAATACGATGCCGTTTAAATAATGTTAATGCTTTATTTTGCTTGCAGTAGTGTTTAAAATTATTATTAGCTGTTTATAAGGGCTCCTTGACAAGCTTTTCTACGTATTTCGCACTCACTTAACGAGGCCCTGTTAAGAGAAGTTAGGCAGAAATGTATTACAAAAGGACGGCTCACAAAGTGTTATTTATTGCGTTTGCTCATCAATTATAATTCATATATAACTTACGTATGTATTTTTTATTTTTTGAATTTGGAACATTGTAAAGAGTAGCTGATTGTACGTCCGGCCGTCATTTGGGGTTACCACATAACATTAGGGTTGATTTGAGGTATAAACAGCAAACCAACAATAAACCTGAGTGGTAACCTCGTTTTTCAATATATATGTACTTTTATTTTTTGCTGTGTTGTAATATTTGTCTGTATTTTGTGTACCTATATTTTGAAAAATAAAATACTTACTTACTTACTTTTGCTGCAGAGAAAGTTCGTGTCAGTAGAGAGTCTGGATATGTTACCGGTAACCCTAGGAGTGGCGCTGCCATAGTGGACCAAAGCATAGCTGGCGGAATCCAAGCCAGTTAGAATACCATCCTTCTTTTTTGTCTTTTTTATTGCCATTGGTGGCAAACGAGCAAGGGGCCCACCTGATGGAAAGTGGTAACCGCTGCTCATGGACTTCAGCAATTTCAGAACACAGTAAAGCCGTTGCCTACCGTGAAAGAAGAACTCTCTTTAAACCTTGTTTGAAGAAGGACATATCATAGCGCTCGAGAAGCACTGAAGCAGGCAGTTCTTTACAGAGCTTGCACGTGCGTGGGAGGAATGATCGCTGAAAGCGTACCTGTGATCTGTTCTGATTTTAACCTGTATAACTTACATCGCTGAACTGATGAATCTTAAAGCTGCCAGGACCTGCCAGGTAGGCGCAAGACTGCTGAGCGCTGCGCTGATAAAACTACCACACATGGCATACATCAGTACTAGTCTTCGACCTCGCGTATCGGAGAGGTAACCCCATGGATATGACATCACTATTATACCTGAAATCAGTATATTTACGTATTTAGTAAGACTCCATACATGTTCAATTTGCGTGCTTGCCAGGAGGTAAGAATGATATTGTTATTTTACTTTGTAAAGCTATTTAGTGAATAAATATGTCATGAAATTAATGGTGGACGCCTGGTGACCTGTAATACAGGTTTTGTTAAAACATACTTCAGGCAACAGTCTCTCACAAATGTGTATACATACATAGATTAACGCCTGTTTCCGAGAGGGGTAGGCAGAGACTACGGATTTCTATTTGCTACGATCCTGACACACTTGTCTGCCTTCATTCACTTTCATCACATTCCTCATACACGCCTGTCTGTTCAAGGAGCTCTTAACTTGGCCTTTGGGCAGAACGCCTCCGATCTGATCGAGAAACGTTCGCCTAGGTTTTCCTCTTGCGACTGTTCCATTCACATCAGCCTTATAAACTTTCTTAGTCAGTCTTTCCTCGTCCATTCTTTCTACATGCCCAAACCAGCTTAACATACCCTTTTCTATTCTTGTCACTATATCCACTTTCATGCCGCATCTCTCTCTAATCACACCATTCCTTATTCTTTCTTTCAGAGTCACACCACATATGAAACGCCTACATGAAACTTATAACCAAAGCTGGTGATATGTGGGTGTTATACAACTCTATTTTTACTACTTTACAAAATACATAAAAAAAATATTTTATATTTAAAAACACAATCCTCCCTAGGAATAATGCCTATGTAGCGGGGACTGTAAAAACATTCAAACGAACATCCAGACTCAGAACAACCATTTGGGGATCACACAAATTTTTGTCCCGTGTGGGATTCGAACCCACAACACTCGGCGCGGTGTCGGTAACGAGGCGACCACTTAAACCACTACGCCATCCGTGCAGGCAAAGTGTATGTAGTAAACACCATTCTAGAAATTGTAAGCCACCATATTAAATGGAAATTCCTACAATAGCACAAAGCAGAGTAGTAGAGCCTCGCTGATTTCAGCATGAATGGGCCGGCTCGACCGGGGAAGGGCTATCCTCTCACAGAATATCGACGTGAAATAGCAGTATTCCTACTGTTGTGTTTCGTTCGGTGAGTGAGAGTGCCGGAGGCCCAAGCACCCCTTTTCCCCCTTCCCGCTCCTTCTTCCGACTTCCTTTCCTAAAGGGTCGGCAACGCGCAGGTGATGCCTCTGGTGACGCAGGCGTCCATAGGCTACGGTGACCACAGACCATCAGGTGGGCCGTATGCTTGTTTGTCACATTAGTAGTATAAAAGAAAACAGATCTTGGATTACAAACTAAATTCATTTGAATTTCTTACTTTGTTTACGATTACCTTGTCAATACTTCCTTTGTATCAGAATTGCCTTACCACGAAAGGTCTATTTGTTATTTCATTGTCGTTTCTCGGTATTGTTTACAGAAAAACAGTGTTGTGCTATTGTTAGCTTAAAATTATGTGAACCTATGTGCTATTTATGCGAGTATGTCTATTTCATTACACTTGTATATTTTTTTAAGAAGTAAATTCGAGGAGAAATCCGTAATCTTTGTGATATTTTGGTAGCCCTTTTTTAAATGATAATATCTATATCTATCACACCTGTAAACGCGGCGACAGCCTAGTTGGAGAACGTTGGACTGCCACGCAGAGGTATCAAGTTCAATCCTAAGGCGCGCATCTCTGACTTTTCGAAGTTATTAAATAATATAATAACGTCATAATTATACGAATATGGTTATTTTTTTGCTCACCAGCAAAAGGCATTGAAGACAGGATTCCTATCTGGCTGAAGGTCATGTTCAGGTCGCAGGTGGCCGCAGTCACAATGATGCCCAGCCCAAAGATGTCGATGCCCATGGCTATAATGATCACGAAACACGTGAACAGCATCAAGTAGTTGTATTTGCCATGACCTGAAAAAAACAATGATTAAATAAATATACGAGTACCTACTTATGTGTTTTCAGTTATGAAATTATTAGTAGCGGCACGGACTACTGAATTAATATTGATAGTCTCGCCTCCTGTATAAACTGTCTAAATAGTCGTGATGTGCAATTGCTACTGAAATAAGAAATTCGAATACATATTCGAAAATTGTTTTATTGCACATTCGAATGTTAAATAAATCAATGTCACTGAATACAATTCGAATCGTAATCAAATATTCAAAAGTGATTCGGTAATGGCACGATTGATATATGTGTCGATGTTGCATATATATGTATTGTATAGGTATATATCCTCAGACAATCGTTATCATTTTTTAGGTTTTCCACCTGATATTTGGATGCTATGTCTTCATACTGAATGCGAAACCATATTATTATGACTGTATTGGCATTCGCATTTGCGTAAAGCTCCTATGTAATTGAATAATTCATATAATATAATAATAATATTCTATCACATACGCACAACACCATCGAGCCCACACTAAGCAGAGCTTGTACTATGGGTACTAGACAATGGATATTTAAACATACATACATACTTTTTGTTTTGTAAATACATACATATTATACATATATATCAAAGTGTGCGTTAAGCATTACAATATTTGTAATATTTTCAAATATTTCAATTTAAGTGAATATTTTTCGGCCTCTATGGCATAGTGGTTAGTGTAACCGATTGCCACGCCTGAGGTCGCGGGTTCGATTCTCGCACAAGTCAAACATTTGTGTGCATGAACATGAATGTTTGTCTTGGTCTGGGTGTTTCTATGTATTATATTATTATGTATGTATTTACAAAAAAAAAGTATATATGTATGTTTATCCATTGTCTAGTACCCATAGTACAAGCTCTGCTTAGTGTGGGCTAGATGGTGTTGTGTGTATGTGATAGAATATATTATATTATATTACATTATTTAATATTTTTAGAAATTTTCGTCTTACGCTAACAAGTACTAATTGACTTTTTCTGTGACAAAATCAATCGAGATCACTCGCGTGTGACTAAACCACCTTTTTTCTGTGGACTAAACCTTAAAATAGTTTTACTGCATGCGCAAGGCAAATGTCATTGCCATTATATATCGTGCAGGGATTATACAGTCGGTGCTCACTATTTATATAAATAAATAATAGTGCTCGCAGTAAAGTTATCATATAACTATGGTGTTATGTCCTACACAAGATGTTATAACCACACCGAGGTCTACGTATAAATAGATATTCTCCATTTATGTAAGATTTCATTTGTATACTTTGTCTATATATAAGGTGAAGAGAAAACTTTGTGCGTTTTTGTTAAGCATAAAACGCGAATTAGTTTGATGTTTGGCATAGTATATCAATTGTTTTTATACATACATTCACGCCTGTTTCCCAGAGGGGTAGGCAGAGACTACGGATTTCCATTTGCTATGATCCTGACACACTTCTCTGGTTTCATGCACTTTCATCACATTCCTCATACACGCCCGTCGGTTCAAGGTACTCTTAACCTGGCCTTTGTCCAGAACGCCTCCGATCTGATCGAGAAACGTTCGCCTAGGTTTTCCTCTTGCGACTGTTCGATTCACACTAGCCTTATAAACTTTCTTAGTCAGTCTTTCCTCGTCTATTCTTTCTATATGTCCAAACCAGCTGAACATACCCTTTTCTATTCTTGTCACTATAAATATCCACTTTCATGCCGCATCTCTCTCTAATCATACTATTCCTTATTCTATCTTTCAGAGTCACACCACATATGCTTCTCAGCACTCTCATTTCTACAGCATTTATTCTGCTCTCATGCTTCTTTTGCCATACCCAAATTTCACTTCCATGCATAAGTGTGGGCACTAATAGTCCTCTATGAACAGCCAAACGTGCCTTTTCGGATACATTTCGACTGTTCATAAAAGCGCGTAGAGCTCCGTACACTTTGTTGCCAGCAATCGTTCTCCTTTCGATATCTCCATCATGTTTACCATCCCTTGTAAACAAGGCAGGATTTATTGCTAGTACGGGAGAGGCCTCCAAAAACAACAAAAGAAAATATAATATATTCTATTCTACCATATACACACAACACCATCTAGCCCAAACTAACCAGAGCTTGTAATATGGGTACTAGACAATGGATAAACATACATATATACCTATTTTTTTGTAAATACATACATATTATACATAGAAACACCCAGACCAAGACAAACATCCGTGTTCATGCACACATATTGCAGGTAATACATTTATTCAATTCAACAAGATGATTACAAAAAAGTGTTGGTTTATGTTTATAAAAGGTACTGGTCCTGTGGCCCAAACTAAGTTGTAGCCTGTATTTTGGGAGACAATGCTCACTCAAAAAGTTCTACGGTATCAAGCGAGCACTATGCTTATTTAGCCAACTTTGTTGTATAAAAACAATAACATAATACGAAGTATTTTTACAACCTATATTTCACACATGAATAATCTCTTGACATTGAAAACAACTTCTTGTTTACTGATAATGTTTCTTTTTACTTTATGACTGAGCGGTAATGATTCTCAATACCCGATGCGTAGCCTTCGTTTACGAGTAGAATTTATAATCTAGTCAACTTTGCGATATAGGTAATTAGGTAATTAACTTTTGCGCGCGGCTACCTACATCAATAAAAAGTAGCCTACGTCCTTTCCTAGGTTTTAAACTATCTTTGTACCAAATTTCATCGAAATTAATTAAGTGGTTTAGCCGTGAATAGGTAACAGAAAGACAAACAGACAGACAGAGTTATTTTCGAATTCATAATATTAGTTAGGATTAGAAGATCCGCAGTAAAAATGGACACCTTATTCGTCTACATACATATTACATAATGTCATGCCTATATGCCCGAAATGGTTGGTAAATATATAAATTACATTTCACTAGCTGTGGTTTTCATCATCTCTACGGAAAGACGTCCACTACTGGGCATAGGCCTCCCCCAAGTTTTTTCACACAGGCCGGTCTTAGGCCACCCGCATCCACCCGCTTCCTGCGACCCTTACCATGTCGTCGGTCCTCCTTGTGGGAAGGCCTTCCATAAGGAGGACTGACGACGACCCCTAATGCGTCTTCTGTACCAAGCTGTGGTTTCAAGTACCACATAATAGGGCGCTAAACTTCTACAAACTCCGTGCTACTACTGATAATATGTTGAATGAAAAACCCAACGTCTCTTTGCATGACCCCGGAAGCGAACGCAAGAATTCATTCACAGCAGTCGCCATTGCGGCAATCTTTAGCTATTGCGCTTTTATGTGATCTTGAATCAATCTTTATTTATTGCACTTTTATCTGACGACCTCGATGGCGTAGTGGTTAGTGTAACCGACTGCCACGCCTGAGGTCGCGGGTTCGATTCCCGCACAATTCAAACATTTGTGTGCATGAACATGGATGTTTGTCTTAGTCTGGGTGTTTCTATGCATAATTTGTATGTATTTACAAAAAAAAAGTATATAATTATGTATGTTTATTCATTGTCTAGTACCCATAGTACAAGCTCTGCTTAGTTTGGGCTAGATGGTGGTGTGTGTATGTGATAGAATATTATTAATTATGTCCGTCCTCTGCTTGTTAGCTGTTTCATTAAACAATAAGATTTAACCTATAGAGCTAAAAATTAGTACTTTGTTAGGTACTATTCAATATTGATATAACAAACTTTGTTATATATGGCAGAATGGCCGCTTAAACATAATTGAGCTGTAAAATAGTTGAATTACAATTTAATGGCGATTTAAAAGAGTAGCCTTGAGATTCTTGCTGGTATTTTCTTACAGGCTCAACCATTTGCCTGAACCTAGCAACTAAAATAAATGAAAATTCACAATATTTAGTAAACTCACTAACCCCCTTGTCGTTCATAAGTGTTACTTTGTGACCTAAGTGAATAAATGTTGTTCAAACAAACATACGGCTCACCTGATGTCTGATTGGCAACGTACGAGTGATACTTCTGGTATTGAAAACGATCA
The DNA here is from genome assembly GCA_963564715.1 of Catocala sponsa. NCBI lineage: Eukaryota > Metazoa > Arthropoda > Insecta > Lepidoptera > Erebidae > Catocala > Catocala sponsa. The sequence goes on along the minus strand of OY751337.1, from coordinate 26,905,254 downwards.
TAACCACTCACCATCACGTGGTACGTATGCTTATTGCTTATTTGCCATCTTTGTATAAAAAAACTAAAGTATTTAGGCACGTTACAGACAAAAACCACGCTGGCAACCCAGTTCACGGTCTAACAAACCTCTTTTATTTCGGTAATGAGTGTGTTAAGTTTTATGTGACATTGCTTTGCGCATCATATACCTATAGCAGGTTTTATTATAAAAATAATACTTTAGCAACATTTCAAGGACACATTTTTTAACCTTAAGACTGCGCCGAGCGTAAGACAGATAATGACAGAGCTCGTGCGGCGCATATTCAAATCGGCGGGCGGCCGCCATAGTAAAATTGTATGGAGGATTTGAAGTGCTTTTTTGATAAATATGTATCTTTATTGTCAACCAATAACTTAAATATTTGGGACGGACAAATTGTAAAATAACCATTTATGTTTCGTTGAAGCTGTAAAGTAGGATAGATTTCTACTGTTATGTTATAATCTAAAAATCACGTAACACGAGCGTTTTTGCATTTTTCGTGCAAATTTACGTAATTTTGTAGACGAATATATTAATTACTAGCTTTTGCGCGTGGCTACGCCCGCGTGGTACCTACATCAATAAAAAGTAGCCTATGTCCTTCCCTATGTTTTAAACTAAATCTGTACCAAATTTCGTCTAAATCAGTTGAGTGGTTTAGCCGTGAAAAGGTAACAGACAGACAGACAGATAGACAGACAGAGTTACTTTCGATTTTATAATATTAGTAAGGAATAAGTTTTTTACACGGAGTAATTGTAAACACATTCATTTTTATGGTAAATGTATATTTTATATTTGTATTAAACACAAAGTTTTGATTTTATTCACTTAACTGTGAGCGCCTGTTTTGGCACATTTCGCTCGGCGCACTCTTAACAAAGGCGAGAGTCTGTAGTTACATATCTGAAGCTGAAGGCAGTGATGCACCCACATTTCTTAAGCAATGCTTTTAGTCCCATGTCGAAAGTCTATAGCCACAGGCTCATTACCAGACTTAAATATATTTATTTAAATATACAGGTTATCCGGTAATTAATGGATAATCTTGAAATGTCTTATAGTAGAATTGATAAAAAATAAAAAAAATATTAAAAATGGGCAATAGCTAGTCATACTTTTGACTGTCTATCTATTAGCATAATTAATAATAAAACAACAAAATAGCCGATGGAATTCATTCATTTACGGTCGTAGTGTACAAGAAAGTTAAATATGGTAATTAAAAAAAATCATATCTCAGGTTTTTCATATTTTTTTTTTGAACGGCCATCAGTTCTACTATAAGACATTTCAAGGTTATCCATTAATTACCGGACAACCTGTATATACTTTATTTCTTATGAATACGTATAAAAAATAAAGGAGAAATATATTCAAAGTATTCATAGAATTTTGCATGGGAATCATGAAATTATATGTAGGGAAACAACTACAATTACTTATGTAACGACGTATTATGTTAAAATATAATTTTATGTTGAACTGAAGAAGCAAGAACGAACTTATGCTATTGGTGTTGCTAAAATTAATCAAGTGACTGCACAGATGGCTCAGTGGTTGAAGTGGTCGCATTGCCACTGCCGCTGCCTCGACTGTTGTGGGTTCGAGCTCCACACGGGACAAACACAGGACAAGTACTGAAACAGCACGCAACGCTTACGTATAACATCAACCTTACTAACACTAAAAGACGGAAAGATATTGTCTGTGCAACACTTTCTGAATCAAAGTTTGTTTTTACAAATAGATTATTCGCATTCATAGAGCCTTTTCTTTATAACAAGATAAATACCTAAACAAACAGCTAAGTATATATGACCTAAGTTATGTAAGATCTAAGCGGATAGTCTGCCGGTACTTACAAACTTTAAATTATGAGGATACTGAAGATTTGTTGATTGTTGTTAAATAAGTTCCATGATAATAATTATAATATTGGCCTATTTTTGCATATACATATTTATATAATAAGTATGGCTAATTGTATGTAACTTAGTTCCTAGTAGTATATTGTAAGCGCCCTTAATGCCTGTGGCGCAGGTGTACCTAGTACAGGCACCCGTATTATATTACCCATATTAAATACTTTATGGACTGCATTCATGTTTTACTATTGTAATCAATAAATAAATAATAATTATTACTAATTATGTAATCCACAAATAGTTATATTGTACCTATGTACTTGTAGTAGGGGTAGAATTCTCTGCCGCGCTGCTTGCTCGATCGCGGCACAAATTCGATAGAAAAATGAGATATCTCCTCTCCTCTCAACTTGATCCATTTCAACTGAAGCTAAGCTGAGAGGAGATATGAAAATAATGAAATCTGATTGCTTTATTCAAAACACATCTCCTCTCTCCTCTGCTTTGGTGGATACCAGGCCTAATTCCTAGAGCGAGTAGTGTCTTAGAAATAAACAGTTACAGTCATGCTTCATAACTTATAAATACACAATTCATTCACGTTTTTGCTTCTAACGAATAGTGTAATACATTTTTAAATATTTGTATACATTGTCACAAAAGAATTTACGTCATTAGCTGGTTCATTATCGAAGTAACGAACTATGTTCAGTGTTCACACGGCCGGCTGAATAAATTAAGAATTACTACTCGTTTTGCGAGTTCAACAATTTCACGGTATCATACATACATACATAGATTCACGCCTGTTTCCCAGAGGGGTAGGCAGAGACTACGGATTTCCATTTGCTACGATCCTGACACACTTCTCTGGCTTCATTCACTTTCATCACATTCCTCATACACGCCCGTCGGTTCAAGGAGCTCTTAACCTGGCCTTTGTCCAGGACGCCTCCGATCTGGTCGAGAAACGTTCGCCTAGGTTTTCCTCTTGCGACTGTTCCATTCACACTAGCCTTATAAACTTTCTTAGTCAGTCTTTCCTCGTCCATTCTTTCTACATGTCCAAACCAGCTTAACATACCCTTTTCTATTCTTGTAACTATATCCACTTTCATGCCGCATCTCTCTCTAATCACACTATTTCTTATTCTATCTTTCAGAGTCACACCACATATGCTTCTCAACGCCCTCATTTCTACAGCATTTATTCTGCTCTCATGCTTCTTTTGCCATACCCAACTTTCACTTCCATACATAAGTGTGGGCACTAATAGTCCTCTATGAACAGCCAAACGTGCCTTTTCGGATACATTTCGACTGTTCATAAAAGCGCGTAGGGCTCCATTCACTTTGTTGCCAGCAATCGTTCTCCTTTCAATATCTCCGTCATGTTTACCATCCCTTGTAAACAAAGTACCCAAATATACAAACTCTTTCACTTGCTCCACTTTTTCTCCATCAATCATAATATTACACATCGTCACGCACTCTTCCTTTTCAAATACCATTACTTTCGTCTTGCTTACATTTATTTTCATTCCTTTACTCTCAAAAGCACCATGCATAATAGTTACCATCGCCTGCAACTCTTCCGCCGATGACGCAAGTATTACTTGGTCATCGGCATAAAGAAGACATTTGACAAGTAACTCATTCATTCTTAATCCCCATTCACAATCTTTTAAATCTTTCAAACAATTGTCCATGTATAGGTTAAACAGCCAAGGTGACGCTACACATCCTTGTCTAACACCTTTATCGATGCTAAACCACTCTGTGTAGGTCCCATTTATCCTAACACAAGCTCTGGAATCATCATAAAGAGATTTCAGAGCTCGCGTGAGGTTGCTATTCACTCCATACATGGACAATGCCGACCAAAGTTCATTCCTCACCACTTTATCATAAGCCTTTATAAAGTGGTGAGGAATGAACTTTGGTCGGCATTGTCCATGTATGGAGTGAATAGCAACCTCACGCGAGCTCTTATCAATTGTTGGTTAAATTCTTTCAAGTAATGTTTTAAACTCTTGATTTTGTACCTTAACTTATTTTAAAAGCCATTTAAATAGGAAAAGCAAATGAAATCTCACACATGTGCATCGACTTATGTTAAAGACTACGGGAGATAGCAGTGAAAAGTATGTATTATATATATATGTATTTACACGTGCCAAAATATTGAATAGAAACAATTTTATGTCAGTCTCGTAAGCGATGACATGGTTCTAATTTGATATCTTGCTCGATAATCTATAGTCTAGACAATAAGATGAAGATCATGCATCTAAGATAACCATATTTTGTGTCAATCTCACGCATGAACTGAAGCTTATCAATATCTTTTAGTAGGTATATAAACTATTTGAATTCATATCAATATTGATAAGTTGCCAGATGTAACTGGTTCAAGAGAAAAAGAAACAGGTCATTTTATTTAATGTGTTTATTTCATGTGATCGCATTATTTGAAAATAAAGAGAATGTATCTGAATTTAAAACTTTATTAATAATAATAATAATATTCTATCACATACACACAGCACCATCTAGCCCAAACTAAGCAGAGCTTGTACTATGGGTACTAGACAATGGATAAACATACATATATACTTTTTTTTTGTAAATACATACATATATTACATAATACATAGAAACACCCAGACCAAGACAAACATCCATGTTCATGCGCACAAATGTTTGACTTGTGCGGGAATCGAACCCGCGACCTCAGGCGTGGCAGTCAGATACACTAACCACTACGCCATCGAAGACAAATGTTACTTTGTTTGTTTGTTACGTTTTCACGCCTGAACTACTAAACCGATCATCATGAAATGTTGCATACACATTGTTACAGGCAAGGACATTTTTATGTATAATGTCTGTTTTCATACCTTGCTATTACACACTGCAACTACCCTATACCTTACATCTAGAATAAAGTACTCCCGAGGGATAGAAATTTATTTATAGAATCTACATTATCGCGAGCGAAGACAGACAATTTCTTGATAATAAAACCCAATGACACTTTGCTCGAACCGGGAATCTCAGCTGGGACATGTCAATAAAAAGAAAATGAAACAGACTTCCAAAGTCGAACATTGAATCCCCAACTATTAGGACATGCACCTCTTCAACAGGTTTAATTAATAAACAATACAGTAATACCTTACTGGCATCACTTCATCGTTTGCCTTCTGCCATAAGGAAAGTACATTGAAGGTTGTCGCGGTAATGACCTTACAATTGAAATAATTAGTGGCGACACTTAACAGGTAAGAAGTATAAAATCAGCGCACCTTTGCAACGCAAGGGGAATCACTCACGCGCTGATGATTACGTAAAAAATCAGTCAAGGACTCGGAGTGCAATTACATTGACGGTTCCGTACATTTAAAGGAAACGTGTTAAAAATTGTTTGAGTGAATCTTCTCCAAAATAAGAAGAATAAACCCCATATCAATGTTATTCCATTATTAATTGGTTTCTTTATTTTGTTGTTATTTGATTTTGCCAAAATGACTGCACTTCCTCTAACGGTAAGAGCTGTGACGTCAGCGAGCAGAGACCTTCACACCACATACTCAAGAAAAAAATACAACTGGCGCAATAAGTGTCCAGTATTTGGGCATTTTACAAACATAATTAACGGATTGAAATTAAACTACTATATACGGATTTTATCGCGTTGTTTATTTGACACTTTATTACAAAATTTTGAAAACTGTTACACTACTATTACTATCAAACTTTACTAATTTTTAAGCTAATTAAATGATTAATACTATTTATACTATTACTATAACTTATATACAAATTAATGAATAACTTTCGCGTAAACAGAAGACAATATTATATAATTAACGGATTCAAAGTATATCCATATACTTTCTTTGTTGTTTATTGATTTTATAACATACTTTTCTTTGTAGCAATTGAAGCTATACTTGGAGCAGCGTCCAGCGACGGCGAATGATGTCCCACAATGACATCCAAAATATTACTTTGTTTAACAGATTTTGTATACCATTATTAGTTGCTTAGATAAGCAGATGTGACAGACAAACGAATTGATAGACAAATTCACAACAAAAGGCTTCTGTTCTCACCATTTTGGTACAGGGATAAGTTTAGAATTAAATTTAGGAAAAATCAAAGTCCAACTTCAAAACTATACCTATATGTACAAACTAAAAATAAAAGTAGGCAATACAAAACTTTTGCTGAAGGGAACCACAAAAAACCAAAGCGTCATGAAAGTATTTTTTTTTCCAATTGAAACAACTGACATAAAAAGGACACCTAAACTCGATAAATTAATTTGATATACAAGCCTCACTGGCGCAGCGGTATTGAATGCGAGTGCAATGAGGTTCTGGATTTGATTCCTAAGTTGGGCAGTCTTATTGATTTTTTCTGGGGACTGTGCCCAGTAGACGGCAATAGACTCACCCCCACAGACGGTAAAAAAGTACTTATTTGGAAATTACAATCATAGTTAGCGAAATGAGCGAGTTATATACCTCTAACTAATCTTTCGGAATAGAGTCTATGTTTAATGATAATAATATCAGGCCTTGATTAAACTGTCCCACTTCTGGGCACGGGTCTCTTCTCAGTGTGAGAAGGGTTAGGCCATAGTCCACTACGCTAGCCCAGTGTGGGTAGGCAGACTTCAAATATCTTCGAGAACTTTACGGGGAACTTTTAAACATACAGGTTTCCTTACGATGTTTTCCTTCACTGTTAAAGCAAGCGATAGTTTATTTAATACGTACAGAACTTTGAAAAGTCAGAGATATGCGCCTTGGGGTCAAACTCAAGACCTCTGCATGGCAATGCTACCGTTTACCATTAGGCTATAGCTGTATATATATATATGTATTATAAATCTACTAATATTATAAAACTGAAGAGCTTGTTTGTTTGTTTGTCTGAACGCGCTAATCTCAGGAAATACTAGTTTGATTTGAAAAATTATTTTACTGTTGGATAGCCTATTTATCGAAGAAGGCTATAGGCTATATAACATCACACTACGACCCATGCGGGCGGCGCAGTAACGATAAACGCGGGTGAAACTGCGGGAACATCTAGTACAATAATAAAAATTACGTAAATGCTTCAACATCGTAAAGTAAGTAACTAAAGGATAATCACACAAATTAATTATAGGTACATTTACATTTTCCGATTAAACCGCTCTGCAATAAATTCAAGGACTAATTCCAAGGCAGTAAAGTCTATTTTCCTCTATTTTCTTTCAACCTTAGTTATACAGCCAGTTAGTTTATTTATAAACGTGATTTATTCTAAGATGGCGAAGTACAATCGAATTAATGACCGTTGAAAATCGCTGGCAAAGTCAGAAATAATTTATTCATTTAAGTCACAATGTAACACTTATGAACGTCAAAGTTTATGAATTAGTGAGTTTGGTGAAGTTACTGAATTTAAATATAGGTTATTTGCTAGGTTCAGGCGTGCGTACTATTGAGTACGTATACTGGTATACTTCACGGTGATATTGAAAGGTTGTGGTGTTTTTGAAGTGAAAACTTCTTTAGGCGCGTTGAGCACTTCTTGGGTGAACAAAAATCATGGAACTCGCGTCATCGTCACCGAACGCTATCTATTTTTGAATTATTATTTGTTTATAATTTGGTTTATAAAGAAGTGTTTATGATCAAGGATTAAAGTTTTCACTTCTATCGGCAGTCCCTAAAGACTGCCCCAATTTTTTTAAATAAAGTTTCGTCTATGTAACTCTGTGATAATATAGCTTTTTTTTAATACCTACGCTTCTATGATGCCAAGAAAACATTTTCATAAGCGGCGATTGCCGCTTACCATTTGGTGTTTCAATGCTCGTCTGCCACCAGTAGCAATACAAAAAGCTAGCTTCTGCTTGCGGCTTCGTCTACGTAACGTAACAATCCAAGACACGGTGCATCTGTGCTTAGTTTAATCTATGTAAATTCATTCTAAATACAAACTTTCAAATCTACACTAATATTATAAAGAGAGAAAATATTTGTGTTTTTATTCGTAATTAATAAAATTAAACACTATTGAATTGATTTTAGAAATCCTTGCACCAGTATAAGTAAGTAAGTTTATTTTTGTGTTTCTTTTTATTTTATACTTGTTATTTATTATGTGTTTGTGGTATGTGTCAAATAAATATTCTTTTTTTCCTTCTTTCAAATAAAGGAATAAGTTGCTGAACTACGGCAATCGCTTGAAGCGAGGTTATCCATAGAAACGATGTAATCCTAAATCCTAATCCTAACTAATATTATAAAAGCGAAAATGAGTTTGTTTGTTTGTTACCTTTTCACGCCTAAATCACTGAACCGATCATCATGAAATTTTGCATATACGTTGTCAGGTGAAAAGAAACGAACATAGGCTACCTTTCATCCCGAAAAAAATTACTGTTCCCGAGGAAAACAACAAACACGTTCTTATGATAATAGATCGCGCCACGTTTCTTTCGAATCATGATTGAATTATATTATTACAAGCAGAGTACAACCCGAATTGATTGTCAAATTCTAAATTAACGCGAGCGAAGCCGCGGGCAAAAGCTAGTAATAATATAAATTCGAATGTAACGTTGATTGTCTGTTCCAATTTCACGTCCTAACTATTCGACCGATCATCATAGCATCCACATTTACGTTACAGGGTTACAAAATAGGACATAGAGTAACTTTTATCCAAAAAAAAAGGACAGTCCTCGAGCACAGCCGTTGGCAAAAGCTAGTTAAACATTAAATGGTGACGTTCAAAATTGAAGCAAACTGAAGTTGTTTTGGTGGCGACGTATTGTCTAGTTTGCCCGGTCGCGCAGCGATTGTGCACGTAGCTGCAGCTGTGCATAGAGTCCTGGGTTGTATTCCTAGGTTGTTGAAATAGTTACTTGGTTTTCTAGTCAGCAAGTTTGCTGTATCAGCACGGTAGGCCACTTCTCTTGAAGGATGAACCAGATTTTTAGTCTCATACAGAGATACCACTGATTTATCCTCTGCTTTTTCCATTTAGTTACGGTACTCTAAAATAGGTTTATTTAGATCTCGGCAAGTTAATCTTATCTTTCATACCTATACCATCTTATATTGTTTATTTACCCATCTTATCAAATGTTAAGTACCTTTTGCTCATAACTTCGTCCGTGGACAATATAATATATATAATATTCTATCACATACACGCAACACCATCTAGCCCAAACTAAGCAGAGCTTGTACTATAGGTACTAGACAATGGATAAACATACATATATACTTTTTTTGTAAATACATTCATATTATACATAGAAACACCCAGACCAAGACAAACATCCATGTTCATGCACACAAATGTTTGACTTGTGTAGGAATCGAACCCGCGACTTCAAGCGTGGCAGTCGGTTACACTAACTACTACGCCATCGAGGCTGGCTTTGTTTACATGTATCATATTGTGCATCGCATTTTCAGTTTTACTGAACATAAATTGATAAAATACAGTTAGGTTTTACGTGGATCCCAGAGTTACTGAATTGTAAATACTGTATTAAAATTCGACCAGTAGCTTACACTTTATGCCGGAATAAACAAATAGATAAATTATTATTCTAAAACCATCATAATGGGTTCAGACACCTTTAAATAGTCAATCAAATTAAGTTTTATTAAGTTTATCTGATGTTTTATCTTTATACATATTATTTATCTGCATGTGTGTATGACACTGAACTAAACGGCTGTACCGATTTTGACGAAACTTTGTGTGTGATTGATTGGATTCCTGTATGGTTTCCGTGCACATTTAGACCCGTTAGATGGCGCCATCGTTCGGACAAGAGAAAGTCTGTCGGATCCGGTAATAAGAATATATATTTACTTGTCTTATAAATGGTTGGTCAACACTTACCGCTGATTTCCAGGGCATCTTCATAATTATAAGTTGTCTTTTCATTAGGCTTGGATGCACTCATTTCCATGTCTCCCAAATCATCCACTTTATTTTTCGGGGCCATTTTAACTCAAGACTATCTTATTATTTTCATTTACAATATTATTCTTAATTTAGGTATATTTTTTGTTATTTATATTCACTCAAGATTTCTATTTATATCTTTTTTAAATTTAAATAATCACAGATGTTCACTTAAATTACGTAAATCGAATTTCTAATCATAATTTTAAATTTATATTTGGCTCAAATTACTTTTCAATAATTTAAATATTTTATACACGGATCTTTTCATTAAACTTATATTTATTCAATTAATGTCCTTTAAAACTCTAAAAATATTCTTATTCATTTATTTATTTCCACACAGAATTTAATTTATTAAGATTACACTCACGGCATTCATAACTTAATTTGTAGGTATTTATTTATTTACGTAAGTATTCTGTTGAAATGACCGTTTCTGATCAGAACAGATGGTAGACTGATCTAAGCGGTGCAGCGGTGTATTGTTTAGAAGGTCACTTCGTTATCATGCCGTGTCACAGTTACGTTGCAGTTGTGTCTAACAATATCTAGAATAAAAAACCACTTATCTCAACTACTTAAGAAAACAGTATTGTTTTGTCTGATTAACGGGGTCAACAGATCAATAATTTATAATCTTTGTTGTAGCACATCAATCTAGCAAGAAACGGAATCTTTTATTGTGTAAGATTGTAGATTTACCTCCTTCTGCTTATGTCACATTAAAATAGTCCTACGCTTGTATCCTCAAAGGGTTTATTACATGCATACTGATTGCACGTGTGGCTTATAAGTTTAAATTGGTCGGCACTGCTACTACTACGAGTGTTGGTGGTGAATCCCACACGGGACAAAAAATGTGTGATCCCCTAATGTTCGGAATCCCCAGAGGGTTAGCTCATCGGGGAGTACATGTAGCGTAGGGTTTTAAGAGGACACCACTGCGCTAAGTTTTGTGGGTTTACCACACAAGACAATAAGTTGCGTTATCCACAAACTAAAAATAAATAAAATAAAATAAGCCTTTATTACTGTTAGATTTTAACTTATTTGACAAAACGTTACTTAACAGTATAACAACAGAGGTAAGAAACTATAAATTAACTCAAACTAATACATATTCTCGGCATTCGGCTTATCTCCCCTCTTAACAGCTTGTCTTTCGACACAGGCCTCCTCTAAGGATTTCCACTTGTTTCTGTCCTGTGCTGTACGTAACCATTCTGGGCCAGAATCCACAAACTATTTGCGTATTATTGCGAGTCTGGGTGTTCAAATTGAAATCTTTATTGCTTTGCCACAATGTAGTAGGTACATATATACCTAATAATAGATGATAGACTTACAGCTAAGAATCAATGCGGACCCTGGCGGGCACAGCATACTAAATATATTAGGAGAGAAGAAGAGGGCTAGTCCCTTAATATTTTTAATGTACCTATTATAATAATAATAACATTTATTTCTCTTCCACAAAGGCATCTAAATAAATATCTAACACATATACATATTACAGAACATAAGCTGATCCTTTGTGGGAGACTGGTATCTGCACTAGGAAACCCTGTCACGCAGATTACCAGGCCCCCTCTTAAAATAGTTATGTATAACATTGACATAAAGGTAATATAAAACCTTTGCTGAGAGAACTATAAAAGGTTTACATAATATTGTCTTCTGTTTACGCGAATGTTATTCATTGAAATTAATAATAATAATAATATTCTACCACATACACACAACACCATATAGCCCAAACTAAGCAGAGCTTGTAATATGGGTACTAGACAATGGATAAACATACATATTATATACTTTTTTTTTTGTAAATACATACTTATTATACATAGAAACACCCAGACCAAGACAAACATCCATGTTCATGCACACAAATGTTTGACTTGTGCGGGAATCGAACCCGCGACCTCATGCGTGGCAGTCGGTTACACTAACCACTACGCCATCGAGGCCGACAACTACTATATACGGATTTTATCGCATTGTTTATTTGACACTTTATTACAAAATTTTGAAAAACTGTTACCCTACTATAATCACTATTAAACGTTACTAATTTTTAAGCTAATTAAATTATTGAAACTATTAAAACTATTTATACTATTAATATACTATTATACTATTTATATTTATATTTACACTTTCCCCGACGTTTCGGTTGCTTTTCAGCAGCCATGGTCACGGGGAGACTAAGATGGTAGTTGTCTCAATGTAGTTATTTCAAAGTACCCGAACATAATTTAATCATGGGTGTTTCTATTTAAGCAGAAATTTTCAAAATTTTGTAATAAAGTGTCAAATAGACAACGCGAAAAAATCCGTATATAGTAGTTTAATTTCAATCTATAAAAGGTTGTCTAAAATTTATTATTTAAAATTATTTATGCTATTATTTATATGATTAATTTTTATAGACTGATTATTTGTTGTGCTGTTTCTCTACTAGTTATTATGTATTATTTTAATTTTATATTATATTTTAATTTATATTATATGCTTCTTAATTTTGTTGTTGTATTTATGAAGCTTGAAGTTATATTGATAGTTATGAACACAGTGATATATTTAAAATTCAGTGCTAAAAGTAATACTCATAAGTTCCATATTATATTCTTTTGCTCGTGCAATCTCTTTTATCAAGTGGCAAAATCCCTATTAGAAATAAAAGTTCCTAAACTGATTAACCTTTACATTAATAATGACTACTGTACAGTACTTAGATGAAATTGACATATAATGTAATATGCCACAAAGTCGATCTTGCTGAGCAATGTGCTACGATTATCTGTAAATATAACTTAAAGATTCTTACTTTTAACATCAGAAGCATACAACATAACTTCGACAGCTTCATAATAGTACTAAAAATATTTAACTTCAAGTTTGACATAATTGTTCTAACCGAATGCTGGATAAACAGTGGATCGGTTATAGATCAAATAGATGAGTATATATCCTCGGCAACATCAAAATTCATAAACCGCGCAGGTGGTGTAGTGGTATACATCCGGCAATGTTGGTCACTAATAATAATTAGTGAACCTAACCTACTAGATGCCAACTGTCTACAAGTCCATATACCAAATGTAATAACTGTTTTAGGTGTTTATCGCTCGCCGTCATTCCCGACTACTAACGCTTTTTTAAGCTCGCTTAAATTAGTTGCAACTAATATGACTAATAGTCCATGTTATGTAATTGCTGGAGATATAAATATTAACACCAATCACATAGAATCATGCTCTGACTATATCTACCTCATGACTCATTTGGGCTTTCGGGCAGCTATAAATAAACCTACTCGCAAAGATGCGTGTCTTGATCATGTGTTCGTCAAGGGCTCTAGTAGTTTTGAATCTGTAGTGTGCTCATCAGCAATTACTGATCACGACCTGGTGACAGCAGGTATTGGCAGTGAGACACCTAAACCTAGACGTGATAAGAAAATTCTTGTTAAGGTTGACTGGGATGCTATAGACTCTGATCTACAGACAATAAATTGGGCTATGGTGACTAGTAAGTCGTGCCCCAACGAAGCATTTATTGTTATTATATCGTCAATTAGAGATCGCCATACAATAATCACACATGTTAGCCGACGTAAAAACATATTTAAGCCATGGATGACACCGGGGCTTATCAGGTGTTCTATCCATAAAGATAAGCTACACCTAGAGGCACGCAAAATGTCCTTCAGCACCTTTTCCAAACTATTAGAGAAGATAATAAATAAACAACTAGTTTATTTTATAGAATCCAACAAATTGTTATCCAATCAACAATTCGGTTTTCGCCGAGGAAAGTCCACCGAACATGCCGTTACTCTACTCACTAATATTATTTCTAAACATCTAGATATGGATCGACATGTCTAGGTGTGTTTCTTGACTTGGCGAAAGCTTTTGACACCGTCTCTATACCGATACTCTTACGGAAGCTTGAGCGTATTGGGATCAGAGGAATCTGTCTGGATTGGTTTCGCAGCTATCTCACTGACAGGAGACAGTGTCTCAAAGTGGCTCCCTTCACTAGTAAAGAACATGAAGTGGTTTATGGTGTACCACAAGGAAGTATTTTAGGCACGCGGCGCGGGCGGCTGACACCGACTCCAATAATAACAATAATTTATTTATTCACAAGAATATGCAATTATTTATTAACTTTTTAGTGCATTTTAAGTTTTAGAATATTCTTTTTTGGAGTCGGTTTTCTTTTTTGTTATAATTTTGTTTATTTCTCGGTTTTTAGTGAACCTTGCCAAATATGAGAACATCATCAATGTAGCCAAATACGCATTATTAAGGATAACTCGAAAACGAATGGTCAAATCTTGATCAAAATTAAATGGGACCACACGTGAAGCACCAGCTTTCAAATAAAAAAAGAATCATCAAAATCGGTTCAGCCAGTCGAAAGTAAAGAGGTAACAAACACAAAAAAAAAAAATACAGGTGAATTGAGTACCTCCTCCTTTTTTTGAAGTCGGTTAAAAATACAGACGAATTGAGTGCCTCCTCCTTTTTTTGAAGTCGGTTAAAAAGACAACTCCCGCATAAGGAATAATTCCTGCCTCACAGGACACTTTACAAACATTCAAACAACGGACACAAAGAACACGCAGACTCGGAACAAGTAAGCACAGATTATTTAATTTCAGAGATATATATATTTTTTAATTAGACCTAAGTTTACGTCTATGCGATATTCCAAATGAACTGCTGCTCTTCGACAAAATATTTTAATTAGCAGCTGTAGTTGAGTTTCTTCCAAATAGGTTCGGAGCTGTGGGTCACTAGAAGACCCACTGTCAGCGTCGTAACACTGAATGGGAGTGTTACGACGATATGGCTCGTAAAGCTTTTCGAATTAAGAATGACATTGTAGTCAATTCCCATCTACTAATATTCAAACGCTGGCGAAAATAATAATCTATACCAATATTATAAAGCTGAAGAGTTTGTTTGTTTGTTTGCTTGAACGCGCTAATCTCAGGCACTACTGGTCCGATTTGAAAAATTCTTTCAGTGTTGGATAGCCCATTTATCGAGGAAGGCTATAAGCTATATATCATCACCCTAAGATCAATAGGAGCGGAGCACCAATGAAGAATATTTCAAAATCGGAGGGTCTTTTTTCCATTTGAGAACTTCCGCTGCGTGCGCTGCGTAAAAGGTTAAAGTTTTGCAAAAATCATGTATGACCGAATTGTTCCCCTTTAAAAGTTCTAAAAAAATTCCGCGACAGCATATATCTATCTTTTAAAGTTGGCTCACTATAACCTTTTTTATGCTAACCAAATTTGTTCTAAATTAATGCAATATTTGCGAATGTGTTTTTATAAACATGATATTAATCCTTATCCAAATAAATACGTTATTCATCACAAGTATTTAATTTAAAACAAAATTGCGCTTTAGATCATTCGATTTCAATTAATATCTTAGGAGATATCGCAGTTTTAAAATAACATCGCAGCAAAATAATTACCCATTACAGACATGTAAACGATGTTTCTCCTGGTTTATTCTGCGTGATTTTAAATTAGCACTTTAGGTATATTTATAGTTTCAGCTCCTTTAAAATATTATAGGTGCCTTCGACCCACTCATTCTCTTATGTGACGCAGACGAAGTTGCGCGGGTCAGCTAGTTTTATTACATTACAATAAAAAGTAAAAAGATCGAAAAAAATATCAACTTTGTTCGCGTAAGCAGTGACGGTTTTGTTATACAACAAATATATTTTCTACTTAATTGTTTTTAATTTAATTCAAAAACAGATCGTCTAAAAACATTGCTAACAGAAAATAACAAGGCGTTTTCTATGAACATTACAGTAAAGTGAAAATAATTAAAACCACATCTTAATTATGAGATTTTACAACACGTACGCAATACACAGTATTCGTACATCAGTTTTCATAAAAAAACTGTAGCTTTTATCTGTCCTGAGTACGTGTTGTAAGTGGCTCTGCTAGGGAGTATGCTCCGCAGCAGAGCCACAATCAATGCACATTATTTTGTTACCTAGCGTACGTACAAGCGATATCGCCTGAAGTACATTATGTACGTTTGACGTACATCAGTTTAAGATATAATTGATCGGTATTTATTATGGTGGCTCTGCGGCAGAGTACGACACGTCAAAACATTACACTAACGAACACGTAAAATACTATACCTTCTTGTATAGGCTTCTTGCATAGCTTTTACCAGGGACTTCTTATGCATAGAATCACTAAATATTATAAAACAAATTCCTCCGCCGTGTCTGTCTGTCTGTGCGCGATATACTCAAATACTACTGAACGGATTTTCATGCGGTTTTCACCAATAGATATAGTGATTCATGAGGAAGGTTCAGGTGTATAATTTGTAAAGGTTTTGTACTACCCGTGCGAATCCGGGCGGATCGCGAGTTTTATTACATGTTTACTTCCAGGCAAATAAGCGAGAGAAAGGCAGTTTGTAATAAAAACAGTATTACTTTTAACTTAAATTTTATTTTCGAAACTTATATTTATGAGAACTGAATGCTTGTTCTAATTTGTTTAATTAATGTACTATTTTCTTCTTATATCTGGTGGTAATAGACACGCAATGGCTCCGGCAACTGAAACAAACAAATTAAAATACAATTATATATTTTTTTTATAATAATATTATATCACATACACACAACACCATCTAGCCTAAACTAAGTAGAGCTTGTACTATGGGCACTAGACAATGGATAAACATACATATAAACTACTTTTTTTGTAAATACATAGAAACACACAGACCAAGACAAACATCTATGTCCACGCACACAAATGTTTGACTTGTGCGGGCATCGAACCCGAGACGTCAGGTATAGGTACCTCATTTAATTATAGTATGGATCTTACTTTAGCACTGCTACATGGAATTTAGTGGTAGTAGCGTTGTGAGTTTGATTCGTGTGTGAGACAATACTGTATGTAATTTATAAATACGCATAAAGTCTTACGGTTTTACCCCCGAAAATATCTCCAGTAGGAGGTCTATCGCACCTACATTTGATACTGTAGCGACTACATTATTACACGTATTCCGATAAAGCACATCTTAAGATAAGTTAAAAATGCACACGCATGCAAATGTATACACGCGCCACACTAGTATATAAGCTTTACCTTTACTGAAATTAAACAGACTATAACACCATCTGAGTCTCGTTATACCTATTACCTATTGCCAAAACATAGGCAAAGTGGTGACTCCGACGCTACGATTCTGGCTCTACAAGTGGACTTCGCAACAAGAAACAACCAACTTGCAAATCAAGCTACGGCCATCAAGAAACATTGGAAGTAGCGGCTGGTACCACCATCTTATCCCGCATTCCGGAGTTTTAGAGGGATCAACCTAAATTATGGTTTACACAACTGGAAGCCATATTAGCACCACAAAAACAAGGCGACGATTATAAAGCGCCAATTTAAAAAATTATTGACTGGAATGGACCTTGGCGATCAAAAACCATCACAACTTTGTATACATTTGCATGCGTGTGCATTTTTAACTTATCTTAAGATGTGCTTTATCGGAATACGTGTAATAATGTAGTCGCTACAATACTGATACATGTCAACATAATAAACTTCATATATAATAATAATAATGTCCTCCAGACCGAATTTCGGTCACGGCGGCCAATCTTAACGGAGACTGGCCGTCTGCGCAGAAGTTATTATAGTGCACAAGTGTGTGCGCAAACACAAGTGCACTCTTTGTTCCCTAACCCTCATGATCCGATGGGCCAGTAATCCGACACGACCGGAGAGAGATCAGGCGCAGGACCAACGGCTTTACGTGCTTTCCGAGGCACGGGGGTGTCTAACACCGCCAACTTCCTAACTACGGGCTCGTATTGAGATTTCTTAACAGAAAAACCCAATAATTTTTTGCTGGCTCGACCCGGGATTCGAACCCGAGACCTCATGCACAGCAGTCGCATTCACTACCGCTGCGCCACGTAGTAATTTACAATAATATATCAATAAAAAGAAACTATAGAATAGACAATGTTCTGTGGTCTCCTATAATTGAAGGGGGTACACATTCAAAATACTTATGTGAAAAATTCTGTGTAAATTGCAGTATAATTATATTCTTTGTTGGAGATCCCAAATAAATAAAATATAATTTAAAAAAAATGTTCTTTTTCTGAATTGGTTTTTATCAGCACGGAGACTGAAATTGTCGGGCACATTTTCGGTCTCCACAGTAGACAGCAGACATTAGGCTGGCCCCTATTGCGTGGGACTGAAAATCATAATTGGCAAAATGTGTGGGTAATATACCATTTCCTCCCTTTTCATGAATAAAGTTGTGAAACTATGGAAATTTGAATTTTATAATTTATGTAATATACTGAATAGACTATTTAAAAAAAAGAAAATCTATGCATCCTAAAGATTCAAGTACTTTTAAGGTGACACGCGATCATCAATTGCGTAATTACTTCATTTAATAGAAGGTTGACAGAAGAATTTTTATTAAAAATACCACTCTAGGAATAAATCCTGTATCGTTAGAAATATTCAAACACCAGTCACAAAGATTATCCAGATTCAGAACAACTATTTGTGGATCACACAAATTGTCCCGTGTGGAGTACGAACCCACTACACTCGGTATACTGACAGTAGCTAGGAGATCAATTAAGCTACTACGCAATCCAAGCAGTTCCTTACAGCTGGTAAAGGTTCTTAGGAAAAGAAGCAACGAAGAAGAAATACACGAAGGAGAACTTACGTAGCATCAGTCCGCTGCAGATATAGAACATGGAGTTACAGTGCGTCATGATGAAGGCTCCTAGGACGTTGACGCCGCCCAGAGCGCTGGTCCGAGCCACCATCACACCTATACACGCCGCCATACCACTGAGGAAGACAGAGTGGATCAAAGACAACCATCGCACAACTATGATGATCCTTATGGAGTAGGTCTACTAGTCTTTGCTGGAAGGTATGCTGCATTAAAGGCATCTGTTATAGTTTTTATGGGTGAACAGAGAGTAATAGAACTCAAGCTAAAAAATTTATGATAAAAGAAATTAGATAATAACATTTTTTTTATTTACGACCAGCTTTGGGCCAAGACTTCGTAAGCGTGAGATTATCTTATCTTATGTGGGGGCCAGTCAGTGCAGACCGGCGACACTTTAGTGTCGACACTCTCCCAATAACGACTGCTCATGTTCATGGCAGCATGTTCACGGATGGCGGGCAGGCCCACAAAGCCCGCCACCCCCAGGTCAAACCTCAGGGTGGCTGGAGGTCATCTCGCGCCCTCCGGCGCCCGGCTCTGCGGTTGGGGAGAGGGTTTAAACGCTCCCTCTCCCGCTCCGCCGCCTCCTTGATGGAAATAACTTCCTCACAAAAGGAGGCGACGGCGTTCCACGACCTCTCACTCCGGACCATAGACAGAACTACGGCCGGGAGCGAGAGGGCAACCGATCCGACTGCCGCGATCAACTCACGGCGCTGCGATGCCCAGGTGGGGCAAACCGCCAAAGTGTGCAGCGCCGTGTCAACCGGGCGTCTCTTGCCGGCCTATACGACATAGGAACCGGCCAAAACAACCATGGCCGGTCAAAACCTGTGTCAGCCGGAAGGTGAGGGCGCCATGCCGCCTCTCCAGCCACTCCTCAAACATGGGACTTACCGCCACGATCGTGGCGTGCCCGGCACTGGGGTGCATAAGTCGCTCCTTCCAATTGGCCACTAGAAAGAAAGAAAGAAAGAAAGAAAAATGTTTTATTTGCATCTCCATATATACATAATTTTAAAAACAATATTAGATAATACAATTAACCCGAAAACGGTACATGGAGATCAAATTAGGCAACTGCGTCAGCTATTGTTGCAGTATAGACTGCAACGCTGGTATTCTCGCAGGCCTACTAACAATAATTTATTAATATAGATCAATGCATAAAAAAGTAAAACATATAAAACATGAGATAAAAATAATAAATATAAGCTTAAACAATATATTTATTTATACTATATTTATTCATACATAAAAGTGTATATAAATATATACATGTATATATAGTAGTCTATAAAAAATTAGTGTAATATAACCATATGATATACTACAAAACACTGCATGTGAAAATTACAAAACAAAACACAAAACAGAAAAAAAAAGAAAAAAGCAAAGGAACATTGTCTTACAGATTGTGTTTCTGAACGCCACTTATAGGACCTGGCGGAGCTCGGACCTTGCCGCCTCGACGGCGGAAAGAGCAGGTCCTTCGCCCCCAGCTAGCGCCTCCTGGCGCCAACGATAAAGTGACGCCAGAAGCGCCGCTTCCAGGTCCCATGGCATCGATCCGGCGTGGAGGCTCGCAGCCTCGAACGAGATTGTGCGATATCCTCTTATCAACCTGACGGCCATGGCGCGCTGTGGCGCACGAAGCGCCGAAATGTTACGGGCCGTCAGGTTGTCCGCCTAAATAGGGGCCCCATACAGGGCCGTGGACCGCACGACCCAGTCGTAGAGCCTCCGGCAGGAGGTATTTGGCCCCCAAGGTTGGGCAGCAGGCGCGCGAGCGCACCTGCAGCGCCCCGAAGAATGGGGGCCAAACGACTGAAATGGGCTGTAAAGTCCCATCGGCTGTCGAGCAAGAGACCTAAATACTTTAGGGTTGACTCGACACCGATGCGGACCCCTCCTACCATGATATGGGCCCCTGGAGGTGGCCGGTTCCGAGGGCCGTGAAAACATACGGCCTCGGACTTGGACATTGGGCTACCTCTAGGCCCAACCGCCGGATACGATTGACGACTTGTGCGACCCCAGCGGTCGCCAGTATGGCCGCCACCTGGTGCGACTTACCCCTCGCCGTGACAAGCGTATCGTCGGCGTAACAAATGACGCCGACGCCACGGAGGAGCGCACCTCGCAGCACCCAGCCGTAACCGATGTTCCACAGGAGCGGACCCAGAACCGATCCCTGTGGAACACCGCACGACATCTCTCGCCGACTCCAACCGTCGTGACCCGGGTAGACTACTACCCTCTCTGATAAATATGCCCTGACAATGCGACGGAGGTAGGTCGGCACTCGATGGAAAACGAGTGCCTCCCTGATACAACTCCAGGGCAAGGTATTAAAGGCATTCGCGATGTCAAGAGACACCGTGAAGACGACCTCGACCCAGGACACCGCATACTCTGCCAGGCTCCTCACACGCTGGACAGCGTCAATAGTGGAGCGCCCGCGGCGGAAACCATATTGGTTCTTTGCCAGATCCGGGCCCACTGAAGAAAGACGCTGGACGAGGCGCTCCGCAATAATAAACTCAAAGAGTTTAGCCACCTCGTCCAGCAACACAATGGGCCGGTAGGCGGACGGAGAGTCCGCCGGGCGCCCTCCTTCCTGGTCAGGACCAGCTTCCCCACCTTCCACTGGCGCGGAAACTGGCCCTGCTGAAGACACTCACTGAGGAGCCCCCTGAGTTGGGGTGCGAGCTCCTCCAGGACCAGGGCCAATGCAAGACCTGGAATGCCGTCGGGCCCTGGGGCGGTGTTTTTCGAGCGAAGTCTCGACACCGCCGCTCGCATCTCTACTTGGCTCACTTCGGCAACCACGTCATCGTCAAAGTCCGCGCTGGACGCCATGGAAGGCGGAACCATCGACAGAGGAGTGTGCTCCGCCCGTGAGGGGAACAGAGCGGCCACCACCTCCTCCACCAACTGTGGCCGAAGACTCTGGGACAAGGGGGGCGCCCAGGGGCGAAGCTTGCCAAGATTTACAGAAATTTAAAAAATGGCCGATTACGGATAAATAAAAATGTTAAGTGTATTTACTTACCGAAATGACGTAGGATACAAATCAACGAAGTACGTATATATAATCCCAATACCCAACTCATTGGCTAATAGTCCAAAGAGCATGACGAAGCTGAGCAGATTGTTCTTGATCAGAGCAGCGCCTAATGACGCGAGGCCTGCTGACGTCATGATGATGATCATCAAGGCCTTCTTTTTATAGGCTAACTTAGTTATGACTAGCATGATGAGCACGAACGACGTTCCTTGGGCTAGACTTGCCCAGACCAAGCTTATCTGCATGGTTGATGAGCACGTCTGTAAAAATAAAGATTTATTAATCAACCTTAATTATAAGAATATTGCTAACTGATACATAGATACTTTTTTACTGAATAGCTCTCAAGTCCTTGATCAATTATTAACCTTTGATCAACGGCCCGCTGCTGTAACTTAACTATAGTTCAACTAACTGCTAATTAAAACTTAGTTGTCAAATAATTGAGATTGCTCGACTTTAAATAATAATTTGCAATGTAATAAAGAAACCTTTTTAATCTTAACTAAGCTCCCACTCAAATTTGGGGTCAGTGCGAAACAGAGAACCAAAAAAAATAATTCAATGACTTGACTTCACTGACTCCGCATTGGTTAGATTCAATTGGGAGCTTAGTTAAGTCTAAACAGGTAATTTTAATTTCTTGCTTACACTGTTTTTGTAGTTGATTTAATTGGTTTAAACTACTTACCTTTTAATGAATTATTTATCAACCTTTATACTTACATCTATCGATTCTGTCTTATTGTAATTGCTGACGATCATGTGGCAGAGTCCCTCCTGGTTATCGCTGTCAAATGAGTTTATATTACCGGATAACTTCTCCACTAAGTACGGGAACCAGATGAAGAAGCTGTTGTTTCTGGAGAAGATAAATATAAATCAAACTATTTTACATTTATCCTTGCTAAAAATAACTAGTTCCTGCCATTTTACGATGTGAAGTATGAGACGAATTTGGTTAATTAATGTGGGCGTCAAAACTACGGCTATTTTGATGACTTTGAATTGCCGAGTTTGAAGTTTAGATGCGTATTAGAAACGTCATATAAATTGTTTATCAAATATTTCTCTTGAAATTACTAGAAAGTACTTAGACTTATAAGATCCATCTGAATCCATACGCATATGACAAACATTTATGAGAAAAATCATTTAACATACACAAATATGATAATTATCATTTTTCTTTAGAAAAGATCTACACTACGAATTATTCCTGTGTCGCAGGATAGCTTTACAAGATTTCAAAAAACAGATAGGTACAAGGAATTGGTACAACTGTTTGTGGAACACACAAATTTTTGTTAGACCTACTCAGTGCAGTGGCAATGACCAGGAGACCACTAAAACCCATCTGTACAGTCAAGATATACGACCGAGTCTATTGCATACTTGCAGCCTATTGGACACATTGCAATACTCCAGGCTGCTTTAAAGAATTTCCTCACAGGGCGTATACGTACGTGCTAAATATGACAGCTGTGAAGAAGTAAAGCTGCATACTGCTGTATACAAGAGGAGGCTTGAACAATGGCACGATCTGCTCCCAAAGGGACTGCAGCAAGGAGGCATCTTTGCGCCGCTCGTTGCCTTCTTCATTTAGAATTATCTTCTTTACCTGAAAATTTTACACATATAATTGAATAGTCTGCGTTCGTAGTTTCCCAGAAGAAATAGGTAGAGGTGAATTACGATCAGATTTCGCTATGTATGTTTACGGGGTTGTAATGTATGTTTACGGGGTTGTAATGTTTTGCAGTCTCTGTGTTGCTGCTGCTGCTCTTTGTGGTCGCCAGACATTCAGCGCAAACATCGAGTTTATATTCTTAGCCGCTAGCCTGTGCAATAAGCCTAGGATGAAACGACCGTGCTCGAAATAATAATAATAAATTTATTTATTTACAGAAATGAGATTGTAGGTTAACATTGACTTAGGCTATTATGTGTTACAGGTATTCATTTATACTTGTAGTTGACAGTATGCGTAATCTACAATAAGTTATGGGTAGAGTACTGTTCTCCTAGATAGGCTACTGAGTAGCCCGTGTTTAGGAAGAATGAAACGATATAAGCAAGTAATCACTTTTTCGTAAGTCACGTACTAAAAGCTTGTTATTTTAATTAATGTTAGCTTAAATAATTAAATAGGTATGTTATTGTAAACATTTAAAATGATTACACTTGCGAGACATAATTACTGCTTTAATTATATTTTAATTAAATTTAACAGAGCTTCGCAGCTAATTTCCATGGCGCGAATTATCAGTCTTGTTTTTAGGAACAATAATTTTATAAAATATAAACAAATCTAATAAAGAAAAATTTATTAATGGCCGATTTAGTGTTAATGGCTTTTTGGTCTTGTCTAATATGTAATTTAAGAAATACAAACGTGTATAGACTGACTTTATTCTGTGAATTCTAATTTTATTACATGTGTTTCTTTCCACATTGATATTTGAATAATAATAAATAGCGTTAATTTTATTATATTTATATTAATCTCTTTTATAAACCAATAATTAGTACTTCTACGTAAAGCTATCCTCGCGTCATTGATCTAGGGCCCAATGAGTATTCCTGCAAATCATAAGATCTGAGGTTTAAATCCCGAACCAGAAAAAAGTTATTAGCAAATTCTTATTTCAGGGATATATGATCCCTGAAATGAATGCGATGTTTACTTGTAGTTCACCAACTATGTTTTATGACCTACGTAATAGACAGCGAGTATTTCCTGTCACCGTGCTTCTATAATTTCTATACGAAAATACCAATAGCACTTTGTCTAACGCAAGACTTGAACCCGGAACCTCACGACCGCAAACTTACCACAGCATTAACGATGCATTAATTATATACTGACTTGCAATAAGTGTTTGTGGGTCTGGAATGTTTCTATGTATAATATGTATGTATTTACAAAAAGAAGTATATATGTATGTTTATCCATTGTCTAGTACCCATAGTACAAGCTCTGCTTAGTTTGGGCTAGATGGTGTCGTGTGTATGTGATAGAATATTATTATTATTTGTATGTATACGCTGGCATAATAAAAAATAACAAGTTTGACAAAATCAGATATTTCTTCGAAATATTTTGACGTATGGCCTTCAAAACAGGATCATTATGAAGAAAATATTAAAAATAACATTTAAGAAATGCCTACGCCTGCTTAATTAAAATAGGTAAATATATGCAAGAATACTTAATTAAAAAAAACAACTTTATTTTACATAATTTGTTATGAATTATTTATTTAAATAAAACATAGGGACATTTAAAAGAATGGCTACTGCTGACAAAAAATACTGCTTTCTCACAACGGTCTTCCATCGATAGACTACTGTGGCAACGTTACCTCACGGATTGAATATACACTATTGCAAAACACGACTTTTAAAAAGGAGGAGATTCTCAATCGATTTTATGTGTTTTTGTATGTTTGTTACACCATTACTCCGCAAATTATGAATTAATTTGATTATTATTTTTGTTTGGTAGATCATACTTATTGTGGTCTCATATACATTTTTATTGATATTTATTTGACGCTTTTTAAAACTATGAACAAATCAAAATATATAATTATACTTTGATGACATTTTGGTTTTTGTGGTTACCTTCAGCAAAAGTTTTGTATATCCTACTATTAGTTTAAGTTTTTACAAGGTATACTTAGCTTTGAAGACAGTTTTAGATTTTTCTATAAAATTATTTTATCTAACTTCGTGCTGCTATGCAAATTCTTAACAAAAATGTGAAATTAATAGAAATATGCTTTGTCCGAATAGGAAATTCGATTCCTTGCTAAACGAAGCTAGATAACGTAATCTATACTTAATATTATAAAGCTGAAGAGTTTGTTTGTTTGTTTGAACGCGCTAATCTCAGGAACTACTAGTTCGAATTGAAAAATTATTTCAGCGTTGGATAGCCCATTTATCGAGGAAGGCTATAGGCTATATAACATCACGCTACAACCAATAAGAGCAGTGCATAAACGAAAAATGTTGCATAAACAGAGAAAATTATCTTATGTGAGGCAGATGAAGTTGCGCGGATCAGCTAGTTTTATAGAAAAATCTAAAACCGTCTTCAAAGCTATCTAGCTAGCCAAGGACCTATTGACCTCATAAACATAAGTGATATCAAGATTATATTGATTGCGAGCATGGGGCAGCGGACAATTAATTGCCTTGCCGCTCGTTTGTAGTTCAAATTTCATACTGGGCACTGAATAGACTACTGAGAACTAAGTATATAGTTACTGAAAAGAAAGCTCTCCGTAGCGTAGCGGTAGTGAACGCGATGTGCGATGCGATGCATGAGGTCTCGCGTTTGAATCTCGGGTCGGGCCAACTAATAAGTTATTGAGGTTTTCTGTTAAGAAACCTCAATACCAGCACGGAGTTAGGAAGTCGCCGAAGTTAGACACCTCCATTCCTCGGAAAGCACATAAAGCTGTTAGTCTTGCCCTTGATCTCTCTGCGGTCGTGTCAGAGCCCGGTTGTTCTTTGTATCCATTAACTGCATATTAGAGGCCCCGGCGATATAGGGCTAAAAATATTAAAAGGACAAAATCTAAAAACAATACTCACAGGGTACTTATCTCCTTTCCCCTTATTCCTTTTCCAGATCTTCCTCAAATTATCCAAAGCCTCCTCATTTCTCTCAGCGTTGACGAGGAATTTTGGGCTTTCATAGAAGAATTGGATCCCAACAGCTCCAATACCCAGGGGTAAGGCCAGAGCTACAGCCAGCAGCCTCCAGGGAGTAAACTCCATACCATCGGCCAAATAGACGGAGAAGTCGAGATTCAGGATGAAGTAGGCTACCACTGTGGCAGATAAATCGATATATTAACACACATACACCGTCTCAGAGCAGGGATAGCTCAGTAGGGAGACCAACAGACTGCAATGCAGAGGGTCTCGGGTTCGAACCACGTCGCGCACCTCTGACTTTCGGAAGTTATATGACTTTTCGAAATTATGTGCGTATTGATTGATAATTATCGTCTGCTCCGTGCCTCGGAGAGCACGTTAAGCCATCGGTCCCGGCTGCCATGAACATCTATGGCAGTCGTTCTTAGGAAGTCAGTGCCCTCTAATATCCTAACACTGGTCTAGTCTTAGGGTATCGTTAGCCTTCGGGTTGCGGAGGTCAGATGGCAGTCGCTCCGTGTAAAAACTGATAGCCAGTCAAATCCGGTTAGACTAGAAAGCCGACCCTAGGTGACTTGGGAATAATAAAGGCTAGGGAGAAGAAAGACACCATCTCACGCTTAAATCGCTAAAGGGGTAAGTAGTAACATAAGGTGTACGGATGCCGTAGGGGTTGAAGTGATAGTCTCAACACTGCCACTATGCCAAGGGTTATGGGCGTGATCCGCACTCGGGACAAAAATTTATGCGATCCGAGTTCCGAGTCTGCATGTTCTATGTGTCCGTTGTTAGATTCTTTGAAGTTATCTTTAAGGAAAATAATTGGGTATTTAAGACAAGTATAAGGCGAATAGGGTGCGAGCGTATAATAGCTGCCTACCAGTAAGAATTTCTGAACTGAAAAATACACTAACCGTGCCTAACTCTGGTATTCAATCTCATGCAGAGACGTCTCTTGCGCTACTGATGCGCCACTGAAGCAATGTGGATTCCATTAGCTTTTTTAAGACTGTTTTATCTTTTATGTAAGCGAAATCGGGATCATTTGAAAGGCCAGACGATTTGGCTAGCACGGCCGTGGTCACAAGCAGATACAGTTTCTGTTAAATACTAAAATGGTTCGATGCGAAAGTACTGTTTATCTTACCAACATAAGCAGCCAGACTGAAGTCTAGAACACTGGTCATGACCAACATGTAGGAGTCTCTCACTCGCTCTGCACATGACTCTCCTAGAAGAGTGTAGGAAGCTGACTGAGCACAACTGCAACTGAAACACAAGATAATATATTGATAAACATACGCAGAATGTGCTGGCAATATTCTAGAAAACGCTAAGGCTTTCTTTAATTCGAATTAAGAGACCTCTAGAATTAAAGCGGTACTAGCAACATTGTAATCACAATTCAAGCATAAATCAATCTAAAATTAATCTTACTACAGTTGCGATAAGATCGAAATTCGCCTGTCACCGTATAGGTAATGTCTTTCGAAGATGCTGATGATATGACCGAATTTGTCCAGAAATGCCGAAATAAAAAAGTACCAATTACTGATATATGACATCGAAACATAAAAAACTATGTTCAAAACGTGTTTCATCATGAGAAAAAGGAATGTGATATTTTTTTGGATGTCCATTCGAAGTTTATGTTTTTGCCTAGCAAGCTTTTTATCACGGTCAGGTTATGGTCTTAAAATATGACCACAACTTTGTGCTACACCACCTAAATCAATAATTAAAGAGCTGTACGTATTTGTATTGTTAATAAACATTTGGCTAAAGTAGCCATGAGTTTCTTGTCTGCTTCTTCACATGAAGGGTCTACTCTTCGAACATGCTTTTTCAATGCAACCTTTTTATTTTCTGTTATATAATTTTGATTGATATATCGGTTAATTGACGTGTCCAAAAAGTGATTAGACATATTTAAGAAAACAAAGATATTTGACTTTGACTTATTTTGAAATAACTCACAAACTTGTACTAATGAACTTGAGCACAGCCATGAATATCCAGTTGGGTGAGAAGGCGCTGATCATAGACACGATGAAGCTGACCCACATCGCTATCATGAGGCTCTTCTTCCGACCCTGTGTGTCCGAGATATAGCCCCAGGGATATGCCATGACTATAGGACCTGGAAATACAAAGGATATAATAGTTTAGTAGTCGATAATACATATACCTACACATACAAGGTCTTACGCCAATAATCTCGAAGTGGTAGCCATAGGGGTTTCACATCCACATTTCCCCTGTTATGGTTTCAGTTGCCATATAATAGGTAATGAGACTATTCGCAGATCCAGCTTGTTGCAGCTATTAAAAATTTCTTGACAGAAAGTCTCGATCCGGGAATACAACTCGAGACCTCATGAACAGCATTCGTATTCGTTGCACTACCGAGTCACTACCAGAAAGGAGCATTTGTATATTTATAGTTGTATAGCTGTTGCTCGTCATCGCGTGAATATTATGAAAACATTTCAACGAGAAAAAATATTGGGGCAGTCTTTGGGGACTGCCGATAGAAGTGAAAACGGATTCCTGATACTGTCTAAGGCGTTATTAAGGGGGTCAGAATGTCGTTATTTTTTGCGTAGGACCCACCATTTCTGAGATATTCTTAATATTCTAAAAAATTCAAAAATTAAAAGCGTGGAAATGTGACGATGACGAAGCGTGACGATGACGCAAGTTATACGATTTTTGTTAACCCAAGAAGCGCTCAATGCGCCTAAAGAAGTTTTCACTTCAAAAAGCATGAATATAAATGCTATGTTAATTCAGATATATCTGTGTGTTGTCATCCAAATCCGGTGATACAGGTGATTAAGTACCCGTACATCCAAAACTCTTCATTTATAATAGATTAAAAACTATATAAACAAATTACATAAAATATATTTTACTAACTAATTAACATTGAAACAGATCCTTGCATACTTTTCCTTACAGAAAACTAGACGAATAATTTTACTTCATTAATTTGCAAACATATCAAAAATATAAATAATAGTGACCAAGTGAGGGTAGGTGCCGAAACCTGCACTTTACGAAGACGCCGCTGAGCTCATATCAGTCAACCCGTGACGACAATCGGTGCAAGTCGGTCGAAACGTCGGGAAAACAATAGGTATTTATTACCTTTTAAATACTTTATCGCGAGTAAGACCCGTTAAAGCATTATATTAAGTATGTGTACAAATCGCGATAGACTAAAAACTTTTAATAAACGTAATGTTATGAAAATATTAAGCGGTATATTTGTTAGTCCATCACTCGTAAAATGACCACAGACAGAGGCACACAGACAGACCAGTTTCTAGATTAATTCATAAGATTTTTATCCCGATGTGCGATCCTTTTTTTCCGTTCCCATTGCAGGCTATCCAGTTACGAATCCATTCACCTAAGCGTCAAACCAGATGTACCAGAATCTGTGGCCACTTACCCACAAAAGGCATGGACAGCAACACGCTGGTCTGAGTGATGTCCAGGTTGAATTCACATGTGCAGCCGGTCACCACGACTGAGAGGCCGAACATATCCACCCCCATGGCCAGGGTGCACACGCTGAGGGTTGCCAGAAGACCGATGCTGTAGCTGCCATTGCCTGGAAACACAACATGCATACATAATTATCGTCCATATTTTCTTACTTGTCTTATAACTGAAACAAAGTCCCCCGCCACGTCTGTCTGTCTGTACACAATAAACTCAAAAACTACTAAACGGATTTTCATGTGGTTTTTACCAATATACAGAAACATTTACAAGGAACGTTTAATTGTATATCTTTTTAAGGTTTTGTGTCCATTCGTTGAAATATGACGATAATTGTTGAAAATGTCGGAAAAAGTCAAGCTGCCTTGGAGCTTTCACCAAAAACGCTGCCTAATCTCTTTGAGATATAAGAAAATATACCCGTGCGAACCCGCGTTGGATCGCTAGAAAATTGAATAAATATGACGTACTGGCACCTAAAGACAATAACATAAAGACCCAAATCTTTATTTTTTTATTATTTTATAAAGAGTTTGTTTGTTTACCAAATAAGATAAGTACTTATTTCTTCTTTCTTTCTTTTCGTGTGGTTAGTGACCAACCTGTTGTCAAGAGTTGTTCAAGCCGCCCGTAGGCCTCTGACATGGCTTAACGACTGGCACTGTCAATTTGACAACAACCGGAACCGACTTTTTACGTGGCCTCCGAAGCACGGAGACGCTCAGATGAAATACCACTAAGCGGTCACCAATCTATAGACTGACCGCACCCAACGTTGCTTAACCTCGCTAATCGTTTACCGATCAGTGAGTGCAACTGGCTATGAGCGCTTTACTTGAAAATTTTATGAAAGAAACGCATAGAATGTTCTATACGTAGTCTTACGTCTATGTTCCCAGAAAGATATGCGGTAGTGTTTAACAACTTCATTTCGCCAGCAATGATGGTTAGATTCCACGTAACAGGGGGTGACCCTATCGCCATTTACCGTGCACAGTTCCAAACTCCGTTCTGCTACTGAGAATTTCTTGACAGAAAATCCCAATAACATTTTATGGATGCTGAAAATCTGTATTGCCAGCATCCTTAAATTTTTGAGGATGCTGGAAATACAGATTTTCTTAAATTTTTAACAGAGTTTACCTCGTTAGAACCTTGGTAAGAGTTCGTGGTCGAAAAAATAATCACAACATATAGCTAATAATAATATATGTAATATTCTATCACATACACACAACACCATCTAGCCCAAACTAAGCAGAGCTTGTACTATGGGTACTAGACAATGGATAAACATACATAATTATAAACTTTTTTATTTTTGCTGGCAAAACAGCACACAATATGTCAACTTAGTTTACTTGAAGGAGATCCGTCTCCTTTCGAAACCTACTTCTTGCCTCCGGGACAAGATAGGAGTAGGTTTAAAAAGAGGAGGAAGGCACCAAACGGAATATTGGGTCTCCGACACTATCACTACTGCCCACTTAGCCCCGCTCTGTGGTCGCGACCAAGTTATAAAGGGAAGACGCGCGATGATTATAACGCTCAATAGCTTATTGTTAAAACCCCTCATTATTATTCGTAGCTGCTAGGAGACTCAAAAAGTGCTCTTTATTTTACCGTTAGTGACAGATAATATGCTAACATTGTAATTTCAATTCGTTCTATAGTTTATATTTTTTCTATTGTCTCTTTTTTTCATTGTGTCAGTGCTTTTGTATTCCTAACTTATGCGAAATTGCGGTGCTAACTTTGAAGTCAGCGGCGACAAGGTCTGCAGAAAAGGCCAAGTCGAAAATTGATGTTAGTCATTTGTATGTTATTTTGTACATACATACATAGTCTTACGTCTCTATCACTAAATGGGAAGTCAGAGATGTATTGCACACATATTTAGCCAACTAAGTATTAGGAGCCATTCGCCATCCTCTACCAGCCAGTAACCAGTAGAGCCTCGCTGATTTCAGCAAGAATGGGCCGGCTCGACTGGGGAAGAACTACCCTATCACAGAATATCGACGTGAAATAGCAGTATTCCTAATGTTGTGTTTCGTTTGGTGAGTGAGGGTGCCGGAGGCCTAATCACTCTCTTCCCCCTTCCGCTCCTTCTCCTTTCCACTTCCTTTTTTTCCTTAAGGGTCGGCAACGCGCAAGGTATGCCTTTGGTGTTGCATGCGTCCATGGGCTACGGTGATCACTTAGCATCAGGTGGGCCGTATGCTTGTTTGCCACGTTAGTGGTATAAAAAAGAAAAAAAAAACTTATACACCCACAGACACACACACACATACACATTCACATTCATACATACACATTCACTTGAACACACGTGTGCGTACAATGTACCACACATCCCGATTACCTATATTATATTACTAGCTTTTACCCGTGGCTTCGCTCGCGTTAATTTAGAATTTGACAATCAATTCGGGTTGTATTCTGCTTGTAATAATATAATTCAATCATGATTCGATATACACATGGCGCCATCTATTATCATAAGAACGTATTGTTGTTTTCTTCGGTAACAGTATTTTTTTTCGGGATGAAAGGTATAGGATGTCCGTTTCTGTACACCTGACAACGTATATGCAAAATTTCAGGATGATCGGTTCAGTGGTTTAAGCGTGAAAAGGTAACAGACAAACAAACAAACTCATTTTCAGTTTTATAATATGAGTTAGGATTATTCCCCTTCCCTATGTGTACTTGTTGTCAGTTGCTCTTGTTTTGTAATATTATTGTATCTATCATTTTCTCACTAGCTTTTGTTTTAATAACGACTCTTTTTAAACATCTTGGTAACAAATAGACATACATACATACATAGATTCACGCCCGTTGCCCAGAGGGGTAGGCAGAGACTACGGATTTCCATTTACTACGTAAATAAACAAATAAACAATGTTCTAATCTGTATCCATCCAGGGTGGAAGACGCTGGCCACTGTGACACAGTTTACACTAGTACACAGTCGTCAACGCATTTCTCTATGATTATAAACATCATTGTTATAACTTTAAGTGTCCCGACAGCACATCTACGACGATTTAACCTGCTACATGTTCCTGCTGTAGACTCCAATTACAGACAAAACTCATACTTAAATCAGAGCGAGTCGCATGTACAATGCGTCATGCCAGAGTGTTGATATTGATATTTTCTTTACTAGTGTCACTAAATTAAAAAAACAACTGAGTACCGACTTCTTTAATTAGATATAAAGAGTGATATCACAATATGTCTACTTCTACGTGTAACTATATTCACGGTCATGTATTTTATCAGTGTAAACTTTTAATTGGCCTTCACCTTATTATTATTATGTTAATAATGTATTTTAGCTGTAAGTTTTCCTAAAATGTTAAAATAAAATAAAAATAACATAAAAAGTTAAAAGTTGTAAATATTGATTTAGTAAAATAAACTATTCTCGATTAAGGCCTCGATGGTGTAGTGGTTAGTGTAACTGACTGCCACGCCTGAGGTTGTGGGTTCGATTCCCGCACAAGTCAAACATTTGTGTGCATAAAAATGGATGTTTGTCTTGGTCTGGGTGTTTCTATGTATAATATGTATGTATTTACAAAAAAAAAAGGATATATGTATGGTTATCCATTGTCTAGTACCCATAGTACAAGCTCTGCTTAGTTTGGGCTAGATGGTGTTGTGTGTATGTGATAGAATATTATTATTATTTTAGGGGGTTTTTTTCTCAGCTTGCGCTGGTAGTTTTTGTGACATTTATGAACTTATGTCAAGTAAAGGCCACATTTTTATTATTACATTCTATTCTATTATAGACTCCGTGCTACTACTGAGAATTTATACTCAGAAGAACGCGATAACACTTTGCCCAACGCAGGAATGGAACCTCGCATTAATTACCGCTGCGGTTTAATTTCGTAGTCAACCGAAATAACATTCTTAATAAAACAAAGACCTGAGTGTTTTGGATCAAGCAAATTTCAACTCTGTTTCAATTACTTAACCCAAATAAAATATTAGAATTTGTAGTCACACAGTTAGAATTCAAATTACCTTACTTCCAAATTTCGACTTAAGTCGCTGTTATATTAAGAGTGCGTATATGTATAATACACCTCTGCCTATCCTTTCAGGGACACAAACATGAAATTATGTGTATGTTTTGTTTAACATCACATGCGTAATCTCTGCATAACTATTAAATCCACACGTCAATATATATTACTGTATTACCATGTGTATAACCAATCTATTTTACGCTTATTTAAATACAATATGTGTTTAATAAATACATCGACGCAAAAATATGGCTCCTTTTATTACAATTTGCCATGGCACTATCTTTTCATTGTATGAAAACAAACATAATTATGTATATATGTCGCAGGCAATTTGTATGATTACGCGTTTTACAAAACGGCGTCGTCCGTTTAAAAACGCTCGCTGTTTTAAAATATGCCGAAGGCAAAATGTAAATTGCCTTGTTATTTTATAATATGCCACAACATTTGATAGACAAATCAACAGCACAACGAGCACCTATACGCCTCAAATCACTGCATATAGTCTCGGAAGGGTTAGGTTATATTAGGTTCCTTCTTAAATCCACCCAAAAATAGGAGCCCCGCTAAGCAGGGCTCTGTCGACGGTCACCCTACTATAACAATTAACGAGGGTTTTTAAACGGACGACGACATTTGTAGAACGCGGAATCATACAAATTGCCTGCGACATATATGACAGCCATATTGAGTGAACTGACATCTGAACACTGTGGGCAAAGGGTAGATTTTTCTGTAAATACAATGTAGAAAATAAGATCACATGTAGACCAATAACCACTAATCGCTTAAAGGAATTTAATAATAACGTGTCAAGGTTCTAAATATGGACCTTTCTCTGGATAATCCAGAATAACTATATGAATCTTTGCTTAACATAATTACTTTAGAATATAAAAATATTTTTAAATGTAAGACCTTTACTAAGAATAATAAGATTAAGTTTTGTGGTTGGGCAACATCTGGGATATACAGAAGTAGAGCTAAGTTACATGAATTATATGGTATGAAACGATTCAATTTTGATCCTAATTTTATTCAATATGTTAAAAATTATGTAAAAAGACTTGTGCCACTCCCAAGCCCATTACCTAAAAACTAAAATTTGAAATTCTAGTAATAAAATCGAAACTACCTGGAATATTATTAACAATGAAACAGGAAGCAGCAAGGTACGTGATATTTGCCTGTATTAACATCACTAGCATACAATGTTTTGTATCTTTAATTCAATGCGGTAAGAGGCCTATGCACCTCCTAAACATTTTCTCATTTTCTACAGTTTTCCGTGGTCATATCCTGTGGCGAACACAAAATAAGACAGAGTGACTCTTCTGTAATAGCATGAACATAGTTTTAATTAAAACCTTACGATTTTCGCAGAAATATTAGCTTTTTAAGTAACTAGTATCGTGGGAGGTTGATAGGCCTTACATCGCACTAGAAAAATGGTGCATCGAGGGCCTTTTGGCCTCTTACAGCACCATTTAATAGTAAGTCGAATTTGGCCCTGCAGTGTACGTGTTAATTAAATGTAGGTAAATAATACCTTTATTAAAAAATGTATGCAAAAGCGTTTTAGGCCAATTTCCATATTACCAGTAAAATATTTGATATTATATTACAGCAATTAGAGAGCCACTTTAGTGTAAACAATTTATTTCATACAAATCAATATGGTTTCAGGGAGGGTCGTTCTACGAAAGATGCGGCGGTTGTTATGCTTTTAAAATATATATTCAGTACCTGGGAAGATTCGCAAGATGTCATTGGCGTATTCTGTGATCTCTCTAAAGCCTTTGACTGCATTAACCATCATACGCTGCTGCGAAAACTCTGGCATTATGGCATCCGAGATATTACACTTGACCTAATTCATTCCTACCTAAGCGATAGACTACAACGCGTTGATGTTAAAGGAAGTAGATTTTCTGGATTACCAGCCACAATGGGCGTGCCACAGGGCTCAATTTTAGGACCCTTTCTGTTTTTAGTGTACGTAAATGATTTGCCGTTCTTTGTACAGGATTTGTGTGACATTATTTTATTCGCGGATGACACATCCCTTATGTTTAAAGTAGACCAAAAAGCACCAAATTTTTGTGCTGTTAACGATTAACTCGCGCAAGTCCTGGACTGGTTTACGACGAATAATTTACAACTAAACTCTAAAAAAACTAAATTTATCAAGTTTACATTGCCAAATGTAAAGAGTCCCAACGTAAATATAAATTTAAATAATGGAATTATTACTTTAGCTCCATCTACAGTTTTTATAGGATTAACTTTAGATCATAAAGTTCAGTGAGGCGCTCAAATATCGTGTCTTGCAGGGAAACTTAGCTCAGCCGCATACACAATTCGGCAAGTGAGACAGCTTACTGATGTAGATACTGCGAGACTAGTATATTTTATTATTTTCACAGTGTCATGTCTTACGGTATATTATTGTGGGGCAAGGCAGCTGACATTCAGACGATTTTTATTCTCCATAAACGTACAGTACGTAGCATTTATAATTTAGGTTGTTGCGTCGCAATATATATTTGCAAACATTATGTTTCTTAAACATAATATTCACTTATATAATAAGAATAGCGATATACTTAATTTAAACACTAGAAATAGGCATAAGTTAGTAGGTCCGTATCATCGATGAGGACGGGATACCAAGTTCACAATACATTTGCGGGACTTGGTATACGTTTCTTTAATAAATTACCCATTAATATAATGAATTTACGCTTACTTCAATTTAAAAGTACCGTAAAACACAGCTAAGTCAGAAGGGTTATTATTCAGTCAACGACTACTTAAATGACAAAAACTTCAGTTGCAGTCTTCACAAATAATTTAGCATTTAAATATCAAAAACGTAGGTATACTTGACCGGAAATTTTTAGGGAAACAAAAAAGGTTATACGATTCGTTTCATTTTTAGTACTGTTTCTGAACGAGCGAAACCACTGGCAATAACTAGTACATAATACATTTTAATAAAGATAGGTGACTTACCTGCCAGGTTGATGGCTTCTCCATACGTGTAGACTCTGTCTTCATGACCATTTCTTGTGATGGAAACGTTGTTGTTCGAACTGTCTTCAAGATCCCTTTTCTTCTGTAGCTTGATCGTCATCTCGGCCTAGAAATTATATAGGTACCTCGTGATTATTTGTGATGTTATCTAGTATCTTGCTTCTCACTTCGTTTATTAATGAAATTATTAATTTTTTTGTCTTCCAAAAAATAGGGACAATTTATCTATCTTATAGTAACATGTAATAGACACTGCTAGATTCTACACGGAACTGATAGAGTAAATCCACGGTGAGCTAGACCGAATTGTCTGACAGATACCAACGCCTCCTGCTATATACGTTAACCCATAAAATAGTTATGTGATGTTCTACAATAGAAATTTAAGTAGGACTAAGATTATTGTAGTAGAAAATTATTAATAAATGAAAAGCAATATGAAAATCAAAAATTGTACAAGGATTCAAGCGCTCTTAGTCACAGACGTCTTTGCATTGTCACAAACTGTAGGCGTTGCCGCCATCTTGTACAAGGATTCAAGCGCTCTTAGTCACAGACGTCTTTGCATTGTCACAAACTGTAGGCGTTGCCGCCATCTTGCCATTCTACTGTCTATTGTAGATTGATATTAAATGGTACAAAACCCGTTTTTTAGTATGTGGTATAATAGCTGCATCACCTTGTTAATATAATAATAATAATAATAATAATTTTTATTTGTTTCTCTCTCACACAGAATGATTACAAAATCAGGTCTTAAATTAGGTTGTACATGATCGAGTAAGTGTAACTACGATGATTGATATTAATAACATTTAAAAGGTGAGATCTGTGTGAGAGACTGGTATCCGTACTAGGTGGGAAACCTGTATGACAGATGACCAGCCTCTCCTACCTCTAAACATGTAGTTGTTAATGTGGTTTGTATTCAATAATTATGTTGTGATATTATTTTAATTTGTGAGATGAGGAAGTATATCATTATTTGTGTTGTGTTTGTGTGTGTGTGTGTGTGTGCGTGTGTGTGTGTGTGTGTGCGTGTGTGTGTGTGTGTGTGTGTGTGTGTTGTGTGTGTGTGTGTGTGTGTGTGTGTGTGTGTGTGTTATATGTGTGTGTGTGTGTGTGTGTGTGTGAGTATGTGAAGGTAGTATGTGTGCAAGTATGAGTTTGAGGGTATATGTAAAGGCGTCTATATATGTGTATGTAGAAATAGAAAATGAATAAAGCTAACAGATTTGTCTATTTAATTGGTAGTGCTAAATTAATTGTGACCTTGAATATGAAATAACTATGATGGGATAAATAGTAGGTTTTCGGTTTCGTCATAATTAAGAGATTTTAGCCAATTTGAAATATTCAATGATGTCAATATGAGTTGTAAATAGTAAAATTATATTTAATAGGCTATTTAAAAGAATGGCCGTGAGTATCTTGCAGGTTTCTTTTCATACCCTTTGCATGCATTCATATGGTTCAGAAAGTCAAACATTTATGAACGTCAAAATATAACTTAATAAATAACTAACCTAAATGTAGCTTCAATAACTTAAATATTGAGTGAGTTTCTTGCCCGATCTTCTCATACTTTGCTTATTATGGCAACAAGTAAATGTAAGTTCATATTAATAAGT
Source organism: Catocala sponsa (assembly GCA_963564715.1). Lineage (NCBI taxonomy): Eukaryota > Metazoa > Arthropoda > Insecta > Lepidoptera > Erebidae > Catocala > Catocala sponsa. Next base: position 26,866,578 of record OY751337.1, on the reverse strand, counting down.
GTAACTTGGACGGCCATAAGTGTGACTACATGACCCTTATGAGTAAACATATTTTTAATATTGAATTTGAATTTTTAATAAGTAATTATACTACCCATGGCAATGCTTAATCTTTATGCGATGTAAAGAGAATCATTTTGTAAACGTGCAACGCCGATCAGCTTTTAGCTCTGTTTATATAGAGCACGTATGTTGGGACTCCATGACTCTTAATTAGTTGATGTGGGTTATTACTTATAAATATTTTCCATGTACAGACACAGTTTCTTTGTACAAAATATAGCTTACTAGCTTTTGCCCGCGGCTTCGCTCGCAGTAATTTAATATTTGACAATCAATTCGGGTTGTACTCTGCTTGTAATAATATAATTCAACCATGATTCGAAAGACACGTGGCGCCATCTATTATCATAAGAACGTTATTATTGTTTTCCTCGGGAACAGTAATTTTTTTCGGGATGAGAGGTAGCCTATGTCCGTTTCTGTACACCTGACAACGTATATGCAAAATTTCAGGATGATCGGTTCAGTGGTTTATGCGTGAAAAGGTAACAAACAAACAAACAAACAAACTCATTTTCGCTTTTATAATATTAGTTAGGATTAGGATTAGGATGTATTACTAATTTGTAGTACCAAGACAGTATATAGAAATAATGAGCTCAAGGAACGGTAATAGGCTCGTGAATAGCTTTGTGTATTCATATGAACAAATCCTGACCATTCCGACACATATTTTAACAAAACACTAAACAAAAAGTATGTGAATAACTTACAATAAACAAAAAGTATGTGAAAATAACAAAGAAATTAACAAACGCCGATACATGTTGTCTACACATACAGACAGTTCACTGATGCTTCAAAACAATAAAAGAACCACACACTATCATCTCTATACAATTTGACTAGCTTTGCCCACGGTTTCACTCGCGTAGAAGTAGTCTATGTTAGTATAAGTACTTTTTGTAAATATAATTGTAGCCTTTGTTACTGGGTGATAATATAGCTTTCTAATGGTGAAAGAATTTTTAAAATCGGTTGAGTTGATTTTAATTTAAATCTTTACAAACAAACAAAAAATCAAATCTTTATAATATAAGCATAAATAAAGGATAGTCATCTGTAGCCCACCCAGCCTTTTTCATGAAAATCTTGTCACGTTTCACAAGTAGTGTACCTTTTGACACTCCCGTGAGCTATTTATGGAAGATGGTGCGACTTTATTTACTACGATCCGAAGTTGTAGTGTTCACATTAGGTTTAATAATATTCTTTATGTATTTGCAAACAAACTCAAAGTCCAACTAAATCTTTAAAAAACTTCAACGGTTATTTCTTATAAAAACAGATTTAAGCTACGCCTCGTAGAAGACACTGCATTCCGTAACAAAAACAATTCGTTTCTTGAATGTAGGAATCGGGCATCCAATTCTCCAATTTGTTGTGCTGTGTACGAAGGATTTTGGATCAGGGATGTTACGAATATTTGCATCCGCATCCTCAATAATCAATGCGGATGTTAATGCGGATCCAGATATAGCGTAGGTTACGATAAGAAAGAAAACAGTTGTTCAGTAGTACGTGTTTAATTTATGAACGTTTGCAAAACAGGCTTGAACCTGCGAAGACGGTGATATTAGATACTTTTTATTATAAGATGAACAATTTTCATCAACATCCGCATCCGCAATTGCGGAGCTTCCGCATCGATTTGGACATCCGCATCCGTATACTTATCCGCGGATGTGGGTTACCAAATATCCGTATCCGCATCCGCGGATGTCAAAATATCTGCATCCGCAACATCCCTGGTTTTGATCATCAAATCTGTCGCGAATTGTTTTAATTATTTATTTTTAAAGACGCCTTACAGACTAATATACATTTATTATTTCATTTATTGTACACATGGCTATGTATGTTTAAATACACGTGTATTATTGGCGTTACAATCGAACAACATGTGATTTCTTCGCTAGTTATTCTGCTGGACGCTTGTTATTTTTGTTGTTCAAGTCGTTAATCTTTACTCCTTGCTTTTGTTAACGGCACGTGATAAAAAATACTGCCTTTGTAGTGTAGTAAGATGTAGGTAGAAGCCGGCTACCTGCACGGGTGATTTGCGTTGGTTGTTTATATGATGTGTACAACTCGCGCAAGGCCCTCAACTTGCACACATTCAATACAGTGCAGTTGTTTGTCTAGTTATATTTTTCAGTACAAATAAAAGCATCAAAAAGTCAGGACTTATTACAGTGTTTTTATTTCACCCAACTAAGGTTGAAGACCTTATTAGATTAAACATATGGTAATATAATGAATGGTGTCTGAATATAAATATTTATCTGCTTAATTTTATCACTTCTAAAACGTTATTTAAATTGTATTTTCAATTACTATTCTCACAGAACTAGTTTTTAAGTAAAACATTTATATGCCTGGTATCTAGAGTATTCGCAATATTGGTATACAATGTGGCTGTCTCTATAGTCTATTGATTAGTCTATTAGTATTATTTTTTAATACAACTCCAGCACAATGTATACTTCCTGTGTCGCGGAAGACTTTGTAAACATTCAAACAACGGACACAAAGAATACTTTGTGTCCGTTGTTTGACTGTTTGCATAGGCCCCCGCGATACAGGATTTATTCTTAGAGCAGGAGTAGGCTTTTATTTTTTCAGATTGTCTGAAATAGTCAATCCGGTAGATTACAGAGGCATTGCCATTTATTATGTGGATTCTAAAATAATAGTTGGCAAAATGTGGGTGTCAATGACCTCTGCCCATCCTTTAATAAATATTTTAGGAAATAGTTAATAATGACATACAGTCAAACAACGGACACAAAGTGTTCTTTGTGTCCGTTGTTTGAATGTTTGTAAAGTTAAACCCAGACTCGGAGCAACCATTTGTGGATGGCACAATTGTTTGTCTCGTGTGGTATTCGAACTCACAACACTCGGCGCATTGACAGCGGCAAGGGGACCACATTGAACTGGGGCTGGGAATTTCCTGACGCAAAAAATCAACATCAACCCGAGCATCGAACACAACACTTCATGCGCAACAGTGGTTTTTACTGCGGCTGCGCCACCGTGGCAATCCTTAAAGCATGTTTAAAATTACAATATATTTAAAATGACAATACATTTAAAATTACAATACATTTAAAATTACAATACATTTAAAATTACAATACATTTAAAATTACAATACATTTAAAATTACAATACATTTAAAATTACAATACATTTAAAATTACAATACATTTAAAATTACAATACATTTTAAATTACAATACATTTAAAATTACAATACATTTTAAATTACAATACATTTAAAATTACAATACATTTAAAATTACAATACATTTAAAATTACAATATTATTTAAACCTTTTTTTAAAAGGCTTTGCCCGCACTAGGAATAAATCCTGTATCACGGGCACTTTACAAACATTTAAACAACGGACACAAATAACACCCAGACACAGAACAGAACAACTATTTGTGGATCACCCAAATTCTTGTCCGTGGGGATTGAATCCACAACACACTGTGCAGTGGCAATTGTACTTAAACCACTTCGCCTTGCGTACAGTCAAACATGTAACGTTAGTCTTATTTTAGGTATTGTGTAAGTTGTATAATATTGTCTTATGTTTACGCGAATGTTATACATGAGGGCGGTGTGGAGGCCACTGCTCTTAGACCATACGACTGCTTACCATCAGGTGAAGTGTGGTAATTCGACGAGCAAAAAAAGAAAAAAATTGTAATTAAACAAACTTTATACGGATTTTATCGCGTTCTTTATCTTTATATATATAATTCTTCTGTACGTGTGTTGACAGTGAATTCCTCCTAAACGGCTGGACCGATTTGAATGAAACTTTTTGTGTGTGTTCAAGCGGATTCGAGGATGGTTTAGATATGCTTTTTTTTCTCTCTTTTGTACAGGACGTCTGTCGGGACAGCTAGTATTTTATAAAACACTATTATTGCATAATTTTGAAACTTTAAACTACTATTGTTAAACACTTTTACTAGTTACTGTTTACTACTATTAAAGCTATTTAAATGATACAACTATTTAAATTTAATTTTACATATTCGCCGACGTTTCGGTTGCTTTTCAGCAGCCATGGTCACGGGGAGACTAAGATGGTAGTTGTCTCAATGTTCCAGTGTAGTTATTTCAAAGTAGCCGAACATAATTTAATCATTGGTGTTTCTATTTATATAAACAACGCGATAAAATCCGTATAAAGTTTGTTTAATTTCAATGTATTGTGTAAGTTGTTTTTAATTTAGTGTTATCAAATGGCGTAGGTACTACAATGTGGCCAATTAGACTATTGGTGTCAATAGATATTTGACATTAGTTTATTGTACAACAACTGGTGAATATTCTCGAAAACGTAAATACGGTAGTGGTTCCGTGGCGCACTAGTAGGTTTTTGCATACGTTGAACACCAAGTCCCAAGTTCGATTTTCGAATGCGATAAAGTGCTATGGCCTTTTCTGTTGATGTTGATGTTTTTTAAAAGGCGTCGCCCGCACTAGTGATATTATCCTGTGTCCTGGGGGATGGTGTGCGGGATTCGAACCTATAGTACTCAGCGCGGCAATGATAAAAAAGTAGTATTTCAAGACTGCATAGACGACGTACCTGTCAAGCGGTCGCGGCATCACAGTCGCGCTGAGTACTGTAGGTTTGAATCCCGCGCTGGAAAATATTATTTGTGTGATTAGATTTGTTTGTTAGTTGTATTTATTTGTCTCCTGTGACACAGGGCATGACAAAGAATGCTAGCAATTTATCGGAAACCTGCATGTCTGACAGTTCTTCATAATGTTCTCGAAGATATGTGAAGTCTGCCAACCCGCACTAGGCCAGCGTGGTGGACTATGGCCTAACCCTTCTCACAGTGAGAAGAGGCCCGTGTCCAGCAGTGGGACAGTTTAATACAGGGCTTATATTATAAAGTCCACGGGACACAGGATAACATAAGAAGTGTGGGCGACATCTTTAAAAAAAAAAGTTTTAATATATACATACATAGATTCACGCCTGTTTCCCAGAGGGGTAGGCAGAGACTACGGATTTCCATTTGCTACGATCCTGACACACTTCTCTGGCTTCATTCACTTTCATCACATTTCTCATACACGCCCGTCGGTTCAAGGAGCTCTTAACCTGGCCTTTGTCCAGAACGCCTCCGATCTGGTCGAGAAACGTTCGCCTAGGTTTTCCTCTTGCGACTGTTCCATTCACACTAGCCTAATATATTGTAATTTTAAAAAACATGTTTTAAGGATTGCCACGTTGGCGCAGCCGCAATAGAAGCTACTGTTGCTCATGAAGTGTTGTGTTCGATGCCCGGGTCGGGTAAGGTGATGTTGACTTTTTGCGTCAAGAGATTCCCGTTCCAAGTTCAAAGTTGTTGTCTTGTCGCTGCCAATGCTCCGAGTATTTTGGGTTTAAATCCCACGCGGGACAAAACAATGTGTGATACAAATGGTTGATCTGAGTGTACTTTGTGTCCGTCATTTGAATGTTTCTAAAGTTCCCAGCGACACATTCATAGTGCTGGAATGGTATTAAAATAATACCTACTAATAGACTAATCAATAGACTATAGAGACAGCCACACTGTATATCAATAATGGAAATACACTAGATAGGCGTATCAATGTTTTATTTAAAAACTAGTTCTGTGAGAATTGTAATTTAAAATACAATTTAAATAACATTTTAGAAGTAATAAATTTAAGCAGATAAATTATTTATATTCACATACCATTAAATAAGATAATACCTTAATTGGTATTTAAATGCTTTGTTATTTAGTTTGGTATTGTTAGATTTATTTCTTCGATAAGTTTGTAGTTATGTGGGACCTTATATAGGTGGAGAAATTTGTGTGTATACAGGCTTTATTATTTGTGTGTAATACAGGCTTTATTATTTGTGTGTAATACATGATGTATTATTTGTGTGTAATACAGGTTGTATTATTTGTGTGTAATACAGGCTTTATTATTTGTGTGTAATACAACCTGTATTATTTGTGTGTAATACAGGTTGTATTATTTGTGTGTAATACAGGCTTTATTATTTGTGTGTAATAGAGGCATAGCATATTTGAAAGGTCCTTGCTTAAGGAATCTCCCGTTACAATTTGATTCACAACTTCTGGGACTCCCTGTATAAAATTGTAGTACTATATTGGGTACTCTAATCGCTACCCAGTGTTCGTGAAAGTGTTAATAGTTATAGTAACCTGACAGCCTGACATGATAAGCATGTCAATGCTTAACAATTAGGGAATGTCATTAACATTAGCTTAAACTTGCAAATAATTATCTTAATATATTACTAGATGTTTCCGCGGTTTCACCCGCGTTTATAGTTACTGCGCCGCCCCCGTGAGTCGTAGCATGATGTGATATAGCCTATAGCCTTCCTCGATAAATAGGCTATCCAACACTAAAATAATTTATCAAATCGAACCGGTAGTTCCTGAGATTAGCGCGTTCAAACAAACATACAAACAAACTCTTCAGCTTTATAATATTAGTATAGATGTATCTAATTGGACTAGTTTCTAGACAAAAGTTTTTTCTAAAAAACTTGTGTTGTACCTATGTTTTACAAACTAAGTAATGATTAGGATTATGAAAAAATACTTGGCGCAAATATTATACGTATAACCAGGGCATGATCTATCGGTATGTCAACTTTCATCCATATAATCTTCTATATATTAATACGTGAAGCGAAAACTTTGGATCCCTTTTTACGAAAATTGGGCGGACGGAGAAGTATGTAATTTCGCACACTTATAGTTTATACAGAGAAGAAGTGACGAATGCTAATATTTATATAAAATATGTATAATAAATACATGAAATTAATGAAAAAACACTACACGCACACAACCATGCATTTGACACACGCAGTCGAAGCGCGTAACTATGGTTACATATATCAATATACGAGTATAATGACATGACATAATATACATCAGTTGGTCGAATTTCGAGCACTAGGCGACCGCTAGTTTCTATAAATACGCGTGTTTGAATGACCAATAGCTTTACATTCTGACACATTTCTATGTGGGCATTTAAGTACTGAAATTAGTTGTATTTTAACAGTAATTTAGAGATATCGTAGACAGCACTTTAAAAATTAATAACTTGCTAGAAAAAAGACACATTTAGGCACAGTTAGTCTAACAAAAATGTGTGTTTTTATCCAGAACGCGATTGCATATATCTCTGTTATTTAATAACGCACTTGTGACTCTTCTGGTGTTGCCATCAGGCGATACCTACGTCTGCTCGTTTGCCTACTAACACATAAAAAAAAACTGACTTCCAGGTTATGAAATTCTCGTTTTTTTAGAATTGAACAGTATCAGTCTAACAATCTCCAAAACTAGTGCTAAGTAACAAGTAGTCTTTTATTTTTAGTTATTTTGTATTTTGAATCTCCAACAAGGAATACACTTTTTGATTACAAGGCAGATTTACACTAAACAGGAACACGTGTTTGATCAATAACAGGAGATCATAGCATGCAATGTAAATAACACATAAAGAAAATACAACAATGTCAATTAGAATAAGTTCACATCAATTGATAGAAAAAGGGACTAAATATAATTACCATCAAAAATATTAATTGCACACCAAAATATGCTTACTAAAATATATCATAACGAGCACCTATACGCCTTAAATCACTGCATTCCGTCTCGGAAGTGTTAGGTTATGTTAGGTTCCTTCTTAAATCCACCCAAAAATAGGAGTCTGGCAGGGCACTCTCGACTTAGTTTGATCTCTTCAAAATATTTTAGTAAGCATATTTTGGTGTGCAATTAGTATTTTTGGTGGAACAAAGGCAAACGTAGTGTAGGACGCCCTCCGACCAGGTGGGATGACGATCTGCAAAAGACTGCAGGCAGATGCTGGATGCGGCAAGCTGAAGACAGGGCGCTATGGCGCTCTTTGGGGGAGGGCTATGTCCAGCAGTGGACTATTATAGCCTGATGATGATGATGATAAAAGGCAAAAAATTGAGGAACAGCTAAATACTACTCATAGAAAAAGTATATAAAACTTACAAGGTACTGTTAAAGTCAATGAAACATTAGTCGACAAATATGAAAGCAAAGGATTAGAAATTTGAAATCTATACTAATATTTTAAAGCTGAAGAGTTTTTTTGTTTGAATGCACTAATCTCAGGAACTACTAGTTCGATTTGAAAAATTATTGTAATGTTGGGTAGCCTATTTATCGAGGAAGGCTATAGACGCTACGACTCACGGGGGCGGCGCAGTAACGATAAAAGCGGCTGAAACCGCGGGAACATCTAGTATACGATAAAAGGAAAAATGTAGTAAATAGTCTTAAAGTCTTTACTCTGAAGTCATGATCTTTAAATGAGATGGGCATATAGTTCTTATTGCGGCTTATAGGTACACTTTTTCTCTAAACTTTTCATATCACTACAGCACGATAATGTTATCTAACAGTATTGTAACTCGGCTCTGTCCTTGAAATTATAACCTACATCCGAGCGGTACGCAAAAACGCGAACGACTTTAATTTCATCTACCTACTTGAGTTTCTTTCTAGTTTAGTGACTGTAAATATTTTTAATGTTAAAAATGAAATTTGTTGTAAAGTGTTCAATAAAAATCATGTTGTATTTTTTTAATAAGTAGTTTTAATAAAAAAAACAACTTTATTAACTTTTACTGAAAATTTGAAATATTTGCGCCTCAACTGAGACGTACGAAAAGCTTTATTGTTAAATTTAATAGTATAAAAAAATCAGCATTCGGATAAAAAGTGTAATTAAAAATACTTTTGTTTGCAATTGCACTTTGTCATAATTACTATGTAAGTACTTGTACTTATTTCAATCAAATATTCACAAATCACGCTTACTGCTTACAAAACCATCACACCGTCCGTTCGCCAGTGCGGCGCATTCGCGACTGATTGACCTGATTGTGTACCGAGTGTATACCGACCTCGAGGTGCGTAGATATAACTCGCGTTCCGACCGTACGAAGATAGAATACTGTTAGATAACATTACCGTGGCTACAAAATCAAAATCAAAAATAAATTTATTCAAGTTAGGTATGATGTCAAAGTTACATAATTTTTTTTTCTGTGAATTTACATTTACTGCCACGTTCAGCAAAGCAAGGGTGTAGGGCTCATGAGAAGAACGGGCAAGAAACTCGTGGCCACTCTTTTTAATCGCCAAGTTTACAATAAAATATACAGTATTGTTATAGGTCCAAATGAATGTTAAGACTCCTCCCACATTACTGTTAGACACTGTGTCGCGGAGGATTTTACAACCCTTCAAACAACGGACTCAAAGAACACCCAGACTCCGAGTCTGTCCTGTTTGAGACCATTTGTGGACCACACAAATATTTGTCCCGCGTGGCAATCGAACCCATGACACGACTTCTTAAACCACTATGCCATCCGTGCAGTCAATTTAATACGAACTACACACACATAACACATCGCTAAAGGGAAAAACAAGATTGTATTACTTATTTATTTATTTTAAGGTACATCTACAATATACATAAGAAGCTGAAAACAAAAACTTATATGTATATCCATTATAGATGTACACAAAATTTTCTGTACAGAATTATAAAGAATAAAAATTAAACATTACAGCAATATAATGTCAAAAATGTTTATAGTAATACGTAATAGTATATTGTCCACGGGACACCTCTCCGGCGATCTACTACAAACATTTCTTATAGCAATACTCAGAAATAGTTTGCCCGTCCCAAGAACCAAACCCAGATACCACACACACTTATGCCACGGAACCAATGAGGCATACATCATACAGAATCCATTGCGTTCTCTATTGTTTATAAATATTTATATTTACATTCACACCGTCGCCGCGTCACGACGTTATGAATGTAGAAAAAGGTTTCCAGTAAATATGGTCACACAGCGTGAAAATGACTCTATTTTAGTATTCAAAGAATATACATTATACAGCGTTACGCGAGTATATTCTCAAAGACAGGAACGAATAGTCCGTATTTCGTAAGCTTTGTGTTAGACCTCCCGCAGTTCGTATATAACGGGTGGCCGGGTCGACCCCAGAATTGTTTGGTACCCCAGGATTCACGGCTTCAACACAACATTCTAGATTCGTGTGTAAGCCATTGCTGGCTAGGCTACGCCGAAGTCCGTCGTAGAAAATAAGATACGCCAATGACTTTATGTTGTGTTGTTTAGGACACGGCTTTTGCGTCTACTATATATCCGTTACTAAGCATTTCGTGATAGACAGTGAAATAACGCGTTACCCAAGGCGAGAATCGAATCCAGAATGCTACGATCAGCAGTAAAAGTAAACAGAATATTATATCTACCATTTGACTAACTAAGCAGACTTCTGTATAAAATTTAGGCATTTCTTTGCTGTATAAACAAATTACTAACAAAAAATTATTTTATTTAAGTAAATTAAATAAATATTGTTTCCATACCGAACAATTACAAAATAGAATAAAATGTTACTTACTTGAATAAACACTTTTCACGCAAAAAAAAAATCAATCAAATTTCACTAAACATTCAACAAATTCAATAAACCACAATTAAAAAGTATATCACAAAATTCTACAATCACCTAATTAAAATCACTAAATAATTAACTAGAACTAACTACACATTATTATTCAGAACCACTTATTACTAAAAACAAATAATTTTATTAAATTCATTTTCCTAAACGTCAACTCCGCGCCGACTTGTCAAGCCGTCTGGGAGATTGCATGAAACAAAATATTATTTATTTAACTAAACACGGCTTCCTATGCTTCAGTAAACTATAATTCTATTGTAATTAAAAACAGAGCTATGCGGATGTATTATAATTATAAATCATCATAATGTGATTAATTTCTTAAAGATTTTAAGACGTTACTTTCCTGTTTTTGTTACGAGTAAACCCTTGGTAAAACAAGGCTATGGGAAGCAAGGTATAATTAAACGATTGATGAAATTTTCTGATAAATTAAATTAAATATTTTATATTTAAAATTTACTAAAATTAGACTGCACGGATGGCGTAGTGGTTTAAGTGGTCGCCTCGCCGCTGCCACTTCGTCTAGTGTGTGGTTCGTATCCCACGCGGGACAAAACTTTGTGTGATCCACTAATGGCTGTTCCGAGTCTGGGTGTTCTTTGTGTCCGTTGTTTGAATGTTTGTAAAGTGTCCTGTGAGACAGGATTTATTCCTAGTGCGGGAATTGATACTTTTTAAAACAATAACAGCGATGATAATTTCAGATAGATAATAATGTTTATTTATTTTCTCTCACAAAGATATTTTTAAAGATTCAACTTAACTATGTACAAATATAGTAGTAACACAAATCAATGTGAGAGACTGGTGTCTGAACTAGGAGACCTGTATGACAGAACACCAGCCTCTCCTAACTCTGGACTAGTGGGTGTACAGATTAATTTAGTTTAATGGTGAGAGTGCGTTAGTGCAAATGTCTGTGTGCGTGTATGTGTGTGTGATGATTGAAAGCCATCACTTATCTTAGTTTCTTTTTCTTTTTTTCTTTTGGGTATAACAGAAGACATGAGTCCAATACGTGGGGACTCTTAGGATGAGTGTCAATATAATAAATAGTAGTTTTACCTACGGACAGTTAAATTTTGATAATTTTTTCATAGAATATGTATCAAAAATTAACTGTACAACGATTCATTTTTTAGATATTGAAACTGGTCTTTAAATAATAGCTTATTGTCCTGTATCTTTTGACAATTACACTTTATAGTATTGGAGAGCCATTCAATGATGTTACTGTCAAAAATTTTATTAGATGTACTATTTCATATAATTATTTTATAATTACCAAAAACAATAATTAGATAGAACTTATTAGTACATATTTATACATCAATAAACTTTTCAGATATCGATCTTATCCAATCATGATAATTAAACATGTTTTCCCTTGAAAGCTAATATTATGTAAATAAATTACTTACTGGTTACGATATTATTTATAGTTATGCTCGTAAAATATCACACATACTGGCTGATTTGAAAGCAGTTTTGTAAAATATTTTTGGTATTTTACTACGCATTACGTTCGAATATTTTTATAATTCAATGCATCAAATGGTCACCGTACAGACAAAGTAGTTACGTCTTGTGTATGATACGATTATCCAGTCGTTTGAGTGCAAGACAGATTATCTCTCCGGCTTTGTGCCAATCCTAACTAATATTATAAATGCGAATGTGAGTTTGTTTGTTACGCATTCACGCCTTAACTACTCGACTGAGCATCATGAAATTTTGGCTACATAATGTCAGGGTAACAGAAAAGGACTAAGTGTACCTTTCATCCAGGATAATACTGTTACTAATCTAATCTAACATAAACTACATTTATGCGAGCGAAGCCGCGGCCAAAATCTAGTGTTCAAATAAAATAATAATGTCTATGAAACGAAATTTACTATTTAAACTGTTGTGTCTATGACGCAATTTGTAGTCACTATGTTATAAATAGTAGTAGTTCAATGCCCGTTCAGAAATTTGTCTGACCTACGGATTCATTTGTAGGGTTTATTCGGGACTTTGAATTCTTACTAATATTATAAAAGCGAATGTGAGTTTGTTTTTTACACTTTCACACATTAACTACTCAACCGATCATCATTAAGTTTTGCATACACGTTGTCAGGGGTACAGAAAAGGACATACATCCAGAAAAAAGTTACTGTTTTCTAATGATAGAAACTTATTGACAAAATCTGGATTAATTGGCAAGTGAAGCCGCAGCTAAAATTTGAATGTGATGTTTTAGCGATTTCAACCCCGCCAGAGAAGAATCCCAATCCCAAGAATAATTATTAACCTCGGAGTCTTCTTCGAAGAGGTTAATGAAAACACTTTGTGACGGTCTGTGTGTTAGTGACAGATTGATGTTAGTGACAGGCATAACTCCGGAACCACTGGACCGATTGATTTGTAACTTGGTGTGCAGATACATTGGGTTCATACCTCGGTCGAGTTTGAATATGGGCCCTGTGGGTCAAAAGACCCTCGAGATATAGGGATCATTTCTTTCATTACTTTTACATTTAAGACAAAGAGGTTGAATCCTGGGTGCTTTATTTTATATAGTTACTTTATTATATAACCTATGTTTCCCTGTAATTACTGTCAAAATTACAAAAAAACCTACAGAAAATAATTTTTAAGGAGCTAATAAAATCAAGTAAGCAAAGACGTTATCTCTATCTACGATATAAAGGTTCCCGAACAAAGAAAAATAACAGACATATACGAACTACAATAAAATGATGCAATATCAGAGAATTGAGAGTTTGAAATGCATAAACAATACGAAAAATAAATGCAGGGTAGCCCGGAACATCATTAAAAATAATGTACCTGATAAGCAGAGCACCAATTTCATAGCGACTATAAAGGTAAACGATATTGAATATTCAAATGCAAACCAAATAACTCAGCAATTTAAGAAAAATTACATTTTAAAACCCGAACAAAATGGTTTCAGGAAAAATTACTCTACTACCTTGGCATGCTTTACACTCACTAAAATAATCACTGAAAGTCTCAACAAGAAAAACAATATAGTTTCAATATTTTTAGATATGTCCAAGGCTTTCGACTTTGTAAATCATAAACTATTATTAAATAAGCTTTTTAATAGTACGAGGAAAAGCGTTAGATTGGCTGAAAACCTACCTCAAAAATCGCTATTGGTGTGTATACAAAGCAGATCTGGAAAATATAACTCATATTTTAGTTCAGATTTTAAACTGCTTAATAGTTCTGGTGTACCGCAGGGGAGTATTTTTGACCCCTGCTATTTCTATTAATTAATGACTTGCCCAACATCACCGATCATAAGTGCGTACTATATAATATGCGGATGACACTACTCTAATAATAAAAGATAGCGATAAAAATAACCTAGAACATAAAATAAACAAAACGTTAGATGATGTAGTCGATTGGTTAGACTGCAATTACTTATAAGTAAATATGAACGGTACATTTTCAGGCCTATAATAGTAAACCAATGAAACTGGACATAAAATACAAAGATAACGTAGTTGAAGTAGTTGACACAACAATATTTCTAGGTATCATTACTGACAAGCATTGTAACTGGAAACAGCATATAACAGCAGAGCCTCAATCCATGTATTGCTTGTTTTTATGAGATAATAAAACTTATTATTAAACTATTATTATATTGAGAAACTTTGCCAAAATCTTGACAGATTTGAGTATGCTCTATATCGTTTGAGACAAGTAGCCACTTTAAAACCTGCGCTTAGTGCATATCACGGCTGTGTCTCATCAAAAGTAGGATAATTATGCTCTGATAATATGGGGTAATTCTGTAGAGGCAAATAGTGCATTCCTAGTGCAAAAGAAATGTATATGAGCAATAGTTAGCATACGACAAACGGAGAGTTGTAAAGAATATTTTCAAAAACTTAATATTTTACCACTAACCATCTGCACATATTTGAAATTTGTGTTCTTGCACGTAGACATCCACATTTAATCTGTAATCATAATGATGCTGTGACAAGACCTGGTAGACAGACGCACAACCTTTTAGTACCAAAACAAAGAGTAAATGTATTCAGTCACAATGTATACTGCATGGCAATACGTATTTATAATAAATTACCAATTAGACTTAAGGAAATTGAAAATGTAAACGCATTTAAACAAAAATTGTTCAAATTATTATTAAGAAAATGTTCTTATAGTATACAAGAATTCATAGATGACAAAAACCTATAAGATTAATTAATGCATGCTAATATTATATGATTGTATGAATGAATTTACTATGTGACTATGAAATTGTAATAAATTTAACCAATTATTGACAAAGACAAAGACATTTATTGCTTAAACTGTGTAGGTATATGAAATATGTTCTTAAAATTAGATTTCGTTTCAACAGTCTACCCTGTCGGGCATTGCAATAGTATAAATTAAAAGTACATTTTAGAAGTATGGACATAATAATAAAAATATAAAATTTTACAAAAGTGTGGTATTTTGGATCACTTGAAAGCAAAATACTCTTGCATATCGTAGAATACAGATGAATTGATTAACCATTTTTTTAAGACACTTTTAAACAATTTGCCTTCCAATTTTTTTATATCTACAGGTAGATGGTTGAATACCCTAATCGCTTTTATATATGCGTTTTAATATTTTGTACGCTAGATAAAGCAGAATATGGCTGAAATTATCAACAACTGTAACAACTGTGTATGCCCATATTCGGACAAATAAATATTATTTCATTTCATTTCATTTATATTATTACACATATACCAGCCACGTGTAATACCTATTTTCCCATCGATTAGTACTTATCCTTTAATGTTTATAGTTTGACGATATGTCATAATTGTGTCAAGTTACTTATGAAAACATCATTGTTTTTAAATCATTGTCTGTCATCGGAGTGTCGGAGAAGGTATATCTGGGCACAAGATTGAATTATAATCGCGTCTAATACTTGTAAGTTACAAGACGTTTTATTCTAACTAAACTAATTAGACTGCACAGGTCGCGTAGTGGTTTAAGTGGTTGCTACTGTCACTACGCCGAGTGCTGTGGGTTCGAATCCCATAGAGGACAACAATTTTTCACAAAAAGATCAATATGTTCAATTCAGTGTCTATTTCGTCAATCGACTATAACATAACACACATTGATAATTATTATGAAAATAAAATATCTATAGAATATTATTATTATTGTATCTGAATAGCTTATGCTTTCTCTCTTCTACGTTACAGTGACAGGGTCCATCATGTTTATTTTTTATTTTTTATACGACTAAGGTGGCAAGCAAGCATACGGCCCACCTGATGGTAAGTGGTCACCGTAGCCTACAACACCAGAGGCATCACTTGCGCGTTGCCGACCCTTTAGGAAGGGAAGTGGAAAGGAGAAGGAGCGGGAAGAGAGAAAGAGGGTGATTGGGCTTCCGGCACTCTCACTCACCGAAGAATACGCAACAGTAGGAACACTGGTATTTCACGTCGATATTCTGTGAGAGGGTAGTCCTTCCCCGGTCGAGCCGGCCCATTCATGCTGAAATCAGCCAGGCTCTACTATAACTGTTATAGTATTTACGTTACCACCTAAGCCTGCATTGTGGAACGCAATAGACAACTGAGAAGCGTTTGTCATAGACAGCAGTCTTGACTCCTATCTTAAATGATTTGTAGTTGCCTCTAGAAATCAGTTCTTGCACTGTGCACGATCCTGAAGTACAAAGCTGTCGCATGTAGTCACTACTTTCATCGGCATCGGACTCCATGTTTCATAGATGCATATACTTATATACTTCCGTGGCTCTACGACTTACAGAGTCGTTATGGCTGGGCCTGCAGTACCACACAGCGAGACTGCTCTCAAACTTCACCTTGGTTTCATATCAGTCCATGGTCCGGCACCATCTGGATTAAGTATTGAGTAAACAATTACGTATTTAATGACGTATTAATACTACTTAATACAACAGTTACTTTGAAGATATATTATTTTCAAAAATAACCTAACAATTTATAAATGATAATTTTAAATACAGACAGAGATTATAGAGAGGGTGATGAGGAGGAGATATTGTTAAGTTCTATGCATTTCTTTAGACGCGGGCGGGTCAGACGTCGAATTATATTAAACTCCATACTGGTTATAAATAACCGCGTATCAATAACTTTTTTATTGTCTGTTAAATGGTATTCAATGTAGGAGAGGGTGATGAGGAGGAGATGTTGGAAAGTTCTATGCCTTTCTTCAGACGCGGGTGACCCAGACGTCTAAATACATATTATATTAAACTCCATACTGGTTTTGGTTTCTGAAATCATGCTTCGAATCGCCATAACCGCCTCCGTCATCGAATACACATATAAGTAATCTGTCATATATTTTCATATTCACAACATATTCCTAATTTTTCGGTGAAAAATACAAGCGTGATGTAATCTATACAATTATAATAAAGCAGCAGAATCTGTTTGTTTATTTGTTTGGACGTGCTAATCTCTGGAACTGAGAATCGAATTTGAAACATTGTTACCTTTGATAGTCCAGTTAAAACAACTTATTATTATTATAAAACAAAGTCCCCCGTCGCGTCTGTCTGTCTATTTGCAATAAACACAAAAACTACTAAACGGATTTCCATGCGGTTTTCACCAATGGACAGACTGATTCACGAGCAAGGTTTAGGCTATAAACCTAAACCTTGTTAAGGTTTTGTACTAACCGTGTGAAGCCAAGGCGGATCGTTAGTAGACTATAAAACTAACGCTAAGAGCCACGGCGAAGAAGCAGATATAAATATGGGTGAAACCGCGGGAAATATATTATTTATTAAAATAATATTTACAAGGACACGCATGCCACATATAGTAATGTGTAAATGACATTATAAACCATTATAGTTTATAAAGCTTAAAAGGATCTATGAGCTATATCATAATATTAACATAATATTGTTAAAATATAAATTAAACAAACGGAATGAAACGCATCACGATGCAGCGATGTTATTTATAAAGTTTATATTACCTACGCGTTATATGTTATGTTTTATGCATTAATTACTTAATGAGTGTGAAGAAGCTGGTGACAGGGAGTGGGGGAGTAGGAGAAGGAGAAAGTGGGAGCGTGGAAAAGAGGCAAAGCAAGACAGCGGTTTGGGCGAGCGAGAGAAGAGACTAGGGGCAGAATGGAAAAGTAGTGGAACCGTGAAAGAGTGGGACTTTGTGGTGATGGGAAAGTTTGACTACGAAAGAGCGGGTGAGAAAGGGAAAAGTGAGAGTGGCCTAGTATTAGAGCGTGTTAGGGGGAAGTTAGGAGAATGAGAAAGAGGGAGAGTAGAACTGTTTAAAAGCGCGCCAGTAAGAATTTGGGTGAGTGGAAGAATCAAATAGAGTGCATTAGTGTAAGAGTGCGACAGTGGGAAACCGGGCAAGTGGACGAGTAGAAAAGTGGGAGAGTGGACAGTGAAAGTGAATAAAAAGATTGCCTTTGATTGTCATTATTTTGCTTGTGTGTATATAAAAATGTACAAAATCAGTGCGAGCTGAACGGAATATTAAGAATAGACATATTCTGAATATTTTTTTAGACTCGTTATGAAACGAATATAACAATGAAACCATGAAGTTTCTTCGGAATTCTTTCTTTCTTTCAGACAATAGTTCAATAATAGTTTAGTGTTTTGGACGGTTAAAATATTACTTCATTTTTAACATAGTGCGAATATAATATTAATATTCTACCACATACACACAACACCATCTAGCCCAAATTAAGCAGAGCTTGTACTATGGGTACTAGACAATGGATAAACAAAACATATATACTTTTTTTTTGTAAATTCATGCATATTATACATAGAAACACCCAGACCAAGACAAACTTCCATGTTCATGCACACAAATGTTTGACTTGTGCGGGAATGGAACCCGCGACTTCAGGGGTGGCAGTTGGTTACACTAACCACTACGCCATCGAGGCCGACAAATCACAAAACCCAAAAATTTGTTGGTATTATCATAGATCTAGGTACTGGGTACTGTTGCTGTGCCCGACAGGGCTCATGATAGGTACCAAACCTAACTATAAAATTTTCTATACAATACTTTTTTTAATAAGACACCTCCAACTCGTGGTGTAATTCCTGGGTCGCGGGAGCTTAACAGTCATTAGACAAGTTTGGGTCCTCATACCTCTGCCGAACGACCAAGGCATGGAATTCTCTGCCAAGGCACGTATTTCCTTCTTCCTTCAATCCTGGGTCCGTTAAGCGGGGCGTGAAAAAGCACCTTCTCAGGCCGTCAAAGTAGAGACCTCAACATCGCCTCGGCTGTTATGAGGGCGGTGTGGAGGCCACTGCTCTTAGACCACACGACTGCTTACCATCATGTGGAGTGTGGTCATTTTGACGAGCAAAATAAAAAAAATTATAAAAAAATGTTGTCGGACAACGGATAGAAAGAACACCCAGACTCGGAACAATGATTTGTAGATCACACAATTTTTTGTCCTGTGTGGGATTCGAACCCGCAACACATGACGCAGTGGCAGCGTGGAGGCGACCACTTAAACCACTACGCCATCGGTGCAATCAAGTCAAATGGCTATGATGAGATGCAATTCAAATTGTAAAAGGTTTCTAAGAATGAATAGTTTTCGAATAAGGACAAATATTTAACGAGACAGTGCCAACGGCGTCTCAACAAGGGTTCCAAGGTAAATACACTGTTTGAGATAGGGCCTGATCTAAGTGACAAGGTTTTGTACAGATACCAGAACACCAGAAGGAATTGTCTTTATTTATCTACAATATTTACAAATGGCACCTTTGTGGAAGTGAAATAAATTATTATTTATATATAATTATAG
Source organism: Catocala sponsa (assembly GCA_963564715.1). Taxonomy (NCBI): domain Eukaryota; kingdom Metazoa; phylum Arthropoda; class Insecta; order Lepidoptera; family Erebidae; genus Catocala; species Catocala sponsa. The sequence goes on along the minus strand of OY751337.1, from coordinate 26,847,024 downwards.
AGATTTACTTCGCTGGAAGACTCTGAAGGTAAGTTAGTGTAATAATGACCGCAAGCATGGCGCAGTGGGCAAGAGGTGGCCTTGCCACTATCACTGCGCCGAGTGCTGTGGGTTCGTATACTAGACGGAACAATTATTTATGTGATTCACATATTGATTTTGTGTGTAGTAGAGCCTCGCTGATTTCAGCATGAATGGATCGGCTCGACCGGGGAAGTACTACCCTCTCACAGAATATCAACGTGAAATAGCAGTATTCCTACTGTTGTGTTTCGTTCGGTGAGTGCGAGTGCCTAATCACCCCTTTTCCCCCATCCCGCTCCTTCTCCTTCCCACTTCCTTTCCTAAAGGGTTGGCAACGCGCAAGTGATGCCTCTGGTGTCGCAGGCGTCCATAGGCTACGGTGACCACTTACCATCAGGTGGGCCGTATGCTTGTTTGCCACCTAAGTTGTATAAAAACAGAATTAAAAAAAAATTAAGTCCAGACTCGGTCCTGCTATCGGTCCTTTATAGAAAAAACCAATAACACTGCCCGGTGAACCCGAGACTTCATGCAAGGCAGTCACATTCATTATCTACTGCTACGGCACCGATACATGTTAGATATATATATATGTACACATGGCTACACATCAAGTTAGACACCCTAGAGCAGCGATAGCTCAGTGGGGAGACCAACAGACTACAATGCAGAGGGTCTCGGGTTTGAACCCACGTCGCGCACCACTGACTTTAGGAAGTTATATGACTTTTCGAAATTATGTGCGTATTGATTGTCAATTATCGCCTTCTCCGTGCCTCGGAGAGCACGTTAAGCCATTGGTCCCGGCTGCCATGAACATCTATGGCAGTCGTTATTGGGAGAGTGTCGACACAAAAGATCCCACTGGGTCGAAGTGTCGCCGGTCTGCACTGACTGGCCCCCACATAACATAAGATGGACAGCCTATATACGTATAACTACGCTACATACAAAATAGAGAATTGTCGGCAAGGGACGGTGCATAGTGGTGCCATGGTAATGTTATCTAACAGTATTGTAACTCGGCTCTGTCCTTGAAATAATTACCTACAACCGAGCGGTCCGCGAATACAAGGCTGCCCACCTACAGTATTTTAATTTCAGCTACCTACTTGAGTTTCTTTCTAGTTTAGTGATTGTGAATATTATATTTTTTATTTAAAAATGTAATTTATTGTGAATGAAATAGGAAATGTTCAATAAAAATCATGTTATGTTTTTTAATTAGTAGATTTAATAAAAAAACAACCTTATATAATTGAGGCTGAAAAATATTTGCGCCTCGACCGAGTCGTACGAAAAGCTTTATTGTTAAATTTAATAGTATAAAAATATTCACATTCGGATAAAACTTTAATTAAAAATACTTTTGTTTACAATTGTACTTTGCCATAGTTATTATGTAAGTATTTGTACTTATTTCAATCAAATATTAACAAGTCGCACGCTTACTGCTTATAAAACCATCACACCGTCTGATCATCACTGCAGCGCATTCGCGATCGGTTGCAAACCAAGTGCCTACCGACCTTGACGCGCGTAAGTATGACTCGCGTTCCGACCGTTTGTATGAAGATAGAATACTATTATATAACATTACCGTGGTGGGGCCGATGTAATGGTAAGGATAGAGCGTAACAAAAATATAACGCACTCTCTCGCACGATTCGCAGCGTTCAACTGCTCTGAAGAGTTATTCCACCTTATTCCGCCCTCGCCTTTCCTATCCAGAACAACGCGTGCTGGGCTCAGATGCCATCCTTACACAGTAGAGTCGACTAGAGCGCGTACCAACAAGTTTGGGTCCTCATACCTCTACCGAACGACCAAGGCATGGAATTCTCTGCCAAGGCACGTGTTTCCTTCTTCCTTCAATACTGGGTCCTTTAAGCGGGGCGTGAAAAAGCACCATCTCAGGCCGTCAAAGTAGAGACCTCAACATCGCCTCGGCTGCTATGACGGCGGTGTGGAGGCCAATGCTGTTAGACCACACGACTGCTTACCATCAGGTGGATAGTGGTCATTTTGACGAGCAAAATAGAAAAATATAAAAAAAATATCTTCTAATAGTTCAAAATCCAAACAGTCTAGGTTGATGCATCGCTGTGTGTACTCATTAAGTACTTTAGGGCTCTCATCATTACCTTGATCTTATTTCCATCCAATGTCAAACTATTTTGAAATTCTTTGACATTGAATGAAAATAAGTAGCTGTCTAGCTAGACAAATAAATAATTTAAATAGCGGAACAATTATTTACTTAAGGTGTTATTATTTATATAATTTAAGCAATTACGATGGCGTACAGTTTTATCTGTAATTCTTTGCCTTGCATTGTTTGACAAAGGAATAAATAACGCTCTGTGATTTACTGATGCGACGTTTGAATAAATACCTTAAATATTAGGTACTATTTTTTGTTTGTATTTACTTATTTGTACACTTCTTTATATTTAATTTGACTAACACACATTTTTACATGCATAATAGGCCGTCATTATTATACGCTACTTATACTAATATTAGAAAGCTGAAAGGTTTGTTTGTTTGTTTGAACGCGAATTGAAAAATTATTTTTTAGTTGGATAGCTTATTTATCGAGGAAGGCTATAGGCTATATAATATCACGCTACGACCCACGGAGACAGCGCAGTAATCATAAACGCGGGTGAAACCGCGGGCACATCTAGTAGCAAATAAAACTCAAAAGAAACATTTTAAAGAAAACGGCTTCTCATCAGATCTTTTCATCAGATTCTTCTCTGTTATATATGTATATAACAAGGCTTTAAATAGGAAAACAGTATATTTAAATTCGGTCATACAACGATAATACAGGCATTTACGTATTAAATTCGACGATGTGTACATTTTTTTTATATTTATTAATATTATATTGTGACAGTTCACATTTACTGGCAATGATCCTGCGTCGCGGATCATTTTACTTACATTCAAACAACGGACACAAACAACACCCAGATTTATAACAACTATTTGTAGATCACATAAAAGATTGTCTTGATTCGAACCCACAACACTTGACGCAGTGGCGGCGGCGAGGCGACCACTTAAACCACTACGCCATCCGAGCAGACATTGTTATGCTATAACGTCGGCCTCAATGACGTAGTGGTTAGTGTAACCGACTGCCACGCCTGAGGTCGCGGGTTCGATTCCCGCACAAGTCTAACATTTGTGTGCATGAACATGGATGTTTGTCTTGCTCTGGGTGTTTATATGTATAATATGTATGTATTTACAAAAAAATAATATATAATAATATGTATGTTTATCCATTGTCTAGTACCCATAGTACAGCTCTGCTTAGTTTGGGCTAGATGGTGTTGTGTGTATGTGATAGAATATTATATTATTAACATGGTCTACATTATGTTATAAGTAGTAGTTCTTTATTGGTGTTTTAAAAAAATATTTTCAATCCCTGATAGGCATCGCGTAGTGCACAATTTGTATTCGAATGCTAGTATGCATATTAAGGTCCGTTAACACAGAAAGGCTCGGAGAGGAGAGCAGATTTTTATCACGTTTAAAACAGAATTTTGAATAATTGTAATAAGGTTCATTTTTACATTTCACACGCGTATTCAAGCATTCTGAATAACAAAAGAAGTTCTTCTTCTCCTTAGCCTTTATTATTCCCAAGTTATTTGGGGTCGGCTTTCTAGTCTAACCGGATTTGACTGGATATCAGTTTTTACACGGAGCGACTGCTATCTGACCTCCGCAACCCAAAGGCTAACGATGCCCTAAAGCTAGACCAGTCTCAGAATATTAAAGGGCACTGACTTCCCAATAACGACTCTTAGTCTTTCTTTTTTCAGAAGAAGAAGAAGAAGAATAACGACTGCCATAGATGTTCATTGCAGCCGGGACCGACGGCTTAACCTGCTTTCCGAGGCACGCAGCAGGCGATAATTGTCAATCAATACGCACATAATTTCGAAAAGTCATCTATCTTCCGAAAGTCAGAGGTGCGCGACGTGGGTTTGAACGCGAGACCCTCTACATTGCAGTCTGTTGGACTCCCCACTGATTACAATACTTGTAATAAACCTTATTACAATTATTCAGAACTCTGTTTCCAACGTGATACAAATCTGCTCTCCTCTCCGAGCCGGTCAGTGTGAACGGACCTTTAGAGCACAATATTTATTTATGTGTTTACATTTGTATGAGGCTTCAAGCCCTATGTAGGGCAGTTCACAAACATACAACTGACGAACACATTTATGCGACACAGAAATATTTATTTACTTAATTAAAACACATTTATAATAGGCTTATGTTTAATTTATCACCAGATATAGTAAAATACTAGCTGTTACCTGCGACTTCGTCCGCGTACATTTTAACTAAAACGTGTCTATTGTCTCCGCGGAACCCTATTTTTTTCTAAAATCAAAGTAGCCTATGTTACTCCTTATAACATCAGCTATCTGCCAGTGAAAGTCCCGTCAAAATCGGTTCAGCCGTTTCAGAGATTAGCCGGAAGAAACAGACAGACAGACAACAATTTTAAAAATAGATGATTTCGTATAGGTACCTTATATACTTTTATATGCATTAGATAAAAAGCTGTTATTTTGACATTACAAACAGACACTTCAATTGTATTTATTTGTATAGAATCATCTATCATCAATTTGGTGATCATTTACTATTTTTGACTGTTATCAAACAGTCAAAAATAGTAAATGATCACCAAATTGCACAGCAAAATATAATTAAAAGAGATCCAAATATTTATTTAAGTCGACGGAGCCCCACTTCGGCTCCTATTTTTGGGTGGGTTTAAGAAGGAACCTAACATAACCTAACCCTTCCGAGACGGAATGCAGTGATTTGAGGTGTATAGGTGCTCGTTATGATATATTTTAGTAGCATATTTTTTTGCGCAATTAGTATTTTTAGTAGTCATTATATTTAATCCCTTTTAAAATTAACACGTTCTTTTTAATGTGTTTGTATTAAACTAACAAAACATATTTATTTACGATTTCTATAAAATCTTCTTTGTTCTATCAGGTGGCAGAAAGCACGCAGCCACTGCTATGCCAGCTGTAAAAAAACATTACAAAATTGTAATTAATATTATACAAATAAAATATTATTAAAATATCCTAATCCTAACTAATATTATAAAAGCGAAAATGAGTTTGTTTGTTACCTTTTCACGCCTAAACCACTGAACCGATCATACTGAAATTTTGCATATCATTTGTCAAGTGTACAGAAACGGACATAGGCTACCTTTCATCCTGAAAAAAATTACTGTTCCCGAGGAAAACAACAAAAACGTTCTAATGATAATAGATGGCGCCACGTTTCTTTCGAATCATGATTGAATTTCAAGCAGAGTACAACCCGAATTGATTGTCAAATTCTAAATTAACGCGAGCGAAGCCGCGGGCGATAGCTAGTTATATTATAAAACTAATGAATAAAAAATCAGTCGATTTACACTCACCGTATACTAAATAATTCCTATGTCGCACACTTATTAATATTAATTTATATCTAAAATGTAGGTATATTTCTTTAATCTATACTAATATTATAAAGCTGAAGAGTTTGTTTTTTTGTTTGTTTGCTTGAACGCGCTAATCTCAGGAAGTACTAGTCGGTAAATAAACATTTTATCTATACTAATATTATAAAGCTGAAGAGTTTGTTTGTTTGTTTGCTTGAACGCGCTAATCTCAGGAACTACTGGCCCAATTTGAAAAATTCTTTCAGTGTTAGATAGCCCATTTATCGAGGAAGGCTATAGGCTATATATCATCACGCTAAGATCAATAGGAGTGGAGCACCAATAAAGAATGTTTCAAAATCGGAGTTTTTTCCCCTTTTGAGAGCTTCCGCTGCGTGCGCTGCGTAAACAGTTAAAGTTTCGCAAAAATCATGTATGAGAGAATTGTTCCCCTTAAAAAGTTCTAAAGAAAAGTCCGCGACAGCATATGTCTATCTTTTAAGATTGGGTCACTATAATCTTTTTTATGCTAACCAAATTTGTTCTAAAATAATGCATTATTTGCGAAGGTATTTTTATAAACATGATATTAATCCTTATCCAAATAAATACGTTATTCATCACAAGTATTTAATTTAAAACAAATTGCCCTTAACATCATTCGATTTCAATGAATATCTTAGGAGATATCGCAGTTTTAAAATAACATCGCAGCAAAATAATTACCCATTACAGACATACAAGCGATGTTTCTCCTGGTTTATTCTGCGTGATTTTAAATTAGCACTATAGATATATTTATAAAATTTTGTTCAATGGTTCTTATGTGGTTCGTGGATTTAACAAAGAAAGTTTCAGCTCCTTTAAAATTGTATTATAGGTGCCTACGACCCACACTCTCTCTTATGTGACGCAGACGAAGTTGCGCGGGTCAACTATCTATACTAATATTATAAAGCTGAAGAGTTTGTTTGTTTGTTTGTTGGTTTGAACGCGCTAATCTCAGGAACTACCGGTTCGATTTGAAAATTTTTTTAGTGTTGGATAGCCTATTTATCGAGGAAGGCTATAGGCTATATAATATCACGCTACGACCCACGGGGACGGCGCAGTAACGATAAACGCGGGTGAAACCGCGGGGACATCTAGTAATTTACTATTATTCAAACAACGCAAAGAACATCCAGACTCAGAACAACCAATTGTGGATCACACAAATTTGTGTCCCGTGTGGGGATCGCACATAATTTCGAAAAGTCATATAACTTCCGAAAGTCAAAGGTGCGCGACGTGGGTTCGAACCCGAGACCCTCTGCATTGCAGTCTGTTGGTCTCCCCACTGATCTATGCAAATATGCAAATGCACTTACTAATAGTTAATATAAATGATACTTACCCAATAGAATAACGCCCGTAGCGTAGAAAGTGAGAGTGCAGTGTGTCATGACGTAGGAACCGAGAAGGTTGACTCCAGTTACTCCGCTGAGACGCGCCACCATCACACCCAAGCATGCCGCCATGCCCCTGAAACATCATGACCATCAGGTGAGCATATCATCAAAAAACTCTCAGGCGATTAACACACGGCACCGCGCACCGCCGCGGTAGGCGGTGAAGCGGATCTCATGTCGCATTGGCCTCTACTAAATCCGTTGATGCCTAACACACGTACACCGCCCGACCGCTCGGTCGAGCGGTGCTCTTTCGCTTTACCGCCACCGCCCTCCGCGGCGGTGCGCGGTGCCGTGTGATAATCGCCTCAGAAAGATTTAGGACCAACTGCAATCAACTACCTCAGGACAAGTTAAATGATCTGTTGGCAATTATTTGGCAGTGATGCCAATGAGCCAGTTCACTCGGGGAGGTATCACCTCGTATACGAAACCGGGGTAGGTGTACTTAGCGTGTCACTGTGATTTGTTAGCTAAGTAAGGATTCCGAAGAATCACATCCCTCCTTTCGATTAATTAATTTTATCCTATATAATAATAATAATAATATTTTATCACATACAGACATTACCATATAGCCTAAACAAAGCAGAGCTTGTACTAGACAATGGATAAACATACATATATACTTTTTTTTTTTGTAAATACTTACATATTATACATAGAAACACCCAGACCAAGACAAACATCCATGTTCATGCACACAAATATTTGACTTGTGCGGGAATCGAACCCGCGACCTCAGCCGTGGCAGTCGGTTACACTAACCACTACGTCATCAAGGCCGATTATATTTAAGTCCTTTTCCTTTGGCGTAGGAGATATAAGTTTGGTTGCTACATTTCATACACAGTCTAATGCATATAGCTTCAAAGGAGCACGAAGAGGCTGTAGTATACCCGCATTTCGCTAACTATAATAATAATAATTTTCTTTCTTTCTTTTTCGTGTGGTTAGTGGCCAATCTGTTGTCAAGAGTTGTTCAAGCCCGTAGGCCTCTGACATCGCTTAAGACTGCTGTCAATTTGACAACAACCAGGACCGACTTTTTACGTGCCCTCCGAAGCACGGAGATGAAATAACACTAAGCGGTCACCCATCTATATATTGACCGCACCCAACGTTGCTTAGCCTCGCTAATCGTTTACCTATAAGTGAGTGCAACTGGCTATGAGCCCCTTGTAATCATATAATAAACATTTATTTCAGATTTAAATCCATATTTTGTTAGTAACAATTACTTAAAACTATGTGAGTATATACAATTATTTAAAATTAATTCATATACCTTCCTACTGCACCGGCCCCGCGGCTGTGCCTACGGGTCCAGTGTCACAGGAAAGGACAGTCTAGCCTATCTCTGATCACCTTCAGGATACTTTTGGTGCTCCGGCGAACCGTTTGCATCAGAGATGCTATCGTCTTTCGCATTATAGCTTCAAAGCTGTCTGTATGCGCCTCCGCAAACATGCCTGACGCACTACAGAATCGTCTATAGCCTTGGATCCCTCGTAATAAACTATTGTCTAGCTGGTAAAGCCCAAAAGTTCTTTTTAGAAGAAAAATAACTTTTTTTCTTCTATAAGGATTAGTAGCAATTTTGAGTAACTCGTATTCTTGTTAACCCTTCTAGCTGGGCTGGAATGCTTGTATTAGGAGTGGGTTCACGTCAGTTTGTTAAAATAAAAAAATTGTTGCAGTTTGTGGGGACTGCCGATAGAAGTGAAAACTTTAATCCTTGATCATAAACACTTCTTTATAAACAAAAAAACATAAAAAAAAAACAAAAAGGGGCGGGTCGGTTTTCTGATACTCTCTTATGGGTTATTAAGGGGGTCAAAATTTCGTTATTTTTTGCGTAGGACGCACCATTTCTGAGATATTGTTAGTATTCTAAAATAATTCAAAAATGGAAAGCGTGGAAGCGTGACGATGACGCGAGGTCTATGATTGTTGTTCACCCAAGAAGTGCTCAACGCGCCTAAAGAAGTTTTCACTTCAAAAAATTAATAATTCTTTGCTCGGCCAATAGATCGAATGCGAGACCATTCACAAACTATACGCCTGTGTTGCTTTGGTAGCCGAAAGTTAGGTTTATAAAATACGGAATTAATAAATGGACTGACCTGTATGATGTAGGGTACATATCCACATAATACGCGAACAGCATACCCATACACAAATTAGTCATCATCATTCCTACAAACAACAATAGACTAGCCACTTGGTTCTGATTAAAGACAGCCCCAAAGCTGGACAGCATGGGTATCAGCAGGAACAGGATCATTAGGACTTTCTTCCTCGAAGCCAGCTTGGATACTCCAAGGGTGATGCCGGCAAATACCACTCCGTGAGTGATGCCGGAGAGTAAGGTACGGTATTGGATGGATGATGAGCAGTTTACCTGGAAAGTAATGTTTTTTATGATTGGGCAGTTGTTTACTATAGTATCTTATATAACAAAGTTTTTGGCAATTAAATTAAAGTTAAGTCAAAATCATTTATTAATTTAGGTCACAAACTGACGCTTATGAACGTCAAATATTTGTAAGTTTATTGCAGTAATATCAATATTAGTAGATAAGTTCAGGCTACAAATTCAGCCTATTAGAAGATACATACAAGAATCTCACGTTCACTCAATGGTGACATTATCAATCAGCAGCGATAGCTTAGTGGGCAGACCAACAGACTGCAATGCAGAGGGTCTCGGGTTCGAACCCACGTCGCGCACCTCTGAATTTCGGAAGTTATATGACTTTTCAAAATTATGTGCATATTGATTGACAATTATCGCCTGCTCCGTGCCTCGGAGAGCACGTTAAGTCGTCAGTCCCGGCTGCCATGAACATCTATGGCTGTCGTTATTGGAAAGTCAGTGCCCTCTAATATCCTGACACTGGTCTAGCTTTAGGGTATCGTTAGCCTTCGGGTTGCGGAGGTCAGATTGCAGTGTAAAAACTGATATCCAGTCAAATCCGGTTGAACTAGAAAGCCGACCCCAAGTGACTTGGGAATAATAAAAGCTAGGGAGAAGAAGAAGACTCCATGGTGACATTATGAACTACCATTGCATTACTAGTGGAGTTGAAGTTCCGATACCTGCTTCTTCTGATATATATCTTTTTAAGTAACATTGAACTTTTGATGACTTACTGCATTATATGAACCAGTTGTATTCGTATTATTGATTGATATGCTTGAAATGATGCTGCACAGACTTCTGGATCCATCACCATCATCAGAATTAATACCAGTACTGAAAGCCTCTACTATAGAGGGCATCCACATCACCCAGCAGTTGTTTCTGTAGAGAAAAGGCAGGTTAAAAGGAGCTGTACTGCCATGGTAGGCAGCAGTTTGGCTGTTAGCCAGGAGCGGTGCTTAACATTTATGATCGTATATGCTAATGAGTTATTTGCTAATTTAAAGTATTCAGTTTTAATTACGACAAACAAGAGCATAGTGGAATTAAAGTCTCGTCATCCTACGAAGCAGTAGATTGCTTTAAGAACCTGTATGTACCTAACCTGTAAAAGAAACTGTACGCGTGTGACGTGCCTCCCTCTTACCCCACCACTTCAAACCGGCGATATAATTATGGCAGAACACCTTGCGACGGACTTTTCTTCTCGCTGGCTCCAACACCAAAAGCTAAGTGTCTCGTCTACTATAGGCCGGAACATGATCGAAGCCTCAAAAAGCCTCACCCTGAGCATAACTTTGTTATAGACCCCGTGGAATTATATTCAATAGTTAAATTGTGATGCCTTTCTTATTCTAAGAATTAAAAGGCTTATGTTTAAATTATCACCAGATGTAGTAAAAAATAACAGTCAAAATCGTATAGGTACCTTATATACTTTCATATGCATTAGATAAAAAGCTGTTATTTTGACATTACAAACAGACACGTCAATTTTATTTATTTGTATAGATGATAACAGTCAAAAATAGTAAATGATCACCAAATTGCACAGCAAAATATAATTAAAAGAGATCCAAATATTTATTTAAGTCGACGGAGCCCCGCTTCGGCTCCTATTTTTGGGTGGGTTTAAGAAGGAACCTAACATAACCTAACCCTTCCGAGACGGAATGCAGTGATTTGAGGCGTTTAGGTGCTCGTTATGATATATTTTAGTAAGGATATTTTGCTGTGCGATTAGTATTTTTCGTGGTTATCATATTTAATCCCGAATTAAAATCTTGAAATTTATGATCATAGTGTATGTAATATATCTCCGTCAATTAGTTCCCCTGGCCAACCATGTCGCGAGAACGTGGCGGCCAAAGTACCACGTTCCACTTGTGTAATAAATAAATAAAATAAACGTTGTTTTTCTGCGATGAATAAATATTCTTAGAGTTTATTAAGGAAAGACGTTGTGACAGCAAGACCTAGCTGTCTCTTCCGAGATCCCTCGTCCTCCTAAGCGCTATCGTTAGTTTTACGTCCATATTATGTTAAGATAACCGCTTACTATCAAAAAAGCTCTGAAACATCAATTGCGAAGTACAATACTACATGCCACCAAAGTCACACGACACCTAAGCTATACTTAGACGAAGCCAACATCTTCGCTTTCATATGGAGTTACAGACAATTTGATGTTATGGTCTATTCTACTTACATGCTGTAGATGACAGCAGTTATAAAGAACAGCTGCATGGTCTTCCAAAGAAGCGGTGTCTTGAACAGAGGCATCGTTTGCTGACACAGTGACTTTAGTATATGGATGTTATCATCTCTGGTCTTTGAATTGTCTTTTAGAACCACTCGACGAACCTGGTTACGAAAGGATAGATTTTGCATTTCATGGAATATATTATTATCGACCTTCAAAACTTAGTCACTGCTTAAATGGTTCCATGGCGTAATTTTGCAAGCAGAGCCAGGCATGGTATTTATGTGTCAGGATATTTTCAGTAAGCAGCACGCTGCCTGAAAAGCTGTCCAAAAGAGTACAATAGTACCGCCTTTTATAACGTAGCCATCTAAAACATAGCAGAGTAACCGTGGATGTAACACTTTTTTCGCTATTCTTCATATAAGGTCTAATCTTTTTACTACAATATGGTTTAATTGGTCGCCTCGCCACAGCCAGGGCCGAGTGTTGTGGATTCGATTCCCACACGGGACAAAACTTTGTGTGACCCATTAATAGTTTTTCCGAGTCTCAATGTTCTTTGTGTCCGTTGTTTGAATGTTTGTGAAGTGCCCACAAGTCAAGACACAGGAATTATTCCTAGTGCAGGAGCGGTCTTTAAGAAAACACTTTATCAATTCTAAGCCTCGAATTTAAGTTATAGTAGCGTGTATATATCCGTGCAGTCATTCTAGAAAGGAAATTCATAGAACCTAATTAAACTTACGGGATACTCTCCATCTTTTCCTCCATTCCGAATCCAGATCTTGTTCAAGTACTCCAAAGCTTGGTCTTCCCGACCCGCGTTCACCAGAAACTTGGGACTCTCATAGTAAAAGTGCAGTAGAACCGCGCTGATGCACAGAGGAGACGCCATGACTATGACCAGAAGCCTCCATGGTGTGAAGGTAATGACTCCAAGACTTAGAGCAAAATTTTGCTGCAAGATGAAGTAGCCGGGTACTGAAAATGACAAAACCTTAATATACTATTTGAGCTGCAGCTTGCTGCCGGCGGCCAGACTATTGCTTTGCCTCCCTTTGTGTGTTCTACCGCTTATATAATGGATTGTGTTCTGATGAGTTGTTTGAGATGATGCCTTCAGCTACTTTTTATCATCGCACCGCTTGCCATCGGCAGGGATTTAATTTTCACACCTTACAAACTAATTGGTGCCGCATCAAGCGGTTCCAAAGAAATTTTCTCCCGCGGACGCTCAGGTTGTGGAATGAACTCCCTGCCCAGGTTTTCCCACAAGACTACAGTATGGGGTTCTTCAAAAAGGGCGTTAAAAGATTTTTACAAGGTCGGCAACGCGCAAGTAATGCCTCTTGTGTTGCAGGCGTTCATAGGCTACTGTCCAATTCATAATATAAGTGTAGATTTGATGCACCTCAGCAGCAGTCTCAATAAACACATTAATAAGAAAGGACGTTCGTTTTTATTCACAACACACCGTTCCATTAACAACAAATAGGACCTTAACAACATAAACATATGGTCCTTCGAGCCGGATTGTTGAATGGAATGGCTGGTAGACTCGGCCGCGCGAATACAATAGAACGATTCCGAGAATCAGAACTTGTTTACAACTCATTAGTGAACACATTTAATATAATATTAAAAATAGTTCGTGAACAAAGACATTGTAGTGAACGTGTTTGTGCTGAATTTTGGACTATTTGATCTTGCAAAATGACGTCACCTACTTCGGAACAAGCAAAATATTTGTCTACATTGGAGGATGTAGCTGGAATGATACAGAAGGCTCAAGTTAACATGAAAAAGTGCCCGAAACAACGATCGACGGACGGTTATATTAAGGCAAGGATTAAATGCATTTAGGAGTATTGGGATACATTTAAACAAACTAATAACAACCTTATGAAGATAACTCCACGTGAGCAGCGCGGCGTGTTGCCATACTTTCTTAATGAAGAATATTACACATATGAAGAAATGTATCTTTGTTTACATGCCGACTTATCAGATCTTCTATCAAAGTTGCAATCACAACAAAGATTAGCAGAAGCTTCTAATATGTCTATTTCATCACAAAATGGCCAGCTGCCGTTTGCTAAGCTACCAAGAATACAGTTACCTACTTTCTCGGGGCGGTATGACGAACGGCCTACGTATCAAGATTTGTTTACAGCGCTTGTCCACAACACTTCTATTAGCGACGTGCAGAAGTTGCATTATTTAAAGACAAGCGTTTCCGGAGAAGCCGAAATGTTATTACGTCATATCCAAATAACAGAAAACAATTACACACAAGCATGGGAACTACTCAAGGCACGGTTCGGCAACAAAAAAATGATTGTCTCATCTATACTCAAAAGATTGTTTACCCAGAAAAGGATAACTACCCAATCAGCTAGCCAAATTAAAGCTTTGCTGGACAATACAGTTCAATGTATCAATAGTCTACGTAACATGAATATATGCACCGACTCTTGGGATCCTGTAATCGTTTTTCTGGTTGGGCAGAAACTGGACTCAGAGACGTTAAAGGATTGGGAAGAGCAATCTTATAAGGAGAAAAGCGATGAGTTATCTGCGTGGGAGGAATTTAAGAAATTTCTCGAGTCTAAGTTCCGTACGCTCGAACTAATTGCTCCCATGACCTCAACGACTACAAAGGAGAAGGCACAATCCCACAAAACATTCCACGTCACAGCAGAGGATAATGCGAACGACATCCTACCGTCTGCACACACCGTCAACCGTTCTCCACCGTCGTGCTCGTATTGTAAGGCTGAACACTATATATTCAGCTGTAAAGAATTTGCAAAACAACCGGTAGTGCAGCGACGTGACTTCGTTAAAAATAAAAACCTATGCTACAATTGCCTAGTACCGAATCACAATGTCTACAACTGTAAACAAAAGAGGACGTGCCGAGTCTGCGGTAGAAAACATCATTCTCTTCTACACCAAGTCAAGGAAACACCACAGGAGAATGGTAAACAAGAAGAATTATCAGAACAAAGGGTTACAAGCGCACACTTCTCTAAGAAACAACCTGGTCGACAAGTGTTATTGGCTACAGCACAAGTAAATGTTACTTCATGCGACGGTACAACACATCTACTTCGTGCATTGATCGATCAAGGCTCAGAGGCTTCATTCATATCTTCAAGAGTAGTGGAACTCTTGGGATTAAAGAGGACTGAAATACATGGTGTAGTCTCGGGGATTGGAGATGGAAACCTGGTACCCATCAAACATGTAGTTGACCTGTCATTTACATCGCGACATAATAAGAAGGATTTTATTCAAGTGAAAGCCTACGTATTGAAATCGGTGTCAACAACATTACCTGCGAATTACATTTCGATGAACTGGCCAGAACTTCAAACTTTATTATTGGCTGACCCTATGTTTAACACGCCGGGTAAAATTGATATATTACTCGGCTCCGACATATTTTGTAAAATAATAGAAGTCGGTTTGATAAGACTGTCTGATGGCATAGTGGCTCAGAAAACAAGTTTAGGCTGGATACTATCTGGTCAAAGCGAATACAAATCAACTAGCGACAAACACATAATAACTACACTACATGCTACACGTACGGTATCAGAAGACAACAATATGTTAAAGAAGTTCTGGGAGATAGAGACAAGCTTATACAAGAAAAGGAGTGTATTGACTCAGGAAGAAGAACAATGTGAAGAAATCTACAAAAACACAACGAAAAGAATAAATGGAAGATACACAGTACACTTACCTTTAAAACAGAGTATTCAAGACACAGTAAAGTTATGTGGAGATTCGAAACAAATAGCAATAAATAGATTTAAGCAGTTAGAAAAGAAATTTCTAAAAACACCAACGTTAAAGACAGAATACACCAAAGTCATTCACGAGTACATAGACATGGGTCACATGAAAAGGTCTACTGACGACAAGAACTCCATCTTTCTTCCTCATCACGCTGTTGTTCGCGATGACAAACAGACCACTAAAGTTCGTGTGGTTTACGATGCGTCTGCCAAGGGTTCTAACGGGTATTCCCTTAACGAATGCATGATGGTTGGACCTACTTTACAACCCGATCTTCGCAGCTTGGTTATCTCTTGGCGAACACATAAGATATGTGTGGTTGGAGACATCGTCAAGATGTATAGAATGATTAACATGACAGATGCGCACATGAATTTACAAAGTATAGTCTGGCGAAACGACCCTGAAGAAGATATAGAATGTTACAAATTGACAACTGTTACCTTTGGAACAGCAGCTGCACCATATCTGGCGGTGCGCACCTTAAACCAATTAGCTGATGACGAGGCTCTGCAGTATCCTAATACAGCTTCTCTAATCAAGAAGTCGTTTTACATGGACGATTTGATATTAGGGGATGAAGATATAGACAAAACAAAGAGAATGTGTGAAGAAATTAAAACAATACTAGAAAGAGGAGGTTTTAAAATGCAAAAGTGGTCTAGCAATTCTGAAGAGGTTTTGAGATATCTAGAAGAAGAAAATCAACCTACCAAAGATAAAATAGACATCAAACTAGATCAAATAGTAAAGATTCTTGGTCTGACATGGGATAGAAAAGACGATACATTTAAAATTACAGTGAACTTACCTGAACTCAGATGTCCTATAACGAAAAGAACTGTGCTCTCCGACGTAGCCCGTCTATTTGATCCATTTGGTTGGCTATCACCGGTTATTATTACAGCCAAGATTTTGATTCAAAAATTATGGTTACTTACCTTGGATTGGGATGATGAACTACCGCCTGATGTAAGAGAAGATTGGATGAGCTATAGAGATGAGCTAAAGCATTTGCAAAACCTTACAATACCACGATGGTTTAGAACAACGCTGAATAATTTTACGCAAATAGAATTGCATGGCTTTGCAGATGCTTCCACTCAAGCATATGCGGCGGTTACTTACCTCAAGGTGAATGATTCTGGTAAAATCTATGTGACGATAATCGCGTCTCGAACTAAGGTCGCCCCATTAAAGCAACTCTCAGTTCCAAGATTAGAATTATGCGCAGCAGCATTACTAGCAGAACTAATAGCTGATGTAGTTGATGTTTTGACGATCTCTAAACATAACATCTATGCTTGGACTGATTCTATGGTCGTGCTGTCCTGGCTACAATCTCAACCTAATCGGTGGCGTACATTTGTTGCAAATAGAGTTGCAGAGATCACACGAACATTAGACAAGGATGCTTGGCATCATGTCCAGTCTGCTGACAATCCAGCGGATATAGCAACACGGGGCACTAAGGCAAGCGAATTAACTTCTCGAGATTTATGGTGGAATGGCCCTGATTGGCTAAAGGAACCGACAAACCGATTTGTTAGATATGACATTCCGGAAACTACAGTAGAGATAAAAACAACATGTCATGTTACTCTTGAAGACAAACCAATATGGGAGAGGTTTTCATCACTATCGAGAATGAAGAGGGTTTTAGCATATTGTAAAAGATTTTTAAAGAGAAACAATCTTGAGAGAAGGGAAACTTACTTAACAGTAACAGAACTTAACAAAATATTAGTAGAATGCATAAGATACTATCAAAATTTAGTCTATGAAAGGGAAATTGAAGAATTAAGGAAAGATGCACAGGTAAAAAAGAGAAGTTCCCTGATCTCACTCTCACCGTTTCTAGATGAGAATGGTTTAATGAGAGTAGGAGGGCAGTTGAAAAATGCGTCTTTACCAGATGCTACTAAACATCCTGTAATTATTCCTGCTAATCAGCACATCACTAAATTATTGGTTAATGAAGCACACACAAGGACACTACATGGTGGCATTCAAGTGATGATGGCATACGTGAGAAGTAGGTATTGGATAGGTGGCCTAAAATCTGCTGTGAAAAAGTGTATTCATCAGTGCAAAGTATGTATAGTCGATAAGGCCAAAGCAAGAAATCAGTTTATGGGTCAGTTGCCAGCTGTTAGAGTAACAAAACACCGAGCTTTTAAAAACAGTGGCGTAGATTATGCTGGGCCCGTATTTCTACGAACTTTTTCACCATGCGACTAAAGGATATATCTGCTTGTTCGTTTGCATGGCGACTCGGGCCATTCATTTGGAAGCGGTTACCGATCTGACTACCCAAGCATTTATAGCGGCGTTTCGCAGATTTGTAGCAAGAAGAGGCCACTGTTCACATTTATGGAGCGACAACGGCACTAATTTTGTTGGCGCCGCAAAGGAATTGCGAGAAATGTTCCAGGCAGGTAGGAACAACATTGCTAAAGAAGTGGCTGAGCTCTTAGCAAATGATGGCACTACATGGCATTTCATACCACCCAAAATGCCAACCTGTGGAGGTTTATGGGAGGCAGGGATTCAGTCAGCAAAAAGGCACTTATCCAGGATAAACAAAGACACAAGGTTGACATATGAAGAGATGACCACGCTTTTGTCGCAAGTTGAGGCGATGCTTAATTCACGTCCTTTGTGTCTAATCGATAATTGTACCAAAACGCCACTCACACCAGGGCATTTTCTGATAGGAGAGCCACTTATTGGTGTTCCTGATACTACTTATGAAGACAGTAAGGTTGGGCTTTTAACGAGGTGGCAATTAATTCAAAGAATAATACAAGGTTTTTGGGTTCGATGGCAATCCGAATACCTGCATACCTTGCAGCAGAGGTACAAATGGCAAACTAAGATTCCATCGCCTAACATTGGAGATGTAGTCATCGTCAAAGATGAAAATTTGCCTCCAACGAAGTGGCTATTAGGCAAAATTGTTCATTTGCATCCTGGTGCCGATGGTTTGGTTAGAGTAGTAACTGTCCGGACTATGGGAAACAATCCGTTGAAAAGACCTTTGAACAAATTAATACCACTGCCGAAAGAGCCAAGTGGCGAGTGAGAATGGTGGGCGGATAATAGATACGAGTAAATGATGTAAAATACAACAAATATTATTTAGTGATTCCTTGAACATTTATTAGTCTGTATTGTTGTTTAGAGTTATTTAACATATTTTGATATTGTTACAGTCCACTTAAAGATAGATAACCTGAAGAAATTCACTATATGTAATTATGTACGTTTGTTGTACATTTCAGATTTGTTAAAAACTATTGTTTTTGGTGGGCGGTATGTCCAATTCATAATATAAGTGTAGATTTGATGCACCTCAGCAGCAGTCTCAATAAACACATTAATAAGAAAGGACGTTCGTTTTTATTCACAACACACCGTTCCATTAACAACAAATAGGACCTTAACAACATAAACAGCTACGGTGACTACTTATCATCAGGTGGGCCGTATGCTTGTTTGCTACTTTAGTAGTATAAAAAAATATATATAATGATTTTTTTTCTACGTCTAGTATTCCAGCTATTGATAGATTAACCGAGTTTTTTTTTATTATTTTTTTTTTACTTTTTTTTTTATTTTGCTCGTCAAAATGACCACACTCCACCTGATGGTAAGCAGTCGTGTGGTCTAAGAGCAGTGGCCTCCACATCGCCCCCACAGTAGCCGAGGCGATGTTGAGGTCTCTACTTTGACGGCCTGAGAAGATGCTTTTTCACGCCCCGCTTAAAGAACCCAGGATTGAAGGAAGAAGGAAACACGTGCCTTGGCAGAGAATTCCATGCCTTGGTCGTTCGGCAGAGATATGAGGACCCAAACTTTTTGGTACGCGCTCTAATCGACTCTACCATGTAAGGATGGCATCTGAGCCCAGCACGCG
Source organism: Catocala sponsa (assembly GCA_963564715.1). Lineage (NCBI taxonomy): Eukaryota > Metazoa > Arthropoda > Insecta > Lepidoptera > Erebidae > Catocala > Catocala sponsa. The sequence goes on along the minus strand of OY751337.1, from coordinate 26,827,698 downwards.
TTGTGCTGGATAGGAAAGGGGAAGGCGGGATAAGGTGGAATAACTCTTCAGAGCACTCCCCGTGGAATATTCTGTAGAAACATGCCAATGAGGCAATGTTCCTACGGAGTTGCAGAGGTTCCAGTGAACTCGTGACCTCTGGATCTCCGATGATACAGACAGCCCGCCGCTGTAACCGGTCGAGAGCGTCCAGCAAGTACTGCGCGGAGTCATCCCAAAGATAAGAACAGTACTCCACGCAAGGGCGCACTTGTGCCTTATACAATAGGCACAGTTGCCCAGGCGTGAAGAACCGCCTCACCCTGTTCAGAACTCCGAGTTTTCGCGAAGCTTGCTTAATGACGCTCTCGATATAGGTTTTCTGATTAAGGGAGCGGCAAAGATCCATACCTAAGATGGAGAGACTGTCACGTATCACCAGTGGAGTGTTCTTCAGAGAAGGGAGGGGAAGGAACGGAGACTTTTTTGTTGAGAACGCGCATGCCTGGGTCTTCTTGGCGTTGAACTCGACCAAGTTCTTGGCACCCCATTCATAGATGCGGTCCAAGGTCTGGTCAAGTTCAACGACAAGATTCTGCCTTTTCCCCTCAACCTCAGCCTGTTTGGCCCCAGGATGTCCGAGATATCGCCCATGCACGGTACTGTCGTCCGCATAACAATGTATGTTGCCGAGATTCAACATATCATTGATATGCAGAAGAAAGAGCGTAGGGGATAAGACAGAACCCTGAGGCACTCCTGCATTGATCTGCATAAATTTGGAAGCGCGACCGTCGCAAAGGACCCGAATACGACGCTTCTGCAGGAAACTTGCAATCCAGGTGCACAGTTGAGGGGGCAAGCCATAGGCCGGAAGCTTGGAAAGAAGAGACCGGTGCCAGACTCTGTCGAAAGCTTTGGCTATGTCAAGGCTGATAGCCAAAGACTCGCCGTGCTTGTCCATAGCTTCACCCCAGAGGTGCGTGACGAACGCTAGAAGATCACCCGTTGATCGTTTAGCCCGAAAGCCGTATTGGCGTTCATTGATCAACGATTGATTCTCCAGGTAGCGGACAATTTGGGTGTTTATAATCCGCTCAAACACCTTGGAGAGCACCGAGGTAATAGCTATGGGACGATAGTTGCTTGGCTCGGAACGGTCCCCCTTTTTGGGAATCGGTTGAACGTTCGCCTCCTTCCAAGCCTCAGGCACAATGCCTGCGGCGTAAGACGTCCGGTATAGGCGCGTAAGCGTGGGAGACAACTCCGCTGCACAATTTTTTAAGGACCACAGCTGGGATGCCGTCAGGTCCACTGGCTTTCCGAACATCGAGAGACTGCAGTATCGCACGAACGGTTCGTTGCCTGATACATATATCAGGCATGGTGTAGCTGCAGTTGGCAATGTTAGGCGGCTGCGAACCGCAGTCATCGATTCGGGAGTTGGCCGCAAAGAGATTTGCAAGCAGATCTGCTTTCTCCTGCGGCCGATGAGCCAGTGATCCATTCGGATACCTCAGAGGGGGCAGCAAGGTCTGGCAGAAGTTGGACTGCACGGCTTTGGCCAGGCGCCAATAGCTACGACTGCCCGTAGGATGCGCCATGAGTTCCTGGCCGAACCGTGCGACGCGCTGGGCATCCGCTCTTAAGTATGCCCTCTTGCAGAACTTTGTGGCTTGGTTGAACGCTGCCTTCAGATGATCCACGTTAGGGTCGTGAAGAGTGCGAGCCCTGGTCCAAGCGCGGTACGCTGTCTGTTTGCGTTCAACAGCATCAGCGCATTCACGACCGAACTAGGGCCTTTTCCTGCCGCCGCTCGTGACATCACTGTATGGAATATAATATTCCATACCCAGGATGATTTCACCAGCGACAGCAGTAGCGCTCTCTGATGGATCCCTGTTCTCAAAGCAGCGTTGAGCCCAAGGGATGGATGCGAAGTACTCCCGCATTCCATCCCAGTCTGCCGACGAGTAGTGCCACAGTCTTCGTCTTGCCTCCTCGGGTCGTGGGGGTGTAACAACAACAGCTGTGGCACAAACCAGACAGTGGTCTTAGGTGCCCAGAGGAGCACGAATCGACACACTGTACCGGTTCGGGTTACTCGTCAGCAGCAGATCGAGCAGAGAGGGCGCCTGACCTGCAATGTCTGGTATCCGGGTGGGCTGGAGTACCAGTTGAGACAGGTCATGCGTGAGAGCGAACGCATGGGCAGTTCGTCCCGCGTGGTCTGTTTTGGGAGAACCCAACCAGGTCTCATGGTGGGCATTGAAATCTCCCAAGAACACCAACTCAGCGTTCGGAAACCGCTCCTGCGCGTCGTCTGCCGCCTGACTCAGGTAATTGAAGAGTCGAGTTGTCTCAGCGTCTCCTGAATGGGATCGGTAGAGGCACATGTAGATTTGGCTGAAAGAGCCATGATCTACGTGTACCCAAAGGACAGAGAAGGAAGGGTCCTCTAGGCATTGTAGACGGCGACAGCAAATATCCGCCCTAACAAACAAGCATACCCCGGCTTTCGCGAGGAAACACTCCTCTAGCACGTAGCCGGGATATTGCAGGTAGTTCGTGTCGGCAGGACGGCGTATTTGTGTCTCCGTTAGAAAAAGCATTGCCGGCCGAGCCGTCTCCAGGTGGTAATGGACGGCATTAAGGTTAGCGTGGAGGCCTCTGATGTTAATAAACTCCACGACACAGGAAGCAGCAGTGGGGTTACGGCGATTGGCTGCTGTTGAACGACAATGCTTTGTTCGTACTGCCATAGAGTGAAAGGAAGGGGAAACGTGAAAAAAAAAAGAGGCGGCTATTCTCGCAGCAAAGTGAGGCAAGGCGCAGAGCAAGTTTTGTCATATAACTGTATGGTATGGCGATAGCCGATCCGACGGACGGAAGGACCCCCGTACCCTCCCGAAAATGGTCGCCGGGACCCACCCTCCGGTCACCATCCGGCACAACGAACCACCTCGAGATTATGCGCGGCATGATAAGGCAGCCAACCTAGTTGGTTAGACTCGGTTGGGCCTCTGGACTATACCGCGGGCGGCCAGCAGAGCACCGTTTCTACGGCTCTCCCTGGCCGCCGGGTCGACTCGCGCCACCCACACAATGACTCTACGGATACTCTGCAGGTCCCTCATAAGCTGCGAGAATCGTCACCTCATGCTTAGGCATCCGGCGCTCTCATTAACCGAACGAAACACAGCAGTGAAACACTGTAGTTTCACGTCGATTTTCTGTGAGAGGGTAGTACTTCCCCGGTCGAGCCGGCCCATTCCTGCTGTAACCAGCTTGGCTCTACTACCTAAAAGCTACTACTACTACTACCTAAAAGGTAGTTTCAAGAAGGAGAAGGTTCTTGTCTCAACATTAGTCTAATAATAATATTGTTACATTTTTATATATGTCACCAGATTTATTATACTTACAGGCTTACAGATTAAACGTTAAGGTGGGTCTACACTAGAGGAGCCGAGCACGAGCCGAGCACAAGCCGAGCCGCATACTCGCGGTGTCAAGTGTGGACGTACAACGAGCCTAGAACAATCACTGTCCGCGAACGTAGTGAGCCCGATGCAAATCCCTTTGTGTTCGTCAAAAAACCGACAGTAGGCGGAGCACAGTCGAGCACGAACCAAACGCTAGAAGCGCGCTCGTTCGAGGCTTGTAAGTCGGTCCACACTACACGAATTTCTACTCGACTTGTGCTCCGCTCGTGCTCGGTTCGTCTAGCGTAGACCCACCTTAAGGAAAACATGGATGTTAACGCAAACGTATCTCTATCGAATGATCTCGTACTAAGAATGAGAGAAAATAATAAAATCACTGCATTAGACGTTACAAAAGTACATAAGTTACACGCACACACGCACAGAGCATAGTACAATAACTACTCATTATAAAATAGCGTTTAAGAAAGTGATAATAAACTATTTTTATTATTTATTTACCATAGTATTGTTAGTACTTGCTCATACGAAAATAATAAAATTCACTACCTCCTTATGCAAAGACATATTGTTACGTGCTGGGTTCGACGGATAAGAATCTAAACAATATTATCGACTAAAACACGTTTTAACTAGCACACAATTAAATTTAAAACAAAACAACACTAAACCTAATACACTTGTCCACTGTAACTGCTTCAAACTCCGTAGTATTTTCGCTTCCGTTCGCTTCGATGAATACTTGACCGATTACGATTGTAAACTGACTTGGTGGTGCGCGTGTGCTCTATTTATACGCTGTTAAATGGTTCCATTCTGTGGTTATTATTTAAATTAACTAATAAAGCACACCACAACATTCTTTCAACTATTGGTATACATTGACCCACGTCTATACTCGTAAATGCAAAGAGGTAATGTGTATTATTTACTCCACAGTTCAACAGATTTAGGTCCCGCGGTATAAGGGGGCGCCTATCGCCGTTTATCGGGCACAGATTCAATGTTCGTGCTATTAAGAAATTCTCGACATTCACTCGAGAAAATCCAGTGATTTTGTTGTCTTCGTTTTTTAAATGTAAATTTACATTAATAAGTGTTACTTTGAGAACTATATGAATAAACGTTCTTTAATTAATTTTATGTATTATAAGTAAAGGAGCAGCATATAGCAGCGATAGCCTAGTGGGAAACCGTTGGACTGCCACGCAGAGGTCTCAAGTTCGAACCCAAGGCGCGCATCTCTGACTTTTCGAAGTTATATGCGTATTAAATAGTTCATTATCACGTGTTTTAACGGTGAAGGAAAACATCGTGAGGAAACCTGCATGTCTGAGAGTTCTCCATAATATTCTCGAAGATTTTTTTTTTATTTTACTTTTATTAGAGCAATCGTTTTTGTTTGATAGCCACGATACAGGCTCTGCCTAGTGTGGTTTCACCGTTATTTTTTGCAACATGTAACTTGAGATGCTAATAAAGTTATTATTATTATTATTATTATTATATGTAAAGTCTGCCAACCCGCGCTAGGCCAGCGTGGTGGACTATGGCCTAACCCTTCTCACAATGAGAAGAGGCCTGTACCCAGCAGTGGGACAGTTTAATACAGGGCTGATATTATTATTATTATATAACCAAAGGAAGTATACGAATACGAATGGATTGTTTGTTTACAAGAGTAAATCTTGAAAACACCGAGTCGAGGGGTGAAAATCACGTTCAAAGATTCCGTTACATAGACACATACCAAGCCAATAAAAGAAAGAAGAAAGAAAAGAAAGAAAGAGATATTTTTTATTTAGGCACACAAAAGAACACACCCAAAATATGAAAAAATAAAATAAACTACAAATAAAAAAATACATAATAAAAAGCAGAACAATACGTAACTAAAAAAAATAAAATTAAAACAAATACTGTAAGAATAAAAATGTGATATGCGTAAATGATGTTACCACAAGTGACAACTTACCTATGTATGATGCCATGAATAGCATCAATACACTGGTCATGATGAGCATATAGAAGCCCCTGACTCTGTTCGCGCAAGATTCACCCAGCAACGCGTAAGCTCCGGACTGCACGGCGCTGCAACTGTTAAAACAATATAATTAGGTGTACATATTGTAATTATTTACTTACATTAACTAAGTAATAACGGTAATTGCACAGGTGACATAAGCCCGCCAATGATACATTTCTTTTAATAAAATACTAGCGGTCGCCTAGTGCTCGAAATTCGACCAAAGTTTGCCTGTAAGATATTGCTGATATATGTCATTATATTATACTGATATATGTAACCATAGTTACGCGCTTCGACTGCGTGTGTCAAATGCATGGTTGTGTGCGTGTATTGTGTTTTCATTAATTTAATGTATTTCTAATGCATATTTTATACTAGCTTTTACGCACGGCTCCGCCCGCGTGGTACCTACATCAATAAAAAGTAGCCTATGTCCTGCCCCAGATTTTAAACTATATCTGTACCAAATTTCATCTAAATCGGTTGAGTGGTTTAGCCGTGAAAAGGTAACAGACAGACAGATAGACAGACAGAATTTATTTTCGAATTTATAATATTATTAAGTAAGGATAGTAAGGATAAATATTAGGATTCGCCCCTCCTTCTCCATATAAACTTTAACTGTGCCAAGTTTCATACTCCTCCGTACGCGAAATTTTCGTAAAAAGGGGTACAAAGTTTTTGCTTCACGTATTAATATATAGATTACTAGCAATTTTGGGATACAAATGACTAGTATTTCTTTTGTTTTAAACCTCATTTTAGGTATCGCGTCTTACAAACATACATATAATAAGCGGGCACAAAGTACCTTCAGACTTAGGTCACGCATATAATTGCCCCGTATGAGATTCAAACCCATAACAATCGGCGCAACACCAGTGCCCACTTGTTTATTACGCCATCCGTGTAGTAAACAACATACAGCAATGATATTTTAACTTCTCTAGCTAAGCTACTTATGTTGTGTTGGAAGTGGGTTGTCTATGGACGACCTTTACTTACGACCTGGTGGCTCAATGGAATGGCATCATTGCATTGGGCGACCATCGCTTATGTAAAAAGTCGTAAGCAAGTATGACATCTTTGTCGTAAAATTCAGATTTTAAATGTACCTAGACGGTAACAAATTTTCTGATACAGTTTCGATACCCAGGCCAGCGGTGTTATTGAGTTTTCTATAGGAATGCTGCAGTAGGAGCACGGGGTCTAAAACTGTGCTTGAGAAATGTCACGTTCTCGTGGGGCATATGCAACTTAGCTTACCTCTACGTGGATTTACAAAAAGGTTTGAGTATGTTAGGTTTTTTTTTTTATTATTGCCATTCCAGGTTATGGTATAGGTATTTGACTAAGAAATTGTTATTTATGTCCTACGTCTAATTGCGTTTTTTCTAAACAAAATGCAATGGTTATTTTAATATGAGTAGTAGAGCCTCGCTGATTTCAGCATGAATGGGCCGACTCGATCGGGCAAAGACTACCCTGTCACAGAATATCGACGTGAAATAGCAGTATTTCTACTGTTGTATTTCGTTCGGTGAGTGAGAGAGCCGGTGGCCCAATCACCCTCTTTCTCCCTTCCCGCTCCTTCTACTTCCCACTTCCTTTTTCTCTTCTTCCTTTCCTAAAGCAACGCGCAAATGATGCCTCTGGTGTTGCAGGCGTCCACAGGCTACGGTGACCAATTACCATTAAGTGGACCGTATGATTGCTTGCCAACTTAGATGTATAAAATTTTTTTTATTATTAACTGTATGTATCTATTATTAATCCTAATCCTAATCCTAACTAATATTATAAAAGCGAAAATTTATGAGTTTGTTTGTTTGTTACCTTTTCCCGCCTAAACCACTGAACCGATCATTCTGAAAATTTGCATATACGTTAACAGGTGTACAGAAACAGACATAGGTAACCTTTCGTCTCTAAAAAAATTACTGCTTCCGAGGAAAACAACAACGTTATTTTGATAATAGATGGCGCCACGTGTCTTTCAAATTATGATTGAATTATATTATTACAAGCAGAGTACAACCCGAATTGATTGTCAAATTCACGCGGGCAAAAGCTGGTTAATAATAAATTTCTTTGTATAATTTGTATTTAAAGTTATATAGCCTAGTGTCTGTCCGTATTCGTTATTTCAATTCGATATGGTATGTTAGTTTAAGACTAACCATAGTGAATAGTGACATAAATACAAGCAACTATACTTGAAAGAATACTCGAATCGTTAATTAATAAATATTGATGAAATAGTTACCGATAATAATCACAACGTTAACCAATTTTCTTCGTACTAAGTTGCCGCGTCATATTTAAATCTAGTAGTTCATGATGTGTCTATGGAAGTTGAAACTTACAACATGGAACTGAAAACCTTGAGCACTGATAGCATGATCCAGTTGACAGAGAAAGCGCTGATGAAGGAAGATAGAAATGCGCCCCACAGCGCGATCAGCAAGGTCCACCTCCTGCCTTGCGTGTCGGAGATGTAGCCCCAGGGTATAGACATCACTACGGGACCTGGAAAATTATAAGGTAAGCTACAGCTTACATTTTAAAATACACTTATGGCGTAGTGGTTAGTGTAACCGAATGCCACGCCGAGGTCGCGGGTTCGATTCCCGCACAAGTCAAACATTTGTGTGCATGAACATGGGTGTTTGTCTTGGTCTGGGTGTTTCTATGTATAATATGTATGTATTTACAAAAAAATAAGAGTATATATGTATGTTTATCCATTGTCTAGTACCCATAGTACAAGCTCTGCTTAGTTTGGGCTAGATGGTGTTGTGTGTATGTGGTAGAATATTATTATTATTATTATTATTATTATTAGGCCTGGTATTATCTACTATCTTCTTCTTCTTAGTGTCAATGGCTCTTCTTGAGTGAACTATATATTATTTGCATAATATTATATTATATAATATTCGGCAGCGATAGCTCAGTGGAGAGACCAACAGACTGCAATGCAGAGGGTCTCGGATTCGAACCCACGTCGCGCACCTCTGACTTTCGGAAGTTATATGACTTTTCGGAATTATATGCGTATTGATTGACAATTATCGCCTGCTCCGCGCCTCGGTGAGCACGTTAAGCCGTCGGTCCCGGCTGCCATGAACATCTATGGCCGTTGTTATTGGGAAGTCAGTGTCCTATAATATCCTGACACTGATCTAGCTTTAGGATATCGTTAGCCTTCGGGTTGCGGAGGTCAGATGACAGTCACTCCGCGTAAAAACTGATATCCAGTCAAATCCGGTTAGACTAGAAAGCCGACCCCAAGTGACTTGGGAATAATAAAGGCTAGGGAGAAGAAGATTCGGCTATTCTAATTGCGTTAGGAGTGGCCGCACAAAGCTCAGAGATTGTGCAAGTGCTTGGGCAAGAAGAGCATACCAACAAATGTGCCATATACTATCTAACAAATAGACACCGAATCTTGTACAAAATTTACGAAAAATGTGTTTACTCATGGCATATAGATTCGTAGATATTGTTAAAGATATCCACAATGTAATTAAAAGCCTACTTTTTAAATCCTACCCTTTCGAAAATATTGGGGGATACTACAGATCAACAACTTACCAACAAAAGGCATGGATAACATGATGCTCTTCTGCCATAGTTCGAGCTGAAAGTCACACGAACAGCCGGTGACCACAATGGAGAAGCCAAAGACGTCTACGCCCATAGCTAGCAGCCCAATGCTGAGGGCTAGCAGTAGACCACGGTTGTACCAGCCGGTTCCTGGAGACGAGATACCATATGTGTTGCTATAACTGAATTTCTACGATATTATTTAAAAATGGCTTATGTTTAACTTATCACCATATATAGTAAATATAACAGTCAAAAATAGTAAATGATCACCAAAAATAGTAAATGATCACCAAAATTAAAACCGCATTTTAATACCAAAAATATTAATTGCACAGCAAAGAGATCAAAATAAGTCGACGGAGCCTCGCTTCGCGACGCTCCTATTTTTGTGTGGGTTTAAGAAGGAACCTAACATAACCAAACCCTTCCGAGAAGGAATGCATTGATTTGAGGCGTATAGGTGCTCGTTATGATATATTTTATTAAGCATATTTTGGTGTGCAATTACTATTTTTAGGGGTCATTATATTTAATCCCTTTAAAAATCATTAATATCCATGTTAAACTATGGACGATGCCAAGCGCAGCCAGTATCATCAATTCCACAGCATTTTGACGGCACGGATGGCCTGGTCACTTCGCCACTGACTGCGTCAGTGCCTAGTGTTGTGGATTCGATCTCCCCACCAGGGTCAAAAAATATGTGATCAATGTTATTCCGCGTCTGGATGTCCTTTGTACTTGTTTAAATATATGTTAAGTCCTCCGCATCACAAGAATTATTCATATTAAGTTATCTTTCCTAAGGGAAAAATACGTGTTATATATTTTGTATCGCATGTGTTGATCATTGATACGTACGTTTATACAATATGAAAAGCGGCGCATTTCTAGTAGGATGCTCGAATATTCCATGCTCAATATTAGATGCACTCTACGATCCATTAAAATTATCGACGACATTATTGCTTTATATTCACTAACGTTTGCGCACAGCTCCGCCCGCATGGTACTTACATCAATTAAAGTAGCTTACGTCTTTCTCCACGTATTAAACTATCTTTGTACCTAATTTTATTCGAATCGATTGAGTGGATTAGCCGTGAAAAGGTAACAGACAGATAGACAGAGTTACTATCAATGGACAATGAACAATTTGGCCTATGAATCAACACACATTCCACCTAAACAATAATTTGTATTTTATTTTATGACTATAATCAATCATTACAATCTCACGGACACTTTCGAATCTTGTTTTCGTTTAAAAAGGATTTACGCGATTTCAAATACACCGGCATCCATTGTTTTAAATCTGAGACACGCAGTATTGCCATGCCTATAGTTTTAACAATATGTGTACGGTTTTATCAGATAAATTATTTCCTATTTAGCTTTTCTGTAATTTTTCTTCCATAGTTAATACGAATGCTATTCTATAAATACCGTTATTATAATTCGTCATAGATGTCATGATCAGTACATAAGTGTTGCCGATGATAACTCAATGGATTGTTTATATGAAACTGTAGTTTTAAATGTATAATGATTTAGATAAACATTTACAATAATTAAATAAAATATAAGCGCCTAAAAACAATAGTTAAAAATGATGTGCGAGGGCCGTGTGCGATCGTGACTGTGGCTGACTGCCGGTGCGGCGGGCGAGCGCCGAAGGCTGGAGTGGGACGGTGGAGCGATGACGCAGAAGTCCCGCTTCGATCAGCGGTTATGCGCGGCAGGTGCATGTCGAGTACTCGACAATAAGTATTTCAGTTAAGTAGTATGCAATATTTAGAAGTGTCCGTGACTTATGTTCACTTTTAATTGAATGTGGTCATCCTTATCCTAATATTTATCATTGTTTTGTGACTGTTGGTTCTTAGGCTAACAATGTATGGCAGCTGAACAATGTCCTTTATGATATTAGTAAGTAAGTATTTCATGTATATTATTTTAAACATGTTCAAGAGGTGAGTTGGGATTCCCCATTTACCTGTCTAGACTGTCATAATATCATTATAAATGCATATTTGCAATCCATTTGCGAAGAAAATATACAAGGAAAAAGATAACGTAAAATAAATTATTAGACTAATAAACAAACTCTTTGTTTTAGGGATGGTTGGATATTATAAGTTGGAAGTAAGGCGAAACTTAGCCGTGGCTAAATATATGTATATTCTTATTGTGCCGGGATAAATTGACAAACCCTAGGGTTTTGGAATCGTTAAAGCTGCTTGTACCAAATACAAGACTGCGACTGGCGCCAAGGACTAAGGTGTTTGAGGTACCTACATCCTGCACTAATTTGCAGAAATTTGCTCCAACGGTCAGGGCTTTAAATATTCTAAATGAGGTTTCTCGTAGTTTAGATATTTATGTTTGTTCTTTGGCGCAATTTGAGAGGGTGGCACTCGATTATATTAGCTATCATTAGTACAATAATATAAAAGCTTTGTTGCTCCATTGCTGTATTGGGTCTGTAACCTGTAATAACAATGTGTGCTGGATAAATAAATAAATAAAAAATTCTATAAATGTATCTATAATTTGCCTTCTCACACTGAGAAGAGGCCCGTTCCCAACAGTGGGACAGCTTATAAACATAGCTTATATTATAAATAGTTCAGTGGTCAACTCATTACATCCAAAGAGCTGAAGGTTTTCGGTCCAAGTACGAGATATATGTTCGAGAATCTGAATGTTCATGAAAGAAAGAAATTTCAATCTAATTTTCCGTTTATAAAATTTCTACTCCCGCGTTAGGGTTCTGGCAGAGCAGCGATAGCTCAGTGGGGATACCAACAGACTGCAATGCAGAGGGTCTCGGGTTCGAACCCACGTCGCGCACCTCTTTCTTTCGGAAGTTATATGACTTTTCGAAATTATGTGCGTATTGATTGAGAATTATCGCCTGCTCCGTGCCTCGGAGAGCACGTTAAGCCGTCAGTCCCGGTTGCCATGAACATCTATGGCAGTCGTTATTGGGAGAGTGTCGACACAAAAGATCCCACTGGGTCGCAATGTCACCGGTCTGCACTGACTGGCACCCACATAAGATAAGATAAGATAGGGTTCTGGCGCTGTGTTGAAGGATCTTTACAAACATATAATTAACGGATACAAAATATATCTGGACTCAAAATCATGATACACGGATATTCCATGTAGAGTTCGCTTCAACACTCGGCGCGTTGGCAGCGGCGACTGTTTGCGCGCTATGCCATCCGTGCAGTTCACTGTTAGTTAAATGCCTTTAAAATCACCGGGACACATGACCACATGGATTGTCCCTAGTATGCTATATGTTTGAGGCGCTCATAGCCAGTTGCACTCACTGATCGGTTAACGATTAGCGAGGTTAAGCAACGTTGGGTGCGGTCAGTCTATAGATGGGTGACCGCTTAGTGGTATTTCATCTGAGCGTCTCCGTGCTTCGAAGGGCACATAAAATGTCGGTCCTGGTTGTTGTCAAATTGACAGCAGTCGTTAAGCCATGTCAGAGGCCTACGGGCGGCTTGAACAACTCGTGACAACAGGTTGGCCACTAACCACACGAAAAGAAAGAAAAAAAAGAAGTATGTTCACGACTACAGCCAAATGGACTAGGGATGTTGCGAATATTCGCATCATTATCCGCAATTGCAGAGCCTCCGCATCGATTTGGACATCTGCATCCGGATTCGTATTCGCAATAATTGATACGGATGTTAATGCGGACCCAGATATAGCGTAGGTTGCGACAAGAAAGAAAATGTGTGTGCAGTGTGCAGATGAATGGCGCGATGATTCTTCAAGTGAAGATGAGAATCAATTTATGAACATCCGCAATTGCAGAGCATCCGCATCGATTTGGACATCCGCATCCGATGTGGGACATCAAATATCCGTATTCGCATCCGTATCCGCGGATGTCAAAAAATCTGCATCCGCAACATCCCTAATAAAGACCACTGTTTGAGCGCAAAATTAATTTTGGAATATTTTTTTTCTATTGAAGGAAATTAGATAGATTTTAAGTTTGCACTGAGAATAATAAAATGTTAACTTAGTGATCTTTGCAAAAAATTTGTGATTCAAACATAATTTCCGATTCATTCGCACGGTACATTATTTTTGAAGAGGCTTCAAATAGTTTAATGTGGGATATTTCAACGAAAATCCGAAACTTTAATATTTCAAAAGCTACTGAATTTCAGTTACAGTTCATTCGACCATTTAGTGGTTTAATTTTTGCATTTTAATCCTTCTATAATGTTCCGCAAAGAATACCTCGAGCTGCCAGTAACCATGTGTTTACAAATTAAAAGGAACGAGTGCTGTATAACTGTATAATTTATTGACGGAATCCATTTACTAATATATTAAATAAAAATAACGAAGAACAAAATCTGTAGAAAAGTAATTAAGACAAAGAGACCATTGTCATATTTATTTACAGTTTGAGAATAGATTAACATAATATTGTATTAAAGATATCAGAAACAAAGTATTCACTTTACTTTGTGCCAAAAATTGCACATTATAAAAGTTGACTCTAAGTAGCTCTATTTTCGTTTGAAAATGAATAGTATCTTAAGCTTGTTGTATTACACTTCATACCCAGCTGATTAGCATAATGCAGTATTTTCCGTAAATAATCCTTGGACACCAATTATATTACATATAAGAAGAAGCAGATATGTGACTAGCGCACGAAAAGTAAAGATTCAAAAAGGACTCAATGGGAACGTTTTCTATTTTATAGAATAACTAGCTGACCCGCGAACCTGGTCTGCTTCACATAAGAGAATTTCTCCCATTTTAGAAACATTTTTCATTGACGCTCCTTCCTCGATAAATGGACTGTCCAACACTAAAATAATTTTTCAATTCGAACCAGCAGTTCCTGGGATTAGCGCTTTTAACCAAACAAACAAACTATATAAAGTATATATAATAATATCAGTCCATGTATATAAGCTTGCCCACTGCTGTGCACGGGCTACTTTTCAGTTTCATTTCACAGTTCCACTTTTCAGAAAGGTTCTGCACACTTTGGCGGATTGCCCCGCCTGGGCATCGCAGCGCCGTGAGATTATCGCGGCAGTCGGACTGGCTGCTCTCTCACTCCCGGCCGTGGTTCAGTCTATGGTCCGGAGTGAGAGATCGTGGAACGCCGTCGCCTCCTTCTGTGAGGAAGTAATTTCCATCAAGGAGGCAGCGGAGCGGGAGAGGGAGTGCTTACACGCTCTCCCCAACCGCAGAACCGGGCGCCGCCGGAGGGCGCGAGACGACCTCCAGCCACCCTGAGTTTTGACCTAGGGGTGGTGGGCTGCGTGGGCCTGCTCGCCACCCGATCAGCACCAGGTCTGAGAGGCGGCATGCGTGTTCCCACGTGCGCCTCTGTGTCGAGCCCGTCTCCCCTCTAGGGCGGGACAGTAGAGTTTTATTAAGTGAGAAGTGACCAAAGGGTAGGCCTTATCGTGTAGTTTTTTTTGTTTTTTTTTTATTTTGCTCGTCAAAATGACCACACTCCACCTGATGGTAAGCAGTCGTGTGGTCTAAGAGCAGTGGCCTCCACATCGCCCCCACAGTAGCCGAGGCGATGTTGAGGTCTCTACTTTGACGGCCTGAGAAGATGCTTTTTCACGCCCCGCTTAAAGAACCCAGGATTGAAGGAAGAAGGAAACACGTGCCTTGGCAGAGAATTCCATGCCTTGGTCGTTCGGCAGAGATATGAGGACCCAAACTTTTTGGTACGCGCTCTAATCGACTCTACCGTGTAAGGATGGCATCTGAGCCCAGCACGCGTTGTTCTGGATAGGAAAGGGGAGGGCGGGATAAGGTGGAATAACTCTTCAGAGCACTCCCCGTGGTATATTCTGTAGAAACATGCCAATGAGGCAATGTCTCTACGGAGTTGCAGAGGTTCCAGTGAACTCGTGACCTCTGGATCTCCGATGATACGGACAGCCCGCCGCTGTAACCGGTCGAGAGCGTCCAGCAAGTACTGCGCGGAGCCATCCCAAAGATGAGAACAGTACTCCACGCAAGGGCGCACTTGTGCCTTATACAATAGGCACAGTTGCCCAGGCGTGAAGAACCGCCTCACCCTGTTCAGAACTCCGAGTTTTCGCGAAGCTTGCTTAATGACGCTCTCGATATAGGTTTTCTGATTAAGGGAGCGGCAAAGATCCATACCTAAGATGGAGAGACTGTCACGTATCACCAGTGGAGTGTTCTTCAGAGAAGGGAGGGGAAGGAACGGAGACTTTTTTGTTGAGAACGCGCATGCCTGGGTCTTCTTGGCGTTGAACTCGACCAAGTTCTTGGCACCCCATTCATAGATGCGGTCCAAGGTCCGGTCAAGTTCAACGACAAGATTCTGCCTTTTCCCCTCAACCTCAGCCTGTTTGGCCCCAGGATGTCCGAGATATCGCCCATGCACGGTACTGTCGTCCGCATAACAATGTATGTTGCCGAGATTCAACATATCATTGATATGCAGAAGAAAGAGCGTAGGGGATAAGACAGAACCCTGAGGCACTCCTGCATTGACCTGCATAAATTTGGAAGCGCGACCGTCGTAAAGGACCCGAATACGACGCTTCTGCAGAAAACTTGCAATCCAGGTGCACAGTTGAGGGGGCAAGCCATAGGCCGGAAGCTTGGAAAGAAGAGACCGGTGCCAGACTCTGTCGAAAGCTTTGGCTATGTCAAGGCTGATAGCCAAAGACTCGCCGTAATAGGCGGGGATCTCTCCCTGCCGGGCGTGATCAACGCCATGCTCAGCGGCGAGAGGTCGTGGCAGGCGGTGGTCTCCTTCTGCAAGGCTGTCATGGCGCAGAAGGAGACTGCGGAGAGGGTCAGGGAGAACAATCCCCTCGCTGACCCTCTCCGGCGCAGACGGACGGAAGCGAGGAGGAGGCGATTTGCCCGCCTTCTTGCTCCTGTATAGTGGGGTTACTGGTACAGAGTCGGGGGACTCTCTACTGGCTTGCACGGCCCTACACGTCTGGGGGGTGGCTTTGGTGAGCAAGGCCAACCCTCCACAGGTGCCGAGGCCCGGTTACCATCAGCCGGGCCAAGCGCCGGGTGTATACCGACCCCCTTTAGGGGCGGAGAGTCTCACATAACCACCCTCCTCCCATCCCGGGGAGGGGGTATCCATAACGGATATTCCAAGGTAAAAAAAAGGCTATTAGTTCGGGCACGCCACGATCGTGGCGGTAAGTCCCGTGTTTGAGGAGTGGCTGGAAAGGCGGCATGGCGCCTTCACTTTCCAGCTGGCCACGGTTGTTTTCGCCAGTTCCTGTGTGGCATAGGCCCGTAAGAGACGCCCGGTGGTCACCGCTGCGGCGACTGTTGAGGACACGGCACTGCACACTTTGGCGGATTGCCCTGCCTGGTCATCGCAGCGCCGTGAGTTGATCGCGGCAGTCGGATTGGTTGCCCTCTCGCTCCCGGCCGTAGTTCAGTCTATGGTCCGGAGAGAGAGGTCGTGGAACGCCGTCGCCTCCTTCTGTGTGGAAGTGATTTCCATCAAGGAGGCGGCGGAGCAGGAGAGGGAGCGTTTAAGCCCTCTCCCCAACCGCAGAGCCGGGCGCCGGAGGGCGCGAGACGACCTCCAGCCACCCTGAGGTTTGTCCTGGGGGTGGTGGGCTTCGTGGGCCTGCCGGCCATCCGATCAGCACCAGATCCGAGAGGCGGCGTGCGTGTTTCCACGCGCGCCTCTGTGTCGAGCCCGTCTCCCCTCTAGGGCGGGACAGTAGAGTTTTATTAAGTGAGAAGTGACCAAAGGGTAGGTCTTATCGTGTAGTGTGCTGCCGTTTCATACGGCGGGCCGAAATCTCGGCGAGGTTGCGACCGCATGTGCAAGTGATTCACGCGGCCCTGTCGATAGCGGTTTTGTCGAGGAACACCGTGGTAGGATTAGTCGGTATTCCGGGCGGTCCATTATTATCATCTATATTATAAGCTCTTGCCATGTCTATTCTGCTGACTGCGCCGAGCGAAATGTGCCAAAACAGGCGGTCACAGTTAAGTGAATAATATCAACACTTTTTGTTTAATACAAATATAAAATATACATTTACCATAACAATGAATGTGTTTACAATTACTTCGTGTAAAAAACTTAAATTATTAATATTTTCGCCTACAAAATTACGTAAATTTGTGTACGTTACGTGTTACGTAATTTTTAGATTATAACAGTAGAAGTGTGTCAGTATCGTAGCAAATGGAAATCCGTAGTCTCTACCTACCCCTCTGGGAAACAGGCGTGAATCTGTATGTATGTAACAATAGAAATCTATCCTATTTTACAGCTTAAACGAAACATAAATAGTTATATTACAATTTGTCCGTTCCAAATATTTAAGTTATTGGTTTACAATAAAGATACATATTTATCAAAAAAGCACTTCAAATCCTACATACAATTTTACTATGGCGTCCGCGCGCCGATTTGAATATGCGCCGCACGAGCTCTGTCATTATCTGTCTTTAAGTTCAAATTGTCAACGCAAGTGCAATCCTAATCTGTGCTTATCCTATTAATTATTAATATTTAAATAATCTGGCTCAAATTTTAGACGCATATTATTATCGTTGTCGGACACTAAAGGTTTTTTCAGTTGCTATCCAAGTAATTTAAGTAATAAACGTTTTGTAAAATCATTATTCACAAATTTTCAGTAAATCCTTGTTATCTTCAGCATTGCTATTAGGCAAAAACCATTTGTGAATTTTTAGGAATGATATCATTCATTTTAGAATTATTTTATAACGGATTTTAAAGTATTTTTAAATATATTTGACATCGTCTTAATTCTTATTTGAGTTGATCCATAAAAATAATTTATTAAATTTACCTGTTAAGTCAATGGCGTCTTCATAATCATATATTTTCTCTTCAGTGGCACCATTACTTTCACATATACCACTAATCGTACTAATTGATACTTCATTACACGTGTTATTAGACACCATTATAATATGTTTTATTCTTACGTCTTCGAATATTTAAAGTTAATCAAGAAATAATTTCATCGTACATTCTATAAAACTTCAATTCGGTACCAAAGGCTTAACTAAATGCATGAATGTAAAGTGATTATCCTACACGACTACAACTGACTACTGACTACTGATAAGTGGACTAAAAGAGTCTTAGTTACATATATATTTGTAAGATATTTAACTATATGCCGCTTGTATCCATTTCTTAAGTAGTCACGATTTTGTCTGAGCTTGTCTTTTTAAGTTACTTTTTTGTGAAATTAATTTAGAGGTACCTATTTCTTGACTACGTTAACTTAATAATATTTTTTTAATTTCACTTGGTTTAATTGACAACTGTGATACCTTTTTGAGTGCTTAAACCTCGTGCAGTCGAAGAACCTTGTATTCTTTTCTTGCACGGAAATGTCTATCCAATCTTATTAAATAGATTGTGTTCTATCAGCAGACCTGTAATAGTTATCGCTTGAGTGCTGGTGGCATAGCAACTTCTGTTTTGGAAGGTTTGCAATGCCCGAGTCACTAGACCCTTGGTGACTACTTCTCACAAAGTAGAATTTTTACGTAACAGACAGAATTACGTTGATTAATAATTACGGATTCTATTTTAGTACGACATACTCGTATTATGTCTATTAGACAAGAATGTCTGCTTCGTGAAAATTTTCTCCTTGAGGTGCAAGGTTTAACCTATAACATCAGCATGGGAATATTGGTTTGTAATATTTTTAATATAATTATATTATTTGTATGTGATCAATATAATTGCAAACAGTTGTTGGATCTATATAGCATTGAAAACAAGAACAGTGAACAACATAACCTTATATGTTGCTAAATGCAAGGATTGTTTTCCCTTCTCGATGCGCCCATCAGTGAACACGATAAGCTCAAAATCTTATTAAATAATATTAGACCGTATAGTACCGTAGAATATTATTCCTAGTTTTTTATTATGTTAGTGTAACAATACTAATATAATAAAAAACTAGGAATATCTACTACATTCGCAGTTAAAAGATAACTGCGAATGTAGTAAATATTCCTAGTTTAATTAATGTGTGCAGAAATTTCCAGAAGTTCGATAGCCGTAGTAAGAACTTTCGTGAACCTCCTAGGGCGTCTGCTAACACCCTGGCACCTGACTTTGCTTATAATAATCCTTCTTCTAGTTCTTCTAATCCTTATAAGGGCGGTTATAATAATTACTTTTCTAACAAGTTGACCAACTATAAAAGTGTAAACTCTCATACTCTACCTAGTACATCTTCTAATACTATCTTATCTTATCTTGGGGCCAGTCAGTGCAGACAGGCGACACTTCGACCCAGTGGGATCTTTTGTGCTGACACTCTCCCAATAACGACTGCCATAGATGTTCATGGCAGCCGGTACCAACGGCTTAACGTGCTCTCCGAAGCACGGAGCAGTCGATAATTGTCAATCAATACGCACATAATTTCGAAAAGTCATATAACTTCCAAAAGTCAGAGGTGCGCGACGTGGGTTCGAACCCGAGATCCTCTGCATTGCAGTCTGTTGGTCTCCCCACTGAGCTATCGCTGCTCTTTCTTCTAATACTAAGGCACACGTGAATGTTATCGGTGTCTCATCTAATAATGATAATCGGTTTTTCCCTCGTTGTAGAAACACTTCAAACTCGCTCGACACTTGTCATCAGCCGAGATATCTAATTTGTTTTAAGTGTGGTTTGAAGAGTTTTCGTGCGTCTGATTTTCCTGATTGTAATATTACTACTACTACGTCAAAACTAATTGGCAAGGATTGGGGTAATAACAACAGTAGTAGAGCATCGCTGATTTCAGCATGAATGGGCCGGCTCGACCAGGGAAGGACTACCCTCTCACAGAATATCGACGTGAAATACCAGTATTCCTACTGTTGTGTTTCGTTCGGTGAGTGAGAGTGCTGGAGGCCCAATCACCCCCTTTCCCCTATCCCACTCCTTCTCCTTCCCACTTCTTTTCCTAAAGGGTCGGCAACTCGCAAGTGATGCCTTTGGTATCACAGGGGTCCATAGGCTACGGTGACCACTTACCATCAGGTGGGCCGTATGCTTGTTTGCTACCTTAGTTGTATAAAAGACAAAATTAAAAAAAAACACTCTTAATTTAATAAAAATCAGTGGTCTGATTGGTTAACTTATATTTCTGAATTCTTTAACTGTTGTCGCTCATCCTCAACCCGCGATACTAATATCGAAGATACCCCTTATATTTCTCTTACAGTAAATAGCAAAAGTGCTGTTGGGCTTCTAGACTCGGGTTCTTCTGTGACAATTCTTGGAAACAATTCTCATTAACATTTTTTAAGCAATAACTATAAAATTGATAATTCTAAACAATTAAAATTGATTACCGCGAGCGAAGACAGACTAAATACATTGGAATCAAATACTATTCCGATTAAATTTCAAAATAAATTGATTAATTTAGTCGTTCATATTGTCTCCGATTTAAAAACTTTTTTAATTCTTGGAATGGATTTTTGGAGAGGTTTCGGTTTGTTTCCTGGATACTTGAAATCGATTTTGCTACCTAATAAGTCTTCAAATGTCGGTAACCATCTTGTTTCTTATGGTCTTTTAAAAGCCAATCAGAGAGCTACCGCTTCCAACATTATCCCTAAACTCACCGATATTTCTTCTCAGAAGCGGGGTCTCGGTTGCACAAAACTTAATTCACGTTCTATTGATGCAGATAACGTGGTACCTGATTTGCTTTCTCGATCGATACCTGATTCTACTATTTCAAATGCCATTAATGAACATACTAATTATTCTTTGGAGCTCCCAGTTACTAATGATTCCTGGTACCTAAATATCTATAACGGGTGTGTTGATTCCCCTACGTCGTTTGTAGATTATCAGGTCGTAAACAATAAATTATACCGTTTTAAAAAAACTCTTAACCCTCTCACTAGAAACTTTCAATGGAAAGAGGTTGTTCCGTCTGAGCAACGGCCTACCATTATAACTAAAAATCATTCTTCGCCCACGGCTGATCATCTTGGTATTTTTAAAACTTATAAGCGTCTCGCACTTAATTATTATTGGCCGGGGATGGGCTCTGACGTCAAAAAGTTCGTAAACTCGTGCGATTCTTGCATCGGACACCGACTTAATTATAAATCCTATAATTTACGTCAAAAACAGATTGAATTGAACGCGGGTGACATTGTTTGGCGAAGAACATTTTACCGCAGTGATAAGAAAAATATTTTCATAAGAAATTTGCACCTAAATGCATTAAATGTAAAATTGTTTCCAAGAAGTCTTCGTTAGTCTGTACATATACTGTCGGATAGGTCTGACAAACCTCTCGGTGAATGGCATATTAAAGACTTAAAATTAATTACCTATAAAGAATAATACTTCCTAGTGTATGACTATATGGCGTTCATCGCAATATTTGATAAACTTTTTTTGGAAGAATATTTTTTTAGACTACACATTGAGCATAATGAGCATAATGTTATTTAACTTGTAGTAACATTATGCCAATTATTGCTTTCTAAAATTCTAGTTGAAATCTAAATTAACATTTTTTTTACCCTATGGTTCAGTGGTTAAAAGGTCACTACTAAGTCGGTCTACGGGTTTGATTCTTGTCCTTTCTTATTTTTCTTTTGTAGGCATATGGCCATCTATATCCGTCTTGCTGGTGTTCTAATTGTTATATTAGGTATATCCTGTACTATCCTTGTAAGGCCTAACCTAAATTTAGGTCGATATACATTACGATCCAATGTACTAAAAATAGGTTCAAGTAGTGGCGGCCCAGAACTTTGATTTGGTAAAATAAATGTTTAAATGTAATGCGTTTGACTAATATATTTTAAGAGGTATTTCCTATACATAAAGTTCAAGGTTAATAATTTGTTGATGGCAGATTTTAATTGGCGAGCTCATTTTAACCAAAAAATTCGTGTAAATATTATGTCATAATTTTAGGTCGCTGGGCAGTAAATTCATGATTTTAAAAGCTGTTATGGGCCGGAGTGTCAACATATTTTTGTCATTAAATTATAGTTCGGTCTTACGAGGCTATAACAATAATATTGTATTTCTCGTTCCTTATTACTTCATAACAACTAATTAAGCTACAATATTATTATCATTTTAAATAGGTTCTTTATCTAACGTTTCGCACTCGATTTGCATTCACCTACAATTTAAAAGACAAATGCTCCTTACCTTGTTTACAACTATCGTGCTAGCTCGTTTGTCAACGTTATTACAATAGGATTATTAGGTTTTAATTATATTAATCCTAGTTACTGTAACTACGCCACTTTTTCTACATGTTTCAGGGTACCAATCGGGAGCTGCTGCCGGAGGAGCAGGGAGTTTTCGGGTGACCGAATTTTCCCGAGGAAAAGTTCTCCCCTAACGAGGGGGGTGTGTCACGGGAACCGCGCGCGCCATGACGGCTGCGCGCGAGTCGATGTGGTGGTGGCGCCCCTCTTCTCCCTCCTGCCCGGCGGTAGCTCCTATATAAGCAAGACCGCGCCCAGATGCTGTCTCCTCCCCTTCCGCTGCGCCGCGCTAACTAAGTTAAGTGGTCCTTGAAGCTATCCAGACCACGTAGTGAGCCTTCACGAACCACGCCCTGATTTACGAGTTAATATCTAGTCGTTTGTTATATTGTATAATTCGGGTTATTTTTAATGTACAAGTTTAAATTTAAAATATAAACCATTTAATCGTGTCGAATAATATTTTAATTGTCTCCTCTCTTAGTTCATTCCTTTTTTTTTCTTCGTCGGGGAATGCTTTGACGCATACCTCTCCGCTAAAAAGGGGAGCGGAGAGGTTATGTCGGGCTCACCCGGGAGAAGATGGAACGTCCCGGGTACTACCGACTAAACCCACCACGGTGTGCCAGCTCGCTGCCTTGAATGGTGGGTGAGTGGCTGGAACTGAAACTACATCAGCGACCCACCCAGCAGAGTCCAACACAACACGGACGACGACTCCTGGGTGACACCCCAGCACGACAGAGTATTAGTTCATTCCTGGGTCAACCACGCCTCTAAAGCGGGTTAGACCTTCTATAACGTTACAACCTTAAAAAGTCCTTAGTACGAGAACAGTGGAAATGCACCATTTATATTTATTCAAGTGCATTTCATTCATCCTAATTATATGTATCCTTGTCGTATAATAATATTGTCACGAATTATTTATAGGTACCATAATTGACTAATTAGTCAGTGGTCAGTACATACCTGAGTGATGTTAGTTTCTATTTGGTCTCTTGTCGTGTGTTACTTTATGATCTATACATATGAATAAATATATTGTTGCTATACTTTTTTTCCGGTATGACCTTACATCTCTAGGCGTATAAGTAGATGGTCACAGCGGGTTGCCTTTTACACAGTGGGATGCCCGGGTGTAGCAGTGTTATTGGCTTTTACTGTTAAGAAATTATCAGTAGAATCACGGAATCTGGTATTGTGACTGGTAGATTGCAATAAGCTCGCCGGCTTTACGAGGGACCTTATAATTATAATGGTCTCCAGACCAAATTCCAGTCACGGTGGCCTATCTTAACGGAGAGTAGCCATCTGCGCAGGAGATATTTAGTGTACAAGTGTCCATGCAAACACAAGTGCACTCTCTGTTCCCTATCTCTCATGATCCGATGGGACGGCCAACCGACACGACCGGAGAGAGATAAGGCGCGGAACCAACGGCTTTTTCGTGCTTTCTCAGCACGGGTGTGTCGAACACCGCCAACTCCCTAACTGGTATCTGGTATTGAGATTTCTTAACAGAAAAACCTAAAAACTTTTTGTTGGCCTGAACCAGGATTCGAACCCGAGACCTCAAGCACAGTAGTCGCAATCACTACCGCTGCATCAGGGAGGCACACAGGTTGCCACATATTAACATAGTTAATATGTGGCAATAATTGTCAAAATATGGTTACACCTCTTCGTCCTGTTTTAGAAATCTGCCATTGTTCTCCATAGACGACGACGACTTAACTCCTTTAACGCAAGAAATAAAAACATAGCAGGGGAAGTATGGATGTCGAACACTTCTTCTTATCCCTTCGGAAAAACAGTTAACGTCTAGAGCTGCAGCAGCACGCTAGAGGCTAAACAAAGTTTGTATGTTTATTTAGGTCAAAATTTGCAACTGAATTTTAAAACAGTTTTCGTAGCCTAATTAGGCTGAAGTTGGGTATACATGCATATTGAGTCATAAACTTTATGAAAATGCAATATTATGGTGAATTTGAACCAATTGTCCCGATACCCTTCTGCCAACTCAAAACATGATTATGCGATAGAACCACGGCACTACACGAAAAACAGTGGACAGAAACAAAGGAATGTAGACAGACGAAGGAAGCCCTTCCATGCTTAGACAAACATCTGTCATGCAAAGTGCTACGTTCTACAAGGAAAAACTTACGCCACCTAGTGGGTATAATAACAGGCCACTGCTCACTCAACAGGCACCTATTCAACATCGGCGTCACTGCAAGTCCCTTATGTAGAGGCTGCATGGAGACCGAGGAGACACCGGCTCACGTGCTCCTATATTCTAAAAGCGTGAGCAACCAACGGATTCTAAACAGTCCAGAAACGATGAAGGAGGTACTGCGCAACATCAGTCCCCTATTATCTTTCTGGACGGAGCTGAGGTGGTATGACTGAACAATATATCGCGTCGGTTACTTACGCACAATGGCCTAATTGTGGGGCTAAGTGCGGATAACACACGTTCAACTATCTGACTATGGTGTATTGGACCTAATGCTGCTCTTATAACTACCACCTGCAGAGCACCCAACTCCTCAATAGCATACAGCAGCCATATCATATTAAGGTCCGTTAGATTTGTCTTGGCAAGTACTTTTTATTTATGACACCAGGTGGCTCTTTAAAAGCTAGTTTAAAAAAATGCTTGTACTAGATAGGTATTTTTTTTATTTTTTGCTCGTCTAAATGACCACACTCCACCTGATGGTAAGCAGTCGTGTGGTCTAAGAGCAGTGGCCTCCACATCGCCCCAACAGTAGCCGAGGCGATGTTGAGGTCTCTACTTTGACAGCCTGAGAAGATGCTTTTTCACGCCCCGCTTAAAGAACCCAGGATTGAAGGAAGAAGGAAACACGTGCCTTGGTATGAGGACCCAAACTTTTTGGTACGCGCTCTAATCGACTCTACCGTGTAAGGATGGCATCTGAGCCCAGCACGCGTTGTTCTGGATAGGAAAGGGGAGGGCGGAATAAGGTGGAATAACTCTTCAGAGCACTCCCCGTGGTATATTCTGTAGAAACATGCCAATGAGGCAATGTCCCTACGGAGTTCCAGTGAACTCGTGACCTCTGGATCTCCGATGATACGGACAGCCCGCCGCTGTAACCGGTCGAGAGCGTCCAGCAAGTACTGCGCGGAGCCATCCCAAAGATGAGAACAGTACTCCACGCAAGGGCGCACTTGTGCCTTATACAATAGGCACAGTTGTCAAGGCGTGAAGAACCGCCTCACCCTGTTCAGAACTCCGAGTTTTCGCGAAGCTTGCTTAAAGACGCTCTCGATATAGGTTTTCTGATTAAGGGAGCGGCAAAGATCCATACCTAAGATGGGGAGGCTGTCACGTATCAACAGTGGAGTGTTCTTCAGAGAAGGGAGGGGAAGGAACGGAGACTTTTTTGTTGAGAACGCGCATGCCTGGGTCTTCTTGGCGTTGAACTCGACCAAGTTCTTGGCACCCCATTCATAGATGCGGTCCAAGGTCTAGTCAAGTATTATGTCATTTATTATGCAATTATCATATTATCAACAGCGATAGACTAGAGGGAGACCGTTGAATTACCACGCAGAGATCTCGTTATATGCGTATTAAATAATTAATGATCGCTCGCTTTGACGGTGAAAGAAAACATCGT
The DNA here is from genome assembly GCA_963564715.1 of Catocala sponsa. Lineage (NCBI taxonomy): Eukaryota > Metazoa > Arthropoda > Insecta > Lepidoptera > Erebidae > Catocala > Catocala sponsa. The sequence continues at coordinate 26,801,692 of OY751337.1, read as the reverse complement.
GAGGAAACCTGCATGTCTGAGAGTTCATGTTCATGTTTTCGACGATATGTGAGGTCTGCCAATCCGCACTGGGCCAGTGTGGTGGATTATGGCCTAACCCATCTCACACTAAGAAGAGGCCCGTGCCCTTTGTATAGCATTCTAGCAATTGGCAGATTACAATGTTTCGTATGAGGATAAGATAAACAACTCAGATATTGTGGATTATAATTATTTTATTAATATAAAAATATAACACTATAATCTACGGTGTATCACTATGGGTGTCGCTCTGGCCGCGTGCTCTTCGGGAGTATAATACACAGGAGGCCGCTCGCTGTAACAAGACAAACAGTATTAGAAATTACATTTTATTTTTCCAAGAAGCGGACTTCCTTTTGATGCAAGTAGATGAAATCACTTGCGCGTTGCCGACCCTTTAGGAAAGAAAGTGGGAAGGAGAAGGAGCGGGAAGGGGGAAAGAAGGTGATTAAGCCTCCGGCACTCTCACTCACCGAACGATACATAACAGTAGGAATACTGCTATTTCACGTCGATATTCTGTGAGAGGGTAGTCCTTCCCCGGTCGAGCCGGCCCATTCATGCTGAAATCAGCGAGGCTCTACTACTCATAAAAATATTGACATAAAGTCAAAGAGTTGTGTTTATTATGACCTGCCTGATTGCAATATATGTGACCGACTGCCGGTGCACCACTGAGGTAGTCGGTCACATGTATTGCAATGTAATGAATGCTATATGAATGAGGTCTCATGTTCGATTCCCGGATCGGACACCTTTATTTGGTTTTTCAGTCAAGAAATTTTCAGAAGCCGCACGGGATCTAGAACTACCACCTAATTCGTAGGATGCACCTCCACTTACCTACACATATAGACGTGAGACTATATATGTATGTAAATTTTTTATCGCTTGCTTTTGTCAAACGTACGTATGCATGTAAAGGTTAATCATACGGGTTATTTGCGCGGGTCACTTGCGTTGAGCGTTTATGCGATGCGCATAAGTCACGCACGTGCTTGCTTGCACATGTTACCTGTTTTGTATTTTCGCCTTTGTCTTCCCTTGTCGGCATCGATGGCGTAGTGGTTAGTGTAACCGACTACCACGCCTGAGGTTGCGGGTTTGTTTCCCGCACAAGTCAAACATTTGTGTGCATGGACATGGATGTTTGTGTTGGTCTGGGTGTTTCTATGTATAATATGTATGTATTTACAAAAAAAAGTATACCTATATATATGTTTATCCATTGTCTAGTATCCATAGTACAAGCTTTGCTTAGTTTGGGCTAGATGGTGTTGTATGTATGTGATAGAATATTATTATTATGTTTCTCTTATCACAGGTATTTTCTAACATACTATATTATGAAAATACCTGGCCCTTTGGGAGGCTTACACGGAGACATAGGTCCAACGTGAAGTAGCCCTTCGAGAGTTTTAATCAAAGGTGGAATGGAACACCTACAGCGGCACTAGCCACAGCAGGCGTAGGACTATTGCTACGTATGGATTCTAATGTATGGGCTATGGGTATGGGTGTTTGATGGACTGGTATATTGGTAACTATGGATGAATAATGGCGTCTGCCCTGAATACTCTAATAGCATCAATGCAATGGGCAGACGGTGACTCGCCAACTCACTAGATGGGCCCCCTGAATAGCCACCATAGGCATAACATCCAGCAGCAGAGGGCAACACCGGTGCGAGCGGCTTAGGGTGTCGAGCCGTGCGGCGTCGGTTTCACCATCACGGGTCTCGTGACAACGGAGACCAGGAGCGGGTTTCCCCGTAGTTATGCCCTTGAAAATGACACTGCCACCCTCAAGCATACAGCTCTAGCAGCCTCCCTCTGACCGGCCGACCAAGGCAAGCCAGAGTTGAGAGTCCTACGGGCGCTCTTGAAGTTTCCACCCCAGCCTACCGACTCGGGGACGAGGCTCTAACCGACTCTCTGAGGCATTCAGGACCGCAGTGTTGCCACTCACATTCAGCTCGCCACAAGCTGCCCTGCGGTTTGTGCGCTTTTATTTAACCTGGTGATATTTTATTTGTTTATATTATAAGGCGAACGTGTTAGTTTAAAAACTAGTGTCCTGTGCCTACCGATATCGCGTTAGTCTCATGATGAAATAACGACTGTTATTTCATGAACTGACTGAAGCTACAGTAACCATTTACCATCAAGATATATTGTCAGAAATTATTATGACAGCTCGGGGTAGGTAGGAAAGTTTGACATATTTAGGACAGTTTCCCAAAAGTAGGGTCACTTTACGAAGCACTAAGAAAAAATACCTACCAAATAGTAGGTAACAACAATCAGACGCCATGATAGGATTCTGTCTGTCGTACTCGTGGCATATGCGCATAATTGTATTTGAATTTATATCTGCATTTACATACAGCGTCGTCGAATCTTTTAAATATAATATTTTAAATGCACATTGCTATTGAATGTGTGTTCGTTTAAATGAATCTAACATCTTTAAGTATTTCGTTTGTGAACACGGTTACTTTTGGCGATGATCAAATGATATGAAAAATAAATATTCGAAAAGTGTGTGATCAATTCGTTCTCATTGTTCGAATAATAATAATTCGACTCGTAATCGAATATTCAAAATATGATTTAATGAGTTGAAGTCCAGAAAATGGCGTGTCCTCCTTTTATTTCTATGCTATACTTAATAAACAAGGAATGTTAACTACAAAGAATTCGAATATTTCAATTTGCTTAAATATCCCAATGACTGTCTTTTTAACCGACTTCAAAGTAAGGAGGAGCTATTCAATTCGACTGTATTTTTTTTTTTATATTTGTTACCTCATTACTTTCGTCTGGGTAAACCGATTTTGGTGATTCTTTTTTTATTTGAAAGCTGGTGCTTCCCTTGTAGTCCCATTTAATTTTGATCAAGATTTGACCATTCGTTTTCAAATTATCCTTAATAATGCGTATTTGGCTACATTGAGGATGTTCTCATATTTGGCAAGGTTCACTAAAAACCGAGAAATAAACAAAATTTTAACAGAAAAGAAAACCGACTTTACATTCTAAAACTTAAAATGCACTAAAAAGTTAATAAATAATTGCATATTCTTGTGAATAATTAAATTATTGTTATTTTTGGAGTCGGTGTCAGCCGCCCGCGCCGCGTGCTGGGTCTATGTGTGTAATTGTGCATGCCAATGTTATGTTACCTATGATTATAGTAAGACATATCATGTTTAATTATTTACAAACCTACCTTGGCTGACACCGACTCCATTAATTAATAACAATAATTTAATTAATTTTAGAACTAAGTTTTAGAACGTGAAGTCGGTTTTCTTTTTTGTTAAAATTTTGTTTATTTTCGATTAGTTGTTTCAATTGCATGGCCTTCAGTCTTATATCTATATGTGTGTATAATACGTACTTATAAGTAGAGTTCCAAACATATAGATGGGCACGATGCAGTACTGGTCGACAAGCGCCCCGAAGATCACGTTGCCCACGATGGCGCCTATCCGACCGCACATCACCGTCACCGCCATTGCCGTCGCGCTGCCGAACAAACATACATTACTAATTATTAAGTAACTTGGACCGTCGCAGTCACGTCCTTTATTAAAGACTAGATGATCTCGCGGTTTCACCCGTTACTGCGCCGCCCCCGTAGGTCGTAGCGTGATGTTATATAGCCTATAGCCTTCCTCGATAAATAGGCTATCCAACACAAAAATAATTTTTCAAATCGAACCAGTAGTGCCTGAGATTAGCACGTTCAAACAAACATACAAACTCTTCAGCTTTATAATATTAGTATAGATAGTTTATGGCTTTTTCCTAAATAAGGAACAGTCTTAGTATAATAGTACTTTTCTCTTAGAACTACAGGACTTTAACTTAGCTTGACGTGGCAAAGATACTTACGCAACTTTAGTGGGGAATATCTCGCAGATGACGCAGAAGAGTACAGCTTCCGTACAACTCACTATGGCTTCAAACACACACGACAGGATCAGGTTCTCCAGCGAAGAGCTGACCAGGTTCAGTCCCAGTGCAGCCAGGCCCGAACTTATTAACATTATTACTGAAAACAGAATTAAAATTTTATCCAGTTTTTAAGAGAGTTTAAATAGGATGTCTTGTTATGAGTGGAAAGGCCCCAATTAAGTGTCATATTTTAAGGGGTTTAAAGTAGTTAATTAATTAAAATGAAATCGTTAATTATTTAACAGGAGTGCCGGTCGTTTTTCGCGGCACGCCAATCTTAATGACATTATCCGTCGTGCTCTTGTCACCGCCGGCGTGCCAGCTCATCTTGAACCTAATGGTTTGGCACGTGACGATGGGAAGAGACCGGACGGTATGTCATTGATGCCTTGGATGATGGGTAGGCCCTTGGTGTGGGACGCACCGTGTGTCGACACCCTTACACTATCACATCTTCCCAGCACGGCAGGTTGTGCTGGCGCTGCTGCTGCATCTGCGGAGGCTCTCAAACGGCGCAAATACAAAAACCTGGCAGGGGATTATGTTTTTGAGCCGTTTGGGTTCGAAACGCTAGGGTCATGGGGTCCCAGTGCTCGTGCTCTCTATAGCTAAAAGGTTAATCGACGCTTCCTGTGACCAGAGGGCTGGCCTTTATTTTGCGAAAAGAATAAGCATTGCCATTCAACGTGGCAATGCTGCCAGTCTTCTAGGCACACTACCAGTCGGCTGTGATGCGGAGGAATTTTATGACGCCTATTAAAGGTTTTTAGTTTTCTTTTTCTTTCTGTTTTATAATATTTTAGGTATAAGTTATTTTTAAAGAATTGTGGTTATATGTACATAGTGAATAATCCAATAAAGTCGATTCATTTCGTTAAATAATTTTGGTTTTATTACCAAAATGTTATTAAGTAATAATATTAATATTTCCTAAGACTAAGGTAAAAAATGTTTCATAAATAACTGATAAACGCGTTTGCTGATTTTACTATGCATATTACGCATCTTAAATTTGCGAGCCATTATTGACATAGTAAAAGGACCGCCATTTTAATTATCTGCTGTCGATATACACATTTTACATTAGTTTATTTTGGCCACTATTTTAGCAAACATTGAATTTACAGCCAGGCTATTGGACATGGAGCTTAGACCCGTCGAGGTTTCCGGAGGTGTCTTCGGCACCGTAGGTTGGTACAAACGAACTATTAATGTTATATTCATTTTCCTCATGAAAACGTTATAACATAAAAATTAATATAAAATATATCTTAAATGGCCTAAAGTGGTATTTACTCACCAAGCATGAGCTTCTTGCCCACGATGTTGATAGTGAGACCGACCCACAGCGCCGTGGGCACGCAGCTTAGAGCCACGACCAACGTGTGGATGTACACCTTGTCGTCTAGGGTCGACTTAGTCTAAAACGGTAAGGAACATTGTACAACACTTTACAAGTACTCTTGTATCTACACCCTTAACTATAACAGAAGGCTTTACAAACCCTGAAACATTCATAGATACATACATGACGACAGACTCATGCCTGTTTCCCGAAAGGGAATCCGAATACAAAATTCCACATGCTACAAGCCTGGCATATCGCTCTTGCTTCATTAACTTGCATTTAATTATTGATACACACTCATCGGTTCATTCTGTGTACACGTACGTTATCCTTTTTTTTATTTTACTCCTACCTCTTTTTATTATAGACTAACATTAAGTTTAAATTTTTGCTTTTGTCTTATATTGATTTATTAGTGTATGGTCGCAGCTCCCTATGGATCTGATTTAGACATAATATTATAAATCTGGCGATTTCTCATATGTTCCATACTCTTACTTTGCTAAACATAGAAAAAGTCAATATAATTTTAAATTCACATTAACAACTGTAACTTTAACAGTCAAAACTGTAACTTAATAATGTTATCCTGATACTCTTAGCCTGGGCTTTCTCCAGGTTATCGCCTATCTAGTTATAGATCGTTTGACAAAATCTTCCCTTTAAATTATAATATGCACATTCGTTTAAAATACTCTCTTGAACATTTTTTTATCGTTCATTCTTTAAACATTCCTTAAAGTCTAATCCACATTCATTGATTCCAGTCACACTTCTGCTACCATTTTATTTCTCATTTTATCCTTTACAGTCACATAACACTTAATTTTCAAGGCTCTCATTTCCACTACAAGTATGCTACTTTCATAACTATACTGCCATATCCAGTAGCATAGCCAACTCTACATCATCATGTCAAAGACATCTAGTCATTCAGAAGATGAAATCCTAATACTTACCAATTGAATCTCATCCAAGGTACCCATTGTCTTTGTGTGATTGTTTAGTGCTAGCGTCACCTCGCAGACGCCGGCTGGCACGTCCGGGTATAAGGACGAGAACTGACTGAACCGCTCGAACAGGTCCGGGAACCACATCATTAATGTGTAATAGCTGCAAAAGAAAAATAGGATATCAGTATATTCTTAAAGTCAGCGGATGCCACATTGCTCGACAAAGTACGCAACATCCACGTCAGAGAAAGCTATAGGATTGCTCCCATTGCCGAGACGGTAAAAGAACGACGCCTTCAATAGTATGGACATGTATTCCGCCGTCCATAAGACCACATGGTACGAGTGGCCGTTAACCTACCGACATCGAAGCGTCGCCACGGAAGACCTCCTGCCACCTGACTTTCATCAGTCCAAAAAGACCTAAAGGACATGAATGTTGATGCTGATAGAACAAAATGGAGAAGGCAGACAAGGAGAGCCGACCCCAGGTGATGGGATAAGGCGAAGGAAAGAAGAAGAGTATATTCTTAAAATTCTTATATTCTGCAATAAACATACGTTATTTGTAATGTATTATTAGAAAGTGCAACTTTCTTAATCTTCTACTTGCTTTATCTGTATTTGCAGATGTTAAGCACCCTAAAATATATTTGAATAGATAAGAAATTAATCTAATTCCAATATTATTATTATATTGAAGGATATGTACCACACAATAAAAAGTATGATTTCTTGTAAAGGCAATTGCCGCACTAGTTTTAAATTCTGCATCACGAGGGGCCCTATGCGGGGATCATACAAATTTTTGTCCTGCATGGAGATCCAAGCCGCAACACACTTTGTATTATATAATAATTGTATAGTCTACTTCCTTTAGAACTGAAGACCTTTTTGGTTAACTGTAGTAGCTCTACATTGCACACTCATTCAAGTTAAATACCAGTGTGGCTTGTTCCTCCTTGGTGATTGATGGATTATCAAAGCTCACAAAACATAAAAATAGATTGTCAAACGCAATCATTATCGGTTATCTCCATAAGTTAGCTTATAGCACAAGACCTGTGGCAGCCACACTCACCTGAACATAAGTCCAAAGTCCACAAAGCAGCAGAGCACCAGTAGACCAATATACGGTGGCATGATCAGCATCTTCTTCCTGTCCCAGAACGCGTCCCAGCGCTGACGCCACGTCAGAGGAGCTTTAGTCTCATTGCCATTGGTGTCTGCTGACACTACTTCTTCTTCTTCACCATCTCCAGCGCTTATCATTGATTCAACCTGGAGAAATAAAGTTGATTGGTATTTGACCCACGACGTAAATAGAAAGGCGTTATAAGTTTAACGTGTGTCTGTATGTGGCACTGTAGCTACCAAACAGATGAAAGTATTGAGTGAATTTAGAATATAGTCTATCTTGATGTCAAGTTTCATCCGAATCAATATAACGGTTACACAGTATGTATGATTGAGAAACAAACATCGAAACCTCAAATCACCTTCACAAATTTTCACATTAATAATATAATTCATAATTCATAATTCATTTATTTCTTGCGAATATGGGTATACATTTCTGTGCAGATCTTAATGCTAGTACAATTAATCGTTCTTAGACCATATCCAGCCATAGGGCATGCAAATTTGGCTGTCATCTAATTCTATGAAATAATAACATGTCATAATATACGTAAATATGTCAAAGAATAGTAGGATATCTCTCTAGCCATATAAGTAATGAGTTTACGTTCAAACAAATAAATTGTCTTTATATTTTACCGACAATAAATATAATTTGCTTCCATAATCAACCTAATTCCTATAAAGATCTGAAAGTCAAATTCGCTTCTGCTAAATGCTTGCTCGGTCATTTTTACCAGGCGCTTTCTCATAATTTCGTAAATATTATAAAGCTGTAGAGTTTTTTTGTTTGGTTAAACGCGCTAATCTCAAGAACTAATGGTCCGAATTAAAAAAAAAATTTAGTTTTGGATAGCCTATTTATCGAGGAAGCCTATAGGCTATATAACATCACGCTACGACTCACGGGGGCGCTGCAGTAACGATAAACGTGGGTGAAATCGCGGGAACATCTAGTTTTAATAAATAAGTCAAATACGCTAGAGGTTACTTATGTATTGAAGTGCTAAATCTGTTTCGGAATAAATGTGTAGAATCATCGTAAAAAATGCATAATAAATTCTTGGGTTAAGGTCCTGGGTAGAGCACGTATTACTAAATTATTCTATTATAACATTTTCAGTTATACTTAGAGTTTGACAATCTGTAAGTCTGGGTAGAAAACGTAGGTTGTATATACCTTAGACTCTATGAAGCATATGACTTGATATATCCAACATTATTTTTTAGGCATGATTAAATACAGCGAGTATAGATTGCACAAGTGACACATAAATCTTTGAAATTAAACTACTATATACGGATTTTATCGCATTGTTTATTTGACACTCTATTATAAAATTTTGAAAACTGTTACACTACTAGGTATAACACACGGGTGACCATGGCTGCTGAAATGCAACCGAAACGTTGGGGAAAGTGTAAACATGTCACGTAATAAATATAAATAATAATAGTATAAATAGTATAATAGTAATAGTATAAATAGTTTTAATAATAAATATAAATAGTATTATAGTAATAGTATAAATAGTGTTAATAATTTAATTAGCTTCAAAATTAGTAAAGTTTAATAGTTATAGTAGTGTAATAAAATGTCAAATAAACAACGCGATAAAATCCGTATATAGTAGTTTAATTTCAATGAATAACATTCGCGTAAACAGAAGACAATATTACACATAAATCTGTTTAAGTGTTTCTATATAAGCAGTAAAGAGTATTCGAAAAAAAGGAAGTCGAAAGTAAGGAGAGATTTGGCGCTTATGGAGCAATTTTTATCTGGATGTGTTACATTGGATTGGTTTTTGTATGCCTAAAGGATATATCCAGCAGAAAAAGAACAACCTTGGTCGCGGTACCGCGTGGCAGAGTTAAATTGAAAGAGTCCCCTCACACGAGCAAAGCACTAATTCTGGTTTCAGTAAAATGAGGCTTATTCTCATAAATGAGCGGGTTCGTTATGGTATATTTTTACCCTAATCCTAACTAATATTATAAAAGCAAAAATGAGTTTGTTTGTTTGTTACTTTTTCACACCTAAACCACTGAACCGATCATCCTGAAATTTTGCATATACGTTTTCAGGGGTACAGAAACGGACATGGGCTACCTTTCATCCCGAAAAAAATTACTGTTCCCGAGGATAATAACAATAACGTTCTTATGATAATGGATGGCGCCACGTGTTTTTCGAATCATGATTGAATTATATTATTACAAGCAGAGTACAACCCGAATTGATTGTCAAATTCTAAATTAAGCAAAAGCTAGTATAATATAAATCTTCCGTGCGTGTGTTTTTAAATAAACTCCTCCTAAACTGCTGAACTGATTTTGATGAAATTTTTTGTGTGTGTTCAAGTGGATTCGAGAATGGCTTAGATTTGTTTTTTTTTCGTTTGTACAGTACAACGTCTGTCAGGACAGCTAGTTTGTATGTATTATATAATTGCTATCTATGGAAGTGGTTTGAAGATCTTTTTGATTGTTATTACGTTGTTTTCTATCATATCTAAACGAGTATTTCCTGTAACTATGGCTGTAAGTATGCAATAGATAAATAATTTGACTACTTACCGGAAAGTCCTTCTCGTGTAGTTTTGTGTTTACTACAAATATCCTTTGTAGTACTGTCAGAGCCTGTTCTGCCTTGTTCGCATACAGCAAGTATCTTGGGCTCTCTGGGAATGGGAATAGCAGCAGCACCACCAGGAGTGAAGGGATCCCGCAGGCGGCCACGAATACTCTCCAGGACGTGTATTTAAATGTTGACCCTTCAGACCAGTCAAACCTATGGTCCGGGATTATGAGGAATGCGATTCCTAAAAAATAAATACATATATTTTTATAAAAGTTACTCTCTTACTAAAAATAAGCAAACAAACAAGGGACATTAAGAATGCCCACACACGGGACAACTATTTGTGGATCACACAATTTATTGTCCCGTGTATATATATATATATATATGGAAGTAGTAGAGCCTCGCTGATTTCAGCATGAATGGGCCGGCTCGACCGGGGAAGGACTACCCTCTCACAGAATATCGACGTGGAATAACAGTAGTCCTACTGTTGTGTTATGTTCGGTGAGTGAGAGTACCGGAGGCCCAATCACCCCCTATCCCCCATACCGCTCCCTTTCCTTCCCACGTCCTTTCCTAAAGGGTCGGCAACGCGCAAGTGATGCCTCTGGTGTTGCAGGCGTCCATAGGCTACGGTGACCACTTACCATCAGGTGGGCCGTATGCTTATTTGCCACATTAGTTGTATAAAAAAAAAAGTTTGAATTAAGTATTTTTGCTGATCATTATATTTAATCCCATATTTTAGTGCCCAAGTATGTGTGCAATTACAAATGCACTCTCTATTCCCTCACACTTATAAGCCGATGGTAAGGCTAGAGCCAATACCAATAGACTAAGGCCAACACCAGAGAATATTTATGCTTACTAAGCATGGGGATAAAACATCGCCAGGTTCCTAACATCTGACTGGTATTGAAACTTATTTAACAGAAAGACCCAACTCATTCATAATTCACAGTTCTTTGCACTAGTTACTCGACTAACAAGTATTTGCGTACATAGGGTTATTTTGTAGGCAGAGTCCGGTCACTAAGCAGCCATGGTCTATATATGACCCTAGAATTTGAGTCGAATCCTAAGTTGGACACTACACAATTCTGAAGTGGTCACAGCTCTGCTTTTCCTTTAAGGTTAAATAGAAGCAAGTCAATGTGTCTACATCATAATTTAAGATGGACACTTATACAAAAGTGTCGTGTATCTAACGCCATTTAAATTGGCACTGGTCGTCATATCACTTTCGTGCGCAGTGCCAATATCATTCCGGTTGACCTTCTAATGTCGCTGACATTCAGATACTGGCTATTTGTCTGGCAAATTGTGCTGTCAATGATGATCTATTAATGGTTTGTTAACATAATGGGCTCCTCTGTTTATTGACTATATTCATTAAAGACAAATTTACGTTAATAAATTCACAGCATTGACTAGTCGATCAGGTATCAATTTGAGTGTTTAGGCAGCCAATTGTTCTAAATTCTCTGGATCAAGTGTGTCCATTATTAGATAATTTCAACGGTAATTTACTCTAAATACACTTATAGTATCAAGACTATATCCTCGAAGAGGTAGACAGACGATCGACATTTTGTCAAATATATTTTTAAGTCCTACGTTTTTTTGTTTTTATTTTTTAATTTTGCTCGTCAAAATGACCACACGCCACCTGATGGTAAGCAGACACGATGCTTACCATCGTCTAAGAGCAGTGGCCTCCACACCGCCCTCATAGTAGCCGAGGCGATGTTGAGGTCTCTACTTTGACGTTTACGAAAATGTTTAAACGTAATTGGGGACGAGCCTATGGTGTATTGACATCTACCGGGTTTACTTCTAGACTCCTTGTTGCTATTGAGAATCGCCCCAGAAATCGACCTCATGCATCAGCCTCAGCCGCATTTACAACGGCTACGTCACCGAGGCAGCATTAATACGTCAACGGTCAGCGGTTCCATATTACTTTGTCAATTATCTTACCTGGCAGAAGAATCGTGCCAAATGTCCAGAAGACCTCGAGCCGGCACAGCATCACATCCCTGTGCCTCAGCGAGAGGAAGTCTCCAAAGTATGGGAAGATCAGCCCAGTGGCGCCGATAATGCCAAACCCTGAGAAAAACCTGTAAAAGACATAAGTCTACAACGAATAGTTATGTCAGGATCGGAAAAAATAAGATATAAAGTGATTTGCCTTATTACTGCACAGATGGTGCAATGTCTGAAGTGTTTAGCTCGTCACTGTTTTTCTTTACAAAGAAAATCTGATTGCATCAATTATTATTTGTTACAAAATGTTTAGGCAGTAGTCAGATTTTATCTGGAATTATTTATTCCTTTTAATGTCTTTATTTGTGTCTCGGGGTCGTAGCAAATGGAAACCCGTAGTCTCTGCCTACCCCTCTGGAAAACAGGCGTGAATATATGTATGTATGTATTTGGAGGAAGATGAGCTAGCAAACAGTCTTATCCTAGTGATAAAACCATTACTCATGGAATTCACCTATTACTCAGCCAAGCCGTTGCATGATCACTATACTCTCTTTAAACTTTATTTAAAGAAGGACAAGTCATGGCTGGCAATATGTGATTAAGCGATACAAGCTAATATGTTTAAACCTTTATAAAATTCTTTAAAGTAAATATATAATAGTAAAGATATCATAACATTTAAGAACGTCAAAGAAAAAGGAAAGCAGGGTAATGAGCAGGTTTTGAGGTAATTCCAAATCTTAACTAAGATAGGATTATTTTTGCAAAGGCCTGTTTTAAGGGCCATTAGCTACAGTCGAAGACTACTTATTTACCAAACATTCTATATATCTTCTAGTTATGTTATTATAAAATACGTGTGTGTCTTCTACTTATAATCAATGACACACGTCGTGGTTTCCTGTTATGTCAACTATATCATATGTTTGTAGACAATGTTTTCCAACAACTCAAGTTACGCTAAAATGTATAACACTTGAACTGTAGATACCTGCAAGCTAAGAAAGCGTGGAATGACTGAACTACGGAGGACAGGAAGGCGGCCGCAGCGTCCAGTAGTAGAGCTCCGATGATGGCCTTCTTGCGCCCTCTTGCGTCTGCCAAGTTACCCCAGAAGTAGGAGCCCACGCACATACCTGGAGAACAAAAAGGATGTTAGAAAATAAATGTTTTTGACGTGACAACGTCTAATAAATCGATGAACGCCGGCTGCACGCACGAAAATGGATGACTTATTGTCCCGTTACGCTCATTGTAACGGTATGATCGGAGCGAGAGCGCTACACGAGCGAGCGAAAGGCATATGACGTTGTCACGTTAAACTATCGTCCGTAAACCGACTTTACAGACAACCAATTTTTCACCAGCGTAAGTGAGAGTCAGACTGTCTAGGATATGGTCTATTTGTGTGCTACGTTTCATCGAAATCCATATTCTGTAAATAAATATACACATTATGATTATTTAATATTCTACCTAATAAAGTTTTAAATATTCATGTAATAGTCATCAATTTCATCCTGTATTTATTGTAATAGAAGAACATATCAATCAACACAACGATGCAACATAATGTATTTATATTAAGATATAATATAATTAAATAATTATTATAATAAGAATTATTAAATCGTCAAATAATCATCATAATAAATTTTGGTTTAAAAATATATTGTTTATATATGTATAGAAATATATCCTAGTTTTTTAATTAGCCTCATATTTTGTAAATTTCCTTTTTTTATAGTGACACGGCAAAGTGATTGTAACGGACTTGATGGAAAGCCCAATTACAGTCCAGAGACAGTGACGACGAGGAGAAGATAGATGTCTTCTAGCCGTCCCCAGTATCAAACCGGTCTGACCAGATGCTTCTTCGCACTACGTTTGAAGAACCCAATGTCATAGAAGGGAGGGAACACATGTGCCGGAAGACCATTCCAAAGTAATATTCTCTATGAAGAACACATCTTTCTGTTGCCAATCTAGCGTTCCTTGACCTGAGCTAATTACTAATATTTATATTTCAAAGTATTTCATTAACAACTCGTCACAGTCTAGTGCTGCTCTTGGATCTTTGACAAAGCTAGATATCTCATTACGTCGACAAATGGGGCAAATACTTCCTACAGGAATAGCATATGTACTACTTCCTATTTGTAGTTCTTCTTCTTCTTCTTTTGGTGTGGTTAGTGGCCAACCTGTTGTCAAGAGTTGTTCAAGCCGCCCGTAGGCCTCTGACATGGCTTAACGACTGCTGTCAATTTGGCAACAACCGGGACCGACTTTTTACGTTCCCTCCGAAGCACGAACACGCTCAGATGAAATACCACTAAGCGGTCACCCATCTCTAGACTGACCGCACCCAACGTTGCTTAACCTCGCTAATCGTTTACCGATCAGTGAGTGCAACTGGCTATGGCTATTTGTAGTTGTAAAATGATTAATACATTGCTTTACACTTAAAAAATATACATAAGCCTTACGTACATAAGACACTAAATACTAGGAGCTATTCTTGTATTGCTGGGCACTTTTCGACCATTGAAAGAACGGACACAAAAAACCCCCAGCATCGGAACAACTTTTAATGGATCATGCAAAATTTTGCCCAGTGTTGGGATCCAACTCGGCGCACTGGCGAGATGACCACATAAATTACTCCGCTATTCGTGCAGTCAAACTTCTTCTCCCTAGCCTTTATTATTCCCAAGTCACTTGAGGTCGGCTTCCTAGTTTAACAGGATTTGACTGGATATTAGTTTTTACACGGAGCGACTGCCATCTGATCTCCGCAACCCGAAGGCTAACGATAACCAAGGGTAGACCAGTGTCAGGATATTAGAGGGCACTGACTTCCCAATAACGACTGCCATAGATGTTCATGGCAGCCGAGACCGACGGCTTAACGTGCTCTCCGAGGCACGGAGCAGGCGATAAATTGTCAATCATTACGCACATAATTTCGAAAAGTCATATAAACTTCCGAAAATCAGAGGTGTGCGACGTGGGTTCGAACCCGCGATCCTCTGCATTGCAGTCTGTTGGTCTCCCGACTGAGCTATCGCTGCTTATCAGACACACAAACACTTACATAAAAATACCTACACTAGCTTAACGACAGCAATACCAGAACTTAAAACCATACGGTCTATTGTGTCTGGTCAACCATCAGATATGGAACATTAATATGACTGCACAAAAATAAGTAGTGTAACTTGTCGCCTCGTGAGTGCCACTACGTCGAAGTCTTTCGAGTAGTAGAGCCTCGCTGATTTCAGCTTGAAAGAGCCGGCTCGACCGGGGAAGTACTACCCACTCACAGAATATCGACGTGGAATAGACCTGGACCTGGACCTACTATTGTGTTTCGTTCAGTGAGTGAGAGTACCGGAGGCCCAATCACCCCCTTTCCCCCATCCCGCTCCCTTTCCTTCCCACGTTCTTTCCTAAAGGGTCGGCAACGCGCAAATGATGCCTCTGGTGTTGCAGGCGTCCATAGGTTACGGTGACCACTTACCATCAGGTGGGCCGTATGCTTGTTTGCCATCTTAGATTTACTTATAAAAAAAAAGGTATTAGATTCGAATTCCATACGCGACAACAATTGGTGAGATTCATAAATAGTTTCTTCTGCGACTGGATGTTCTTAGTGTCAAATGTTCGTATGGTTCTATAAGGCCATAATGCCTGCGCGAGTTAAAGAAACAATGATTCATACAAAAACACCAGCATACTGAACATCAGCATTACTAGAACTCAGAACCATAAGGTCTATAGTGACTGGTACACCAGCAGATAAAGAACATCCCCTCTCTCTACGACTAGTCCAGCTTATGATATAGCGTTCCACTACACCTACTGTCAAGGTTATATTAGGTGGAGCCGATGTACCTTCCAGTGCCCGAGAGCACCCTCCGGGACCAGTTATAGACAAGTCTTGTCCCCAAATGCAGATAAAGAACAATAATCAAGCAACTACTTACCAATGAGTGGTGTAGCAGTAAGCCTGCCTTTGTCAGAGGAGGTCAGACTGAAGTCTTTCTCGGCAGCCGGCAGCACGAAACTAAGTGTGGTGGTGCTGAGCGCACACACCGCGTACACGGCACCGCATGACATAAGCAGCAGCCATTGGAAACAGCCGTACCCTGGAAAGAACATAATACAATTGGTGAATCTATATAAATAAAAATCAATTGCCACATATATAACGGGGCATCACTTAAAAACACTTCGACCGATTTGGCTGTTTTTTTTTTTGTTGTATTTGTAATTGTCAGGAAAAGGTTTGTTTAAAAGAAAATTAAAAAAAAATTCGCGTGATATGTCGTAAATTTAAACGGTATAGTTATTTGAAAAAAATTATTGACGTTTTAATATTGAATTTAATTAAGTGAAATATATTGTTGTATAGATTGACAGGACAACGACTGTCAGGTCAGCTAGTATACATTTAGGCCGGGACTCCACCAAAGCGGAGACGAGACGAGCGGAGAGGAGATGTTTTTTAAACAACCAATAGAATTGTGTTATTGACACATCTCCTCTCCGCTCAGCTTCAGTGGAGATCGCTGTGCGGAGATGTGTAATATTTGTATGGCGCGATGGAAGCGGAGATGTGAGCTGTGCGCGGATGACGCGCAGTGGAGACGAGACATGTGAGCGGCGTGCAGTGAGCGATGTCACCCTCGCCCGTCACCGCCCGCTAGCAACCCGCAGAGCCCCGCGCGCGCGCCGGCCGAGCCGGCCCGAGCTGAAAAACATCTCTTCTCGCACAGCACACAGCACACCGCACACATCTCTGATTTGGTGGAGTGCCGGCCTTAATATTCATTCGTTTCTTCTTCTTGGATTATTGGCTTAAAATTTTCTCTTATTCATTTAGATCACAAAGTAACACTTATGAACACCAAAGGGGATAGTGTGTTTACTACATTAACTGAATTTACATTTATGTTTATTGCAGGCAGAATGTTAGCCTATGAAAACACCTGCATGAAACGTACGTAAATAAGATAATAGTATAATATTATGACTAAAGCATTTCAGGTTCTGACATGCAGCTGAGATTGTTTTGATATATACACAAAAGTCGATTGCTTGTGTTGAAACATAGGTGACGAAGCATGGAAGCAGTACAGTTACCTCGGGTTCAATTCCCGGGCTGAGGAAAAGCTGTATTTCTGTTAAATAAATTCTCAACAGTAGCATAGGTTCTAGAAATATTTCCATAAGGCATACGCACTGCCATAGGCAGTATACTATCTATTGCAGTCTAACAGGCATGAACGGACTTCCTGTATATCTCACGGATATCCGTGAGTAGTCGATTTTAAAAACTTCATGTCAGTTATATATGGTCGAAGTATCCTTGATATTATAAATAAGAGGTCTATAAATAATAAATGGCTAATATCCAAGGTACTACTTAGAGAATATTCTCGTGAAGAGTGAGAGTAATCATGTGGCGATATAGTAGTCATCTCACCAAACTCACTACTAACATCTCTGCCTACCCTTTCGGTAATGTAGGCTCAAGATGGCATACGTAATATTGTTAAAATCAAGCGTAAAATTAGCCATTTATTATTTACTAGCTGTGCCCGCAGTCTCACCCGCGTCAGTGGTATTCATGGTTACTGCGCCGCTCTCGTGAGTCGTAGCGTGATGTTATATAGCCTATGTCCTTCCCAGGGTCTCAGGCTATCTCCATTCTAAATTTCATTTAAATCGGTTTCATCTAAAGTGGTTTAGCCGTGAAAACGTAACAGACAGACAGACAGACAGATAGACAGACAGAGTTACTTTCGAATTTATGATATTAGTAAGGATAGAGCTCTTATTTATAATATCAAGGATACTTTGCCTATATATAACTGGTATGGAGTTTTTATAAATTGATTCTACATATTAGAAGTGAATTGAGCCGATATTAAGATCACTTTAGTTAACGAAGCTCAATAGACGCAGATGCATTACGATGGACAGCTGTTTATGATATCACTGATTGTAATATAAGTGAGTATTGAACAAGAAAATCCCAGTAACACGGATTATAGAGAGTTGACTGCACGATGGCGTAGTGGTGTAAGTGGTTGCCTCGCCGCTGCCACTGTGCCAAGTGTTGTGGGTTCGAATCCCACACGTGACAAAACTTTGTTCGATACACAAACCTTTTATTTTTCATATTTTTTTAAATTACCAACGTGGCAAACAAACATAAGGTGCACCTGATGGTAAGTGGTCACCGTAGCCTATGGACGCCTGCAACACCAGAAGCATCACTTGCGCGTTGCCGACCCTTTAGTAAGTAAATACCAATTAAAAGAATCAATACGATTAGAGTATGATTCAAGGGGTTGGAGCCGCGGTCACAAGCCAGTATATTTATGAACATTTCATAGTAAAATCGAGTGCATAAAACGTCAAAAATAAAAAGCCACGATTAAAATGTGTGCAGTCTTTAATGGTAAACCATCTAACACCCTAATCACCCAGCAGTATAAAATATACTTTACGACCTATTCTCATTCCGACATATATATAAAAAACAATTTAAAATTCGGTCAAGCCGTTTCGGAGGAGTGCGACCACAAACACCGTAACACGAGATTTATACATACATACATACATAGATTCACGCCTGTTTCCCAGAGGGGTAGGCAGAGACTACGGATTACCATTTGCTACGATCCTAACACTTCTCTGACTTCATTCACTTTCATAAAATTTCTCATACACGCTCGCCGGTTTAAGGTGCTCTTAACCTGGCCTTTATCCAGAACGTCTCCGATCTGATCGAGAAACGTTCGCCTAAGTCTTCCCCTTGCGACTGTTCCATTCACACTAGCCTTATAAACTTTCTTAGTCAGTCTTTTCTCGTCCATTCTTTCTACACGCCCAAACCAGCTTAACATACCCTTTTCTATTCTCGTCACTATATCCACGTTCATGCCGCATCTCTCTCTAATCACACTATTCCTTATTCTATCTTTCAGAGTCACACCAAATATATTTCTCAGCGCTCTCATTTCTACAGCATTTATTCTGCTCTCATGCTTCTTTTACCATACCCAACTTTCGCTTCCATGCATAAGCGTAGGCACTAATAGTCCTCTATGAACTGCCAAACGTGCCTTTTCGGATACATTTCGACTGTTCATAAAAGCGCGTAGAGCTCCATTCACTTTGTCGCCAGCAATCGTTCTCCTTTCAATATATCTCTTATGTATACCATCCCTTGTAAACAAAGTACCCAAATATACAAACTCTTTCACTTGCTCCACTTGTTCTCCATCAATCATAATATTACACATCGTCATGCACTCCTCCTTTTCAAATACCATTACTTTCCTCTTGCTTAAATTCATTTTCATTCCTTTACTATCAAAAGCACCATGCATAATAGTTACCAAATTAGTTTTTTCAATTTCATTGTAAAATGAAATGCATAAAACGTCAAAAATAAAAAAGCCACGATTAACCCACAGATATAATGTTTTACACAGCATAGTTATAAACTATATAGTCTCTATAGGACAGTGGTTATGTCTCGTCCGACCGTCGCCACCGATTAATTGGCTTCGGTTTAGTGAAGCACAAATCTAATTTGTGAGCAAGCGATACTTAGCCGGCTTAACTAGCACCGGCTTATATAAGGATTTTTAATCTATACTAATATTATAAAGCTGAAGAGTTTGTTTGTTTGCTTGTTTGTTTGAACGCGCTAATCTTTGGAACTACTGGGTCGATTTCTTTCTCGCCATTCAGCATACTGAACTTACACAAACTTGACTTCAACTTACCATGCCGCAAAATGACTGTTCCCCAGTGTTATAAATTTAATTATATTCGTAGATAACTTTTAGAATGTATCTACTAATGTTGATGTTGGGATACCTACTTTTTAGTCAGCTCCCTTACTAAGAATTATTTCTGCGTCGCAGGGGACTTTACAAATATATAAATAACATACATAGAACATTGAGACTCGAAACAATTATTTGTAGATCACACAAATTTTTCACCTTGTGGGGATCTAACCCCTTAGTTCCCAAAGTGGTCCAAGTGGACCCCCAGGGGTCCACGGGAGACTCGACGGGGGTCTACGTTGGCGTGACAAAAAAAATGGAGGTTCACAATTCGTAAGCGGAGGTCCACGAACATTTATTTGCTTTCGATAGTGAAAAACTAAAATCAATGAAGGCAGATAATATTTTAAGAAGCTCAATGACTGTTACAGACTTGCATATTCCAAATTCAGTACCGTCTCGAACCTACCAATTTCTCGGTAGATAATTACTAAAAACAAAAAAAAGGTCGGCCCGTCTACCGTGGTAGGTTTAGTCACGAGAATTTCAAAAAAAATAATTGCCTGAACTTGTTTGATTCTTCACCAATATAAATACGAATGCCAAGGAATATGATGTAGCTGCAGGGGGTCCACCGGAACCAGCTAAATTTTGAAAGTGGTCTATGAGAAAAATGTCTGGAAAATTCTGATCTAACCGAAAACATTTGGCGCGGCGACAATCGCAAAGCGTATAAATTTATTTAATTACACAAATATTACAAAACAAAAAAATAATTTTACAGTTTTGTACATTAGCAGATACTTAAAAGGTAAGTACAATGACAAAATAGTGTTTTGGCAGTATAATTGTTAAACCTTGTCGCCTAAACCAGGCCACCACTACGCCATCTATGCAATCTAAAAATACTTATAAGTACTTTTAATTATATATCAGTTATTACTAACTAAAGAAGAGAAAAAATGCGAATACGAATTCCTGAACATCTCAACAGATGCACATATATATAAAATACGTCACAATATTTATTTGTACGTCCGCAGTTGACACAAGTCGACTTCGGACTTTGCCCCTCTACATCTATTTTCGTTTGTTTGTTTGAACACATGTACTAAACATAGATTTGTTGTAGCATCTTGTAATCGTTGGAAAATTTTGTTTATTCTGTTGTATTAATTGTTACAGCAGCGATATCTAGTGGAGAAATCGGTGGATTGTTACACAGAGGTCTCAAGTTCGATTTTAGAACACGTACCTGTGAATTTGACGATTTTTTTTTAATACTACTAATGTGGCAAACAAGCATACGGCCCACCTGATGGTAAGTGGTCACCGTAGCCTATGGACGCCTGCGACACCAAAGGCATCACTTGCGCGTTGCCGACCCTTTAGGAAAGAAAGTGGGAAGGAGAAGAAGCGGGATGGGGGAAAGGGAGTGATTGGGCCTCCGGCACTCTCACTCACCGAACGAAACACAACAGTAGGAATACTGGTATTTCACGTCGATATTCTGTGAGAGGGTAGTCTTTACCCGGGCGAGCCGGCCCATTCATGCTGAAATCAAATTTATGTGTGTAATCAAATTTATGTGCGTATAAAATCTTTATGTTAATACGTGAAAAGGAAATTTTGTATCCCTTTTCTGACTATTGGGTGCACGTATCAGTGTAAGATTGACATAGTTAAAGCTTATATGGAGAAGAAGCTCAGAACCCTAGAATGCATTATACATTTTGGGGTTCTAAGCAAAATACATTCAAGAGTTATATAAAAAAGGAGATAAATTAATGAATTACGATCGATTTTCCCTATTAAGCACCTATTTGTATATTTAATTAACGCTCTTTATTCGGTAAAAGTAAACATTGTGAGGAAAAATAGAGAAGTAGATTGCCAGAACAATAACAGGCTCCAGTGGAAGACCAGTGACGCCAGGAAAATGCTGAACTGGAGTCCTGATTGCTGCAGCTGTGGGACACATTGTCATGTCAAGATGTTTATTAAGAGTATTATTACTGTTTTTTTATTTCTTCCTTTTTTATTATTATTTTTGTTATTTCTTTATATCTTTATACACATTGTGCCCAGCTGTATAGCAATAAAGATTTCCTTCTTTCTTTCTTTCTTTCTTTCAGAATGTTCTCGAACATTTTTATGTGTGCTTGTGTGGTGGACTTTAGCTAGATCATATCATACTGAGAAGAAGTTCGTGCTTAGTAGTGGATTCACATTTTTATGAATGATATATTATCAAGAATTGAGAAAGGTATGCTGACAATATGGTTTTGGCATATTTATTTATTTAGTAAGGCATACAAAACAAAACATAATGCATACAGTATATAACTTATAAACTAACAGTTTTGGTTTAAACTATGGTTCTAACTATGTGTACACATCATGATTATTAGATATAAATCAGTACAAGATGACGCTACAGAGCTCTAATTAAAAATAAATACACAAGTAATAACAATTGACTTAATCTTATTAAGTAAATTACAACACATTTAAATAATATATGTAGGTATGTTAAGATGCTTATCTATGCTATGGAAATAAAGACAAAATATGCCTCAAAGTATTTTTAAATTGTATAATTGTATAGTAAAAACGTCTAGAGTTTTATGATATTCAGGTAAATTCGACACATTCTGACCAACGGATTGTTAAAAGATGTATTATTGATGTGAACGTCCAAAATGAAGTTTTTAGGTGTGAGTGGCGCGATCTGAACCTAGTATTTACATTTATTTGAGATATATGAGCATATGGAACGAATGGTCGAGAATGATTAACGTAGAAGATATGTGGGGGCGATGTGGAGGCCACTGCTCTTAGACCACACGACTGCTTACCATCAGGTGGAGTGTGGTCATTTTGACGAGCAAAATAAAAAAAAATAAAAAAAAAAAAAAAAATTCAAATATGAATACATGAAAGTTTTACTATAAGAAGGCTGGAAACCCTCGCTGAGGATTCCGTTCAAACTGGATCAGTCCGACTGATGTATATCCTACAGAAGATCGCAACCAAATAACCTAGCGTTGTGTTTTTATGGTGACTAGTGTCACCAGACTTCTATAGAAGATACTGTACTGTTATCAGAAGACTAGTAAATATCAGCTCTGGCCCTGGCACACTCGTATCGTGTTTTGAAGGAACGGCAACGCACGATTACTCCTGGTATTAAACGCGTTCACAAGCTACGGTAACCCATTACCACCAGGTGTACTCAAAACTGGTTTGCTACCCTGGTAATCCAAAAATTATAAAGCCATACCTCAGCAGTCTTCCTAAGCAAATTAGAGATCTTCTGACGTAATGCACCGTACTGGACGTTGCCAAGTAGTACGATTTATTCCTACTGTGTTGTAATATAATTAACCAAAGACACCTTCATATATCTGAAGGAGTAGTTAGAGAGTTCCACCCATATCCCACCAGCTACGATTCAGCCAGTGTTGCCAACTCTTGTAAAATCGAGTCGCTAGATTCAATATCAAAAGTCGCCAGAAAGTAGCTAAGACTGATTCTGGTTTGGTTTTTCGACTGTCAGGTAGTGAATTACTAAAAAAAAAAGGGCAGCCCGCCTACCTGTGGAGTCTCTACAGTAGGCGGGCTGACCTTTTTTTTTTTAATCGTTCTCTACCGAAAACCTGTAGATTTTATAATTTTTCCATATATATCTCTTCGCATTGTATAATTCTGTATCGAATTAACAAAAAATGTATCTATTACATGACCTAAAATTGTTTTCATTTGTAACCCCAAAAGTCGCCAGATAAGTCGCAAAAAAATTTTAGCGACAAATTTTATTTTTTGTCGCTAAGATATACACGAAAGTCGTCATTTCTTGCGACAAAGTTGCTAAATTGGCAACTGGATTCAGCTATGGTAAAAGAGTATCTAACTATGTACGCATATCCAGGAACATAACCAATTATGCAGTCACACTATTTCAATACCAGACTCTATACACCGCAATTTGATTAAATAATAATAATATTCTCTCACATACACACAACACTATCTAGCCCAAACTAAGCAGAACTTGTACTATGGGTACTGGACAATGGATAAATGCCATGCACACAAATGCTTAACTTGTGCGGGAATCGAACCCGCGTGGCAGTCAGTTACACTAACCACTACGATATCGAGGACGTCCTGTATTTAAACTGTCCCAATACTGGGCACGAGCCTTTTCTCAGTGTGAGAAGGGTTAGACCATAGACCACTACGCTGACCCGTATGAATTGGCAGACTTTATATATTCGAAAATATTATGGAAGCCTCGCAGTCCACGCATCTTCAAGAACATTATGGAAAACTTCTAGACATGCAGGATTGCTCACAATTTTTCCGTCACTGTTAAAACGAGCGATAATCTAATGACACATTTCAAATATAAAAAAAAAAGTCACGAGGTGTTCTGACTCATTATAAATAGATTATTTAAATAAACAAATCATTTAAATTTAAACAAAAGATACACTTCGGTCACGTCTCGTTATCGTTCCGTCAACTGTAATGTCAGCTGACTATCCGGACATACCTATTGTATTGTATATTCATGTAGAAGAATACTGGCAATATGTTTTTAAGGAGTATGCATGATATTATTGTTGCTATTGTGAATAGAATATTAAGCAAAGGAACATCCTTGTTTAATTAATATAAAGACTAGATTTTGCCCGCGGCTTCACTCGCGTAAATGTAGATTAGGTTATGTTAGTAGCAGTACTTGTTTTTCAATAAAATATAGTGTTACTCGGTGATAATACAGCTTTCTAATGGTGAAAGAATTTTTAAAATCGGTTAATTAGTTTTAGAGTTAAATTCTTACAAACAAACAACATCAAATCTTTTCTATTTATAATATTTGTATAGACAAAGATTCAAATCATGTGCCCTCATTGTACTTTTATCGTACGAAAAAGTGTCTACATTAAGAAAAGAGCTCATACATTACATTTATATGATAGAAAACGATAGTGATAGACTTCTTTTCATTTTTTTTCTGAACGGCTGTCAGTTCTACTATAAGACATTTCAAGATTATCCATAAATTACCGGACACCCTATATATGTTTTTTAAAAATCAACTGCCGCACCAGGCGTAACTCCTGTATCGCAGGAGACGTTACAAACATACAAACAACGGACATAAAGACCATTCAGACTCGGAACGAGCATTTATGGATCACACACATTTTGGTCCCGTGTCAGATTCGAACGCACAACACTCGGCGCAGTGTCAGTGGCGAGACGGCTTCAGTAGTCACTACGCCATCCTATATTAGCGAATGCAAAACATTATACAAATTACTAAACGTAAATGTTTGTTTACACTTCGCAGATAAGACAGCGGTTTCGGTGCTCGCCTACTTACTAAAAATATGTTAGCCTACGTTATAGTAGCAAGCTTCAACATTAAATGTATTATTGAATTGACTATTAAAGTCCAATTGCATGGCCTCTATGGCGTAGTGGTTAGTGTAACCGACTGCCACGCCTGAGGTCGCGGGTTCGATTCCCGCACAAGTCAAACATTTGTGTGCATGAACATGGATGTTTGTCTTGGTCTGGGTGTTTCTATGTATAATATGTATGTATTTACAAAAAAAAGGTATATATGTATGTTTATCCATAGTCTAGTACCCATATTACAAGCTCTGCTTAGTTTGGGCTAGATGGTGATGTGTGTATGTAGTAGAATATTATTATTATTATATTGCAGACGGACAAACAGATCCGAAAACCGAATTAGCTTCAAGAAAATAAAATAAACAGAAAATTGCTTCACTAGGCGAATATGCATACATTGTTGACCAACATGACTGATATAACAAATACAAAAGTAAATATATCTGTCACGCCTTTACATCCAAGAACCAATTTGATGAAATATGTCAAGGAAACAGATTATATCGCGAGAAAGAACATGCGTTAGCTTTTAACCGGATATATGTTCCTGTAACCTTCACACAGACGAAGCCGGGGGGAATAAAGTGGATTTTTAATTAAAATTAGACAAAATAACTACACTCCTGTAAGTTATTGGTAAGCAGTCGTATAGTCCATGAACAGAGATCTCCGCACCACTTATTCAAGTCTTTACTTTGGCGGCATAAAGAGGTGCTTGTTCACGCCCCGCTTGAAGAGCCCAGAATTATAAGTATTTCTTAAATCATTACAAAATTGGCTCTGATATCTTCTACATACGAACAGACGTTATTAAAACGTATTTTTACAAAATCCGCGAACAATGTCACACTGACTCTACAATTTAGCTCATCTAGAACGCGACTCTTATATTCTCGCAATAAAATTTATTACGATTGTCGCAATAATTTAAAATTTTACGCGACTTTCTTTCCATGACCTCACAAATCAGTGTTATAAAGTAGAGTTATTTTCGTTGTTGTGGTAGAGACTGTAGAGTCTCCATCATATCTGCTGTCATTTTGCCAAAACAACGCGGCGAGTCTATCAGACGACTTAGTCGCGGCCGTTGTTGCTATTTTCGTCATTCGGGAACTAAATTATATAGAGTCGGTTATCAAGTTTATATTATTTTAATAGCTGTCCCGCGCGGTTTCACTCACATTTAGGCTAACTGCTCCGCGCCGTGGATAGTATCGTGACGTTAGCGGTCGTAGCTGATGCTACTTCTGGATATTGAAATTAAACTACTATATAGGGATTTTATCGCGTTGTTTATTTGACACTTTATTACAAAATTTTGAAAACTGTTACACTACTATTACTATTAAGCTTTACTAATTTTTAAGCGAATTAAATTATTGAAACTATTAAAAGTATTTATACTATTTATATTTATGTTTACACTTTCCCCGACGTTTCGGTTGCTTTTCAGCAGCCATGGTCACGGGGAGACTAAGATGGTAGTTGTCTCAAGTTTTTATGTTATATATAAGAATCGAACCAGCCACGACTTAAATCACTTCGTCATCTTTGCAGTCAAATAGCATCAAAGCTATTCTATTTATCTTCAGTCCACGTGTTATTAGTTACCGTTTTCCTCAAACATTTACCTATTTATAAACATGCAATACTTTCATACACATCTGTATTGGGAATAGCACAAGTTAAGTACGTGTGAATACTCATAAACTCGTCTATAACTGCTTGGCATAAACAACGGAAGATCCCCTAGAGTTTAAATGATCGTTAAATTGAGCATTAACTTCAGTTTATGAGCGACAGATGACAATGGCAGATATAATGGTTTGCATATAGTCTATGACGGATATAAAGCTATTGATTATCGTGATAAATGTAAGAGAGTATCATTATCGTGACAAGTGAAGAGAATATCATTATTTGGTGCCAGGTCGCCTGTAGCAGAATCACCTTCTTCCAGATAATAGTAGTCAAACTGTTTTACAGTGGTTTGTAATAGTTTTGTAGGCTTCCCAGAATCTGTAACGCGTTGGGGATGCTTCTGGTAATGCAAGTGACAATAGGTTACGGTAACCTTTTGCCGTCAGGCTTGCAATATATTTTTTATCACCTTGTGATTGCAATTGAGGTATTGGATATTTATAATCAGCTAAATGTTTGTGGAAAGCAGAATCTAATATGTAACTTAAAGATACAGAAAACGTTGCTACTTTTAATGTTATTTATTCCTTTAAAGAAGAACAAAGAAAGACTTTTTGACTTAGACTTTTCTTTCTGACTAAGAAAGTTTATAAGGCTAGTGTGAATGGAACAGTCGCAAGAGGAAAACCTAGGCGAACGTTTCTCGATCAGATCGGAGGCGTTCTGGACAAAAGCCAGGTTAAGAGCTCTTTGAACCGACGGGCGTGTATGAGGAATGTGATGAAAGTGAATGAAGCCAGAGAAGTGTGTCAGGATCGTAGCAAATGGAAATCCGTAGTCTCTGCCTACCCCTCTGGCAAACAGGCGTGAATCTATGTATGTATGTATTCCTTCAAAAGCCCTCTCAAACATTCGGACATGGTAACCTATGATTGCTTACAATACCAAGTGTATCTTTACTTTGCTAATACTTTATAAAAAGCATCGCTGTTCTGACAGTGTAAAGGTCAAATATTACTAACACGGGACCTCAACAAAGCACATCCTTTGGAACCCTAGTCGTCGCTGCTTGGTGGCCACAATGATGTTTAAGTACAATCTATTTCTTGTTATATAAAACTGACAACAACGAAATTGCGTATAAGTATTAGGTAGTTTAATTTCAATGTTTAACTTTCACGTAAACGTGAGACAATATTATGATATACCTATTCGTATTCTTATACTACTGGTATATTAAACAAGCATCCACGGACAGCCCACTGTGTCTTATTGCATAAATGCCAGCGGTTTAGCTTATCACTTACATGCTGTGGATCTTAAAGGACTCGCTGCGGATAGATCTCCTTATAAAAGGCGGCGAAAAAAGCGCGTAAAAACTCCTGGATGGCTATTTTCTTGGTACTATCGACTTCAGTGACGGATGACCACTCCTAAGGTTAAAATCGCATAGCAGGCCAACACTTGGTACCCGTACCCGTGACACGCCCCTTTCTTTGTTTGAGTTTTTTTACACTTTACATTTGTTAACTGATTCTAAAGCGATGCAAACTCAACTAGTCAACATGTGCAAGCGAAATTTTTTCTGAATTGGTCATCCGTCGCTGGAGCCGATAGTACATTACCTTCTTGTATAGTGGTATTTCCCGACAGCATCTCAGATACAAGCGAAGATCACAACATACCCCAATAATACTAAGATTTTTTACCAGACTCAATAACAATCGCCGAACTGGCGTAGTGGTTAGTGTAAACGACTGCCACTGGGAGGTCGCGGGTTCGATTCCCGCACAAGTCAAACATTTGTGTGCATGAACATGGATGTTTGTCTTGGTCTGGGTGTTTCTATGTATAATATGTATGTATTTACAAGCAAAAAGTATATATGTATGTTTATCCATTGTGTAGTACCCATAGTACAAGCTCTGCTTAAGTCAAAGTCAAAGTCAAAAATCATTTATTCATTTAGGTCACAAAGTAACACTTATGAACGTCAAAGTATATAGGTTAGTGAGTTTACTAAGTTACTGAAGCTACATTTAGGTTAGTTGCTAGGTTCAGGCAAAGGGTAGAGCCTATGAGAAGAAACCTGCAAGAAACTCACGGCCACCCTTTTAAATCGTCAGCTAAATATAATTTCAGTATTTTACAACTCAGATTAACAAGGTGTTACAGCCATTATGCCATATACTATTGACTATAAAAACTAAAGATAATAACAATAATAACTTAATAATATTATAGGGAGGAAATAATTTGAGCTAAGATATATTATTTAATATAAATCTAAAATAGACAGTAGGATGGCATCTTAGTTTGGGCTAGATGGTGTTGTGTGTATGTGATAGAATATTACTATAATTACTATAGCTATGCACAGCAGTTGTCTTAAACACCTACACTACCGCGACAACAAATAATTAAGACACAGTAATTATTGAATACTGGTACCCAAGGTAAGATTTAACTTGTGTTATGGGTACCAGCCCCACTTTCAGGTTTCTTCACAGTTTGGTCTTAATTTAGGTACATACATTGATGTTTCCAAACAAATTACAAAAAGAATATAAAATAATAATAAAAACAAAATCTATGAAAACAAGTAAATAAAAATTATATCAACTCTAAATTCCTCAAAATTAATATATTATAACTCCCGTTTCCTTTTCGTCACAAGAAAAATTATTTTAAGAAGACAATTATCATAAATCTTATGCTAGTAAAATCTAAAATCTGTATCTTTATTTATTTGGCAGCGAGTCTAATTGCTTTCGTCAAACGTTTCCGTCTAGATTGCTTTGTTTACTAACTATTTGCGAATTCTGTTTGTATTCTAGCGTTATACTTTACTTATCATATGTGGAGGCCAGTCAGTGCAGACCGGCGACACTTCGAACCAGTGGGATCTTTTGTGTCGACACTCTCAATAACGACTGCCATAGATGTTCATGGCAGCCGGGACCAACGGCTTAACGTGCTCTCCGAGGCACGGAGCAGGCGATAATTATTGTCAATCACTACGCACATAATTTCGAAAAGTCGTATAACTTCCGAAAGTCAGAGGTGCGCGACGTGGGTTCGACCCCGAGACCCTCTGCATTGCAGTCTGTTGGTGTCTCCACTGAGCTATCGCTGCTCTTAGCGTTATACTTAGAAACAGATACTGTTTATTTTTAATGTTAATTATTTTGGTAAGATTTCGCTTACAGAAACTGGCACATCGAATTAAAGAAATGCTTTTATATACAAGATGTAGTTACTAGATTAGGAATTGGAAAGTTTAATGTATGTATAATTTGTCTTACAGATAGACTAAAGATAAATCTTAAATTTAACCGTGTTTTCACAGGTAGCGTAATGGCTCAAATATTTACCTTGCCACTTCCGACTGTTTTGCGTTCGCTTTCCTTTGAGAATTTAGATTAGTTAGAGACTTTTGTATAAAATTTGTTAAATAGCAATCGATTGAGACAGACATGGTTTTGCCAAAATTTTGGAAAGATCTTGCAACGATTGCAGCGCCACCTACCAAGTCTAATTTTAATTCTAAAACATCCATGAACACACTCAAACACACACAAAAAATAAGGTCGGTGCATCCGTTTAAAAGAAAAAGAAAAGAAAAAGGTTTTATTTGAATCTCCATACATACATAATTTTAAAAAACAATAATAAATAGAAATAAGCAGAAAACGGTACATGGAGATCAAATTAGGCAACTGCGTCAGCTATTGTTGCAGTATATACTGCAACGCTGGTATTCTCGAAGGCCTACTAACAATAATTTATTAATACACATCTTAGGAAAACAAAACGAAAACAAAAAATGGGATAAAAATAATAAATATAAACTTATACAATATATTTATACTATATTCATACATAAAAGAGTATATATATATACACATATATATTTATATACTTATAGTAGTTTATAAAAAAATGTGTAATATAACCCGATATACTACAAAATACTGCATGTGAAAATGACACTTAAAATAAAAACGAAAAAGCAAAGGAACAATGTAGTGTGTTTCCGAACGCCACTTATAGTTGAGAGCAAAGATATTTAGTTCTACAATATCTTTGGTTGAGAGGCTGACGCCATGACGATCATATTAAGTTACATCTGTCATGAATGTCAAGAAAGCGTCTCATCAGCACCACAGAGCCGGATGCGTAATAAAACTAATAAACCATTAACGCTGCGTACGCGCAAGTTAACAAAGAATGCACTACACAATTATTATTAGATAAGATAATAGAATATACAATATGTTTCGTCATGAAGGGTACCATATTAAAATAAGGGTATTCAGGATGCAAAAGCGTTGCATTAGGTCAATGTGCGGTCTACAAATCACAGACAGTTGTAGGCCTTACTTCAAATCATTAAAACTGTTTACTTTTCCGGCACTATATATATTAGAAACTGCACTTTTTGTAAAAAGAAACCCGCATTTATTTATTAAGCTATCAGCAGTCAAGAAAACTCAATTACGTGCTCAGTACAAAAATCAATTATGTTACACAAAATGTAAGACTGCCCTGATGTACAAAAGCTTTTTCGGAATCGCTCCTAGAATATATAATAAAATTCCTAATTTCATAAAAATAATGCCATAGTCAAAATTAAAAAAATCACTAGAGACAATTCTTCTTGACAAATGTTATTATTCAGTTGACGAGTTTCTAAACGATAAAGAGTTATAATTTTAATTATGTTGCATTTAAAATTTTGACATCAGATCTGTAATTTATTTTAATCTTATTATTATTATTATTTTTATGTTTTATGAATATTATAAATTTTTTTCTTTTTTAATTTATAATAACATTTATTCATGTAAAAATTTTTAGCAATTCCATTCTGCATTTAATAATATTTGTATGTCTTAAGACAAAACATAGCGCCCTATTTTATATGTAAGACCTATTGTATACACCTATGTTTCACAAATAAATTATTTGATTTGATTTGATTTGAAAACATACCCGTAAGTAAAGTTGCTGTACTTAACTGTTATAAAGGAGATGGTTAGTAAAAGGCACACGTCCAGAAGAATTATTATTTATTACTCCAAATGGATGTTCAGAGTTAAAGAGACTGTAAAGACTGAATGCATGACGGTGCCGCAACCGAAGTTAATACAACCACCGTGCATGAGGATTCGATTCTTCCGTGAGGCAGCGTTAGGACTTTCCATCACAAAGTTTACAATAACAGCACGAAGTCTGAAATTGTGCCAATCGATTCATTGTGTGGAACTTTAAACCATAATTGGCGAAATTTGAATAACACCTTTGGCTATCCTTTCGGGGATTTTGACGTGCCCTACAATTATATCATAACTAATATTATAAGAATGGACAAGAAAAAGAAAGACTAAGAAAGTTTATAAGAATAGTGTGAATGGAACAGTCATAAGAGGCAGACCTAGGCGAACGTTTCTTGATCAGATCGGAGACGTTCTGGACAAAGGCCAGGTTAAGAGCACTTTAAACCGGCGAGCGTGTATGAGAAACGAAGCCAGAGAAGTGTGTCAGGATCGTAGCAAATGGAAATGCGTAGTCTGTGCCTACCCCTCTGGGAAACAGTCGTGACAGTCGTGAATCTATGTATGTATGTATGTAATATTATAAATGCGAATGTGAGTGTGTCTGTTACGTAACCGATCATCATGAAACTTCGTATACATGTTGTCAAGGGTACAGAAAAGGACATAGGGTACCTTTCATCCAGGAAAAGTACTGTTACATATCTAACATACATATAAGCGAGCGAAACCACGAGTATCTAGTATACAATAAACAGACAGACAGCTGTAAAACATCGCAATACAAACAGTAATGAGGACAAACCATTATATCATTCAATGTCAGTGTCACGATACTTATTTGAAAGAATCTTGAAGCTATATTTGGTATTACAAGTAGGTTCGAATGACTTCACAAGAGAATTTTCCACAAATAGACCTTAAACATGGGCATGCCTTATATGTTGGTCAAATACACTACCGGATATTTACATGAATGAAGTAGGCAGTTTGAATCTATAAATAATAAATAAAATAAATAATATAATATTCTATCACATACACACAACACCATCTAGCCCAAACTAAGCAGAGCTTGTACTATGGGTACTAGACAATGGATAAACATACATATATACTTTTGTTTTTTTGTAAATACATACATATTATACATAGAAACACCCAGACCAAGACCAACATCCATGTTCATGCACACAAATGTTTGACGTGTGCGGGAATCGAACCCGCAAACTCAGGTGTGGCAGTCGGTTACACTAACCACTATGCCATCTATGTTCGGTAGATGGCAATCACTTGCTGTCCAATAACTTGAGACCTATACTCTCAATATTTTCTACATATATTTAATTTGTATATTTAGACTGGCTCTTTAGTTCCGTGTAGCATATGTTTTCGGCCGGTTGTGGTTTTGGATTCGATTCTAAGTTGAGGCAAAGTATTAAGTTTTCTAGTAGACATATTTAGGAGTAGAACCGAGTCTAGAAATGCACCCATTAAATGCCTGCCATAATATACAAGCTGGAAAAATGTGTGTGTAGTGCACCTATATCTATTAGTTTCCCGGATTCCGCTTTTTTAATAAAAAATACCCTGATATTTGTTTGACTTAGGAATCGTACTGAAAACTTCGTGTTCCGTTACAAACGTATGCTGGAGGAACCAACAAACCTTATTGGATTGCCAGCATATTTTGTTTGTGTCAACTTTAGTAAGATATGATTAAAATCAGAGTCAAGCATCATTTATTCATTTAAGCCACAAAGTAACACTTATGAATGTCAAAATTTACTAGAACAGTTAGTCTTAGACATAAAGTCTAAGCAATATCTAACAATGAAATACATATATAGCAACTTCATTAATAGGTAGCTATTTTGCGACTTTCAATTAGTAAACGTCGTTCAAGGACGGACGACACAAAAATAAAAATAAATATGTACATGAAGCAATGATTGCTTTAGGTATACTCTATTTCTAAAAATGCTTGTAGTAATATAGTTTAGTGAGTGTATGTTTTCTATGTAATATGTTGTATGTAGTATAAGTTGTTCGAGACCGAATTTTGGTCATAGCGGCTAAGCTTCATGAATTATGAGTACGAGTATGTGCGTAAACACCAATGCACTCTCTACTGCAGAGGTTTCCAAACTTTTTCTCATAGACCACTTGCAAAATGTAGCTGGTTCCGGTGGACCCCCTGCAGCTACATTTCTACTATATTTTGAAAATTTGATCAAATCTCTACGGGCTGACTAAAATCGGTAGATTCGAGACCATTGGTACTGAATATGGAATATGCAAGGTTTTACAAGTAACAGTGGCTCAGTCGCTGTGCTTCTTAAAATATTATATGCCTACATTGATAGGTGAAGTCAAGCCAACATTATAGTTCTTCACTATCGAAAGCAAATACATTTTCTCGTGGACCCTCGCGTATGAATTGTGGATCCCCATTTTTTTGTCACGCCAACGTAGACCCTCGTCGAGTCTCCCGTGGACCCCTAGAGGTCCACCTGGACCACGTTGGGAACTAATGCTCTACTGTCATTATCAGATGTGTCAGCAATCTAACATGAGTGGAAAAAGAACAGGCGCACGACTAACAGCTTTATGTCGTTTTCGAGACACAGGTTGTGTAGCACCAGCAGGTTTATAGATTAAGACTGAAAATGTCACTTTTTGTTATCTCTGGATTCTGAATCGGAATTTGTGACCGAATCCTCCTGCACTGCAGTCACATTCAATACTGCAGCGCCACTGAGACGGGTTTTTTACGATGTATACATAATCTCCGCTTATTATTTCCAAAGGGGTAGAAAATCGTGAGATTTCGTAGGTCATGATGCAACTTGTTTGATTGCCCTACATGTTGTAAAACGGAAGGTGAAAGTCGAGAAGATAATCCTAACTTCCTATCCTAACTTCCTAACTAATATTATAAAAGCGAAAATAAGTTTGTTTGTTCGTTACCTTTTCACGCCAAAACCACTGAACCGATCATCCTGAAATTTTGCATATACGTTGACAGGTGTACAGAAACGTACATAGGCTACTTTTCATCCCTAAAAAAATTACTATTCCCGTGGAAAACAATAATAACGTTCTTATGATATTAGATAGCGCCAATTGTCTTTCGAATCATGATTGAATTATATTATTACAAGCAGAGTACAATCCGAATTGATTGTCAAATTCTAAATTAACGCGAGCGAAGCCGCGGGCAAAAGCTAGGTAGAATATATATTTTAACTTGCCATATGGCAAGACACCATCTAGTTTCATCAAGAGCTGTTAATACTCATGATTGGACTTGTAACCAGCTCACGGCAAAAATCCGTACTCTATTGTAGTCTTACCCCTAATTTCTTACAGACGTTTAAATTGATTATCCTATGCTATTAAGGCAACACAAGCATTAGTTAGCAGTCTGCAAACGTGGCAACTACTGTGATTGACTGACTAAATTAGCAACAGCTAACCAAATAATTTGTCACCAATATAATATTGACACGTCGTTGATTACCCTTTAAAATCCGGGTGTGAGACCCGGGATATATAAGTCCAATACATCATTGTCCATCGCCTTAGTTAACACAGTCGTAATCATACGTATATGATACAGTCGGCCTCGATGGCGTAGTGGTTAGTGTAACCGACTGCCACGTCTGAGGTGGCGGGTTCGATTCCCGCACAAGTCAAACATTTGTGTGCATGAACATGGATGTTTGTCTTGGTCTGGGTGTTTCTATGTATAATATGTATGTATTTACAAAAAAAAAGTATATATGTATGTTTATCCATTGTCTAGTACCCATAGTACAAGCTCTGCTTAGTTTGGGCTAGATGGTGTTGTGTGTATGTGATAGAATATTATTAAAACACATGTTCTCTAATAAACGAGTTAACGACAGCTAACACAAAGGTGTCAAAGCAGAAATGCATAAAATTATTCTTCATAGAATTGTTTTCATGTAAACGGCCGTTACGCATTCGCGGTAATCATAAGAATAATAAATAGAACAACACCGTACATTTGTGTATATTTTTAAGAATAATCTTAGAACAAGATTATTTTGAGAATAATTCTCGTGTCGCGGCTGACTTTATAATCTTGACCTTTTTTCTCATTAATTTTACTGGCTTTCCTGATCGCGGCAACAGGTATCTAAATGTAAAGTTACTAATAATGTTATAGTTAGTGAAATTTGACGTTTATAATTGTCACTTTTAAATTAAATGAATGAAGAAATTTTGATTTTGCAACATTCAAACAACGGATAGAAAAAACATCATGACCTGGAACAACCAGGTGTGCTAGACTAACTCCTGGAGACACGAAGGAGACTATCCCAGTGTAAGATTCACGCGGTCAAAACCGCACAAGCAATTATCTATAATATATTAATATAATCCTTACTTTCTTACTAATATTATAAACTAGTTTTCACCCGCGGCTTCGCTCGCGTAAATGTAGGTTAGGTTAGGTTGGCAAGTTCTTTTTTCTGGATGAAAGGTACCCTATGTCGTATTCTGTGACCCTGACAACGTGTATGCAAAATTTAATGTTGATCGGTTGAGTAGTTAAGGCGTGAGAGCGTAACAAACAAACAAACAAACTCATTTTCGCATTTATAATATTAGTAAGGATTCGAACTCTGACTGTCTGCTGTTTTCCTTTTTAACCTTTGCTTTAACCTTTTTACGGCTAAACCACGCAACCAATTTAGATAAAATTTGGTACAGATATATTTTACAACCTGGGGAAGGACATAGGCTACTTTTTATTGATATACCTAGGTACCACGCGGGCGGAGCCCCGCGCAAAAGCTAGTATTATATATACCAAATGACACCTTTGTACTCCCTTTTAAACATTTAATGCAAGCGAAGCTATGCATAAAATTGGTATAATTATATGGAGACGGAGTGAAAAAAGCCATAAATTTACAGAAGAAATGGTCAAGGCCGAATTTTGACCACTTGTCGACCAGTGGTTACTAAACAGTCACAGTTCACATTGAACCTTTCCATAAACACATCAGCGTGGTCTATTGTCCAGGTGCATACGTACTGGTGTTTAACAGGTGAACGTGCTTTATTATACGAAAATATTTACTACAGCCACGCAAGATTGACTGCTTATAAATATTATTGTTCCAAATAATACATTAAATCTATACTAATATTATAAAGCTGGAGAGTTTGTTTGATTGTTAGTTTGAACGCGATAATTTCAGGAACTACCGGTCCGAATTGAAAAATTATTTTAGTGTTGGATAGCTCATTCATCGAGGAAGGCTATAGGCTATATAACATCACGCCATGACCAATAGAAGCGGAGCAGCAATGAAAAATGTTGCAAAAACGCGGAAAATTATCTTATGTGACATAGACGAAGTTGCGCGGGTCAGCTAGGGTAAATAGTTTTGGTACGTAACGGTTTTTTATGCGGTTACTAAGGCGCAAGACAAACAGAAAAGACGTAAGACGTAAGACGCGGCGCCCCTCCAATCAATTTTCATATAGGTAAAATGTATAGAAGCGACGTGTCCCCGTCTCGTCCGCGCCCTGTCTTTACGTTTCGAGACGCGGACACGACGATTCTATACATTTTACCTATATGAAAATTGATTGGAGGGGCGCCGCGTCTCACGTCTTACGTCTTTTCTGTTTGTCTTGCGCCTAACATACAAAATATTGTAGATTCTATCAGTATTTTGCCATCAACTGCTACGCATAAGCCTACCGCTTTCTGAAAACAACATTTTTAGCATGCATTTCAGTATCAAGCATGACTGCACGGATGGCGTAGTGGTTTAAGTGGTCGCCTCGCCGCTGCCACTACGCCGAGTGTTGTGGGTTCGAATCCTAAACGGGACAAAACTTTGTGCGATCTACAAATTGTTGTTTCGGGTCTTGGTGTTCTTTGTGTCCGTTGTTTGAATGTTTGTAAAGTCCCCGCGACACAGGAATTATTACTAGTGCGAGATAGGACTTTATAAAAAAATTTGGAGCAGTCTTTGGGGACAGCCGATAGAAGTGAAAACTTTAATCCTTGATCATAAACACTTTTTTATAAACCAAAAATAATTCAGAAATGGAAAGCGTTCGGTGACGATGACGCGAGTTCCATAATTTTTGTTCACCCAAGAAGTGCTCAACGCGCCTAAAGAAGTTTTCACTTCAAAAAAAAGTCCAGCCCACCGATCATTTTCTGTATGTCAAACATAAATGTCATGTCAAATCATAAGGTCACCAGGCCGTGTAACAATCTACCTTACGTTTACCAAGTTGAGGTCGCTTCTTCATTAGATATGGCCATAAGATTGTAAGTCTAAATTTAAAGTTAATAAATTAGCGCCTTACCAGTTCAGCATCTGACAATGTACCACAAGCTGTTATCAGAAACAAGAAAGTGTGTTTGTCTGTATTCGTAAACTAACGTCGGGAATTGGCAGATAGACGCCGTCAAAATTATTAGACTAAACAAAATTTGAGATTGCAAACATTACTGAAGCATAACATTTCTGTTTTTCAGACTCATACCCAAAATATACGTCATTCGTTCTTTCATATACCTAGACAAATAGTTGAGGAGTTGGTCATTTGTTGTGGTATGGTCATTTAATAATGAGGAATATGTATGTATTATTAAAAATATATAAATCCATAACCGCATTTAGTCACGGACTGCCTTTGCATAGTCGCAAAGTGTAAGTGTATATGCCATCATGCCATTCTTCTGTCTATTTTAGATTTATTTTAAAAAATATAAGTAAATCCAAATTATTTCATATATAAAATATTATTAAGTTATCATTGTTGTTATTTTTAGTTTTTTATAGTCAGTAGTATATGGTATAATGGCTCCAAGACCTTGTTGATATAAGTTGTAAAAAACTGAAATTATATTTAATTAGCGATTTAAAAGAGTGGCCGTGAGTTTACTTGGAGGTTTCTTCAATTTTTTTTTCTGTTTTTCACTAGCCCTTTTTTTGTACTTAGTACTTTCTCACTATTTATGAGAATATCAATGATTGTAACCATTTGTGAGGCTTATATTAATGTAACTATCAGAAGGTAGCGCTGGCTTCTAAGATACAGGGTCATACCATAATTGTCAGTATTGTCAGTATACCTAGTTTAGAAGTCAGGGTCTCCAGTTTGTTATGTATTCCTTAAGCTCTAAATTTTGTACCTAGATTAAGTGTTATTCTTCTTATGGGTAATAAACTTAATTATTTATTATTATTATTCAATGTAACTTTAGTAATTTAGTAAACTCACAAAGTTATATATTTTGACGTTCATAAGTGTTACTTTGAGACCTAAATGAATTAATTAATTTTGACTTTTGAATATGTTAAATGGTGAATTATAAAGACAAATTACAAGTAAAAGAGCACGCCTGCTAATAAAGAGTTGTAATTGGACTTGTTTGGCTTTATAACTAGCGAAGTAGCTGAAGTGGTCGCTCCGCCACTGCGTTGAAGGTTGAACACACAAGGTTCGATCCCCATGGAGGGCAAAAAATAATGTTATTTTGTAAATCACATAATTTTGTTCTGAGTTTGGGTGTTCTTTGTGTAAATGATTTATTATTATCAGTTATTATTCCTAAAGCTTATATATAGAGATATTATTAAAAAATATATTTTTGGTTTGGGTACGAATAACTTTAGCAGCACAAGGAAGTATCACCCTCTTACAGAAAACCGACGTAAAAAGAGAAAAAGAGTAAGCAATGTGACTGCACTTTGCCCGCTGAAGATATAAAACAAAAACTTTGGTTGACGTTATGATGTTGGTCTTCTGCTCTTCTCCCTAGCCTTTATTATTCCCAAGTCACTTGGAGTCGGCTTTCTAGTC
Source organism: Catocala sponsa (assembly GCA_963564715.1). NCBI lineage: Eukaryota > Metazoa > Arthropoda > Insecta > Lepidoptera > Erebidae > Catocala > Catocala sponsa. The sequence continues at coordinate 26,761,884 of OY751337.1, read as the reverse complement.
TAACCGGATTTGACTTGATATCAGTTTTTACACGGAGTGGCTGCCATCTGACTTCCGCAACCCGAAGGCTAACAATACCCTAAAGCTAGACCAATGTCAGGATATTAGAGGGCACTGACTTCCCAATAACGACTGCCATAGACGTTCATGGCAGCCGGGACCGACGGCTTAACGTGCTCTCCGAGGCACGGAGCAGGCGATAATTGTCATGTTGGTCTCTTAGCCAAGAATTATTATATAATATTGATTAAGTTCTAACGTAGTAAACGTAGAAGGCATTAGACTCACTGTATATGGGACCTAAGCATTATCTGATAAAAAAATAGACGTTCCACATCTCTATCACTCTTCGGAAAAATACTGGCCTAATGAACGCCATAAAACCATCACAGTTTATATAATTTCATTAAAACAGACATAAAAACCGGCATATTGGTAAACATAACGCCTCGTATGTGGAAGAATTATAACGCTTTTCGTGGTAAAGGAAAATTTCCAAATACATCGTCGGCGCGCGGCGTCCTAATTTACGTTGAATTGCCATGTTTATGAGTAACCTTTGCTATCAAATTATATTTTGCCGACTGCGAAGAGACAAAGGGTGTTATATGTTTTGGTTTTTGGTATTTGCAGTTGACACTATTATAAATAGATGGTGACTAGTGAATAGTAAGTAGGTTATATGCAGCATAATATTCACGATACAGTAATAACGAGCGGTTGTTAGTAAAAAAGCAATCCGAATGATTCTAATTCCTTACCTTTCATCTTTAATAATCTATCAGAAAGGCACGTGTGCCGCCAGAATGTCTTCCGAAATCTTTGCTACTACACCTGTTTCCTGTAAAAGGACAATACTCAGTCAGGCGACTGGGCTCATTTGTACTGTTTCCGAATAATACACAAAGGGACCCCTTAGGAATAAGAAGCCTAGCAGCCTTAAATATCAAAGAGTTGAGTTTACTATCAGACAGCCAACGTCAGGTTACGTGATTGCTGTTATCAGTGTTGTTAATTAATGTAATTCAATTAATTACGCGATACCGGTCAAGTGCTACATCGATAATGAAATGCTATTTTTATTATCGATTTACAATACATACATACACTTATATATCTTCCAATGGGAGCGAGCGAGAGAGCGGTGAATCATACTCACGGCTATTCTTTAAATCCCAGGTAATAGGGATCGATGCTGATTTGATTTATCGGGCACATTTCTAGAACCCGTACTGCTACTGAGAATTCCTAAACAGAAAATGTCAAAAGGACTGCACACGGATGGCGTAGTGGTTAAAGTGGTATCTTCGTTACTGGTATTGTATCGAGTATTGTGGTTTTGATCCCCAAACCAAACACATCCAGACAACATTTTCTCTGATTCACAAATAGTTGTCCAGTTTAAGTGTTATTTGAGTCTGCTGTTTAAAAATTTGTCCACGACACAGAAGTTATACCAAGTACAGAAAGTTGTCAATTTAAATCTATATACAATGTGTTTGGTGAGTGGTGTCGGAGATTTTAATGGCATAATATATGGTCATTTATATCTACAATCCATGCTTCAGTATTAATTTTTATGTATTATACGTGAAGCAAAAACTTTGTACCACTTTTTACGAACATTGGACGGACGGAGGAGTATGAAATTTGGCATAATTAAAGTTTATATGGAGAAGGAGGGGCGAATCCTAATAGTTTTTATAAAATATGCCTTAGAAATACATTAAATTAATGAAAAAACACTACACGCACACAACCATGCAATTGACACACGCAGTCGAATCGCGTTCGTAGTATTTCGACATTGTTCGTCTGACGTCGTACAATACTTTGTAACTATGGTTACTTATACCTTATTTATATGTAATAGAGAAAAACAGAAAACAAAGTGGCAAACAAGGAATTTTGGTCGAATTTTGACCACTAGGCGACCGCTAGTAATAAATATAACATTTTCTTGAACCGTGAATCGCACTTGATAGGTTTAACCAACTTTTAGGACCGACCACAAACTTTACCGCAAGGTTTTAATAACGGGACCAAACAGTCAGTCAATATAGTATATTTAAAGACAAGATGACACCACAAGGGTAACCTTGCGTTGCGGACTTTAACAAGCATTAGAGCATTGTATTTTTTTTTTTTCAACTAAGGTGGCAAACAAGCATACGGCCCACCTAATGGTAAGTGGTCACCGTAGCCTATGGACGCCTGCGTCACCAGAGGCATCACTTGCGCGTTGCCGACCCTTTAGTAAAGGAAGTGGAAAGGAGGAGTGGGATGGGGGAAAGAGGGTGATTGGGCCTCCGGCACTCTCATTCACCGAACGATACACAACAGTAGGAATACTGGTATTTCACGTCGATATTCTGTGAGAGGGTGGCCCTTCCCCGGTCGAGCCGGCCATTCCTGCTGAAATCAGCGATAGTTAAAATCACTATCTGTGGATAACAATAAAAGCTGCAGTAGCAGCTTGATCCCACATCCTTCGATGCGTTAGCAGAGGCAAAGTGACCACAAAAAGCGTAGCTCAATCCGTACATAAATTTGAATAAATGACAGCTATCTTTCTTCATCGCTATGGGAAATCCCCAAATGAAGGGGCGAATTTGCCACTAAATCATGACTTATAGTATCAATTCTCACGCGATGGTAAATCTACATACTGTCAGGTTTGAGCATATACTATTTTTTTTTTGTCGACTATATTTATTATATCGACAGTATGATATAAATCTTTACCATAGTTTAGTTTTTGAATGAGTAACTATTCAGTCAGTTATTTAATTCTAGGCGAGGATTACCATGCTCTAAGAATGGTGTTTTTTATTGATCACATCCTGCCAACGCTTCAAAAAAGTAGTTGCTATGCGAATTACGCAAGGAACAAATATGATTAGGCCCCGCTGATAACACGCTGCCTCTTTAAAGAGCCTGGAACCCCTAACCCCCTGGTTCTTTGGCTACGACCTTCTATAGGGTAGAGGTACTACGGCAGCCGATTTGAGTGTAATAGGATTCATTTTAGTTGAGATCCAAAGCTTAAGCGAAAATCCATTTGACGCTAAAAATTATATGACTATACATAATGTTCAAACAGAATTTAAACAAAACTTTAGGACAGGAATAACAGCATTTAACATACATTCATAGAATAGGCCGAGGTATGTAACACCCACATTTCGCCCACGCAGAATTTTAAGTCCCACGTAATAGGGAACGAGCTAACTGCTGTCTACTGACACTACGTGCTTTTACTGACAATTTTTTGACAGATAAGCTTGCCACAGTCTAGCGCCAGCCTGCCATATTGCCATATGTAAGGGGTGATGCTGACAAGACTGTCTACATCTTCAAGCGAGCCTCAATCAACACATACATACTTCAGGTCGTCAACGAAGATTAATAAATTTTTATCATCCGTCAAGTGCCAACTACCTTTACAAGATGCAGGCGTTTATAAAATAGACTAGTATTTCACGTGGTTGCGAACAGTTTGATTTATTCATAAACGAATTTTAGATTCGGATTCAGGTACCTTGAAAACCACCGAAGCCAAAAATTACCGGTGACATTGAAAATTACCTTCTCTGGAAAGATCTCGTCGACCTCTATGATATTTGTTCGAACACAACCCGCCTATCTCTAACCGTTTCGGAGATATAAGAGATCAAAGTTTGTATGGCGGCCATGTTTTTTTGTATCGAAGCCATGTTTTTTTTTGGTCCCCCCTATAAGTTGCCAGGGATTTAGGAAGATTTTGTTCGAGAACGACCCCCGTAGATATCACCGTTTCCGAGACCCGATGGGGTACCACCACCAAGAGCTGTCCTTCCGAAGGTCAGGCATCTTTCCCGGACCTTTTGAACGATTCTCTATACAACGCTATATTTACTTATTTCCTACGACTCCTCCTTATATGACTTCTATTTCTCTAAGTGAGTTTTTAAGATACACTATATTGATAAATAAAATGTATTAAGTACGAGAGCCCTGGTACCCATACCACAAGTTCAATCTTAGCTTTGGTACCAGTGTCTAATAAGTGGACTGTAAAATTATTTGTATACTTTTTATGTGTTCAAATGACTGTATAATTTTTAATGTCAATAAACTTTATTATTATTTATTATTATTATTATTATATAATAGTAAAACTAAAAGTAATTGTGGCTGTGGACTCTCATACATTGGTCAAACCAATAGAAGCGTAGCCTCCCGCATAAAGAACACATAACTAATGTTAAACACCAACGCTCGATGAACTCTGCTGTTGTATAATGGTATGATAATAAAAGTGTTTTAAAATAAACAACGCGATAAAATTTGTAAAAGTAGTTTAATTTCAAAGAAAACTCAATAACACTACCTGTAGGTGTCGGTTAGTTTTCCTACACTCGAAGATATATTAAGTTGTTGGAGTACACAGAAAGAACCACAAGTTACGTTTAAAAGTTATATTGTTAAAAGTTAAAGTAAAATGTTCACAAGTTAATTAATAAGTGTGATCTTTCTCACGGCAAGTGTATAGTTTTATTGTTATAAATGTACTCTAATGTTATTATGAATTACATCATTATATATCACAGCAATATGAGGTAAATTGCAAAGCTCTTGTGTGCCCATTTTAGTATTGCTGAGTCGACAGAATAAGTATGTACGGTAACGAAACCGTACACTACCTGAGAATTGAAATCGATGCCTTTAGTTGTACAGCAGTCGTATTTAGTACTATTAAAGTAGGCCTCTTCTATTCAAAGTAACAGTAAGACTGAAGTGCGAACATTGATCTTATACAGTTCTAGGTTCAGATTTCCTCGTAATCAACAAGTAGGTAATCATTATTGGCCGCACATTCATAAAAATCTCTTATCTTAACTGCACAATTACACGCTACGCAAGAAACGCACTTTGTTAATAAATGGAAAATCAAATCGTGAGGCATCTGAATGTTTATTAATGTCATCACTGATGTTCAAGAGAAATATCAACTAAGAAGAAAGAGAATTACAAAAATTCATAAAAAAAAAAAATCCTTTATCGATTGATCTATGCCGATGTGCCAATCGTAGCAACCTTTTAGTTTATCATGGAAATGTACCTTTATTTAAAACTAGGACAAATGAAATATTAAGAATATACCTACCGCGTAGTTACTTTGGATTTCTTACTTTCAAAGTGACATCTATTCGTTGTTCGGACTACTTCACTGTAGGGTCTAGGATTATCAAAGCGTTACTTCATATACTCCATGGTACAAATAGTACCAACTATAGGCCCGATACTTCGGTATTTACGTTTTATAGGTAGAATTGAATTCGACCTTTTGGTCAGAAAAGATTTATTAGACTTTTATCTATATTAATATTATAAAGCTGAAGAGTTTGTTTGTTTGTTTGAACGCGCTAATCTCAGGAACTACAAGATCGATTTGAAAAATTATTTTAGTGTTGGATAGCCTATTTATCGAGGAAGGTTATAGGCTATAGAACATCACGCTACGACTCACGGGGACGGCGTAGTAACGATAAACACGGGTGAAATCGCGGGAACATCTAGTGTAAGATAAAATATCTTCTGTGGAAACGTGAGCGATAAACCATAAATGACGAAAGATATGCACCTTTGCTACCCCATTAGGAATATACAAGAGTAAGTCTATAATATGAGCTATATCATACAGCGACACACACTAAATAATAACACGTAATCACCACAAAAGCCGTTAAAATTAGTTTATTTATCAAACATTCTCAAGACGCAATACGTTTGGTAACACCTAAACGTCCCTCTGAACTCCACATGCAACGTTTAAAATCAAACATACAAACATTGAAAATACTCGTATTCAAAAGCACAAAATAAAAAAAATATACTTCAAAAGGAACAATAAAATGAAAGTAGAAATTCACTTTGATCGCGGTGACGTTTGTTTTGGCGGGAAAATTTATTTTCGGTGCTGTCTCACGGCCATCTTGTGTTAGCAAAGGTCAGCAAACATTCAGCCCGATATTGTAGTTTGTATGAATATCTAAGAATTATGAAATATAATTTCGTTAGTGGTAAGTAAATATGATAAATAAGTATACAGGCTGTTAGGCACGCGGTTGTCCAAATGAAATAGAGATCTGGTTTGGGCTATTGCCAACGCTTTGGACTCAGGCAAATTAAATTTTGTCTCACAGTTTCAAGGACATGACTTTTTTTAATTTTTAAAATCAAACTAAAAAACTTAAACGAATATGGGTTTAGCTGTCATAATGATATTTATTATTTTAGTTAACTATTGCTACATTTCATTAAAATTATTATTTCCTATAGACACCTTGTGAAAAAATTATAACAGGCTGTCAAAGTTTCGGAAAGAGCTAAAAACAGAACAAAGTTCGACTTTGAATGATAAAAAAAAAAACATTTGATTTGCCTGAGTCCTACTTAAAAATAGCCCAAACCAGATCTCTATTTCATTTGGACAACCGTGCGCCTAACAACCTGTATAGTATAATAAAGTCAGACGCAGTAGAGGTAGGCCCACAAGGTGGTCCGACGACCTGGTAAGGGTCGCGGGAAGCGGTTGGATACAGATGGCCCAAGACCATTATGTGTGGAAAACCTATAGGGAGCTATAGGGATAGTAGCAGCAGTCGTAGCCTTCTAGATAATTCCGCTAAGATCTCGAGTGTGAATCCATAGCACGTTTCTCTTTTCAGAGATTACGTGTGTATTTAGGAGTCAATATAAACATATTTAGGTTACGGTGTCCGATAACAAGTTAACATGGTCGTTAAATAGTGAACTACTCTCTTTAATGGTACGGCAAAAATTGAGAGAAAAATCACATCTCTGAAAATTCACCTATAATGTTCCTGAAGTTGCGTAAAGTCTACTAATCCATGCTAACTGCTAGCGTATCAGACTATGATTCTGTTTCATTTCGAAAGAAGGCAGTGGACAAATAATTTTATCAAAATTTTTCTTTCTCGCCAGTTTATAGTTATTTCTTTTAGTTATTTCAGTACATTATTGATGTATTGATTGATGTGGACTGCGGTGGGCTGATTGATTGATGTTAAAGTCTCTTCTTTTCCGTCCTTATTACCGAGTATTAAAGGTTAATTTCAGCATGAATGGGCCGGCTCAACCGGGGAAGGACTACTCGCACAGAATATCGACGTGAAATAGCAGTATTCCTACTGTTGTGTTTCGTTTGGTGAGTGAGAGTGCCGGAGGCCCAATCACCCTCTTTCCCCCTTCCCGCTCCTTCTCCTTCCCACTTCCTTTTCCTTTCCTAAAGGGTCGGCAACGTGCAAGTGATGCCTCTGGTGTTGCAGGCGTCTATAGGCTACGGTGACCACTTATCTTATCTTATCTTATGTGTGGGGGCCAGTCAGTGCAGACCGGCGACACTTCGACCCAGTGGGATCTTTTGTGTCGGCCCCAAGATTTAACACTTAGCTATCTCCTCATGAATGTACTGCATAAACCGCAATGTACAATTCGAGGGACCACTTACCATCAGGCGAGCCGTAAGCTTGTTTGACACCTTAGTTGCATAAAAAGAAAATATTTATCAAATAGCTTACTATTTCATCTACTTGCATCAAATGAAAGTCCTTTTCATCTACCCAATCCAACGATCCAGTATTAATTATTCTACAAATAATTGAACACATCCTTGCTTCAAGAATACTACTATACAGAAATGAGACAAAATCTGCTAAAGTAATACCTGAAGTTACCTTTAGAATGTAAGCCGACATTGCAATTTTCTCCATCAAGCATTTTTCTAAAGCTTCACCAAACCAAATCTAAATAGCCCCTACCTGATCAAGAAAGTAACCAATTAAATAAATGTACCACCATAATCATAGGGGAACACGGTGATACATTTATATAATTGTTTACCTTTCCTTCCTCCATGAAAATGACATCCAAACAACCGTAACGAAAGTGTAAACCAAAGACAGCGACGCTAATAGCACTGGCCTCAACCTTGGTGACGTCACGCCTCGCCCCTAGTTAGCTAAAAGCCCCACAGTAATGACTTGTTACACCCATACTAATAAAGTGATGGATGGAACCTTCGTAAGGTCAGTGTTCAGATGAAAGACACTATCATAGTGTTTTCTCTTTCTCTAATTGGCCTTGCGGTTAAGAATAGAACAGTTCCACCTCATATCGGTCATGGTCGGTGGGCTTGGTCTACCTGTATTAAGGTCAATAGTAAAATCAAATAGGTTTAGGGGTGTAAATGGTGGTGCTAATATAGATCACGGGCAAATAACCTTGTGTCTTTTTACAACAAAGGTGGCAACAAGTATAGGACCCACCTTGCAATTCCAGTGGTATTACTGGCGCGTTGACGAGCCTAGGCTAGATAGATAAGATTGGATGTAAACAAAGAAATGGAAGAGATAGGTATGTGAGCATTCGAAGCACTTATTAATCGGGCAAAGCAGAGTAGTTGTGTTACTATCCTAACCTTAGTTTCCTGTAACAGGGCGCTGGTTCGAATGAGCCGGGTCTTCCAAAGAAGTCCTTTCGGAAGAACATCTTGAAACTTGTCAGTGCGCCGAACATAATTGTGGAATGGTTGGCGAGAATCAATGGAAAAGAGATCCATACCAAACTGATTGTGCCGAGGGGGGAGATTCAATACTTCGACCAGAAGGCAAGTCATATCAAAAAAGGAACCACGGAATGGTGGATGCAGCTATTGAAGCCGATGACGGTGAAACTGGAGAACCTCGACTTAAAATTCCAAACAAAGACTGGAAAGTTTTGGATGGATGGAAAGCCGATACAAACAATAATGACACCAGAGAAAATCAACGCATATGTAGTGGAAATGCAGATATTATTATCCTTTTATGCACAAGAGGTGCTTTCACAGAATCAGAAGCTATGGGAGTATTTACAAAAACAAATAAAGGGATTGACCTTATGTGCAGCAAACAATATAACGAAAAAATCAAAAACTGGGTCCATATCGCAAGGGTTTTGGTATTTCAAGAATCGATGAAACAACGATTTGATCGAGCAAAGAAGAAGTTTGAAGAAAATAATGAATGTTTAATGTCCCAAGAAATTCAAGACGAAAATTGTCTTATGTTTAAAGAAATATTGACCTTGAATAAAATGTCAGCAGATATATATTTCACTAGATGTTCCCGCGGTTTCACCCGCGTTTATCGTTACTGCGCCGCCCCCGTGGGTCGTAGCGTGATGTTATATAGCCTATAGTCTTCCTCGATAAATAGGCTATCCAACACTAAAAGAATTTTTCAAATCGAACCAGTATTAATCACGCAGAATAAACCAGGAGAAACATCGTTTGTACTATGTCTGTAATGGGTAATTATTTTGCTGCAATGTTATTTTAAGAGTGCGATATCTTCTAAGATATTCATTGAAATCGAATAATGTAAAGGGCAATTTTGTTTTAAATTAAATACTTGTGATGAATAACGTATTTATTTGGATAAGAATTAATACCATGTTTATAATAATACCTTCGCAAATAATGCATTATTTTAGAACAAATTTGGTTAGCATAAAAATGGTTATAGTGAGCCAACCTTAAAAGATAGACATATGCTGTCGCAAACTTTTTTTTAGAACTTTTATAGGGGAACAATTCTGTCATACATGATTTTTGCGAAACTTTAACTGTTTACGCAGCGCAGGCAGCGGAAGCTCTCAAAAGGAAAAAATACCCTCCGATATTGAAACATTCTTCATTGGTGCTCAGCTCCTATTGATCTTAGCGTGATGATATATAGCCTATAGCCTTCCTCGATAAATGGGCTATCTAACACTGAAATAATTTTTCAAATCGGACCTGTAGTTCCTGAGATTAGCGCGTTCAAGCAAACAAACAAACAAACTCTTCAGCTTTATAATATTAGTTAGATAAACATTGCACTGATTATAATCTGTGTGTGACAATAAACAGTCCCAATCATAGAATTTGTTCCACACTAAACGCCTCCCCATACGCATAGAACTTTCTATAGCCCATCGATCGTCCCCCATGGGTTTCCCAAACCGTGCATGTCTCGGAAAATCCCAGCACACAGTCGTTACTTACGGCACAGTGGCGCCCTCTAGTGGGGATTGTGCGGGTGGTAACACGTGACATAACTTGTATAAACGCGTAGTACGTATATCGTGTTAGGGTGTTCTGATACGCTAATGGTATTACAAATGCGTATATTTTGTATGATAGCGAATCTGAAATCTTGTGTATTAAAAGTAAATAAATTATACTTTAATTTCTAAGTATAGTTATTCATTTATTACGGCCTCGATGGCGTAGTGGTTAGTGTAACCGACTGCCACGCCTGAGGTCGCGGGTTCGATTCCCGCACAAGTTAAACATTTGTGTGCATGAACATGTATGTTTGTCTTAGTCTGGGTGTTTCTATGTATAATATGTATGCGTTTGGTATCATTATACATTATGGAAATTGATATGTGTGTTAAACATAATGAAAGATTCTTTACAAAGGTTAGTGAAGATAGTAAATTCTTAAAAAGGGACCCAACTAAACTAACACATGAATTGTGTAAAAGTACTCTTCGTTATAAAAATAGCTACATAATGTCAATAAAAGTTTATAACCATATCCCTCAAGTAATAAGAGAGCTACCTATGCAGCAATTCAAATCAAAATTAAAATTTTGTTTACTTGAAAAGTGCTTTTACACTCTGAACGAATTTTTTGTTTAATCGTTCTTAAAAAATAGTTTTATTTAAATTAAAATGTAACATAATAATTAATGTATGTATACTCACTAGTCTTAAGCAAATATTCGCATGCCTGTTATAGGCGAATATGTCAGGCTGTATTTTTCTTTCTTTATTTCTTTCTTTCTTACTATGTATTTAAAAAAAAGTATATATGTATGTTTATTCATTGTCTAGTACCCATAGTACAAGCTCTGCTTAGTTTGGGCTAGATGGTGTTATGTGTATGTGATAGAATATTATTATATATTTTTCTCTCTACAAAATTACAAATAGAAGGTACATGAAACTGGTAACAAAGTACACGTTGAACTTTGTGAGAGGCGAAAGGTATCAGGATACCTGTGTTACAGGTCACCAGGGCCCCACATAGTGTTGACCTATTATGGTCACATTTCATAAATTATTTGCACGTTAATCGAATCCCGGGTCGGGCCAACAAAAAGTTATTATTATATCTCAAAGCTTTACTCTGTCTATGTCTTCGGGAATATGTATGTTTTACAAGCAATCTACCCAGACTGTATTTTTGCCTACTAAGTTAAATGTTTGTGTTGAGAATGAAAACACGGCTAGGGTACGATAGGTAGGATTCAGTTGAATTAATCGATTTGTAGAATAGACATAACATCGTGACAGATAGGAATTTTCCTAATGGAAACATCCGTAGTTCTTTTGAATACCGGCAATAGAATATTACGTGAGTAGTCCCGTGGGAATTATACATGTCATGTTTTGTTCTTTTGTGGGGCTAATAACTAAAATACATAATATTGTCTTACGTTTACTGTTGTGTTGTTATTACACATTAAAATTAAACTTTCTTTTTTGACTATGGTGTCAAACAAGCATACGGGCCACCTGATGGTAAGTGGTCACCGTATACTATGGACGCCTGCAACACCAAAGGCATAACTTGCGCGTTGCCAACCCTTTAGGAATAAAACGATGTGGGAAGGAGAAGGAACGGGAAGGGGGAAAGAGGGTGATTGAGCCTTCGGCACTCTCACTCACCGAACGAAACATAACAATAGGAATACTGCTATTTCACGTCGATATTCTGTGAGAGGGTAGTCCTTCCCCGGTCGAGCCGGCCCATTCATGCTGAAATCAGCGAGGCTCTTCTACTCTAAACTTACTATACCAACATCATATGGCCAGTTTCACAAAAGTAAATTAGATTTTATTTAGCGTACACGGTTATGCTCAAGCTGTCGATCTATAAAAACTCCATCAAAATTTGACCAGTATTTTTTACAAAATGCCAAATGACAGATAGATGTATATATGAAATAAAAAATACATTATCTATACTAATATTATAAAGCTGAAGAGTTTATTTGTTTGAAGGCGCCAAACTCAGGAACTAGTAGTTCGATTTGAAAAATTCTTTTAGTGTTGGATAACCTATTTATCGAGGAAGGCTATAGGCTATATAACATCACGCTACGTCTCACGGGGGCGGCGCAATAACGATAAACGCGGGTGAAACCGCGGGAATATCTAGTATGAAATAAAAAATACATTATTTTATTATAAAGACAACGCTAGCATTGGGGATAATTCCTTTGCCGCGGCGGACTTTACAAAAATTCAAACAACGGGTACAAATAACACAGGCTCGGGACAACTATTTGTGTCCCGCGTGACGATCGAAGGAGCGCAGCAGCAGTGGTTAAGGTAACCGCAACTACTTAACCACTACGCAGAGGTTCCCAGACTTTGTTTCTCATAGACCACTTTCAAAATTTAGCTGGTTCCGGTAGATCCCCTGCAGCTAAACAAGTTCATGCAAGTAAAAAATGTTATTAAATTTCTTTGGGTTGATATTTTTTTTTAGTAATTCTCTACCGAAAGGTCGAAAACATATGGAATTTGCAAGTTTTTACAAGTAACAGTCGCTGAGCTTGTTGAACAGTCGATGAAGTCAGTCAAGCCAACATTTTAGTTTGAAAGCAAATAAATTTTCGTGGACGCTTACAAATTGTGCACCCCCATTTTTTTGTCACGCCAACATAGACCCCCGTTGAGTCTCCCGTAGACCCCTGGGGGTCCACCTGGACCACTTTGAGAACTAATGCACTACGCCATTCGTGGAGAGCAGTGCATTGTTTGACATTTAAACATTCGATTTCGATTGCCACCTTAAAACAGTATTTTTATAATTGTATAAATAAATCGATACTTGTATATAATGTTTTTACAAAAAGCAAACACTTAATAATTTTTAGCAGTCTAAATTGACCGTTGAACTTCGGTAAGTGGCACATGTGTTTGTGACCATACTAAGCTACTCAGTAAGAACAGTAATATCAATTTAAACATACACAATCTAAAGCCTAAGTTTTTGCTTAAGGTCACCTGTGGTAAAACCCTAAATTCGATTTCCGGTCGGACAAAATGTTATATAAGATTGGGTTACCTACTTTATAAGGAAATTCTCAGAAGCATCACATAATCTGAAAATGTACCAGGTATTTGTATCTCATAAAGTCTAATAAATGATTAAGTATAATACTGATAATAATAATTAAATTAACATCATATGATAATTTTGTCTTCGAATGGACTTATGTAGGTATATCATAATCGAACCAGTAGTTCCTGAGATTAGCACGTTCAAACAAACAAACAAACTCTTCAGCTTTATAATATTAGTATAGATTGTTGTTTCATATAATGCCTGCCTGCCGTTTCAGGTATATAGGCATGATACTATGTATGTAAAACCATATGTGTATTGAATTTCTTTCGTTGCTTACTTAAGCGTGAAGAAAAACATAGTGTTTGAATTGCTTATCAATTCGACGTAGGTACTGAATAGTACCGAGTGAAATTGAAAACAGTATTATTTTAAACTAGCTGTTACCTGCGACTTCGTTCGCGTAGATTTTAACTAAAAAGTGTTTGTCTCCGAGGAATCCTATTTTTTTCTAAAATCAAAGTAGCCTATGTTACTCCTTATAACATCAGCTATCTGCCAATGAAAGTCCCGTCAAAATCGGTTCAGCCGTTTTGGAGATTAGCCGGAACAAACAGACAGACAGACAGACAAAAATTTTAAAAATAGATGTTTTAGTATAGGTACTTTCATATGCATTAGATAAAAAGCTGTTATTTTGACATTACAAACAGACACTTCAATTTTATTTATTTGTATAGATGTAACTAGCTTTTGCCCGTGGCTTCGCTCGCGTAAATGGAGGCTAGGTTACGTTAGTAACTGTAGGTACTTTATTAAAATAATATATTTTATTTACGTATGTTATTCGGTGGTATTGGAAAGCTATATGCTTTCCAATGGTGACAAAGTTTTTTAAATTGGTTGATTAGTTTTTGATAAAACATTACAAACAAACAAATAATCTAATTTATTTATAACTAGATGTGCCCGCGGTTTCACCCGCGTTTATGATTACTTCGCCGCCCCCGTGGGTCGTAGCTTGATGTTATATAGCCTATAGCCTTCCTCGATAAATAGGCTACCCAACACTAAAAGAATTTTCAATTCGGACTAGTAGTTCCTGAGATTAGCGCGTTCAAACAAACAAACAAACTCTTCAGCTTTATAATATTAGTATAGATTGGTATAAATGTAGATATAGATAGTGTGAATGAAATGAAATGTGATGAAAGTGAGTGACGCCAGAGAAGTGTGTCAGGATCGTAGCAAATGGTAATCCGTAGTCTCTGCCTACCCCTCAAGGAAACAGGCGTAAATCTATGTATGTATGTATAAATAGTATAGATGAGTAAAAGAGCCCTTAAGTGCCAGTGAGCTACATGTTACGGGTTCGAACACAGGACAACACTTATGTGATCCACATATGATATGGTTATACCGAGTATAGGTAGGTTTTTTTTTTCCTTTCTTCTTTCTTCTTCTTTTTCTCTCTTGTCTGGGTTATTATAATTTATTTGTAAAAGACTATTCGCGCACAAGTAGTAATTCGTGTGTCGCGGGAAACTTTACGAACATTCAAACCACGGACAAATAGAACTGCCAGACTCGCAACAACCATTTGTGGATCACACAAAGTTTTGTCCCGTGTGGGGATCGAACCCACAACACTCGGCGCGGCGGCAGCGGCGGCGCGACCATTTAAACCACTAAGTCATCTGTACAGTCGCGTCACTTGCCAATTACGCAAGATTTTTTTTTTAATTTTTTATAATGTAATTTGTCTTTGAACCTTGTAATGGGCTGTTGGTAAATGCAAACTTCGATGCAGCCGATAATAATCAGCATTGAGTAAATATCCACGTTAGAAAAAAATATAAAAGCATCCAAAACATCCATCCCATCATTTAAAAAACTATTAGATAATCTTTTTACATCTAACACGTGCGTTCCATTACACGTTCGACAAAAAAAACAACAATGAAAAACAAAAGATTTATAACTCAAATAACAAAGGAACGTAAACACCGCCGCCGAAAGATGCGCTTGCGCCGCTGCTTACTCTCAATACGATAATAACAGACTTTATGTACAATTAAATGTGTACAAAAACCGTAATTTAATTTTCAAGGTGAAATAGTACGCCACATGTATTGACAGTTTCTCTAATTTATGAGGTAATAAGATAAGAATACACATACATACTCACGCTTATATAGCTACGAAGGGATAAGCAGAATCTAGCTACATATTTTAATGCTGCTTCCTACATGGATATGTATTATATATTATTATAGTAAGAGTAGTAGAGCCTCGCTGATTTCAGCACGAGTGGGCCGGCTCGACCGGGGAAGAACTACCCTCTCATAGAATATCGACGAGAAATACCAGTATTCCTACTGTTGTGTTTCGTCCGATGAGTGAGTACCGGAGGTCCAATTACCCCCTTTCCACCATCCCGCTCCTTGTTCTTTCCACTTCCTTTCCTAAAGGGTCGGCAACGAGCAAGTGATGCCTCTGGTGTCGCAGGCGTCCATAGGCTACGGTGACCACTTATCATCAGGTGGGACCGTATGCTTGATTGCCACCTTAGTTGTATAAAAAAATATAAAAAATATTGAGAGAATTATCAAAAGCCTTGCAAAGCGTTATGGCACTCTGTAATAGGTATTTATCATAAGAAAACAATGATCGACCACTGTCATCGTTTGTCCTGTGCCTTAAATTAACCGCTTATGTTTTGATCGTGACATATTTCAGGTTTGATTGCCGGAGTAAGCATTGCTTTCACGGCCTCGATGGCGTAGTGGTTAGTGTAACTGCCACACCTGAGGTCGCGAGTTCGATCCTGCACAAGTCAAACATTAATGTGCATGGACATGGATGTTTGTTTGGTCTAGATGTTGCTATGTATATGTATGTATTTACGAAAAGAAGTATATATGTATGTTTATCCATTGTCTAGTACCCATAGTACAAGCTCTGCTTAGTTTGGGGTAGATGGTATTGTGTGCATGTGATAGAATAATAATATTAATTTATATTCAGAAATTCTTAGTATTTACTTACTTATTTGTAGATCGCACAAATTTTATACCGTGTAAGAACCGAAAAAAGCGAGATGTACTCCTAAAATATATCCTCCTGCAATCATAATTTACTCCTTTTAGCTCATCTCACAGATTACCAATAACACTAGGTTTATATTAGCGCTCTCTTGTCATATTATACAATCCGCGCGTGTAAGACATAACTTCACACGCGCACATCTACATACTAATATGACACTTATATTGTCAAACTGACGGCTGGCTGCGCTCGGCGCCTTCCGTCACTCAATACCAACATCATTATTACTTTCGCCTTTAATAGAAGCGTGCTCGTAGTACACCATGTTCTGTAATCTACACTAATATTATAAAGTAAAAGATTTGAATATTTTGTATGTTTGTTTGTAAGAAAGAAAAGTAATTTATTAGACACACCAAAAACAACATATTAACATACAAACAAGAAGAAAATACAAAAAAAAATAAAAATAAAGAGAAATTTGTGCAGTGTGTCCAAAAGGTTCCAGCTCAGCCTTTGCTGCGGATGACCGCAGCGCTGTTTTTCACGGACGATTATAAATCGAAATCTAATCAACCGATTTAAAAAAAAAATACCATTATAAAGCTATATTATCACCGAGTAACATAGGCTATATTTTATTTAAAAAATAGTACTGTTACAACTAACCTAACCTACTTTTACGCAAGCGAAACTGCGAGCAAAAGCTAGTTTAGGTATATAGGTGTTCAATTAAAATATTTCGCCACCAATCTTTCACTTAATTACGATTAAAAGTAATGAAACAAGGTTAATTACTCGCGATATGCGCATGCGCTGAAATTAGACACGCGGATAGACAACCGCGCACGTTCGAACAAAAACATTGGAGAACAGTTGTGGGTTTATGAATGTAGTTATAACTGAAATATTATGATTATGTTTTTATTTTGATTATGTTATACGGTTGCGGAATAGGACTACCTCGGTAGCGTCTTGGTAGTGAAAGTGACTGCTGTGCATGAGGTCTCAGGTTCAAAACCTGGGTTGGGCTAATAAAAAGTTACATTTATTTATTTTAAAAAAAGACAACTCCCGCAGTAGGGATAAATCCTGTGTCGCGGGAGACTTCACAAACATTCAAACAACGGACACAAATAACACTCAGACTCGAAACAACCGTTTGTGGATCACACAAATTGTTGTCTCATGTGGGGATCGAACCCACAACTCTCAGCATGACGGCAGTGGCGAGGCGACCACTTAAACCACTACGCAATTAATGAGTTCCGTTAAGATAAACGAGACGGGTGTAAAAACCCTGGATTCAACCTCTTCGTCTTATATGTAAAAGTAATGAAAAGAAATGACCCCTATATCTCGGGGGTCTTTTGGCCCACAGGGCTCATATTCAAACTCGACCGAGGTATGACCCAAAGGTGTCTGCACACTAAGTTACAAGTCAATCGGTCCAGTGGTTCAGGAGCTATGCACTGTGTCACTAACAGACAGACACACAGACCCACATAGTGTTTTCATTAACCTCTTCGAAGAAGACTCAGAGGTTAATAAACAGAAATTCAACGCAGTGATAACAGGAAGGAGCTTTACTTTTTAATAACATTGGATTAAGTGACGCGGGTTCGATTATTAAGACGAATTGTGTGCTTTAAGAGTCAGCGCTGACGGACGGAGTGGCGGCGAAGAGACTGATTCAGTAACAATTTAAATTGAACGCTGAATCAGCATTAAATCTCAAACGATTTAATTAGCTGTTGCTTAATGGCGTTGGATATTGAAGACACCGTTACCCAGTGGTACGGCATGACTAGTAGTAATAATATTCCATCACTTACACACAACACCATCTAGCCCAAACTAAGCAGAGCTTGTACTATGGGTACTAGACAATGGATAAACATACATATATACTTTTTTTTTGTAAATACATACATATTATACCAGCCAGCCAGACCAAGACAAACATCCATGTTCATGCACACAAATGTTTGACTTGTGCGGGAATCGAACCCGCGATCTCAGGCGTGGCAGTCGGTTACACTAACCACTATGCCATCGAGGCCGTCACTATTAGAACCAGTAGTTATGCCATCCCACTGGGTAACGGTTCACCATAAGACAGACTATGATATCTTGTTAAAAAGGTGTTAGATTTTGGCGATTTGTACACGTGACACCAGACAATCCGTGACGACCATTGATGCAAGTCGTCCGGCAATAAATAGATCTTTTTACTTTTATAAGTATATAATCTTGATTTTATAAACCTGATGATCCTTATTTGACGTCGCAAGACCCGATCTAACGCAAGGATGCTAATGCAAGAAGGATTTTAGACACTTTTTAGGCACAACGATTATTTTTGATCACCTCTTAAAGGTAATAAACCCACATTCCTTTTCAAGGTTGTCTTTGTACCCGCGCATCATTTCAACTGTCGCATGCGTAGGCGCAGGTCGTCGCACCGAATATTTACGTCGCATCGAGAAAAACAAATGAAAATCCGACGAAAGCATTATAGCAATAAAAGTTGAGATTCATGTTAAATAAAATAATTTAAATGATATATGATGTCTTTCTGATATATGTATGTTTGCACTAGATTGGTATTTTTAAAATAGAGAATTGTATATTTTTTGTAGGTATAATTTTACACAATAAAAAGGGGAATGCCTATTCTCCATAGTGTAACAGGCCAAAGATGGACATCAAAAATGACTATAAAAATTAAGTCTTTTAAGATCTTAACAGTATTAAGTACATATCTAAAACATATATTCAAATTGACGCCACTATTTTAGAAATACCTATAAAAAATATGTATTGAAGTTATTTTGCTATACGAAAATATGTCTGGCTGTGAGATAATTCAAAAATATCTTTTTTCTCAATGCTCTATTATTTAATTATGATAGGAGGAGTGTTTGTTATATATTTTATCCAGTTATACTTAATAGAGTATGAAAAAAAACATTTGTTATTTTTAAAGGTCTATATTCTCTTCATTGTCATATACTATTAACAAATCATCTAGAAAAGTCGCAGAAGGGAAATGACAGAGTGTTAGTGGCGCCACAGTCGCCTCTTTTTCTGTTGCCAGTGTAAATAAATAGCGTCAATTTGGTACAAATATAGAAGTGGTACAATTTAAGCGCCGCGCGCCGGTTCAATATAAGTTACTCTCAGCTAGATATGTAAATAATTAAAAACAGAAAAAAATAACTCAAAGTGTGTATCCACATTTCGCCAGTTATGTTTTAAGACCCCATAATAGGGAGCGAGGCTATAGTCATCTTGATCTCTATTGCAATATTAAGTTCTTGACAGACAACACTTTACACGCATATATGTGTATGTATTACCCGTGAATCAAACCCAAGACAAACAGTCGCATTCAGTACCGCTGCATCACCAAGCATCTAAATATACATTGGTCTGGGTGTTTCTATGTACAATATGTATGTATTTACAAAAAAATAAATGATATGTGTGCTTATTCATTGTCTAGTACCCATAGTACAAGCTCTGCTTAGTTTGGGCTAGATGGTGTTGTGTGTATGTGGTAGAAGATTATTATTATTATTTTTAGAAAAACATGATGTGTCTGTATAAATCTTGCTAAAAGCCTTCTTAATTTCTCTGCAAGTCTTGCTTAAATGCTTTTAAATGTCTTTAAATCGTTTTGCAGCTAACAGCAAGTTCTTTTTTGATACTTCCAGTGAGTAAAACAGAGTATTACGTTATTAAAAAAACTGAGACAGGCATCTTAATATATATTACCAGCGCACGGGTAATACAAAACCTTAACAAATTATACACCTAAACCTTCCTTATAAATCACTCTATCTATAAGTGAAAACCGCATAAAAATGCGTTCAGTAGACTTTGAGTTTATCGCGAACAGACAGACAGACTAATATGTAGTAATGTGAGTAAATCTTGCTAAGATCCTTCTAAATGTTTATGAAGGCTTTTGCAGCTAAAAGCAAGTTTTTTGTTATTGTCACTGTGTAAAACAGAGTATGCCGTTGTTTACTAAACTGTCGACGTGTCGAGTCCAACACCGGCACATGTACACTACATCGCGATCACAAGTGACAGTATTGATTAGAGAGAGTGACCTTTTTAATTTGGCTTATTGGTTCGTTCGTATAACGCTAAATATAGAACCTCCCTCGCTACGCATCTGTGGTGTTGCGTTACTATAAGGATGTCATTTCCAATATATTTTTTAAATCCGTTTAATTAAAGTTATAGTAGCCTAGATAAAATAGATTTCCCTTCAAAATCTTTTTAGTAGAGATAATTGCCAGACGACAGCAAAAACATAAGATATACTTCATTGTGACGTGCTATTTAGGTAAGTGCAGGCGTGTAAGTGAGACAGCGATATACCTCAAACATGCAACCACCTTTTGTAATAATCAAATTTAAAAATATTAATTACTCATTAATTTCCGATCAAATTTAGATGCTGTTGTCACAAAAACTTTTTTTCAATAATGCTTTGCTATGTCGTATTAAAATACAGACATAGTCAACTATCCTGTTTTCCAAAGATGCCCTAGGCAAGTACGATAGTTCTATTCTCGCAATAGACAAGACTGGTGGATCTAAAGCTTGGAGCATCGTCGTAAGGTTTCCAGTCTTTCGGTTTTCTATCGGATACATTTCGGAGAGTGTGCAAAGGAACTGCATAATTTGATTCCTCCTTCCCCATTCTACCATCGGACGACCAGACAATCAGACCAGCGACACAGGTACATGGTGGATATAACACGAAACGCTTTGCTCCACTTTTATAATGCGTACCGCTAAGGAGTGGAATTCACTACCTAAGTCTGTGTTTCCCGATGAGTACAATCTGGGTGTCTTCAAGTCGCAAGTGAATAGGTATCTTCTAGGCAAACGTCCTCCATCGTGGACTGCATCTTCACTTAAGATCAGGTGAGATCGCGGTCAAACGCAAGCCAATAACAGTATAGGAAAAAAATCCTAGGTGCGTAGAGAATAGTCCAATCTTTCTTTTACTCAAAGAAAAACTGTGCCCAACAGTGGGCCGGATTAAAAGCATGGCTGATATAATGCGTAAGTACTCACCGGCATGGTGCAAGGCTGTCTCGAAGGGCGCTCGCTGCAGCCGCTCCTTGCTCTCTGCCAACAAAATATAAATACATTAGCGATACTGCCAAGAGTACCTAGCTGATAAACATCGTGCATTCAATGCGTTCGCGATACACTGCGTTGGTACTCTACATTATAAATACATATAATGTTTACCATTACCTACTTGCTATACGTAATGAATTAATGATCGATACTCTTCCAGTTAAAATACGGGATTAAATATAATGACCACCAAAAATAGTAACTGCACACCAAAATATGCTTACTAAAATATATCATAACGGGTACCTATGCACCTCAAATCACTGCATTCCGTCTCGGAAGGGTTAGGTTAAGTTAGGTTCCTTCTTAAACCCACCCAAAAATAGGTGGTCAACTTATTTTGATCTCCTTACTGTGCAATTAATATTTTTGGTATTAAAATGCGGTTTTTTTTTATTTTTCACACTATATTTATTTTAAGGGACTTTTATACAATTTTGTATATGCCAGTCCCATCGTACCTCATAACAAGTTATACAACAATTTAGTTAAGGTTTTAATTTTGATGATCATTTACTATTTTTGACTGTTATATTTTACTATATCTGGTGATAAGTTAAACATAAGCCTTAAAATACTAACAAAAAAGGAATCCTGAAAAAGTTCATCATAAGTTTCTTCGTTCGGTCCGAAGTGTTGAATAGCCATTTTCATGGCAGACTCCATGAAAACGGCTCTCTGAAACTTCAGACCAAATAATAGAAACTGCCGAGGATGTTTCTTCAAATTTCTTTCATTCAAAATTATATTATACTTTTGTTTGGACTGCTTCGTGAGAGGGCTTCGAACAATCTAGAAGTTACGTACCGAAATTTCGATAAATGTATTTTTAGTTACGAACAGTCGGCTCAAAATTCGCCATTGCATAGCCCTACAAGCTAGAAAGAGAATAATTTATTTGTATTAAATATAGACATTAGACAGCTTAGTGGGAGACATTGGACCGCCAAGCAGCGGTCTCGAGTTCGATACTAACGCACCACTGACTTCGAAGTTATGTGCGTATACTCGTATATAAGTACTAGATGTTCCCGCGGTTTCACCCGCGTTTATCGTTACTGCGCCGCCCCCGTGGGTCGTAGCGCGACGTTATATAGCGTATAGCCTTTCGCGATAAATAGGCTATCCAACACTAAAAGAATTTTCAAATCGAACCAGTAGTTTCTGAGATTAACGCGTTCAAACAAACAACAAACTCTTCAACTTTATAATATTAGTATAGATAATTAACTATCAAAGTTATGTGTGTATTAAACGTACATAACTTTGAGAAGTGGTATTTTATATACATATGATTATACAAAATAATTATTTATCATTGTTTAGAACGTGTAAGTAAAAGTAAAGTAAGACATATCCGAGATCCAATTCTTCAGACAACAGAGAGCTTTTCCAAACAAATCTTGTTTAAATGTCTAATTTATTTTTAATAAATATTTACAGACATGAAATCTCACATGTATATTCTCAAAGAGGTAGACTGAACTGTATACACCCACATTTTCTTATTCTGCTCATACGTAAAAGAGAGCGAGCCTAATGCGTCTACCGCAGTGCTAGACTCAATACTGGTACTGATGATTTCTTGACAGAAAGTTCCAGTAGCACTTTATCCCACCCGGGAATCAAAGCTGGGATATAATGCATTGCTATTGCTTTTAGTACCGCTGCGCCACGGAGACATTATTATTTTATGGATAGCATTTAACTGCACAGCAAAAAAATACTAATTGCACAGCAAAAAAAGCTAATTGATCAGCAACTCATGGCCAGCAAACTTTAAAGAGATCAAACTAAGTCGACGGAGCCCCGCTTCGCGGGGCTCCTATTTATGGGGGGGTTTAAAAAAAGGAGCCTAACACTTCCGAGACGGAATGCAGTGATTTGAAGTGTATAGATGCTCGTTATGCTGTGCAATATTTGCTGACCAATTAGTATTTTTGCTGATCATTATATTTACCTAATCCCTTATTTTATTACACTAATATAAAATAATACAAATGTAACCAAGGGTCCATTGCCTTCCTTAATATGTTTTATCTATACTAATATTATAAAGCTGAAGAGTTTGTTTGTTTGTTTGCTTGAACGCGCTAATCTCAGGAACTACTGGTCCGATTTGAAAAATTCTTTCAGTGTTAGATAGCCCATTTATCGAGGAAGGCTATAGGCTATATATCATCACGCTACGATCAATAGGAGCTGAGCACCAATGAAGAATGTTTCAAAGTCGGAGGATATTTTTTCCTTTTGATAGCTTCCGCTGCGTGCGCTGCGTAAACAGTTAAAGTTTCGCAAAAATCATGTATGACAGAATTGTTCCCCTTTAAAAGTTCTAAAATAAAGTCGGGGACAGCATATGTCTATCTTTTAAGGTTGGCTTACTATAACCAAATCAAATCAAATCAAATCAAAATCATTTATTTGCTAATATGGGTATCTACATAAAGTTGTTAAATAAAATTATAGTACAGTTCAACCATATTACGCCTTGAGGCATGCAAATCACAATTACTTGCAAAATAATTCATAGCTGTTAACACAATTTTCGTAATTTCACCTTGGCAAATAACAATTAAACATAATAATAATGTCACTAAATTAATTAAAATTTTAAATGTCAAGAAATGTATTCTCAATTAAAATAACATGTATTAAATGAGGATTTCAAGATGAATTTGTTAATAAAATGTCGAAGTAATAATAATATTAATAATTAAATTAGTGCACTAGTCACATGTCACATTAACAATATGTCCTTACATCCTCTATTAAATAATCCTGAATACTATAATAACATTTAAATAGCAAGAATCTTTTAATTTCTTTTTAAATTCATCAATGGATGTAGTTTCTAGTATAGACTTTGGTAAGTGATTGTATATACGCGGAGCCATACCAAAGATGCTTTTGGAATATAGGACTGTCTTGTTAGATTTGCAACAAATTTTATCAGTATGTCGCTTACTTCTGTATTTTTCAAAAATATGTCTGTTGGTTCTTGCAAAGCTAGCAACCTCAAAAATGTAGACACACGGCAATGTTAATATATTATGCTTGATAAAATATGGTCTGCAGCTATCAGTCTGTTTGATATTAAACATACCCCTTATACACCGCTTTTGCGCCTTGAATGCCATAACCATTTTTATGCTAACGAAATTTGTTCTAAAATAATGCATTATTTGCTAAGGTATTATTATAAACATGATATTAATCCTTATCCAAATAAATACGTTATTCATCACAAGTATTTAATTTAAAACAAAATTGCCATTTACATCATTCGATTTCAATGAATATCTTAGGAGATATCGCAGTTTTAAAATAACATTGCAGCAAAATAATTACCCATTACAGACATAGTACAAACGATGTTTCTCCTGGTTTATTCTGCGTGATTACTACTGGTTCGATTTGAAAAATTCTTTTAGTGTTGGATAGCCTATTTATCGAGGAAGGCTATATAACATCACGCTACGACCAACGGGGGCGGCGCATTAACGATAAACGCGGGTGAAACCGCGGGAATATCTAGTAATATATAAAGGTCAAATTTAATCTCCTGTTAAGATTTATGTGGTGTTTGATAAAAAGCCCTTTACATATTTTAAATAATAATGTTAAATTTATGTACTGATATAAGCTATTCGACGATTCTTCTCTTTTCTTTTCGTGTGGTTAGTGGCCAACCTGTTGTCAAGAGTTGTTCAAGCCGCCCGTAGGCCTCCGACATGGCTTAACGACTGCTGTCAATTTGGTAACAACCGGGACCGACTTTTTACGTGTCCTCCGAAGCACGGAGACGCTCAGATGAAATACCACTAAGCGGTCACCCATCTATAGACTGACCGCACCCAACGTTGCTTAACCTCGCTAATCGTTTACCGATCAGTGAGTGCAACTGGCTATGAGCGCCTCACGACGATTAAAATATCGTTAGTTAACTGTAGAAATATAAAAATTCCTTAAAAAAAGGAAATGATTAATATAATAATACCTATAATTATATACCTTGGATAAAACATATTTATATTCCTAATTTCAGAATAACCAGTAACATTAATAAAAACAAACAAAAATATCTAAAAATAAATAAAAATGTTACTCAGTTCCTTGCTCCCAAACATTCGAACTGTTTATGCAGACCTACAGGTGGCTTATAATCTGTCAACATGAGTTATTTACACTGTCAAATACATACGTAAACTTTAAAAAAACATACAGTCTCATACAAACACTACCTATATATTTTAAAGTAAAGTCCCCCGCCGCGTCTGTCTGTCTGTCTCTTTGAGATAAACTCAAAAACTACTGAACGGATTTTCACCATTTTCATTTTTCTATTATCATAAGAACGTTATTGTTACTTTCCTAGGGCACAGTAATTTTTTTCGGGATGAAGCAGCCTATATTCGTTTCTGTACACCTGACAACGTAGTTGCAAAATTTCAGGATGATCGGTTCAGTGGTTTAGGCGTGAAAAGGTAACAAACAAACAAATAAACTCATTTTCGCTTTTATAATATTATAGTTAGGAAGTTAGGATTAGGATTGTTTTATATGGCAAAAGTTTAAGTTTAAGTTTGTGCGCAATCTTGAGGTATTTTTTAATCCTTGGTCAGGTAAAATATGTTTCACTTTTGCTGTTATGAAATTTACAATAGCAGCTCAACGTTCGGCATTTAGATATCTGTCCAAAGAATTAGTCAAAATTAATTAATTAGAATTAGTCAGAAGGATATTATGCTCAGTACACTATAATACTATATAATAGGCAGTAAATAGACTCTCTATTACATAAGACTAAAAACAAAGCAAACATCTCTGCCTATACCTTTGCGAATATAAATATTAACTTCCTAACTATCCTTACTAATATCATAAATTCGAAAGTAACTCTGTCTATCTTTCTGTCTGTCTGTCTGTCTGTCTGTTACCTTTTCACGGCTAAACCACTCAACCGATTTAGATGAAATTTGGTACAGATATAGTTTAAGACCTGGGGAAGGACATAGGCTACTTTTTATTCAAGTAGGTACCACGCGGGCGGAGCCGCGCGCAAAGCTAGTAATATTATAAATGTGAATGTGAGTTTGTTTGTTACGCTTTCACGCCTTGACTACTTGACCGAACATTATGAAACTTTGCATACACGTTGTCAGGGGGACAGAAAAGAACATAGGCTACCTTTCATCCAAAATAAAGTACTGTTAATAATCTAAACTATATTTACGCGAACGAAACCGCGGGCTAAACCTCGAACTATATAATAATATTATTATACACTAGATGTTCCCGCGGTTTCACCCGCGTTTATCGTTACTGCGCCGCCCCCGTGGGTCGTAGCGTGATGTTATATAGCCTATAACCTTCCTCGATAAATAGGCTATCCAATACTAAAAGAATTTTCAAATCGAACCAGTAGTTCCTGAGATTGGCGCGTTCAAACAAACAAACAAACTCTTCAGCTTTATAATATTAGTATAGATTATCTATACATACAAATAAATAAAATTGAAGTGTCTGTTTGTAATGTCAAAGTAACAGCTTTTTATCTAATGCATATGAAAGTATATAAGGTACCTATACGAAAAGATCTATTTTTAAAATGTTTTGTCTGTCTGTTTGTACCGGCTAATCTCCGAAACGGTGAAACCGATCTTGACGGGACTTTCACTGGCAGATAGCTGATGTTATAAGGAGTAATTAAGGCTATTTTGATATTAGAAAAAAATAGGGTTCCGCGGAGACAAACACTTTTTAGTTAAAATCTACGCGGACGAAGTCGCAGGTAACATCTAGTACATAATATAAAAATATCAGTAGGTACTAACGTACAATTAAAATAAAATAGTCCCACAATCTAGCCGCGAACATTCCAGAACCCGTTATCAGTACAGACCATTGCCACGAATATAAAAAATAAGTTAAATGACACAGTGCAAAGTGGAACGCACACTATTTCTGACCACGATCTCTGTCAATGACAAACTGTCTAGGTCGACATAGCGCGGGGCCGGGGTCGATGAACTTTACGATTCACGCATATCACAAACTCACGCCTGCCTCCCGAAGGGGTAGGTAGACTAGAGATTTCTATTTGTTTCATAATTTCAGTAATAGGGCAATGGTTGCAGATAACAAACATAATCTTCGTTGTAAAATTAGCGATTTAAAAGAGTGGCCATGAGTTTCTTGCTTGTTCTATCAAGGGTGCTACTCTCGTAGTTTGATGAACGTGGTAAATGTTCGGTTAATGTATATTGGAGTTCATAAGTTTTACTTTGTGACATAAATGTATAAAGATATTTTGGTTTGATTCTTTACATTTTTGATAATTGGCTCTCGGTTACTTTTATAATTGAAAACCTTTATTTGTATTGTTTAGTTTTGTATTTTAGATAATGCAACTTCCGTACACTGATTAATATATTTTTTATTGTTTGAATGCATGTGAAGTCAAAATTATTCCTAGTGCAGGAGATGTCAAAACAAAGCATTAACCTCTAAAGAACTATTTGTGGATCACACAACTTTTTGTCCACACGGCAACATAGCGAGGCGCTCACTTAAACCAATACACCATCCGTGCAGTCAGTATAGTTTCTAGCCGCCGGTGTGCTCTTTACGTAAAAGTTGCTTTACGTGAAGGTTGTTAAGAGATTCAATTCTATCGTGCTGTATCCAAACGAATTTCATTAGCGAAACGTATTTCGTTCGTGAAACGTATTTCGTTCGCGAAACGTATTTTGTTGGGATACAACGCATCAATATCTTTGCACAAGCTTTTTTGAATGTTTTATGCCAGCATTTCCTCTTGAGCAAAGATCTATATTAAAACAGTATATCTGTCTGTTAACTATCGTGTCCCGATTGTCCCGAGACATAAGGTCAAACTACAGTCTGACCCCAGACACAACAGGCACGCGATTTCATCACGATAAATATAAAAATATTACATAAATTATTGCTATTGACTTGTCAATTTTTATTCGATGAAAAATATCGATAAATAACATCAATTGGTACCGTCTGTGCATCCGGATGTATCTAGTACTCATTTATAAATATAGGTATATTGTTGCAATGTCAAGTGTGTTTGAATGTTTGTTCAGTCATTGGCGCGAAGTGCGTTAACTATCGTTTTATTGGCATACAAAACAAGCATAGTTGCTATCAATGTTTGTTTAGTCTGAATCATGGGAATTAAACTTTTGAGTGTAATTTATACTACCATTAGCCACGGCTTCGGTCGAACTGTACTTTTTTCTGGATGAAAGGTTATGACAACATGTATGCGAAACTAGATTTCGGCCGCGGCTTCGCTTAAATGTAGGATACGTTAGTAACTGTAATTTTTTTCTGAATGAAAGGTACCCAATATCCTTTCCTGTCGCCCTGACAACTTGCATGCAAAATTTCATGATCATCGATCTAGTAGTTACGGCGTGAAAGCATAACAAACAAACTCACATTCGCATTTATAATATTAATTAGGATTTCATGACTATAGGTCGAGTAGTTTATGCGGACAAGCGTAACAAACAAACGAACACTCGCATTCACATTTGCGAATTTACCATTCAGAACAGGCCACAAACCCTCTTTATATAAGTTCTCACTGTGTCCTAAACTCATTAAAATCATAATAGAGTTTTAGTTTCTCTAGCGAGTCTTGAAGCAATAAAATAATAAGAGAATAGTCTATGACGGCACTTCATAAAGTTATTAATAAACTTTAATAGTCAAAAGGACCTTCATATAATAAAATAATAGGTAAGATGTTTCTTACGACTGTTGCTATATTAAATTTTTCATAGCTTAGTTTATACATATAATGAAAATTAGTACTTTGAAGTCACGGTTGTTTATACCTCGCTAATACTAGGCTGCGACACCACCGACTTTACTACTAAGGATCAGCGCCGACGGACGGAGTGGCAGCGAAGAGACTAATTCAGTAACAATTTAAATTCAACCTAAAGTACTTCAGAATACGACTGTGTTTGGTACAACAAAATAAAATGACGGCGAGCGACTCAAAGTGCGATCAATTTATTTATTTTAAACACCATTAAATTATACCATATACCATAAGATAGACAGCTACTTTATCCAGAAGTAACTCTATATATTATAACATCACGCTTCGAGCTACAAGAGCGTTGCTGTAATCATAAATATGGGTGAAGCAGCAGGAGACAGCCAGTATAAAATAAAATTTAAAGCTAAACAAGATTTTCTAAGAATCGTTTTCCATTATCAAAGAGAGTGACGCATTAGCTGTAAGCTGACACCGAAGCTTCTCAACGAAGGCACCACGTTATCTAGTGCTGTAATCGATACTACTGATAGGACTCAACACGTATGACGTGTTATGTCTATGGCATCGTATGAGATCATATGTGACTACTTACGAGTGTAAAATAGCGGCTGCGAATAGAAATTTCAATTATTCGATAATTTTATTGCGTATCCGAATGTTGAGCAGCACTGATTATAATTCGAATGAAAATCGAATATTCGATAAACTTGATTTGGACCGATCGATTAATCATGTTTTGACGTTTGTCGTATAGCCTTAGATGGCATTGATATCCATTTATTTAGGTCTTCTCTACTATTTATATATCCTCTGTGCCTGTTGTCGTCTTATTCGTTTAGAAGGCGAACCCATTACCATTTACCGGGCACATCTGCCTTGGATACCTTCCTGCTGAGAATTTCCTTACATTCCATGCCCTGTCCTGCAAGCCGGGATAACACTGTCACACCCAGTAATATTATATAATTAATATGCGCGTAAACTTAAGCCACGAGACTAGCGATTATATAGCACCAGAACGAAGCCGTCAAAACGTAATTAGAATAAATAAAATGCTACAGAATCCTTTGAACAATAGGTACGCTTTAAATGGTCATCATAAATGGTTAATAATGAACAAATGCACCGCGTACGATCAACACACGCGAACCAATAAATCAACGAGCAAAACTCTCACAGAAAACGGTTCGAACAAACAAGTCAATTGAAGATCAGCCGTATGAACGCCAAATGTTTGCAGCTGCGGTATTCCTTTAATCTAGAATTAATTCAAGACACTAGCATTAACACCAATCAGCTTTAATTGCAATGTATCTTTGTACGCACACCATTTTCTGAGAGGAACTGAAAAAGGCTGGATCGATCCGGTAAAATCTGGATCGGTAAGGCGTAGAGCTCACGAAGCGGTTTTCAGCTGCGCTTGTGCCGGAAAACGCAGTATGGACGCTGAATGCTTCAGATGACCTTGAAAATAATGTTGTCGTCTGGCATAGAAATAAAAAATGCATCGACAGCAAGGCCATAACTATTTACAAGTAAAATATTGTTTTTTATATATCACAATGATTAAAAATACAACTTTCAGTTTCGTGTCTCTGTTGTTTTCGAAAGTTTCTTTGAAGCCTCCACAGCCAGAGTAAATAAAAAAAATCTTTTTCATCAAAGTTTATAGTCAAGTATTCTATTTATTACAATATTATCATAGTAATATTTTCTGTTTTTTTATGTTTAATAAGTAATTATGTTGATAAGATTAACCATATGTATGTATCAATCAATCAATCAGCCCACCGCAGTCCACTGCTGGACATAGGCCTCTCCCATTTTATGTATGTATGTTTGTATAATATTATGGCATAATAAGAACTCTCTTGAATAACGGCGTATGCATAATATACCTCTGAATATCCTTAAAGGAATTGTAAGAACTTGTATTTAAAAACGTTTTCCACGTAAAAGAGGGCGACCCTGTTGGCCTTGCTAGTGCTAAGAATGGCCCTAAAAAGCCAATAACACTTTAATGAACCCTAGAAATACAGTCAAATCCAAAACTATTTTTCATGTCGGCCACAAAATCACACTTATGAACGTCAAAGTTAAATAGTGAGTTTACTAAAAGGCAAACTTATATTACGGGCCCAAAAAGCATATTTTGCAGTAAAAAGCACTTGAAATGTCTTGAAATCCTTTCTCGCTTTTGCGACACTATTGAAATCTCGCTGTTTTACCGCATCTGCTGCGAGAAAA
Organism: Catocala sponsa; assembly: GCA_963564715.1. NCBI lineage: Eukaryota > Metazoa > Arthropoda > Insecta > Lepidoptera > Erebidae > Catocala > Catocala sponsa. The sequence continues at coordinate 26,730,417 of OY751337.1, read as the reverse complement.
CGCGCGATTTCAGACCGCTTGCGGCTGACCGCGTGTTTATGGTCAAAATCACTCCATGCGCGCAAGCACATGATTTCCTTTTGATAGGCCATAATTGTACATAGTATGTTTCGTCTACATCCAGTATTCCATAGACTATCTCATGAATTGCCTGATTGTGATAATAGTGTTCAAATAAATCAATGGAAAATTTATATACCGGTCTGTACTGGTTTTTTTATATATTAGAGTGTTAAAAAGGACATGCAGGGATCAATCAATTTGAAAGGTAGGTGCTGTTTTTGTATTTCAAATAGTGTTATGGATATATTTTCCTTTTTGTATTTTAGGTATTTGCTGTGGAAAATTTTCTTAGATTATAATATGCAAGCTTCATTATATCGTAGAATTTTAGTAATATTATCTACATGTTTATCTGGTTTCTTCGAATATAAATGGAATATCAGAGATTTTTTTATGTAAGAGTTTTATAGTACGTTGTTAATTTCACATTACGTTTTATAAGATAAAAACGATAAAAATTATTATTAATTAATTGTTATTAACAGCTGTTTTTATATTTATTATTAGTTTTCATACTTATTACACACTGTTACTGAGCTATGACGTGGCACGTGACGCCATTACAATTGACAGCAATTAGATACATGTCTAAATAAAGTGGGAGAGACAGAATGTAATATTGAATGCTCTGTAGATACATAACATTCAATACATTCAGGTAGTTACCTAATATTACGCATATATCTACTAAGAGTTAGGCAGAGGTGTTGTTACAACCGCGTTTTATCAACTTTTGCCCACTGCTGGGCATGGGCCTCTTCTCAGTCAGAAGGATTAGGCCACCACCCACTCTCGCTTTAGGACCAACGTTATAGGAGGAGAGCCTAATGCCATAGAGTCTGTGCTGCTTATTTTTCTTTAACTCCAGTATTGGAAAGCCAGACATAATTGAAAACCTGATGAGTCTTGTCGTCGGTGTGCCGCTGCGACACAATAATTAAAAAAAACTGAGCAGCACTTTGTTCTGTATCTTTTATTGTTAAAGATCATAGACATTACAGTTTATTAAATGTATAAAATGTATCTCTTATCAAGGTATCATCTCAACGTGATTCGAATATTCGATTATAATAATTCGAAATATAATTAAAACCAACTGATAGATATAATATTCGATTCTTTCATTATGATTTTTGTAATAATCTCAAATCGCCAGAATTCCCCGTGTTGTGCATTTCAAAATCGAAATTATGTGTTCATTCATTTAGGTCACAAAGTGACATTCATGAACGTCAAAGTGCACTACAGTAACATGTGAATTTACATTTACTTAATTTAACGTCTTTTATTCTATATTATATTTATCTTCTTATTTCCTATTCTTGGATATATCACTACATATTATAAAACAAAGTCTTCCACCGCGTCTGTTCCCGATAAACTCAAAAACTGCTGAACGGATTTTCATGCGGTTTTCACTAATAGACAGAGTGATACATGAGGAAGGTTTAGATGTATAATTTGTTAAAGTTTTGTACCCGTACGAAGCCGGCGCGGGTCGCTGGTTTTTTATAAATTGGATAAGCCGATAGAATAAATGCTAGTACCCATATTTAGACGTAGGATTACAACGCATGACAGGGTATATTGAGTCCTCGTGTTGGCACTATCTATGTAATAAAGGAGGCACTCGAGCGGTTAAATTACATGCCACTACAATCATAAATATATTACCAGTAAAACCTTACGTTTCGCTAACTGCCTCCGTGGCGCTGCGGTAGTGAATGCGACTGCTGTGCATGAGGTCTCGGGTTCGAATCCCGGTTCGGGCCAACAAAAAGTTATTGGGTTTACTGTTAAGAAATCTCAATAACAGCCCGGAGTTAGGAAGTTAGCGGTGTTAGACACCCCCGTGACTCGGAAAGCACGTAAAGCCGTTGGTCCTGCGCCTGATCCCTCTCCTGTCGTGTCGGATTACCGTCCCATCGGATCATGAGAGTTAGGGTACAGAGAGTGCACTTGTGTTTGCGCACACACTTGTGCACTATAATATCTCCTGCGCAGATGGCCAGTCTCCGTTAAGATTGGCTGCCGTGACCGAAATTGGTCTGGAGGACGTTTTGCTTACTAGTACAGTGTAGTGTGTGAATACATACAAACTTCACAAATTCAAACATATTTAATTTTTATACCGTGCGAAGTGTTTTCACGAAACCTTTTCTTAATGCCAACCTGGTCTTTGAAAGGAACGAAAGATGAAAAAATATGGATTTAAACCACGTCACCTAATAGCTATTATAATTATGGTAGACGGGTAACTATGGTGAATATAGAAGATGGCAATAAATACTACCTATCTTAAGCAGTGATTAGAGATTCAAGAATTCCTTAAACAGACGCTGTCCTGTTTGCAATTTTTTTTAAATGTTTTATACATCTAAGGTGGCAAACAAGCATACGGCCCACCTGATCGTACGTGGTCACCGTAGCCTATGGACGCCTGCAACACCAGAGGCATCACTTGCGCGTTGCCGACCCTTTACGAAAGGAAGTGGGAAGGAGGAGGAGCGGGATGGCGGAAATGGGGTGATGGGGCCTCCGGCACTCTCACTCACCGTACGAACCACAACAGTAGGAATACTGCTATTTCACGTCGATATTCTGTGAGACCTTCCCCGGGCGAGCCGGCCCATTCATGCTGAAATGAGCGACGCTCTATTCTTCAATTGCAATTAAAAAGTGATCTTGGTTCTTCGCTGACAATGCAGTGACTTCTTAATCGTAGTGTCATCACAGCGTTCTTTGTACCTCTGATATTGTAAGCATCAATAGGGTTTGATAAGCACTTAGCATCAGATGGGCCTTATACTTTTAGCCTTAACAAGTTGGAAACATGTGCTATACTTATAAATTTCTTAATACGGAGCACATTGAAAATTCCTCTGAAACTGCTGGGTATCCAACCATGTTCAGGTTCAGGCATGCATATCGTTTACCTACACCCAAAGTGTTACTACGTCACTAGCCGCGAGGATGCTCGCTGGTCAATATACATCTTTCTTCTTTCTTTTCGTGTGGTTAGGGGCCAACCTATTGTCAAGAGTTGTTCAAGTCCAAGCCCGTAGGCCTCTGACATGGCTTAACGACTGCTGTCAATTTGACAACAACCGGGATCGACTTTCTACGTGCCTTCCGAAGCACGGAGACGCTCAGATGAAATACCACTAAGCAGTCACCCATCCACAGACTGCCTGCACCCAATGTTGCTTAACTTCGCTAATCGTTTACCGATCAGTTAGTGCAATATACAAATTGGTATGTACTGCAGCTAAGCAAAGATCTCTCCGAATCTAGACAATACCGACAAAAACCGCAGCATCTTAAGATGCGATCGATCACTATCCAAACTACCATGTCTTTTGTTGCCGATTACGATCTCCTGGTTTCAAGTGTAGACCATTAGCCTTTTCCAACCCTACTCACCCGATAGTACAATATCAGGACCTGGTAGAGCTTGGAGCCTGACATAATTATATCCTCATTCCAAGAGAAAAATTTCCTATACCATTATTATAATAAAAAGGATCGGTCGGGCTTAGGTAGCCCATCAGCTAACACAAGAGCTTTAAATTCTTAAGTCATCATTTACCAACCGTTATATAACAACACTAATTGGAGTCAAATGGAACAGTCGCAAGAGGAAAACCTAGGCGAACCTTTCTCGACCAGATCGGAGACGTTCTGGACAAAGGCCAGGTTAAGAGCTCCTTGAACCGACGGGCGTGTATGAGGAATGTGATGAAAGTGTATGAAGCCAGAGAAGTGTGTCAGGATCGTAACAAATGGAAATCCATAGTCTCTGCCTACCCTCTGGGAAACAGGCGTGAATCTATGTATGTAGGTAATTGGAGTTACATCATCAAAGCTATCATTAACATCGCAGTTCATCAACCTAATGAAATATAATACTGCATTCTGACATTTTCAAGTGACACCATTCACACTGAGCAAATAACGCCAGCTAAGTTCCCCATAATCCAGACAGTTCCGATTTGTGCCAAAGCCATTTCGATCATTACCAGATAATACCGATTACCAATTCGTTTGGTGGCTCAAAATTTAATGCACACAAAAATCTGGTTGTTACTGCTTTGAACCGATCAATATATAACCGTTTTGTTCCATGATACATTTAATTCTTGTATTGGCACACAGAAACCATGTTAAGTTGTTAAGGGTTATAAAAAAGTTTCCTAAATAAAGCAAAAGTTTTTCTGCAGTAATAGTCGGAAAAAGCGCTCAATGGATTGCCAAATCTGTAATCTCGAGCTCAAACTGACAACTACTATAAAAATCGCGAAAGATTGTGCAAATGTTTCCTACATAATAGGTTTGAGTTAAACTTGACTTTCAGATAGACCATAATCTGACTTAACGCATATTATTATTCTATCACATACACACAACACCGTCTAGCCCAAACTAAGCAGAGCTTGTACTATGGGTACTAGACAATGGATAAACTTACATATATACTTTTTTTTGTAAATACATACATATTATACATAGAAATACCCAGATCAAGATAAACATCCATGTTCATGCACACAAAAGTTTGACTTATGCGGGATTCGAACCCGCGACTTCAGGCGTGGCAGTCGGTTACACTAACCACCCGTGTACCTGAAGTTAAATTTTAGTTAAACGAAGATGGCAGATAATCATGATATGGTCTTCTTTATGGTATGCGGTTTCCATTAACTATGTATATTCAAAAACAGGAGCTTTTGCACGTTTATTAAATCCGACGGTCGCAGCTGCCATGAACATCTATGGCAGTCGTTACTGGGAAATCAGTCCCCTTTAATATCCTGACACTGGTCTAGCCGTAGGGTATCGTTAGCCTTTGGGTTGCGGAGGTCAAGTGGCAGCCGCTCCGTGTAGAAACTGATATCCAATCAAATCCGGTTAGACTAGAAAGCCTACCCCAAGTGACTTGGGAATAATAAAGGCTAGAGAGAAGAAGATGAAATACCCTAATTCTGTATTTACTGCTGGCGCAACGAGAGCCCCTCACCCTATTATATAATAATCAGCTGTTCTAATGCTGAGCACGGGCTTCTTCTCACTGTGAGAAGGCTTGACAGACTTCAAATATCTTGTGGTAAATGGACCACAAGATATCTGAAGGCTGTCAAGCATTGGAAAACTCTCAGACATGCAGGATTTCACGATGTTTTTTATTCACCGTTAAGCGAACGATGGTTAACTATTTAATACGCACATAACTTCGAAAAGTCAAAGATGCGCGCCTTGGGATTGAACTTGCGACCTCTGCGTGGCAGTCCAACGATCCCCCACTAAGCTTTCGCTCTCTATTAATTAGCATAATAATCGTAAGAAATTACCGATAAATACCGGAGAATATATCTAACGAGAATGATACATATATTTCGATTACCTATAACCTTCAACGAACATGACAAAATACTGATATGGATGTGTAAATTGACTGTAACTGCAATAACTTTTTGTTTACAATTTAGTCTAGTAAAAAGGTTCATTGATCGATTGTCTTATTGTTTACACTTTCATAACTTTAATAAAACGTTAACCTTATTGGTATATGCGTCTGAAATGTTTCTAACTGCTTGGCCAATTAGGTAACGTTTAAACACATCGACCATTTTAAACATAATTCGGCAATGTATAGACGTATATTTTATAATATTGCTTTTACAGCCGGCCAGTATATTACAGTCAAATATTGCAATAAAAATTATGTAGGCACCTTCATTTACTGCGACTAAAAAAATGACCACAAAAAATACTCATTGCGCAGCAAAATATGCTTACTAAAATATATCATAACGAGCACCTATACGCCTCAAATCACTGCATTCCGTCTCGAAAGGTTTAGGTTATGTTAGGTTCCTTCTTAATTAAACCCACCCAAAAATAGGAGCCCCGCTTGGCGGGGCAGCGTCGATTTATTTTGATCTCTTTAAATATATTTTGCTGTGCAATTTGGTGATCATTTATTTGATCACTATTTTTGACTGTTATACATATTTTACTATATCTATACTAATATTATAAAGCTGAAGAGTTTGATTGTTTGTTTGTTTGAACGCGCTAATCTCAGGAACTACTGGTTCGATTTGAAAAATTCTTTTAGTGTTGGATAACCTATTTATCGAGGAAGGCTATAGGCTATATAACATCACGCTACAACCAACGGGGGCGGCGCAGTAACAATAAACGCGGGTGAAACCGCGGGAACATCTAGTATAATAATATATTCTATCACATACACACAACACCAGCTAGCCCAAACTAAGCACAGCTTGTACTATGGGTACTAGACAATGGATACACATAAATAATTATATACTTGTTTTTGTAAATACATACATATTATACATAGAAACACCTAGACCAAGACAAACATCCATGTTTATGCACACAAATGTTTGACTTGTGCGGGAATCGAACCCGCGACCTCAGGCGTGGCAGTCGGTTACACTAACCACTACGCTATCGAGGCATAACTGGTAAAATGTAAGTGCTAGAGCTCCGTCTTTTCAGGGATTTACATGTTTATGTATGTAAACCTTAATCTTATTATTGCGTAGTACAAAAATACGCAATGTTTAGATAAGATAAGATAGAGCTTATATTCACTCATTTTCTGATAACGTCGATAGCTTCCGATATCGATAGGACGTATTACTCGCTAAAGGTTTGAGAAGTCGAGCAATCGTGAATCGATAAGCACTCGTTAATCGATAACTAATCGTTAGGTCATTAACCTAAGCTTAATTAATACGTAGTATCAATGCGGAAACTGTAGCTTTCGTTCTCACACGTCAAATTTAATAAAAGTTAAGACGTGGATGGAACAAAAAGTTCAAAATTGCCTCCGTGGCTCAGCGGCATTTAATGGTGGCTGTGCTCTCGGGTTCGATGCCCGGTCAGGTAAAGTGTTATTGTCTTCTTTTCAGTCATGAAATTCTTAATAGCAGCGTGATATCCGAAACTCGTCGTATATTTTAATTTACAAATTACTGTTACAATTTCGATTAATGGTCAACTACTTATGTTGCTGACTGTACATACTTAATTACTTACTCCGTTGGCTCAACGACCCAAAATGTGTCTTGGCATCCGACACTAGAGAGCGCCACTTTGCCCGATCTTTGGCCACTTCTCGCCAATCACCAGCTTGAAGCTCCCTCAGATCCAAGACCACAATATCTTTCCAACGGTATCTAGGGGCGACCGACAGGGCGCCGTCCTGTTGGTCGACCCAAATACGCTCTCTTTACACCACGGTCTTCTCCCATTCTCTCAACGTGGCCGAGCCATCGGAGTCTGTGAGCTTTTATTTCTCCTATAGTGTTAGGATTGGCTACGAGTTCCTGGTTTTCGGCATTTTTGCGAATCCGCCAGCTCCCGTCGGGTCTCTGCTCTGGCTGTACCTTATACTTAGTTATTTGTAAAACTTACTGTCCTTCATACAATTTTAAATTAATGAATTTAGTTGATACTAATTATATTATATAATTTATTCTAAGCGTCCGACGACTAAGTTGTCAAATATTTAACGAAGAATCTCTCTTGAGAATTCTCTATTGTAATTATACTAGAAGTAAAATGCATTGTGAGGAGACAAGGAAACCACACAAAGGCACCAAGAATTCGTTTTATTTGGGTATTTCCTCTTTTATTGGACCTTTGGAGTTCCATTTAGTATGCCGTATTTATTCCTTTGTACCTTATGTACATACATACATACATAGATTCACGCCTGTTTCTCACAGGGGTAGGCAGAGACTATACTTATGTACATACATAACTATAATATTGTATTATATATAACTATCTTTTGTGCGCGGCTTCGCCCGCGTGGTACCTACATCAATAAAAAGTAGCCTATGTCCTTCCCCAGGCTTTAAACTATATCTGTGCCAAATTTCATCTAAATCGGTTGAGTGGTTTAGCCGTCAAAAGGTAACAGACAGACAGAGTTACTTTCGAATTTATAATATTAGTAAGGATAGTAAGGATATTATAGTAAGGATTAACTTACTTTAATGGTGAAACAAAAACATCGTGAGGAAACCTGCGTGTCTAAGAGTTGCCAATAATGTTCTCGAAGATACTCGTATGTGAAGTCTGCCAATCCACAGTGGGCCAACGTGGTGGACTATGGCCTAACCCTTCTCACAGTGAGAAGAGGCCCGTGCCCAGCAGTGGGACAGCTTAGTACAGGGCTGATATTATTATTATTTATACAATTAATTGCTTCAATTGTCGGCCTCGATGGCATGGTGGTTTGTATAACTGACTGTCACGCCTGAGGTCGCGGGTTTGATTCCCGCACAAGTCAAACATTTGAGTGCATAAACATGGATATTTGTCTTGGTCTGAGTGTTTCTATGTATAATATGTATGTATTTCCAAAAAAAATGTATATATGTATGTTTATCCATTGTCTAGTACCCATAGCTCTGCTTAGTTTGGGCCAGATGGTGTTGTGTGTATGTGATAGAATATTATATTATCTATACATAAATACAAATAAATAAAATTGAAGTGTCTGTTTGTAATGTCAAAATAACAGCTTTTTATTTAATGCATATGAAAGTATATAAGGTACCTATACGAAAACACCTATTTTAAAATTTTTTTTATGTCTGTCTGTTTGTTCCGGCTAATCTCCGAAACGGCTGAACCAATTTTGACGAGACTTTCACTGGCAGATAGCTGATGTTATAAGGAGTAACATAGGCTACTTTGATTTCAGAAAAAAAATATAGGGTTCCTCAGAGACAAACACTTTTTAGTTAAAATCTGCGCGGACGAAGTCGCAGGTAACAGCTAGTATATTATATAACTCATTAAGGATTCTCGAAAGAGTAGATATAGATGTAAAATTGACGTTTTGCTAGCAATGTTTTTAATCCCACTCAATAGCACGCAAGCAAAAATATCAACTGTGCGTAGAGGTGAGAATGAGATTGATGTGCCTGAGATCTTGGATACAATTCCTGAATCGTGCAAAGTCTTATTGGATATAATTCTGAGACATTTTCCTTACCAGCAAAGTGTCTGGAACTATACCAGTAGGCTTATATCGTACAACGGGAGACCTGGAGGCGCTCTTAGTCAGTTGCACTCACTGATCGGTAATCGATTAGCGAGGATAAGCAACGTTGGGTGCGGTCAGTCTATAGATGGGTGACCGCTTAGTGGTATTTCATCTGAGCGTCTCCGAGCTTCGGAGGGCACGTAAAAAGTCGGTCCCGGTTGTTGTCAAATTGACAGCAGACGTTAAGCCATGTCAGAGGCCTACGGGCGGCTTGAACAACTCTTGACCAAAGGTTGACTACTAACCACACGAAAAGAAAGAAAGAAGAAGTGAAACCTAAATTCAAAGTGACCAAACCTTGATGTAATACATAATATGTGCCTCCTCATTTAACAGGTTTCCTGTCTGATGTATCACATAATATGAGCATAACAATAGATTTTCTATTGTGTCTATCATGGGGCAGGAGAAGGGTTAAGGACATATAATATGTCGGATCTATGACTACAGCTGGTTACATGTGAATGTAATAATAATAATGTCCTCCAGGCCGAATTTCGGTCACGGCGGCCAGTCTTAACGGAGACTGGCCATCTGCGCAGGAGATATTATAGTGCACAAGTGTGCTCGCAAACACAAGTGCACTCTCTGTTCCCTAACTCTCATGATCCGATAGGACGGTAATCCGGCACGACCGGAGAGAGATCAGGCGCAGGACCAACGGGTTTACGTGCTTTCCGAGGCACGGGGGTGTCTAACACCGCCAACTTCCTAACTCTGGGCTGCTATTGAGATTTCTTAACAGAAAAACCCAATAACTTTTTGCTGGCCCGACCCCAGATTCGAACCCGAGACCTCATGCACAGCAGTCGCATTCACTACCTCTACGCCACGGAGGCAGAATATATTAGTCAGTCATTGACTACTTATTGGAGGACATAGGCATAAGACTAATACTAACCTAGCCTCAACTAACCTACGGTAGGCAGCGGCTTTGCTGTGTCCTGACATTGCTGAAGTCCATGAGCAGTGGTTACCACTTTCCATCAGGTGGGCCACTTGCTCGTCTGCCACCAATGGCAATAAAAAAAAATATATAACCTACATTTCGTCGAGCCAAGCCGCAGGCAAAATTGATTACAATAAAAAAATGCGGTCAAATACATATAATATATGTATTTGACGACATTTTGTATCTTAATATAGTTTACTAACCCAATACCTATTAAATGGTCGTTTAACTAAGTTATCACCGAAAGTGATCCAACCATACCTACAAACAATATTGTTTACATAACCCCAGTAATACGTTATGACCAAAAAGTTGAATCACCGTCTGACATTCTGTAATAAATGGGTCGCATGACAGATTAATTTGTTTGCACTATTGGTAAAAATACTCATATCTATGTATATAATGGTCTTCCTTAATGGAATTGGACTACGACATAGAGGTCTCGACTTTCGAAGTTATGTGCGTATTAAATAGTTAAGTATCGCTCGCTTTAACGGTGAAGGAAAAACATCGTGAGGAAAACCTGCATGTCTAAAAGTTCTACATAATGTTCTCGAAAATATGGGAAGTCTACCAACCCGCACTGGGCCAGTGTGGAGGACCTTGGCCAAAACCTTCTCACACTGGGAAGAGTGAGAAGGGTTTAAAAGAACAGTTTAATACTGGGCTGATATTATAGCCTGATGATGATGATGATGAAATTATTATTATTATTTTATTTGAGGGCACAGGTTCATGTTGTAAATCAAGCACAGTATTTTTAAGTTTTCAATTATAGCAGCGTGAAGTTTGGATATGTGCTCAGTATACAGTATATAAATGCCATTTTGCTCGCCCTGGTAACCCAAGGCCCAATTTTTGAGAAGTCAGTGATACATGCTATCGATGTCAAGACTTCTGTGTGACAGTACCACAGCACTTCATACAAGAGAACTTATTTCATTACCGAATACTTTAATGGAAACTCGGGCTTATCATCGTAGGGCTGAGCTCATCCAGAAGAACAAGGACAACGCTATAACTTAGCAATAGGTACTTCTCGTTCACGCAAGCGGTGACAATCGAAAGCCGGTATTACAGTACTACCAGTAGTACTTCTGCGTAAGGATCACTTCTTTACGTAGCAATAATTATTATTTTTCTTTGGTCAAGACTTGTCTTCTAGGTTATTGTTGCTAAAAATAGAATTCTAACTATCCTAATCCTAATCCTAACTAATATTATAAAAGCGAAAATGAATTTGTTTGTTTGTTACCTTTTCACGCCTAAACCACTTAACCGATCATCCTGAAATGTTGCATATATTTTGAGAGGTATACAGAAACGGACATAGGCTACCTTTCATCCAGAAAAAAAATACTGTTCTCGAGGAAAACAATAATAACGTTCTTATGATAATAGATGGCGCCACGTGTCTTTCGAATCATGATTGAATTATAATATTACAAGCAAAGTTCAACCCGAATTGATTGCCAAATTCTAAATTAACGCGAGCGAAGCCGCGGGCAAAAGCTAGTATGACTATAAACTGTAACGTTTCAGTTAAGAAAACAGCTAAAGAATAATTGCGGACATGACAGTATTTTTCTATTTTTATAACAATAAGCACGTGTTGGCGAATTTTGTCTGAGTCAAGGGTAAAGATATTATTGTTACATGATATGCTTTACAGTATGACGAGATTGCATAAACTTAAGCTTAAGTATCCCCAAAGAGGTTAGGTAGGGATAGTGCGCATTACACCGACACCTCGCTGGCTGTTTTTATGAGCTTATTGGCGTCTAAAACGACATTTCAAGACTTCATTTTGCTACTGAGAATTTTTTATCAACAAGCCAATAACATTTTGTCGTAGGATTCGAATTCGAAACTTCATGTATAGCAGAATAAATGCTGTAAAAATGAGAGCTCTGAGAAGCATATTATGTGGTGTGACTCTGAAAGATAGAATAAGGAATAATGTGATTAGAGAGAGATGCGGCATGAAAGTTGATATAGTGACAAGAATAGAAAAGGGTATGTTAAGCTGGTTTGGGCATGTAGAAAGAATGGACGAGGAAAGACTGACTAAGAAAGTTTATAAGGCTAGTGTGAATGGAACAGTCGCAAGAGAAAAACCTAGGCGAACGTTTCTCGATCAGATCGGAGGCGTTCTGGATAAAGGCCAGGTTTGGAGCTCCTTGAACCGACGGGCGTGTATGAGGAATGTGATGAAAGTGAATGAAGCCAGAGAAGTGTGTCCGGATCGTAGCAAATGGAAATCCGTAGTCTCTGCCTACCCCTCTGGGAAACAGGCGTGAATGTATGTATGTATAGGAGTCGCATAACCTACCGCTACGCCGCCGCTGAGGAGCTCATGTATATCGATATATATTGATGATAATATATTGAAAAGTGTATTCAAACAATAAAAAGGTCTAAAGGATAAAACAAATTGAACTAGTGAAGGTCAATTTGCACTTGTCTAAACCTACAACCAACAAACGAAAATAAAACCGATGTAACCATGTATGCGAGCGCAAAACTGCCTCTAAATGATTGATATAAACGCCAAATATCCGAAGACCTATACCTAAAGACATATGTCATAGGTATAGTAGGACAATTAAGGCCTGGTCGGTCTAGCAAGCCATATTAGAGCTCATAAAAGAAAAGATCCATAACTCCTGAGAGTGCCGTAATTGAAAGCGATAAGGAGGACTATATTATATGTAATATAATATACTAGATGTTCCCGCGGTTTCACCGCGTTTATCGTTACAACGCCTACCCCGTGGGTCGTAGCGTGATGTTATATAGCCTATAGCCCTCCTCGATAAATAGGCTATCCAACACTAAAAGATTTTTTCAAAACAAACCCGTAGTTCCTGAGATTAGCGCGTTCAAACAAACAAACAAACTATTCAGCTTTATAATATTAGTATAGATTATAATATTAGACTTAGTCGCAAACTCTCAAAGTATAGTAACAAAATTATTTCATCCACTCCTCGTATATGTTATAAAAATCTCGCAAGCTAATAATTTGGTACATCTCAGCTGCATAGCTCTTAAGTCCTTGATCAATGAGTAATCTTTGATCAACGACCCGCCACTGTTACTTGAGTATTATTCAACTAACACTCAACGTTAAGTAAAGATGACTTTTTGTTTGATAAGTCGCTTTTAAATACATTTATTTTTAGGATTAGTTTATAAGTAAGTGCCTTATTTCTATTTTCTTTTTTATTATTTAACAAAGAAGATGTAACTATTTTCAGCCTTATACATAACTCATGTCAATACACGTCGATCTGATAAATATAATTTATAACAATTAATTAAAGATAAATATAATAATAGGTCTCTGTCTTGTATTCTTTGTGTACAATATCCGTTATCTCTTCCACTCATAATATGTAATAAATGAACCTGTTGCCGACACGTTGTATCGAGACATTTAAATTATTTCAGTAACTCGCACTATTACTTGTGACAACTGGAGTAATCACCTCCTGACATCTCTAGTTTAATTCTTGGCCCGAGTAAAGTTTATAGATACTTTTATTTCATTTGTGTTTTAGAAACCAAAAACGGTCATTAATACATTCTCTTAAGCCTCTTTCCTAAATCATTTGATATTTAATTAACTAAAATTTGTTATAATCAATCAAACTTATGTCAATTTATTTGATTGGCTGGTGTTAATTCAGTTAGCTAACAGTTATACAGGCGCATGTTTTCCATCGTTCAAATGAAAGCGATAAAATACGGGGTTCAACAGACTACGTGGGCAAAACGGCGCCTATGAAGTATGAACTAGTCAATCAATAAAATAAAAAGTCTAGCATTAAACGCGATCGCGCCCACGGGGGTTCGGTAAGGAGTTGTTCACATATTGAGTATTTCCGGACTACTAGATTTGTTTATATTCATATTTTCTATGACACTTAGCGCTAAAGCAGCGATAGCCTAGTGGGGGACTGTTGGACTGCCACGCAGAGGTCTCGAGTTCGATGCCAGAGCGCACATCTCTGACTTCTCAAAGTTATGTGCGTATTAAATAGTTAATTATCGCTCGCTTTAACGGTGAAGGAAAACATCGTGAGGAAACCTGCATGTCTGAGAGTTCTCCATAATGTTCTCTAAGTCTGCCATCCGGCACTGGTCCAACGTGGCGGACAATGGCCTAGCCCTTTTCACTGAGAAGACGCCCGTGCCCAGAAGTGGGACAGTTTAATACGGGGCTGATATTATTACATTACGCGCTAACAAAAGTGTACATAGAAGTATATGTACATGAAAGCGTTATCGTAGCCTAAATATGATCGCTTGTAACAGCAGTGATATTACTCTCACGTTACCGACTACAATAACAGGAATTAAAGATGAAAGGAAAGAAATAGAAGTAGTCATGTGAGGCGGCAATCTTATTTATCTGACGAAACGCAGTAATTTTATTTTTATGTTTTTTTAGATAAAATTTCCGCACTAGTACTAATTCTTGTGTCGTGGGGGACTTTACAAGCTTTCAAACAACGATCACAGAGAACACCCAGACCGAAACAATTATTTTGTGAACACACATATTTTTGTCCCGTTAGGATTGAACCCACAACCCTCAGCGCAATGACAGTGGCGATCACTTAAATCAGATGATCACAGACTTTTTCTCATAGACCACTTTCAAAATTTAGCTGGTTCCGGTGGACCCCCTGCAGCTACAAAATTTGATCAAATCTCTACGAGCTGACCTTATTTTTTTTTTAATTTCCCGGGAGGTTCGAGACCACTGGTACTGAATATGGAATATGCAAAATTATACCAGTAACAGTCGCTGAGCTTCTTAAAATATTATCTGCGCACATTGATAGGTGAAGTCAAGCCAACATTTTAGTTCTTCACTATCGAAAGCAAATAAATTTTCGTGGAACCCCGCTTACGAATTGTGAACCCCCATTTTTTGGCACGCCAATGTAAACCCCCGTCGAGTCTCCCGTGGACCCCTGGGGGTCCAGGTCCACCTGGACCACTTTGGGAACTAAGGACTTAAACCATTACGCCATCCGTGTAATCAAACTCACTAGTACCTACTGGCAAAAAATACCTATTAGGAAGTTTTCCGTGAATGACAAATCAAATCCAATTAATATTTTCCAATTAAGGGAGACAATTGAATGACTTCTGTGAAATAGGTCTGTCATGAAATAATACAAGTTAATATTGCGTTTCATTTTTCTTACGATATCAGATCTTACATCAGCAGCGATAGCCTAGTAGGCGAACCGTTTGACCACCACTCAGAGGTCTCGAATTCGATCCCAAGGTACCCATATGATTCTGACTAATCGAAGTTACGTGCGTGTTAAATAATATTCTACCACATACAATATTCTACCACATACACACAACACCATATAGCCCAAACTAAGCAGAGCTTGTACTATGGGTACCTACTAGATAATGGATATACATACATACATATATACTTTTTTTGTAAATACATACATATTATACATAGAAACACCCAGACCAAGACAAACATCCATGTTCATGCACACAAATGTTTGACTTGTGCGGGAATCGAACCCGCGACCTCAGGCGCGGCAGTCGGTTACACCAACCACTACGCCATCGAGGCTTGCTTTCACGGTGCAGGCAAAACATCGTAGGACTTTCATAACTAAGAGTTCTCCATAATGTTCTCGATGACATGTGAAGTCTGTTAACATGCCGAGCAAGAGTGGTAGTCTATAGCCTAATTTTTCTTAAACTGAGAAAGGAGCTGTGTTCAGCAGTGGGACAGCTTTTATACAGATCTGATATGATTATCCTTACTATCCTTACTTAATATTGTAAATTCGAAAGTAACTCTGTCTGTCTATCTGTCTGTCTGTCTGTTACCTTTTCACTGCTAAACCACTCAACCGATTTAGATGAAATTTGGTACAGATATAGTTTAAAACCTGGGGATAGACATAGGCTACTTTTTATTGACGTAGGTACAACGCGGGCGGAGTTGCGCAATGCTAGTATTATATGAGATCTTGAGGCCCTAGATTCGATTCCCGAGACAAATTAAAATGCCGTTGTTGATTGCAGGTAAAAAAATTATGACCATTAAATGGCATTAAGTTTAAACCTATGTCATAGGGAAAATACTACCCCATTCATTCTATAGGATAAATTTGCGCTTACGAGGACCGATGGCAAGGACTTTGATCAAAATGTGATAAGGTTTTTTTGCCGGAGTCTGGCAATATGCCAAGCAGGTATCAAAACATTTCTGCCTATCACATGGGTCCTAAAATTAACTGAATCTAAGTGCAATACACCCTTTGCCTTCCCCTCGAAGTCATAAGCTCATCCTTTCTTACGTAGAGCCAAAAAATATAACTTTGGAAATATACAGCTGCATCTCTGCCTATCTCTTTGAGTATATACAAGCTTGATGCTATATGATATGTGTTGATCACACTGCCTGCCAATCATGACAATTATGGCAGACACCCAAAAACCATTTATTACGGATAATTAAATGAAAAATACTTTAAAAAACAAACAGCTGTTTGATAATTAAGACTACTTGACCTGATTAAATAACATACAATAAATAAACATGAAACAAGAAAGCATTAAAACTAAAACAGAATAAAAATTATAAACTGTATAGATTAATAATTATGGAAGAGCATTAATCTAAATGAATAAAAAAATAGAAAAGCACCAGAAAATCTTTAAGTATTAATTAAGTGTGTCGTTGGCTTAGTGGTGAGGACGCATGCGCGGCTGCCAGCTGTGACGTCCCGAGTTCAATTCCCGGATTATTATTAAGTATTATTAACTCTTTTTAGAAATATTCTGTACTAGATTTTGCCCGTGGCTTTGCACGCGTAATAGGTTAGTTTAGGTTTGATTAGTAAAATCACTTTATCCTGGATGATAGGTATCCTATGTCCTTTTCTGTACCCCTGACAAACATGCGAAATTTCATGACGATCGGTCAAGTAGTTAAGGCGTAAAAGCGTAACAAACAAACAAACTCACATTCACATTTATAATATTAGTAAGGACTAGGATAGTAGCATGTTATCTGTGACTGTCCATCCTGGATGGTAACATGTCTGTCTATTATACGGACCTAAAGGTATTAGGCAAAATGTGGTGTTACACATCTTTTGTTTAATCATTGAAGATATGCACTCTATTTTAACAGACATAGACTGTGGCAATAATGTCTTCCCCTAATACGTACTATTGTTGCATAGATGATAAAATGTGGATGTAAAACAGCTCTGACTATCCCATTAGCAACACAAGCGTAATGTTATCTCCTAATAATAAAATTTCATTGGATTGCCAAGTTCAAATCCCGACCTAGCACCAAACCCGAGACATTACGCCCCAAACGATCGATGACTTGGGGCCAATAAGCCAGGCTAGGCAAAACTGGGACAATTTATATATTAATAGTAATAATATAAACATAATAACAAAAATAATATTACTCAATTTATATTTACTGCGGTAAACAAGTATTAACAAATAATCAAATCTTTGTTCAATAAATGCTATAAATATCATATAAAAAACATGGCTACCAAATAATTTTTTCATTGATCCGTATTTGTAAAATCTCAAATGGAATAATATCCATAGCAGGATTTAGCAGTAATATTTCCAAATGTATAAAACATAAAAATACGCAACGGACATGAAATTGTTTGTCTCTCAATTTTGTCTAATTAAAACGAGCAACAGGGTGGGTTCGTATGACGTCACTCGATTGCTCTCGTAGCCATTTTCGAGACGCCTTTATTAATTTGTTCTATTGTAAACTCTTAGACACCCCATAATATATAAAACATTTAACAATTAGTAATAAAACAGCTTATTAATGTTTAAATAAAAAATTAAATTGAATACTTTCGATATTATTTTAGGACTTACACATCTGCTTATACGCCTATCTAAAGTTTAAAGAGTGTGTGTGAGTGAGATTAAATATAAAAATAAAGAAAATAACTTACCTCCCTGTTCTTCCATAACTAACAATTAAACTTACACTATAAAAAAGTTCCTAAAACTAATATCACACGTAAATAAAAATAATCACTAAAACGATCACCACTAAATGTAATATTATTTTTTATTTAATTTAAATCACTGTTCGAAATTCAAACACCAAGATTTATTTATCCCATTTGTTAAATGGAGTTTATTTTTTTAAATGTTCAGTATGAGATTTTTAATTTGACTCGTGAGCGGGTGTTCGGCGGCATTGGTTGGGCGGCGACTGAACACTATGGCGGTCTGGGCGGGACTGGCTGTCCACTGCGATGTGCAATGTTCAGTGCCATACACTACTGAAATACTTATGTGCAATTGGGCTTGGTACAAGCGTCGCCGCTTGTGATTTCGCTTAATACGGATATCGATCTTTTTTAATTTATTTTTATTTATTGAAAAGCGTTGTATAGTTTTAGTTTTTTGATGATCCTTATAATTAGAACGTGGCATTTCATAAAATTATGTTTGGATATGAAACATTAAACAACAAATTGAAGCGTGCATTGAAAAATAAAAATAAAACAAAATTATTAAATTACGCTTGTATACCTAACAAGATAGGCAGAGACATACAACGCTTACATTTTGCCAGGTGCATTTAAGTTTCATAATAATATAGTGTTCGGAAGCTGTCTCATATTTTATATGTACGCTTAGAGCTAAATGTGAGGCCCACGGTGCGATTTCAGGGTCAAGTCTGCTAGGATACTGACTACTGACTAACTGACACTTGCTAGCTGCAATTTTTTGTATCTATTACTATTCGCTGTAAAGAACATAAAATCGAGTCTCTTACACATTCTTGCAATAAGTAAAGATATATAGATTAATTTTCTATAATATGGGACGGTTCTTAAACTAAGGTTTGAAAAAAGTGCTTACTGTTAATTTCATCAAATGATATTGTTTCATTTAGTTAGTCATAAAGTCACATTTATTAAGGTCAAAAAGTTATTAATTCATTTCAAAGATTCTACTACATCGATACATACAGGAAAATAAATAAAATTAAAATTAAAATGTAATACTCACCCTTTCCTTCAACTAAATAATACATTTCGTGTCACATTTATTTAAAACTCTAACCACAAACAGACTTAACTCTTATCCTAAAATAGAATAAACTTCACTTAAATTACAAAAGTAGAAAACACAATACTCTTTTTATTACCCGCGCGGCTGGTCAATCTTGTTTCGATGATATTGCCCTACTAACTTACAACAGTGATTAACGTCTTTATAAAATAGATAAAGTAAACTTTCAACATCAGGAAACGCGCAAGGATAGGCACTATATTTCTTGTTTTCCTCAGGTAAACCACCATTAAGGAAATTATCTGTACACTTCTTTTAGCAAGGATCGCGTAATTAGCATTTAAATGAACGATTATCACTAAAACCTTCTAATAATCGCTAGCTAATATTTAGTTACCGCTCAACTGAATAGCTCTCAAGTTTTTATTATCGACTAACCTTTGATCAGCGCGCCGCTGTTAACTATTGTTCAAGTGACACTCAACGCTTATTATTGTTTATATGTGAGTTTTTTCTGATTAGTCGATATTTTGTTACGTCTTAAATATTTAAAAGTGGTTTATGAGTAAGTTTGTAGGTAAGACACCTTACCTACAAACAATCTTACTCATAAACCACTTTTAAATATGTATTTATAAAGAAACTAGATTTTGCCCGCGGCTTCGCTTGCGTTAATTTAGAATTTGACAATCAATTCGGGTTGTACTCTGCTTGTAATAATATAATTCAATTATGATTCGAAAGACACGTGGCGCCATCTATTATCATAAGAACGTCATTGTTGTTTTCCTCGGGAACAGTAATTTTTTCGGGATGAAAGGTAGCCTATGTCCGTTTCTGTACACCTGACAATGTATATGCAAAATTTCAGAATGATCGGTTCAGTGGTTTAGGCGCGAAAAGGTAACAAACAAACTCATTTTCGCTTTTATAATATTAGTAAGGAAGTAAGGATTAGGATAGTTAGGATTATTTGAATGTTTATACTACAAAAGTCCTGGTTATATAAATGTTAAAGGGCCTTAGTGCCTGCATTTAAAGGTTGTAATGACTAAAATATAAAAATAACATCCATTGTTATTTCTAGAGATACGACATGAATAAGGACTATATTTGTAAAACTAAGTGCTCTAAGCCTTCGATCAAATATACCATAGATGCACATTCTCATACAAAAACCGCGTCAATATGTGGCACTGACCAGTACTACTTACTTATAAATGTCTGCATTTATTATGCAATCCAGGAAATAAACCGGAATAACCATTGAACGCCCACTGAGAAACATTTTGTAATAGTTTAGTTAAAACGCGTCAATGTAAAGCGTCCTAAGTGTGTTACTCGCGATACGCAAGCGTACTAAGTATATGGTACGGTCTCCACCGTAGTAGTGGTGTCGATTCGCTCTCGCTTACGGGCAGCGCACGCAAGAGTGAGTGGGAAAGGTGCATAATATAGCGCATACGACTGATTTATGCACAGTTTTGTTGGGGCCGTTTTTCGAGCGACGGTCGTGCATCTATGGTATATTTGATTGACGGCTCTAAGCAATACCGTATCATAGCAGACTCTAGTTAAGGAAAAAGTTATTATGCGAAAATAACAATACTTTATCCTCTTTAAAAAATATTCCTAAAAAGAACATATCTAAGCATGTTTATTCAAGACTCTTAAATAAACGGACGTCATTCGTACCAAAGCTTAACTCATAAATGCACCCTACTTCGTCTGAAAATTTGCATATTTAGGCGAATCTATCTATAAATATCTCTTTATAGACATTTAGCCGCTAAAGCCTGGTGGGAGACCGATGGACTGCCACGCAGAGGTCTCGAGTTCGATACCGCGGCACTTTCGCACCTCTGACATTTCAAAGCTATGTTCATACTAGCTTTTGCCCGCGGCTTCGCTCGCGTTAATTTAGAATTTGACAATCAATTCGGGTTGTACTCTGCTTGTAATAATATAATTCAATCATGATTTGAAAGACACGTGGCGCCATCTATTATCATAAGAACGTTATTTTTGTTTTCCTCGGGAACAGTAATTTTTTTGGGATGAAAGGTAGCCTATGTCCGTTTCTGTACACCTGATAACGTATATGCAAAATTTCACGATGATCGGTTCAGTGGTTTAGGCGTGAAAAGGTAACAAACAAACAAACTCATTTTCGCTTTTATAATATTAGGTAGGAAGTTAGGATTAGGATTTGGATAGGATTAGGATTAAATAGTTAATTATCAAATAATCAATAGAAAACATCATAAGGAAATCTGCACTGATAGTTCTCCATTAATGTTCTCAAAGATAATAATGTGAAGTCTGCCAGCCCGCACTGGGCCAGCGTAGTAGACTATGGCCTAACACTTCTCACATTGAGAAGATGTCTGTGCCCAGCAGTGGGACAGTTTATATAGGGATTAAATATAATGACCACCAAAAATACTAATTGCGCAGCAAAATATGCTTACTAAAATATATCATAACGAGCACCTATACGCCTCAAATCACTACATTCCGTCTCAGATGGGTTAGGTTATGTTAGGTTCCTTCTTAAACCCACCTAAAAATAGGAGCCCCGCGTAGCGGTTGCGTTATGTTAGGTTCCTTCTTAAACCCACCTAAAAATAGGAGCCCCGCGTAGCGGGGCTCCGTCGACTTAGTTTGATCTCTTTAAATATATTTTGGTGTGCAATTAGTATTTTTTGCTGTGCAGTTAAATACTACCCGTTTATATATAGGACTGGTATTAATAAGCTTTTGGTTTACACAACAATTTTATTGGTGCACCTATATTAAAATACCATTAGTGTCTCAAGTAAGAACAGCGGGCACCGTACAGTCGGAGCCTCACATGAGGGGGAGAGGCTTGGTATATTAACGATGATTTAAAAAGTTCTTTGTCAAAACTAGCTTTTCGTCTACGTTCCGGTCACTATCCATCGGCAAAGTTTGCATATCTTATGAGAAAGATGGACTCTCCTTGTCGCCTTGTGGAAAGATTGAAGATGTGCAACATTTGCTGATGGAGTATGTCAGGAACGAGTTGGAAAGGGAGTCGGTTATGAAAACGCATAGTCTGGAGCGAAATAACGTAGGACTTATTCAGAGCGTGCTAAGTGAGCCTGCACCAGAGTTAGCGCGGGCTATCTGTCGGTTAGTACCGCAGACCCAGCACCGTCCTCCTCTATAGAAATAAGTTTATTAAAGTTATATTATTAGGTTAAGCGAATTACTGTTTCAGGTACAATGGGTTTGATATACTTCACATAAAGAAAAACTTTTAATAAAATAATATGTTAAAAAAAAAGAACAGCGAGCAACATTCCAGATATAAAACCAGGATCCTGCTTATCTCTATTTACGTAAAATCTCTTATTTCAATAGTAAAAATACAGTATCAAATAAAATACAATAAAATAAAAAATTAAAATTGAATGAAGCCAGAGAAGTGTGTCAGGATCGTAGTAAATGGAAATCCATATAGTCTCTGCCTACCCCTCTGGGAAACAGGCCTGAATCTATGTATGTATGTATGTACATTAAAAATAACACATATAAACACGTTAGTATTATCTATATGGGTCTGTAGTGACACTTCCAAAGCCAAGGCCGTATCGACGGCACGGGGCTAACAGGGGAGCCAACATGTCATATTGACACACGTAAACCGCTATATGTTAGCTATGTGTGACCTCACCACCCTTTAGAGTTGCTACAAGAAAATACTAATTATGGAAAATCCATCCCTTTTTGATCCAATGACGTAATATTTTAAAGATTAGCAGGTAACTACATGGAAAGCGTAATGGTTTAAGTCATTAGTTCCCTAAGTGGTCCAGGTGGACCCCAAGGGTCCAAGAGATACTCAACGAGGGTCTACGTTGGCGTGACAAAAAAATGAGGATCCATAATTCGTAAGCGTCCAGGAGAAAATGCATTCGATAGTGAAAATGTTGGCTTGACTTCACCTATCAATGTAGGCAGATAATATTTTAAGAAGCACAGCGACTGAGCGACTGTTACTTTTAAAACCTTGCATATTCCATATTCAGTACCAGTCAAATCTATCGATTTTTCGGAAGAAAATTATTAAAAAAAATAGGTCAGCCCTTAGAGAGTTTTTTTAGGGTATAATGTAGCTGTAGGGTTCCACCGGAACCAGCTACATTTTGAAAGTGGTCTATGTGGGAACCTCTGGTTTAAGTAATAGCCTCGCCACTGCCATTGCACCAAGTGTTGTGGGTTCGAATCCCACTCGGGACAAAACTTTGTGTGATCCACAAATGGTTGTTCCGAATCTAGGTGTCCTTTATGCCCGTTGCTTGAATGTTTGTAAAGTCTCCCAGGACACAGGAATTATACCTACATAGAGGGTGGGTTCTCTTAAGTAAAAAAAGAAAAGGAGTTGCAAATTACCAATATTCTCGATAATCCGAGCTGTTGATTCATTACGAATGGGTTGAAGTCGCGTCGATAGTGCAATAGATGGGGATCGAATTCAAGACCCTAGAGTTTTTTTTGATACTACTATGGTGGCAAACAAGCATACGGCCCACCTGATGGTAACTGTTCACCGTAGCCTATGGACGCCTGCGACACCAGAGGCATCACTTGCACGTTGCCGAGCCTTTAGGAAAGGAAATAGGAAAGAGAAGGAATGGGGGAAAGGGGGTGATTGGGCCTCCGACACTCTCACTAACCGAACGAAACACAACAGTAGGAATACTGGTATTTCACGTCGATATTCTGTGAGAGGGTAGTCCTTCCCCGGTCGAGCCGGCCCATTCATGCTGAAATCAGCGAGGCTCAACTAAAGGTTGTAGTGTAATGCCTTCTCTATTGAGCTACCGCCGGTTTGAGTGGTCGCCTCCCCACTGCTTCTTCGACGAAGTATGAGTCTTTAGTCCTTACGACAAATTGTGTGTAACAGACACATACTCAAATGGTTGTTTCGAGTTTCAATTTATTTATTCGTGAACCGTATATAATTTTTGGTGTACGTTGTTTCGATGTTTGCAAAAGCTCCAACGACACAGCGAATTAACCCTAGTGCGATAGATTGCTTTTCGAAAGAAGAAATGAAAGAAAATGGTCTAGTGGTTCTATAGCATATAGAAGTACGATTACGAACGAAAACCGACTGATGCTTGGTCCGATTTACTAGTTGAACAAAGCATTATCTGTTTTATTATTATTTACCTGTATTTAATAGCACGGTGTCTGTAAATTTTGCCTTGTCTCTAGTGAAATATACTATATGTATTGAATGGAAGTACGTGTTACTTGGCGTAAGTCCATTGTAATAGAATTATTGGGCAGAGAGGAACCTGCCACGCACCCTCGGATAGGTCACCCCATCTATTGCAATAGAAAAAGGTTGACAGTACCGAACTTCTCTGGATAGGGATAGCCACGACGTGGGACTCGGGTGTACTCCACCTTGCAGTATTCCGCTTCGAGCACAAAATAAGCGTCGACACGTGTTTCAGCGCGAGGCATCCTCAGGACCGTTTGGCAACCGTCTTTTTCTTTTTTTTCTTTTTTTATTTTGCTCGTCAAAATGACCACACTCCACCTGATGGTAAGCAGTCGTGTGGTCTAAGAGCAGTGGCCTCCACATCGCCCCCACAGTAGCCGAGGCGATGTTGAGGTTTCTACTTTGACGGCCTGAGAAGATTATATAATAATTCCCAATAATTTTATCTATATACATATATAAAACTCTTCCGTTACTGAGTGACTGACAGACGACAACACACAGCCGAAACTACTGAACGCAAGAAGCTGAAATTTGGCATGTATGTTCTTTGGGTACTGTAGGTGTGCATGAAGAAGGGATTTTCCGAAATTCCCACGGGATTGGGCAGAAATGGATAAATAAAAAAACATGTGCAGGCGTAGCTGTGGGCATCCTCTAGTTAAATATATTATTATATGTCGACACATTTTCACTCGGACAAACACACGGTCAATACTTAGTTGCCTTTATAAACTTTTACGTAACTGTTGGTCAGTTTAATTATTGTTGTTTTTATCTGCTTCGCAATGACTATGTTTGGTTCATCACGGTCTTTTCCAGATCGGTCTGCTTCGTCTACGTGACTCAGCACACGATCTCAAACTTAGCTCTTATTGACAGCTTCTTGTTGTCACTACATTGATGACTCGTTGGTACAAGGACATAAGTTGCCGTTTATGTCGTGGAAGATCTTGAAGTACAGGACTTGATGCTTGCGCCGGGTAAAGTGTTATTGAGATTTTCTGTCGGGAATTATAAGTAGGAACGTCACGACATGGATGTTAAATCTGTTAAATAGGATGTATACTTATTTCATTTGTTGGTTTGTACATTATTGAAAAAGTTCAGATTTGTCTGGTTCTGACGACTCCTTTTTGGTTTTATGATTGGTTTACGGTTGATTTAAGTGGTACGAGAATTGCGACTTTAAACTAATGGTGTATGAGAAAAATAACAAGTACGTATAAATGATTATTTGTTAAAGTAAAATAATGGTTTACGTATGGTTTAAAATTCGGGCACGCCACAATCGTGGCGGCAAGACCCGTGTTTGGAGAGTGGCTAGAGAGGCGCCCTCACGTTTCGTCTGACGCAGGTGCTGACCGACCACGGTTGTTTCGGTCGGTACCTGTGTCGAATAGGCAAACAGGAGACGCCTGGTTGTCATCACTGCAGCGACTACCGCGTTATCGTCGAAGACACGACCTTGCACACATTGGTAAGTTGCCCTGCTTGGACGCAACTTGACTTGCCACGCAACGCCGTGTCATGCACGCGGCAGTCGGTAGGGTCGTCCTCTCGCTCGAGGCTATGGTTCTGTCCATGGTTTCGAGCGAGAGGTCTTGGAATGCCGTTGCCTCCTTTTGTGAGGAGGTGATGTTAGTGAAGGAGGCGGCGGTGAGGGAGAGGGAACGTTCAATCCCGCTCCCTAACCGCAGAGCCGGGCGCAGGAGGGTGCGAGACGACCTCCAGCCACCTTGAGTAGAAGCCTTCGGGCGGTGGACTTATTGGGGCCGTCCACCGCCCGATCAGCGCAGGTCCGAGTAGGCGGCGTTCATGTTCCGCGCACGCTTCTCGATGTCGGAAGGTGGAATAGGTCCCCCGCTTTGTCGTCGAGGACTAGGTCCCCCAATTGTGTGTGCTGTGCTCAGCAATGTGACAGTTTATATAAACGCAGAATCTACATCCGAATGTTAAATTGCTCAATTTACGAATCATTAGATATTAAGTAACAATCTTTCATCGCTAGAACAATGCAAGGTTATTTCGGTTAAACACAAATCATACTTTACATGAACGTCATAATTTGACCAAGTTCCAGGGTTTTCTTCCTAGTTACATCAATTCTAAACAGCTATTAAGTATCAATTTAAATCGAGACTTGTATCGTAGGTAAACATTTTATGCCAACGTCTGATCAAAGATATAGTAACACTAGCTGATCCGCGCAACTTCGTCTGCGTTCGCATAAAAGAATTTTACCCGTTTATGCAACATTTTTCATTGATGCTCCGCTTCTATCGGTCGTAGCGTGATGTTATATAGCCTATAGCCTTCCTCGATAAATGGGCTATCCAACACTAAAATATTTTTTCAATTCGAACCAGTAGTTCCTGAGATTGGCGCGTTCAACCAACCAAACAAAGAAACAAACACTTCAGCTTCATAATATTAGTATAGATATACACACGACTTTCAAAATATGGTAAGTGGTCAACGTAGCCTATGGACGCCTGCAACACCAGAGGCATCACTTGCGCGTTGCCGACCCTTTAGGAAAGGACGTGGGAAGGAGATGGAGCGGGAAGGGGGTAAGAGGGTGACTGGACCTCCGGCACTCTCACTCACCGAACGAGACAACAGTAGGACTACTGCTATTTCACGTCGATATTCTGTGAGAGCGTAGTCCTTCCCCGGTCGAGCCGGCTCATTCATGCTGAAATCAGCGAGGCTCTACTACTGTTTGTAATTATTTAACTCAAAAACTATTCTACCGATTATAAAAATTCTTTTACCATTGGAAAGTTATATTATCACCGAGTAACATAGGCTATATTTTATTTAAAACAAACGTTACTGTTACACCTAACCTAACCTAACCTACTTTGACGCGAGCGAAGCCGCGACCAAAAACTAGTCTATAATATGTAGATTTAATAATAAAAATCTCTTCAAGTTATCATATTATACAGCTAGCCGATACCAGCGCCTGAAAATAATAAGGAAAATTCTAATTGTATTCTGGCAACTCTATCACCATTCCTTTATTTACATAGCTCGCTGTGGCACCTACACTGCCACCCTGACCTTCTTTGAATAGCTACTAAGTATGTTACTGTATTTATGGGACATAGATAAACTCATTTCACGAGATGCATAAATGTTTTCTACACAAAAAGACATCGGCGATCCGTTGCTCTATTTTCTGTGTGCTGTATTGCTGCGTTCAAGTAGGACAAACGAGCAAAGGCAGTTCCCTCTTTATAATATTAAACATAAGTCGGAGAGTATGGACGGCAAACTCGCTTTTGACATGATGAAACAACAAAATATAGGCGTGGTATTATACTTCGTACGTATACTAATGATAGGCAAATACAAGAGAAATAAAACAATAAAGGTTGACTGTGATTATCTCTAATTTGATCCGTAACGTAGCGAGTTCGTCCACCGAATGTGTCCGCGCACGAGCCTCCAGCGCTTATATAACGTCAATATGACACTGACAGTTATAACTGTCACTTCAACTGACAAATTGGCTCTATGGCGACCTCACTCAAGCTTACGCTTGTCGTTCCGAAACAAACCAATAGATGGCGCTTTATTCAACTCCAATTACAGAAATAAATTGCAATCCAATGATTATTTTCTTGACGCTCCGACATATATATATAGAAGATATTTTAAATAGATATAGATAATACTAACTACTGGTCTTAAGGGCAGAGCGGGATGACGTCATAGTCAAGGGTAACTCAGCTCAGTTACTAGTAATAAAAACCTTGTTACATGCACATACACATATCTGTACGTTATTGATATACCTACTAGTTCTCCCCAGTAGACTTCACTCACATTTATGAACCTACTGCTTTACCCCCGTGGCTCGTAGCATGATGTCTTATATGTATACTATATCCTTCCACGATAAACGAACTAAATAATGCAGAAATCCTTTTAGATCGGTCTGCCAGTTACCGAGATTAGCGCATTCAAACAAACAAAACATTAATCTTTTCAGCTTTAATATATTTGTATAGATTTAATTGCCTCGTTGGTCCTGTGGCAGTAAATTACGTATTATAGAGTCACGGGCTCGGTTCCGGGTCGGGCTAATTTTATTGAGTTTTCAATCTCAATAACCCAGTAGACTGAAATAGCCGCCATCAATATTCTAAAGCCGTCTTGCAACAAAGGTTCCAGAATTCCTACTAATGAGATCGTATTGACAGAAAAAAACAGCCATGACATTTTACTCGACGCGGGCATCGGACCTGGAACCTCATACACAGCGGCGTTAACTACCACTGCTTCACTAAGGCAGTCTAAATGTATGTTGTAAGTATATAGACATATATAGACATACGTATAATTTTCGTTGAAGTAACAGTTGCTATGAATATTTTGTTTTGTTTGTTTAAAAAACCGGCCAAGTGCGAGCGGACTCGCGCTCGAAGGGTTCCGTAGCATAAAAACGGCAAAAAAATCACGTTTGTTGTTTGGAAGCTCCCCTTAAATATTTGTTTTATTTTAATTTAATGAATTATTTTTAAAGTGAATATATAACTAAATATTCTGTGAATATTTCAAGCGTCTACCTGTTGCCGTTATCAATATCGAGCAAAAATGAGCAAAAAGATCACGTTTGTCCCCTTAAATATTTATTTTATTCTGTTTTTGTTGTTATAGCGGCAACAGAAATACATAATCTGTGAAAATTTCAACTCTCTATCTATCACAGTTCATGAGATACAGCCTGGTGACAGACGGACAGACGGACAGCGGAGTCTTAGTAATAGGGTCCCGTTTTACCCTTTGGGTATGGAATCCTAAAAATAACAACTCCCGCTCTAGGAGTAAGTCCTGTATCGCGGGGACTTTACAAGCGTTAAAACAACTGACACTAAGTACATCCAGACTCGGAACAAACATTTGTGGATCACACAATATTTTTTGTCCCGTATGGGAATCGAATCCACCACACTCGGCGCAACGGCGGTGGCGAGGCGACCACTTAAACAACCACGCCATCCGTGCAATATCCACTTATTACGCTCTTACCTAATTAGCACTTTTCTGTTTTATTTTTACTTCTAATCAAAAAGTTTATTACTCTTTAATAGAGCGTATTATGCGAAACAGCAAAACACGTTTATTTACATTTACTTTTATAAACAGTTAAGTATATTCGTTCAGCAATAATTTATACTTACCTACTAAGTCATATTTAAATCGAAGGTTATACTTATTTGCGCCAAAACATTACAATTGTATCTAACAATGATAAGTAAAAAATAAACTAATTCTCTATGGATAAAAGAAAACAATTTAAATACGCGGATGGCGCAATAGTTTAAGTTGTCCGCGACTGCGATTCTGTTGAGTATTATGAGTTTGATTCGCATACGATTCGATTACGACTAGTAGAGCCTCGCTGATTTCAGCATGAATGAGCCGGCTCGACCGGGGAAGGACTACCCTCTCACAGAATATCGACGCGAAATAGCAGTATTCCTACTGTTGTCTTTCGTTCGGTGCGTGAGAATGCCAGAGGCCTAATCACCCCCTTTCCCCCTTCCCGCTCCTTCTCCTTCCCACTTCCTTTTTTTCCTAAATGGTCGGCAACGCGCAAGTGATGCCTCTAAGCTCTGGTATTGCATGCGTCCATAGGCTACGGTTACCACTTACCATCAGGCGGGCCATATGCTTGTTTGCCACCTTAGTTGTATAAAAGAAAAAAAAATTACATCCACATTTCTTGAGCTATATCTTGAAGCCTGTTCAAGTCCAACGGTCTCCCCACTACTGCTCCTATTGAGAAGCCATTACAATATATCTTCGTGCCCCCAATGTTATGTTAAGTTGAAGGTCCCAAAATGTCTTCCTGATACAATATTTTGTTCTAATTAAATACGTAGCGTGTTCCAAGACCATTTACTGTCGCAGAGACCTTGCTAACATCAAACCTACTTTATGCTATCATCGTAAAGAATCTAATAAGTAGACATGTATCATATTATTTTTCGAGTGGCATTGACTGGCTTGGTGGCGCTGCGTGATGTAGCGACTGCTTCGCATGAGGAGTCAGCTTCGATATCCAGGTCGGGTGAAGAGTTGTTAGGTTTATTTATTGAACATGGGCAAAACAAACAGTAGTATATTAATAATATAATAATAATAATATTCTATCACATACACACAACACCATCTAGCCCAAACTAAGCAGAGCTTGCACTATGGGTGCTACACAAATGGATAAACATACATTTGATCTCTTGAAAGCCCTTTTTATAGGAAAAAGAGACTCTTATAAAGTATCTAATAAACTTAGTATCCATATAGCAAAGAAAAATTGCAGCGTCTAGACTTCTAGAGCCTTCACTTTATGAAGTGAGTCAGTTTTAAAAGCTTGTGTTCAGTTATAGGTCAGGGATTACAAACATGTTGTTCTATTAACAGTGGATTTGATTCTATAAATATTCATATAATCCTAACTAATATTATAAATACGAATGTGGGTTTGTTTGTTTGTTACGCTTTTACGCCTTAAGAGATAACACAAGGGCCGTTTTTCCATACAAATGTAGTCCTCCGTTTCTTTCCTGGATAATGCCAGTAGTGCAATAATTTATTTCCAAAAAATGTATGGCCTCTATTGGCATGTCCCTATGTTTGCCTTTTTTCATAAATTAATTAGTTATTAAAGAGACATGAGCCTTCAAAAATCTGTGTTCATACATCCAGAAAACAAATTTGACTAGATTATATACAAAAAGGAACATAGGAACACGGCCAAAGCCTTTCTTTAATTTTAATGAAAATAGTAGTTAAATCGGTCAAGTTTTGGAGAAGGAATCAGGGGACTACGAAACGTTGATTTTGTGTACTTTTAATAGGTATTTTCGGTCCAAGCTGCAGTTGTCTCTATCGCGCTCTGCGGGCACTGCGCGATCCAGCAATAGATTTTACAAATACCTATTTTTCAATTCTCTCGCCTATAGTAATTATCATGAAATTTCGCATACACGTTATCAAGCGAACAGAAAAGAATATACTTTTAAAAGTATTGTGCTCGAACGAGCAAAGCTGCGGGCAATACCTAGTATCCATATAATACGATATTCATTCCACTAAGACTTTTTTTATACAACTAGGTTGGCAAACAAGCATACGGCCGACCTGATGGTAAGTGGTCACCGTAGCCTATGGACGCCTGCAACACCAGAGGCATCACTTGCGCCTTGCCGACCTCTTAGGCAAGGAAGTGGGAAGGAGAAAGAGCGGGAAGGGGGAAAGAGGATGATTAGGCCTCTGGCACTCTCACTTACCAAACGAAACACAACAGTAGGAACACTGCTATTTCACGTCGATATTCTGTGAGAGGGTAGTCCTTCCTCGGTCGAGCTGGCCCATTCACGCTGAAATCAGCGAGGCTCTACTACTCATAACGTTTATTACCTCTTTTTACAATTTCGTAATTATAGCCGTGACACGTATGTACGTAATTAACGTGATCCTAGAAAGAGTAGTTTCAAGTAACTATCTATTTGAATACTGCTAGCTAATAGAGGAAAATTATGTATTTTAACGATCGTATTTACTGCGTTGGTCGATGAAGCGTTAATTGAGTTATGGCACTGATCGTAAGGTAACTCTGGGGATAATTAATTAAAAGAATGTTCTCTGGTACACAACTGACTATTTATTCACCGAAATCCCCGTGAGAACCTTTCAGTCCGACCAGTGCGCAGTAACTGATCGGCCACACATTCGTTCACGCACACATACATTTTTGCTTGCCTTACACTCAGCCTTACATACTTACATGTGTCCCTATAGTATTCTATATAGTTCAGCATATAATCGGGTAGCCCAATTGATAGGGCGTTACACTAGCGATCAAGAGGTCGCTGATTCGATTCGCACCCATTGTTTTAATGTTGTGTATAGTTTTTCTTGATCTGAATCAAATAAACTTTGCTTTGTTCTACTATCGTGAACCTATTCCTAACACGAACATTTTAGCTTAGCTACCAATATTTACAATAACCAAAAAATATATTTTTGACTACAGAAACTTCTAAAACAAAGGATGTTCATAAAGGACCTTTTTATTTTGAAACAATGCCTTACTAAGATCCGTCAGCAAATTAATTAATCACGATTTAATCCCTTCGAGCCTCGTTCATTAGCACCTAATTTAATTTGTTATTGTTTTGTAGCTGGTTTGGTAAAGTCATCATTACATTTTTAACCGCCATTATTAAGTAAATATTTTGACGTATATACAAAGACTCGCACTTGCACCCAAGGGGTAAGCAGAAGTGTAAGGCACCCAGATTTTACCAGCTATATTTAACCAGCTATATTAATCCTGCTATATTTAATCAGCTATATTTAACCTGGTATATTTAACCAGCTATATTTAATCAGCTATATTTAACCAGCTATATTTTACCAGCTATATTTTACCAGCTATATTTTACCAGCTATATTTTTAGATCCCACATAATAGGTAACGAGTCTTTTACCGTCTACTTATCACATTGCCAGATTCAGACATGCCGCTAAATCTCCATCCCTAAAATCCCAGTAACGCATCCAGGTGTCTTACTTCGGACTTGACTCAGTTTGATGCCAGGACGGGATATCTTTACAGAGACACAGGTGATAGGGTAGACAGATACATAGCCAGACCAAGTGTCTCACTTTAGACTACTGTTACGGAGAATGTTTAAGAGGCAAAGCCTAGTAACACTTTGTCTGATCCGGTAATCGTACCCAGGACCTTCCAATCGTACGCAATCTAATACCACGGAACCAACCCACAGTTGCCATGCACATTTTTACTCCACAAGGGTGTGCTATTAATAATTATTACTATAATAGCTAGGTAAAATTAATCATTTAATTATTACTTATTAATTACAAGCCCTTGGTGTTCCACTTTGCCTAATAGCTCTAGATAATTACTCGTAAATCACTTTATGTACAAGGTCAGTTGTCAGCCTGCACTAACGAGATGGCAACGATAACTAATACTGTTACAAAGATTAAGTCATAGATGTCTAAAGTAATTTATTGCTTGCATCATACTTGCAGGCGTAATAAGACATTTGCCCACAACTTCACTTTAAAGGCGAGAAGCAAGAAAATAGATGGGACTAGTGAGAGCTAAGGCAAGAGCCTGTGATTGCGCACGCGTGAATTCTACGGGAATACTAGCCGGAATAAAAATATATTATACAAGGTTATTCTTAGTAAAGTGAAAACCTCTTAGAGGGTGATTATACTTGTTATTATGAACAACTTTCGTTCCGAGACATTGCCGAAATCGCGAAAAAAAATCAGCTGTTCCATACATTTTGTCGAGGTCAAAGTCCAATTTTGTATGGAACAGCTGATGTTTTTTCGCGATTTCGGTAATGTCCCAGAACAAAAGTTGTTCATAATAACAAGTACAATCACCCCTGAGAGGTTTTCACTTTACTAAGAATAACCTTGTATATTGATAAAATAGCAGCGATAGCCTAGTGGGAAACCGTTGGACTGCCACGCAGAGGTCTTGAGTTCGATCCCAGGGCACGCATCTCTGACTTTTCGAAGTTATGTGCGTATTAAATAGTTAATTATCGCTTGCTTTAACGGTGAAGGAAAACATCGTGAGGAAACCTGCATATCTGAGAGTTCTCCATAATGCTCTCGAAGATATGTGAAGTCCGCCAAGCTGCACTAGGTCAGCGTGGTGGACATGGCCTAACCCTTCTCACACGGAAAAGAGACCCGTGCTCAGCAGTGGGACAGTTTAATACAGGGCCGGAGCAGCGATAGCTCAGTGAGGAGACCAACAGACTGCAATGCAGAGGGTCTCGGTACGAACCCCCGTCGCGCACCTCTGACTTTCGGAAGTTATACGACTTTTCGAAATTATGTGCGTATTGATTGACAATTATCGCCTGCTCCGTGCCTCGGAAAGCACGTTAAGCCGTTGGTCGCGGCTGCCGTGAACATCTATGGCTGTCGTTATTGGGAGAGTGTCGACACAAAAGATCCCACTGGGTCGAAGTGTCGCCGGTTTGCACTGACTGGCCCCCGCATAAGATAAGATAATACAGGGCTGATATTATTATATTATATATTGATCCAACAACAGATCATTGAACTGCTACGCAGAGGTCCCGAATAAGATGCCAAAGCCTCTGACTTTTGAAAGTTATGTACATCATAGTTCATTATCGCTCGCTTTAACGTTAAAGGAAAACGTCGTAAGGAAACCTGCATATCTGAGAGTTCTCTATAAAGATCTCGAAGACAAGTGAAGTTTGCACACCCGCACTGGGCCAGGGTGTTGGACTGTGGTCTAAACCTTCGCATGCTGAGATTTTTTAGGAAATTCCCTCCTCTTTTTGAATCTTTTTTTAGATTTGAAAAATCCCAATTAGTTATTGAGATATTTGCAAAAAACGAAACCCCTTGTTTTTTTTAGTTAATTGTTTATAAATTTAGCAATTTTTGCAAGCGGAACTTGAATTTTTTCAAAAATCTTCTACATGCCATTCCGATTCGAATGACACCACGTTCATATTTTTCCGAGACTGCTGAAAAAAGTTGACCAAAAAAGCACTTGTTGACTAGGCTATAACCAGCCCTGGTAATACCTCAAGGTATTATGCCATTTTGAAAACAAATCCAAAATCAAACCCCGCTGAAGTCTTCTTAACCTGTAATCCATAGACAAAATGCTCTTGGCATTGAGTATCAGTACATAGAACATTGATCTTGGAGCTGTGTACTCTCACTAACATACATACATAAACATGTTTAGTATGTATCGATAGAGACGCGCGATCGCCACGCGACGACCGCGTGTATAAAACAATCAGCTTTGTTCGGCTTCCCTGGTACACATTTCTCTTGTTATCTCGTAGAGGGTCAGCAGAATAGTGTGAATTTTTATATGCACATAAATTATATTTTTGAAGTGAAAACTTCTTTAGGCGCGTTGAGCACTTCTTGGGTGAACAAAAATCATGGAACTCGCGTCATCGTCACCGAACGCTTGCCATTTTTTAATAATTTTTGGTTTATAAATAAGTGTTTATGATCAAGGATTAAAGTTTTCACTTCTATCGCAGTCCCCAAAGACAGCCCCAATTACTTTTTTTTTAATTAACCGAGATGTCATCTGTTTGTAGTAGTTTAATTATAATGCGTTACATTCGCATAAATGTGAGGCAATATAATATGTATTTATATGAATATCCAACAAGACACTTAAATTTAATTTAATATTAAAATACAGTCTTTTACCCAAACTTTATTAAAGGAGATTACAGCATGCTTCAAACATTTGATGTTATCGGCATACTCACATTAAACAAGTGAAATTATGAAGAGAACTTAACAATACTATACTAAACAAAACATAATATGTCTAAATTACGTATCAACTATAAATTTCTACAAAGCATAAAACTAATCATAATATTGTCTTATGTTTACGCGAATGTTATACCTTGAAATTAAACAATTTTTTACGGATTATAACCTACCAAGGATGCTTCGCGAGGCTATTGAAATAAAAAAGATATTCTAATTTCAATAAAGAAGATGGTTGGAATCAAAGTCAGGTCAAACCCAAAACGAAGAACACAGCTAGACTTCATGATACTTTCAGCTCATTCTGCATAAATAAAAACACTAATAATTAAATTATGTTCGAGTACTTTGAAATAACTACACTTTAGAACATTGAGACAACTACCATCTTAGTCTCCCCGTGAACATGACTGCTAAGAGCAACCAGAACGTCGAGGAAAGTGTAAAATTAAACGTGAGACAATACTATGTGAAATAGTGAGTTATTTATTGCCACTATCTATTTATAACCCTTTAACTAATACGAGTGCTATATTTTTGCTGTCTCTCCTTTTGGACTTAGTTCGGAGTCCAAAGATTCTGTGTCGCACACCGAAGGGCAAAGTCCAAGGCGACCTATTTGAGTCCACATTCTATTAGTTTTAACTAAACGCTTCTTTTTTTATTAACTGTCGTTACTGAGAAGAATTGGCAGCTTTGGCTTCTGTTGAAAGATGTAAAAATAAACATACGTATATAATGTCATTACTAGTGTACCTACTCATCTACACCCAACAGACTACTCTACTCAATGGTTGAAATTCAACAGTTATTTAATTCGTCTGAAGTTTACGCAAATGATAGGTATACCTACATTGAAATTCAAGTAGTAGGTATATTAAACTACTTTATACGGATTCAATCGCGTTGCTTATTTTTAAACACTTTTATTACACAATTTTGAAAATATAAACCTACTATTGTTTACGGGGAGACTCCCCGTAAACATGGCTGCTGAAAAAACACCGAATTGTATATTGAAGAAACGGATTGAAAGAAAACGTTTATCCAACGATATCTCACTGGGCTGCCGCTGCCTATAATCACTTCTAAGATAACGCTTACCATCGGCAGGTACATTTGTTGTATAAAAAAGAAACAATAATTAGGCTAGAAAGATATGATGATATCATATTGTGCATAACACACTTTTAATAAACAATTAAAAACAAGCTTACCACGTTTTTGCGACGCTCATAAACAAACAAAACTGATAGTAGACCGATGACCGCGTATTTTTGTTACATACAATGTCATAGTACCACGGTAGTCCCGTGGACTAAGTTTGCGGTTATGTTTGCAAAGTCCTAGGTACGATGCACGAGTCGGGTAAAGTGTTACTGGGTTCTACTGCTATGACAGTTTTGGTAGCAGCACGAAGTCTGAATAAATTGCCCGGTTGATGGTAATAACATCACCGCTAATACATAAGATCTGAAATATTAAAAATATATTTCAAATTCACTATTAAATTTTAATTAAGCCCTCGACTCCGGTAATGCTCTGTTTCCGGTTATTAGTACAATACGTAGGGCTTACAATAGGGGTACCTACAGGGCAGTAGCAAAATAAAAAACAAGTTACATACAACAAGATTTGTATGTATATAACCTTATCATATCTTATCTTATGTGGGGGCCAGTCAGTGCAGGCCGGCGACACTTCGACCCAGTGGGATCTTTTGTGTCGACACTCTCCCATAACGACTGCCATAGATGTTCATGGCAGCCGGGACCAACGGCTTAACGTGCTTTCCGTGGCACGGAGCAGGCGATAATTGTCGATCAATAAGCACATAATTTCGAAAAATCATATAACTGCCGAAAAATCATATAACTTCCGAAAGTCAGAGGTGCGCGACGTGGGTTCGAACCCGAGACCCTCTGCATTGCAGTCTGTTGGTCTCCCTACTGAGCTATCGCTGCTCTGTATATAACCTTAATTTTATATTAATTTATTTGTGACAATTATCATCCTTCTGTTGTATTTGCATTGCCATTCTAAAAATTTTTAGAGGTAAAGCACGAATTATGTTTTTATTCCCCGATTTATTTATTTGTTATACGGTATTATCGTAGTTCTGCGATCCAAATATACATATGTCATGTCCAAAGGGCTCGTAGAAACTACAATAACATTATTTAATTTTAATTATTACAGTATTAGTCACATTATTATCCACCTTAAGTCATAAATGTGCAAGTGAAACTTTTTGTAGAGATCTGGGTGTTTGTTAATCAATCGCCCGTCAATTATTGAACGGATTCGAATAAACCTTGGCACACAGACAGACCATATGCGGGAGCAGGTTTAACATTTAAAGTCATATCTCAGCTGAAGCAGCGATAGCCTACTGGGAGACCGTTGGACAGCCACGCAGAAGTCTTGAGTTTGATCCCAAGTGTCATGATTTCTTATTTTTGTTAATAATTCTGTTCGGGAGTTTTTATTTATTCAATTGGCAACACAGCCAACTATCATTTTTAAATAGTGGGGTTATTGTGGAGGGGAAAAATAACTAGTAAGACGTTCTCAATAGTCCGTGTAATTGCTGTGAGTTTGGTAATATAGTCACATAATATTTTAAACGATTGAGTTTCATTATACAAGGCACGCTAGACGATCTCTGACTTTTCGAAGTTATATGCATACGAGATCTAGAGTGGAGACCGCGACTTGGTAAACGTAAGGTAGGACGCCCCCCGGCCAGGTGGACCGATGACGTGAAAAAGGTAGCTGGGTCAGACTGGATGCGGAAGGCAGAAGACCGGATGTTGTGGCGTAAAATGGGAGAGGCCTATGTCCAGCAGTGGACTGCAGTAGGCTGATTGATTGATTGATTGATATGCATACTAGCTTTTGCCCGCGGCTTCGCTTGCGTTAATTTAGAATTTGACAATCAATTCGGGTTGTACTCTGCTTGTAATAATATAATTCAATCATGATTCGAATGACACGTGGCGCCATGTATTATCATAAGAACGTTATTGTTGTTTTCCTCGGGAACAGTAATTTTTTCGGGATGAAAGGTAGCCTATGTCCGTTTCTGTACACCTGACAATGTATATGCAAAATTTCAGAATGATCGGTTCAGTGGTTTAGACATGAAAAGGTAACAAACAAACAAACTCATTTTCGCATTTATAATATTAGTTAGAAAGTTATGATTAGGATTATGATTAAATAAGTTTAACGGTAAAGGAAAACATAGTGAAGAAACCTGCATGACTGAGATTTCGCAATAATGTTCTCAAAGATAAGTATGTCTGCTATCCCGCATTTGGCCAGCGTGGCGGACTATGGCCTAACTCTTCTCACACTGAGAAGAGGCCCGTGCCCAGCAGTGGAACAATTTAATACAGGGCTAATATTATTATTATATATATTATATATATACGATAATTAATATCCCATGCATTCTCATGGGAATAACGCGGGCAAAGCCCAGCCATACTGATTTACATATTAATATTGTCTTCCGTTTACGCGATGTTATTCATTGACATTAAACTACTATATACGGATTTTA
Source organism: Catocala sponsa (assembly GCA_963564715.1). Lineage (NCBI taxonomy): Eukaryota > Metazoa > Arthropoda > Insecta > Lepidoptera > Erebidae > Catocala > Catocala sponsa. The sequence goes on along the minus strand of OY751337.1, from coordinate 26,691,032 downwards.
TCGCGTTGTTTATTTGACACTTTATTACAAAATTTTGAAAACTATTACACTACTATAACTATTAAACTTTACTATTTTTTAAGCTTATTAAATTATTGAAACTATTAAAACTATTTATATTTATTTTTACACTTTTCCCGAAGTTTTGGTTGCTTTTCAGCAGCCATGGTCACGGGGAGACTAAGATGGTACAATTACATTGAGACAATTCTCAATGTTCCAGTGTAGTTATTTCAAAGTACCCGAACATAATTTAATCATGGGTGTTTCTATTTACGCAGAATGGTTTGTAATAAAGTGTTAAATAAACAACGCGATAAAATCCGTATATAGTAGTTTAATTTCAAAGCCGAGGCAATAAATAGTTTACTGTTGCCACACATAACATTTTTAGATGAGAGTAAAAATTATACCGATTGCATTGGTAATGGCCCGATCGACTGATAACACTATAATTATATAACAAACTAGAGGATGCCCGCAGCTACGCCTGCGCATATTTTTTTATTTATCCGTTTCTTCCCAATCCCGTGGGAATTTCGGGAAATCCCTTCTTAGTGCACCCCTACAGTACACAAGGAACATACATGTCAAATTTCAGCTTCTTGCGCCGAATAGTTTTGGCTGTGCGTTGTCTGTCAGTCACACAGTAACGGAAGAGTTTTATATATATATATATATAGATTATTTACCCCCCCATTTTACCTTTTTAGGGAAGTTTTGTCCATTTTACCTACACAGGTCATTTTTAATTATAATCAATAACTTGTATACCTATTTTATACTTATAAGTCTGTAGGGATTGCCTACTTTGGATATGTAAATAAAAGATAGTATACAGTCTAATCAACGAAGTATATATTTTTACTTCACAATGGTTATACTTATGTTCTAATAATATACAGAGTACCGGGTATTGCCGCGTCGGGGAGTGAACTGCTCACCTGTCCCCGCGGTCCGCACTAGCGCATAATACATTCGCTGACAACGCTGTTTCCTACGCACACATTAACATACAGTGCTCCTACACTCATTCCCCCTCTTTTTTGAAAGAAAACACAAAAAAAAAACATTACACATACCGAACGTCATCCGCGGGAATTCATATAACCCGAATGGTGTGATAATCGCTGTCTTCTCGATGTCATCTGGATTCACCCTAATATTGTGAAAGGCTCTATTAACATCTAGCCTAGAAAAATACGTCTTACCTGCTATTCCGTAGTTGAAGTCCTGTATCCTCGGAATGGCGTAACGATCTGGCTTAGTCATCGCGTTCAGGCGCCTGGGACGAATCTGCCCGTCTTTCTTAGGTACTACGTGTAGCGGGCTGGCCCACTCGCTTTTGGACGGCCGGCATATCCCTGCTTCTTGCATCTTCCTGAACTCCTCACGAACCAATTTATACCTGTCTGGGGGAAGTGGTCTTGCTTTGCAATAAACTGGAGGAGCTGTGGTTTCAATATAGTGGTAGACATTATGCTTTGTGTCGTCTTTAAAATGACTAGGTTTAGTTATACTAGGGAATTTAGCTAATAACTCGAAACAAGGGTTGGTTGCACTGAATGTGCTAACAGCTTGTTCCGCGCCGTTCGAGAGATACCCCTTTATAGCCAAGTTAGTTATCTTATCTACGAGCCTCTTTGAACTAATGTCTACCATGAGCTTAAAATTATTAAGGAAATCTGCTCCTAATATTGGTTGACTAACGTTCGCAATTACAAAGTTCCAATTAAATGCTCTACGTAACCCCAAATTAATTTCTAACATAATAGTCTCAAATGTCTGTATTTTTGTACCGTTTGCTGCATACAACTTATACGAATCACTAACACACTTTTGCTTGGAACTCACTTTATTGGCTGGAATTACTGATATATTCGCACCTGTGTCCACTAGAAACCGTAACGCATTTTTACTGTCATACACGTTGAGGCGATAATTCTGTAACTCGGCGACGGTCCTGTATGCCTAGTTTTCCGACTTCTTCGCGAAATTACACGGCTGCTCGCACCTTCTAGCTGTCGCCCCAAACTTATAGTGGAAACGGCATAGCCAGTCTGGACTCGTTGCTGATCTGCTTGGCGTTCGCGCTCTATATTGTCTGCTTTTCGATGGCGATCTGCTATCGTACCTGTCTTGTTGGCGACCTGTTGTTCTCACTTCCTCCCGTAGGGATGCGACCTCAAGCATCAGTTTATTCATATGTGTCAATACCTCCGTCATAGGAGTCACCTGGTGTGTGGTGTCGTCTACCGTGGCCACCAGGGCTGTTGTTGACTGCGCACTCTCCATCACTTTGTCCGCTATTGGTGCCAGGTTGTCCAACTTTTGGTCCGCACTGGCCGCTAAAACCGTTCGTACAGTGGATGGCAATCGCGAAAGCCACAGATTGCATACTGTCTCTTCGCTGGCTTGGCAGTTGCGCGCTAGCTCTCTCATTTTTCTTAGTAACTGCGATGGCTTCTGCGTGCCTAAATCCATTTCACCTACTAGTCTTTGGAATTGTCTCTCCGGTGATTCCTCACACACTTGTATAAGTCTCTCTCTCAGTGTCGAGTACTTATCTGTGTCCGGCGGATTAAAAACAATGTCGGCTACCTGTTGTAGCGCTTCACGTCCCAATTTCGATACAACCAGTTGAAATTTACAGTCGTCTCCTTGTTTTTGCGGTGTAATTGTGGCCTCGAACTGGGCAAATCACAGCCTGGGCAGTTCTACCCAAAACTCTGGAATGCGCGCTGAAATCGTCACTGCTGCTAAACTCGTTGTTCACTCTTGACCGCCGCTTTGGGTCCAGACGTCACTGCGGGTGTGGGATTCATTTCTACTGTTTACTGTACTAGTGAGCCACTCTGTTTGCGACGCGACACGATACACTTACGCGAATATTATGTATTGTTCGTAATAAGACGCACAGTTTACAGTCCGGGGTCACCACTGTAGGGATTGCCTACTTTGGATATGTAAATAAAAGATAGTATACAGTCTAATCAACGAAGTATATGTTTTTACTTCACAATGGTTATACTTATGTTCTAATTATATACAGAGTACCGGGTATTGCAGCGTCAGAGAGTGAACTGCTCACCTGTCCCCGCGGTCCGCACTAGCGCATAATACATTCGCTGACAACGCTGTTTCCTACGCACACATTAACATACAGTGCTCCTACACTCCAGAAATGAGCAAATTCCATATAAACTTCACCCCCTATTTCACCCCCTTAGGGGTGGAATTTCAAAAAATCCTTTCTTAGTACACCCCTACAAATTAAAACACACATGCTCTCCAAATTACAAGTTCCGACGACCAGCGGTTTAGGCTGTGCGTTGTCTCTAAGTCAGTCAGTCAGGACATCTTCCTTTATATATATATAGAAGATAAGACAACTCAAACAATTACACAAACACCTAGCTCAAAATAAGGATATCTTTAGGTCAACATTTCTGGCTTAAACAAGATTGCACTGTCACTAAAATGGAGATAACAGGTCTTACCTTTTTTTAAAGAGACTCCCACACTAGTAGTATCTCCTGTGCCGCGGGAGACTTTACAAACATTCAAACAACGGACACAAAGTACACACAGACTTGGAACAACCATTTGTGAATCACACAAATATCTGACCCGTGTTGGAATCGAAACCACAACCCTTTGGACGTTGGCAATGGCCAGGCAATGACCAAAACCAGCACACCATCAGACCAGTTTTTTCTCCCTAGCCTTTATTATTCCCAAGTCACTTGGGTCGGCTTTCTAGTCTAACCGGATTTGACTGGATATCAGTTTTTACACGGAACGACTGCCATCTGACCTCCGCAACCCGAAGGCTAACGGTACTCTAAGGCTAGACTAGTGTCAGGAAATTAGAGGGCACTGACTTCCCAATAACGACTGCCATAGATGGTCATGGCAGCGGCGACCGACGGCTTAACATGCTCTCCGAGGCACGGAGCAGGCGATAATTGTCAATCAATACGCACATAATTTTGAAAAGTCATATAACTTCCGAAAGTCAGAGGTGCGCGACGTGAGTTCGAATCCGAGACCCTCTGCATTGCAGTCTCTTGGTCTCCCCACTGAGCTATCGCTGCTAACCAAACCAGTACACCATCAGAATAGTATTAGAACGAATTCATTATGTATGCCTTGGTGGCACAGCTGTAGTGAATGTCACTGCTGAGCAAGAGATCTTGGGTTTGAATTCTAGGTCGGGCATAGTATTCTTTGAGTTTTATTTAAAACTAGCTATTGACCGCGGCTTCGCTCACGTGAATTAGGTTAGGTTGGAAACAGTACTTTTTGTTTAATAAAATATAGCCTTTGTTACTCGGTGATAATATAGCTTTCGAATGGTGAAAAGATTTTTAAAATCGGTTAAGTAGTTTTGAGTTAAATCGTTACCTACAAAAAATAAAATATCTCCTCTTTATAATTTTGGTACCGTAAGTTCGTATGGCTTTAGCCCTGAGGGATGACACTGGCCCTTAACTGGAAAAAGTTTGAAGTTCCCACCAGACCACTATCATATTTTTTGCCGGAAAAATACACCTGGAAATCAATAGATAGCACTATAAAGTATAAACTGTCAGTAAAACAGCTTCTTCCAGTTAAACAGCTTTTTCCAATTAAGGGCCAATGTCACCCCTCAGGGCTAAAGTCATACGAAGTTACTGTATATAAGTAGATAGAAATGTAGACGTGCTACAAGTCTGCCTACACTTTTGGAAATAAAGTTGTGACACTATGTAGGTTAGATATATATGAAAACTCAACAAACATTTTGCACTAATTATAGTGTAGTGATAAAATAACAAATATTTGATTTAAAGATAAATGTTTCCTGTGTGTCTACCTCGTTGATCCCGTGGCATAAGTGTTTTCTACAATTTCGATGTCCCAGATTCGATTGCTAAATAAGAATAAGTGTTAGGTTCATATATTAAGAATTTCTTGGTAGAAAATTAGAGTCTAGAACTGTGCCCGTTAGAAAGCAAAAGGCTCGCTACTATCACATTGGACCTTAAAAAAGGCTGACGAAATTTGGGTGTAATACATCTCTCGGCCTGCTCCTTAGAGGAGGCGTGAAACTATGTATAAAATTATCATAACAAGATAAGAACAGTGGACATACTGACTAATAACTTAACAGTATTTTAAGGAAATCGTTATCACATCGTTCATCAGTTGTTGATATAGTGTAATTCATTTGTCTACCACTTGATGCGTCGGGAAGCGGTTGGATGCGGGTGGCCCAAGACCGGTCTGTGTGGAAAACCTTGGGGGAGGCCTATGTCCAGCAGTGGACGTCTTTTGGCTGACATGATGATGCCTCTGATGTCGCAGGCATCCATAGGCTACGGTGACCATTTACCATCAGGTGGGTCGTATGCTTGTTTGTCACCTTAGTGACTAGTATAAAATAAAACCGGCCAAGTGCTAGTCGGACCCGCGCACGAAGGGTTCCGTACCATCCTTATCCTTACTAATATTATAAATGCGAAAGTAACTCTGTCTCTCTGTCTGTCGGTCTGTCTGTGTTACCTTTTCACGGTCAATCCGCTGAACCGATTTAGATGAAATTTGGAATAGAGATAACCTGAGACCCTGGGAAGGATATAAGCTATATAACATCACGCTACGGCTCACGGGGGCGACGCAGTAACCCAAATACCACTGACGCGGGTGAGATCGCGGGCACAGCTAGTTATCTATAAAAACGGCAAAAAAATCACGTTTGTTGTATGGGAGCCCCCTTAAATATTTATTTTATACTGTGTTTTAGTATTTGTTGTTATAGCGGCAACAGAAATACATCATCTGTAAAAATTTCAACTGTCTAACTATCATGGTTCATGAGATACAGCCTGGTGACAGACGGACAGACAGACGGATAGCGGAGTCTTAGTAATAGGGCCCCGTTTTACCCTTTGGGTACGGAACCCTAAAAAGACCAGTGATAAAAATCTTTTAACTAAATTATGTATAGACTAGCTTTTGCCCGCGGCTACGCTCGCGTTAATTTAGAATTTGACAATCAATTCGGGTTGTAATTTGCTTATAATTATATAATTCAATCATGATTCGAAAGACACGTGGCGCCATCTATTATCATAAGAACGTTATTATTGTTTTCCTCGGGAACAGTAATTTTTTTCGGGATGAAAAGTAGCCTATGTATGTTTCTGTACACCTGACAACGTATATGCAAAATTTCAGGATGACCGGTTCAGTGGTTTAGGCGTGAAAAGGTAACAAACAAACAAACTCATTTTCGCTTTTATAATATTATAGTTAGTATTAGGATTACGCAGTGGATAACCCTTGAACTGTCACGCAGAGGTCTCAAGTTCGATCCCAAGGCACACTTCATTCATTTTTTAAAGCTATGTGCATATTAAATAGTTAATTAACGGTGAAGGAAAATAAGATCCTCATAATGTTCTTGAAGATGACTGTGTGAAGTCTGGCAACCCGCACTGGAACAGCGTGGTGGACTATGGCCTAACCCTTTTCATACTGAAAGGAAACCCAGCAGTGGGACATGTTATGAACAGGGTTAAAATTGATATTGACGTATGGAAGAGTGATTTCGTTAAACAGTATTTTTATATTTAGGTTTGAGTTCACTTGCACTTAAATTGTTCTAAAGTGAGGATCTGTGTAGTCTACAGATAATTGACCGTTTGATTGTGACTGTTGCATAATGTCAATATTTTTCGCCATGTGCAACGATGTTTGCCATTTCCAAGAAATAAAAACACAGAATTAATTTTCTTAAGTGTCCAATCACTCAGTAGGCAACACTCTTTAATCTAACAAACATACAATTTACGGACGCAAAGTACATCTATACTCAGAACAAACATTTGTGGAACACACAAATAATTTACCCCGAGTAGAATTTGAACCTGCAGTAATCAGCGTAGTGACAGCAGCAAAGTGACCATTTTCGCGCTACACCACAAGGGCCAATAAAAACTAAAAACAGGCTAAGTCGCAGATAAAATCAAGTTTTATCACCAAATATACATAATAACCAGAAGCTGTTTACACAAAGATACAACGTAGGCAGCTGTTGATTCTGCACACGCACAAATCCTTTGCAAACTTGATGATACAACATATAACAGAGACGATAAGAACATTACCTCATTGCTCTTAGAATGGTCCATTGGAACACGCGTAACATCAGTCAACAAATGGACATTCGGTATAAAGTCGTTATTTAAATTATTATAATCAAGAAACTTCTAAGATGGTGATGGCTAAGTGTGAGGCTCAAGAGTCAGGGGTCAAAGAAGAAATACCCCACGATCATCTATTCAAGGTCACCGGGCTATCGTCGACAAATTTAGAGAAGCTAGCGCAAGGTTAGTATCATGTCAAATATTGTTGGAAGATATAAAAAGAGATCGCTGGATGACAACAATGTAAATTATGTATCATCCGTGTCATTTTCATATTTGTGCTTTCATCATTTTACTCTATAGTATCATTGATCTTAAGCAATTATTGGGTGAATCGATCATAACTAGCGTCCATAAATTTAGTTATTATAATATCAGCTCTGAATTAAACTGTTCCATTGCTGGGCACGGGCATCTTCTCAGTGTGATAAGGGTTTGGCTATGATTTCAATATCCTATTGTTAAACAATAGTCGACATTCTGAACTCTTCAGAGTCAGTACAAATACCAATAAGAAAATTTAGCAAGTTGATCATTTAGAAAATTGCCGCTTGCAGAAGTGACGAAACCGTACGCCAATAAATTATCCAAAATATATCTTAAGTTATGAGAGTTGACAGATAGATTCATAACACGGGCTCCGGGCATCTGTCTACGGTTATTAATCCATCTACAAGCATACTGCTTATAAGTGCTAGTTATGGAAAACTACAGGTTATTTTGATCAAGCCTTTTATCTGTGGATACTGTTTGAGTTTCATAAATCTTTAATGTTTTATTTAAGTTCGAATATAGTTATTAATTTTACTTTGCGTAACAAACTTTGCCAGTTCTATCCACAATCGTAGCCATCAATCAGTTCACGGTAGAACCAAAACAACGTTTGGACACTACGTGAAACGAAATATAACAATTGAAAAACATAAAATAATCTCTATAGAATTCTATCTCAAAATTTTGTAATCTGCAAATATTTGCTCAATGTCTGAGTATCTTCATGTCTCTTGTTTTAATATTTGTAAAAACAGTGTCAGAGAGACTATATCTGCCATAGGATATATATCTGAAAAATGGCAAGAAAGCGTAAAGATACTAAGCAATAACGACAGCATGTGACATTTTGGTCGTACCAAACTATATTTTTTTCGACGCTACTGAAAAAAATGTACTTCATGGTAGTATATTAAGAGTTCTTGATATTGCTATTATAGGTAAACGCAAACTCAATCATGAACCATTTAAATTGACCTCAAAGATTGTTCCCATGCTCAATACGAATACAATCAGAATAGTGTACTGCCTTATTTATCTCTCCACATTAATCAGATAACGGTAATGAATGCACTTAGAAACAGACATGTCCTTTATAATATCGCATAACAGAATTTTCTTGCTCTGTTTTAGTAACTTTAGATTTCAAAATTCGGTATGTGAGTCAGCTGTAAAAACAGAACTATAAATTTATTTAAATTACTTAATAAACGTCAAGAAGCACACATGCAACAATTTTAAGGCCATCTTTGAGCAAAATTATCTAGAGGCCGTTTTCTTGTGAATATTTGAGCTAGTCTAGAACATAAGAGTTTAGAGTAGTAGAGCCTCGCTGATTTCAGCTTGAATGGGTTGGCTCGACCGGGAAAGGACTATCCTCTTACAGAATATCGACATGAAATAGCAGTATTCCTACTGTTGTGTTTCGTTCGGTGAGTGAGAGTGCCGGAGACCCAATCACCCTCTTTACCCCTTCCCGCTCCTTCTCCTTCCCACTTCCTTTTCTAAAGGGTCGGCAACGCGCAAGTGATGCCTCTGGTGTTGCAGGCGTCCATAGGTTACGGTGACCACTTACCATCACGTGGGCCGATGCTTGTTTGCCACCTTAGTAGAATAAAAATAAATTAAAAAAGCAATACTTATTTTAAATAAACTCTCCCTAGGAGTAATACCTGTATCGCGGAGGTCTTTACAAACAACGGATACAAAGAACACTACAGACTCACAACAACTATTTATGGACCCCAGCTACAACCTTTTTGGGCCGCGTGGGGATCGAACTCACAACACTCAGCACAGTGGTAGTGGTGAAACGACCACCAACACCATTACACCATCCGTGTATTTTGTGTTTTACAGTGCATATAGTTTTCTAAATCCATTGTCTTCTTGTATATAATGTTGTCACCAAATCAAGAATATGAAGGAATGGATGGACAAATTGGAAAATTAATCCCAATATAGACCAGATCTTTATAATAATAATAATAATCTTTATTGTCAGACACATGATCTATAGACAAATCTAAGTTACATTTGTAACAAATAACAATAAATAACAAATAAATAGAAACAAAATTACGACATAATAAATATTACATGACAATTTAATATTTTGTATTAATAACCATCATCAATTGAAATCTCATATCGCAAGACCTTGCGCACCTGAACAGAAGTACTTACATATTAAATTGAATTCGGACAACGGCAATAAAACTAAACTGAGTGACATTTAACGTTAAAGACCAAAAGCTCGGGGTTATTGGCTTGCATCCAAAAATTCGGGTTAAAACCAGACTCTGTTGAGACGTATTTGTTTTCATCAACATATATTGGCATATTTTAGTTGGCAGAATCTTGTTTTTGTACTGAAAGAAATCTACGTCATTTTCAGAATTCAGGTCGATTTTTGATTTTAGCTTTTTCTTTTTTGTTATTATTTTGGTAATAAATATAATTGGACTACTACGTTCGTAACGGATGAATTGTTTGACAGCCGTTTGAGTCTGGTTTATAGCGTAAATGGCTCATATATATTATAAGTACATACAATGTCTGCCATTTCAATCCTCACCTTTTTCCAACCAAATAAATAATGACTCCTTTGTTTTATTTCAATGTCTGGCTGCAATATAGTCGCTAGCAACACTGTCAACAATACCAGCTGTGTTATGCATCATACAGCAATATTTTTTCATATAGCGCGACATCAAAACCACATAATGTTTGTTATAACCGATATATTTTTATGACCTGGCCTCATACAACTCGGAGATAGGAAGTTGATGGTGATAAAAACACCGTACCTCGGCAAGCACCTAAAGCTTGTCCTACGCATGAACTCTCTCTGGTAGTGCTGGATTGCTGACCCATCGGATCATGAGAGGAGGGGAATACTTGTGTTTATGCAAACACTTTTGCACTATAATATCTCTTGCGTAGATGATCAGTCGCCATCAAGATTGGCCGCCGTGACCGAAATTCGGTCTGGAGGACATTATTTATTATTTTCTATGTATTGCTTCGGGATTGTTTTGTAATCGTATTTTTTTGTTTTGTTAGGTGGCATCATTTTATCCTTATGTGATGTCAATCAAGTATGCGATTAGCTTTTAACAAAGGTTAAGCAAAAGCCTGGTTATGAGTACCTCCAGATTCCTGACCTAAGTAAATGATCCGAAGGAATTACAATTTATAACATCTATAGTCTGCAACAACTACTGTTACGCCAATTTTTGAAAAAAGGCCATCCCGCTGCTTTTAATGTCAAGTAGTAATTAATGTTAAATTTAACGTTAAGTAGGTTTTTTTCCAGAATAATATTTTATTTTTGTTCTGTGCATATTTCACTGTCGTTTGAAAATATTTGCTATTGTTTTAGATACATTAATTACAATAATAAATAAAATAAAATATATAAATTACTTTCTTTTTCCGTCTTATAAAAACGTAGAGTTTGATTATCAATGCTTATTATTTATATCTAAGGTGTTGGGTCTATTAAATTATGGACGTATTCAGGTGCCTATCATATTTTACGTATTCATCATCATCATGCCAGCCAAAATACGTCCACTGCTGCTGCACACATAGGTCTCCCCCAAGGTTTTTCACACAGACCGGTCTTAACCGGTCCTCGGTCCACCTTGTGAGGAGCATACTTCCACTGCATCTTTCGGTGCGTGCTCTACTCCAAAACTTTTCGCCGAATCGGTTCTGCGACCTTTACGACCCTGTCCTGCCATTTCAGCTAGACTATCCGGAGAGCTAAATCAGTAATTTTGCTTTTCCTGCCAATCTCCTAATTCTTGATTCCATCCCGTAGGGAAACTCCCACGCTAATGGTATATGGTCAATAAATTTCGGGATTAAATATAATGACCACCAAAATACTAATTGTGCAGCAAAATATGCTTATTAAAATATATCATAACGAGCACCTATTCGCCTCAAATCACTGCATTCCGACTCGGAAGGGTTAGGTTATGTTAAGTTCCTTCTTAAACCCACCCAAAATAGGGACGGTCTACTTATTTTGATCTCTTTAAATATATTTTGCTATGCAATTTGGTGATCATTTACTATTTTTGACTGTTATATTTTACTATATCTGGTGATAAGTTAAACATAAGCCTATAAAAAGTAACAGTATAGTATATATGCTGGTCTTATTGCGTTACATTATGGTCCGACAGTAGACTTGCGCTTACTTATGAATGTTTGCAATATTGTAGATATAACATACGCATTACTGACACCGCAATAATTTGTTTTATAAATTTAGAGATTATACTACTTACCTCCAGACCACAAAACAGGGTTGATTCAAGATATCCCTAATGCGCTGTGACCAACATCATCCACAATGATCGTAGAATTGTAGCTACCACCTATGTTTTATATTATTGTGTTTGGCTGTGATCTTCTGCAGCCTGAAGGCACTTCCTCAGACGGTAATCCCAACGTGTGTGTAATAATACCGTGTCCTTCTTCTATTAAAAGTTGCAAGCAGCTAAGAACATCTCAGAAACAAAGTTCATTTTCTCTTTCAGAACCACCATCGGACTTCGAAACGGCGATTGCCGCGACTGGCTATGGCAAGTTCAACATCGCCCTCATGTTGTGTACCCTCCCTGCCTTCTGGAGCGCGGTCTCTGTCACCAGTTCCACTTCTTACATCTTCACCAGAGCGCAATGCGACATGGGACTGAGTCTATTGGACATGGGAACCATCACTGCTATGACTTATGGAGGTAAGACCATTTTGAGTAATAATACTTTCGCTTTCGCTGCGCTTTACATTGCTTGTATAATCACAAGGCTGATAGTCATATAGTGAACCCAACGGTTAACGTTACACTCAAAAATAAAGATTTTTAATACATAAAAATATTTTGATAATCAAGATGTGAACTTGGAGAAATTCTGACACAGTGATTTACTCATATGAATTGATTGGAATTAACTGTAGGTGATAGTAATGATTCTCAAGGGAGGTGATATCATTAAAGAATATATTCGCAAGATAAAAAAAAGAATCTAAATTACCACTATTGACATTCAAATATAATAAACGGTGTTTAGAATTGTAAATTGTGCTAACTATAACGCAATTCACAAAAATATGTTATCGCCTGTAAGTACAGGCGATAACATATTTTTGTGAATTGCGTATATAGTTTCTGTATCACTAAATAAAAATACATATAGTTTCTAAAAGGTGTTGTTTTAAGATAACAAGCTTCAAATATACACTAAACTATATTTACATTTCCATCAGTTGTTCATTTCGTGTTTCGCTGAGGCTTACGGCGTGTGACGAACTAGACACACCTCCAATTGAAAAACGTTTCTTGTATCACTAAATAAAAATACAAGTCTTCTTCTCTTTAGCTTTTATTATTCCCAAGTCACTTGGGGTCGGCTTTCTAGTCTAACGGAATTTGACTGGATATCAGTTTTTACACGGAGCGACTGTCATCTGACCTCCGCAACCCGAAGGCTAAAGCTAGACCCTAAAGCTAGACCAGTGTCAGGATATTAGAGGGCACTGAATTCCCAATAACGACTGCCATAGATGTTCATGGCAGCCGGGACCGATGGCTTAACGTGCTCTCCGATACACGGAGCAGGCGATAATTGTCAATCAATACGCACATAATTTTGAAAAGTCATATAACTTCCGAAAGTCAGAGGTGCGCGACGTGGGTTCGAACTTGAGACCCTCTGCATTGCAGTCTGTTGGTCTCCCCAGTGAGCTATCGCTGCTGTAAAAAGACAAGTATATTTAAGTAAACACTGTCGTATGTTAGAGTTTCCTCAGCTTATATTAACTCGGCAAAACCCATCAGATTGTTAAATTTAATGGATGATAAAGTTGACAAAACTCCAAAATAGGATGACAAAAAAACCTAGTGTCAATTTATCATCATCAAATTATGATTGCTATGTAAACATAAAAAAACGGTTGCTAAGTAGTCCAAAATGATATCTACGACCTATATTTGTCTGTTTACCTTATCATAAATATAGAGCCAAACAATCAAATGTTTATTTTGAGTAAATTTAAAATGTCTATCAATATCAAATAAGCTAATTCTTAGGTATACAGTATGATGAAACAATTTGAGAAAATTTTCTATATTTACTTTCCCGTATCAACCTGCTGAGTAAACCGTTAATACCATATGCATACATATACAGATATTGCTTACTTTTACGCTTATTGAATGGCAAATGTTTACATAAGAACATCAATACAAGAATAAATTTCACGTGCAAAACACGGGCCCAACATTCAACCCTGTGGTACGCCTGACCTTATAGATGATAAAAAATATGCCAATCGACTTTTACTTAAAATACGCCTCTTAATTTTTTATAGTTACTTTAATCTTATTTGTTAAGGCCTTTCTAGTTTATACAGATATTGGTGACATCGGCATCGGTATAAAATTATTTGTGGCTAAAAAGACTACTTATGACCAGTAAAATTATTTCTGAAGCGATACTTTCATTGTACACGTCATTTCTCTACTATTGTATGTGAGTGAAAATCCCTCGCAATACTTTATATAACTTTACCGTCACTTTATCAATATTTGAGTGGAAACTGGCGATATTAAGTACACAAAGTGATAGAAATCAGATGATGTGTACTGTATGTACACGTTTTTGTTTGTGATGTGTACAAATATAATGTTATCGAAACATGCACACTGTTATTTTGTGTTTATTTTATACACAGCTGATAGGTGAAGTCACATTTTCTTGGCTGGTGTGATGTTGTTGTTGATTATTGGATGGAGCAAACATTGTAAAGGGTTTCTCCCGTTTGAATTTTCTTCAGGAAAATTGGGTTTGTACAAGTGTTTAATCTTTTGCACGTTCCAATTCACTTAAAGATTTATATGAATGTACAGCTGTTTATCTGTTAGCATAAATATATTAATGCATTTCAAGCATCTTGCTTTATTAGTTATTTGATTGTCCAAATAGAAAGTAGAAGCGAACAAAGTTTATATTTCTATGAGCCGATTTTTATTGATATAATTGATCATTTTGTGTCGTGATATTTTCGACACAATTTTGTTTTTTTTTTATTCACAAAACTGATATACAATCACACTTTATCAAAGGACATAAGCTGAAATACATTTTAGATTGACATCTACTATCATGCAAATAAGACAGCAAATAATTAATTACAGTAACTATATGTGAAGATTACAATAGAGATTACAAACCCAAGAAGAAGCAAACCACAGCTAAACTTCATGATACTTTGAGCTCATTCTGCGAGAATAGAAACACCCATGATTAAATTATGTACGGGTACTTTGAAATAACTACACTGGAACATTGAGACAACTACCATCTTAGTCTCCCCGTGACCATGGCTGCTGAAAAACAACTGAAACGTCGGGGAAAGTGTAAACACAAATATAAATAATATAATAGTATAGTAATAGTATAAATAGTTTTAATAGTTTCAATAATTTAATTAGCTTAAAAATTTGTAAAGTTTAATTGTAGTAGTAACAGTTTTCAAAATTTTGTAATAAAGTGTCAAATAAACAACGCGATAAAATCCGTATATAGTAGTTTAATTTCAATGATTACAATAACAAAACAATACAATAATAAAAAAAAATTTTGTCAGCCACACTAACATCTACCAAAAACAGTGTTTCCTTCGTAAATGCTCTTAAGGACTATTTGTCAATTAGTTCCTAGTAACAAGGCTAGACGTAAATAGATAATGCAATACCACACAAAGTACTTGTGTTGATAGAATGCCGTACACAAAGGAAATCACGCGATCTCGTTCATGAATAGGCACACGGTAAATATTGTGCAAGAGACAAGTCACTTGTTTACCGTGAATATAAATAGCTGATGAAAAGTCACCCCATTTGTAAATTTTGAAAATACCTATTGCAGATGAGTTCATGAATTTAGGTGCGATTGCTTTAAAAGATAACATAAGTAGAATATGACATAGATTTTATTTTAAATTTTCTTTTTACATAAACAAAAGCAACAATCATTATTAACAACTCAATTAATATTAACAAACGTAACTAGTTATAAGTAAAACGAAATAAAAAAGCAAAAAAAAATTAGCAGTAAAAAATGGCTGGTTTAGGCAGCGTAGTCAAATTCCTCAGAATAGAATTAATGAATGATTAAGACTATAATATAATGATATAGAATTGAATGAACTGGAAGTACTAACAACTAATTTGGTAAAATTATCGATAATTGCATAAACACATACTTCGGTTTGAAATAAATAAAGGGACAAGAGAATGCAAACTTGAGAGCAACGAAAAAGATACAATTGAGAAAAAAACAAAATATAACAATCGTCAAAAATTAAAGCAAAATTGTTTACAACAGAATTGTATAATTAATTTATTTTATAGTTTTAAAATTCTGAAATTGAACTACTGAAACAGATTTCATCGCGGTTTATTTTATTTACAACTTTATATATTAATTATTAGTTACACTTCCTACTCTTCAGTAACCAGAATTATGGATTAAATTATTTACCTTCACATCTTCACGTCATCTTTTATCAACAAATAATACTAGACTTAAGATCGATATGGATAACAATAAGCGCGGCAGATCTATCTACAGATAACTCACGTCAAAGATTAACAGAAACCCAATGAATGTTGAAATTAAACAACTTTATACAGATTAAATACTAGTTACTGTTCACTTTTATTTAAACTATATAACTTATAAAAACTATTTGGATTTATTTTACACTTTCCCCGAAGTTTTGTTTGCTATACAGCAGCCATGTCTACAGGGAATCAAATGAACCCATGAATTGCTAAAACTATTAACAAGCACTGCCGTGTTAATACGATTACAAGTCCATATCTATAATTAGTTACCTGAAATTAAAAACGAGAACACCGCAGCACAGTTTAGCTCCAAAATATTTTTGTTTACTTGCGTTATTCATAGAATCTTGCGCAAGAATTCACGGTATGATAAGCAGCCGATGCACTGTTATTCTTGGTTTTCGAAAACAACTGATGTATAATTATAACATATTTTAAAGTTGAATCATCGAGTTTGATAAGTGCACCTTTCATTTAAATCATTAGTTCCCAAAGTGGCACAGGTGGATCCCAAGGGGTCCACGGGAGACCCGATGGGGTTTACGTTGGCGTGACAAAAAAATGGGAGTCCACGAGAAAATTTATTTACTTTCGTTAGTGAAGAACTAAAATGTTGGCTTGACTTCACTTATCAATGTAGGCAGATAATGTTTTAAAAAGCTCAGCGACTGTTACTTGTAAAAACTTGCATATTCCATATTCAGTACCAGTGGTCTCGAATCTACCAAGTTGTCGGCAGAAAATTATTAAAAAAAAAATAGTTCACCTGTAGAGATTTGATCTAAATTATTAGAATATGGTAGAAATGTAGCTGCAGGGGAATCACCGGGGTCCACCGGAATCAGCTAACTTAGAAAGTGGTCAATGAGAAAAAAAAGTGTGGGAACCTCTGATTTAAATCTATTATACTAGTCTACACTAAACAATATAAAGAGAAAAGATTTATATTATTGTTTTTGATGAGTAAACTCAAAAACTACTAGAACAATTTAAAATGCATTTACCATTAGAAAACTACTTTATCCAGAATTAACATAAGATCCTAACTAATATTATAAAAGCGAAAATGAGTTTGTTTGTTTGTTACCTTTTCACGCCTAAACCACTGAACCGATCATCCTGAAATTTTGCATATACGTTGTCAGGTGTTCAGAAACGGAAATAGGCTACCTTTCATCCCGAAAAACATTACTGTTTCCGAGGAAAACAATAATAACGTTCTAATGATAATAGATGGCGCCACGTGTCTTTCGAATCATGATTGAATTATATTATTACAAGCAGGGTACAACCCGAATTTATTGTCAAATTCTAAATTAACGCGAGTGAAGCCGCGGGCAAAAGCTAGTACATAATATTGTCTTACGTTTCCACAAATGTTATACGACGTAGGACGTTTAGGGTACTTTTTAGCAGCCAAAGAGTTTAATTAACTTTTCTTGCAATGTATACGTATAAAGTATCTATATATTAATACGTGAAGCGAAAACTTTGGATCCCTTTTTACGAAAATTGGGCGGACGGAGGAGTATGAAATTTCGCACACTTATAGTTTATACAGAGAGGAAGTGACGAATGCTAATATTTATATAAAATATGCATTAGAAATACATTAAATTAATGAAAAAACACTACACGCACACAACCATGCATTTGACTCACTCAGTCGAAGTGCGTAACTATGGTTACATATATCAATATACGAGTATAATGACATGACATAATATATATCAGTTGGTCGAATTTCGAGCACTAGGCGACCGCTAGTATATTTTTATTATTTATATTTGTATGTTTCATTGATTAAGTAAGTATAATTTCAATGTTATAACATTCTTCGTTGTAAACGTAATTTGTCTTAGATGGTGTTGTATGTGATAGAATATTACCTATTAGAATATTATTGTAAACGTAAACCAATATTAGGAAATTCTGAGTCTAGAAATAAGCCCGGTAGAGATCGAAGATTGGTCACTTACCATAAAACAAAGCTTATAGAAAAGGATACATGTAATTTAATTATACCTACGCCTTTGGGGATACACAGCGAGTAATAGAAAGGTGTAGTCATATTTAAGCGTCTCGTAATACTGTACAATGGAAAACCGCGACACACAAATTCGTATAGACTACTAAAGGCCTATTCGACCCTGAGCGGTATTCGCTGCCGCTGTGGGTAGAGGTATATACCGCGCGGGTTTCGCTCAATTATTTAGTATCAAGTTCCGCGGCTAGAGCGACCTGAGGCGTATTCGCTGCCGCTGTGGGTAGAGGTATATACCGCACGGGTTTCGCTCAATTATTTAGTATCAAGTGCCGCGGCTAGAGCGACCTGAGCGGTATTCGCTGCCGCTGTGGGTAGAAGTGCCTAGCGCGCGGGTTTCGCACAGGTATTTAGTATCAACTCTACCCACAAGGATAGCGAAATCCGCTTTGGTGTGAACAGTAATATTACCGCATACCCACTCGGATTTCTGTACCGCAGACGGTAGCGAATACCGCTTAGGTTTGAATAGGCCTTAAATATAAATTCTACGCAACATGCGTAGAATTTATATTTAAGGCCTATTCATAATTATTATTTGTTTTCAGGAATGATATCTTCGGCATTGATATGGGGTTTCCTATCAGACACGCTAGGGAGGCGGCAGATCATGGTGTGGGGATTTTTCGCCTCTGGAGTCGTTGAGATGACGGCTGCCATGAGCCAGAACTTTGCCATGCTGCTGGTCACGAGATTCGCTAGTGGATTCCTGTAAGTATACGAGGTTTGATATTGGTGATGAATTTCTGTAAAATCCTAACTAAGTATATCTTTACTAATATTATAAAGAGGAAAAATTTGATTTTTTTGTTTGTTTGTAAGGATTTAACTCAAACTAAGCAGCCTATTTAAAAAATTATTTCACCATTATAAATCTGTATTATTATCGAGTAACAGGCTAGGTATATTTTATTTTAAAGAAAGTACTCTTACCTAACCTACTTTTACGCGAGCAGAGCCGCGGACAAAAAGCTAGTCATATTGTACAGAAAAGGACATAGGATACCTTCCATCCAGAAAAATAAGTACTGTTTCTAAGGAATAGAATTCTATTGACAAAATCTACATTACCTTAAGCGAAGCCGCGGGCATAAAGTGTGTATTTATAAATGTATTGAAATAAAGATTTACTGACTTTAACTAATGAACTACAATTTCTTTAGCTTCACCGGCCCTTTCGCGGTCCTGATCTCGTACATCGCCGAGCTCCATCGCACGGAGCTGAGGGCACGAGTCATCCTGCTGACGAGTCTCTTCTACACCATCGCGAACACCACACTGCCACTCCTCGCCTGGGCTTTCCTTACCAACGACTGGGACTTCTACATCTCTACGTATTTCGGTAAGTTTGCCTGCCTCCTTTTCCAACAAGCTTCCGCACGCCTGATGGTTACATTGCACAATGATGGCTTGCAACTTACGTTGATTGAAAAAGCTACCAGAAGCTCGACGTTGTGGATAATTCTTAAGTTTCATACAATAGAGAACTAACCGAACTAAAGACTGTCCACCGAGCACTTTTAAAGACGCCGTGTTGCTACTGTAACTGTATTAACAGAAGACCTTAATAACCGTGTGATATTATAAATCATTACTAATCGCTTCGTTGGTTGATGAAGGCAGATGAAGATCTGACCTAGAATTTAAAGCTAGCACCTATCACTATATACCTATACACAAAAATAAGTATAGTGTGTCAAAACGCTGGGCCATGGGATTCAAGTTTATAGAGACCTGTTTATAGAGACCTAACTAAGCGGCTCATCGACGCTTCGCGTGACCAGAGGGCTGGTATTTTCTTTGCACAAAGAATAAGTATTGCCATTCAACGTGGCAATGCTGCCAGTCTTCTGGGCACGTTGCCAATTGACGATGATGCAGAGGAATATTATGACGCTTTTTAATTTTGCAGTTTTATTTTTCTCTTTAGTTTATATTTCTTGTAAATAATTTGTGTATATATTATGTTCATTATTTAATTAAGTGTAGACTTATGCCACAGAACCAACATAGCGGTCAGTAATCATTTATAATATCACACTTTAATGTCTAAAGAAAGGAGCTTCTTCAAATACACATATCGCCAGCTGGAGAATCCATTTCACTTTATCAGAGCTCATTACCATCTAACAGGCACAAGGCAAGGGCCTTGCCTACTTACTCTTAGAAGCAACCGCAGACCAACATACACGAGTGTTTTGCGACTGCTTCTAAGAGTATTCTTTCTAAAATCCAAAAAACTATAATGATCTACAATAATTAAAGCGTTACACCTTCATACCAGTGATGTAGAGCATCATAACGAAATTGATTGAAAATTGCCTTTGTATATTCCAGTGATTCATTCGTGGAACTTGTTCTTGTTTGCGACTGGTCTCATTCCTCTAATAACTGGCTTGGCATTCCTCTGTCTACCGGAGAGCCCCAAGTTCCTTATGTCGCGAGGAAGAAATGAAGAAGCCATGGTCGTCTTCAAGACTATCTATAGATGGAATACTGGGCTCCCAGCTGAAGATTTTCCGGTAAGAATGCAAATATATTTGTCTCCTATTTCCGGTTGGCTACGCTAGACGCATACTGCCTTATGATACAATATGGACGACAAGCATTCAAGTTAATTTTTTGCATGATTCAGCGTTATCGCTTCTTGTAGATTATAATATCCTATATTATTGATGTAACCTGAAATTCAATTGGTGTACAATTCATATTTTCTATTATATTGTTCTGTGGAAAAAATGCAGCCATTAAACCCGTGATTAAGCTTAAATTAGAGTAGACTTCTATTTGATTAGGGGACTATAGAAGTGATCTTGTTTCGTGCCTTCATATCATTTACAAATCTCAGCTTTTCTGAAAAGGGGGATCTCATCCGACATAAATACCTATTGCCCAAAACATTAATCTTGAACATAGGTTCAAGATGAATGTTTTTACGTTTAAGTTTGACATCTTTATAGATAAAAAAATTGAATAGGCAATATTTTTAACTATAAAGATGTCAAACTCGCATCCAGCGCGACCTGGTGGTAAACTGTTACGGTACGGTAGCCTATAATAGTTTGTAATACCAGAAATATCACCCACACATTGCCGACGATTACATAGATAAAATTCAAATTGGGATAAATGGAATGAAATGGCAAAGCTGGTATTTGAGCCTCCGGAATTCTTACCAAATGTAGTGGTTTTCTGACAAAGGTCCTCATGCGTAACCAGCTTATTAGTACCGTTTCCAAATAATTGGCATCGGCGCGCTTTTACTCTTTGCTACAGCTGAAAAATGGTCACACGATTGAACGATGACCCAGACATTGAACAACAAGGTCTAAACCAAAATACTTCGGAATGAGAAATCCGAATTTATAACCGACCATTGACTTTATTAAATATTAATTTCCGTCAGCGGTAACCTTCGCTCACGTGGTATGTGAATGCGACTGCTATGCATAGGGACCTGGGTTAAAATATCAGATCGGACTCACAAAAAATATAGCATTAGGATTGCCTGCCAAAAAATCTCATTAGCAGCCTGTAGCTAGGAAGTTGGCCGTGATGCACAAAGCCGTTCCTAGGAAGTGCACTTGTGTTTGCGCAGACACTTGTGCATTATAATATCTCCTGCGCAGATGTTATGTCTGTTAAGATTACCCGCTGTGACCGATTTTCCAATTTGATAACCTTCAAGTCATTAAAAGCTTTTTACCCAGGATTAATGTAGCTGCCTATTAGTAAAAGTATTCTAAGAACCTATTTATTATATTAGATATATTAAGAATATCGGTAATGAAACCAATAAAGCAATTATTGTCAAAACCGCTGAAGTCCAAAAATTTGTCATGACACTGAAGAATTAGTGCAGGGGACACCCAGTTGTGACGCATATGACATATCTAAGAGAAAACAACAATCTAAAAAGTTATTAGAACGCAATTCAGACAAATGGCATAACGCATATATCGAGGACGCTTATACAACTTAAACCGAAATCCTTTGTTCGAGACGGCTTCTAGTAGAATTTAGAATTTGACATATCTTTTTATTTCCAGATAAAAACCTTAATAGAAGAAAAGAATGTGGAGCTAAGCCGAGGAGTAGCAGCTCTCAGAGGTGGCTACGCCCAGCTGGCGCCACTCTTCAAACCTCCACACCTTAAGTGGCTGGTGCTGATGTGCCTCATACACATTGGCCTAATGTTCGGGTACGGCATGTAGTATTTCATTCATTCAACAAAATGCTGCAGCAAGCTTCAGCTTCGATTTCAAAGTCGACCAAAGTGATATTAGGCTTTTCTGTCTAGAAGTTCTCAGCACGAAGTCTAGAACTGTTCCTGGTATACGGCATAGGCTTATCTTATAAGGTTAATAGGCCTCTATTACGTAAGAGTCTGTTCAAAATGTGGATTTATCACACACCTTACTACTAGACACACTACGTATATATATGTACGCGTGAGATATATAACAATTGAGTTATAGTTAGCCTAATTATAAGCGATTACCTTAGCCTATTATTGCTTAATAAGACTGGGATATTCCATCGAAAAAGAAAACTAACATGGGCTAAAAGAAGTGGAATGGATGAGGTAGTTATGTGAGCGACAGAAACTCTTACTTGCCAGGCGAAATGTAATAACAGTATTACTACTCTTACCTGTAAAAGACCTTACCTGATACTTCCCAAAGGAGAGTAAACATATTCATAGAGTCGCCAAAAAATGTATGTATGTCGTCGGGCTCTTTAACTCCAAAAATCACTTGACGATTCTAAGAGCAGA